>CAMGYJ010000005.1:26250120-28685782 GCA_946122785.1 Linum tenue | reverse complement strand
AACAAGTTTCTGGGTTTGCCCTTTCGTGGGAAGAATCAACAGTATGAGTAGTTGTCTGTGGCTTTTTGGCAGTTCGCGTGCCTTGTGCGACCAGCTTCCCCCCTTTGGGAGGTTGGCAAGTTGCGACTTCATCGCGGTTTCCAAACGTTCCGGTTTTTGCTTTTTTGGTCACCACGCCGGCGACACGTAAGGGGTCGTTTAGATGTGGAAATTTTAAATCGTTGAAATTTGTCTGAATTTCCACGTTTTACAAAACCAAGGAATTGACTAGTGGAAATTGAAAAAAAATTCACGTTTGGATAGGGTTTAGTTTTGTGGGAATTGATGGTGTGGAATTTGGAAAAAGAAGTAAGAAAACATGGTAATGTCAAATTACTAGGGGGAGGTGTAGTATTCTCAATTACCATGAATGTGGTAATTGAAGCCAATTTTCATGGTCCAATTTCCATACCATTTTTGCTCTCCCAAACGTGGATTTTTAACCCAATTACTGCATTATGTGGTAATTGGGTCCAATTACTGCATTACATTTCCACATCCAAACGACCCTAGTTTTGTGGGAATTGATGGTGTAGAATTTGGAAATTATGACCATGTAATCAACTTTGGCCAGTGGTTTGAGAAATTAACATCCTGGCCCGATCTATGCAACATATTGACAAAATTGGCCTGGAGCGTGGTTTGACCGTTTGTTTGGACGGTCAACACCGTTGACCGTTAGTCAACTGTCCAGGTCACTGCCATGTCAACAAAAAAAAATTACAATTTCATTTTTCTTTTTATTTCATTTACAAAAATTGAATAATTAAAAAAAAAATTCCAAAAATTTTGGCCCACCCATCCCCACCTTATCCCCTCACCTTCTTTCCTTTTCGATCAAACCCAACCCTATTCCATCTTCTTCCCCGACGAGCCCCGCCTCCATTCGGTTCGCAGCAATCCCTTCCAATCTTATCCTCTCCAATCCCTTCCATCTGCTTTCCCCATTTCCCTCAATCTCTGCTTCTTCTCCCCAGAATTCCAACAATGGCGTCGACGGCAGCTTCCCTCTCAATCTCCGCCGCCTCCACCAAGTGCGAAATGGTGGGATTCCACTCAGCTCCCTCCGCCGTAGTTCTCGATTTCCCGCTCCGCAGCTCCCCTTTCCCATCCCTCACCACCACCACCCGCCGCTCCGCCTCCCACGTCCGCCCCATCTCCGTCGTCGCCGCCCCGGAGAAAATCGAGAACCTGGGGGCCGAAATCTCCTCCTTGACCCTCGAGGAGGCCCGAATTCTCGTCGACTACCTGCAGGACAAGCTGGGGGTCTCCGCGGCCGCATTCGCCCCCGCAGCCGTGGCCGTCGCGCCAGGGGCCGCCGTCGCCGAGGCTGAGACGCCTGTGGAGAAGACAGAGTTCGATGTGGTCATCGAGGAGGTGCCCAGCAACGCGAGGATTGCGGTGATCAAGGCGGTTAGGGCGTTGACGAGCTTGGCGTTGAAGGAGGCCAAAACGAGAGTTTGCTGCGGGGGCGAAGAAAAAATGAAGGCGAAAAAGGGAACAGAGCTCGATTCACTTATGTTTGGTACGTAACGCAAGGGAAGGATTACCTGAACAATGGGGGCGAAAGGTTTTCAATTCCAGAACTCAAGGAGCGGGATGATTGGGAGTGAAGCAAATTACATAAAGGCCAAAGGACAGCGATTAGCTTACATCAGAGATATGAGTGGACGGAAGAAAAAGCGATGGGAGAGAGATCATATCACATCGGGATCAAGCAAAATTGGAATTGGTTGGTTCGGCAGACGGCAGGGAAGAAGAAACAGAGCAAGTCACAAGAGGAGTGGAATCGCAAATTGCCATGGCCTTCACTCTGGAAGCACTTTTTTTCTCTGTATTGCAATCCTCTTTGAACTGAAGCATCACAAAGGGATTTGTTTTCTTCGGAGGGAATGGAGGCGGCGGCTCGTCGGGGAAGAAGGAGGAAGAAGATGGAATAGGGTTGGGTTTGATCGAAAAGGAAAGAAGGTGAGGGGATAAGGTGGGGATGGGTGGGCCAAAATTTTTGGATTTTTTTTTAATTATTCAATTTTTGTAAATGAAATAAAAAGAAAAATGAAATTGTAATTTTTTTTGTTGACATGGCAGTGACCTGGACAGTTGACTAACGGTCAACGGTGTTGACCGTCCAAACAAACGGTCAAACCACGCTCCAGGCCAATTTTGTCAATATGCTGCATAGATCGGGCCAAGATGTTAATTTCTCAAACCACTGGCCAAAGTTGATTACATGGTCATAGTTCAGGCCATAACAAGGTATTAACCCGAAAAAGAAGTAAGAAAACATGGTAATGTCAAATTACTAGGGGGAGGTGTAGTATTCTCAATTACCATGAATGTGGTAATTGAAGCCAATTTTCATGGTCCAATTTCCATACCATTTTTGCTCTCCCAAACGTGGATTTTTAACCCAATTACTGCATTATGTGGTAATTGGGTCCAATTACTGCATTACATTTCCACATCCAAACGACCCTAGTTTTGTGGGAATTGATGGTGTAGAATTTGGAAAAAGAAGTAAGAAAACGTGGTAATGTCAAATTACTAGCGGGAGGTGTAGTATTCTCAATTACTATGAATGTGGTAATTGAAGCCAATTTCCATACCATTTGTGCTCTCCCAAACATGGGTTTTTAACCCAATTACTGCATTATATGGTAATTGGGTCCAATTACTGCATTACATTTCCACATCCAAACGACCCCTACATCGTTTCCATCGGGTATTAGATTTCGTTGTTTTTAGTGTTTTACCAGATCTGATTCGGGTGGTTAAACATACTGGTGGATATTTGGTATCATTAGGGATGACAACAAAACCCGAATCCACGATACCCTTCTCGATCCAATTCATTCAACGCGGGTAAAACTCGTGTTGACGGATTTTGGATCTGGTTCGGATTTAAACCCGTTCACTATTCATCGAGTTTGGTTTGGGTTTAGGTAAACTCGTCCCATGGGTAATCTTTTTTTATGTTTGTGGAGACATGTCTAATTTTTTTCTTTCTAATTGTGTAGAATGAAGTTGATATAGAGTGGAGAGTGAAGAAGCTTAATTGACAAGGAGGAAGAAGCTTTCATTTGATCATTTTGTTTATGGATAATTTGTGATTCATTTTTCTTGAGTTTTCTAAATTGGCGTTGAACAATTTTTATAGTTAAGTTGTGATTTGCTTGAATTTTCTAGAATGGTGTTTTATTTATGGATAATTTGTATTGAGAAATTGATATTTGACTTTAATTTTGATATTAACTTGTTATTGTAAATTTTTAGGAAAAAAATCCATTGGTACCCATGAACCCGCAGATACCCAAAGGGTTGGGTTGGGTTTGAGTTTTTCAAGTCCAGTTGATTTTACCCGGGTTTTTTTCACGAATAAACCCATAAATATAGGTTTGACAAAACCCAACCCAGCCCAACTCAACCCGACCCGATCCCTACTGGTTTGCTACTACCCAAATGCCCCATCTTCTTTCCATGATTTTTTCTTTTTTTGCTGTCAAATCAAAATTCAAGAAACAAATTTTAAAAAAATGTGTCATTTGTCATTCTATTTTCTAATTGAGAAACCCTTGGACAATAAAGTACAAACTTATAGATTAATTTTGGTAAAATAAATTATAATCCAAGATCCAAAAGTGTAGATAAAAAATCAAATGTGACAATAAAATAACAAGGCCAAATACACTTGTATAGCCAAAAACTTTGACGTTTTTGCCAAATATAGCTACCTTTGTCGAAATACCATAAATAGCCACTTCCATCCAATTGTTTGACGACGTTAGTTAACGTGCTGACTGGACAAACGGACCATCCAACGTGGCTATTGTCTTCAAACAAGTGAATTCCACGTGGAATTAAAAACAAAAAAATTAACGGAAGGGTAAATGCGAGCCGCCGCCTCATTTACTTTCTAACTTTTTCATTTCCCCTTCCCTTCCCTCGATTCGATCTTCAGCGAAACCCTTATCTCCGACGATGGGTTCCACACAACGAAACCGTCGAAGCTACCACCGACACGAGCGCAGAGTAATTCATCGCAAGGACCAAGAAGGCGAACAAATGTGGTCATCGGGAAACGTTCCGGGCGAGCTAGATCGATTTCAGCCTGGGCGTCGCGGTAATTGTGCAGAGAGCCAAGCGAGTATGAGATGAGACCTAACTTCTCCAATTTCACGATGAGCCTCTCGACGCGATTCGGCTTGGCAGCGGACGAGGCTTTCGTGTTTCTCAGATGGGATTTGATAAAAGCATCGCTGGAAATTAGGGTTTTTGACGGATCTGGAGTAGGGATGGCAATTTACCCACCCATGCGTAATTTTGCCCAAACCCAAGTAGATCCATTTATTATGTGTAGGGTTTGGGTGATGTGTGTATGGGTTTGGGGTTTGTATATGGGTTTGGGTTAGATATGGATATTATATGGGTTGGATATGGATATTCATTTACTTGAGGGTGTTTTAACTACACATGCAAAAATTGGACTTATTTGTAAAACTTGAAAAATTTAGGTACCAAAATGTAAGACTAAAAAAATTTAGGTACCAAAACGTAATTTTCCATCGATATTTTGAGGACTTATATGCAAAAAAATTAAATTTAGGTACTAAATATGCACATCTATTAAGTTTAGGTACCAAACTGTAATTTGTATTTGGGCATGGGTACAAACCCAAATCCATTTGTTATAAACCCAACCCAACCCAAAGTAAATGAGTATGGGTACAAACCCATCAAACTTTACCCATATCCATATATTTAGATTTCATACCCAAGCCAATTGGGTTGGATAGTAAAATACCCATGGGTATGGGCAAAATTGCCATCCCTAATCTGGAGACACACCTGAATCGGACGAGGGGGCGGACGGGCAACCAAGCGAGGATTTCGGCGACGGACGAGCTCTGGGGGGAGAATAGGCAGATGCCGCCGCGGTCGATCTGTATTCTTCGCCTCGTCAGAACTTGGAGAGACTGGGTCTGCGCGAAAAGAAACGAAGGCGGCGGAGCTGGGTACGTCGTCGAGTGCGGCGGCGCTGGGTTCGTCGACGAGTGCGGCGGGCTGCTTCAATCGGTGGAGCTGGGTTTGTGGACGAGTGCGGCGGGGATGCTCTTCATCTCCATTCCAGTGTCCATTAAACCGTACCGTACCGGCGGTTCAACCATGAAATACTAGTATCGGAGGCTAAACCGATATGCGGTATTTATCGGTATAACGGTTGAAATACGGTTAAACCACGGTTTTACCATAAAATACTCTATCGCTGACTTTCCCAGTATGGTCTCCGGTACGGTTTCATGGACCATGCTCCATTCCCCTTATTTAGGTTTTTTTTTTTTTTTTTTCGCTTAAAAATGACGTGTGTTGCGGGGAAATACAATCGCAGTTAATATCAGTCCTTTTTCACTGACCGGAGAGTTGACACCATATTCCCCACAGGACAAACCCATCCAGCCACAGACCTCCATGTCCAGTCCGACACGCGGCCCCATCTCATTCGACCGTCTCCCAGGAAAAACTCACCGTCACAGGCTCCGTAACGCTATCACTTCCCACAACATTGAAACATCACCGGTATAAATTACTTCCCCGCGAAAGCTCCACTTCTATTTGCCCCCTTTTCTTTTCCTTTGCCTCTCTTCCTCAGTCAGCTAAGCTTTCCTTTTACTGAGAAGGCTCTCCCTCCCTCTCTCTCTTCCATTTCATTTTTTTTTCTTCTTCTTTCTTTCCTTTTCTACTATTTCGTGTTTTTTCTTCTCCACCTCTCCGAACCCTAACAAAAACAAAAAAAATCAGAGAAGAGGAAAGCAACATCATCACCCACGAAGAAGGAATTTTCCCAGGAAACAAACGCCACCAACTCCTTCCCCGTGATTTTGCTCCTTCCACTGGTTCACTCCCGATTCCTGGGTTTTTGCTGGGACAAAAATGCAGCACCAGCAGCAGAGGCTGAAGCAGCAGCAGGCGTTGATGCAGCAGGCTTTGATGCAGCAGCAGTCTCTCTACCATCCGGGCCTCCTCGCTCCCCCACAGGTTTTTCTTCCCTCCCTCCGCAACCTATTTCGATTGCTCTAGGGTTTTGATCGCCAGCTGCGATTTTTAATTCTTTAGGGTGATTGCGTTGAACGCGTTACTGTGAGCTGGAAATAACGATTCTAGGGTTAGTTTTTTATTGTTCGGGGAAGCTGGAATGTGATTTTGTAGAGGATATTTTTGGGTTTGATTGGGGTTCTGTTCAGTTGAACTCGGGTCGTGCAGGATAGTGGCCACTCTGCTTTTTTACCCGTTAAAGTTCTGATTTTTTTATTTGTTTTGGTTAAAAACTTTTCCCAAAGTGTGATTAGGATTTGGACGTGAGCTGGTATTACTGTCAAGAGAACTGGAAATTACTGTTCTGAGCTGTTTTTGAGAGGGACCCTTATTGTTTAGCGCTGGATAGGATTCATTTGTTCTTAACTTTACTGGTACTGCTGCTTACTCACTCGTGGATTTTATTTGGTTAGAGTTGTTGTATGGTCTGTAGTTATGGGCTGCAGTAGTTTAGTCGTCTATTCATTCCCTGATGGTACCTCTGTGGGTTTTAAGTTGGCATATGCCTTTCCTTTTTGTTCTTCAGTACTTTGTTTAAACATTTTCACTTTTTTCCCCCCCAGATTGAGCCAATTCCCAGCGGAAATCTGCCTCCTGGTTTTGATCCAAGCACTTGCCGCAGTGTGTGAGTGTTTGCACTTTGCATAGTAGTTTTACCCACCATTGTTCTTGCTATGTTTCTTTAGCATTTCTTTGTGATGATTTCTTATGGGAATTTAGCTTTTGTGTTTTCGTTTCTCCTAGTTCAATGGAATTTTTATTTATTACCAAGAATAGTTTTTGTTTCTAGAGCATAGTAACTAGTAAGTAATGACTTCCCTTCCACTGAATGATGTTGATCAAGTTTGTGTATTTCCTCACTCCCCTGCCTTGTGATAGTTGAGGATACCTGCATATAAGTTCACTTATATATCTTTTTCTTCTTTTTCTTTAAAATTCTAGTTTTTTATTCTTGTAAAAATTACAGGTACGTGGGAAACATCCATACTCAGGTCACTGAACCACTTCTCCAGGAGGTTTTTGCTAGTACTGGTCCTGTTGAGGGTTGCAAGCTTATAAGAAAGGAAAAGGTACATTCATCAGCTTTTTGTTTTTGATAGCCACATGTTGCATTTAGTTTTGTTTTGAGATTTGTTATAAATTCCAGTCTCCGACTATCCCTTACCTGTTTGCAATATGTGTTGGCAGTCCTCCTATGGTTTTATTCACTACTTTGATCGCCGATCAGCTGCTATTGCGATAGTATCTCTTAATGGGAGACACTTGTAAGTGCATATCACTCTGGATGCTTACCTGTTCCTCTGTCATTCTTTTGATTCTCTCTTGTTCTGGTGATATTCATGGGATGTCTGATTGTTGATCTGAATTTCAGATTTGGCCAACCTATCAAAGTTAACTGGGCCTATGCTAGTGGTCAGAGGGAAGATACCTCAAGTAGGTCTTATGGTTGTGTTCTAGGATTGATATTTGTGGTTTGCTGGATTTTGTAAATCCTAAGTGTTTTCTGTAATGTGCAGGCCACTTTAACATATTTGTTGGAGATTTGAGTCCTGAGGTCACTGATGCAACACTGTTTGCATGCTTTTCTGTTTTCCCCACTTGCTCGTAAGTTCGTCTTCAGTTATTTATGTTGTCTTGCGTGTTAAGCTAAAATTTTGAAATTTCTCTATGTTCAAATCAACTGATTTAACCTTGTGCTGTATCAGTGATGCAAGAGTTATGTGGGATCAGAAGACTGGACGCTCTAGAGGTTTTGGCTTTGTTTCTTTCCGTAACCAACAGGTGATGCTTGTTAACTTAGTAATATCTTGGCAATATACATTTGATGTTCATCAATATACTTACGTGCCATTTGCCCATACAGGATGCCCAAAGTGCAATAAATGATCTAACTGGTACGTATGGGGAGCAAATGAGAGATTTCGACTATTAAACCATGTTCAATTGCTTTTCAGTTGCCTTCACGCTTATGCAAATTGCCTGATCTTTATTCAGGAAAGTGGCTTGGTAGTAGGCAGATACGGTGCAACTGGGCGACAAAAGGTGCTGGATCCAATGACGACAAGCTAAGCTCAGATGGCAAGAGTGTTGTTGAATTAACTAATGGCTCATCAGGTCAGTTGATATTTGACTTCACCGAATGTTGTGTGATGTCTTCTGTTACGAAGTTTTGATCTTTGCAACATTCTTCTACATTGGTTACACAGAGGATGGCAAAGAGCCAACTAACAGCGATGCTCCCGAGAATAACCCCCAGTACACAACTGTCTATGTTGGCAACCTTGCGCCAGAGGCAAGCAATTTTTCTTCTTGCTCTAGCTTATTTTAGATTCTTAGCTTGTTGCCTGAGAGTTGTTCGTTTCTTTCTGTTGGTCATTTGGCAGGCTACCCAGCTCGATCTCCATCGCCACTTCCACTCTCTTGGTGCTGGGGTCATTGAGGAGGTTCGTGTTCAGCGTGACAAGGGATTCGGTTTTGTGAGGTACAGCACTCATGCTGAGGCTGCTCTTGCCATTCAGATGGGTAACACACAATCATTTCTCTGTGGGAAGCCAATAAAGGTATGGTTTTTTTTCAGTACTTCAACAGTTCGTATTGTCTTCTTCCTACATGTATTGTTACTTAGAGACGATGGTTTTCCATTCTTGTAGTGCTCTTGGGGGAGCAAGCCGACTCCACCTGGGACCAGTTCAAATCCGCTCCCACCTCCTGCTGCAGCTCCAATGCCTGGTCTCACAGCAAACGATCTATTGGCGTATGAGCGCCAGTTGGCCATGAGCAAGATGGGTGGGGTCCACGCTTTGATGCACCCACATCAGCATCATCCCCTCAAACAAGCAGCGATGGGGATGAGCGCTGGAGCAAGCCAAGCCATTTACGATGGTGGGTTCCAGAGTGTTGCTGCCGCCCAGCAAATGATGTATTACCAGTAATAATTTGCCTTTTCTACTTTCTGGAGCGCCTGGGGCGTCATGGGAATATATTAGGAGAGCCTTTTATTCTATCTTTTGATCTGGTGTGGTGAAAATGAGTGTTCACCCGCAAGATATATATATGATGATCACTCGAGTGTGTGCAATCTGTATTGGGGAGATGTTATACCATATGTAATCCTCTTTGTTTTCTTTTTCCCCCGTTTTCTGACTATCCCTTTTTTTTGGGGATTACCATTCACTGTTGTAGGGATGAGGGAGTTCATGATATCAGAGCAATGGGAGTGGAGAGTTGCAGTGTCTTTTTAGATGTTTAGTTGTTTGACTGTACGATAATGTTCTTCTCATGGTTGCTTTACGGCAATTTGTCTTTGTTTCCAGATGGCAGATGTTATGATAAAAACCTGTTGTGTTGCCATACTTCATGCATCTCTGTTCTGTTCCTTCAAATAAATTACGGTCTTCAAAATTGCATTTGTTCTTTCCATGGGATCGATAGAAAGGAACTTAAGAATTGAAACTAGAATGGAGCAATCGTTTCGATTTGATCTAAACGCAGTTTCAGTTGAACTCATCCCTGGCCCTAGCCACAACAAGCCATCTTTTTTACTGCAGCAGCTTCGGAACAAAATTAGCTGGATTTGGTTGGCGCACACATTCTGTGTTGCTTCGGCCTGAGGTATTGAAGTAAGAACACAAACTAAATAAAGCTCAAGGAACATTTGCTAGTTGTACAACATTATCCACCACAAAAACATGTGCAGATTATGGAAACAACCGACAGGTTTGAACAAAAAGAGAAGTTAACATAGGTCACAAGATCCAACTCTACTTAATCTAGTTGACTTTTCAGTCGGTTTCAAGTCTAGCAATGTACTGATCATAGAACTTCCCAGCTTGCTCAAGGTCGCCAAGTTCAGTGTAACAGTCTGCAATGGCTCCGTAAGCTTCAGTGTTTCCAGACTCTTCTCCTTCCCGCTTCGATATCGTCAGAACCATCATATGGTACTGTATCGCCTCCGGATACTGCCCCTGCCTTTGCAGGGAGGCTCCTGGACAAAAAAACGAATTCCTGGTCAGCTAACCGAGTACAATGAGTGAAACAGGTTAAGGAGTATAAGCTAAAACAAACCTAGGCCTCTGGCAGCCTTTTTCTCCTCTATGGGATCATTCAAATCTTGGGCAAGGGCAAGGGCTGCTTTGAACTCATCAAAGGCCTTCTGTGGATCTTGGTTCCTCAAATAGTTCTTCCCACTCTTCAAACGGGTGATCAGTTCTTGCTTCCTTGAATCAATTATCACTTCGTCCGAGATTCTGCTGCCCACGGGTGCATAGCTAAGTGTGGGGGCGTACGACTCAATCTTGGCTTGTCTTCTTAGAGCAGCATTGATCTGGCGTAGTTGCTCGTTCAGACGCTTCAGTTCTCCTTTCCTCTGCCGTGCCACCAGACCTGTGACGTGTGTTGCAAACTATTCATGAAGGTTCCAATTCTCCTCATTCATTTCCATGAAGTTGTGTAAACAGGGCTGCTATGTTAGTTATTTTCAAACTTAGTCTACAAATTTGTTAAAAACTAGAGTTTAGTGACTAAAATTTGTTGGTAGCCCCAAATTTTAGTAGCCATTTATATTGATCGACCCCAAAAAAGTTATAGCCTCTGCCCTCATGGATTTACCAGAAAACCTTTTGAGTTTTGAGTGACATGAAAGAAATGAAATAGTGACAAACCTCCAACAGTGGCCCCAACCAGTGCAACGAACAGCAGCACAGGCATGGTCATGAAAGAGTTGCTGTCAGCCTCACATGTTTGAGCCAGGGCTTCAGAAGGTGCAGCCATCATGAAAGCATTAGTAAACAATGCTATTGCCGAGGATCGTACGTACATTTCCTGCAAATGTTGTAGCATACTCGGTAAGGGAAGGACCATACAACTGTTACAATGATAAGGTTCCCAATGGAGCATTCATCTTGTAAGCTTCGACTTTCTAGACCAATCCCAAGAGGGAGACTATTCAGGGTTGTAGACATAATGGATGGCTCGGTATTCTAAACATTACGACTTGAATTGGAAAAGTCCTAGATTTGGTACGTTGTTAATGCCAGCATTCTAGGTTGTTAAAGCATAACCTAATAGTTCAAGGTGACGGATTTCAGATTTTTGCTTTCCGGGATTCACACTAAGCTCTTACAAACAAAAGCATTAAGGAACACAAATCAAACAACAGTTTGGACTCAGATGATGACAGGAAGCAAACGAAACAAAAATGGGGGACTCACCATCGTACCTGATGAGCTGAAAATAGTTCAAGGAACACATCTAGATTTCCACTGGATGACAAATGCCTTCGATTTGCACCCAGGAATGTCGGCCAAGTAATGGAAGGTATGTTACAGGCATCTCTAGATGACGATGACAATGTCAACTTGTCAACTTTGAACATGCCACAAGGAAACTTTCCTGCACAGATAGATCACAATGAAGTAAAAAAAGCCACTTTAGATATGTAAGATCAACAATGCAACACAAGTCATCCAAACTTCTGCAATCCTAACCAGTTATGCGACAGCTTGACATCATTCGAAACGAATGAAGCATCAATCATCCGGGCATTACAAAATTCAGTACTCAAGCAAAACACTATCTTCTTCAACTACTAGTTTCACATGGTACAGTCAATTCTTTTACCCAACATAATTTGAGAGGCCTCCAGTCACGATTAACCCTCGCTTCAAGACACATGACACCGCACATTCAAAAAAAAAAGAAAAGAAAAAACTCTCAGAACCAGAAACCAGAGCGAACCTATCACCCTACCATTATCAACATGTCCAGCAAGATCAACACTTTTACACCTCTAACAAAAACCCAATTCCAGATTCTACTGAAGGCATTTCCTTTACACTCTAACTTCCACTAAGTAGTTCCTAAACTTCGGAAAGAACATTAAATTACATCATCAAATGACAAAGCTTTGGCTAACGCAAGTGAGAAGGGGGTTCAGTGCGGAAAATGAGATGGGAATTGGGTACTCACCGGAGACATGGGATTTGGTGGAGATGAAGAGATCAGGCGGCGGAGAAGCAAAGCAACGGATTGCCACCGCCATTAATCCTTTTTCTTGAATATCTTGATGATAAGGAAGCGGTTCCCCTTTCCCTGACTGTTGGCTGCTTCACTTCTACACTGTAGTGGGCGGGTAACGTAATCGGTTTTGGGATAAACTAAAAAATAAAAATATGAGCTCCCATCTTCTATCATTTTACGGTATTGCCATTTAGCTTCTTCTCAAAATTTGACGGGTCGGAGCAATGGGTGGGTTACCCACTCCATTATAACCCACCCATTACATGTTTTGGTGGATATGATGAATGTGTATGCGTCATCGTTTTTGTTACCCCTTACAGCCTGTTTGGATAGACAAAAAACTCAGGAATTGGAATTTCATTTTCAATTCCAGTTCCATATTTTATGTTTGAAAGGATAAGAAGGTTGAGAAATGAATTCCATTTGGGCTAAGTTTTGGGAATTACAATTCCTATCAAAAGTGATACGAATTGTGTTTATGAAGATGAAATTAGTGGGTCCCATCACTATTTATTATTATTTTATTAACCAACTATCACCCTACTCTCTTTCTCTATCATTCATATTTCACTTTCCAAGATAAAATAAATATATTACATTATTAATTATTGTTAAAAGTGCAATTCATTTCTTTAGTTGAAGGAATTATACCAAACATTAAAATTGGAAATGGAATTCTATAAAAATAGGAATTGGAAATAGAATTTCATTTCCATTTCTTCTTGAATTGTATCCAAACAGGCCGTTAATGTTAGGTAGGCATCGGGTAGGTCATTATTTGCAAATCACATGATATATTAAGTCGTTAATGCACATTCTACAATAAAACACTATTTTTTCTTATATCAAAACTTCTATTGTGATTGATTCAATTAAAATGAAATTATCTTTTATAAATTTTACTGGATTTACAACATAAAATTGATCATTTTAGAAAATGATAATTGTCAGTTAGCAAATGTGATAATTGGTGTTAGATTATGCAATATTTATAAATAATTTGACCCATCAAAACCGTCAAATCCATCCACCATTCGTTGTCACCCACCCACAACGATACAAATGGGTGGGTGCGGATCATTTTTTCATCACCCACCATAAAAACCCAACCCTACCAACATGCCCATAGGTCAAAGCGCATACAAAATTTAATATTTTTTCCTTCTTTTTTAGAAAATTGATGGATGAGAGATTTTATTGAAAATCAATAAAAGAGTCTCAAGAGTAGGGGAGTGCATCGAGTTGGTCTGTACTGGACTGCATCAGATCAAACCGACATTTGAATATGAACATATCGGAATTAATTTAACATGGTCTGATTTTTGGCCATAAATTTTATAAATACTGAAAAATGGGTCGAAATGACATTTGAACCGGACCAAAGCGGACCAAATACAAACATTGGTTGAGTCCTTGTTCCTATATGATGTCTCCAGGGGGACAACTTGAGCTTAAATGTTTCCTTTCCAGGGGGACAACTTGAGCTTAAATGAAATTCTGAATGTAACTCTGGAGGAGTATGGTTTGGTTGCCATGCAAAACTTTTACAGGCTCCAGTGAGAAGAGTGGTGGTGTCCAGACTTACCAGACTGTGGTCACCTGTGATTTTGGACGGATTGTGGTCTACTGGAGAAGGTAATTCATTATCAGCATTTCCTTATTATTACTCTGTTTGCTGAACGATTTGCAGCAAGGTTGTCAAACCGGTTTATGCCAGTGTGCCGGTTTAGCAAGTGGAATGGTTCAACCGGTGGCACATACCGGTTTGTGCCGGTTCATGCTGGTCAATATTACAAATAAAATTGTAAATACTCATATTTAAACATGACATTTAACGTCAATACCTAAACATTTATACTTGAGTCCAACAAATAACATCAATATTTAACTTTTATACTCATAAAATAAATAATAAAATAATTTTTATCAATTAAATTCACTAAAATAAGATCATTTTACTTAGAGATTCGTATATCGATCATGCCGGTCATACTGGTGGTGTCACGCCGATTTTATGACCGGTACCGGTTAAACCCGGTACAACCGGTGGCACGCCGGCCGGCGTGACAACCATATTTTGCAGCGTTGTATTTGGATGAAATGTCTCCCGACTAATTACAGATGTCTCTGTCTGTCTCTTTCTAGATGAGGATGAGGATTTGATACCGCCATCGGATCCTGACTTTGAACAACAGACAAGGGTAAAGAAAGAGCTCATGTACACCTTAGATGGTCATGTTCTACCTTCCTATCCTTTCTTTGCGGAATTCGAAAGGATTCGTGGAGAACAGAAAAAAGAGAGTGTGTCAAAGAGGGTAGTAATAAAGGAGAGGTGAAAATGTGAAGCTTGAGGAGGGAGAACCTGGGGGCTGATGAGATGATGATTATATTCCTTCTCCTTGAAGGTCAAGTGCAGCATTTTTAATGTTTCGACTGAGAAGTAGAGATTTGAAATTGGGGCTGGTTACTATGGTCTCTTTGCTGCTGTATCCGCAGGAACCAGAATCTGCAGTGTAGTCTAAATGGTAACATTTGAGTTAAGAGATTTATATTATCCATCTTTTAAGTGTTGGACATCTAAGTATGCTCAATGGCATAATGAAGGTGGATTGTTTAGTGATGCATCAGTAAGTTTCTTAACGTCTTCTAGATTTTTCGGCATGTTTCTTTATGTACTAACTCTCTCAAAATTCCACTTCTTGGTTCAACATTTCCAAAAGAAGAATTTAAATTAAACTTGAATTCTCGTCCTAGTCGTTGACCCAAATCACGAATTAACATGGACACAACTCAAAGATCGGGATGTTACAACTATATTAATAGATTTGGATGAAATATCAGAAAGTTCAGAAGGAAACCTTTTCCTCAATTTTTTTTTTTTATAATTTGTGATAACCATGTCGTAGCAATTAGGAAATCGATTTGCCTCATTGCAAGTACATAACAGAACATGATTTGGTAATTCAGAAAAGAGAACTGGGGTTGCATCAAACTTGAGAGGAAGGCCAATACAAATTGGCAAGCTCCCCTAATTCTGCTCAAGTTTTCACTAGACCTTTCCTTGTTGAACACGATAACTTGCAGCACCAGCAGTCCAGCACTCAAACATATACCTGTTGAAGAGGAAGCAAAATGTTAGTACCCCCTTCTGCAAGTAACTTGTCAATACCCCCTTCCTATGCTGACCGAGTTGGCTACAAATCATCAAAGTCCAAAAGGGAGGCGGGGAGGAAGAAGATGCCTGCAGCGAGGGGTGATGATTATAAGAATTGCAGAGGTAAGAACGTTTACCTCAGGTGTGTGCATAATACTCGGATTGATTGAAGTTTCGTATCAACTGTTGTTTGTGATTAGGATTTACCGACTTCAGGAATCAATTGTTCATATTGGGAAGTGTGGGATAGATACTCTATGAGCTCCCTGATGTTCTTGGTTGGCCTATCCCTTTGTTGTCTCCAATAGTTGCAAAGATCAATGGAAGGCTCGGAATCTCGAATGACACCAGCGACCACTTCCTGGTTTTGGAAGGCCGGGAATCTCGAATGACACCAGCACCTGCCTGACTACATCAATCAATCAATCAGTTTGGTTTTCGTGAGTGCAACAGTCAGTAACCTTGTCTGTCTAAACATGAGTAAACGAGATTCGACAAATTCATCCAGTTTGCGAATTCCTTTCGCTTTTTCTGAACTAGATTTAAGCAAATTCGCATGGGGGAGATCATCAGATTTACAATGGAAAGCTCGGAAGCCAACATCGAATTCTTTCAGAGGCACCCAGATAGATCTCTTTGCTTGACAAGGTGAGATGGACGATTCATATTCTGAGATCACAGGGTGATTGATATTCTACAATGTTATCCTATACTACATTCGTGCATTTGATAATATTCTTTCATTAGAACCTTCTCCATGTTGCTTGCTGTAAAAGCAATTCTATCCATCTTCGAACATTCTTCCTTCTTCAATATTGTCTGAAAGTCAGATTGAGACGCCCTGTCCGGAGATTGGTTTGATCAAGTAACGCCTTTGGGGCAGTGTTTTGCTGAACTTTAGTCACACCATGAAATATATTTCTGGATATGCCGCCAAATATCAGTACATCTCCAGATTCCAACAATACCTTCTCTGCCTTTTTATCGTCCCTTTGATCAGCATACTCAAATTCCGCTGAATCTCCAATGGAGAAAGAAACCACCGGTAACCCCTTCCGTAGACTTTCGAAACTTTCGGCTTTGTCCTTCATACAAGGGGAAACTAAATTGTGAGATGTTGGAGAAGTCAAATAAGTAACAGAAATACAAGGAAATTTGTTGCTACAAACCTGATGAAGACCCAGCCGGCCAGATGCTGTATAGAAGTTTACTACACAGATGCTTGGTGACATTGATGGAAGGACATATTCCACATTCCCAGGTTTGCAGGTTTCTTCTATTAGCGCTTGAGAATCTTTAATAGCATCTCTAACCAATAGACTGAACTCTTGAGGAATGCTATGTGGTTTAGCTCCATCAACATTCCGGTTTTCAACGTACTTATCATCATCAGGTTCCCAGTTACGGCCAAGGCACATCATTTTCAGATGCATCTTCTCACCATTTCGGTATTCCGGTTGATAAAACCCTCCAGTGCCCACACCAAGTTTTCTACATAAGTTCACAATTTTGACCTAAAAAGTAGAGATACAAGATAAAAGTTTAGAGCACAAAGAAAGTGGAGAGATGCCTACAATGAATAAAGGGATTTTAGGTAGCAAATCGAAGTACAGCAATAACCCCACCCACAGTCAACTCTCCAGCCAAAAATATGAACCTGGTATAACGCAAAATAACTAGGATAAGAATCTGTTTTCACTCATATGCAAAGACTTCTTGCAGAACAGGACTTTACTTACTGCTGTGTCACTCCCTACATCAGAGGTCAAACGTATAAACGAACCTTCGGCCAGTTTTGAAACTAATATACTAGCATCTACTACATTAGTGCCAAGCCAGCTCAAACTTCTACGCCTACCTACCTTTCAACGTTTCTCTACCTGCTGAAAAAGCCCTAGAAAACTGATTTGAAGGGAAGGAAATGCAAAAGGCAGTACCTGATCATCCAATGAAAGATGATGTTTCAAAAGCACCATCCCGGGCCTCAATACTCTTCCATTATTCCCTTCCATATTGCGCTGCATATTCCTCTTTAATTTGTTCACCTCCGACAAAGAAGGTTTCAGCCTAACAGGACCTCCAGTCTTAAGCGGACAGATATCGAAAGATGTCCTATTCACAGGTCCTACCTCAGCCTGCTCTGACTCGCTACCACTGGCCTTGGCAGCGGTTTCTCCTTTCTGGCTTCCCCCATCATCAGAATTTCCAAGTTCAAATGGGTTCATCGTCTGTAACATACCGTATGCTGCTGGCTCAGATGCTTGATAAGAATCCCTTGAAAACGTGCCAGGAGAATTCTGGTGAGAGCTACTCCCTCTACCTAGTGACAGCCCACTCATTCTTCTACTGGAATCATCAGCATAGTTCTCTTCTCCTCCGACCTATTCCTCCCATTGGCAAGAAAAACATTCAGTGCAACGCCCACGAAATATACCAACATAAACCATGAACGATATAACATCTAGCGACGAGGAAAGGAAGGGTAGTCAGAAATGCAGCCTATGCTAATCCGTTCGCAACATCTAACCCTAATTCATCAGCATGCAAACAGAACCAGCCACAATAAGCAACAATCACAGGCCATTCAGAGTAGGGTTTAACCTTGTAATGAGTGGGAGGAGAGTTTAGGACAGGCGCCCACGATGAACGGCCTCCGACAGCGGCAGAGCGGCCTCTTCCGCCTCTTCTTCCTCTCTGGCCGGCGGTCGGAGTGCCATGGGGATTCATCGAATGCCAGCGACGCTGGATATCAAGCGGGGGGAGGGATTTAGTGCGGGAAAACTAAGGGTCGGAGCGACTTCAGACTTCAGAGGCTAAGAAGACGAAATTGGGGAGAGGAGCCGGGGAGGAATGAACCGATGGGGAAACTGGAAAGTATATAACGCGCGGAGTGACCTTTGGAATTTCATTAGAATGAAATCATTTTAATTTCTTAATTATCGACTGAAAAAAGTAGGATTAACTAAAATCTTTTTCTTTTTCTCACGAAGATCAAAATTAAATATGAAGTTCACCTGTTTGAGCTCTTTGGGCCATTCACGAGAATCTTCATTAAATGCTTTTGGGAACACCAAGCGAGTCTTGGTGGGAGTCGAACACGAAATCTGTCACTTCCCGAAACGAGCATCCACTAATGGTTCACCGCTGGACTATGTGACCTTTGGCATAATTAACTAAAATTGGTTATGCTTACGAGGCACGAATTGGAGAATTAGACGTTTGATCACTCTGTTATTAAATTTATTTCGTGATTATCACTTTAATATGATTTCTTTCTTACTAGTCACTAATTTTAGATTAGTATTTCAATATTAGTAATTGGTTGATCATTTCTATCAAATTTATCACAACAATAATAATATTTAACCGTTAAGTAATGAATTATAATTTAAACACTAACAATTAAAATAAATTATTTCAAAAATTTCATTCACTATTAGCACCACTAAAATATGCAAAAGGGCTGACTTTGCTACCATAGGTTTTCATGCTTTGGATTTTTCCGATTCGGGTCTTAAATTTTGGACCTTATATGCTACGCTGGGCATTTGCCAATATCTATCAGACAAGGTGCTATGTCCCACTTTCTAAAAAAAACTATAGGTCGTTTGCTTTTAGGATTTTCATCAAGGATTTTGGATCGAAAACGCACACTAATAGGATTATGCACAAGGGTGAATTGTACATTTGGTCACTCATTTGATAATATATTACACGTTTTTTTATCGTTGGTCACCACCCGTCAATTCCGTTAAATCCATCATGTGTCGGAGTCTCGGTGCCGAAACTCGATGTTAGAAGAGAAGCATAGACCCCAAGAGGAAGAGAAATTATGAAATTACACCGCGATCGACGGGGAAGGTATTGGTTCTTTGCAATGGTCCGAGGCTGTAAGCGGATGACGGTGTATGAGAGAAGGATACGGTGGAGAATCAAGCAGATATGGAGGACGAAGGCCAGTCATCGTTTATGATTGGCGACAATGAGGTAGAAGGGGGTGGCGACGATGAGGTTGGTTTTTACTTTTTAGCGTTCGTGAAAAAAGAGAATCGAGAGGCAACGTAGAGGAAGTAAAGGGTGGGAAAGGGTCGAAATATGGCAACAGAGTGCTGAAGGGGTAACGCTTTTGATATTATTAGGTGTTTGGGTGGTTAGCTACCGATTAACCATATTTTTATCTTTTAGTAACGGGTAACCTCGGGTTAGTAAAATAGGCCAAATGCCCCAATCGAAGCCGAAACCACTATCCTATTATCGCTTTTTGGTTTGCTGATTAACTTATTTTCGTTGGTTTTTCGGTTAACCGACAACCGTTTATCACTCCCTAGATGTGGACGCCACCACAAGTGGGATTCGAGGGTGGCGGTGACGGTGGCGGTTTAGAGTTGAAATTGGACCCAGAGGATTGGAAATCGGGGTCGTCTAAAATCAAATTAGTTTTGAATAGAGGGTAGGGAGGCCTAACTTGCCTTTCTATAAGATCTCTTCGGTAGAGATTGGGGAAGCGGCTGCATCTCTGCCAACGGATGTGAATTCAAACTCTCTTTATTCTTTTTCATCCTCTTCATTGTCTTTGCTCAGTCCATGATGCGACGTCATTTCAATTTGCATTCATTGTCTTCTTCTTCTTCCTCCCATGAGTAAAAGTCAAGGAAAGACTCGTCGTCATGGGATTAAAATCGGTTTCTGTGTTTACATGAGAGAGAGAGAAGTGAAGGAAGAGAAGCAACATAGAAGTGTGAAGTTGTGAAGAAATCGAAACCTAACTCGTTGGTCATCATCTGGCGCTCGCTCCGAAGCAGAGGGATGTCGTCGCAGGGCATGCATGGTGTCTCCGTTGAGCCTCCTTGCAAACCCTAAAATTTTGGGCCATTGTTTTTTGTTTTGAAATTTTCTTTCAATACAAATTCATAATTTAAATATGATCTGACGGTCAGGTAGAATGACATAACGAGTTGGAGTTGATGTGGGAGTCGAAGTAGCATTCACATCAACATCTCTTAAATATTACTGACGACATCTCTAACGATATCAAAATTTTAATGAAAATGTCTGAATTTATTAAAAAAATATCCCAAATTTGACTGAATTCGTGTATTTTTCAATTGTTATCACTTATCACAGAGTGAGTGCGAAGTTATGTGTATCGACTCTATTTTGCCTAAATTTTTTGGCTACAGAAATACAGAATATACTATTCTCCCCTTTGCCACCCGCGGCGATTGTGACTTGTGAGTGGAGTTTTAATTTTAACTTCCCTTCCTTCTGTTTTCTTATTTCATTTCGGTTTTCCCCTAAAATCGGTTTCATTGTTCGTGAATCTATCAAACTCTTCGTCCTCGTAGATTCGATTTCACCATCAACACCGGCCAACTCCCTCAGATCGACGTTGCTTTCCAACCTGGAGACCCCCCAGATGCCATAATCAGGTAAAGCTTCCACCTGTTTATCTCTCTTTCTTTCTCTCGATTGCCGCCGAAATCGTTAGCTAAATTATCTCCGAGCGCCGGTGCTTGATCTTTCCATCCATTTTCCGAGTTTCTCATTCGATGGGTTGTTTTGATAGATCCTTTTGTTGCAAATGCTTTCCCTTTATCGATCGACATTGTCTGGCCCTCTTTGTTAAAATTCTGTTTATTAGGGTCCAGAATTCCTTGCTTCTGTTTCTGTTCATGTTGTTGGGATACCTGGCAATCGATACCTCTAAAGTTTCGTCTGGGTTCTTGAATGAAGGAAGTTTTTTAGCTGTTTTCTCGAATGTTTAGCTCTGGCTTCTTGTGATTCTAGTTTCATTTGGTGAAAATGATGCCTTGCATGAAAGCTTTGTCTAGAACTTTGCTGCTATATTGCTATACGCCTTTCTATCTCAATCGAGTACAACCCTGTGTGGTAGAGAAAGTTTAACGCTGTCTTTGTTTTGGTATGCTTGATGCATTGTAGTTTATCATACATATCTGAGGAAGTAATAGGTAGAAGATGGTGAAGCTTACTATGATAGCGCGTGTTACGGATGGGCTTCCACTTGCTGAAGGCCTGGACGATGGCCGTGAAGTCAAAGATGTTGAATTGTACAAACAGCAAGTCAAGGCCTTGTTCAAGAATCTTGCCAACCGCCCGAATGAGCCTTCGAGGATGTCGGTTGAGACTGGCCCTTATGTATTCCAGTATCCTACAGCTCACACTCAGTTAATAATGTTTGCAACATGTAGTTGTTTATTCAAAAATACTGTATTCTGACCGTTAGGCTTATTAACCTGCTTGTGTTATTGATGGATGGACCTCGGTAGATGAATTTGAGACACTAGATAGACTCACCCTTTTCAAATGACAGAGTGAGTCTTTAAAGAAGCAGACCGGTAAAGTAATTTCTTCGTTGTTGTATCCATTTAAGTTGTTTAGCGAAGCCTAAATTTTTGACTGCTTGATGATAGTTTAAGTGACCCAATTTTGTGTTGCTTATGTGCATTTGCAGAGTGTTATACTTGTGGCATAATTTCTTTGTTTGAAGTGATTCTTTTCTAGCATTTTCCTTGACCGGATGGTCTAGTTATATTATCGAGGGACGAGTATGTTACCTTACTATGTGCGACCGTGCATATCCGAAGAAACTCGCCTATCAATATCTTGAAGACTTGAAAAATGAATTCGAGCGGGTCAATGGGCCTCAAATCGAAACTGCTGCAAGACCTTATGCGTTTATCAAGTTTGGTGAGCCCTCTTAACCTTATTTCTGCAAGTTTTGCATGTGCTCTGTCTTCGTGTTGAAAATTGTTTTATGTGCTGTTTCTGCAGATACTTTTATCCAGAGAACAAAGAAACTGTACCAAGACACACATACACAGAGGAACATTGCCAAGTTGAATGATGAACTGTATGAAGTCCACCAGATTATGACTCGTAATGTGCAGGAAGTTCTTGGGGTTGGTGAAAAGCTTGACCGTAAGTTTCCTGAGTTCTTGCATGCTATTATCGCTGTTTATTGTAGTTCCATAAACAACAAATATTGTGTTTTATCTGTATGATAACCGCGTACATATGTGAATTCTGCAACACTTATGGTTTTTTGGTGGTGGAAAGGATCTTCCTGCAATTAATGACTGTTAATTCCTCTCATTTGGCGTACTGTAGGAGAATTGTCTTATATGTATATTTGGTCATATTGCAGAGGTGAGTGAAATGTCCAGCCGACTAACATCAGAATCTCGAATATATGCTGACAAGGCTAGAGATTTGAACCGACAGGTTTGTTTCTCCAGATTATTCCCTACTTCAAAATCTATCTCTTGATCATGCTGAACCATAATTTGCAAGATTCTTGATGAACGGTGTAGTTATTGCAAGCTGCATATATGTTCCAAGCTGACTTCTTGTCTGCTGTATGCGTTTCTTGGTGCAGGCGTTGATTCGGAAATGGGCTCCAGTTGCAATCGTGTTTGGAGTCGTTTTCCTCCTCTTTTGGGTCAAAACCAAGATCTGGTGATCCTGCACTCCAGATATTGTTTGCACAGACATGTTGGGTTTCTCGGCATTGCTATCGGTTCGCTTATGTTCATGTGGCGATTTTTCCAACTTGAGAGACAGATAGAGAGAATGGAAATGGAGACATGTAACCACCCAAGGAAGGAATTTCTGGTTTAAGTAGTTGCCTCACCAATTACCCCATAGGAACAGTGTAAAAGAGAGACCCTTGTTGAACAGGCTTAAAAGGGTACACAACGTCCTGAGCTTAATTAGTTTTATGCACTAGTGATAGTGATGCATTGTTGGTTCATATTTCTACAGTTACAAGGTTACAGGCATCGACTAGGTGCAGTAATCTGGGAGGATTCATTGTCTGTCCGAGTCGTCCTCCCCCTTCTGTATGTGCTCATCAGAACTTCTCATGTGCTGTCTGCATAGCTTTCGTCACAGTTTGCTCGCCAGACCCATAAACCGGTCTTCTAAACCAAAATGAGTTTGATGATCGGATTTACATGTTCAGGAAAGAAATTTGAGACCTGGGCAAAGAAAAGCTGCAATGGCAATTCTGGGATCAATGAACATCACTTGTAAGGTGCAAACAAGGTTGTAGAGTTTTGGCCTGCGAAACCAAATGAATTGGATAATGCCACTTTAATCTCCAGCCTCTCCTTTCTCGTCCCAACCAGCACATCCTTTTCCTAAAGCCATCACAATAAAATCAAGTAGCTCCACAATAATGGTTTCTTCCAAAGCAATGAATCAGTGTCTGGTATTCTGTTAGTCTCCTGTTCGAGTCAATGATGCATTGACCATTCACATAGTTCACATCCTCTCTTACCATGCCAGACTGAGCCAATGCCCTCTCTATGCAGATTGCAGTTCCAGTTCCTGTTTTATTGTTTCAGCCAGAGTCAAATAAGATCATTAAGGAGTTCTAAAGACTAAGCTCTGAGCTGAATGGTTTGTTTGTTTGTTTGTTATTTACCATCTGGGTGGGGCAGAGTCAAGTGATGAGCATCAAAACTGATGCTCCCTCCATGAAACTCTGCATAGATTTTGGCTCCTCTTGCCTGACATTATCGATCAGAAGAGGGCGGTAGGTGAGAACCATTGAACAGCCGAAATTCGAAATGCATGTGAGCATGTACCTTAGCATGCTGCAGCTCTTCTGACAGCAGCACACCAGCTCCTTCTCTCAACACAAAGCCATCACCATCCTGGCTACAAATTACAGAAATCTCACACTTCTCAAAACTTCTTTGTCTGTAGGCTATTTACAATCCAAATCAAAATGGTAATCGAGGGTTTCCTAAGCTGTTTAACGGTTTCCAAATAGATTTCAGCATTCTGTCATCACCAAAACGGATCATGAATGAAAAGCTTACGATGTCTCACAGTACCGATTGGAATGTTGACACCAGCAGAACCACCACAGAGCATCAAATCCTGCAGAAGAAATAACAATGGTTGAACTAGCCACACCACAATTGATCAGGTCTTTTCGGGAAGGAGTTTGGCTTGTGCAGACTCACAGTTTCTCCTCTGATGATGTGATTTGCAGAGCTGAGGATGCAGAAGTTGCCAGTTGCACATGCTGAAGAGATTGAGTAATCGGTCTCTATCCATCCCAAGTCCATAGCTAGCTTGGCAGAAGCAATGTTTGTGGTCGAGAATGAGACACAGAAATTAGGATTCATCTTCTTATGTGAATGACTTGATTTCTCCTGCAATCTTCTGCATTAGCACAGCAATAACAACTCAATTTCCAAGGAGCTCCATCAAAGTAAATAAAAGATAGGCATCCAAAGAAGAGAGAACGTGGAAAATACTTACACCAGGGAATTGTGATCAGTCAAAGGACTCAATCCCACTTATCCCACTGATTCCATCCAGCATATTGCTGTAGAATACATCTAGATCTTCACCTGAAAATTGGCAAGTTTAGAGGGTTAGAGGGGTCAACCGGAAATGTTACAAATTAGGATGATATGTTGACAAATTACAAATTGATTCAATCATACTCCAAATTAGGAGAACCCGCCCATTACCATTCTTAAATACTTGTACACCGAGTCTATGACTATCTTAACCAAATACTTCTCATTCGTTATGTGTGTACCAACTTCTTGACACAATCGATGGGGTCATTTGCTTGTTGGATTTGAAAAATGAGAGTTTTGGCTCAAAAAAACCTTTTGATTTATGAGGAATTCGTACCATCATGGATTTGAAGAGTCTATTGTTTGCATGATAGATTTGATGATATAATTATGATGGATTTGCTATAAATATAACTAGCCATCAAGGATTTACAAATCCCACCCCAATATGTGGGATTTACAAGTCCGTGGGGTCCACGAATTTGGATCCAAAAAAGGGAACAAATCCGTGGATCCCACGTATTTAACACTTGACAACAAACAATGGACTTGGCTAAAATCCATCATGGGATTTGAGTCCCAAATCCATGACCCAAATCCATCAACCAAACGACCGCTAAAAAAATTTCCATGCATTTAAGTCTGCACGTGGATCATTAATACAAGCCCATAAACAAACTTTGTTAGTCAAGGCCATTTATGCTAGGCCCAAGCGAACCAATTGAAATGGACCTAATATCCTCTTTGGAAGTCCACTGCGCCACCAGTTTAAATTTCGTGCCAAAAGTTTCGTCTTCCCAAGGCTCTTCGTTGTTTACTGCGCCAATTAGCATTAGCAACGCTAATAAGTACTAACGACTAGTAACCTACTTTCCACCTTTCAAAATTTCAAACCCCCATTGTTTGTTCCCAAATTTCCCCATCTCAGAAGAAGAATCTCAATCTCCAATGGCGACGATTGAGCAACAACAGCTCAAGGACCAATGTCTCCGAGGGCATGACCGAGAAGTTGAAGAACTAGAAAGAGACGACGATTATAATGTAGGCGGCGAGCGATCCGAATCCGATTCATCTGACCTAGATTGCTGGGATTCCGACTCTGATTCCAGTTACAGCGCTTTGGACGAGACGAATCGCAAGCTCTCTTCCCTTTCCATAAGGAAGAAATCTCGGACACGGTTGGTTTTTCTTTGGGCTTTGTTACTCCCCTTCGATTCTTGAATTTAGCGATGAAAAGGAAATTGTGGGTTTCATCTTTTGGCGGACATTTTTTTTTTCTCTCTTGTTGCTGTTGCAGCCTTGCGAGAGATTGTGGAGTGGAAGGGAACGCTCGGGAGATTGAGGTGAATGGGGATGTGGTTGCTAAATTGGTTGAAGGTTAGTAAATGCGTCACAATAAATCTCGTTGCTGAAGTTTAATGATTAACACTGAGAGGGCTTGCTTTTTGGGGTTAGAAGATGGTTCTGGCTGGGTAGAAAGATGAAGAGACATTTTTGTTTTCAGTTTGCTTAGCATCAAAACAGAACTGTATCTGAATGCATAAATGAACTTGTTTCACATTCTGAGCTGGGGATGGATAGGATTTCATTTGTTTAGAATGTTTGATTGAGCTATCTTAAGTTGAATGATAAAAAGATATATCGCCCCTTTTAGTACTGTTTAGAAGTGTTAAATCGAGTTGTAAACTCTGCAACGGAGATCAGGCTTTCCAGTTCCTTATCCCTATAATTGATTATTCATTTTATTTTATTTTATTATGGTGATGTGGTGGCAGCTGGGGAGGTTGAGAAGCTGAAACTAGACCAATGTAAAGCTTACTTGAGGAAGCATGGACTGCGATTGAGTGGCTGCAAAAGCACACTCATTCAGCGCATTAAGGAGCATCAAGAGTAATGAACTGGTGCTTAAGTGTTCCATGAGCATTGTGTTTTCTGAAAGCTTTTGCTAATCTATGGTGTTGCCCTTACAGGATTTCTGGTGGTAGAGGGGAGGAAAAGTATCCCCTGTCCAGCTTTGTGGTAAATTGTAAAGGTATAACAACGTGGTGATGAATTTGATTTGTGTTGTATGCATATAGCCAGCTTGAGTGCAATAGAGTTGAACATTAACCTTTTGATATTTATCTTGGCATGTACATTGTTACTATCTACCCTTGGAACATGCATTGGTCCCCCCAATCCCTTCGTCGTGTTCATTGTTACATAATTACAGACTGCAAACTTGGGTGTTGACATTGGCTTCTGAAATAATATTTGGTTTGATGTAGGTGACGCGTGCATGGGTGATATTGTTTTGTTTGAACAAAATGTATATGACATGTAAGTCATGAAACAGTGTTTCCTTTCGGAAAACTAATGATGAAGTTCAGCTTATTTGTGGGTACCACAATCAGGTTTGATAAAAATGAATTGTATGTGTCATTTGTAGGTATAATGTTGCATCACGGAGTGCCACTGGTCCTCCCTGTGGCAAGAGAACTGTTGCAGGGAAAATTGTGAAAGAGAGCTACGGTGCAGCCAAGCAACAACATACTTTTACGGTATATCATATTCTCAGCTTCTTGCATTTTGGAACTGTCGAGTGAACTGGTGGCTGCTTTACTTTTTTGGATATATGTGTTTTATTGGAGGGGAGTTGAATGAATTATAGAATGAGATAGACGTCCTTAGTGACCACAGCCAATCCTCCTGTTGTGCTCCCTACCAATGAACTGTTTAGGTTGTTGCAAATGACTGTTTTAGGTAGATAAGTTTTACTTCTTTGCACCTGAACCAAACTAAAACTTCTGACTTGTCTGATCAGGTGGAGGTCCTGTGGAGCAAAGGCGAAAAGCCACTCCCTCCACTTCATCCCCTCCTCATTAAAGGTCGGAATTTGTACAGATTGAAGACCTTGAGACAGGTGATGACATCATGTTTTCCGTTCCATTTTGCTTCCAGTTCAGCTTATTACTACTCTCAAGTGATACTTTGACCTTTCCAGTGTGAAAATAACTTCCGTTTTTCCTAATTTAGAAATGGAAAGATGAAGAAGAACGGACTAGAGTTCTGATGGAAAAGCACTCAAGGGGCTCTCTTGCTAGATCTGATAGAGAAATCAGAATCGGAGTGAAAGACAAGAAGAAACAAATAGTGAAAAAGGGAAGGTACGGAGAAACATGTTTCTGTTCCATAATTTTTGTTTCTTTTATCCTTGTTGAATATTTGTGGTCTTCTGTACCATAGGGTCTCGAGGAAGAATCCAAATGAGAACCACCCTGATTCAGTAATGGTGGATTTGACAGTCCAACATTCTAGTGTAGTTGCTAACTCAGAAGCTATGGCAACTCTTGGAAAAAATTCTGGGAAGGGAACAAATCAAGATCTGACATTGGCAGCATCCATCCAACCTCCACGTTTTCGAGCAGCCACTCATGCAGCCCACATGGAAGTCAAACCTGAGAAGGCTACAGTTCTACACCCTAATTCAGGACAGTCCAATGGCAATGACACTATTGTAAAGGAAGAAAGTAGTAGACATCAGAACTCATATTACCCTCAAGAAGATTCAATCCGGCATCAAAACTCCAGGATATCTCCTCCCAAGTCAAGTAAGGTAATAATACCTCAAGCTGGCCTGCCTAGGAACCAAACCCAGAAGCATGAAAGTCACAGGCGAGATCAAGTTCCTCTAGACTCCGTGATGTATTCTGATGTTTTCAGCATGCAGAGGAATTACGACCGTTCTTGTTTTGATAAGTATCAACACATGAGTTTTAGGAGGGAAATGTCCCCGATTAAAAACTATGACAGGAGCTTCAGGAGGGAACTGTCGGCTGCAAACTATAATAGACAACCTTTTTCACTACTGGATAATGGCCTTCCACGAATGCCGTACCATGGACAACGAATCAACCGTAAACTAGAACTATGTAAGTACTATGCTAGGGGAAGATGCTATTTTGGAGATGATTGCAAATTCTCACACCAGCGAGAAGAGGTGCCATATGGTCATAGGGGGGAAGTTAGGGAGCAACATTATGACGGAAGACTATATTCATGAGATCGTTGCTAGTTGACAATGGGATCGATGTGAGTTCAGGGTCACACCAGCTGAACTTGGTGATTTGTATTGACTATTATCTTCTTTCCTTTTCATTCTGTTGGACTGTTTTTGCAAAAGTTGAAGTCCATTTGTACCAATTCTCTGTTGCATGAATGCAACTGATTTTGTTGTTGGGTATCCCATCTTTTTGAAGATTTTAGTGATGATGAGTTTGAGAGGTGTTTGGACTTTGGAGACAATTCGCAAATGCAAATTCTAGAAAAATTTTACATTTATATATAATTGTTCTCAGATTTGGCCTACATTAGAGAAGGACAGGGCCGTACTCTGAGGACTCTCCACCTACGTCAGTCCTATTCTTTGTTTTCTTCTGATCACAGGTTGAACCACCTACTTCAGTCCTTTCTTTTGAATTGAATCATTTACATTCTCATGAATTCCTTACTTACCTTGCCCTTCAAGTGTGCCTGGATTGCTTTGTCGATTCCCACCATTTCTTGAGCAACTCTGGTAACCATATCCTTTTTGGTTGCGTGATTTGCCTATTCCTTTGAAGGGAATACTCAACTAGGAAGATGGTAAAAAAATTGGAACTTGCAGTGTAAGGAAGGAATAATACAGTAGCTTCAAAACGACGATGCAATATTTTTTGTTCACATGCTCGATTAACTCTCTTTCGCAGCAATGAAGGCCCTGGAAGTAGGTGCTGCAGCCTGCAGGGGCTGTTGTGAACTCCCCAGTTGGATTACAGTCCTGCCACCATCACTGTTGTGGAAGAGGTGCACTGTAACAAACTCAACTGAATTCGATGGATGGATGAAAATTCATTAGCAGCTGAGATCCTCTTTGGCGAAATGCAGGAAGTGATTCAGACGATGAAGAATGAGTTCGAGCTCACGATGGCGCTCGCTGCTGTCCTAGCATCAATGACATTACAAGGAGCCATGTAAGAACAGAGCGTCCTCTGTGCTCTATGTTGCACCGTGCTATTGGTTCTCTATTACCGTGGCTTCAGGGTGACCATTTTGATACTAGAGACACAAGTTTCAAATGCAAATTATGTAATGTTACATTCTTACACTGCAGAACCGATTCTGTCTTCTTCTAAATTTGGGCTAGAATAGATGGCAGGTAAGCCAAGAGATAATGACAGAGATCTTGCACTTAATTTCAACCATCATGGAAAAAGTAAAGAGCTCGTTGAGCTTGAGCTGATATTGAGACACTTGCAAATGCTAGTAATTTGTTTTTCTCCACTATTTTTCAATCATAATTTTTTTTAATGAACTCGATACTAACCTGTATCCATTTTGTCTCAATTAATTCAATATTTTTTAATTGATTTCAATAATACTTCCAATTATTTTCAGGTAAAATAGCGTTACTATTTTGAAGACTAGTTTTCCGTTATAGGTTATGTCTTATTGCAAAATTGTTTCGATTGGATCCGTAACAATTTGTAAATAAATTTACATAAACTTATTAAAAAGTAATATTATACATGACTTGTCGTACACAAATTATATGTATTGTTGATTGCAAAATGATTTTATATACATAATTATTTTTTCAGGATAAGAAACAACATTATACAAAATAATAATATTATACAAATACTCATGTTCGAATAGCTAATCTAAAAACTTTTAAACAAGCAATGCATTTGAAAATGTGTGCATAACCAAATATTTATATTTCCCAAATATCTATATTTAAAGTCATTTGGAAAATACAACACCTAATTATTAAACAAGAAATAACAAGTATCTGATTCCCCCTTTCTGAGCTGCAACACAAACTAAAGTAAAGATTGAGCACACGCTACACATTGTTACCAGAGTTGCTCTTGTTTACTCCTTGGAGCTCCATAGGAGAGTTTGTGATACTTCCAATGGAGTTAACAGTCTGAGAACTCAACTGCGGACTGGCAGGGCAACCCTCCGGGTTACCACCGCTCATGGCGTGGATCGCCCCTGAGCTTATCTGTGGACTCATAGGAGTTCTGGCCATTTGCTGCGGGCTAGGATGCTGTAGGGGTTGCTGCTGCTGCTGCAGCCCTATGGTCGATGGTGAGCCCACTTGAGAAGGCGAAACAACACCCTGAAGCGACTGAAGCGACGATGTCGATTCTGGCTGCTGCTGTAGCTGTTGCTGCAACTGCTGCGGCTGTAACTGCAACTGCTGATTCTGCTGCTGCTGATTCATGAACATATTCATTCCGGCCATCAGCTTCGGCGGGCCCATGGGGTTCATTGCGCTCCTCTGCTGCTGCATCTGGCCCATGTTGGTCCTGTTCATGGGCTGACTCATCATGGAAATCCCAGCTGCGGCAGCAGCATTGGGGAGGGTCATCTGCCTAACACCGGGAGACATTCCAGCAACACCTGACCGCTGGTTTAGCCTAAACTTCGTCGTCAGGTAAGCAGCCTGCTGCGGCGTCAACTGTCCCGAACGAAACTGCTGGATAGCGGCGATGTTCTGCTGTGTCTGGCCAATGTTCATCGGGTTCTGGCCCATATTCATCGGTCCAGATATTCCAGGACCCGCGAGCCCCCTCGCAGCTCCCATAGCCATCGCATTTCCTAGCGTTCCTAGCCCCACCATGTTGTTTCCCATTCCCATATGCCCTCCTAGCCCCATCATCATTTTCCTCTGCTGCAACTGCTGTTGTTGCACCTGAAGTTGGGTCTGCTGTTGTTTGTTAACCATTTGACCAGCCAAGTGCATGTTGTTCGAGTTCTGGCCTATAGCAGCATTTAAATGGGAGAGTGGACTTGATGGAAGCGCCATCTGTTGTGTCCTCTGAAGCTGCTGTTGATGCTGTTGTTGCTGAAGTAAAGCATTTTGGTTTTGTTGTTGATGCTGTTGCTGCTGAACGGATAATGGAGCATCAAGCTGCTGCGGTGGTCGAGATGGCGAGGCACCAGACGAGAGACCTTGAGACATCTGTAAGGCCTGAGAGTTCCCAGGTGGTAGCATTCTTGGATTCAGGGATTGATTTACAGAAACAATGCCGCCATTAAGAGCCGGCTTCACATCATTTGAGGCGGCTTGCTGAGCCGCGACAGCTTCGTTGTATTGTTGTTGGTGCTGTTGCATCTCCAGCGTCGAATTGTTGCCCGTCAGAATTGGCGGTTGACTACTCAATGGAATATTCAACATCCTTGTTGGTTTTTGTTCAATGTGATTCTCCACGAGATAGCCATCACGGCTCATCTGCATATATTAAAAAAAGAAACACCTCAGAATCATTAACCAGGAAATAGGATCAGAAATATCATTGAAGTCAGATGTTTATCTTTTACCTACCAATGTGCAGAATTGTTTTGCAAGCAAATCGGCGTGATGCTGCAGGAGAACAAAGATATGGATCAGAGCATGGCATCTTATGGAAAAAGAAAAGGCAACCTATGCAGTACCGCGTGAGATGGAAAATAATACGAAAATAATCACTCAATCGTTTATTTCAACCAAAACATAGGTTGTTTGACTGATGGATTTACCGTGATGGATTATGTCCAATCCACGGCTAAATAGATTCTTTGGCTTATAAAGAAAAGCAATAGATTTATAAATCAAGAACTTGATGGATTCCAGCAGACTCGGCTACAGAGTGTGGAAGAGGCTAATTGGTAGACGGGCCATAGAGGTTGGACTTGGGCAAGCGGGAGGCAGATTACAGTTACAGGGAGGAGATTAGGGATTCTGGATCTGTCATATGAAGGAGAAAAAGGGTGGATTTTTTTCTTTTTTCTTTTTGTGAGGGGCGGAGTAGTTACACTTTACAGGATAGAGGGGCGAAGGGGCTCTGTTAGAGGCTGTCGTGGATAGCTTCTAATTACAGGAAGGAGAACGTTGCAGTGGGTTAAATCTAAAAGCCCATTCATATTTTTAAGAGATTGCGGGACACACAATCTACTTACCATAATCCAGCATAAAATTCCATCAACCAAGCAATAGATAACAAGAAAATCCACATTTCATAAATCCTTCTTGCTTCCCAAAAGCATCTAGTTATCAAAATCCATCAATTCGGAAATTCATCCGCCAAACAACCCACAACTCTTAACAGCTACAACAGCTATGCAGAAAAGATTTGAATTATGTTTCAGGATAGTGGAACTTGTAGGAAGATCTTTTTTCATGAATAACTTGTACGGAAGATCTCGAGTTTAGTCAAATTACATTTTTTATGAACATTCGATGATCAAGAAAATCTGTGTTCGGAACGAGTTAAAAGTTATAACTTGGAATTCAAGATGCCAGCAATCTATAAAGGAAAGCACACAGAGGCCTTTATCACAAACAGACTTACGGTATTAGGTAATGTAGGAAGATACTCCTCGGCAGAGAGAATGTCGCCATCCTCCAGGTCTCCATAATGCATAGCCACAGTACCATCGCTTGACTTCTCCATCAAGACCATCCTAGCACGTGCCTTTGGGACATAAGCAACAACATTTCCTGCATAAAATAAGGAGAGGAATGAAATAGCCGATACGTATTAAAAAGTTCACCGCAATCTTTCCAGAATTCATTTTGCAAGACATGAAACAGACCTTGAAGCACTCGTTCACCTTGCATAAAATTCATAACTCTCATCTTGGGAGCATTCCTGCTGCCACCAACGAGTGAATTCGATAATTGCCTTTCTTCAGAGTCATCTTTGAAATCCTCGTTATTTGATGGATTGGATAGGCAAGCCGCAAGAAGCTGAGGATTACATACATTTGGCTTCCTTGGGTAGTCATCCACTTTGTTCTTTTTACAGTGCAGTTTATGCCTGGAACAGAAGAAACAAAATTGGCTGAGGAAGTCGATAGCGGGCAGCAAGATTGATTTTAACATTGCATCACCAACTTTTTTGTAGTAAACATAAGAACCATTTCGAATCCAGAATAGATATCCATGCAATGAGGAAAAAACATCCATTCCAGAATAGATATCCATGCAATGAGGAAAAAACGTCCATGCAGGGGTAATCAGAAAAGGTGTTATTCAACTATACGGACTTTTGCAATGAAACCACTAAATTCAGTTTTTATGTAAATAAAGCAATGAAGCAAGATATTTGATGTGCAGTTAGTCACTCCTTTCATTTTTGTCATCGAAAGCTGAAATCCAACTTTAAATTTTATCTTTAGTCCCCTGAAGCTGAAATTTATTCGAAGTACCATTGGGAACTTTTCACAAACCAACTCATCGACAGATCTAAACTTTTAAGCCAAGTCCAAGTCCAATGACAATTAGTTTATTTTACCAGTCAATGCAGCAGGAGTATTTTGTGATAGACTCAAGTTATTGAATCCAGCAAATACAAAGCTTTCAAAGTAAAGAGTCTACCTTGAAGCCACCATCTCAAGCTTTGCAAACCTTTCGAGAACGACTTGATCAGCCAACTGTGCTGCTCCAACCATAGGACTAGCAGCATTCATGTTTCCAACACTTGCTGGAGAGGCGACTCCACTCATAGCAGCAGTGGTCCTGGGTACAGAATTTGACTTCCGCTTGCTCACAACTTGAGCTGGCTGCTGATGCTGACGTGGCAAGGAGTCATTGCCGCTGGAATTCAAAGATGCTGCCGCCCTAGGAGTTGAGGTAACTGCCGACTTGTCCTTCTGCGAAGAACCAAGAGCAGCAGTTGCTGCAGCAACTGCTCCAATGTGGAGCCCAGCTGAGTTACTCGAGAATTCCCCAGATCTAGATGACAATGGAGACTGAGCCAAAGCACCTGCAGAGAGGAGTGGTTCACCGAAAAGCCGATATGGACTTAATGAAAAATATAAACTGATTTTCATGTTTTCTTTGCGGTTTTTTCTGAAAGTTAAATTTTCTGATTGCCCCCCCCCCCCCTGTTTTTTCTTCCGATGTTTAACTGAAAACACCGTGAAGCCAAAACTAAAATCCACCAGTGTACAACAAAAGACACTTCAAAGATTATTTAACCACTCCAGTTACCGTTTAACCGAATAATTAAACCCCAATAGTAACCCCTACCTCCTGATACACGAGGACTTTGTGCTGATTTCCTCTTTGGAACCTGCTGATCCTCCTTCCTTGTCTCTTGGCCGAAATTGCTCCATGCTGTTGCCGGAGGGAAATTCGGCCTCATCATATGCTGAGGCAGTCTTTCCATCTGCATATCACTCTTATTACCCTGACTGAGCTCTGATCCTCCATCAAGCTTTTCCAGATCAAACTGCTCTTCCTTCGGACCAAATCTCTGATTGGTGACCCCTTCAAACATTTGTGGGTACTTTTGGATCCCGACATTATTACCATACTGCATTCCTCTAGCCATTACTTGCTGCTGAAGCAACGAGTTCCTCCAGTTCATATCAGATGTTTGGAGGTTATCCATTTGTGGCTGTTGTATCCCCTCAGGACCTACAGAATTCATTCTTGATCTCTTATTAAAATTGGGTAATTGTGATGTTTGTTGTCCATCTGGATTCTCTCTTTTACCATGCAGTGAAGCGCCGGCACTCATATTGTCACTATGATTGACCATCATATCTTGTCCAACAGAAGAAGATGTAGAAATATTTACAAGAGACCCAGCCGAGCCGTGATCCTGAATGCCCCTAGGATTTCCAGCTGCAGCTTGATACCTTTGTTGATGAGAAACTAAAGGTATTGCTTGAACATTGCCATCTTGAAAGCTCCTTGACCCAACACCTAGCATGCTGCCAGGACCAAGATTTGGAGACGTCATATTTTCCTGGACATGATACTGCTGCATCATATGGCCTGACTCAGCAAATCTGCTGCTGGAGCTTTCTGGGACTTGATCTATGGAAACTTTCTTCCCATGGAGTCTGTTTGTAGACATCACAGTTACATTTGGCATCTGCCTCAACCGTTTCTTCCGCAGGCTACTCAGATTTAGATTAAGCTGCAAGTATGAATTGCAATAATTAATAAAATAAAACTGAATGCATTACTCCAGCAAAACATCATATCTATTGAGATATTTTTTGTTACCCGGGAGGGAAGAGGGGTAGCAGAGAGCCTATCCAATTCAGGTGTGGGATCAAGCGAAAGTATCGGCTGCAAAGCCTTCACTATCCTGGCTTCGACTTCCTACAACCACGAGTAGAAGCAAAAACTGAGACTTGATGGCTGCAGATATATTACAGGAAGTATGAAGAATGAGACCTTAACATTACCATTAGGTCGCCATAAGTCCAGGAGTTATCTGAAATCAGGGGGATATCCTTCACCACATTTTCCAATGACATCTTAAGGCGCACTCTATTCATAGTAGGAGCCCCACCAAGAGATGGCATACCAGAACCCTGCTCAGTAGCACAGTTCCGATAATCTCGCACCTGCAGAACATGTCACCATTCTGGAGACATCCATCACTGTTGGAAGTTGGAACAGACTTAAGATACCTAGGAAATACACTCACCTCGCAAACAAGAGTTCCATTGGTATACTTGCATGGTATATCATCCAGAATATCTCCAGGCAACCGGCCAGATTCAATTGCCTGCAGGTTCATATATTGGAAGACAAGAAATCAGTTAAAAGGAGACATAAAGGTGGAAAACTTCAAAAATAAAGAATGAGAACCATATGTATATACTGCAAACGGATCACTTGCCATGATGCCTAAACTAGCAAAGGTGAAATGGGTTTTACCAAAGGAATGCACAGGCCAACAATACAAGTTCTAAAAAACTTTAAATCTAGCACTAGACTGAGGCGATGTCACAAAAATAGATCTTTTCACTGAGGAAGGGAAAGCCTACTTAAAGAGAGACATGTCCACAGAGAGAAATTGGATTCCAACATAACCCAGATTTTTAACAGATAACCAACATCCAGTTCAAAAGAAACAAGAATAGAGGTGTCCTTTACCGAAAACATAGCTTCAGAGGCCCTATCATATGGATGCAACACCTTTGAAGCATCTTGAATGGGAGGCCTGCGTGCAGCATCATTCTGAAAATTCACAGGCTAATGTAAGCAAAATCAAACAAAAGGAAGATATAGCTCTTCAAAATCTGAGGAATATAGTGATAGTTTTTAATTGACACACCTCCGAGACTTTTCCAATGGAATATCCATCTCGATAGAGGTCCAACGTGAAAGCAACTTCATCCTCTGGAGAAAACATGAAACAGCAGCAAACATTCAGAATAAATGAATAGCAGCAAGACCAGCCCAGCTGATAAAGAATAGAATCAAGCGACTAGCCCAACAAATTCCATTACCGGAGATTGGTGTACTTGAGATGTCAGCTACATCCTCAGTGTCCTATATCATACACAAGTTACTATCATTAAGGGAAAATAAGAACTTGAGGTGACTGTTTATCCACATGCTCTATCATTTCAATGATTCATATGAGGAGAAAACAAAAAATGACTCAAAAACTAAAAAAATCATCTATTTGAGAAAAATGTATACATCTTTGATTTCCAAGCACTACCACCCTACAGGAGAGCACACATACAGTAGCACAAACACGAGAAATCCCTACAGTTTGCATACATTCCTTAGCCACATTTAACCAAATACCTTGACTACGTGAATTTAATAGAACTCTCCACATGGAAGCAAAAGAGACCAGTCACCTCCCGAAATCGGATATCCATCCCCCAATTCCCTTGAAACAAAGTTCAAACCTAAGCAGGAATATCCCTAGAAGAAATCTGCCTTCCGCATATAATCGAACCGAATTGCAATCAGAAGACATGCCGTTTCCATACACAGTAAGTAAAGCTCAATCCGAGAACCAGTAGCTTCAATTAAAGCAAGAGCAAAAGTGCACACCAATCAAACCGGACAATTACCTCAACCTTTCTCTTCGACGACGGATTCCGGGCGCCAATTAACGAGCCCTCCTTCGAATTTTCTGATGCCTCATTGAGAGCAACTTCATCTGGCTGAATCACAGGTTTGGGACGGAACCTTGAACCTTTCCTTGCGACCTTAAACGAAACACCCATTGGAGACTCAGTATGGACGCTTCATCCGAGGGGTTCTCGATCGCGGGAAAGTTGAAAGGAGAATTGGGGAGTAGATATTGAAGTGTGGTATGAATTGCCCAAATAATAATACTCCTGTTCAGTTCTTCAATTGAATTCAGCTAGACATGGATAGGAAGTGAGGTTCGGAGAAGCCGAGAAAATTTGAAGAACGGTCGACGGGAAGGAAAATAATGGCAGACGGAGCTGAACCGGCGAAGGCAGTTATGACTTATGGCTTACGAGTTACGACTTACGACGATTACGACGATCGGGCCTTGGTTCCTGAAACAAGAGTTGGGTCCTGGGCTTCGATTAAAAATGTTGGGCTTTTCGAGCTAAATAAGCCCAAAGGGGAGGAGCGCTTTGCACATAGGCAGAGACAATGTTTAAACTTCAAATTGACCACACTAATTTTAGTTTTACTGCCACTTAACCCTTTGCCTTTAACAGAGTACATACATTCTTCTTTGGCTATTATTGCCACTTAAAGGCAAAAATGTCTCAAATCTCAAAATCAAATCTGGAATTGGCATCAAGCCTGCAGAAGACAAGGAAATGAGCCTTTCAATCAGTCACTAAGTAGTAGCAGAGCCAAGACCACTAGATTGATTTATATGATAGTGTCTACAATTCAAATACTTTAAGGTTGCGTTTGGATACAAGGATTTGGGTTTGGTATTTGTGATTTGGATTTTCAAATACCAAATCATGTGTTTGGATATTAATTACATTTGGTATTTGGATTTGTGTCAAATTCATGGGGTGATTTCCAAATACATGTCTAGTGTATTTTTTGTCAACTCCAAATACATTTCAACAACTAGTGATTTGAAATACCTCCTAAGTCCTAACAAATGAATGGACCTATTTGTAAAATATGAAAAGTTTAGGTACTATAGTGTGAGGCAAAACATATAAAGGTACCAAAATGTAATTTTACCATCAAAATTTTAGGACCTTTTTGTAAAATTTTAAAAGTTTAGGTACTAAATTGTAAGAAAAAATAATTTTGGGTACCAAACTGTAATTTACCAAAATTTGTAGTAAGTGACCAGAAAATTAAAAATTGAATTTGAAAATCATAAATACAAAACTACAAACAAATTACAAATGAGTATCCAAACAATGAATTTGAATTACATGTATTTCAAATGCTAATACTTCAAATACATCCATTTCAAATGCTAGTATTTCAAATACCTTACATTTAAAATACACTTATCCAAACGGACCCTAATTGCTTTCATTTCTACGCTAGGAAAAATTAGATAGATTCATTTTAAACAAAGATGAAACTAAAGAGATTTGACATAGAGCATACACGAAAGCAACTTGGTATTTATATTTCAACAGCAGTGCAAGCAAACTCTTGAGACCTAAAACTTTATGCTCCGACCTTCCAAAGAACTACCACTCTAAAACCATTCCAACCAGTATCACACGGAATAAAACATAGACAGCAAGGTAAGCTGTTCATAAAAAGTTAAAAAGATGACTGCAATTAGCAATCCCCTTAATTTATTATACTATAAACAGAATTCCAATTGCAATAAAGACCTAATTGGATGTCTTTTCTCCTTATGTTTATTCGACTTTGTCCCCAACAATTCTGAAATTGTCCAGCGACAACAAAAATTCTACTAGTTTTGATTCTACCAATTGTAGTTGCAAGGGTAGAAGGAGCATTTTTTAGCTTTGAGTTATATTAATAACAAGTTTCAAAGTCGAATTGACTACCAATTTGCTAATGATTCTTTAATAGGATACATTGAAATTACTTAAGAGTGTAGAAGACGAATATTTTTGCGTTTTTCTTACAATATAAAATCATGTCGTGGTTGTTTATGAAAACAATGATTGTAGTAATCAGTTATTTTTTTTTATCTATGAATGCACTGTTTGAATATAATTAGTTTTAATTATATTTATTAAATAAATAAATATTTATATTATGAAAAGAGGTCCGAGATAATTCCGAATCGTGTCTCCGCCACTACCTCGCGTTGTCCTTCCCGCGATGATACTCAGCAGGCATCGTCGCGATCAACAAATATAATTAGCTTTATGTTCTTTTTACTTTTGTTAAAATTATGCTTTCTCATTGTGAACCCAAACTTCGACATAATTTTTTTTGGACCTTGCAGCTTGTGTACCAGATTATTGACGGCTCCCTTGCTTGTCGCTTCTCATGTGCACCTTGACCAGTTCGACGCTTATGGTAACATAATTCGACGGGTTTATCGATTGTTCAGAGTTTACATGACAAAGACCATATTGCCCACCTATCATGTTCTAGTTTCATTAGTTGTTGAGACGTATGTTTCTTTAGCTGTATTGATGTTTGTTTTATGGATGTATCGATATTTGGATCATCATCACTATTGTTATTGTATGTTTGACATTAGTACATTTGTTTCATTGATATTGTTATCGGTCGATATGGTTAGTCTTATGGACTAAAAATGCACAACCAAAACTAAAAATGAACAACCATAATCGAAAAATGCACAAACAAACTGAATATGCACACATATTGTATTAGTCCATTTGTTTGGATTTTTTTTTTTTTGAAAATCAGTTCATTTAGATTGCAAAACGGGCCAGGCCCAATCGGAAATGATACAAACAAGAGGATACTAAGAGTTAGAAGACCCAAACAAAAAAAGCACAAACCAAGAGTCTGGAACCCAATAGGGCCCGGACCACGGACCAAAACAATGTCCACATCTACAAACCCTAGCCGCCTCTTGCCTTCCTCTAGCATCCTCCACCGCCGCGGCCGAACTTCAACCGCCACCTGACTACGCATGCACCGCCCACCACCACCAGCCATCGCCACCACGCGCCAAGAGGGATTTGATTCAACCGAACTCGGATGGTGGGGAAGGAAGGAAGCCTTCCAAGCACACCACCCCGAGCCAAATCGATGTTCGCCTTCCGTCGAGCCATCACAGGGGAAATGAACAAAGCGACCGGACGGCCAGCAAAGGAACCAGAGGAACGAGATCATCTGTCTTCAAGCTCTCCAGACCGTGTCCTCGCCAACGGCTGCATCTCCGAATCACTGAGCTCTGCAAAGCGAAACAAGGAGGTAGACAAAGGAAAGAAGAGGAGAAAACAAGCTAGATCTGTGACAGATCTAGCCTCCATTTTGCATCTAAGGTCGGACACATCTCCAGATCTGAAACAACAGATCTGAGGGCAAAAGATCAACCCACTAAAGGGGAGGAAGAAATCCCAGCAACGGGAAGGAAAAGCACCAGAGAATGGCAAAAACCAGAGAAGACGAACCGACGAAAAGAGGAGAGGATGAAACAAAACAGCAGCAAGAAAAAAGGAAATGAAAGAGTAGCATAGGGCTGCCACCGCTCGCCAAAGAGACGCTGGCGACAGCCCCCAACGCTGTCTGTGAAAGGGTTTTAGAGAGTACTCAGAGAAGAAAAGAGAGGAGAGAGAAAGGTAGTGTTTACAAACTTGAAGTGTTGTACATACGGAGGGTTTAGTCCATTTGTTTGGATGCTGTCAACTGATATGGTTAGTTTTATGGGCTAAAAATGCACAACCGGAACTGAAAAATGCACTAATAATAAGCTCCTTATTTGATGGTGGTGGCAAAAGAGTATGTAACTTCTAAATTTTTTTTCTCTGTTCTAATAAGCACAACAAACCAACGATCTTTAGTAAACATAAATAGTAGAATAATTACGGTGAATTTTCGTAAAAGATTGATCGAAATTCCATGAATGATTGGGTGTAGCGAATAATTTAGGCGAAGAAGTCAGAATCCGACGAATACTCACCAACCAGCAATTGACGCGCCTCGGTCATTACCTCACTAGTTGTGTCATTTCCTCAAGCATTGACGAATACTCACAAAAAAAAAAGAGTGTGGTTGTTTTTTTTTTTTGGTGTTGTGTTGTGTTTTGATTTAGTTGTTTGGTTGATCTTTGTATTCCTTTGGAGAGAAAAACTTCCAATTGTGTTGGGTTTTAAGATATAAGAATTTACAACCTAAAGTTAAGGGGTTGTTTGCTTCATGTATTTGATATACAAATTTAATCCATCGTGTACTAAAGGGAATTCATTGTTTGCTTGGATTTCTTAGGGACCAAATTCATGAACCCACGAACTTGTAAATCCCATATACATATGTGTGAGAGTTTGAGAGATGGCCCCGTGATGATTATTTACTTTCATATCCCCATTTAAAACATAAAAATGCTTTTAAGTAAATGACAATAAGGCAATTTATATTAAAAGAAATAAATTCATAACATCTATGAACAAATCCAACAATCAAACAACCAACTTTCTCAAATCTGTAATGAATTAAATCAATCACAAAATAAAAATGTTCTAAACTTATATTTTAATCAAAATTTTCATTTTTCAGACAATTTTGTTAGAATTTAGTGCGACAAATACAATTTTTGGGAGGACGACCATTAACTCCCTTAGTCAGCAACGCCAATATTGACTAGTAACCGACATTTCCCCCTTTCAAATCTCAAACACCCATTGTTTGTTCCCCATTCCCCAATTTCCCCACCGAAGAAAAGAATCTCCATCTTGGCGCACGCAAGATGGAGATTCTACGGAAGTTTTACATGGCGCTTATCAGGGCCTTCGTTTGGCGGTTGATGGAGCCACTTCTCACCACTACTCTGGTGCCATTGGTATAGTCGGTTATACAGGAGTTGCGTCGTCCTTCGCATTCAGTTCTTTTCTCTACGGTATCTCTGACCCAGGATTGGTTGAGTTGCTCGCTATAAGGGAAGCGTTGTATTTGATTCGACGGTGGCATTGGCATGATAAGTAGGTTCTGCTTACGGGGGATGCCCAAGTGGTTATTGACAAATTAGTCTCGGGCGACTTATCTGACACTCGTGCAAGTGCTATTTTTTCTGAGGTTCATGCCTTATTATTACGGTTGCCAAAAGTCATTTTACAATTCACACCTCGAGATGCGAATCAGACTGGCCATTCAATGGCGAAACAAGCCTTACGCTTTCCTGGTTTACCACCTTTGTTGTTTGACTTTTCGTATCTGTTCTTTTGATAAGTGAGTGTGCTGATCTTTTGTAGCCACCCTTATCCTTGCCTTGTAAATCTGACAAGATTTATATGACAAAAAAAAAAAGAATCTCCATCTGCAATGACACTGGTGACCTCTGAGCAATAAAAACTCAAGCACCAACGCTTCCGAGAGGAGGACCGAGAAGTTGAAGAAAAACAAGAAAAAGACGACGACTACACTATAGGCGCCGAGCGATCGATATCCGATATTCCGATTCATCCAACCCAGACTGTTGCGATCAAACCGATTCCAGCTACAGTACTCTGGACGAGACGAATCACAAGCTCTCTGCCCTTTCCGAAAGGTAGAAGTATCGGACACGTTTGGTCACTCCATTCTTTTTTTTTCATCCAACTTTTGTTCTTATTTTTATCTTTAGTCAACATCAAATTCTGTATATATGACGAGGTGGAAAAGGTAAAGAGAACAAAAAAAGTACTAGCTTTGTGCGTGGCTCGTTGGTCTGGTGAATTTCGTATCGTATCTAATTAATCAAGTATTTCTTCATTATGGTTAAACTCTTTTTAATTTTAAGTAGTTTATGTTTTAACAATTCTTTCTTTTAATGATATTTGTGGTCTTTTAATATATGTATGATATCTAACTAAGTAATTTTTTTATTTCTCAACTGAACAACCAACATTCAATCAATAATTGTGTAGTATTAGATTTAAAGAATATACATTTCTCAATTAGACATTCAAATTATTTTTTAGCAATATTAAGTCTATTCATCTAATTTCGAGGATGGAGAATAATGTCCATTATTATTTGTGTGATATTAAGGATTGCTAATTTGCTTATGCCGGTAGCTTTCTCCCTCTTAACCTAAAGAGTAAATATTTACCCTCCATTCTAATACATGTCACACTGAATTTGAAAACTCTACTAACATTTATCATGCACACATAATGGTTCAACCTCTCTAAATTTTCAATTAAAGCACTCAAACTTGTCATATTATATTATATTATATTATATATTATATTATATATATATATATATATATATATATATATATATATATATATATATATATATATATATATATGGTGCCTTCTACGGTACCCCGGGTGAAATCCGGGGTACCGCATACCTTGAGTATGAAAACGCTATCTAGACCTCGAATTAGCAGGATTTTTGGGCATGATACTATACCCTAACTCTTAATGAGTGAACCCTGGGTCCTAATTATCTTAATCATTACCTATAAACCCTAAGATGCTGCATTACTTTTTTTGCCTATATTTGGACGAATCATAACCGTCGATTATTGTTTCTGATTAAATTGATCTTGGGGTATAAGATTTAGGGAATTAAGACCTAGATTTTGATCTTTATATGTTAGAGTATAGTATAATGTCCGAAAGATCAGTCAATTCAAGTTCTAGATAGCGTTTTCTTACTTAAGGTATGCGGTACCCCGGATTTCACCCGGGGTACCGTAGAACTCCCCATATATATAAGGTGCCTTCTACGGTACCCCGGGTGAAATCTAGGGTACCGCATACCTTAAGTACGAAAACGCTATCTAGACCTCAAATTAGCAGGATTTTCGGACATGATACTATACCCTAACCCTTAAGGAGTGAACCCTACGTCCTAATTATCTCAATCATAAACTATAAACCCTAAGATGGTGCATTGATTTTTTTCCTATATTTGGACGAATCATAACCGTCGATTATTGTTTCTAATTAAATTAATCTTGGGGTATAATATTTAGAGAATTAAGACCTAGATTTTGATCTTTAAGAGTTAGAGTATAGTATCATGTCCGAAATATCAATCAATTCAAGTTCTGGATAGCGTTTTCTTACTCCTGGTATGCGGTACCCCGGATTTCACCCAGGATACCATAGAACTCCCCATACATATATATATATATATATATGAATTAATTAGTGCTGATTGTGAATATCTATCATTTGAATGTAACATGCATATATATGTTAATGAATATTTATAATTTAATATATTTAATTTTGTTTATGTTTTTACCATATAGTTTATCAATATATATGATATAATTTTGTTTAATATGACTGTACTTCTATTAAAAATATAGAAAAGAATGTTTCAATAATCTACTCATGATAATTCAAGAATGAACAATCACTTCATCTTAATCCACCAACTATATAAAGCATTTTTAAGAATAGCTTTCTCACCATTTCAAAATCCCTAGACGGAGAGGGTTTTGCGGAGGGTTAGAATGGTACTTCCTCATTATTGGTAACGTTGTGTTTCAATTATGCAATTCCCCTCCCCTCGGTGGTTACCATCCATTTCATTTCCGCTCATTGGATCGGATCAAACTTGACCTAGGGAGATGAAGTGGTCAACCGCCAATGGGCCACTATCGTTCCAATTGAACTATTCGGCATTTTGTCCACCCCAATATATACTCGAGCGTCTCCCCAAAACCTCATTTTTGTGGATTACAGATCTTTGCAAAATGCAAAAGAAGGAAATCCAGATTGCTTTCTCCATTATATTTCTTGCAATCTTCTAACATTAAAGTTCAGGGTCCATGGCCGCAGGTTGGTTGGGTGGTCGAAGTTGGAGCTAAAGAAACATGCTTTGATTGTGTGATCTGTATTCCAAGGTTAACATATGTGTGGTTAACTGGTTATACGTTTACTTTGACTACATGTTCGTCTAGGTTGATCTAATAGTGATTATTTGAAAAATACGAAATATTTATAATTTACTAAAAGGTTTATATGTATCGCCATTTCAAATATCGATATTAGATAGAGTAGCAAACACGAGTTTGATCTATTGGTACAATACAAGTCTTCAATCTGCATATCTCAGATACAAATATTTTAAGTAGCACATAATGATAAAAATAAATCTATATCACCTTTTCTAGAAAAATTCAATATGGGAATAGAGTACCTTCAATTTTTGGTATATTATCAAGGTAAGTAGGTAATCATCACTTCTCTTAAAAAATATTTAATTCTCTATCACGAAGTATCATACAAAACATAAATTATTGAATTCTCACCTACCAAATTAAGTTCTTCAGGCCAACGGGCCGAACCCTAATCTAGTTAGAACTACGGTTATTTTTGTTGGTAAGGAACCTCTTTCATTTAGTTAATCACTTTACAGAAACTTTATCGTAACTGTTACTTATGCCTGAGGTAGGAAAAATAATTATTGTTTGTTTCGTAAGGTGGATTGATTGTTCATAGTTTTATTTATACAAATGAAAAAAATAGAGCGTTGTTTATTAGATACCTTCATTCCCAAAAATGTACGAAAATAATTCAACCTCAACTATCTACTCCACAAAATTTACTTAAAATTGTGTCCATGAAAAACTGTATGTTCGAAGTTAAAATAAAACGCAGGACTCGATTAACTCTTTTATGGTCCAAGACTTGGTAATTCATATAGCGAATGAGATAAAATTAGTGAGTGGAGTTTTTGATTCGTCATGGGAGATGTTAAAACAGACGACAACTTTTCCGGGGAAGAGAAAACTAATAATGCTAAAAATAGAAAAATATACATATTTTTTGGAATTTGGATGGAAACGCTTAAAAAGGAGAGGAAAAAAGGGAGAGAAAGCTTGACATAGTTTTGGATTCGGTGTATCCAACTAAGCCTTAATGGCTTGTTTAAGTCCATTTGGTGGAGCTTAGATGTCCTACAGTGGGGACGCTTGTGTGTTTTGTTTGTTTTTTTTTTGTAGGGGCACGCAGAAGAGCTCCCGATATCGGAGAGACTTCCTCAGACAGGTGACTTGGCTCATGATCAGGATGGAACTATCTTGCAGGATGCTCAGAGCTTGACTTTTCTCTTTAGTTGGATTTCTTACTGTTTTGTTCTTCGCTGTCTCAATAGGGCTGCCCATCTTGTGGCATAAAAGGCCCTCTCATCGGGAGTTCGACTATTGGTCGACTCCCGCGCTCTTTTTATTTTCTCTGTATGACTGATTTTATAACAACTGACTTTGCGAAAAAAAAAAAAAAAAAAAAAGGGAGAGAAACGCCTAACTGTCCATTTGGGCTTACGTGGCATAGACCATCTTTTCAAAGCCTATTAATTTAACTAGCTTTAACCCCTGCCCTTTGGGCAGGTAGATTTTTCGTTTATCATGTATATGTATAATCTCCTTATTAAAATAATAATTTTCTGAAGTTAAAAAAAAAAATATATGTAAAAAATATCAAATAGAGTTTTAAAAGTTTTTACTCCCTTCCAAAATTTAGCTCCCTCAGAAACCCAAGAAATAGAGTGGAAAACATGCATCTCAATTTTCAGTTGAAAGGAATAGTGGAAGGTACATCCATCTTAATGACGTCAGAGAAAAATCTTGTGAGCGTCACGTCGCCTTATAGCTTAAACTCAGGTAATCTATGAGAAAAAACTGCATACAACGCTTAATCATATCACCTAGAGTTAGGGTACTTAACGGTCTGAGCTAGCGAGTGAAAATCCAACTGTAGGGAATTAGAAATCTCGAAGGAACAAAATTGAGTTCTAAATGAAAATGTCGCAATAGAAAATTTGTTGAATGATGTGAATAAGCGAGATGATGTTCATGAGGAAAAATCTCGAGAGAATAGAAAGGTTCTATAGTTATGGAGATAGACAAAATTTTGTTTACGTTAAAATGAAATAAACTCAAAACTCATAATCATTTTTATAGAAATATTGAATTGCGTTAAAACAAATATCTATTACAATAATTAAAAGAAAAAAATATTATTATTTGAATGAGTAAATAATTATAATTACTAAAAAAGATATTACGGTTAACTAATCATCATAATTAATAATAAATTATGCAACAATTTCTCTCTCCTCTCCCAAGAAGCCTGTGGGAGAAGAATTCTCAAGTGAGAGAAGCAAATAGTGGGCAATTAGCCAACGAAGAAGAGAATAAATGAAAAAAAGAAGAAAAAAAAAAAGAATAGAGATCAAAGAAACTGCCTGCAATAGGAAAATATTAAAAAAATAATAAAAATTCAGCATTCACCGAAACTCGCGGAGAAGCTGTGAAGGCTGACGTGGTGGAGGTCCGTTTTCCAAACTGCTTTAATATTTTTTTAAAGATAAAGATATATTTCAAGCATTATCATTATATCAAGAACGGAAAAAATGATAAGGAAACATGTGTGAAAAAATATTTAGGGTCGTTTGGAGAACGGGATTTAGGGTGTGGTTACTTACACTTAACTTATGAATGAATCACTAAAGAGAAATAGCTAGAACTTGGAATTAAACAACTAGGATTGGTTGTTTAGAAGAGATTCAAGTTCCCTAAGTAGATAGAACATATGGTTTGCGCAATTAGTTCTTGGTGTTTTTGCTAGACCCTACTAGGTATATGATATGTGTGTGTTACTTGCACCTAATATACATTCTCTTGATGTAGGTGAAAAAGGAAGGCAGATCAGAGAGCTTGCATTGGTTGTTTAGAGGATATTGAAGTTCTCTGAGATGTCTAAACGTAGTACACATTCTCAGAAAGGAGTAATGGAAAAGGGGGAGTCGTCTAAGGCAAAAAACCTTGCAGTGATTCAAGTAAAGAATCGTGGAAAACCAGAGAAGAATTGGGCTGATGATCGAATATTCAGAACAAAAATCAGGGCGCAAGTCACAAGTATTATACTAATAGTAATAACTAAAATGATTGAATTGTATACTACAAGATGTATTCATTTTCTGTTTGTCTATCTTTCAGATGTATGCTGGGCAATATCCATCGCTGCAGCACTGGAAGGATGGATCAATATTATTGAAAACCGGAAACACACGGTTAAGGAGGATACAAGGGTCAAGGCATTTGCTCAAGAGCTAATCGATTTTTTCCTAACCGAGGAGCAGAAGCTCTTGGATAGGCCATTGAGCAGAATGCGTGCTGTTTGGGGGACCATTAAGAAATCCGGGGTTTGCCGAACCAAAGACTATCCATGGGCTGGGATGGATGATCTTACTTTCCTTTCTGTTTCTTTTATTTTCATTTGTGTCTCTCTAACAATGATTAATCACACATATATAATCATATGTTCACAGTTTTATCTACCAATTAATTAATTTCTCATGCGATTTCATAAATTCAAATTAACGAATCACTTAATATCATCAATTCTTATTTGTGTTCAAAATTTTGTGATTATTTAGATGAAAGAATTCCTCGTATTTTAATTTTTGAACACAAATAAGGTGATAAAGACAAATACTATTCCATAATCTATTTTACCAAACATTTTTCGGTTGATAACTATTGGGTTTGTTTGTTTTCAAGTAATTTGGGGTTGGTTTTGGAGAAAGAGATCGAGGATTAAAACATTTTTAAATAAATAAGAAACAAAGGAGGAAGAGAGCAAACTAACCAATTTCCTAACCAAGGATCGCTTCAAATGGGGAGCTCAGGCTGCTCCTCAAGAAAGGTCATCTTCTTTGCTTCAGAATTAAACCTCTTCAGTCGTTTCTGCCGATGTACGAAAACTTGCAACAATTTGCAGCTTTCCCAGGAAATGGATGATGAGGTGAAGGAGCTAGCCTTTTTTTTTCTCAATCCATTTCTTTTCTTGGTAATTCTGTCAAGCCATTTTTTATTTCTCTATAGAAAAATTCCTTCCTTCCCCTTTTTCATTAAGGGGTAGTTTGGAGAATATGAGTTTAAATTTATGGATTGTCAACAATATAAAGATTCTAAGTCTTTAGATTGTTGAAAATAGATTCTAAAATGTTTATTGTTTGGTAACTGTGATTGTTAGCATTCAATGAAAATAAAAAAATAATTTTATATTAAATAACATGTTTATCATTAATAAAAAATTAGAGTGATTCGAGAAATATTAAAAAATTTGTTGATAAATATATTTAATACGATAAATAAATAAATAAAAGAAAGTGAAAAAGTAGGAGAAAAAACTCTCACGAATCAAGATATAGAATCTCTCTGATTATGAGAGATTTGATATCTGTAGATTTTAGAGATTTGAAATCTCTAAAGCTCAAATCCACAATAGAAAAAAAAAACATAACTTTTGACAAAATCTATGGATTCAATGAATCACACCCTAAATCCCGTTCTCCAAACGACCCTAAATGTTTTTTAACACACGTTTCCTTATCATTTTTTTCCGTTCCCTGATATAATGATAATGCTTGAAATATATCTTTATCTTTAAAAAATATTAAAGCAGTTTGGAAAACGGACCCCCACCACGTCAGCCTTCACGGCTTCTCCGCGAGTTCCGGTGGATGCTGAATTTTTATTATTATTTTAATATTTTCCTATTTCCGGCAGTTTCTTTGATCTCTATTATTTTTTTTTCATTTTTTTTTTCATTTATTCTCTTCTTCGTTGGCTAACTGCCCACTATTTGCTTCTCTCACTTGAGAATTCTTCTCCCACAGACTTCTTAGGAGAGGAGAGAGAAATTGTTGCATAATTTATTATTAGTTATGATGATTAGTTAACCGTAATATCTTTTTTAGTAATTATAATTATTTACTCATTCAAATAATAATATTTTTTTCTTTTAATTATTGTAATAAATATTCAATCTTTCTATTTTTTATTCTATTTTTTTGTGTTTTCTTGTAATTTTACTTTTATACCTTTGTTGTTACAATAACAACAAAATGGGTGTTGTTATTCTATCCGACCCCCGATTCGACGACCCTCTTAGGATTTTCAAGTCAAGGGTTGCGGTCTGGGGAGCTCAGGTCAGGGAAGGAACAATATGGGGGAAATCGCAAAGGGATATATCCAATCAGAGCATGAAATTCTTTGCACTATACAAGTGTTAATTTAATGACCGCGGGCCATTTAGAAGGAATCCAATTCCGGCAGTTCGACATTTCGGTCCATTGGACTTCACTATGTATGTGGACTCCTTCTAAGTTGTAAGCTTGTTTAGTTTAGTGATTGTAATGATGTTGGAAGGCAAAATACACTTCCATAGTCACAATTACGTTTGTAATAAATATAGCCATAACTATCGAAATACATAAAATAGTCAAAATTTTGAAAGTTATATGACAAATCTAGCCATTTCCATTACAAACGTTAACGCTGTTAGCGACTCCGTCAATTAAGTTAACATTAGGCTGACTAGTATGCCAAATCATCGCACACGTCAGCGACAAATCAACCACATTTGCCACATATTGACACGTAAGTGGCACACAAGGTTGTCAAACCGGTTTATGCCAGTGTGTCGGTTTAACAAGTGGAATTGTTTAAACGGTGGCACATATCGGTTTGTTCCGGTTCATGCCGGTCAATATTACAAATATAAATACTCATATTTAAACATGATATTTAACGTCAATACCTAAACATTTATACTTGAATCCAACAAATAACATCAATATTTAGCTTTTATACTCATAAAATAAATAATAAAATAATTTTTATCAATTAAATTCACTAAATTAAGGTCATTTTACTTAGAGATTCGTATATCGATCATGCTGGTTTTACAACTTGTGGCACGCCGGCGGGCGTGACAACCATGGTGTCACATCATATTTTACTTAAAAATAAGTAAATAAAATTCAAGCACTCCTCTCCGTTCCGACTAACCTCTCTTCCTCACCACCTCCACCGTCACTGTCAGGGGCGGAGCTAGGATTTTGAATTCGGGGGGGGGGGGGGGGGCGAAAATGTTCCATATAATATTAATGCAACTAGACAAAAAAACCAAAATAATTATATAACTATATGAACAAATTAAAATGTACGATGTTTTGTCAAATAATTAGATTGGTTCAAGATGTAATGTATTATGATATCTTCAATAAAAATGAGTAAAATATCAACAAATATTTGTTCAATTTGTAGCAAGCTATTTAATATTTTATTTTTAAACGAAAATTAGCATTTATGTTTAAAAAAGTATCTAAAATTTTAATTTGATAAATTAAGAAAGTCATTAAGTTGAAATTTAAGTGATTAAGAAATCAAAGTATAAATTTTAAATAATTAGATTGATTTTCCATCAAAATTATTGTTAAACTTATCGGAGCAAATTTATCACTAAAATAATTTGAACAACTTAAATTTCAAACTTGCGAAACTAAAATATGTACAGTTAAGAAACTAAATTAACTTTACATCAAGACTATAACTAATAACCGCAAATTAAGAATATGTGAAAAAATGAGATAAAACGTTAAAACTCCAACCAAATCAGATATCCAAAAAACTAAAGTTAGTGGGCATCAAACCCATGACTAGTAGGTTATAACAAGTGTGCAACTCCGCTAGGGTAAGTGGCTTCATTTGTACATTGTTGCACGGATCTTGTAATTACTTTAGTACGTTAATTACTACGTAATTTTTGAATACCCGAACATTCATTCGTGATATTCAAAATTCTCGGGGGGCCGGTGCCCCTCCCAGGCCCTGTGTAGCTTCGCCCCTGCGTCACTGCCCCCATCATCTGGTTCCTCCGGAACCCTTTTCGCCATCCCTTTCAGCTAAATATTCGCCGCCTCAAAAGCACTCATCTTCTCTTCTGGCCTTTGGTTCACCTCTTTTTGTCCAATCCACTCAAATTTGGGCAAATTAAACAAGGGAAATTTGTCATCAAAAGGGTTGCTCTCCTCTGCTTCACCTCTTCGCCATCTGCGCCGGATCGAAACAACAAATCGAGGTCGGAGTCCTGTGGTTGTTCATCCTCTGCCGCCTTGTCACCCCTGGGAGCTGTGGATTGACTTGGCAAAGGAGATTTACAAGAGACGAAGAAAGGGAGAAGAGAGGAAGAGGGAAGAACTGAGAAAGGAGAGAGAGTTTAGAGAGAGAAGGGAAAGAGAAGTTTGTTATTATCTTAGAATTGGTTACAACGGTCTACTCGCCTCCCCTTTATACAACTTTGAAAATATCTACTTCGCTCCCTCAAACTACAATTCCCATTTACATCACTACTTCTGGTTATTTACACTTAAGGCCTGTTCGTTACAATTCCCCACTCCTTTGCAAACAGCTTGTCCTCAAGCTGGAAAATCAGGGAAACGCTGCTGGAACTCGACCAAAAACTCCCAAGTTGCGTCCTCCTTGCTTGATGTGACCAATGCCCTAGTACTTGAGTCACAGGCTTGTTGTCCTTGGCTACTACTCGATGAGCCAAAATAGCCACTGGAGCAAGCTTCATACTACCCTGCTCATCCAACTCTGGTAAACTGGGCTGCACCTGACTCCTTACTCTAGCCTTCTTCAACAACGAAACATGAAAAACCGGATGAATGGTCGATCCAGCTGGAAGTTGAAGTCGATAAGCAACAGCTCCAACCTTCTTTGTAATGGAAAAAGGACCAAAATACTTAGGACCCAGCTTCTGGTTTAGTCTGCTAGCCACTATCGACTGTCGATAAGGACGAAGCTTAAGAAACACCAACTCCCCTTCCTGAAATTCCCTCTCCGTCCTATGAGCGTCTGCCATCTGCTTCTGCTTGGTCTGAGCACTAGCCAGATTATCCCTCAACATCCCAATCAAACGATGTTGTTGTTGTAATCTATCAGCCACAGCAGCAACCGAAGTGGATAAAGGGTTCTGAATGGAAAACTGGGACGGTGAATACCCATACAAAGCTTCAAACGGGGACAACTGAAGACTGCTATGAAAGTTGGTATTGTACCACCATTCTGCCAATGAAAGCCACACTGACCACTGCTTAGGATTCAAATGAACCATACCCCTCAAATAATCCTCTAAACACATGTTTACCCTCTCTGTTTGGCCATCTGTCTGGGAGTGGTAAGCAGTGGAATAATGCATATTCACCCCTTGTAACTCAAAGAGTTTAGACCAAAATGTACTAGTGAAAATAGCATCCCTATCCGATACAATTGTAGTAGGCAGCCCATGGAGCTTAAACACCCCATCAAAGAAAATCTGAGACACTGTAACTGCTGTGTAAGGCTTGGTAAGGCAGAAAAAATAACCATACCTGGAGAAACGGTCCACAACTACCAAGATAGCTTCTTTACCAAGAGAGTTGGGCAACCCCTCTATAAAATCCATGGAAATGTGCTGCCAGGCTTGTTCCGGAATGGGTAGTGGTTGCAGCAAACCAGGATAAGGGACATTTTCAGCCTTACACTGCTGACAAACAACACAGTGTTGAATATACAATTTCATATCAGTTTTCAAACCTGGCCACCAAAAATAATGCTTGAGGCGTTGATAGCTAGCTTGTATCCCAGAATGACCCCCTATGGGAGAATCATGGAACAGTTGCAGTAACTGATCCCTCATATTACCTGTCGATCCTACAAATATGACAGACGTATGATACAACAAGCCTTGCTGGAAATTGTATAACTTGGGCCCTATCAGAGGCACAGAAGCTTCAGTAATCAATACCTGAGCCACCTGATCCCCCTACATAAGTACCTTCCAGCTCTGCTAGCCATGTAGGTAAGACTGTTGTAATAGCTTGGCACTTGCCAAATGAGTCAGAAGCAAAACTGGGATGTCTTGACAAGGCATCAGCCACTTGATTAAACTTCCCTTGTCGATATTGGATTTCAAAATCCAACCCCAGCAGCTTAACTAACCTTTTTTTCTGGATTTGGGTATGAATCTTCTATCCCAATAGGTGCTTGAGACTTTCATGATCTGTTACAATTTTAAATTGCCTCCCTTCCAAGTAATGGCGCCATTTTGTTATTGCCAATATCACAGCTAAGTACTCTTTTTCATAGGTAGAGAGCCATTGCTTTCTAACACCCAAGGCCTGACTGTAGTAAGCCAATGGTCTTCCTTCCTGTGACAGTACAGCTCCTATCCCCACATCACTTGCATCTGTTTCAAGCAAAAAGGTTTTATTGAAATCTGGCAGGGCAAGCACAGGAGCCTGTACCATAGCCCTCTTGAGAGTTTCAAAAGCTAACTGAGCCTTTTCTGACCACTGGAAGCTGTCCTTCTTCAATAAATCTGTCAGAGGTTTACCAATAACACCATAGTTCTTCACAAATTTACGATAATATCCTGTTAATCCCAGGAAACCCCTCAACTCCTTCACATTTCTAGGAACTGGCCACTTAACCATAGCATCCACCTTAGCTGGATCAGTTGTAACACCTGCTTGATTAATGATGTAACCCAAATAATCGATTTGAGTTTGCCCAAAAGCACACTTGGATGGCTTAGCATACAAAGAATTCTCCCTCAGAACTGACAAAGCTATGGCCAGATGGTGTTTATGACTCTCCTGGTCAGGGCTATATATCAAAATGTCATCGAAAAACACCAGGATGAGTTGTCTAAGGTAAGGGTTGAATATCTTGTTCATGAGAGCCTGGAATGTTGCAGGAGCATTTGTGAGTCCAAATGGCATCACAGTGAACTCATACAACCCTTGATGAGTTCTAAAGGATGTCTTATGCTGGTCCAGGGTACTCATTCTAATTTGATGATAACCAGACAGCAGATCCAACTTGGTGAAAAACTTTGATCCCCTGAGCTCATCCAAAAGGTCATCAATCACAGGGATAGGGAACTTGTCCTTGATAGTTTGATCATTTAATTTCCTGTAGTCCACACAGAAACGCCATGAGCCATCCTTCTTGAGCACTAACAACACTGGTGAAGCATAGGGAATGTGGCTAGGCTGAATGTACTTAGACTCCAGCATCTCCTTAACCAATCTGCCCATCTCATTTTTTTGTGGAATGGAATATCTATAGGGTCGCAGGTTTACTGGTTGAGATGCTGGTAGCAAAGGGATTGTATGATCACAATCTCTGGAAGGTGGTAAGGATTGTGGCTTCCCAAATACATCATTATACTCCTGTAAAACTGGTAACAAAAATTCAGGAACTTGCTGCTTGGTCTGATCCACGTTGCCCTCCAAACTACACAACTGATCCACTTCCTGCAGACTGCAGAGCTGCCCCACAAAAGCAATCTCAGAGTTAGCCCACCATTTCTCCAAATGTTTCCCAGAAATCATCTTACAGTGAGCCATATCCTGAAGCCCTTGCAACATAACTTCCTTGCCTTTCCATTCAAAAAACGGACGTAGTTCAATGAAGTCAAACTTGACAGGGCTAATTATTTTGAGCCAGTCCAATCCGAGAACAACATCATTGGATCCTAGACTCAACACCCTCATATCATATTGAAACCTCCTACCCTGCATTTCCCAGCAAAACCCTTTACAAACCATTTGACTCAGCAGTACTATGCCATCTGCAAGGTTCACACGAAGAGGATTGCTAGCTGGGACCAACTGACAATGAGGTTCAAGAGCCTTCGTCTCACTGAGAAAAGTGTGAGTGCTGCCAGTGTCGATTAAAATGAAGATCTTGTCATGTTTAACCTTGCCCTGTACAATCAAAGAATTGGCCATACCCCCACTGTTAAGTGCCTGCATAGACACTTCCTCTAACTCACTTTGTAGTGACTCCAAACATGGTTCCAACACTTCTTCTTCCTCAGTTGCAGTCCATTCTTCCCTAGCAGCATCTTCTCCTCCAACCTGCAAAACGTTGAGTTGCTTCTTTGGCCCACACACATGTCCAAAGAAATACCTGTCGCCACATTTGTAGCATACTCCTCTCGCTCCATTTCCCTTTGAGTTCACCACGGGAGCTTTTACCCCACCTGCAGGTCTCAGAGAAGGACCATCCCAACGACGAGGTGAAGAAGTAGTTGTGTTACTGGAAACCACCACTGGACGACTAGGACCCCCATGAGATGCACGCCACTTCTTTTGATGGGCTGCATTGGATTCCTCCTGCAACTGAGCTAGCTGAAAAGCATCGGCCAAGGTTTGAGGGTTCCACATCTGTAATACTGGTCTCAATTCCTCTTCTAACCCACTGATAAAACTACTAATGAAATAGATTTCATCCAGGCCTGGATTAAAGCGAGCCATTAATGAACGCAATTCCCCAAACTTTTCTTGATACTCCGCTAAAGAACCTTGCTGCTTGAGCTTGTTGAACTCAGCAACCACACCACCATAAGTGCGATTGCCAAATCGTTGGCAGAGTGCCGCCACAAAGTCTTCCCACACCATCACCTGTCGACCAATCTTCCAGCCTTCAAACCACAAATCCGCACGGCGTTGGAAATATATCACCGCCAAATTTACCTTCTGATCGTTAGGGATAGCATAAATCTCAAACAGTTTCTCACATTTCCTAGTCCATTCTCGCGGATCGTCGCCATTGAAGGAAGGAAAATCAAGGCGGGGAAGCTGATGATTATTACCTAGGGTCAGAGCCGGACAGAACTCCCGCTCAGCAACCTGATGAAACGGAGCTGGAACCCTAGGTGCCTGCACCACGGCAGGACCGACTCCCCTGAACCCTTGCGGCGGAAGAGGAAGAATGTCGCGAGCTACATTCTGGTCAACCAGCGGACACGCCGCATCGGCAATGGGATCCGGAGGCCGTGGATTAACGATCAGTTGGAGCATTTCTCTGATTTCGTGAGTGAAATTGCCAAAACGAGTATCCAGACGCTCCTCCAATTTAGTCAATCGCGTCGCTGTACCAGCCTCCATGGAATCTAAACGAGCGGTAAGGTTGACAAATTGCTGCGAATGGCCGTCAGATCGAGTCACCAAATCCTTGAATCGGTTGCGGACGTCGGTGATTTTGTCGTCCAATTCACCCTGTGCCTGGGATGTCGATGCCATATGAGCTGTGAGAAGGTCATCGAAAGAACTGCGAGTGGCCGCCATTTTTGATGAGTGCCAAGTTCAAGGCTCTGATACCACCTTGTCACCCCTGGGAGCTGTGGATTGACTTGGCGAAGGAGAATTACAAGAGACAAAGAAAGGGAGAAGAGAGGAAGAGGGAAGAACTAAGAAAGGAGAGAGAGTTTAGAGAGAGAAGGGAAAGAGAAGTTTGTTATTATCTCAGAATTGGTTACAACGGTCTACGCGCCTCCCCTTTATACAACTTGGAAAATATCTACTTCGCTCCCTCAAACTACAATTCCCATTTACATCACTACTTCTGGTTGTTTACACTTAAGGCCTGTTCGTTACACGCCTCCACGACAGAGCAGCTTGTTGACGGCGACGATGGCGGTTCCACCCAAATTGATGGCCATATCTACTCCAAAGAAGATCCGCAATGGCGTGCAGGGTAGGTGGGGAATTTGCTGAGCATGACCACCGCCATCGCCATTGTTGAGGCACAGGGAGAGAGAAAGATGGAGGGTTCCATAGAATTCATCCAAAATTCTAGAGAAGATGAACATTCTAAGTTTGGATTAATTGTAAGGATGGTCGCTGGGTTTACTAAAAACGTTCATGTTTGGTCACTGCAAATATTTAATTCCATTAATGATCACTAAGATTAGTTCAATAGTTCAAGTTTGGTCACTCTCCGTTAGTCTTCGCTAGTTTTTGCTGATGTGACAGTCAACTATTATAGTTGACCGTTAAATGAGTGACGTAGCCATTAAAAAATATTAAAATAATAAAATTTAAATATTTATAATTTCCACCATGTACATTCGAGATATGTACATAAGCGCGGTAAAGGGAAGGAAGATGCAACTCACCAATCTCCACTCTTGTACATTCTCCGTAGTAGAAGGACTCGAGATTCTGCGCGAATACTTCGATGTTGCGCACGTCTATCTTCAGATTCAGCAATTTGATCCCGGAGATTCTCAAGCAGACGGGGTGTTCCTCCTCGCCATCATCTTCACAGTCACCCCTCCAGCTGCAACGCGCGCGTCAGGATAGATCGTGTAGATTGGGGAAATCGACGAACGGGTCGAGCCGGTCGATGCTGCCCTGGCAATACACCTGGCAGCCCTCCAGATGCAGAGTCGCGAGCATTCTGAAAGCAGGGGAACCGAATCCCACTTCGTTAAAATAATTCCAGGGCTCTCCATCCTCCTCATCGGCGGAGCGAAAGCGTCGAATGGTCAAAGGCGCCCTTAATTTCCAAGCTGATTTCGTCGACTGGGGCGGAGTCGTAGAGGCGGGAGAGAATTTCGGATACGAACTTGGATGACTCTCTCATGCAATCGCATAGGAAGTACTAGCTCGGTAACCGACCGTTGGTCGAACTATATTGCGTTGGAATATTTATATAACCTCAAATTTTCTGTTTTCAATGAGCATGGACTGCAATTAATACCAATCCTAAAATCAAGCACTTCACATCTTCCTCACTTTCGGACTTCAGTCTAGAATTTTCCGACGAAGCCGGAAATCAAAATCAAAAGAAGCAAGGAAGGAACTCGACACAGGAAAATCGCTTAACGAAAGTACCGATAACAAATTGTAAACCAAAAAAACCGAGTCCGAAGTAGCCGGCGGTGATTCGAAAAGCCAAATCGAAGCAAGCAGCCAGGGGCTTCGCCGTAGGAAGAGATTGAAAGCTAAAAATCGGCAGAAACGGAAGAGATTGAAGCTTCAAGAAAGAAGAGTTAGTGAGAGTGGTTCTTCTACTTACCGGAGAATATGGAAGGAGATTAGCTTGGTGAAAAACGACAATCCAAGGTAAATCAGCAGCTCCAGAAAGCAGAGTATGGATTGTAATCGCGGTGGCGTAGATGGCGGAGGCCATCTATTAAGTTTTATTTTTATTTTTTAATAGTTGTAAAATGAGGTGCAAATTGTAAATATTTAAATTTTATTATTTTTTTATTTTTTAATGGCCATCTCACTCAGTTAAGGGTCAACTATAATAGTTGACTGCCACATCAGCAAAAACTAACGGAGATCAACGGAGAGTGACCAAACTTGAACTATTCAACTAATCTTAGTGACCATGAGTTGCAATTAACCCTAACACGGATTTCGATGAGTCAAAGGGAGGAGAAATCCTATCATCGACCACTGCAACTATCCCTAGCAGTCGATTCCTCAATCGGGGCCTCTCTCTCTACAAGTTCCCTTTTCACTCCCAATTCCTTATTCCTTCTTCTTCTTCCCCACTGAAATCGCTGCTATTCAAAAAACATTGCACAGTCCATGGGCTGGTGGTGGGAGGTGGGGAGCGAGAGACGAGCTTGGTTTGTGTTAGCCGCGGCAGCGGACGAGGAGGAGGGATGTTCGGGGTGTGAGTCGGACGATACCTCAGCTCCGTCGAGGAGGAAGAAGATGAACGGATTCTAGCGACTGTGGTGAAAAAAGAATCTGAAAATATAAAATAAATATTGACCACATAGGCATAGGCAATGTTTAAACTTCAAATTGACCACACTAATTTTAGTTTTACTGCCCCTTAATTTAAACAAACTTACAAATAGCGAAATTGATTACAGTGAGAATTGGCTGAGGCTTACTGCTAGCAGCTGAAATCAGTACAAAAATACTAAACCGCAACAGCGTATGCCCATTCAACTATAACCACAGACACATCCCTTTGCCTTTAACAGAGTACATTCTTCTTTCTATCTACCCACAATGAACCCCCCAGAGACCTGGAACTGCTTACAAACAACCAACAAACCGATGTACCATCATCGTACGAGTCTAAAACTGAGAAAACCATCAGCTTCCACTCCTGCATACAATTGAAAGGAAACCCTTCATTTAACCTGGCTGCAATTTCCATTTCAGTGGAGAAGCTTGAACAGTGTAGAAAACAGACCACAATGAATCAAATTCATGGAAGTATCTATCATTTTGATTAGATTTAGAACCATCGATATGTTTAGGCGGGAAGCTAACGCAGGTAGGCAGGAGATGGCAGAAGAGAAAGGTGAATGAAGCAACTCGTCATCAAGATGAGAGTTCCTCCTGCAGCTCCATTTGGCCGATGTTGTATTCCCTCTCGAACAACAGAAATTCCTGAGTCAACAAATCATAAATTTCTTGTCAGCTTCAAAAAAAAAAAAAAAAAGGAGGGGGGAAAAGAAACAATGAAGTTACAGGAAAAAGGTAAGATGTTCCTAGATTGTAAACAATCTGTTTCAGGCACTGCTAATGCAAGTTGAATCTTGAGTAATCCAAAGAAAAAGGTAGGTTTTCTGGAACATCAACAGAGAATAAGAATCACGGAGAATCAAGTCATTTGATTTGAAAAAGTGGTCGACGCACCTGCAGCTGTTGCTGACTAAAGAGATGGACGAACCCAGTTTCCTCAGAGGAGACAAGCTCAATCAACTCGTCATGGCTCTCAGGTGGGTTACCGGATTCCATTAGAGAGACCGAAACCTAAGAAAATGCCACAATTCGTAAACACAAAGTTGCAAATATGATACCAGCTGACAGGCCATGGAGAGAGTTGAAATCGCCAATAAATAGCTCTGAATCTTAAAAGAAAACATTTAGCCCGTACAGCCTTACAGGTTACATGCTTACCTCCATACATCGAAGAATTAGTTCCGGCAGACAGCACCGGCGGCAAAGTCCCTGCACGATGTAAGATGCAGGGCCTTCCAAGGTACCTCCTGCATCTGAGTACCAAGCATCTAATCTGGATATTTCAATTGTAACTCCAGGTTGAAACCGGCTAAGCTCCCCTGCAACAAAGACAAACATAACTGAATCAATATAATGTCATCACTTTTCACCTACTCGAAAATTTTGCCTCTATATAATCCTGTTTTTAAACCTAAAGATCATACAGCATGTTAGCATTTTATCAGCAACATGAATATCACAGATTACATCTGCATGTGAATGAATTGTGAAGAACATATAGGGCTTGCAAGGTATATTCGATGCAATTCAGATATGAAGAGAAAAGAAAGACCGAAATCGGTTCATAAGCTTAGTAAACACATTTCAGACTGGTCCGGTTCGATTCCATCCACTTTTTTCTTTTAAGATAACTTTTAAGAGGATCAATGGAGTAAAAAGAAAAGGCCTCGAGGTTGAGAAGCCGAGTCATATTAACTTCGGTTCCAATTCGATCAAAATGACAATTCGGTACGATTCAATCCAGTGTGAACCGAAATGCCCATCCATCCGACGATAGCTTCAGTTCCAGGTTTTGACCTCATCTCCCTACCTCATAACACGACTTCAGTAATATAAACCTCATGGAAACCCTCATGGAAAGGACATGATTACCTTTGAAACCAGCTGCCATAACAGTAGCTAGAACACCACCATCATTAGCCTGGAGTAGTCCAAGTCCATCGCCCTCGACGGCCAAACACCGCAGAATAACCTCAATACAATAATTGTCCCTCCCCGAGATGGAAACATTTACCTGTCGATCACAAACACCAGATAACAATGATTAGGAAACCTCATGAAAGGGACAAAAAATTGAGTGCTCAATTTTATCAGTCTGATATCAGTTCATCAGGCACCTGCAATTTTTAGGACAAATGTTTAATTACCCGCAACATGTCAAATAGTTTTTCACCAACTTGACCCACATTCTTGGAGTTACCAAACCACTATGTTATTCAAAACAATCTCACTCAACTCATTGGCGTAAGTCACATCATCATTGGGTTAACTTAATGAGGAAAAAGACAATTATCCATACCATTAATTGACGATGAAGCACAACCTCCTCACCCACAGAAGAGTAAAGAGCACTCATCAATGCAGTGCAAACGGTAGCATCTGGGCACATACATTCACCTGAAGGTAGGCAGAGCATTGCAGTGGCATGCAACTCGAGGTACACATGAGTTTCTGATTCAAATGCATGATCTTCTATAAAAGCTAGCCAAGGATTTTCTTTTCCTGCGCGAATGATTTAAAGCATTAGAACATTTCAATCACTTTGTGGACAGTACCACCATGTAAAAAAGGTTTGATGGAGCTAGCGTACTTAGTAGTAGAGACAGAGAACAATCAAGCGCCTCTCTGGCTGCTGAAGTAGCTCTATGTTTTTCTTCCATAGAAAGCTCGGTGGTGGATACCTCCGCATTTTCGAGTTCAACTTTAAGCCATTTACGATATGTTGCGTCACATGAATAGTACTCACTCTATTACAACAAATCACACAAGAAAACACCAAATTAGAACACTAACAGAACGGAGCAAAACAAAAAGAAACACAGAAATTTTAACAATGGAAGGTACCCAGTCGTTGAACTCTTTTAGGTTCTCAGAAATGTTCTCAAAGTCGGCTGGAAATTCAGAAAGGCGCTTTAGAGGCTCAGCAAGTAAACTAAGCAATGCATGTGCACCTATTGGCATTGCTGGTACTCTCCACATGGAAATCAAAGCAAATTCCCTGAAGAGCATGTTGCTGCGGAGAAAAACTGTTCATTAATATATTATGGAAGGGCAAAAGGAAGGAACCAGGACACTGATATATATCACTTTCTATCCAACTGGTTCCTCCATTCCCACAGAAACCTAAGATTTCGTATGGCAAATTTCTCAACTAATATGCATCCAGTAAAAAGAGGATAAACCACTTAACACGGCATCTATTTGCAACAAATATTGCTGAAAAAAAGTTCCTTCTTCACTCCATCTTTTGGAATAGATTACCCACATTACCAGTCATACTATGAAATATATTAATCATATGTTAACAACACCATGCAGCTTGGCTTAAAATGCGGATCACTCACCTGTGTATCAATGCCCGCATAAGAAGTTTTCCACCAAGGTCTTCGACATTGGTAATAGTTGATGGGGGAGTAAAGCACAGCCATTGGATAGCCGTAGCTTTTTGGAGGCTCTGCAGCCTGTGCTGCTCTGCCACTTCTGCTGACTTTTCATACTTTCCAACTTTGATTTCACGAGATCTTGAAAGAATCCTGTTAGAATAGTTTGTGATAATGAATAAACTGTTAAGATCCTTATAAAAAAAACTGTTAAGATATATGATTTCCTGTTTATCTTCATTCAGACGTCAAAAGATGCACGCCAACTAGTACGTACCTTTCTATAATCTCTTCAAAGCTACCTTTGGAATCATCTAATGGAGAAAATTGCAGGTACTCCATAGCAGCAAGAAAAAGCTTGTACTTCACATGCACACTGCATGTCAAGAAAAAGGAGGAAGGGTGTTAGAGCAGAATCTCCAGATCGAAATCAACATTCACCTAAAAGGCTTATCACCATATCTCCTAGTTTAAGACTAGATCTTCCAGGTATAGCCTATAAGAACTATTCCCATAGCTCATTTATATGTATACCAATTAAGCTAGTGCCTTATATGTTTCAAACATAGATATAAGCAAGCCAGTTCTCAACAAGCCAGAACCACAACAGAATGCATAAGTTTAGCTAAAAGAGATGATTGAACTTTGCTTTTTCTATGTGAGAATCCGTGACCATACAAGAACAATGCATTGTAGCGCAAGTAAGAAGTCAATTCTACCTGCTGGTTATCCTTAGTTCCATCATGTGCACAAAGAGGTCAATGCAACGATGACGTGCAAGCTGAGAAGCATAAATGCCCACCAACTCCTCATGTTGCTTGGAGAATAGAAACATGACATACCTGGAAGGAGGGTTACAAGGAAAAAATCAGCAGGACAACTCTGTTTAACATCTCAAATGACATTTTCAACATGAACACAAGCAGAGGTTAACAAAGTGGCCTTGCACAGACTATGCCACAAATGTTTATTACAGGATTTTTTTTAATAATAATTAGATATAAAAGTTACAGACTATTCCAAGACTATGGCACAAATGGTCAGGTCTGCCAGCGCAATGTCTAGCCCTTTTATGGTCTCAGTCATTGTATATTAAGGCAACTAACATAAATCAATCCCAAGTTACGCCCACTACTTAATCTCATCGGTATTATTTATCCACTCAATGTACACAGCAACTAAGTCATAACTGATACTACAAAAGCTTACATGTGTAGAATGAGATCACCAGCGTTCATTAGCTTCTCTCTAAAGGAATCCTTCATTTCCTCAGCAAGTAAAAACCTAAGCACAAGTACTAGGTGAGCACCAAACCGTATCAACTGAGGATCACCATGAGGCCTGGTAAATCGCATTGGCAAAGAACTATAGTTAGTAAGAGGAGGTTAACGGTCTAGAAAAAGGAAGGCTTCGCTGATTTATCCTGCTTTGTGAAACACCAGACCTGAAGACATTCTCATCATCTTCAGAAGGTGCTATCCACGACCATATCATGTCAAGTAGGTGTGGAATATTCCCCAACATCATATTCATCTGCAAAGTACTATCTTATCAGAGCAAACAGCGAAAAGCTGCTGCAGAAACTAAAAAGACTATAGTAACTCTTTTTCAGACAGAATAAGGCAATAAGCACAGTAAGACCTTTATAAATTTATATAATCGATACTGTGAAATTTAGTAATTAATAGTAGTTATTAATTAATAGATAAATCAACAATTTGTTAATTTAAAGTGGTTTTTCTCCTAGTGAACATGGTTGAGACATTTATTCACCTTACGACCGCCTTCATAAGTAATATACATGGAGGCCAATTTTTCAATAATAATATAATTTGTTGTAGTTTGATAAACTTAACTTTTAAGGTTCATTGTATTCTCTTAATAACTCAAATTCATACATCATACATAATTAGTTCGATTACGCCCATAAATATTCATTGTATCTTCTAAATATTCCAAGTTTATAAAATAACTTATCGGGTTCTAAGTATTCATCGTATTTTTTAGATAAGCATAGTTATATTACAAATTTCTTGATGAATTGTATTTTTATTCTATAATTGTTAATTTTAGAATTGAGAATACATGTATTTATGTAGGTTGATCATCAATAACTATTGCCTTGATATTCTATTAAATTTTCTCATATTTTACATTGGCTCGAGTAAGGACCGGATCAAATATGAATTTATAGTAGGTTATTAATTTGTAGAGGCTTTACAACACTATAAAAACGGGAATTCGAAACTAAAGTGGCATAAAGCTTTATAATAATTTTAAACTCGTAGCTGGGAATTTGGTTCCTTTATTGCTAGAGTTATAAAAACCTAAATGACTTAAACATGGACGGAGTATCTCAAATCAGTAGTTATGCACACTTGAGAGACAAAAGTACTAAATTGTTTCTCAAGAAGAGCACCTGAATTTGCCGCTGCTGCTCCTTGCACCCTCTAATAACAGCTTCATTGACCAGTTCCCTGGGTAGAGCAAAATTTCAGCTGTTAGCATTTTCAAGAATAAAACAGAGTAAGCACTTAGTAGAAGGAATAAAATAGGTAATGAAGAAGCCACCCGGAATGGAGTTTTTGAAGAAGAGCTGAAAGATTCCTTGGTTGCTGATTCTTGACCTGTAGTGGCCAGCTATGTGGTCCACCTGAACCATGAGGGCCATTGTCATTTTGAACAGGACTGCCCTCAGTACTATCTCCATGACTCTTAAGCTGCTCGAACCTTCCAGGTTGTAAGCCAGATAGCTCTAGATCAACCTGAACATCAAGCCACGACTTGGCCATTGCCCAGCAAGCTGACTGCAAGATATGAGGTGGAATTAAAATTCTTCCATTGCTAAAAATAAAGAGGTTAATAAGGAACTTAAACAAAACATTAGGCATTTAGATATTAACCCAATGGTGTAGAAAAAAAGCCGAACCACTATAAAATCCCACAGATACCAAATAATAGAAAACAAACAAATCCTCTGAGTACCAGTGAACAGAAACTAAGAATCAGATAGCTAGCACTAAATATGATGAATACCAGCTAAGAAGAACACTATACTAATAGATCCACATATCCACAAAAACGAGTTTCACGAGTATGATGAACAAACTTTAAAATCAGGATATAAAAGGAAAAAAGTGTTCACCTCCCAGTCCGTACAAATTGGAAGCATCCGTTTTAAGTTGCTACACTGTGCTGCATACACACCTGCTTCATATTTTCCGCCATTCTGCTCTGCAATTTTCTGCAAAATAACAATAGAAAATCAAATTCAACCCGATCTTATCACCTATGTCCAATCACAATGAGGACGGATACAATAAAAGATGGTTCGTAGGTCAGTATAATTAAGGATCCCACTTTTCTTAAAAGGTGAAGCTCATGTGAAATAAACATGGAACCATGATGCACCACTTCGTACAGAAGAATGTGAACTATAACAATCTTATATAAGTTCCAACGAGAAACTAAAATTTTCTACCAAAAAAAAAGAAACTGAAAATTGTCTCAGAAGAAAAGTAACTAGAAGCATGCCACAACCATTTGAGGGTAGAACAAATGACAGAACTACATACCCAAAATGGCTAAATTTGATAACTCAAACACCGAAAACAAGTTCCAAGTAGGAATACCTCTGATGCACAATATGCAGCCCATTTCCAAAGACGCCATTGATGACCAATGCCACTTTCAAGCTCAATGGCTTGGAGGGTTCTACTTTTTCCATTCTTCATAAGAGCCTCGATAGAAGGAACCATGTTCAATCCTCCAAAAGGACTTAAACTTGCAGCTCTCCATGACTGATACCAGAAGCAAAAAAGACCTGATTTGCTAATGAGAACTAATAAAGTACTTTTTCTAAAAGTTATGAAAACCTGTACTGGTATTGAATACCTGCCCAGCAGAGCGGCAAAGATCACATGCCTCTTCTACTCTTCCAGCCCTTAACAATGTCCACACATCCTCCAAAAGACATTCCTCTTGTTTCTGTAAACGGAGATAATTGTTGCTGCTTTAAGCGAATGAAACGCAATCATGGTATATTCTAAATTCGACAAAAACTTCCTAAACTATCCATGTTCAAATCAAGGCTATCACATAAATTATTAGGACAAAAACTTGTATATCTATGGCTAGTTGAAAGACAAAACAATTTTTTAACAAAAGATTCCTTCATTGATTGAAAAAACATAAGTTTAACATAAATCTCAATAGCGAAGAACAAAGACAGGATACCTGATCATCTGGTAGCAGGTGAGCATGTTCACGAGTTGGAGCATCAAAGTCCAAGTGATGAACAGTATTTACAGTGGATGCACCTTTCTTCAGCAATCGTTGCGTATTGTGCCAAATTCCAGAATTAGGAAGATATGTACCAACACGAGGTTCACGTACCTGTGATTCTAGGTCAATATCCATTTCAAATAGAATTCACAAACTCAAAAATTCCAATCAAATGTCAGACCTAGATAGAATATCAGGAAGGAGGGGGACAACAAAATTCACCCATCTTCTTTGCACCTAAAGGCCTTCAAAAGAGTGCTGGCCTCACATTTGATGGATACTAAATTACCTTGGATACCAGGGCTTTATAAGGTTTGTAAAACAAGTATACACTATGGATAAAATGTAATAATAAGATGTTGAAGCAAAGATGTTCGGTCTGTCCCCTGTTAAACCAATATCACCTAAAAGCTAAATATCCGGATCAGAACATCTTCCTATATGGGGGCAGCAAGTTTCAGTCAGAAATACTGCTCCATGCACAGATAAAGAACAGAAAGCTAACCCAACAGCAGGAGCCAAGTAAAAAATCTAAAGACGCAAATCGAAAATGCAATGAACTTAGGAATCACCTTGCTTTCAAGATCTAGGGATTTGGAGGCTAAGCCCTCCAGCCACTCAATGATACGGAGGCAAAGTTGTGCTGTATGGTCATTTACAACAAACTGGCACGCCTCTACATGTGACGTTGATGGAGACTGTCGAAAACAAACAAAGAATCCATGAGATTACGTGGGGTCGAGTTTTGGGGTAGTATAAATGGATCCCTTCAAATAGTTCAGAAGACAAAGCAGTGAACAACCATTCTGAATTGGTAGTTTTAGTAAGTCAGAGTGAACCAGCAGAAATTTCAGAAAAGCATCCTTAATGTATTCTTTCATAATGGTTCTGAGAAAAGAAATTGTGTACCACAAGCAGGTCTTCAATAGGTTCTTCTGTCGCTGTAAGAAGCATAATGGATTTATATCAACACCACAACCCACATGACAAGGTTCATGGACCACGAACATCAGAGTTAAGACGAATAGGAAAATTTCTGAGTGTCATTATCCACAGATAACCAAGATCAGAAAGTAACATATAGAATTCATGAATCAAATGCACATGAGAGGTGCAGAAAGACAAAAAGAAAGACTGGTAATAGGTTCCTCTATCTTCAAGAAGAATCTAGGAGAGCAAATTAGAAATATAGCATAGTAACAGGGTGGACCTGTGGCTAAGGATAAGATGGTAAATCTACAGGAATTTAGAAGAGAAGTTTCTCATAGCGTCCATTCTTGTTGCAATCAACTTTTAGAAACATAAGGTCACTTCACAACATAAAAACAAAAGATCAAAAAGTGTATTTCACCATCAAGCTCCCCCTCCTTTGTCAACTAAGTGAAGTTTGACATATACTGGGACGCATACCATGTTACCAACGAGACTGTGCCCCGCATTAATACTAGCATCCACTCAACATTCAAACACAAAGATGCAAAGACAGTAATGATATTTCTATCAAAATCTCACTCAAGACATATGCTGCAAATGGGAAAACTTTTACAAAAAAAAAAACTCACATTTCCCATAGAGGTACCACAGAAGAGACCAGGTGCCAGCCTCATCCAGCAGGAGCTGAACCTTCTGCCGCATTAATTTGTCCTCTAGAACTCGATGCCTTCTGTTTGACTGGGACCTGTACAAGCAATAACAAAGAACCCTGATGATATAGTGAAGCCAAACAACTGATCTTACTTATTCCAATCATGAAGACAGAGAGGGACAATCTGGAGAATAAATGTTTTCAAACGTAATAGTCTGCACTAAAAAGACTGACAAGTCATGGTCAAGACATGTATGTATTCCATATTATATGCAACTCACCTTATATCTTCCGATACACTACGGCATGATCTCTCAAATCTCAAAATCAAATCTGGAATTGGCATCAAGCCTACAGAAGACAAGGAAATGAGCCTTTCAATCAGTCACTAAGTAGTAGCAGAGCCAAGACCACTAGATTGATTTATACGATAGTGTCTACAATTCAAATACTTTAAAGTGATTTCATTTCTACGCTAGTTAAAATTAGATAGATTCATTTTAAACAAAGATGAAACTAAAGAGATTTGACATAGAGCATACACGAAAGCAACTTGGTATTTATATTTCAACAGCAGTGCAAGCAAACTCTTGAGACCTAAAACTTTATGCTCCGACCTTCCAAAGAACTACCACTCTAAAACCATTCCAACCAGTATCACACGGAATAAAACATAGACAGCAAGGTAAGCTGTTCACAAAAAGTTAAAAGATGACTGCGAAGGCAGAAAGATAACTTGTCCTTGATGAAGCAGTCCATTCTGGTATCAGACCAACTTCCATTACCAAAACACAGACAAGCTACTATTCTAAAAAGCATAAGTGGACAGTCCCCGCATCACAACTCAATCAGAACACTGCTCAAACAAGACAATATGTCCACTACCACTCTCGAATCTTAACAATTTCTCCCAGGTTTTCCCACTAAGATTCACAGATTAGAACGTAAACTAAACTAAAAGGTATGAGACCTTGAATAGTAGAATCCAGAAGAGATGCGAATAGACCAAACACAGGTTCTCCGCTGTCAGCTGATTCTTCCTCCATTTTGCATGCTTTGAGCAATTTAGTTCCAGTCTGGAGTTCTGGATCAACAATGAGATCACTCTCTGAAAATCCATCAATCGCCATCCTCCTTTTACCCGAAGCTTGCACCTTCCCAGGTGTGGCATCAAAGTGATCAGAGCCCAAACCATCAGCCTCTTGTTTAATATCCTCTAGCAGAAGCACAGCATTTGTGGGACTGTGTATGTTTTGCCCATCATACAGTAGTCTTGAGTCCTTGAACTTCGAATTCGTACTGTCTTGACTTGGGCTAGATATCGAGTGCCTTTTACTGCATACAGCACGCTTTCTCAGAAAATCAACAACGTATTAAGATATAGAAACTCAATAACATACAAGAACACACAGTTCATTCTCGTATATCTAATCAATAAAACGATTCAGAGTTCCATTTGCTTCACGAGAAAGGGGGGGGGGGGGGGGGGGTGAAGAGCCTTCGAATATGGCAAAGGGGGGAAAATCAGATTCGCAGAACAATGAACAAGAGTGTACTGAATAGAGAGAAGACCCTAGCCTGCGGAGTTCAATAATCACAGTACGAAATCAACCACGCAGGAGAACTGCATAAATTCAATTCAGTCGTCTATAATCCTCCTGCTACCTGACAATACAGCGACTCCTAAAGAATAAAGCGAACTGAGAATAGCGAGTTGAAAAGGGTTGAATATGACAGGTTCAGCAGGAGTACCCGTAGCGACGAAACTTTTCTCTGATGGTGAGGTCTTCGTAGCCAGGCGAAGTTTCCATTTCGACGTCCATTTTTCCGCCACCGAGATTTCAGAACCAGGAGGGAGGAGAAAGAAAGAAACCCTAGAAAGCAGCGAAAAGTTCAAAATCTCCAGAATCTTAAACCCGGCGAAGGGAAGTCTAAGGGGCTAAGATCATAGTCCCCTTAGTCACATGACTAAGCCAATCTCAGCCATTGAAGTTCATTCAAATCCAATGGCTCAGATTTATCTAGTTTAATGAAGGGTAAGGTGGTAATTATAGTTTTTATTTATGAATTAATTAAAAAAAATTGGGCCTGCGCGTCCGCCCGCCGTCCTGCTTCCCTTTCCGAAGGGGAAATTGTTTCCAGACAGGCGGCCCTTTCCGACAGGGACCATGGGAATTTTTTCCCATGCCATGCAATCACCGGAGGATACTTTTCCGCAGACCGGAGGAAATTTCCCGGCGACAGTGTTGGATTTGTAATGTTTGCTGACCTATTTTGTAATGTTTGTATAGATTCGGTTTGTATTGTTTGTCATTTTTAGTGACATTTTTGTACGGTTAGTATGCTTTGTACTGTTTGTCGGTTTTTTTGTAATGTTTGTAAACTCTGTTATTTTTGTCAACCATGTTTGTAATGTTTTTTATGTCTAAAAAACAACCTGGTTGACTTTTGGATGGAACTCCACTATATAGGGATGGAGCCTCCAAAGTCAACCCGGGTGTTTTTTTCAGTTCGTATGGATTGTCGGTCTAGTTTGTCGTTTTTGTCCACCATGTTCGTAATGTTTGTATGTTTAAAAAACAACCGGGTTGACTTTGAGATGGAGCCCCTCTATATAGGGATGGAGCCTCCAAAGTCAACCCGGGTGTTTTTTTCAGTTCGTATGGATTGTCGGTCTAGTTTGTCGTTTTTTTCCACCATGTTCGTACTGTTTGTATGTCTAAAAAACACCCGGGTTGACTTTGGGAAGGAGCCCCTCTATATAGGGATGGAGCCTCCAAAGTCAACCCGGTTGTTTTTTCTTTTTGTATGGTTTGTATTGTTTGTCAGTCTAGTTTGTATTGTTTGTACAGTTCATACATTTGTAATGTTTGTAAATCTGTTTGTATGTTTTGTCGCTCTAGTTTATACTGTTCGTATGTGTGTATGGTTTGTACTGATTGTAAATCCGGTTTGTATACTTCGCAATTTTTCATAATACCCAAACTACCCCTGTCATTAATTAAATAGCCCTTCCCACTTTTTAACCATTGGATTGAAGTGTCCAAATCTAATGGCTAGGAGGGGCTTAGTCAAGTGACTAAGGACCCCCCTTAGTCACCAGATCCGCACTCGAAGTCTAAGCGCGGGAGGAAACTGGCGTCGAGACTCGAGACGTCGACTGACAGAAGAAAACGGCGAACCAGAACGGCGGCTTGTATCCCGGCCTGACGTCTTTTTTTTACGGCTAAATTGCAAGTTTGGTCACTGGAATTATTAAAAAATATCACGTTTGCCACTAAAATTAATTTATTTCATTTATGGTCACTAAAATTAATTCAACCGTTCAAATTGGGTCACTCTCCGTTAGTCTCCATTAATTTTAACTGACGTGGCAGTCAACTCTGAAATTTGACCATTAAATAGGTGACGTGACAATTAAAAAATAATAAAATAACAACTCAAGCATCAACGTTTCCGAGAGGAGGACGAGAAGTTGAAGAAGAACAAGAAAAAGACGACGACTACACTGTAGGCGGCGAGCGATCGGTATTCGATTCATCGGACCTAGACTGCTGCGATTCGGACTCCGATTTCAGCTACAACGTTCTGGACGGGACGAATCGCATGCTCTCTGTCCTTTCCATAAGGTAGAAATATCGGACACGGTTGGTTCTCTTTCGGCTTTGTTACTCCCCTTCGATTCCTAACAGGACAGGCCAATTGAAATTTCAAAACCAGCAGACAAGATGAAGACGTTGGAAGGAAGAAGACGTTGAACAAAAGGGGATTTCGTTTTATGTAAAACGCACCGTTTATGTGCAACGGTGTCGTTGGGTTCTATATTGAGTGTTGTCTTTCTTTTTCGTCAAGCTTTTGGTTTGTTTCCCTTTCAAGTAAAGAGAACAAAATATATGGAGACAGAGCAGGCTGGCCATGATTGTCTTGTAGCAACCAGCCTCCCTATATATTGTAAAATCTGATGAATGAGAAATCAGGCCTTAGGGTTTCACCCAAACTAAAACTTTGTTATGGTATCAGAGCCTGGTTGCTCAACCTAGCTCGCCACCGCCGCTAGTGAAACCATGGCAGACAACAACAATGATCCACACCCACAAAATCAGCCAGCTAACAATGAGGATGAGCAAGCAAACAACAACAATGCACAGGAGCAACATCAACAACTCTACCAGATGGAGGACCCCTATTTTCTTCACGGATCTGACCAACCAGGTATCCTCTTAGTAGCAGAGAAACTTAACACTACAAACTACAATGATTGGAGTAGAGCGATGTATAATGCACTAGCTGCTAAGAACAAGTTGGGGTTTGTTAGTGGTGTTATGGTTGAGCCAGATCCAACAGATCCAAGGCATGGGGCATGGATCAGGAACAATGTTATGATCCTAAGCTGGATTCAGCAATCTGTTGAAACAGAGATTAGGAAAACCATTCTTTCTAGTAAGACAACCTTTGAGGCTTGGAAAAGTCTGCAATCTAGGTATGGGGCTGGTGATATTATAAGGGTTGCAGAGATTGAGGAGTCTCTGTCTAATCTCAAGCAAGGAAACCAGACAATCACAGAGTACTATGGAAGAGTCATCACACTCAGGGATGAGCTCGAAAACTATCAGGCACTCTTCCCATGTGACTGTACTCCCACCAGCCACCTTACCTGCAGAGCTATGAAGAAGGTTAGGAATACCAGGACACAAGCTATGTCATCAAGATCCTTACAGGACTGAATGAGAACTTTTCTACAGTCAGGTCACAAGTTCTTTTTGGTGACGAATTTCCCAACATCAATAGAGTCTTTCAGAGAATGTTGCAACATGAAAGACAGATGTATGGGACACAACAAGGAAAGATGATGGTTGCAGCAAGTCTAGAGTCACCACTTCTAGCTGCTCAAGGAGGAAACAGAAGGCCAAATGCGACAGGAAAAAGGCCTTACTGTACTTATTGCAAGAGGGAAGGACACACTGAGGAGGTGTGTTACCAGAAACATGGATGGCCTCCTGGAGTTGATACAAGAAACCCAGACTCGAGTGCAACTATTGCAGAATGCAAGAGCACACAAAAGAAAGATGTTTCTTTAAACATGGTTTCCCTCCCAGCAGCAACACTAGAGGTTCCACAGGACAAGGAAGAGGAAGAGGATATGCAAACATGACCTCTACCAATCAGAATGATCAAGACATCAAGCTCACCAAAGAAGATTATGAGAAATTGATGAATTTGCTTCATCGGAAGCAACCTAGTGGTTCTTACACTGCTGCTGCTTTCATCAACGGTCCAAAGGAACCAGGTAAATTTCTTTTGACTACTCATATACTTAATCAAACAAACAAGAAGAACACACCATGGATTCTTGACACTGGAGCATCAGATCACATAGTGTGTACTCTTGACAACCTAGTTGCGTATAAGGAGATAAACAATGTGTTTATCACTTTGCCTACTGGAGACCAGATCAAAGCAACACATATTGGTACAGATAAGTGTACTGATGATCTCATTCTCGAAGATGTTCTGTACATACCCCATTTCACCTTTAACCTAATTTTTGTGAGCAAGCTCACTTCCAAAAAACTCCTCTACCTAACCTTCTATTCTAACTTTTGTCTCATACAGGACCTGGAGAAGAAGAAAATGACTAGTTCTGCTAGACTCACCAATGGACTCTACCATCTAGAAGTAAACCATAACCCTAAATACATCACTGCTGCTAGGACAAACACTTTTGATCTGTGGATTTTAGATTAGGACAAGTTTCCATTCTAAAATTCCACACCTCAGCCAATTTTGTACCTCCATCCAAACTATCAAAGACCAGCCTTGTGATGTCTGTCATTTTGTTAAGCAAAGAAGACTTAGCTTTCCTATCAGTCAATCTGTAACTCATCAAACTTTTGAGTTTATTCATGTTGATTTATGGGGTCCCAATTCTGTTCCTACTTCTGATGGTTATAAGTATTTTTTAACCATAGTTGATGATTACACTCGAATGACATGGATTATGTTATTGGAGTTAAAGTCAGAAGCAAGACCAAAACTGCTTGCCTTCTGCAAGCAGAATGAAAGACATTTCAACACAAAAATCAAAAGGATAAGGAGTGATCAAGGAAAAGAATTCCAAATGGATGATTACTATGCTGAAAAGGGAATCATTCATGAGATGTCTTGTGTCCAAACCCCCCAACAGAATAGCAAAGTTGAGCGCAAACACCAACATATTCTTGTTGTTGCTCGTGCCTTAATGTTTCAAGCTGATCTGCCAGCTAGTTTTTGGGGTTTCTGTGTTAAAGATGCAGTGTTTCTCATAAATAGAGTACCCTCCACAGTCTTGAACAACAAAACACCCTATGAACTTCTACACAACAAACAACTAGATCTTTCTCAGTTAAGAGTTTTTGGCTATTTATCTTTTGCTAGCACTCTAGGTAATCATTGCACTAAGTTCCAACCTAGAGCTAGAAAATGTGTTTTTATAGGGTTCACTGCAGTGATTAAGGGTTATCTGATTTATGACCTTAATACTCATGAAACTTACACTTCCTGAGACGTTGTCTTTTATGAGAATGATTTTCCCTTCAAAAGTCTAGCAAGCAGTGAAGTACCAACTACCCCAACCAACAGTTCTCTCTTCCCCTCACCACCTTCACCACATGTCTTTTAAGACTTCATTTTTCCTCCTCCTCCACCCCCTACAGTTACGTTTGACCCTCCTTCTCCACCAACAATTCCATCTCCTTCTCCACAGCCAGATCACTCCCCCATCTCATCTCCTACCACCAGTTCCTCTCCTAGTTCTCACTCCCCAAGTCCTCCTCCCCCACCCCTCCTTCCACCTAACCCTCTTGTTCGTCGTTCAGACAGAAAATCTAAACCACCCACCCATCTCACCAAAGACTATCACTGTTACTTGTTACAGAAGTCCAGCACTACCAGTCAGATTTCCTCTCTCCAGGACCAGGAAAAAAGGTACCCTCTATCTTCTACGCTCTCCTATGATTCTCTAGCTCCTCATTACAAACATTTTGTTCTCAGTATCTCCTCTCATACTGAACCTAACACATATGAGGAAGCCTCCAAATATCCTCGCTGGAATGCTACAATGCAGCAAGAGACAAAAGCTTTGATACAAAATGAAACATGGGATGTTGTTGAGCTCCCTAAATGCAAGAAACCCATTGGCAGCAAATGGGTTTACAAACTGAAGTTCGAATCTGATGGCTCTCTGGATAGATTTAAGGTCAGAGTTGTGGCAAAAGGTAACACACAGCAAGAGGGGGTAGATTACCAGGACACTTTTGCCCCAATAATCAAGATGACTACTTTCAGAACATTCCTAGCCATAGCAGCTATGAAGAACTGGCATGTTCACCAACTGGATGTGAACAATGCCTTCCTCCATGGAGATCTACAGGAGGAGGTCTACATGACTCTACCAAAGGGTTATGTACCACCATCTGGTTTCAAACGTCCAGTATGCAAACTAAAGAAGTCGCTTTATGGGTTAAAACAAGTTTCAAGATAGTGGTTTTCGAAGCTCACTGACAAACTTCTTCAACTCCAATTCATTCAGAGCAAAACTGATCATTCTTTGTTCTACAAAGCTACTGAGTCTACCTACACTTAGGGCTGGCTATTTGGACCGGGACCGGATGAAAAACCGGAAACCGGACATTATAACCCGGACCGAGACCGGACCGGGACCGGATAGTAAACAATCCAATCCAATCTTTGGGCTTAGATTTGAGGTAAAAAACCGGATAAAGACCGGATAAGAGAGCTCAACACCCAAAACTTAAGGGTAATTTGCATAAACGGTCACAAACCTTTGCACTTAGTACAAAACTTAACCAACTCCTCACCCTTTTAGGCCTTAGGCCACTCAAATTCCCACAATCTCAATATAAAATCAAGACCGAATTGGGACCGGACCGGGTCAAGACCGGACCGGATCAAGACCGGACTGTATCCAATCCAATCTTCGGTCCTTATATTTTCAAAACAACCGGACTGGACCGGATCAATTTGGGCCAATTTAACCGGACCTGACCGTATAGCCACCCCTACCTACACTTGCATCCTAATTTACGTGGATGACTTGCTCCTAGGTGGTAATGAATTACAGGAAATTCAGCATCTAAAGCAAAACCTTCACACTGCCTTCAGTATCAAAGACCTGGGTTCTCTACGTTTCTTCCTAGGCATTGAAGTGGCTTGAAACAACAAAGGGATCCATCTTTCTCAAAGAAAATATACACTCGAGCTTATTGAAGAAGCATAGCTTCTTGATTCAAAAAAGGTTACTACTCCAATGGATTACAAGACACACTTGAGCAGTGAATGTGCAACACCCTATCCAGATCCTGAGCTCTACAGAACACTAGTTGGCAAACTAATATATCTCACCACAACTCGGCCAGATATTAGCTACGCCACTCAACAAGTCAGCCAGTTCATGTCTAACCCTAGTGTTCAACATTTCAAAGCAGTTCAAAGAATCCTGAGATACCTCAAATCTGCTCCCGCCACTGGCCTTTTCTTCCCAGCTTCTGGTGATACAATCCTGAATTCCTCCTTAAGTCATTCAGGATTGATCGTTAAAGATTCAAAGCTTAAACGTAAAATCTGCCCAAGTGTTTTTGACTATTTCAGGTACCAACTTTGTACAAGCCTAGTTCGCTGTTGGGTTGATGGAAATTGGAGTTCTCGGGCTTGTCTTGAAGAATGAGAGTTACTCTTTCAGTTGGTGTACTTTGGGGTTCGAGGGGAAGTCCAGAAGTTGGTGTTTCAGGTCCCTCAAGATGCTACCTCAACACTGGAAAAATTGCCAGATTCGACTAAGTATGAAACTGTGTTCGAGCAGGGTACTTTGAGCTTTAATTCGAGGGGCTTGAAGGAAAGTCGAAACAGGAGGAAGGCATCACATGAAAGCTCGCATGTCCTTCTACAACGTCGTGGAATTGGATGAAGAAAAGGAAGCCTGGACCTCCTATTTTATTGAAATTTTTTTATTATTCATTCTAGTAATAATATGTTTAGAAGATTTTCTAATTATTATATTAGATAAAAATTGTGAAAAATATAATTTTGGATGTTTTTACAAATTTTGGGTATGGAAAAGTAATTAAAAGTTTGGATTGGATGGAAAAGTAAACGAATGTACATTTTGGCGACTTTAATGGTACATGACTCCCTATTCAAACTTAAGTGGTATGTCTACCCCAATTCTCAAACTTAAGTGGCACCCGAGGTATTTTACCCGAAAAAATAATAACAAAATTGCATTATAATTGAGTACCATTTTCTTTTGGACTTCCAATACTACGAGTCCAATTTAGGCCGAAACTAAATAATTGTATATGAATATGTTCCAAAAATATAATTAATCAAACTTGATTTGACTCATAAAAAGTTTAGTTTGGACAATACCCAAATATTGGGTCCACTTTGCCATCCCTATAAATGGATGTACTACGATGTCTTGCAGGAACAAAGCCACCCACGTAAACCATCGTCGGCTGGACAAGTGTTGTTCTAGCACTTTGAAACATCAACACATGTTATCTTCCGATCAGAGCTCGCAAGTCGCAATCACTCCTCTCTGATTTTCAGGCACAACATCAATCAATTATACTGATCATAGTTGTCTCTGTCTAGTCCAAAGAGAGTGGGGCCACACCTGTAGCTTTGGGCTCTTTCTTCCTCTTCATCAGGGCATTTACTTCACCACCTTTGATTTTTTCCTCGAGCTCAAATACTTGTCTATCTTCCTCGTCCAAGGTGGACATAAGCTCTTTCTTTAGCCTTGTGCGCTCCTCAGTAAGCTCGTCGGAAGGCGGTAACAAATCCACATACTCATCTAAAAAGAGAGAAGTATCTTCCATTAGGAAACAATCGGGTAAATTGCAAGGATGGTCGTTGGGTTTACTAAAAACGTTCACGTTTGGTCACTACAAATATTTAATTTCATTCGTAGTCACTAAAATATGTTCAATAGTTCATGTTTGGTCACTCTCCGTTAGTCTCAGTTAAATTTTGCTGAATTAGCAGGCATCCTTCATAGTTGATCGGTAAATAAATAACCTGGCTATTAAAAAATTAATAAAAAATAAAATTTAATTTATCAAAACTTCCACCTCGTTACACATTCATTAAAAAATAAATTAAAACCCTAATATCTTCTAATTCACCATCCCTTTCTCTTCTCCCCTTTCTTTTCACCAACTCCCCATATGAAACTCCCCATCGACAAAACGAAAAGAGAAGAAAGCCCAAAAAGTCCACCAGCCTCCATCTCTTCTCCTTGCGCTTCCTCCAGGCTCGTTTGTTCCATCCACTAATTCATCCATTAATTGCTTGGAGCCACAAATTACAATTGAAGGTAAAGAAACTTCAGTGAGAGCCCATGTGAGGTTTCACCGACAAATTGATGGAGAACTACAGAGAATTCAAATTGTCTATGAATCGAAGAGACTACAACGTCGGTCGGTCAACCCATGCGCTGGCCATTTCAGTTTGCGACCGCGGGCGGCAGCGGTTAGCCCTTCTTCTTACCGACGGACGTAGTGTTGTTGTTTGCGATGGTGGCGGTGGTGGGTTCGATTGAGATGGTGGAGAATGGGGAGAGGAAGAGGCCATGGGGGGTTTTGTTGACTTCATTGTCACGGCTATTGTTGTGGCGGCGGTGGTTATGCTTTTGCTGTGGTGACGGCGGTAGCAGCAGTAGGGCAATTAAACGGCGCATAGGTGGTGGAGGAGGACGCTAGGTTGGGTTTTTGGGTGATTATTAAAATTGAATTTTATTTTTAATAGTAATGACAAATGAGGTGGAAATTGTAAAACTATAAATTTATTTTATTTTTTTTAATTTTATAATAGTCACGTCATTAATTTAACGGTCAACTATGAAGATTGATGGTCACGTCAGCAAAAGTGAATGGAAACTAACGGAGAGTGACCAAACATGAACTATTGAACTAATCTCAGTGACCACGAACGGAATTAAATATTTGTAGTGACCAAACATGAACGTTTTTAGTAAACCCAGTGACCGACCTTGCCAATTTAGTAACTGCATACATCTCGATACCCTAACCATTTAAAGTATATGCACTGATGAATTGTGAAAAACAAACTGTTGCTTACCTTGACCGATAATTTTCCTCCTGAGGATTGCAACTTCATGTTCTCCCCCCCTGAAGAAATAGGCCACCAGGGTCTGGTAAATCCGGACTTCATCAGAGGAGGACTGTTCGCAGCCGGTAAAAGTCACATAGAACCACCAACAGGCATATCGCTCCATGGTCGTGTTCAGAATGTCTTTTAAAATCAAGCCGTGGCCCTGTAGTGAACATACACATGCATTAGGAATGGCAACTTGGCAAGCATGACATGGTTTTTCGGGTTAGTGAATTCAGTAATAGAACGAACTATTCCTTTTAACAGTACACTAATGGTAACAATAATTACCTTCAGCTTTTTATATTGCTTGATGACGAATCTAACAGAAGAGCGGATCATCTCGTCTAAATTCAGAACTTCCCAGTGATGTTCTTGGTGGTAAATGCCTCCGTATCTAGTGTATGCTGGCTGGCAATCCGCATAAAATCCCTGCGAGTAAGAAAATAAGAGATCTAATTTCATTGCAAAACCGCCTATAAAAATTAATGGAAGAAACAAAGGCATTCCCCTGGACCCAGACCCAATGAGCACGAACCCAATTAACAAAATCGAGAACCCTAGCTTGCTAATTAGAATTTGAATAATAATTAGTAGAAATATAAATAATTAGGTTACAAGGTTGGAACTACTTACACCGGTGATCCACTTCTTTTTCCTGTGATGGATGACCCGCAGCTTAAGCTCTTCGTCGCCCTCAAAATCGTCCTTATCATATAAATAATTGCAATCGTCGTCCTTGGGTTTGAACTCCCGCTCTCGAAGCTTTTGGCAGCATTGACAGGATCTCTTCCCGTATTTGTTCTCTGGATAACTATCAAAACCCTCCGGCGGTCCTAAATATATCTTTGGCTTAATGGTCTCCTGCTCCGATTCGGCCTCCTCTTCCAATCCCTCCGACGACTCCCCCTCCGATTCGCCCTCCTCCTCCGATCCCTCCGACGATTCCTCCTCCTCCGATTCCTCCTCCTCTTCCGATCCCTCCGACATCGCCTTAAGCTGGTGATGGACTATAACCCTATCGCAAGCGTCAGGATCCATGAAATCGACCACCGGCTGTTCGGGTACAGATCCAGATGTGTTGGCGTATAGGGATACGGAGGAGTAATTCTCCCACAACTTATCATTTAGTACAAAATGATTACTAAATTTTAATTTTACATGTGTTAATAAAATACGTTTGGACTAATAACGAAGTGGTCATTCCATTCACTTTCACTCAAAAATTCGTTAATTGAATCCAATCAACATGCCACGTTAACAAAAACAATAATAATAAACAATTCAATAAATCAACCAACTAAGAAGATAAGAATTAAGAACCAACTAAGAAAACTAGGGAAAATAAAATGATTTTAATTCACAATTCTTAGATCTGAATTTCTGGGTCTACTTTAAAAGGAAGGTCCTAGGGATGGGGTGGGAATCGGTACGGTATCGGTATCCTAATACCAAATACCGAAATCCTGAATACCGAATTATCCCCTAAAGTCAATCCCAATCTCAATCCCTAAATAATTTCGGTATCCAATCCCAATCGGTACTTCGGTATCCCAATCGGTATTATCGAATACAAAATTAATTTCCTTTGCAATTAATAATTAAATATATAATTTGATTTTTTGTTTAATTTAGTGGGAAAAGACTTAGCAAAGAGCTTTGAATTAGGATATTATTAAGGAGAATGGAGGAGAGGAGACATCTCAAGTTCTTGTCATTGGTAATCGTTAATTTGACAAATTGGAGGTAGAGAGACGACTATTAATAGTGATGAAATGATCTAAGTGTGATTAAATGACACTCTTGGTGGTTGAGGGTCGTGTAGTAGTGAATGAGAGAGATGAAATGATCTAAGTGTGATTAAATGACACTCTTGGTGGTTGAGGGTCGTGTAGTAGTGAATGAGAGAGTCTAGTTGAGAGAATAAAATACACACTAGCTTATATTTCGCTATTGATCGGTATTTCAGTATATGTCGAGCCCAATCCCATAATCCCTAATACCGAATAACAATTGAAATTCAATCCCAATCCCAATCCCAAGAAATAATACGTGTATTCGGTAATACCAAATATAGACAAATTCGGTACAGTATTCGGTATATCCCTAATACTGGTACCAAACTTCCAGCCCTAGGGATGGCAATGGGTCGGGTTTTGTCAAACCCAAACCCATGGGTTTATCCATCAAGAAAACCCGGGGTAAAACCCAATGGGTTTGGAAAACTCAAATCCAACCCAACCCAACCCGCTGGGTATCAGGGGACTCATGGGTACCCATGGGTTTTTGTGGTAAAAAATTTACAATGACAAGTTCCTATCAAAATAAAAGTCAAACATTAATTTCTTCATAGAAATTATCCATACATGAAACACGACTCTAGACAATTTAAACAAATTACAAATTATCCATATAAATTATAAATCAAATTGGGGGAAATTAGAATTATGGTATGATTTGGAGAGTAGGGGACGGAGTAAGTGTGAATGGCTACCCATGGGTCGGGTATCCCTAAACCCAAACCCAACCCAACTCGGTGAAAGTCGGGTTTAAGCCCAAATCCGACCCAAAACCCGTCAATACAGGTTTTACCTGCATTGATCGGGTAGGGTCGGGTAGGGTATCCGTGGGTTCGGGTTTTGTTGCCATCCCTAGAAGGTCCAGATGTAATTATTCATGGGTGAGTAACCAATGGTTACTGACCTAATCTTGGACCGATTTAGGGTTCTAGCTCTCTATATAAGCAGGACGAGGAAACAAATTTCTAAACACAGCAATAATCAAAAAAAATTCCTAAACTAAAGCACTTGTATTTTCCCCCCAAAATACCTAAGTTTGAGTTGGTTCGAGTTAGAGTGACTCGAACCACCAATGGGATCAATCCAAACTGAGTCAGACTAACTCGATCCAGATTTAGTCAGACTGACTCGATCCACTACGTTGAAATTTCCAATGACCTTAACTTTGTGCTCGGTTATTCGATCATAGTGGAATTTTTTTTATTCCGCATAATTTTTCTAGGACTACAAGTTATTTTATAGAAATATTTTCAGAATATAAGTGAAAATATAAAATTAAAGCTAAATTTATTCCCAAAATCCCTTATATCCAAATGTATAATTAATCAAACTTGATTTGAATCATAAAAAGTTGGTTTGGACAATATCAAATATTGGGTCCACTTTGCCATCACTAGAAGTTGTTGCACTCCGTTGTCTTGCAGGAATGAAGCCAACCACGTCAACCATCATCGGCTGAACAAGTGTTGTCCCAGCACTTTGAAACATCAACGCCTGTTATCTTCCGATCAGAGCTCACAACATCAATCAAGTATACTGATCATAGTTGTCTTCGTGTAGTTCAAAGAGAGCGGGGCCAGACCTGTAGCTTTGGACTCTTTCTCCCTCTTCATCGGGGCATTTACTTTACCACCTCTGGCTTTTTCCTCGAGCTCAAATACTTGTCTATCTTCGTTGTCCAAGGTGGACATCAACTCTTTCTTTATCCTTGTGCGCTTCTCAGTAAGATCGTCGGAAGGCCGTAACAAATCCACATACTCGTCTAAAAAGAGAGAAGTATCTTTCATTAGGAAACAATCTGTTCAACTTTTAAGGAAAAATATGATCACATTGGATTCAGCAAATAAACGATCAAATAAGCAAAGCTAAATATTTTGATGATCAGAAGATCAATGAGACATGATTAACAAGGATTGCGAAAGTACTTTGCTGTAAAAACCAGCAGGGCCAAAGATGTATATGCACATACGTAGCCGGTATGTATCCTACATAATGGACAATGTAACCAAACTGTTTCAACACAAACTCTTGCATAAGGGTATTAATGACCTGAATTTTTATTTAACGTTCTAACTTTTTAAATTTTTCGTCCTAAACCTACTGAACTTCTATTTAACGCCTTAACTTTTTAAATTTTTCGTCATAAACCTACCAAAGAAACAATTTTGCCCACAACCTAATAAATCATAATTTTTATCGAATTTTTCGTCAGATGAAAGGAAGGAAGAACTTTGCGGCGGCAACCGACTAATTTAAAGGAAAAGTGATTCGAGTGGCAAACGTATAATATGAGTGACCAAACTTACAATTCACCCTACCCACTATTTATTAGTTAAACCTTTCATAAATTTTAAAATATTAGCCAAATCTTTGGGATTATAAAATATGAGTCACAAATTTTATAACGTATAAAATTATAATCATCTTTTATCAAAATTAACGTTATCCTTAATTAACAGAATTAGGCATAAACTAATCGTCAATCCAAAACTAAGGTTCTAACGGGAGGGGTTATGGTGTATACTTAATCTTAGTAGCCACGGTGGTTAATACTAGGGGATAAGAAGGGTATTTTGCATCCTTCCTAATATCAACAACCATTCTAATAACGCAATCAATTAGGGAAAGAGGAGAGATAACATGAACTTTAGTAACTCAAAACCTTCGAGACACATATCACCTACTGCATTGTATCATTTTGCTTGGGTGCTTGCTGTGTTGTCAAACTCCTTTGCTGTTGCTGCTGCATTTACACCAATAGGGGAGTTAAGAACCCATGAATGCTTCCTTTTGACACAAACAAGAGGACTTACTTTTAAATCGTGCATTAAAGATGATTGGAGGAAACATCTTTGTTGCAGTTGATATACTGGAGACCATAACAAAAGCAACGTATAACATCAAAACCAACCATCTGAACTATTAGCATTGTTGCTTTACTCTTTTTTTCGTGGTTGAGTCTCCTTCAAACAATTTAGTTTGATTATAGAAAATTTTGCTTCTGCAGTCCTGTCTTGCCACCAACGCGTTCAGTAGATGGAGATGGCAGAGGCGAAGGCTATTTTTGTGTTGTTGTTGCTGGTTTAGGGATCGGTTTGTGAAGAAGAGGGAGAAGAGAGGGGGAAAGGGAAATGCAGGAGAGGGGGATAACTCTTTTCTCCGACAAAAATGGAGTGAAGAAAGGAATTATGATCAGTAAGGATATGGTTATCTTACCTAACGGTCTCTATTTTGTTTGAATTGAGCTTGGGAGGCAGTGATAAGGACGAGCTGCAACCAATTCATAGTGATAAGAGTGCTATGAACTGTGATCATGTCTTATTTCAAGTTAGAAGGTAGTTTCAGTATAAGGATGATTTAATTTGACAAGTTGTTTCGTCCATGATTCTTGATAGTTTCAGTGCCATTCTAGCCATTGTTTAGTCTGTAATTTTTGAGAATTGATGTGCGAGTAATGACTTTCACTTAGCTTCAACTATTATGTGTGTATTTATTGGCATGTGATAGAATTCACTTTTCCTTTTCTTTGAATTCAGTTTCATACTCTAATTGTATCATTTGTACATAGGCAAATCATGCTCGAGATGACAACTCGCTGATATGGCTGGTGCAAGGAATGAAGCCATCATTAGAATTCAGACCGACAACGGGGAGGGATGCCCAGGACTAATTCAATGATGATTGATGATGGTACAATAAAAACTGCAATCTTCATCAGCACCAATTTCTAGGCCTAAGTAAAGTTATTCAACCCAGAACTCTGCTTAGCGCTAAAAATTGCCCTCACCCAACCTTGATCCTGTTTGACCCACTTCTGAAGAGTCAAGATATATGACTAATCCTCTCCGTTCGTATTTTCTTATTAACTCTTTCTGACCCTTTAGGTTGGGGCGGGTCGGGAAGAATCGGATTAGTGGGTCGGTCCTAATCAAGTGGAATCTCAATCCCTTCATTCTCACTTGCTTTCTCTCTCATTCCACAAGTGGGTAACATACACTAATCCGGCCAACGGGCCGGGTAATAAGCTAGTTATATGGAGTTTTGATCACAGTAGGGTTTGTTATATATGCTCTAATAAATAAAAGACGATCGTCCCTTCAGGATATTCCCAAAAACAAATCCCTAAACAGATAGAGTTAGCGAATCGTGATTCGTGATCAGTACGGTCGCTCGCTTGTGCGATCTTCCATCCACTGGTCGTCAATCGATCCGATGCCGTCGTCTTCCAAGTCCACCGCCAGGAAGAAAAAAAATTACCAGGATGATGACGACGATGGAGTTCGGTTGCAGTACTACGCCGGCAGACGGTGCAAATGCTGCCTAGAGCTTAACAGCAGGGAGATCAAGCCACAGCCCGACGACGACGACTTTATAACGCCCTCCGACGATTTTAGGGGCGATGAATTTCTGAAGCTTCACGTCGTCCACTACCGCCGGAAGATTTGGGAGACCGGGGTATACGTAACGTAAACTAGTTTCTTTTTTGTTTTTTAATTTGAAATCAATTCTCAATTAGTTCGTTGTTGATCAATTGAGTAATATTGTTCTTATCGATCGAGCAGTGTTGGGACATTGATTGCCCGCCGAGATACGGCGGCATCGGCGGACAAGCTTACCCTGGAAAGCATCTCTACGGCGACGATATGAAGACGGACGAGCTGCTTAACGACATGGCTCAACACGTCGTCGATACATATAACAAGGAGAAGGTAATTAAGCTTACCAATAGAGTTCACGATTAACAATTGTTGATTTGAACTGAACTAATTAACTCGTTGATTTGGGGCTCTGACTAGTGTTTAAAGCACACCTATGCAGTGCCTAAGCGGTTTAGTGAAATAGTATTGATTTGATCTGAACTAGCTCATTGATTTGAGGTTCTGACTAGTGTTTAGCACACCTATATATAATCATTTTAGTGAAATAGCTATTTACAATAATAATCACAGTTTTGTATAAAAAAATTTCTAGTTCCATTTCGAATGATTAGTATTCTTCAACAACAGGCAAAATACGTCATGATTTTCAAGAATCATAAGTTTATAGAAGTCGTGGCTTTGTGGATGGTTTGTAGTGGACAATGGTGAAGATCAGGACAAATGGTCGAGTTGAGTATAGGGTAGCAGAAGATGTCCTCGTTTTGGAAATTTACTACAAAAGTTATATATTTGTTCTGTCAACACATGCACTTAACCATGCGTCTAATTCACTTCGATTAATCACGCCTTTGTCGCCTCACGTTGATTAATCGTGTATAGCTCCACCTAAACGTTATGAATGTTTAATTATCTACGTAGAGACCAGACGAGTCGTTTTGTCACTACCTAATGCCTAATGGTCTACACTCTACATAGAGGCTAGACAAGGCGTTTTGTCTATGACGGCGTAGAATTACGCATTCTTTAATCCTGATAGATAGTAGTAGTATCGTGACTGACTGGTTTTTCTTATGAATTGTTCTTTGTTGCAAATGGTTAATTAATTCATGCAGGGCGGTAGGCTGGTGTTGGGTGGAGTGCGGAACGTATCCGCGGAGGGCTGTAATTGGAGGAACTTCTACATAACTTTTAGCTGCCGCGATGGTAGAGGTGCGCGTAAAAAGACGAAGAGGCGTTTGAAGACATACAGAGCCGCCGTTTCCTGTCGCATTTGGAGCTTCGGAAAGGAGAAACAAATTTTGGTCTTCAGGGACCCTAGTGGGAAAGGTACGTACATAAACAGATGCCTAACCAATTAATTGTTCATTAGCACTCAAGTACTTAATTTTTTTGTTGTTGAACATTGTTCTTAATTTGTCACCTAAAAATGGTGGGACTTGGTTGTCGTTCTCCTTTACAGATTTGCTGCCGCCGGATCCCTTCTACGGGTTCTTCACTACGCCTTTCCGTCCTCGTCCTGAGTTAGCTGATCGCGAAGAGGAAGCCGGAGGAGTTGTAGTTGGGAACTCAGATGATGATGAAGGTGGCGTTGAGGAGGAGTTGTAGGTGGGAACTTAGATTGCAGACAGTTCGTGAATGTCATTTTGGTTATGGTTTTTCGTTTCTCTGACGGTAATAAATATCTAACCTCTCATCCGATTCTCCACAAGTCTGATTCTCTCCCATCACCGATAGTTAGTCTTCCTAGTCAAACTATTGTAATGGGAGATGAAGCTGGTGTGATGCAGTGGAAGAGGGTGGAGTGAGCGATTGAGCTTTTTTGCTTGTCCGTGTTTATTGGATTACCGATCAGGATTGACTTTGACTTGTCGGATTTAATAAGAAGTATGCTTATTATTTGTGGTATTAGTGGTAGTTAGTTGAAATTTAGTATTTCATCAGGCAGCCAGAGTTGAGTAATGAGCGTATTTATTGAGTGTTTTTTATATTGATGTTAGGAACGAGTAGAAATTTATTTACCCGAATGTGTGTAGCTATATGATTTAAACTTATTATTTCGTATAAAATTATTTACATCTTTTCTAACATTAAGTCACAGAATTTGAGGGACGTGAGTTGACACTCCTACTTTAGAGAACAATAGCTTGGAAGAATTCGAAAAACATTCACGAATTAATATATGCGACTGAAAAACAATGAGCAGTTGTTTCACCAAAGACATGCATACATATGGTCGGTGAGAGTAAGGACGGAAAATAATTGACAAAAATGCAATCTCTCTCTGTAGGGTTCAGACTAGCTGACAAATTATTTTGTTAGTCACTAGCGAACAATCAAGACTTTAGAATTCGGGCTTTTTTTATGTACCGTGAACTCAGCCGGATTAAGAGTTCAAGACTAGAGTGGAAGAGATATATTTGATGAGATTATTAAGGTCGTAACTGACCTAGAGATTGTTTATGTTGGTGCAAGAACTTTTTGTATTAGGATCTTGGAATATTGCAGAGGATAATGCTTTTGATGGAAGAGAACTAACGGTTGGCGGTTGATGGCTATAAAATTTTTGGAAGATGATGAGAAATAGTAAGACCATAGAGTGGAGTACTAGAATGCTATTTGAGGAAACTTAGGGGTTGAGGCGGGAGGGGTACACGTGTACTTTACTTTTTCTTTTATAAATAAAACTGAAAATACAAAGCAAATTGGGATAGAAATTCAAGTGTTATTTTGTATTAGGGATTACGAGATTGAGATGGGTAAATACTAAGGGTGAACAATGGGTTGGTCCACACCGGAACGAATCAAGTTTGGACCGGACCACACCGAATAAAATATAATATGGTTCGGTCCTTGGTCCCATGAATTTTATAAATACTGAAGAAAAATGGACCGAATTTACATTTGGACCGGACCAATGCGGACAAACGGACCGAATCACTATTGGTCCGATCCTTGGTCCTAAGTTATCTTTCATTATTGGACCGCGATTCTCTGAATTTGGTCCGATTCGGTCTGAACCAGACTGATGCCCACCCCTAGTAAATACTGATCAATACCGAAATATAAGGTAGTGTGTATTTTATCCCTCTCAACTATACTCTCTCACTCACTACCACCATACGTCCATGCCTTCAATCACCAAGATTGGCGATGGTCACTTGATTATACATAACTCATTCTCTCACTATTTAACAACTTATACCAAGCTCATTTTGTTATTTGTAGTATGTATATGGTTGCTAGTAGCCCCTTGTTCCAGTTTGCACCTTAAGTTTGTTAATGTATTTCTTAGGCACCGCATTTTTCTAGTGTATGGTTGTGATTTTTTCCCATTTGTTTTGGACGAGAGTTAGCACCACTCATTGTTTTTATATATTTTGAGAATGGTTCGTGGAGCTAGTATTTGCATTTGTATATTTATTTTATAATTTTGAGGGAAATTAACTTGGTATTTGGTATATACCGATACCGAACGACATTTTAGGAATTGAGATTGGGATTGACATTGAATTTAGGGCGCTATTTGATACTCGATATTTTATATTGAGATACCAACAAGGTCTCGATTTCCAGCTCTAATCATGTAGCTTTGGATTTTTTTTTTTTTTTTTTTTTTTTTGTCATTAGATCAAGAGGCTAATGTATGACCGGAGGACAAATTTAGAATATGACAACTCACAGAATGGACCACCCTATTCTGATTCCTACCAACAAACTGAACCATGCAACCAGGGTGAGCTGCTAATAAGTCACAAATTTCTTTCAAGTGGAACAAACCTGGCCTTTGATATGCCTTTCAGTGAGCCTGCTTCCTGAATCCTGACCCAAAAGCCCATATTCTTGTTAGCAAACGGTGACCCACCAACTAAAACCCTTAACAGCACTAGAGCAAGTAGCTAGCCCAAGAACAAAGTCATTCATAGGCTTCATCCACACATACAAGGATGAGGTAAAATATCATATGATGATCGATGAGCAAACATAGTTAACATGTGTTTCTACTTCAACATTCCACATGAATATCCCTCTGGAATCCTACTGAAAAACGTAAGACAGACAATATAGTAGGCTTCAACTCCATCGTTCCACAAAAAACCTAGTTAAACTAAACTTATCCTCTGGAAATTCCTACTGACAAACAACTCCATCTTCAGCATCTTAGTTCCCAACTACCACTCCTCCGGATTCCTTCTCGAGATCCTCCTTAACACCACCTTCAGCATCTGAGTTACTACCTACCACTCCTCCCAATTCCTTCTCGAGATCCTCCTTAACACCACCTTCAGCATCTGAGTTCCTACCTACTACTCCTCCGGATTCCTTCTCGCGAGCCTTCCTATCAGTTAATTCAGGACGAGGACGGCGAGGTGTTGTGAAAAACCCGTAGAAGGGATCCGGCGGCAGCAAATCTGTAAGGAAAAAGACAACGTCCACCATTAGGTGACAAATTAAGAACAATGTCATTTCCATAATCCTCAGGCAACCATGGAAAGAGCAGCAACAACAACAAGGATGCACTCAGGAAACCAGAACAAGTTGGTCTAGTACATACAATGATGATCGACCTTGTTCAACAAAAACCCAGGTCAACCACGATATACCCCTTCTTAAGACCGACTCACAACACAGCCAACCTTGAAAAACCTGCAAAGCTTATGAAAAAAAGACTAGAATCCCACCATGTTTGATTAACTAAAGTACTAAACTAGATGTGAAACTAAATGATTATAACGAACACAAAGGTAAATGAGAGGACAATGCCGTATCTATGTATGCTCTACTCAGCTGTGTCAGACCATGATTCTAATTTGCATCAGGATATCAATTAAAGACACTATGTATATAGGGCAGTTCATTGAGTAGGAAATCAAAACAGTCAAGGCCAAAACCACGGGAAGAGAAGAGGGATGGAAACTCAAATTTTAACAACACGCATGAGCATAACCAAGCCAACTCTTGGCCAAAGCATTTGATCAACCAATTTTAGATATTCAACATAAAGATTTCGGTATTCAACTGAACAACACATTGCTATACATTTACTATCCAACATCAAACAATGATCATAAAACTGCATATCTAATCTCGATCTGCAGGTACATACTATCATGTTTCAAAAAAGCAAGCAAGCAGTAACATCCACAACACCACATACTGAACGGTAGCAGAACAGGGGCAGTTAGCTAATATAATCGAAGTACTTGAGTGCTAATGATCAATTAATTAGGCATCTGTATGAACGAACCTTTCCCCCAGTTGTCCCTGAAGACCAAAATTATCTTCTCCTTTTCGTCGCTCCAAATGCGACAGGAAACGGCGGCTCTATAAGTCTTGAAACGCCTCTTAGTCTTTTTACACGCACCAATTCCATCACGGCAGCCAAAAGTTATGTAGAAGTTCCTCCAATTACAACCCTCTGCGGATACGTTCCGCACTCCACCGAAGACCAACTTACCACCCTGCAGGAAACCATTGGCAACAAGAACAATTTATAAGGAAGACCAGTCAGTCACAATAGTACTACTATACATACATACGAATGAATTTCCCTCCAGTTTTGGAATCAGTAACATCCTCCGGCTAATTGTTTCAGACCTACTAATGGGCATTGTACATGAATGAAGTGCAGCAGCGTTGAATTAAATAGATAAGAACAGCGATTAAGGTGCAGCAAGCTGGTAAGACTACGGTAGACAAACAGTTGCTTAGTTCTCAGCATGCATATGGGATTTCAGGAGAACTGACTAGCTAGTTCAGTTCAAATCAATGTTGTGTAAGGATTACTAATCGTGAACTATGTGGTAAGCTTACCTTCTCCTTGTTATATGTATCGACGACGTATTTAGCCATGTCGTTGAGCAGCTCGTCCGACTTCATATCGTCTCCGTACAGATGCTTTCCAGGGTAAGCTTGTCCACCGATGCCGCCGTACCTTGGTGGGCAATCAATGTCCCAACACTGCTCGGTAGATCAATCGACAAGAACAATACTCAATTGATGAAGGAACGAACTAATTGAGAATTGATTTCAAATTGAAAAACTAGTTTACGTTACGTACCCCGGTCTCCCAAATCTTCCTCCGGTAGTGGATGACGTGAAGCTTTAGAAAGTCATCGCCCCCAAAATCGTCGCTGGCCGTTACAAACTCGTCGTCGTCGGGCCGTGGCTTGATCTCCTTGCTGTTAAGCTCTACGCAGCATTTGCATCGTCTGTCGGCGTAGTACCGCAACCGAGATTCATCTTCATCATGGTCATTTTTTTTCTTCCTCGCGGTGGAATTGGAAGACAACGGCATCGGAGCGATTGACGACCGATGGATGGAAGAACACACAAGCGATCGTACAGATCACGATTCGCCAACTCGATCCTTTTTTAGGGTTTGTTTTCTGGAATAGTCTGAAGGGACGATCGCTTTTTATTAGCGATGGCAATGCGGTGGATCGGGGTCAGGCGGTATTTCAAAATTTATATCCTCCGCGTCCCGTATTAAGCGAAAGTCAGATCAGATTATACCCACTCGGATACGCGGCTGGATTGGATAGATTCATTTTTATAGTTTTTAAAAAACAAATATATATATATATAGTTAACTTTTTATAAAAAAAAGTACATAAAAAATAAATAAATGAGAAATATAGTAGACGAAATAACTGAGTTTAGATAGTTGGTAAATAGAGTCTCGAAATTTTTTTGAAAATGAAAATATAATTTTAGAAACGTCAGAAGGGATAGTAAAATATTTATGTAAATCAAAATGGATCAAGAACGGGGCAGGACAGGTAGAAACCAATAAACATATCCACCACCACACGCTACTGTGGATCTGGACCATCTGGTTATCCAACCCAAACAGATTGTGAAAGAATGGGTTGCGCGAGTCATGTAAAATATTGCCATCACTACCTGTTATTATTACAGCTACTTGCGCCTTTTTACTTTTATGTGTATACTATATTAAGGTAAATTATAATTTTGGTAACTCGGTTTACTAAAAATTTCACGTATTGTCACTAAAAATATTTTATTCCACTCGTGGCCACTATGATTAGTTCAACAATTCAAGTTTGGTCACATACCGTCCTAGTCCATTAATTTTGTTTGTGTGCAGTCAACTTTCATAGTTGACCGTAAAATGTGTGACGTGAAAACTAAAAAAAGTAATCACTTAAATTTTCCATCTCATTTCCATAACTAATATAAATTTTAAATTTTTCTATAACCCCTAAACACCTAAATCCTACCCGATTCTGCCTTCACCACCACCTCAACGTACCTCTTGGAAGCCACCGTTGATGCCTTCTCCATCACTTTCCCCATCATCTTCGCCTTTTCCCTCGTCCATTCCAACTGTTCCAGTTTCGCCTTCGCCATCTCATTTATCTACTTCTCGAACCTCCGAAACTCCTCCATCACTGCCTCTATCGTCGATTCTAGTTCGTCCTCATCTTGCGAGGTTGATTATTGTCCATAATTCTTAACACACTTTCATGAGCAGTTAGTGAGCCTATTAACTCACTTAGCAAGATCTTTTTATTCTTTTATAACCGTTATCTTTGGTCTCCAAGACCATGGCAAGGAGTTTAAGATCTTACTGACCATATGAGCGTTGGTGTAAACTTTTCCAAAAGTCATTAATCCACTTACTATATTCGTGAATCTTTCATACATTTCAGTAATATTTTCATTTTTGCTTATTTTTTACAATTCATATTCTTTGACTAGCAACCTAATCCTGGTATTTTTAACTTGAGACATACCTTCATATGTAAGGTGCTCCAAATCTCCTTTACGGTTTTCACACGACAACTTGCCATATTCTTCTCTTCCTATGGCACCTTTAAGAATATGTTTATCCTTAGCATTAATTTGTAGACTTACTAGATTTTTCTCCGACCAACTCTTGATGTTATTCTCAACTTTCTCCGGTCCTTGTTTGATATTGGTCCAGACATTCATGTTCATTGGCTTGTAGGAAGTCTTCCATACTGCCTTTTTCGAAAGGCATAACTGTTGCTATCGAGCATTGGAGGTCTTGTTGCAAACAATCATTTAGCTTGTGTGATTGGAGGCATATGACTCATCAATCTTGCAGATGAGCTTGTAGCTTCCATTTGGGATGTTGTTCTCGTTAGTGACCTGCTCTGATACCAACTGTAGAACACGTGTTGCACACAAATAATCTTCTATAATAAAGACAAATAATGTTGGGCTTGACACGTTGCTAGAGCCTTTGGCTCTTATCAATTTGTTTTCAACCTCTAATGTAATGTTCCTATTAAGAAGTAAACACACAATAAAGAAGAGTAGGAAGAGACACACGAACACAAGATGTTTTATTAACCAAGTTTGGCCTATTGCTTTACACCTCAGCTCAAAGGTGGTACCCTTTGAGACCTAGGGGTCGTTTGCTTCATGGATTTGAAAAATGAAGGTTTTGGTAAAGCGTGGGTTTTGGAAATCCAGGGACTAATGAAGGTTTTAGATCCATTATGGACTTTTAAAAATTCATTGTTTGTTTCATTGGTTTCATAATTACTTTTGTTTAATCAAATTTGTAGATATTAAGTGAAATTGACCTTATTGCTCCTATCTATATTGGTACAATGAATGGAGACTCCAAATGTGAAACATACTGAACAATAATTGCAAGTTTGAAGGCTGCATTGGAAGGACAAATGCCAGGGTAGATAAATACTGAACATTAATTGGAAGTTTGAATTGATCTCCATTTTAGTAAGCAAATCATAACATAAATCAATGGTGGCGATTACTCGAAGGACATTCTTTTAGTAAGCAAAGCATAACATAAATCAATGGTGGTGATTACTCGAAGGACATCAAGAATGTTGTTTGCTGGAAGTAGAATGGAGATCAAGAATGGGAGGATGGCAATGGTTGCGATGCTAGGGTCTTCGTGCAAGCATATGTGACTCATAAAGATCCAATTGATGATATCTAGAGCACCACACCAACCCATTTCACAATATAATCATTCAACATGTTTTCTGGATACCATCAAATACGGTTGTCCGAAAAAGACCAAGAGAAGACCACCTTCATGACACAAATGGGGAATTTTTGCTACATGGTCATGTCGTTTGGCTTGAAGAACGCTGGACCTACATATCAGTGAATGATAGATGTGGTTTTCAAAATCCTTGGGAAGAAATGTGATAGCAATAGAAGGGGAAGCAATTGGCAGTCGCCACTAATAGATTACTTGCAGAAGAACGTCATTCCCGATGATGCGGTCCAAGCCAGAGCGCTAAGGAGAAAGGCTATGCAATAGGTTTTTTTCGGGGACATATTTGAAGTGCCTTAGACCAAGTGAAGCAAAATGGATGGACAAAGAAATCCATCGAGGAACATGTGCTTCGCATTCTGGACCAAGAAGCCTCGAAAGAATGATACTATTGCAAGGTTACTATTGGCCGACGTAGAAGAAAGTTACAATGGTGGCGGTCCGAGGATGTCAAGAATGTCAAGTGCACGCCAACAAGCAACACACACCCAACGAGGAATTAAAAAGAATAACAGTGCCGTGGCCATTTGCACAATGGGGGCTAGATCTTTTGGGACCATTCCCTACTTCTCCTTTACGGAAGAAATACTTGGTGGTTGTTGTGGACTACTTCACGAAGTGGATAGAAGCTGAGCTGCTTGACACGATCACCAGTACCAAGATTCAGAAGTTCTTGTTCAACAACATAATGATCAGGTTTGTGACGCCCCCTACCATCATCACTAACCATGGCACGCAGTTTGAGTTTAGGGCATTGAAAACTTCTGTGCCAAGAACCGCATTACCTACAAAATGGCTTCAATCGCCTTCCCTCAGGCTAATGGGAAAGTTGAGTCGTCAAACAAGCTGATCTTACGGGGGTTGAAGAGAAGGCTGAGTGAAGATAAGGGAGAGTGGACCGCAGAGGTGTCACATGTACTATGGGCGCATCTTACAAATTACAAAATGGTAATGGGAAAAACTCCATTTGCTCTAATGTATGGCTCCAAAGCGGTCGCACCAGTGGAGATGGCCCTCCCATATCTTATGGTCCAAACTTACGACATAGAGAAAAACCACAGAAATCTTCTCCATCATTTGGACATGATCGAGACGCAGCGAGACGCAGCGCTAATTCGAACCATCAAGGAAATGTCGAAGGTGGCAAAGGGGTACAACAGCAAGGTAAAGCCTCGACCGCAGGAGGAAGGTGACATGGTTTTGAAAAGAAACTTTGAGCAGAAGGAAGGGCACGGAAAGCTAGCCGCCATATGGGAAGGATCGTTCCTTGTAGGTGAGAAGTTAGGCCCTACAACATATGTGCTCGCCACAAAGGAAGGGAAGCCGGTATCGAAGACCTGGAATTCCATCCACTTGAAGAAGTACTTTGGGGAGTAGGGTAAGAAGATAAATTGTATGGCCGCAAGGCATTATGAATGGTCGTAGCATCGATCACAACCTGCAATGTATTTCGTCTACAAGTCATTTCCAAGCTAAGTTAATCAAAGCGCCTCTGAGAGATACCTTGAAAGAAATTATCACAAGAATGGAACCACCCCCGAGCGATAGCTTAAAAATTTTCTTCACAATTTAAAACCGCCCCCGAGCGAGAGCTTAAAAATTGTCTTCACAATTTGAAACTGCACCGAGCGATAGCATGAAAATTGTCTTCACAATTTGAACCGCCCCCGAGCGATAGCTTAGAATTTTTTCACAATTCCAACCGCACCCCCTCCCCCGCGTGATAGCTTAAAAATTGTCACAATTTGTAACCGCCCCCGAGCGATAGCTTAAAAAATTTTAACAATTCGAAACCGCCCCGAGCGATAGCGTGAAAATTGTCTTCACGATTTAAAACAGCCCCGGAGCGATAACTTAGCCAATTTCAACCGCCCCTAGGCAACATCTAGAAGTCGTTTTCGCGATTTGACCCACCTACGAACGATAAGCGTATATTCAACATTTAGACCGCCTCTGAATGATAGGCGACCAAATTATCACAGTTGTGAACGCTCACACAACATGAGCTACTTGAAAGACGTTTCCCGAAGTGAAACCGCACAAGATAAATATGACTAAATTAACTAAGTACGACATGAAAAGATGCACAATATTCACTGCCTGACAGCAGAATTAGTCTTGGGTGCCCCCAGAATGGAAGCAAAGCAAAATTACAGACATAATTGTTAAGGAAGATAATCCAAAAGATAAGCTAATCAGACATCGACTGAAGGTTGTTGGTCCACTTTTTCTCCGTTGGCGGTTCCATCATGAATATTATTTCCTTGGGCGGCTTCGGCCTGAGTCTCAACATGCTCGTAATTCACGTTGTCATCACCCCAAAACTCGATGGTGTCCCATATTGCAACTTGTTGTACGTCGCCTCATGAGCGACCTTGAACTCGTCAGAGTCCCAGAAGTTCGCCTTCATAGCCTCAGCCATCTTGTACATATCAGCTTCGCTGTTGTCTTACAACTCCGCCATCTCCCCTCTCACCTTAGCCACCTCTTCGTTTAGTTCTTTCTCTCGCAAAGACACCTCATAAGCTTCCTTCTAAAACCGCTAATCATTCTCCTCTACCTTCTTCAATGCCTCCTTGGTGGTAGTGAGTTTAGCGTACTTCTCCATGAAAGCGGTCTCCTTCAGTTGATCTTCAAGTTGACGGATCCTGGTATTACGGTCATCCAGGTCTCTCTGGAGTTGGTCATTGTGAAGCACCATCTGGTTTAGCCCAAACGGAGCCTACAAGGACACGCAGAGTTAGAAAGAAAGCAAGCAAAAAGTACTTGGGGTCAAAATCTATACTTACGGCGAAGAAGAACCTTGCGGTAGCGCTCGCCAAATGCCTGGTGTCGGAGGTAAGAACGAGGGTACCACTAACTTGTGTGTACTCGCCCGGAACCGCAAGTTCCTCTGATATCACGTGAAGAGCACGCTTGGCCGTCGTTGGATATAAGGACGCATGAGAGGAAACAGTAGCAATCAATGTTAGCTTCGTCCTTTTCTGCTTCTTTGATAGGATGTACGGATCAATAGGCGTAGGAGGAGGATTCTCAATAAGGACGCCATTCATCTTGGTTTGTCCCTCGGTCGACCGCTTGTCTTTCGGAACAACGACCTCTAGTGACCGCTTAGAGGAACCTCTGCTCAAGGCAGGTTCGGCCAATTTCAGCACTCCTAAGCGTCCCACAACAAGTTGCGTCTAGGTCACCGAAGGCATAACGCTCGTTTGAACATCCAACTGAGTGCTAGGAGGAGGAGGAGGCACCGTTTTAGACACTCCGCTTCCATGTTTGGGCGGCCATGCGGTGGATGCATAACACTAGATCCCTGCAAAGTAAGTCCATAAGTAAATGACATGAGAAACTCACTCGAACAGAAAAAGTAAGGACTAACTAACCGTGAAAACTCCGAACTATGTCCAGCGTATTATCATGTCCTTTCAGAGGGAGGAGAAACTAAATCGTCAACATTATTCTTTTGGGAAGCGATTTGAAGGACTCAAGAGAGTCAAGATCGGCATTCCAATCTTCTTTATCGCCAATCGCAAACCCAGTAGGCGGTTCTACTTCTCTAGAATACCACTTCCTTTTAGGACGAGCAAAAAAAACTCTTTAAGCCAAGGAGAATCTAAATTAGGCGACCCGTATACATATCCCACGCGCAGGGCCGGCCAATGAATATTGGAGGCCCTGTTCCAAAGATAATATGTGGTCCGAATTTTTTTAATATTTTATAAAATAATAATTTTTATATGATCATAGAAATGCCAAATATTGATTAAGAAATAAATTTCATGACAAAGTTACTTAAAAATAATATCCTTCTTGCATTGTTTGAATTAAAATTATCTATAACCTCTTCAATTTTCATATTTTCTTGAAGAACATTTTTAATCTCCACCATATCTATTCCATTAAGCCTTTCTTGCGTCATTATAGAATACAAATAGGACTTCAACAACTTCAACTTAGAAAAACTTTTCTCTGGAGTAACAACAATCACAAAGATAGTTAACAAGATTCTACATAATATTGTGGCTTTAGGAAAATAATCAACACATTTAAGAAAATTCAAAATCAATTGGTTGTAAAGTTTCCTTGTGTAGAAACTCTTGTAACAATTTAAGTTCACCATATAAATCATTGCCATCAATATTAGAATGCATATTATTCTTAAGTACAGTTTCAGTATGCATGTCACGATGGTTGACAATAACTAAAACAAGAAGATGTACAATACAAAATTGATTATTGAGAGAGTGAAATAAATCAAAGAATTCAAACACTAACTCAATTGAAAATTAATCTATCTACTAGACAAACCTCAATAGGTTATGGAACCTCATTTGAGTAAAAGCTCGAATTTTAGAAAAAAAGGGAGCAACAAAGAATAAAGAGGAACAATTTTTTTTTTTTTTTTTGGTGATAAAAGAGGAACAATTTTTAAGATGAGTAGAAAGAATTGTTTGGACTTTAAATGTTTAATTATTTTCAAATGAAACTAACTTCTATTTATACTAACAAGTTTTTTTATATTATGCTAACAAGTTTGTTATTATTATTATTATTGTTTTTGGGTCATACGGAAGGGTTACAGCGACAGTGGGTTAATGGGGAAATGAGATATCCATATTGACTAATGGGCTATGGGGGCCTAGTTAATTAGTTCATATTTTGCGTTGATGCTGAATTTCCTTTTTTTACCGTTGGTGGGTGATTTTATTTTAATGAAAGCTTAAGAAAATGTTGCAATGTCCACGTGGGGATTAGTAAATTTAACTCGTTTTTTTCTTTCACTTTTGGCCCATATAGAATTCACGTGGCCCATATAAATAAATTAAGTAAAAAGTGTAATATTATAAGGGCCTATAATTTAGATTTTAGCCCAATTGTTTGTAACTAGTATTTAGGCTTGTTGTATTTGAAGGAGGCCCCTCAAATTGTGAGGCCCTGTGCTGGCGGGCCTGCTAGCACAGGCCCATGGCCGGGCCTGCCCACGCAGGTCTCCCGCCTATAGCACGGCCAACAGTTATCGAAGTCGCATGGTGTTCGAAAGGCGAAGCGCATCAAAAGATGGCATTTCCCCTAGCCTCAACAAGCGGCTCGAAAACCAACGGAGTGGAAAATGATGCTGGGAGACAAGCGACCCAAGGTACAGTTAAGATGAAGGAGAGTCTTAGTTAGGATGGGGTCAAGCGGGAACTCTAAACCCATTAACATGTGCTCCACATGGATGGGGATCCACCCACCAGACAAGAACCGGACCGATCAATAGGAGACAGAGCGGCATAATCCATGTCGGGTGGGAGTACATGGTTCTTCGGCTGGCGGAGAACTTGAGATGGCTTATAGGCAGCTACATAAGGAGGCCATTGTTCATAGGCAGAGGCGGGCACCTCCTTGCCTTCTCGCATATCTTCGTGCAACCGCACACGATATGTGGTGTCAGCAACCGCTTGAAAGACCTCTACAGGAAGCACATCAGACACCATCAATGAGGAAGAGTCAGCCACTTAATCAGTGTCGTGGAAGTTGTCATGCGTTTCGTTGCCATTGTCCGACGAAAGGGCAACCATAGGAACATCGTGAGGCGGCTCGCTCTATGACTCAGAAAAGTTGAAGTCACCAAGGGTGTCGCCAACCATCGAAGATGCTCCTGTATACATAAGGAAGCGCTAGTGTTGGCTAGAGAGTCCATGTCTACTCCTAAAAGGCCACAGTCAAGACCGTCTAAGTTCTCACTACAACTGGTAGAATCCGCATACTAAATCTACGTTCTCCAAATCCCATTCTATGTCAGAGACGCTGAAAGGAGAAGAAAGATAAAGCATACTTTGGGCGATCTGCTTGGTTCCAGAAGGACGAAGCTCTAGATCCCCCGTCGATCTTAGGGTAAGAGCGAGGAAGGCTCGCGCCGGCACTGGAGCATCGCCGGAGATATCCTCGTTGATAGTGGTGGCGGGAGCATCGCCGGAGATGTCCTCGTTCTGAGTGTCGGAAGGAGTGGTGCTCTGAGAGTCGATCGTCATTTTTAGCCTCAGCTACTTATTCTTCACTCATTTCTGAGATCGTTTTAGCTGAGTGAGATAGCTTTCTCGCTCCGCCGAAAGATGAGGATGGCATTGCAAATAAGAAGAAATGGAAAACTTCGAACAACGAGCAAGGGAGTGTGTTTGGCGGTCACCCTGGGGACAAGCCAAGGCTTAGACCGCCTGACATAAAGCACTGATTGTGACAAGGAAGAGAGCTCTTCTAAGATACTTACCTCGAAACAAGTAGGACTATGCATTAATTACCCGTTGTATGCGGTCTATTTAAGACAGTCCATGGTTAGGGCGCGTGACAGAGCATTTAATGCTCTAAACTCCACCTAACCGAGTATAAATACTCTCACACTAGCATTGATGGTAACTCAACTACTTACTCTCTCTCTCTCTCTCTCTCTCTCTCTCTCTACATAACACATTCTCACTCCTCTCTCTAACTTAAGCATCGGAGAGTGTCCTGGGCAAGCGCCCACGGACCCTTGTTTTGCAGGGCTCAGGAGTACCACCACCCATCAGTAACAAGCGCCTCACTCGAGCTCCTTCAAACCGCCTAATGCATTCTAAACTCAAACAGTAACCATCGTGCTATGCGGGTGATTCTCCGCTTCATTTTGTAATAGTTAAACCGCCGTCACGAAATCTATCTACAACTCCACCTTCCCGGCTCCCTTCTCCCAAGCCAACCTCAACACGTAGTCAATGTCAGCTAGTTCCCATATTTTCTAGCATGACATTACCAATTTGGAAATGATTAACTTAGTCAAAATCACGCGTTAAATTTTAAATATTTACGCTTTTATTTTAGGTCACCAAAACATTAATACTTACTATCACTCTTTTCTTTACAAATGCATTCAAAATCTACACTTTAAAGTTTAAAAGCTTACGCTTCTATACTTATAGTTTGCTAAAACACTTCCATTAAGAATCGTGCTTTTCAGTTTTGACTGCATTGATTCGAGACATAAGATCCTGAGCAGTGTTCAAGAAGACGCGCCTAGGCGTGCGCCTAGGCGCGATTAGGCGCTGGGCAAGGGGAAATCGTGGAGTCTAGCCCTGGGCGAAGTGGCTGGGCGTGCAAAACGCAGAATCGCGTTGAAAAACGCCGAGACGGCGACTAGTAGCTCGAAGTCGCGATTCCTTGTCGTTGGGCGGCGCCCCTGAACAGGAGGAGGGGGAGGAGATGCTGCTGCGTTTGGCCCCAAAAAACCCTAATCCCTTTCATTTCCAATCGGGTAGCAGACGAGCAACTCTCCCTTCTTCACAGCAGCCGTCGTAGCTTTCCCTCCTCTCTAGCCAACTGCGCCATCGTCTCTCCTCTCCAGCAAACCGCCGCTGCCGGCGAAGTATGAGTCTGTGAAGTTTGAATTGAAGAGAAGAAGTATAGAATCTGAGAATAGGAAGAAGACTAGAGAGGAAGAATCAGAGGGAAGGAGGGAATTCAGAAAGAGAGTTGATGTGGAAGACCAACAGAAGAAGGGAAGAAGAAGAGGAAACAGAAGAGATTGGGAAAATGTTCTTTTATTTCTTACTCTTTCTTACAGTTCCGTGGAGAAGCTTTTATATTTCTTTACACAATATCCATAGTAGTCCCCATACTTATCCTACTTACAACTAACCCCTTTTCATATCCCGGTTTATTACAGTGACTCACTCGTCCTTACCGCTCTCGTTTGGTGGGTTGATGAATGATGAATAATGGATTAATGATAAAGGGTAGTAGGATATGCTGCTGATTTATGTGGAAAAGGGGTGATGGTATGTTGGATTGAGATTTGTAGGCATGAGTATGGTGGATTAAGGGCTTTTTAGGTCAAATTTTTTTCCACGTTTAATCTCGCCTAGGCGACGATTAATCGCCCTGGGCGCTGGGCGGTGCCTCCCCGCCTAGTTGACGCCCAGCGTCTTCTTGAACATTGATCCTGAGTTGAGTGCCAAATAACTAGCATAAGTGCTCCATGCAAGTGCAGCCCCACCATCTCCAAATAGACTAGAAAACTTCCATCAAATCCCGAGGGGCTACACCACCACCAAATATATCACTTTCCAAGGCCTCTGCCAACTAACAAGCTTAAGCCTGGAAAAGCAAGTTCCATCTGTAGAGCTAGAGTAAGGAGTACATATTTAACTCTGATAACCGCAGCAAGAGGCATCAAACACTCCGAGTCTCGCCAAAGTGCCTCAAGTGTGTACATAAACTACCTCTGCGTTCTCCAACACTCATTTCCAAGATATATGCTTTCAATTATATTTCAAAAGAAAGTGTTCTCTTTCCTTGCGCTCATCTGCTTCACCAGCGAGCCTGCATGTTTCATCGCAAAGTTCAGGTCAGCCTGATCCTGAAACAGAGAAAGCCAGCAAAGGAATAGGGTCATATGAAAATCACAGGAAATTTTTCTTATGACAACAACATCCATGAAGTTACATTGCAGCGGAGAAACCAAATGCCCAAAGTTAGATGCTTGCAAGGGATATTAAAGAATATGAAACCCTTTCACATGAAACGAGGAACTTGGTTTCTGCATTCTTGCCCACGAAAACAATGAGGGGCAGTGTTGCAGCAAAACTGAGGACGAGCACAACCACATGGGCTGCCACGTCCTCACTACTCAAGCATGCAAAGACTGGTTATGCAAACTACGAAACAACCTGAAAACGGAAACCTACGCTCCATACTTGAGAACATTGACAGTCTAAAGCAAATCCTCTATGCTTGCCTACTTGCTAGTGCAAATTCAGCTGCATCAGCCTCGGAGAACCGAGCAAACCATTGCTCAATCCAAGGTAATTAAATAAGTTATATTGTAGTGATCATACTTGATAATCTGGTAAGGGAAATTCCAGAGCCAAGTACTGCAATGAGAAGATTAAGTTGTTCCTCTGTGAATGGTGGAAGACAGCAATTATAACAATAGGAAGCCAATTCAATTAAAAGCTTCCATGCATGTTGATGAAGGAATCGAAGGATTCCAAAATGATTAAAATATTCATCTCTGCACCAATAATCTCATAATTATATTCCTATATCCACTATAATATGAAATCAGTTAACCACAAGGCCTTTTCATGCCTCAAATTGTTACACCTCAGATGCAGGAACCATAATCCTAAAAGAGCACTACACCATACACAGAACCACTCCAAACCAAAATGCGTAGGTGAAACACACATCATCAAGGTAACTCTACAACTCAAAAACATCTGGCATCTTACAGAAGTAACAATGACTTCGTTCGGTTAACCTAGGTGTATCATAGATGTCATTCATAGTTAAACTTTCTACAATAAGCATACTTGTCCTCCGGAATCCTACACTAAAAGAAAAGACCACCTTCAAAGTCGATATTAATCAGTGTGTTAGCATCACTGCTAGCTTATATGAAAAAAGCCAACCTTCAGTATCTACCACGATGAACAAGCTTTACTTTCAACGCCCAAGGCATCCATTTCCCCTTCTTGATGTGTGTTATTAAGTAAAGAATTTCATCAAGAAAAGTACATACAACAGAACAGTACCTGTCATTGTAAGTTCTTTAGAAAGGCACCCATGGTTCTGGATAAGAAAATGAAGTGAACACCGATAGTCCATTTGACCGCGAGGATGCTCTCAATATCCTCCCGAGACCTTTAGCCTCGCACCTTCCGTCAGCTCCACGAATTTTAAACCCCCAGTCTCTCCCATATGAATTCCTAATGAGGAAATAGTTCGCCCCATTTTCAGTCTTTCCATATCCCACGACAAGGACGGAGTGCAACTCAATCTTGTTCTCACGCCTTGCCTTCCGATCATCTTCCGTCTCAATCTCCCCATTGAAAATGGATCGCTATTCAAAAAAATCAAGCATATATAATTAATTTTTTTCCACGATAACCTCACAATAAACTGTTATCCTATTTAAATAAACTGTTTACCCCTTTCCAAGCAAGGAAGGATGGAGTTGCCTCAAGAGAAGCAACAACTGGCATTTTAGCAAGCTGTCTAAGTAGAAGGCTTTCCTTTACAGGCTCTTTCACATCAAAACCAGATATTCTCAAAACCTGCATCGTTTGCAACAACAAAAAAGACGGAATATAAGAAAAGTGCAACAAAAAAAATAGCTCCAGTATCGGTATCAACTCACCACTCTTCCTGGAACTGTCTCTCCTCGTGCAGGACGTTCCTTTTCCAAAGCAGGTATACCTTCATACTTATAGTTTTCCTCCTTGGAGACTTTTTTCTTTAACACATGATCCCATACTTCGTGCATTCTTTGCAAACCACGATTTGCAACCTTATCCTCATCAAGCTGCACCCAATCCATTAACTCTTGTGAAGAGGCCATCCATTGTGTGTTATCATCCTCCGCACGATGAAGGTTCATCACGGCCTCAACCGCTGAAGCTACCGATATTGCCCAGCATATCCCTAGAAGTTCAAACAAAAAAAAAAACAGAAGTTAATATAGACAACTTAAAATCAGGAATTCAAAATCGTATAACTTACTTTTTTTCCCCTGATCTCTAACCGGGCTAGTGATGATCTCGGTAATGATATTGCACTTATCCCTTTGGTCTTTGATCAATCTAGGTAGATGTGGTTGCTGTTTAGGTGGTTTTTTATCAGTCTCTCCAGTCCAATCTACTTGTTCGTATGGTAAGTTGAGATCCTTGAGATCGTCAAAAGACCTATACTCCTTTTCTTCTTCTTCTTCTTCTGGTTGTTTGTCCTTCTGCTTCTCCTCTACCTCTCCTTTCTTCTTCGAAGGGACTACTCCTTTGCTGTTACCCTTTCCTTTTGTCCCCTTCTTCGGAGGTTCTTCTTTGCTGTTACCTTTATCTTTCCCTCCTTTCATCTTTGGAGGCACAGCTGGACCTGAACACAGAGCATTTACACTGATTTCTTTATATTTTCAAGACGAATCTATGAGAACAAATTAGAGCACACTAACAGAAGAGATCCAGTAACTTAGGAATGAAGTGTTCAAAAACTTTATTCTTGTGCCAGACAAATTTCTAAAAGCATTAGGTTACTTCACAGCATTATATAAAATACTTAAGCAGTGGTTTGCACCTTTAAGTTTTTCATAAAACAAATCCTAAAACAGTGGTTTTCACATCATCTTGGCAAAAATAAAAAAAAACATGATACTTGGCACACCTAGCTACTAATTACACCATGTAACATTATACCAGAAGCCAAATGTCTAACATTCAAGGCACAAATGAAGACAGTATACATAACTATCAAACTCTTACCCAAAACAGAAGTTGAAAACAAGAATACTTTCATAACTGACAAGCTCACCTTTCCCATGCCACATAAGTGACCCGGTGCTGGACTCCTCAAGCAGGAGCTGAACCTTCTGCTGCATTAATTTGTCCTCTAGAACTCGACGCCTTTTATTGGACTGGGACCTGTACGAGCAATAGCAAGGAAAAAAAAAACAAAGCTTATTCTCAAACCGCTTATTTTACTTATTCCAATCATAAAGACAAAGGAATAACCTGGTAGAGTTTCAAACGTAAGTCTCCACGACAAAGACTAACAACAAAGGTCAAGACATGTAGGTGTTTCAGATTTATTGTCACTGACCTTATATCTTTTGACACACTACGCCATGATATCTCAGATCTCAAAATCAGATCTGGTATTGGCATCAAGCCTGCAGAAGATAGGAGAAATAAATCCCTTTACACAAGTAACTAAGTAGTAACAGAAAGAAACTTGGTATCGATACTCAACATCAGTTCAAGCAAACTCTCGAGAGCAAAAAAAAACAATGCCCCAACCTTCCAAAGAACTAACATTTTAATAGTATTCTGACGAGTATCACATTGAACAAAACATGGACCGCTAATTAAGTTGTCCTTAGTGAGATCAGAGGACTGAGGACTGCAAAGGTAGAAAGGCAACTTGTCGTTGATGAACAGTCCATTCTGGAACCAAATCTACTTTCATTACCAAAACAGAGACAAACTAGCATTCCGAAAATCATAAGAGAACGCACGCATAACAGTCTTCTACAGGATACTCTTTCCATTACCACTCTCACATCTTATACATACAAAATGATTAAGAAACAATATACTTACCATGAACATCACAAATTGGAAGTATGTGCTTTACGTTGTTACACCGGGTTGCATATACACCTGCATTAAATTTGCCACCATTCTGCTCTGCAATTTTCTGCAAAATACTCCAGCCAAATCTAAAATGAGATATAAAATATAACAAGTCAAACCAGCCAAATCTAATCAGTTATCCTAGGCACATTGGATTAGCTTAATCAGGAAAGAGGCGATTATACATAAATACATACATACCTTCTAAACTATTCATATGCAAATTGAGTAAACCAGATAAATTATTAGGAAAGAATTAACATGTACATGGATAGTAAAGAGTTTTGGCATAATATTCCCTCATATAGCCAAGAACAAACACAGTCTACCTGGCCATCTGGTAGTTGTTGAGCAGGTTCAAGAGTTGGAGCATCAGAATCCAAGGGATGAACAGTTTTTATATCAGATGGACATTTCTTCAACAGAAGACACGTATCCATACAAAGTCCTTGTACCTGTGATTGTTGATCAATGTTCATTTCAGGTTGAATTCGACATAAATTCCAATCAAATGTCAGAAGCAGATAAAATACACAAAGTTGGGTTTGGGTGAACAAAATTTATGCTCTGGATGAAGCAAAAAATGTTTCTTCTCTCCCCAGTTAGACCACCATCACCTAAAAGCTAATTAACAGGATAAAGACAACCTTCCAATATGGTTACCAGCAAGTTTTCAGTCAGAAATGTTTTTCCCGGCAAGGATAAAGAACAAGAAAGCAGTTATACATACAGGAACAGACGCTTGACTGAGACGCAATATGCAAATGCAATAAACTTAGGAATCATTTTGCTTTCGAGATCAAGGGATTTGGAGGCTAATCCCTCCAGCCACTCCATGATACATAGGCACATTGATGCTGAGCAGTCATTTACAGCCAACTGGCATGCCTCTACATGTGACATTGGTGGAGATTGTTGGAAACAAAACAAGGACTCAATGAGTTTACAGGGAGCTTTGGGAATTTATAAACAGGGATGCAAAGCAATGTTCTGATTATTGGCTCTAGTAGTCAAAATTGATGAGCGGATTCAGAAAAGATTCCTTAATATTTTCTCTTTCAGGATGGTTCAAAGGAAGATAAAATTGCATACCGCAAGTAGGTCTTCGGGGGGGTCTTCGGCAGCAGTAAGAAGTGAACAGATTATACCATCCACAGCACACATAGCAAGATTGAGGCAGCACAACCGTTAGAATGAAGGTGAACATGAAACGTTCAATGTCATTATCCACAGACAACCCACATCACACAAAATCATATTCAATTGATGAATCAAATGCACATGAGAGATGCATAAAAACTGCCACGAAGCTAGACAAGAAACATGAGGTTACTTCAGACATAGAAACAAAAGACCAGGTATGTTCCGACTTTAAATTCCCTTCATTTGGCAACCAAGTGAACATTCACAAGGTCAAGATCAAACAACATCTACTGGGAGCCACACCTAGCCACTATAACACTGTGTGTCCCCATATTAATACAAGCATCTAAACTAAACATTCAGGGCGAAAAGATGCACATACCGTGACGAGATTTCTATCAAACTCTCCCTCTAAGACAAGTGTTACAGACAGAAATTATTTTAACAAGAACAAACTCACCTTTCCCGCATAGTTGCCAAAGAAGTGACCAGGTGGCAGTCTTGTCAAGCAGAAGCTTAACCTTCTGCAGCATTAACTTGTCCTCTACAACCTGATGCCTTATGTTTGTCTGAGACCTGTACAAAGCAATGACAAGGAAACCTGATCATAGAACGAAATACCAAACCATTGGTCTCATTTATTCCAATCAAAAGATAGAGAGGGGCAAGAGTCTGCATGACAAAGACACAAACAAAGGTCAAGACATGCAATTATTCGACATTTTCAGTGACTCACCTTGTATCTACTGATACACTGCAGCATGATCTCTCAAAACTCAAAATCAAATCTGGAGTTTGCATCAAGCCTGCAGCACACAGAAAGAATGCATCCCTTTCCATCATTCACTAAGTAATAACAGAACTCAGCACAGCTAGATTGGTTTATAAGAGAGTGCCATATTTCAAAATTTTAGTGATTTCATTTCCATGTCAATGAAAAATAGGCGACTTCATTTTGAACATTGACAACATTCAAGGCAATTGACAGAGACCACACAGGAAAGCAAGTACATTCAACACCAGTATAAACAAACTATCGAGACCTTAAAAATCTGAGCTCCAACCTTTCAAGACGCTACCACTTTAAATGAAACCACACAGGAAAGCAATTACATTCAACAGCAGTTCAAACAAACTATCGAGACCTAAGAAGTCTGAGCTCCAACCTTTCAAGACACTACCACTTTAAAAGAACTCCAAGCAGTGTCACGTTTAAAAGCAAATTGACAGCAAATTAAGTTGTCGTTGAAGAGAACCAGAGCGCTGCAATGGTACAAAGGTAACTTTTCCTCGATGAAGCAGTCCATTGTGGTACAAGACAGACCTCTATTACCAAAAGACAGACAACGTAGTGTTCTGAAAAGCATAAGAATGGGCACCGCATTGAATCTTGTCTGCACATCCCAACCCAAGCAAAACATAGTTCTAGAAGACAAGACTTCAACTACCACTCTTGAATCTTGTCAATTTCTCCCAGATTGTCCCACTATAGAACAAATAAAGGCACATTATTTCCAAGCTTCACATATTAGAACATAAATTAATGGGAAGGTACCTTGAATAGCACAATCCAAAAGAGAAGCAAATAGCCCAAACATATTTTCTCGACTGTCTGGATATTCATCCTCCATCTTACATGCTTTTAGCAGTTGAGTTCCAGTCTGGAGTTCTGAATCAATAATGAGATCGCTCTCTGAAAATCCATCCATCACCAACCTCAGTTTAACATAAGCTTGTATCTTCCCATGTGTGGCATCAAAGTGATCAGAGTCCATACCATCAGCCTCTTGTTTAATATCATGTGTGACACTGAGTGTGCTTGGCCCATCATACAGTAGTCTTGAGCAGTTGAACTTCAAATTAGTACTGTACAGCAAGTATTCACAGAAAAATCACAACGGTACAATGATACAGAAGCTCAGTAACAGAAAAAGAATCACAGTTCATTCTCATACAACAAATCAACAAAACGATCCAGAGTTACGTTTGATTCACAAGAAAACAAGTCTTCTCTATGAATTTGGCTATATACATTCAGATTCGTGGCGCAAAAGGGAGAAAAATCAGAAAGGAAACTGTAGCCTGCTGAGTTCTAGAATTACAATCCAAAATGAGCATGAGTACCCGTAGCGACGAAACTGTTCTCCGATGGTGATATCTTCGGGCCGGAAGTAGCCAGGCGAAGTTTCCATTTCCGCGTCCGTTTTTCCGCCACCGAGCATTTGGAACAAGGAGGAGGGAGAAAGAGAAACGAAACCCTAATTACGGAAGCGAAAAGCTTAAATCTCAGAGAACGAAGTTGAGTGCGCCAAGAAAGTGGCGTCGACTTTGAGAAAATGGCGAATCAGGGCGGCGTGTTGTATTTCAAGCTTAATCAGGACAATGACCAACAGTATGTTCGGGTGGACTCGGCGTCTCGGCACCTATATATTTGCACCATTTACTAGTGTCTGAATTTTCCTGGCACAATTTAGGTACTTTGAAGCTCTTTGCTGAATTTCAATATGCATGGTTTAGATGGAGTATTTTAATGAGACATTGGAACAAAATGTTCTACAATAACACATTTTGTGTAATTGCCTTGTTTATACAAGGGAAGAAAATGAGGCATTTTTATTTAAGAGCGACTTTTGTCCAAACATTGAAAAATCGTATCATACCGACGATTCTCGATTCTGTCAGAGAAAAAACTTTATACAGGATGCTAGCAGTACGAAACGATTGATCACGGTTTCCGCATAAAATATCCTATCATCAACTTTTCCCGATACGATTTTATTTCCAAATTACTCGAATGTGCAGACATTCCGAAATGTCTGATATTTTGAAACATGAAACATTTGTCTCCAAATGTCTCATTCTTAACATATACCACCCAACTCGTACTAGAGTGCAAGATATCCCTAAATGGATTGGGGTTTGTATACAATTTTCTCATGGTGGCTTCTGCAATGTATTCACAAAAAATCATGTATGTCATGCACCTTACTTTAAAAGTAGCTTTTCATTATCGATTGACATTTTATAGCATGATATAGAACTATAACTAACTCATGTGTTACCATAAGACCTAATCCAAACCTCGAACTCTAAATCTTTAAAATACAAGTAAATCCTAAGTGATTTACCTGCAATTTGTCATGAAACAATTTTTATGATTATGGTGTTACAATTAACCACCGATATCATTTTTACATGAGGCATGATATAGAGTATACTCAAGCAATTCGATGGATTTTGATGAGCCAGAACCATCGATAATTATTTTTAATCAAAATGAACTTAGGGTTTGAGTATAAAAAACTCATTAGAGATTAGGTACCTATTCATCAAAAAAAAAAAAAAAATCATACCCTCCAACTCCGATTATTTCCTTGAACCCAAAAATAAATTGGTCTTTCCTGCTTCTCCCTACATCTGTTGTCCATTCAAAAAATTTATATTATACTATTAACAATTTTGTGACCCAGCAAATGATCGATTTATTTCGAAACCTTTTCTGTGTTGGGTATTTCTTTTTTAGTTGGGATAACAGAGTGCTGAATTGACGGGGCACGTATTTCGTACTAGTCACAGAGTTGGATAACAAGCTATCAAACAGATCGCCCATTCAAATATTTATAGAACTCTGAATCGATCTTTAAGACTGAGAAACGTGAATTTTGAACCCGCCCTCGAGACGCCGATGACGGGTGAGCATTGCGGCACCGGCGATGGGGTTCAGGGAGAAAGGGGGCGGCGACGCCTGGGACGGGATTCTTACGAGAGAGAGTTTGGGGGGTCGACAAAGGGGTTTCGATAGAGATATGAATGGAGTCGCCGGTGGCGAAGCGATATGAAAAGAGAAAAACTATCGCCAGCGGGAGACGGGGTTTAGAGAGATAGACAGAGGGAGCCAATCGGCGACCAATAGCAAAAAGAGGGGGCAGCGATGAGTTTGTCTCGAGGAAGAAGATGGAGCAAAGTGTTTCTATCATTCGAACCACTTAAACCAAGTTAGCAGAATTTATACCACATAGAAACTACTGATCAGATCTTTGCTAAGCCATACCACAGTAGACTAGCTTCTAATGTTCACCTATCAAGCACTAAATTCTGTTCTTAGCACTAAAATAGAAAGAGTACCTGATTCTTTTCTATTGTGAGCCTCCTTCCATCTGATGGCTAGTGGTCTTCTCCGTATAAAGATCGAGTGACAAGTAACTTCTCCATCACGTTGGCTTCGCACGAACAAACAAGCATCCATACAGGAACTAGCAAGTAGAAACCTTGGTAGTTCTGAGATTGGCATTGTAGATGATAATGAGAAGCCATAGTGGTTTAGGATCTCCATGAGTAATATAGCAGTAGCAATAGTGGTGCTTCCAATAGTAAATGGACCGAGCTTACTGATTCGATAGCTCAAACCTTTCGACTGTACCTTCGAGATTCTTCTGTGCTTAACTGAAAAAAGCATTTCCCGTCTCAATTGATTCGTTCTTAGACAAATCTAGATGGATCAAATTGTATGTGGAACTGGAGAGATATGGCCTTGAAACTGGTCCGCTCATACTCCATCACCTCTGCTGCTGAAAAAATCACATCTTGCAGACAGGAAATCTGTAAGATTCATAGTCTGAAATCCTCTTAAGTTTTCACTCGCACGAGAACAAAACATCCTGCCGAGCCAAACCATGCATGATGTGGCTCTCTCTATATCTCTACCAACAAAACCCTTGACAATGTTGTCACCTTTTAAGTTGTTTCATGAATTATCACTGGTGCCTTTGTTCGGCCACGCACTGCTGCTATTCAAAGCCTAAGTTCGCTGACAAAGCCCTATGGATTGGACAAACATACCCATCCACGTTGAAAGCAGCAGATAGCGATCAGTTCGCTGTAGCAATGTAAGCCAACCTACCCTCCAATGATGACTCAGGTACCATGTTTGCATTGCCAACTGTTGAGGAAGATCCACAAGATCGAGATAGAACCAAGGGATGCTTTGAACGTGCAGGCCAAGCCACGCCTCAAGACAGGTCAACTTCCTTGCTTCAGAATTTAACATCTCGTTTTGTTTCTGCAGCTGTATGAAACTGAACCTTAGTTTTCCAATTAACTCATGCATGTTGCAGCAATGTACTCGCAGCATATGTGCTGGAGTGGAGGGTCAGCGGGGCCTAACGAGCTTGACTTACGGACCTCCAAAAGCCTAAATGGAGGGCTGGTGAAGATAATTCTACTCCTTCACACGGTGCTATGCAACACCAAGAATCCAGCAACTTAATGGTGATCATTATACACTCAAGCTTCACAGATGCAAGAAGATGCTTGAGATTCTTCTAAGCTTGACTGAAATAAAAAAAGCATTCCTCCAACCAATTTATTCATACAAGTCTAAACTTAGACAAATTGAAGCTGGAATTGCAGGGATAGGTCCTTCGTTGCTGGTCCTTCTTAAAACCATGACTCCTCCAGAGATCAACCCTTAAACAGAACCCCATTAAACAAATTCCCATCTGATGATGGCCCGTCTTTACCTGTTCAATGGAAGATCCAACACAACTTCTTTCTTACTTGGTCTTGCTTAAAACCATCACTCCTAAAGAGATAAACACTAAAACAGGACCCTTCAAACAAATTCCCATCTGAAGATGACCCACTTTTACCTGTTCAATGATAGATCCAACACACCTGACGACTCAAAATCACAACTGGAGTCTTCAATTCAAAACACTATGCAAAGCCTTCCTTTGCCAAATATACCACAAATCTCTTAAACACAACCCTAAGATTTCTTGTCTGCAGAAACACAACCTGAAGTTTGCGGATAAGCCTAGAAGGTAATGCAGCAAATCCATTTGAATCTCGGGTAACCCTCTCCTGCGGTTGCTCGTAGCCTGACAGTCAAGCTTATGCCATTTATCCATGACTATTACAAGCTGTCAGAGATTGCGATAAACACCCAGACCTTTGAAATACTTCAGCATCTACAGAGTTTTCGAGTGGCAGTAGAGTCTTCTCGATTGCCAGAATCTACAAAAACAAAATTATCATGCGACTATCAATCTTCCCCACCTGATTAATAAGAAATCTGTACCAAGTGTAAACCCTAATTCAGACCTAATTCTTTTTTAACCCTAGTGATCATTCCCCGTAATATCTTCTTCATTGTCATGGTTTCCCAATTGTAAACCCTAATTCTACACAATGACCTAATTCTTTTTAACCCTAGTGATCATGCCTTGTAAAATCAATAAGGACTTCAAGAACACACCTTCTCAAAACAAGGAATTCCCCCGAAAGATTTAATTAGATTGTCAAAAGAAAACCAAATCCAGATCTGGGACAACTTTGAATCATTGACCAAAAGGCATAAGAGACCGTTCTTGGGAGATTGGATAAAAAAGACAGCAACTTTATCCCCCAGAAACACGAGAACGGCATAAAAACCATTGAAGATATATGAATCCACCTTCCTCGTATCTGGGATCTAATCGAAACAATAGAGAATCAGGCCTTTCAATATAAGGTTAAACAGAAAGAACAAAACATTATGAAGGCATGAGGATGAATGAACTGGAATACAAACCACAGAGATCCATTGCTTCAATCATTTTCCATAGATGGATGGATCCGAGTTGTCCCAACACAGACACCACACCATGTTGTTTGATTGCCTGGCTGTCCATCTCTACGGATCGAAGCAACACAGAGAGACGGTTGAATAACATGGGAACACAACCAAAACGAACCGAGAGCTTTCTCCATATCGATCTTCGAGAGACTGTTGGCAGAAAGGTAGGGAGATTGGAAGGATAGGGAAGGGAGATGAGCAGGGGAACCAAAAGAGACGCGAGACCTTGGATTCATTCCAACATAACTCTCTTGTTGCTTTCTTTCTCTCTCTTAGTTTAGTGCAGCCAGCCAAGGCAAACACCGCACCAGCCAAGCCCATAACTCCATAACACATGTGTTTACTTTAGCCCAATAGCCAGCAACCTAAAAATGGTAAAAATAATTGACCCCTGAAGTCCCTCGGTCAATACGTCACTTGGAAATCCAACTCTTATCTCTTCGCTCTTCCCATTGGCCCAAAGTCTGATCAGAAATCAGACTGGTTCCCACTTTAACCGCTCTCTTTCTCTCAGTCTGACTCTCTGGCCACTGCTAGCATTTGTGCTTATTTCTTTATAAAAAGTTACTGTTCTTATAGGTACACAACAATAATACATTTAGTTTTTTTCTTTTTGTTCCAAGTCCACCAATTTTATTGACTGCTAATTGATAAATAGATAGATATCCAATTAGACGAGGACAAAGGGATTAATTCTCTAAATACACACAAAACTAAAATAAATTCCTAAACTACCACACTTTTAAAAAAAAATTCCAAAATACTTAAGTTTGGAGTGATTCGAGTTCGAGGAACTCGAACTACCAACCGGTTGGAGTGTAGGAGACTCGATCTAGTCGTAGATCGATGATATAAGCCTCGAACCATGTGGGGCTGAACTCGAACCACCCCTTTGAAATTTCCAACAACCTTAACTTTGTGCTCGGTTATCCGATCGTAGCAAACTTTTTTTTTCATTTCGCATAACTTTTCGAGGCCTACAACTTTTATAATAGAAATATTTTCAGAATATATGTGAAAATGTGAAAATTAAAGTTAAAGTTACTCCCAAAACCCCTTATATTAAAAGTTATTCCTATTTTGAAAATTTATTTCTAGTAAATGTTGTAGTACTCAAAAAATTATGCAAAATAAAAAAAATATTGTGATGTTTGGATTACGGAGCACAAAGTTATAATCCTCTAAAGTTTGGCAAAATCGAAAAATTGCTCGTTTAAGGGTAACAAATGACATTTTCTCGGGGCGAACGCACGGGAAATTTTTTTTTTCCCAAGAAATGTCAAAAGAGAAAACTATACAAACTATCAGCACACCTCCCAACCTATTACATCAATGAAGCCAACCGACAAAGTCGAAAGAACACAACTCAAGAGGAGAATATATAGGAAATTTCTGCCAAAAGAGCAATAGTTTTCCAAACGAGAACTTTTTGGATGGCTATAGTTTAGGGGAAAAAATATTTCCAAAGGGGTGTATCATTTATTCATCCATGGACAGTGACAAAGGGTCAGTCTCCTGTGATAATTTTTATGCGTAGATACAGAGACATTTCTCTCCTCTATATGATATCTCCAGCCAACCAAGATGATGCCTGAAAACCACAGAAGCGTCTTTAGGCAATTAGGCGTAGAGAAAGGAGGGCAGTTTTTCATGCCCATAATTGAGCTAACTGGAACCCTAGCTTTCAACACCATTTTTGTTCCTCTGACAAAGAAAAAAAAGCAATAACTACTGATTATAAACTTATCAAGTTAGCAATAATGCTCTACTCAATTGATCAACTTACAAAGAAGTGGAAGCCGGAAAGGATGTGATACCTAACCTAACCAAGTTTGTCTCATTAAGCATGCCGATGAGAGTCAAATGACATTCTCTTGCACAACGTTTGGAAGAAGCCTTGAAAGATAAAACTTTACGATCGACCGAAGGTGGATGCGGCTTAAAAAATTGGTACATGAGTGACAATTATGCAGCCAGCCTGAAACTAGGGATGGCAATTATGCCCATACCCATGGGTATTTTACTATCCAACCTAATTGGGTTGGGTATGAAATCCAAATATATGGATATGGGTAATGTTTGATGGGTTTGTACCCATACCCATTTACTTTGGGTTGGGTTGGGTTTATAACAAATGGATTTGGGTTTGTACCCATGCCCAAATACAAATTACAGTTTGGTATCTAAACTTAATAGATATGCATATTTAGTACCTAAATTTAATTTTTTTTGCATATAAGTCCTCAAAATATCGATGGAAAATTACGTTTTGGCACCTAAATTTTTTTGGTCTTACATTTTGATACCTAAAATTTTCAAGTTTTACAAATAAGTCCAATTTTTGCATGTGTAGTTAAGACACCCTCAAGTAAATGGATATCCATATCCAACCCATACCCATTTAGATAATATCCATATCTAACACAAACCCATATACAAACCCCAAACCCATACACACATCACCCAAACCCTACCCATAATAAATGGGTCTACTTGGGTTTGGACAAAATTACCCATGGGTGGGTAAATTGCCATCCCTACCTGAAACCTCATCAATTTGAAACTGCAAAACTTTGATCAAAGCATCACATACTTGTTGACTGTATCCTACCAGTGCCAATGGCTCAACCAACAAGTAGGTGCTAGTTACATTATTGAACGCAAAGTCTCAATTGACTAGAGCAGGAGAATGAATAGCTATTTCAGCAATTAGACAGCAAAGAGCCAGAGGAGATGTTTTTGACTACTTGACTCCCATATCTTAACCACAGTCAACAAAAGCCAGCGCAGTCGTGTGATATAATCGCTCTATGTCAACCAAGAAGTTCATGATCCTACTTGATTATACATAGCTCATTCTCTCACTATTTAACAACTTATACCAAGCTCATCTTGTTATTTGTAGTATGTTTATGGTTGCTAGTCACCCCTTGTTTCAGTTTGCAGCTTAAGTTTGTTAATGTGTTTCTTAGATACCGCATTTTTCTAGTGTGTTATTATTATAGTTGTGACTTTTTCCCATTTGTTTTGGACGAGTGCTAGCACCACTCATTATTTTTATATATTTTGAGAATGGTTTGTGGAACTAGTATTTGTGTTTGTATATTTATTTTATAATTTTGAAAGAAATTAACCTAGTATTTGGTATATACCGATACCGAATGACATTTTAGGAATTGGGGACCAAATTTATTGTGAGATTGGAATTGACATTGAATTTAGGACGCTATTTGATATTCGGTATTTTATATTGAGATACCGACAGTAGCTTTGGATTTTTTTTTTTTTTTGGTCATTAGATCAGATCAAGAGGCTAATGTATGACCAGATGACAAATTTAGAATATGACAACTCACAGAATGGACCACCCTATTCTGATTCCTACCAACAAACCTGGCCTTTGATATGCCTTTCAGTGAGCCTGCTTCCTGAATCCTGACCCAAAAGCCCATTTTCTTGTTAGCAAACAGTGACCCACCAACTAAAACCCTTAACAGCGCTAGAGCAAGAACAAACAGAGCAGAGAAGTTTCAGGAGAGGGGTGATTGAACACACACCACAGTTGCAGAACAAAACTGGACCTGGAAATTTGAACTTAAGACCTTAACTATTAGATACATTCATTTCACCGGATATATAGAGAACAAAGTCATTCATAGGCTTCATCCACACATACCAGGATGAGGTAAAATATCATATGATGATCGATAAGCAAACATAGTTAACATGTGTTTCTACTTCAACATTCCACATGAATATCCCTCTGGAATCCTAATGATAAACGTAGACAGATAATATAGCAGGCTTCAACTCCATCGTTCCACAAAAGACCTAGTTAAACTAATACTAAACTTATCCTCTGAAAATCCTACTGACAAACAACTCCATCTTCAGCATCTGAGTTCCCAACTACCACTCCTCCGGATTCCTTCTCGAGATCCTCCTTATCACCACCTTCAGCATCTGAGTTCTTACCTACCACTCCTCCGGATTCCTTTTTGAGATCCTTCCTACCAGCTAGTGCAGGATGACGATAGAAAGGCGTTGTGAGAGGCCCGTAGAAGCGATCTGGCGGCAGCAAATCTGTCAGGAGAAAGACAACATCCACCATTAAGTGACAAATTAAGAACAATGTCATTTCCATAATCCTCAGGCAACATGGAAAGTGCAACAACAACAACGAAGCACTCAGGAAACCAGAACAAGTTGGTCTAGTACATACAATGATGATCGACGTTGTTCAACAAAAACCCACGTCAACCAACGATATACCCCTTTTTAAGACCGACTCACAACACAACCAATCTTTAAAAACCTGCACAGCTTATTAGAAAAAGACTAGAACCCACCATGCTTGAGTAACTACAGTACTAAACTAGACGTGAAACTAAATGATTATAAGGAACACAAAGGTAATTGAGAGGACAATGCCATATCTATGTATGCTCCACTCAGCTGTCTCAGACCATGCTTCTAATTTGCATCAGGATATCAATTAAAGACACTATGTATAGGGATGTTCATTCAGTAGGAAATCAAAACAGACAGAGCCAAAACCACGGGAAGAGAAGAGGGATGGAAACTCAAATGTTAACAACACGCGGCATGAGCATAACGCAGCCAACTATTGGCCAAAGCATTCGATCAACCATTTTAGGCATTCAACACAGAGTTTTGAGTATTCAACTGAGGAACACATTGTTATACATTTACTATCCAACATCAAACAATGATCATAAGACTGCTTATCTAATCTCGATCTGCAGTTATGTACTATCCTGTTTCAAAAAAGCAAGCAAGGCAATAACATAAACAACAACACGTACTCAACGGTAGCAGAACAGGGGAAGTTAGCTAACATAATCGAAGAACTTGAGTGCTAATGATCAATTAATAAGGCATCTGTATGAACGAACCTTTCCCACTGGCGTCCCTGAAGACCAAAATTCTCTTCTCCTTTTTGTCGCTCCAAATGCGACAGGTAACGACGGCTCTATAAGTCTTCACACGCATCCTAGTCTTTTTACGCACACCACTTCCATTGCGGCAACCAAAAGTTATGTAGAAGTTCCTCCAATTACAACCCTCTGCGGATACGTTCCGCACTCCAACGAAGACCAACTTACCGCCCTGCAGGATACCATTTGCAACAAGAACAATTAATAAGGAAGACCACTCAATCACAATACTACTATTATACATACATACGAATGAATTTCCCACCAGTTTTGGAATCAGTAACATCCTCCGGCTAATTGTTTCAGGCCTACTAATGGGCATTCCACATGAACAAATTGCAGCAGCGATGAATTAAAAAGATAAGAACAATGATTAAGTTGCATCAAGCTAGTAAGACTACGGTAGAGACAAACAGTTGCTAAGTGCTCAGCAAGCATATGGGATTTCAGGAGAACTAACTAGCTAGCTAGTTCAGTTCAAATCAATGGTGGGTAAGGATTATTAAGCGTGAGCTGTATCGGTAGCTTACCTTCTCCTTGTTATATGTATCGACGACGTGTTTAGCCATGTCGTTAAGCAGCTTGTCCGACTTCATATCGTCTCCGTACAGATGCTTTCCAGGGTAAGCTATTCCACCGATGCCCCCGTAATCCGGCGGGCAATCAATGTCCCAACACTGCTCGGTAGATCAATCCACAAGAACAATACTCAATTAATTGATGAAGGAACGAACTAATTGAGAATTGATTTCAAATTGGAAAAACCTAGTTTACGTTACGTACCCCGGTCTCCCACTTCTTCCTCCGGTAGTGGATGACGTGAAGCTTTAGAAGTTCATCGCCCTCAAAATCGTCAGTGGGCGATATAAAGTCGTCGTCGTCGGGCTGTGGCTTCATATCCCTGCTGTCAAGCTCTCGGCAGCATTTGCACCGGCTGTCGGCGTAGTACTGCAACGACGGAAATTCATCGTCGTCATCATCCTGGTAAAAAAATTTCTTCCTGGCGGTGGAATTGGAAGACGACGGCATCGGATCGATTGACGACCGGTGGATGGAAGATCACACAAGCGAGCGTACTGATCACGATTCGCCGACTCGATCTTTTTAGGGTTTTGTTTCTTAGAATAATCTGAAGGGACGATCGTCCTTTTATTGTTTTGGCCTTCAACTGATCAATCGGACTTCCCGCCATTTTTCCGTTCGTCATCTCTTGCGAATTCATAAAACTCATAGAATGCCTACTAATTGGGCTTGGGCCTAGGTGACTGAAGCATAGAAAGACAAAAAGGACACTTCAGAGGCCCAACCGAACAGACACAAAGGAAAGGGTGAAATTCCGAATTCACCGGCGGTTAGAGCGAACTACGAGCCGTGACGTCGGAGTTTCCAAGCTGCGGTTTCTTCGTACTCTCACAGGAGCTCGGTCCTGGCGGCGTAACCGTACTGCGCCCTCCTCAAATTCTGCTGCCAGACTTCGAATGATGGAAGCACTTTTCTTTATCCAATTCTGACTTTTCAAATCCTATGTGTGTCTGCTTATTGGAACAGCTTTCTTCGAGTTAAAAGAGTTTCACTTCATGAGTTGCCCATCTCAAGCTCTCTTTAAACCAACCCGGCAGATTGTACAAGCCATACAACTCCATTCTTCCCGCGCTTTCTCCAATGGGCGGCGCTGGGATTCCAGCCATGTGGTGGAAGGAATTCCGCCAAGAGGCGTGCTCGGATACAATAACATTATGAAATGGCACGCAAAGAATGGGTCTTTTACTGAGGTACTCTACGTGTTTGTTGAAATGCGTCACTCAGGGAGCTGCTGGCCTGATGCCTATTCTTACCCATTTGTTGTCAAGGCTTGTGGTGAGCTGTCGTTGCTTTGGTTCGGCAGAGTGGTTCATGCCTTGACGTTGGTTTCCGGGTTTAAGTCTAATTCATTCGTGCAAAACTCGCTGATGGCAATGTATATGAACTGTGGGGAAAAGGCTGTTGCTAGGAAGGTGTTTGATTTATTTGATGAGAAGGCTGTGGTTTCTTGGAATACTCTGATCAATGGATATTTCAAGAACGGGTGTTCTGCCACTGCTTTGGTGATTTTTGATGAAATGATGCGTTGTCGGGTTGAGTTAGATGGTGTCACTGTGGTTTCTATACTGCCAGCTTGTGGGTATTTAAAGGAATTGGAGGTAGGAAAGCTGGTACATTTGTTAGTGAAGGAGAAAGGGTTGGATAGGAAATTGGAAGTATTGAATGCTTTAGTGGATATGTATTCAAAGTGTGGCAAAATGGAAGAAGCCAGGATGGTGTTTGACGAAATGCTTGAGAGGGATATTGTAAGTTGGACAACCATGATTAATGGGTATGTCCTGAATGGTGAGGCGAGAACTGCATTGAACTTCTGCTCGGTCATGCAAACTGAAGGAATCAGGCCCAATTTTGTGACCGTGGCCTTACTTCTCTCTTCTTGTGCAAGTTTGAAGGATTTTATGTATGGGCGTTGCATCCATGGATGGGCTTTAAGGAAGCATATCGACTTGAGAGTTGAAGTAGAAACGTCATTGATTGACATGTATGCGAAATGCAGCCGGCTTAACCTTAGCTTTGAAGTCCTCCGCAGAAGTTTAAGAAAACAAACAGTTCCATGGAATGCTATGCTCTCCGGTTGTGTTCATAATGGTCTTCCAGCTGACGCAATAGGAGTGTTTAAAGAGATGCTGACAGAAGGAGTGAAACCGAATGGTGCAACAATGAACTGCCTCTTACCTGCATACGCTAGTCTGGCTGATTTACAGCCTGCAAGAAATGTTCATTGTTTCATTACGAGATTGGGGTTTCTTTCTCGTGTTGAAGTTGCCACTTGTCTAATAGATATATATTCCAAGTGCGGTAGCCTGGAATCAGCTCAACATATCTTTAATGCATTGCCTATGGTAGTCAAGGATATATACATATGGAGTGTAATTATAGCAGGTTATGGGATGCATGGACATGCAGAAACTGCAGTTTCACTCTTTAGGCAGATGGTCGACTCAGGGATCAAACCGAATGAAGTTACATTTACCTCTGTGTTGCATGCTTGCAGCCATGCGGGATTGGTAGATGATGGCCTCTATTTGTTCAACTTGATGCAGGAAGATACCCGGAGAAGTCCGAATGTCGATCACTATACATGTATTATTGATCTGCTTGGTCGAGCAGGTCGATTAGAAGAAGCCTATGATATTATTACAACGATGCCAAGTGCACCTAGCCATGCTGTTTGGGGTGCACTCCTTGGAGCTTGTGTGATACATCAGAAGGTTGAACTGGGGGAATTGGCTGCACAATCTTTATTTCAACTTGAGCCTGAGAATACTGGAAATTACATATTGCTGGCAAAACTTTATGCTGCAGTAGGGCGGTGGAAAGATGCAGAAGCATTAAGAGATGTGATGAATGATATAGGATTGAGGAAAGAAGCTGCTTACAGTCTTACTGACATGTGACATCTGCAATATGTGAAATGATGCAGTATTCCTTCAAAGGGTCAACCTCAATTAGTAAGCATGGCGACAATGGTTAGTGCTAACTAAATACTTGTAGACATCTAGATATATGTCTTCCTTCAGTTTCCAATAAGCTCAATGTGACATAGATAAGGAGGAGTGCATTCTATCATTGAAGTTTGAACTTAAAAACTGCATAAAAGTCGATAAATATGTTATGTGACAGATGTTTTTTTATGTCTTCCAATGATTGTGCATGCTTCCACTATGCAATTTGTTGCACTTCAGTCTTTAGGAATGGCACTTTATATGGCTGAAACAGTTCAGTTTGTTTTAGCCCCTAGAAGCAGATATTGAGTGCTCTTTTACGTAATGATTCTTGCTTATGGGATGTAACAGTTCAAGGGTTGAAAAAGCCTTCTGGCCAACTGAACTCTTACATTAGGAGATGTACAAGTCAATTTATGAGATTATGGACGCAGAGATGAATCTTTTGATCATGTCGAAATCTCGAGATTCCTTTTTCATTCACATTCATAGAATACTTGTTCAATCCAAGTCTGACTTTTGTATCGATAAGGATCCAAGCTCAGAATCGGCTTCCTCTCGTTAAGTCTCGTTGTAAACTTTGTATGATATATTAATGTTTATGTTTTATTTGTATTTTGGATCGACCTGAACCAGATGATCTGTGATGTTTTTAACATATTGTCAAATTATGTCTTTGTTATACTAGTGCATGCAATCGTTTAGTTTCTGAAAATATTTATGCAATTGAATCTTTCTGTAGTTGGGGGATGATAGATGGAGATGTCAATCGGAGCGAGTAACAGAGACCAATGGAATACAAAAGTTTAGAAGAGATGCTAACTTTTGATCTCCATCGTGCAACTGCCAAGTTCACAACTTGATGCAGCTGAGGCAAAAGCTGCTAACTATGTAAGAAGTAAACCTTAGCATCCTCTAGTCTGAACATCTTTCACTGTAAGTACGTTGAAATTGCATTGTTCGGATTAAAGATTGGACCTTCGCTGATTTTCTATCAAAAAACATGAACATGAGATGGAATCTTTATTGATATTGTTATGCATAAACACATGAATAGGATTAGCCAACTTCTCATAACTGTATTTGGCTCTATAATTTTCATTTTCACTTTTTCCAGGTTATCGACAATAATTACTAAAACATAATTTATTTCAATCACCTTGGACTGACTCCTGATAACATATGATATCCAGGAACCCCAGTGATTGTTTGGATCAGCGTCGATCTGCTCGGTTCTCCAAAGCTGATGCAGCTGAATCTACATGAGCTAGTAGACAAGCATATACCTTTTGCTTCAGACTATCAATATTCTTGATCAATGGAGCATTGGTTTCCATGTTCAGGTTGTTCCTTAGTTTGTCTAACCAGTCATTTGCATGCTTGAGTTGTGACAATGTCACAGCAATCTGGTTGTTCTCGGCCTCCATCATTAGTCTTCCTGCAACACCACCTTTCCCTTTCTTTTCCTGGACAGGCATGCGGAATCCAGAATCTAACGCCCCATCCATGAATCTTAGAAACCAAGTTCTTGTTTCATGTATAAGAGTTTCTCTTAGTTCTTTAATATCCTTTGCAGCATCTACTTTGGCCCATTCAATTTTTTCAGCTGCGTTGAACTCCATGGATGATGCAGTCTTTATAGACTTTCCCGTGGCTTTCACATGAAGGGAACCAATTCTTTTGCTAGTTTTCTCTGTTTCGGGAGGAACAGTCTGAAATGACTTATCCTTCAGTGGAGTTGTGGCTACATTTGGCTGGTCAATGAACTGTTGAAGCGTGAAGAACTTTGTGAGGGGAAGATGGGGGTTCTCTGGTGAAGCAGATGAGCACAGCTCTGCAAACAAACTGAAAGAAAGGACATGTCTTAGAAAATGAGGGATAGAGACGGTATGAACTTGTTGGAAAATATAGAGTTGATGCACACTTGAGGCACTTGACGAGACTCGAAGCATTTGATGCCTCCTTCTGTGCTTCTGCTGCAACCATAGAAGCTAAATATCTCCTCCTTAGCATTACCTATAAAGGAAACGCCTAACATGTCAAGTTAATAGATCGAACAAAGTGAAAGAAAAATAGAGATGGATGCTTACCTTTCCAGTTTTAAGCAAGTTAGTTGGTAGAGAGGCCCATGATATTGCATCAGAAGATAGATACTCATGTTTGTTGCTTGAAGATGAATTCAAGCTTGCATTTTGCTGCTTATTTGATGAAACTCTTGCAGATTTACTGTTTGAAGATACTGAAATCTCTTTGGTGGTGGCGGTGGATGCCAGTACTTCAGGATTTGATGGAAGTGTTTCAGGTCTATTCCGGGATGGTGAGGTTGGTCTTTCCTGCAACGCTCCTGCGAATTATCGAACTCAATTCAGGTGTTCCAATTTTTATGTTCTGAATCATTTTCTAATTGTTACTGTTATGCTAGAAATACAATACCTGACCTTTATTTTCATGCTGCTTGCCCTTTGCTGAAACACCCTGCATATACCTGGAAGCAACAATAGCTCTCTCCTCTTTGATAACAATTTTCTGTCTCGTGTTCTCCTCTTTCTTCAATTTTGAAACATTCACTCCTTTATCATGTTCAACCGGTGGAGGGCCATCCAACATTTGCATCAAATCTTTTGGGTTCCCTACGAATGGATTTCTTCCAGGGAGTGGTCTAATGCCAACTAGGATTGGGACTGGGGTTCCTGCCTCTGCTCTATCAACATAGAAGAACTGTCCGAGCTGTAGCTTGTTGTTCAAGATAAGCTCGTTGTCTTCCTTCGAGAAAGAAACATATGTTGAATGAGAGGAGTCAGAGACTTTGATGAAGAAGCCTTGATTGGGCCAGAGCTCTGAGCCACACAATGCAGGAACTATGCTGATAACTTGTAACAGCACAGATCGATATTCACCTCGAACTCTGACGTTCGAGTTGATGCTTTGGAGAAGCTTTAGCAGCACTCCTGGTATTAGAGATGCCATTGATTCATGGAGTTTTCCCCCCTTCTTCTTCTTCTTCCTGTTTCAGCAACAAAACTTTCAGATGTGTGTTTAGTTTACTGTACCACTACATGATTCCATTAAAGGGTCAGGTCTATAGTTTTTCATATTCAATTTATGTTCATTCATATCTAGTTGCAGTAGTGTTTGATAATACCAATGAACAGACTGCTAGAACTTGCAGAGTTGTTGCCCGAAAAGGCTATAGTCGCAGACCCACAATCAGCCATAGGGAAGGAAGGTGCCCCGGCTGCGCTTCATTTCCCTATGAATAAACCAATTTCGCACTTAATTCCTTAGTGATAATAAGATTTCTAGTTCCTAAACCGAGTCTTCTTATCAAAGACATTTGCGTTTATCTGTTTCTACATTCTTTATTAGAATTTTCTACGATGAAAATTGAGACCATGTTTAGTAAGTATATCCTCAATGAGTCAACATGCAATGTATGTTAAAAAATCTGCATTTCTCCACTCAGTTCAACTCGTGTATCCCATATTTGTTGTGATTTTTACTTTTCATGATGCATCCACGATATGTAACTTATAAGGTCGTGATTGATTTGATTTAGTCGAATTGAACTATTGAAGGACCAAAGAGAGATGTCAAGCGGGTAAATGTCATATTTGGTCACTGTGATTATTAAATCGTGTCATGTTTAGTCACTAGAAAATTTTAATATCAATTTTGGTCACTCGAATTACTGAAACATATCACATTTGGCACTCTCCTATAGCCTCTGTCCAACTCCGGTCACTTGAATTATTGAAATATATCACATTTAGTCACTCGAAGTACTGAAATATGTCACATTTAGTCACTCTCCAGCTAGTTTCCGTCCAACTCCAATAACGGGTGAGTGACTAAATGTACCAGTTTCAGTAATTCGAGTGACCAAAATTGATATTAAATTTTTCTAGTGACTAAACATGACACGATTTAGTAATCTCGATGACCAAATATGACATACATGACATGTGAAACATTAACAATGTGTTTACAAGGCATTGTTGTACCCCATTAGTAACTAATTTGGACTGAGATATTTATATAAGGATTAGAAATGGGTAGACATAGTACTAGGTAGAAAGGTAGTGTTTTGCTTGGGGTGTTCAATTCTTATTTCATTAAGGTTCGTGTCTTTGTAAATAGGAAGTAATATGTTTAAAAAGGAAAAAACAGATACTCACATAATATAATTTTCCAATCATGTAAATCAATAAATAAAAGAATATAGCCTAAGATTGGTTAAAAAAGACGAGTGTTCATTTGCATACAAGATTAGAGGTGGCAAATGGATTGGATTGGTGGATCCATGGATTAAATGGATTGGATCTAATGGATTGGTGGATTCATGGATTGGATCAAGTGGATTGGTGGATTATCCATGAATCCAAATGACATTATGTAAAACATAAAAAGTTTAGGTACTAAAATGTCACAATGAAAAATTTTAGGTACCAAAACGTAATTTTCCAATGATATTTTTCGTATAAAAAATTAAATTTTAGGTACCAAAATGTAAAAAATAAAAATTATAGGTACTAAACCGTAATTTGCCAATGATCCATGGATCCAATCCATGAATCCACCAATCCAATTGGATTTGGATCATGGTTGTCACGCCGGTCGGCGTGCCACCGGTTGTACCGGGTTCAACCGGTATCGGTCATAAAACCGGCGTGACACTACCGGTATGACCGGCATGATCGATATACGAATCTCTAAGTAAAATGACCTTATTTTAGAGAATTTAATTGATAACAATTATTTTATTATTTATTTTCCGAGTATAAAAGTTAAATATTGATATTATTTGTTGGATTCAAGTATAAATGTTTAGCTATTGATGTTAAATGTCATGTTTAAATATGAGTATTTATAATTTTATTTGTAATATTGACCGGCATGAACCGTGTTGATATGACTTGAATCGGACTATCAGCCGCTACGACTGGTAATCGGGGGTCTCGCTGCCCGGTCAGCGAGTGGGGTCCAGGGGCAACGGCCCACGGTGTATGGGCTCAATGTTATTTGGGTTCGCGTTCTGGGCCTGGTCTGTAACCGTTTCCTTTGCTAGATTGGATTAGGTTTAGACCCACATGGAGAAGTACTATAAATACTTCTCATACTCCTCTGTAATCTGTAATCTCCTCAGATATAGTGAAACTGGCTCTCTCTCGCCCGTGGACTAGCTAACACACATCGTGTTAGTGAACCACGTAAATCGTGTGTCTGTGTTCTTTCAATTCTCGCTTTCGTTTTCTTGCTTTGTCGATTCCGGCGATTTCCCGATCCGTAGCAGCGCGTTTATAACAAACCGGCACAAACCGGTATGTGCCACCGGTTGAACCATTCCACTTGCTAAACCCGCACACTGGCATAAACCGGTTTGACAACCTTGTTTTGGATCAAATGGATTGGATTTAAATGGATTTGATTAGGTGGATATTTTTAATGGATTGATGGATTAGATTGGTGGATTGGATTGAAATTGCCACCTCTATACAAGATCATGATGAAGCTATTGAATCAACATCATTAAATTTTGTAAGAATTACAAAAAAAATCAGTAAACCTAAACTATGACTTTCATATACCAATAATCAAGAAACATAATGACTAATAAAATGGAAAATTAATCTCCAATATGCACGATCAAAATACACATGATATATTTGGCAAAGAAATTTGGAAATAAATGAAGGATAATCGCCAAAAAGAGTTTAGAAAAAGTGTAATTGCTTAGGATTTTGATCGAATGGTGTTTAGAAAGAATTTATGGCAAATTCCTCTAAAGTTTGAAAGAATTAAAAAAAAAATCACTTAATGAATGGTAAAACTTAAACTATGTCATACCAATAAACAAGAAGCACAATGACTAATAAAATGGAAAATGTATCATCAAAATACACGCAATACATATGGCAAAGAAACCGGGAATTAACAAACAAGAGTGTAAAAAAAGTGTAATTGCTTAGAATCAGGGTGGATGGTATTTGCGAACACGAGTAGTAAGAAAAATAAAAAATAAAAAAGAATGAAAATGATACTTGCGAATAATGCCCCTAAAATTGGAAAGAATTACTAAAAATCCACATAATAAATAGTAAAATCTTAAACGATAGCTTTTGATATCAATACGCTATAAGAATGTGGTTATCCTCATTTGACTACTATTTTGGCGACCAAATGCTTGGATTTGTGTACCATGCCGTCTGAAGGAGTCAAACCCCAGTGTTTTTGAAGATCAAGAAATGCAGACCACAAGGAAATTGGAGGAAACCATTTGGCTTCCTTCAATATGACCAAAATTGACAAAGCAAGGTCAAAGCCTGTGTTTGTCCAATACATGACAGAATAACAGTAGATGTATACCAGATGAATTTGCAGCAGGCTGAGAAATAATAATAAGTGATATAATTAAAAACACAAACACAATCTTACTAGTGACCAATTGGCAAGAGAAGAAACAGTGTGTACCTCAGACAAGACCTGACTTCCAACAAAGAATGGACAACAGAGAAAGGCTTGAAGTTCCGCCAAGAGAAGGATTTGTGTCTGTTGCAGGCTTTATTATGACAGGCAAGTAAGTACCAAGGCAAGCAAGAGACCAAAAAAGTGGTTTCCTTTTTGGTTGGGGAAATCAGTTGGCAGACCAAATTAAGGTTAGAAAAAGGATGGGTTTGCATGGTAGACAAGTAATCATCAAACAAGTTTCTTGGCTTTTAAGCCAAGAAATAATTATTGATGGTCCAAAACATGTGGGCCAATGTGGTAAAATATGTGCAAATACAAACTTTTTTCTTTTTCACGCCCTAATTTATGTGTAATCTGAAATTTTTAAAAAATAAACTTAAGTCAAGAAGACGAATTAATAATATGAATAGTACGATACTAGATCGACTAGTGTATTGCACAAAGTGGAATGATATTTTGCCCGAATGTTGTAGCTAGTGAAGTCCAATGTAAGAAGGATAAGGCAACCATGTCATGTTGTTGCGGGTGAGAGTTTGGTTTAGTGGTATTATCACTGGCGTATCCTCGACTAGGTGTATTGCACGTAGAGGAATGACATTTTGCCTGAATGCCGTAGTTCGTTGAGTAAGATCCAAGAAGGATAAGGCAACCATGTCATGATTTAGCAAACAAAAGTTTGATTTAGTAATACTACCACTAGTCTTGAATTTTGAGATCTCATATTCTAATCTCTTAAGTAGCACCTAACTTTAAAAATAAACATATGTCACCTTAAAATAAAATAAAAACAAGTCATGTTGTGAATACCAAAAATCTCAATAAATAACTTTTTGAAGATTAAATTTAGTACCGGTAATCAATACAACAAGAATCCCAGTCACCTTCTAATTTCTATTGATTTTGCTCCTCTTTAGAAACCTTGATCACTCCATCAATTTGGTTGGTACCACTTTACCTGTCTGGTGCTATGGTGCTTTCCGACCAATGTTTTCAGGACCAATCTTCTCCTTCAAGCAACTGGGGAGAGACAAAATGTGTTTTGTACTAATCTTGTAGTTGAAGCATTTAGAGTACCAAAAATCTGCATAATGTATTCAATATTCATGTTCTACTCCATTCAAAATTTATTCAATACTTCCTCCCTAACCACCAAGAAGAAGAAGAAAAAAGTACTTTTCATAACATTTTCTCTACATCACTTGACAAAAAGATTACAGCTTACAATAATACAACCTTAACACCATTTATACATTGTTGTCCTTCTACACCAAAGAACATATATTAGTGCTCAAGCAAACGCACTTGCTTCTGCGTCAGAACGAACCATGCTCGCATAGACGCCATTGAGGTTTGATCTCAGGAGCGTGTTATGATTGCCATGCTCGACGACCGAACCATCTTGAACCACCGCGATCATGTTAGCTTCTCTGATCGTCGAGAGCCGATGGGCAACGACGATGGTGGTGGCTCGTTTGGAGGCATTGCTGAGTGCTTGCTGGACGTGTTTCTCCGATTCCAAGTCCAGCGCGCTGCTGGCTTCGTCCAGCAGCAGCACACTCGATTTCTTCAGCATAGCCCTTGCAATTGCCAGTCTCTGCTTCTGGCCTCCTGATAATTGGAACCCACTTTCACCCACCTGTTGAGTAGACATGACAACAATGTCAACAAGCAATGTGTAAGATCGATCAGGTTAACTACCATTTCGTGCCAAGAGCTTAGTGACCAATGTGATTTGACCCGACCAGAAATGGGCTTAAAGAACACCAACTCGGTCACCCAACTCGTTTATATATGTCACATTGAACAGTAAACCAGGTTTTAAGAAAACTAAAGCATCAAAACAAATAGAGAAATTTGAACGACCTAGCATACCTCAGTATCGTAGCCTTCAGGAAGACTGCTGATGAACTTATGGATATAAGCATCTTTCGCCGCCTCTTCGATCTCAGCCCAGGAAGCATTAGGTTCTCCAAACGCAATGTTGTCCCTTATTGTTCCAGCAAACAAAGCAGGCTCCTGCCCTACCAATGCCGTCTGCCTTCTCAACCACTTGATATCCAAATCCCTCAAATCCACCCCTCCCAGTTTCACCTTTCCTTGATTAGGATCATAAAACCTCTGCACCAACCATATGACCGTCGATTTCCCCGAACCACTTCCTCCTACCAAAGCCACCATGCTACCACCTTTAACCTTCAATGAGAAGTCCCTCAGCACAGTAACCTCGGGCCTTGAAGGATAAGCAAATGTCACCATCTTCAGCTCGATATCCAACCCCTTCGAGGATCGATCAACCTTCTTTGCCTTTCGAGGGTTTACTATCGAAGGCCGACGATAGATGATGTTGAACACAGCCGGGATTGCTGTCGCAGCCATGGACGTATCCGGAGCTAGCCCCGCCAGCTGTCCGACGGAGAATGAGCTCAGAACAAGGATGAGAAAGATTTTGTACACGTCACCAAAGTTTGACTCCCCCTTGTCGACCAAGTAAGCCCCATAAAAGAGTGTCAACGTGTACGCACAGTACATTGCACCCTGAGAGAAACCTAGCGTGGCTCCCAAGACTTGAGACTTCTTCTCCGACTTCTTCTTCGGCTCAGCAAGAGCTTGTCCGAATGCCTGAACTATCCGTTCCTGAGATGCAAACGTAGTCACCGTCCTGATGTTGGAGACAGCCCCTGAGGCGATGTTGCTGGCTCGGGTGTAGGCTGCGTTGTCTAGCTTCGGACCCACGTTAATGATCAAGTTCAGGTAGCTTGCGCCGAGAGTGAAGGGGGTTAGAACTGCTGCCACTAGAGTGAGCTTCCATTGAAGGAAGAATGATAAACCAAGGCCCACGGCGGCTGAGCTTAGACCCATGAACAGGACCGAGAATCGGTCACCGAGGGCTGATCGGAAAGTGACGCAATCGATTGATAGTTTCGAGATGAGTGCTGCTGTGGAGTTTTCTTCGGAGTCGAACCAACCCGGTTCTTGTCTCAGAATGGATTGGAACAGGAGTTCTCGAACTCGAACCGTCAGTTTAGTTCCGGCAAATCCGCAGAGGCCTTGTTGGCTTGTCATTGTGAGAATGCAGCCAACGCCGAGACCAAGAATGACTAAGGCGAGATTCCCAACGTCTTTCTTCAACTTCGGAGGGTCATCGTCGAAGTAGACCTGAAGGGCTAGGCCTAGGAGGAAGGGGAATATGGACAGGATAGCTCCAGCTAGGATAGCTCCAATGAAGCCAAGCGCAAGTGCTATAGCCTCTGGCTTCTGAAGAGCCCACACCTCCGAAAGTCTAAACTTCTCCGTCGGTTTACGAGTTTGCTGTGTTGCTGTTGTTTCAGGATCCTCTGGCCTTGACATAGACCTAGATTTCTCAAACTGGGCCTTGACATCACTAACAGACTTCTCGTACGTAGCCTTCGACTTCTCCGTGTCAAGGCCAGCATGTTTCGATGTGGCTCCTTGGGAGGCAAGCTTGACGAGGTCGTAGTAGCAGCCGGCTTTGTCCATGAGCTGACGGTGATTGCCTATCTCGACTACGGAGCCTTGGTCGAGGACGACAATGGTGTTGGAATTCTTCACTGTGGCTAGTCTGTGAGCAATGACGATTGTTGTTCTTCCGAGTGAGATCTTGTCGATGGTTTTCTGGACTGCGGATTCAGATTCAGGGTCTAGTGCACTTGTGGGTTCGTCTAAGAGAAGGATGGTGGGATCCTTGAGGATGGCGCGAGCTAATGCAATTCGCTGCTTCTGTCCTCCTGAAAGCTGTGTTCCCCTGTCGCCAACCTGTCAAGTGAATTTGAGGTTTTATGATTAGATTCAAACTAAGTTTATGAAACATATACAACATTTCAAGGCATGGAAAATAGCACCTTCGAATCATCCATATACCTGAGTGTCGTAGCCCTGCGGAAGAGCTGATACAAAGTCGTGAGCATTCGCAGCAATACAGGCTTTGATCGCTTCTCTCTCTGTGGCATCCTCCTTCCCCATTAAAACATTCTCCATAATGCTTGTAGCAAAGAGGATTGGCTCTTGTCCCACCATTCCCATTTGACTTCTAAGCCACTTGACCTGCAGTGTCCTCAAGTCATGACCATCCAAGCTAATCACTCCTGCATCATAGACTTTCAATGATTTCCCCAATAACACAACTCCATAGCTGGAACATCAACTAGCTTTGAAATGAAAGCTAACCTGAAACTGGATCATAGAACCTTTCTATAAGAGCGAAAATAGTGGATTTCCCACCTCCACTAGCACCAACTAGGGCAAGTGTCTTTGAAGATGGGATAACCAGATTGATGGAGCGCAGGATTAGAGCATCTGGACGAGATGGATAAGCAAAGGTGACACCTTTGAACTCGATCCTTCCACGTGTACTCAATGATGTTCTTCCTTCGGGACTGTAAGGGTCGATCTCCGGAACTCGGTCTATGATTTCGTATATACGTGTTGCTGCTACCGTGCCTTGTGCAAACTGAGCAAAATATGACAGCGACAAAGCCAGTCCTCTGCATAGGAGAAGGAAGACTCAATCTCTAAACTCGGTTGTACTTGTATTATTTATATCAACTGTTTGAGTAATTGAGAAGTGTTGTCTTTTCGTACCTTCCCCCTAGGTTGACTCCAAAGAAACATGCAATAGCATCACCTCCAGAGATCTCCCCTCTTGAGACCAAGATTGCTCCATACCAAAAAGCCAATGCCCATGTGGAATATGTAACCAAGTAAATGACTCCCATTCCTGCCCCCTTCGCAAATCCAATCTTCGCTCCAATGGGAATAGAATTCGCCAACAACTCAGAATATTTAGCTGACAAATTGTCCTCAGCAACAAAAGAGAACACAGTTCTGATCGCGCTAATGGCTTGCTGAGCCACAGTGCCAGCTTTAACATATGCAGCCTATCCATTGCAGCATCCAAAAGTATGGTAAGAGACTCATTAGCTTGAAGAAGAAGCAAGGTTTCATGGATTAGTTCATATACCTCTTCTTTTGTAGCAAGGCCAACATAGACAGCCTTATAGGCAATGCCACAGAACATCATCAATGGGGTGACCGAGAAGACCACAAGAGATACCTTCCATGATCTCAAGAATCCAACGACATAGCCACAGAAGAAGGTGAATAGTTGTTGAACGAAATTCGCCATCTGGAAATAACATTTCAGGATTAATATGAAAAGCTTCATTGGTTAATGAGCATATGGCAGAAAAGGGACACTCATCACCTTCTCCCCCATCACTTCTTGGATCTGTGCAACATCACTTGCAATTCCGTGCATTATGTCCCCTGTGCCAACTTCAGTGTCAAAGAAACCAATGTTCTGTCTCAGAACTGCTCGGAGATACTTGGTCCTTATTCGATGAGCTGACCGGTCTCCCACCAATCTAAAACAGGTGATTTCTGGGTAATTCCGCAACAAAACCATTAATTAGCTTATCGGATAGAAGGCAAAGAACTTTGGAACTCTCAAGGGAAAAAAGCTTTCATATTTCTCCTTCTCACCTACGTATGCTCCAAACATCACCACCACTGAAAGTACCGTCATTGCAAAGCATATCTGAGTTGTCAAGAACAAAGCAATCAATCAAAGGAAAAAGGGGAATTGCGCAATACCTCGCGAACATCGTCCATCATCTGATCGCTGGTGTCCTTTGCAATTTTGTTGACGAAGTTGCCAAACAGGAAAGAGTACCAAGGAAGAGCGCCGCCATTGATGAGAGCTCCCACACAGCCCAAAAACAGAAGGAACACGTCCCATTTACTCGAGTACTTGAACAAACCGATCAATCCAACCAGCTTCCTTCCTCCTTCTTCATCTTCCTCCTCCTCTTCTCCTTCCTCGTCATCGTAATCATAATCGTCGTCCTCGTATTTACCCCCTCCGCCGCCGCTCCGATCGAAATCTCCATAACTCCGATCAGGAATCCCGGGGCTAATCGGCACATCAGCGTAAGCGTTGGAAACTGAATTCCACCTCGATTCTCTCCGATCTCCACGATTTTTTCCGGCGGCGAAATCGACGTCGATGCTGCCTTCCCTACTCTGCCGCTCCCTGATGGCTTCCAGCTGCCTCGATTGAGGAGAAACCTCCTGAACATACGGAGGCGGCGGCGGGATAGGCGGCAGGTCGTAATCTCTGACATTAACGATGAGACTGTTGTTATCCTCGGCGTAGTCGCCGCCGTCTTTGTAGCTCTGCAAGGGAAGCCGTCCGCTGGCACTAATGCCGGAGCGATCGTAGTACGAGGAGCTCTGCCCGTTTCCGGGCCCGCCGCGGGTGCGAGAGAGATAAAAGTCCTGGGCCGATCTCCGCATGGCCCGGTGGGCCGCAGGTGTAGCACCGGCCCATGGGCTCAAAATTGCGCCGAAGCTTCGGCTGTCGTTCATGTAGCCCGTGGGCTGGTACTGCCACGACACCTCGCCCTGCCATGACACGTCGCCGTCGGCGGCGAAGGCTGTGTTCGGCGGAGGGTGGCGGCGGCGGCGGGTTGGGGTGAAGCTGCCGCTGGGGGCGACGATGGACATGTCGGTGGAGCTGAAGAGTGCGAAGGAACGGGACAACGGAGAGGGTGGGGGAATGTCACCGCCGCGGCGGCGGCGGGCCGGCCGGGGACGGCCATTGTTGTTTGGAGAGCGGTGGTACGGGGAGGAATCCGCCATGGATGGTTAATTAGCGGGTAATGGTGGGTGGTGGGGTTTAAGTTCTTATGATCAGGAGATTGATATAGAAGTGGGAGGATATATAAGAAACAAACCCATTGGAGATTAGATTAGAAGAAGTAATTAGCAATTACTACTAAGCTAACTAGTAACTACAAAGTATTAATAAAGAGTGGATTTGGGGGTGCCGAACTTTGGTGGAGACACTAATGATTGGGACGTTATGAATAATATTTTGGGTGCCGAACTTTTCTAATATGTACAATCTAGTCCCCATGGTGAATAAGTATAGCTAAGTGATACCTAAATATCAGCCAAATGCTTTGTTCCTATTAGAACATTGGTTGCATCAGAGTATTAGTTGTGTCTCATTTTAATAATGGACCTAATACAGGGTCAATTTAGGGCGCTATTTTGTTTGTTGGTCTTTGGAAGGCTCATTCTATTGCTTTCGCCTTTCAAAGGATAGAAAGAAGAAGAAGAAATCATGCCCTCGGTGTTGTTTTATTACCGGTTGATACGCTATTTTGTTAAATTTGCATGATCTCGTTCTTTTGCTTTTGTCTTTCAACAGTAAACAATAGGGATACTGCTCTGCTCATACTATTGGGAGTGTTTTTCTTGCAAATGTTCGCTTGCTTGTGATTCATCTTTCAACGACGAGACTCGTGGCATTACACCATGCAAGTACGTATTCGTTCCCTTATGTCACATCTCCTATTTTTCACTCTCTGCTTTGCGATTGTGTTGCCTGCTGCAGGTATCTATTTGTATATTTTCGTGCACAGTTATTTTGGGCATTTAGAACATTGATTTTTGGCCGTCTCTCTATATGTGGATGAAAATCCAAAGAAATTTAGAGGTAATTATATATCAGCAATGCTGATTCGGTAATGGTGGAGATGCAAATGAGACATATGGAACCAAATGGCCCAATGGGAGATGAATGAAGGGGGGACAAAGGCCGGCCGGCTGTCAACTTATACATTCAACGTGCATATATGTGTGGATTGTTAATAATGTTGCCAAGCAAATATGAACAATTTTTCATCAGGTCCTTAAACATAACAAAGCTGACTTGTTCTATCTTTTCGTATTACCATGAACTTATCCTTATCCTGTTATCCATGTGACATGCCATGGATGACAAACCGACCGATATGTTTTATGTTGTAGCATTATTAGCGATAAATTGTTATAGCCAACGAGTTCGAATTTAGTAACTTTTCAGTATGTCCTCCTAACCCTCTATTCGAGTCACATAATACAATCAAGTATCAATATAATTGTTGGAAAAAATACAGTGACTAGTTGTGTAAAAACCAGGACAAAAAAGAATAAGTAGCGTTTGTGAAACAGTACGGTATTGACCGTCTGTCGGATAAACTTTCTACTGGAACCTTAGTATGGTAGGTGGTTTTTAGCTGTGTGAAACGGTTAAATTTATGTTTAAACCACAATTTCAGCACAAAATACTTTACCACTAACTATTCCTGTACAATCTTTAATTTGGTACACACTCGTTAGAATTAAGCAAATATTCATAGGTTATATAGGCTTCGATTTGCTTGTTTAATGTAGCAGCAAGCATCGTTGAGTAATTTTCAACTTATCCCCCCAATCATTCATTAATTATTTTGATGTATTTGCTTCTCGACATAAATATATGTGTGTGAGCATTGACGATGACATACCTACAAAGTTTTTGACAAAGATATGATTACAGATTTTAAACTAGCGCAATTTCTGCAACTCTATAGAAAAGAAAAAAAAACAGAAGTTATGACAAACTAAGAGTACCATGATCATCAAATTAGCGATAATCAAATTTTCTTCCTTTGTCTTAAACATAAGAATCAAATTTGATCATCAGTACCGTATTTTCGAGATGGAATTATAAGTATCTATTGTAATAGTTGAACCGTTTATTTTAACCAGGGGTGTGCAACTGTTCAGTCTGATCCGGACCGGACCAAACTCATTAGAATCGCGGTCCATTAGTGAAAGACAGGTTAGGACCAAAGACCTGATCACCATTGCATTCAGTCCATTTGGTCCGGTTCGGTCCGGTCCAAATATCAGTACGGTTCATCATTTCTTCAGTAATTGTGAAATCTATGTGGACCAAGGACCGGACCGCATTATACTCGGTCCAGTACAGTCCAGTCCAAACTTCGGTTGGTCCGGCGGACCATTGCACACCCCCTAATTTTAACCCAAATCGATATCGTACTATCGAGCAACAAGGATTGTAAAACCGTATCGGAGGTTGTACCGAAAAAACCATCGATAGTGTATTTTGTGCTGAAATCGTGATGCAACCATTTCCATACCACTGGATACCGCCTACCGATTTAGCCCACGGAAGAAAGTTTTTCCGGTCGAGTCTCTTGCACGGTACGATTTCTCAATCCTTCTACAGGGGGAATCCAACTACACAGTTCAATACATTGAATCCAACTACACAGTTCAATACATTGTTATTATCTCAGGTATAAGGTTTGCACCAGGGGAATCTAACTAGGCTAGGGTTAGGACTGAGGAGCTCAGTTGTTTGCATGGGAAACGGCTAACAACAACATGGGAATCTACAGAAGAAGGAAAAAGCGCGGGTACTTCTTGTTTCTTTCTCCTAATTGGCTGGGGGCAGGGGAGAAATACAATGCAAGGTCAAGCCTGCAAATATGCTGCGATTCCCAATCCTGATGCTACATTGGATTGGAAAACGTTAAAAATTACCGAACCCTCAACAACGAAAGAAGAGGCTACGAGGGGATTAAGACAAGAGAGGAGTCGGCGAACCCAAAGTCCATCTAATATTATACGTTAATTAATCAATGTTAAACTGTAGTTTAACTGGTGTAATCATCATCTGTAACTATCTATAAGCAACAATTCCTTCATTTCTTGTCCATTTGGCGCTTGGCGTATGCAGAGCAAAAAACAGAGGCCCCCGTTTTCTTCACATGGTTTCTTTCGCCCATTGCCTCCAGATTCTTTCCACAATTAACTTGGCTTGTGTTTTAGAGCTTGTGGGTGATGACTTAATGGAAGGGGAAGTAAGGGTGATAATCGGTTCGGTTTTGATTAATGACTAGCTTATTTGGTGTTTAGTGGTTGACGTCCATTAAATAAAAATGCATATCGAAAATCAAAGCAATAAGAATTCTTATTGGGTTAGTCGCATGTTACTTGTTCATTTAGCGTTCAATTTGACGGTTAATCACTAACCAATAGGGGTGTGCAATGGTCCGGTCCGTACCAGACCACACCGGACCAAACCGTTGTTAAGACTAGACCGAACCAGACCGAGTAAAATGCGGTCCGGTCCTTGGTCCTCGTGAATTTTATAATTACTGAAGAAATGGTGGACCGAGCTCATATTTGGACCGGACCGAACCGGACCAAATACAAGAATGGTCCGGTCCTTGGTCTTAACATGTCTTTCACTAATGGACCGCGGTTCTCATGAGTTTGGTCCGGTCCGGGCCGAACCGCATTTGGTCCGTTGCACACCCCTACTAACCAATAACAAAACTCTACATGTGGCATTTTTTCTTTTGTTATTTTTAAAATTTTGTATGGTGTCCTTTTTAATAATAAAATATAATCATACAAATAATTCAGAATAATTTAACTACACTTCTATGTCGTTAACATAAAATCATTGTTGTAAAAAATAACAACAATGCAAATTATGCAATACATAATCTATCATGAATTCAAAATACAAATTCCAACACATAAATTACAAATAATCAAACCTCTTCTACCAAGACACAAGCACCACAAGATCATCACCATTCACAACACATTTTCTCCCAAAAAAAATATCATTCACAACACATCAAGGAAACAAACACTATTAGAGTGCGAGGATCGCTCTGTCGACTACTAATGGGAATTAGAGAGAAGTGATTTTCGAGTTCTCACTCTTAAATATATGTTAGACTTTGAATGGAGGGTTGTTTACAATAGGTGTGCATTGAGAGTTTGGAATTGCGACTTTGGTTGGTTTTGAACTTTGACACTTTTCTCTTAACCAAAGTCCAAAACTATGTACGTTATACTAGTAGGTGGTCATCGGTTTTTTTATCAGTTAACCACTAAGTAAAATCCAATTAACTGAAATAGAATCACTAAGAAATTAATGGTTATTAATTAACCACTAACATTTGTTATCCATTTGATTATAAATTAAAACCGATAACCAACTAACCATTTACGGAGTGAAGAGATTATTTGACTATTTGGATGGTAGTGAATTTGTCTTGCTGCTGGCCATTGCCATTGTCATTGCCACTTTGTTTCTTGTGTCCTTTCTCGCCATTGGGAAATGACGGTGAGGTCTTATCAATGTTTTATCCCCATTTCCACCACTCTTTTTAATCTCATTCCAAACTTCCTATCGTTCCTTTGTGGTTGGCCTGCTTCTAGAGCACAATAGCCTTCTTTCTATTCCTAGGGAAAATCTGAGAATGATGAAACTAGTATGCCACTGGAGATTGGATACAGATTTTGATTACCTAGGCCAGAAATGAAGTAGAATCTTACGAGTCCATTTAGATGAAAGTTGCATCATAGTAATGCATCGATAAAGCTAGGAGACATAACATTTCGGATAATTACCGAAGCTTTTCCTCTGAAAAATTGTGTTAGTTAGTTGCTGCTCCAATGCCACCATCAAGGTCCATATATAGTTATTATCTAAACACAGAGTTGACAAACTCACATACATCTTATCTTGATCACACAAACGCTGGACAAAGAACTGATAATGAAATCATGGTAGTAGTAGAAAAACGTTGGAAAAGAATGCTCCTAGAAGACTGTCAAAAATCACAAGACTTGGCCAAATAGGCGGGGATCTCTCCAGTTCAGATTACAATATACAACACATTTCACCACCAAAAATTGGCATTTCTTCCCTCTGTATCATCCATCCTCTGTGTTCTCTTCTTGTACCAACCATTCATTCTTTACATCATATTTGCTGCATGAAGGTTCTCCTGGGCTGGACCAACCCTCCAACCAATGGCTGTCTTATTAACGTGTCTTTGAATCCCCTCCCTTGCTACGGAAGTTTGAAAGAGAAAAGAATGACCGTGGAGCTGCAACAATTGTGAGTTTGCGGGTTAGTAGAGTTTTCATAATGACTGATAAACTCAGTCTTGAGTTTAGCTAACACTACTACTAAGCATCACACATAACATAAGCTCAGATCAATATCGTATGGAAGTCATAACCGTGTTAATCTCTATGCGGAATCCTAATGGTCAGGGCAAAGTCTCTATAGAACAAGCCCAACATGGGATTGGATCAAAGTTCCCTTCTTGACAAAAGGATCAATCACAAGCAAAGAAGTACAGCAGAAAAAAGATGTCACCTTTAATTGCGCTTCCTGAAGCATGATCATCCCTCAATTTGAAGTTGGCAGGAGGTGCTGGAATGGAGGTATGCAAGGCTTGAACTGGAAAACAAAATAAAGAGAAGTATCACCTCATGTTCCACGCGTTGGCACGAAATAACATTAGAAAGAACAAGAGGGAAGTAGAGAGAAACCAAAGAGAGCATGTATATAGATAGTCATATCAAAATAAACACCCCATCACTATGTAGGCTCATGTACAAACTTCAGGAAGCAAGAACCAAGGCATGAGAGATTCAGTGTTCTACGGTTATATTCCTGATGTAAGTCACCTCCATCCACTTCTCGGCAGAACTCTAAGGGTACAGTAGTAACATGAGGGTTTCCCCAGATATAAAAATCAGTTCTCTTTTTTTTTTTTGGTGGGGATAGGAAAATTTATTCATCACATATGCAGCCCAACTTTCAAGCACACCGAAAGAGAAATTAGAACATATATACCGGCAGCTCCAGTCTACAAGTTACCTTGCTCATTGAATAATTCTCCTTCATTAAAGCCGTCATCAGAAGGATGGCTGTGTGAAAATCCCATCCTCGACTTCCTCAAGTCTTCCGACGACCGACTAGCAGGATCTCGCCCATCTTCTGTATCATCATCTCCTTCAGAAGTAGTTGCAGAAATCCAGTCAGCCAAAGTCTCCCCACGGCTTTTCCTTCCGAACTTTATCAACCTTTTGAAACCTTTCGTTACATCTTTTCGGGAGTGGTTATTAGATGAACTAACAAGAACAGGTTTCTGAGCACTCCCCCACTTCTTTCTCATTCGTGCAGCAGCATCTGCTTCTGCTTGAGACAGGGAGTGAGAGTTCCATGATGCGGGGCTCCCCATTGGAGAATCCACAAAAGCATCAACATCTGAGGTCTCATGTTGATAAGAAAATGGGTGCATGTTCCATGAAACAGGGCTTTCTGCAGGTGAATCTTCTACAGCACCGAATGCCAAAGGCACGGATGCAGGCAATTCAGCAACTGAGGAAATATCGAGCTGAGATCTTTGAGGGTCACTGTTGTCTGATTCTGACATAACCATCTTCTCAGATTCATGACTCAGTCTTGACTTACCATTATTATCAACATTCACACATTCTTCCACCTCAGTTGTCTCAAGCTCCTCTTCTGCTACATCCCTAGCAACGTCAGGATCATCCTCCATTTCAAAAGCAGAATCTTCAAACTCATCTTCACTTCTCAAAGTCTCGGAGATAGCTGATGATGCTTGGAGTTTTGCAATACCTGGTCCAGCACCTGGACCTATCCCATTCCCCTTCTTCAAGAAAGTCTTTGACTCAATCTGATCTTTATCAGATTTCAATGGGGCCAAAATAGTGGCATCAGTGGTGAGAGGAGACAAATCCTTCAACTCAGGAGGACCGGCAGTACTTTTCCTCAAAGCCTGAGAACGTCGTGACTTATTATCTTCTTTTGTTAGTGGTACATCTTCTCCATTGCTCTTGCTGCGAGAGTTTCTCACCTGAGAGCGGTTTGTAGTCTTGCCAGCTCCAAGAAATGGCTTTGTGTTCTCCTTCCTGAATTCTGAGAAGTTTGGAACTGACTGGGCAAGATGATTTTCAGATGGTGTTCTTCGCTTTCCAGAGCTCGGGTTGGAACTTTTCACTGCTGACCGTGGAACAGGTGCTGCTGCAGCTATCCGAGTCGATGAAGACACATTCCGGTTTGGTGTGAACTTTTTGTTCTGACCAGCTGCCTCATTAAATGATTTGTCTTGCCCATAAAACTGTTCTGAATAGGCAGGGAGATCTTCATCCTCGTCACTTTGGATTAAGTCGGTAGGGAGCTGTCAAAAAGTGAAGCTCATTCAATGAGAAGGGTACAGGTGTTGGTGATACAAGAGAGGACTAATAAGAAAAGCAGGGCAACAATAGGGGGAAAAGGTCGACACTTGTTAAAAGTTCTCAGCTTCAGCACTGCTCATCCCCCACAATTGAATACACAGATTATAATATACCTGCTGTTTCTTAGCGCTTGAATGAGCAGCGAATGATCTCAGCTTCTCAGTACGTCGACGAGCACGTGAATCCTGCTTATCAGCAGATGCTGAAAATTTAGATTTCATCTCGGCCCTACTTCGATCAAGGCTATCATGCATGGCCTTCAACTTAGCTTCCTTCTCTGCCCTTTTGGTACCCCACTCTTCTCTCAGTTTTGCATCTCTCTTCTTCATGTACGTTTCATAGAACTTTCCTCTAGAATCATCAGAAAAACTGAGGTCAGAGAAATTCCTTCTCAATGAGCTGCTATAGTCTGGCTGATCTAACATTTTTGTAGGTGGAGTGTTGAACTCTAGTGTATCACTATTTCCAACTGCTTCAAGCTCCACTTTCTTGATCTGAAAATGTATAGGAGAACTCTCCACTGCTGCTGCTGCTGGTCTTTTCTGAATCGAAGTCGCCATCTGTTGTTCAATCTGTATTTCTATAGGCTTGTTTCTCCTGTTGGGGTTCGATTGATCCCCAGGAACACGAAGTTTATGTTCTGCGAAAAGCTTTTCAAGTTCATTTGCCTTCATTTTCAGCTCATCATTCAGCTCCTGATTTCCTTTAGATTGTCGTACCCTTTGAAATTGCTCAATAGATGATGCTTGTGCAGAAAGGTTACTTTCCTGAGGGTCCGGGGTCCTTTTACCAAAATTAATTGGTTTGCTGCTTCCGAAAGGAACAGAACTCTCATCATTTCCATCCCCCAGTTTCTTCATCTGTTCTTCCCCACTAAAAACTGGTTTTTGCATCTTCACTGTTGCTGGTGCTTCAAGGTTTTCCCCCTTTGTTGAGTCCCTCCCAGAATATGAAAAATCCTTCTTCCCTGCTCGCTCGGCTTTGCTGTTAAAGGATCTCCACTGAGGCTGAGATGCAGACTGATCACCTGCAACCTCTTTATGTAGCAACAAGTTCTTCGATCTCCCACCTAAGCCACCTTCAAACTGCCCTGAAAGAGATCTACCATGACTCTTAGGCCGTGAATGATTTGGGAGATGATCTTTTGCCTCGGTGTCTTCAACTCTCTTCCCAAATTCACTATCTGGCACCCTAAGCCGCGAATGATTTGGCTTGCCTTCAATCACCACAGGATCTTTATCTCCACCAAAACTGTCTGCCCTACCGAATGTGACCCCTGATCTCACCTCCCGAAAACTGTTATTCTCCGCCCCAGCCTGAGGCCCCCCTTGATCATTCCAGTTAACTTTATTATCCTTCAACTCCAACTCATGGCCCTTCCCTCCAACACTAATTGTGTGCAACTCACCCTGATCTTTCAATTCAGAAGCAGAAATAGGATCGTGTAAATCTTTCAGGTCCTTGCTATTATCCTCGGAGGAGAAAGGAAAGACGGTAGCTTTGGCTAGGGATGCAGCAGATGATGAAGAGGGTATGCACAATGGGCTATCCGTGTTGTTACCATCCTTTCTGTCATTGCCTGTATCTATGCTCATATCACTAGCTCCACTCCATCTCTTCAGCACAGCCTTTTCAGCCGCAGGTGCAGAGGACACATCAGAGGATAATCTCCTTAACTCAGCAGATTTTCCAACAGATATTGACTTGCCACCAGAGTTTTCCTTCTGCTTGTTCTCAAACAGGCTAATCCGGTCTTGAACGCTTAGTCGCCTGGAAGGTTGGCTTGGTAGTCCAGGTGATGACTCAGGAATAGCTCCTTCCTTCTTCTCTTCTTCCTTCTCTTTCTGATGCTGTACAGGAAGGGAGGAAGAAGACGTCTGTTGTCTAGCTTGAGATCGGATAGTTGTGTCCAGGCTTCTTTGCTCTTGTCCTGCAAGGTGTTTGCCTTGGAAAGAGGGTTGGTGGGACCCACTTGGATCATCATTGGAATCATCAATGGACATGTCTGATCCCCATGATGACCGGACAGCTTGATCCTCGACACGTGGCTTCAACTGATTGATCAAATCCACTCGTCTCTGGCACAGTGAGATATATTGTGTACAAGCTTCGCTGCAAACAGCACACAGCAAAAAGTTTAGTGATGTCTGGAAAAGAAAAGAAAGAAAAGCGATGTAATACAGCACAAAAAGGACAGACCTCTTTCTATTCTATTTAAGTAAGGTTTAAGAAAATAATTGTAAAGGGAAAAGTGGTGGGAAGTACAGGGGGAATGGACCCTTGAACCAAAGAAAACAGCCTAGTAACTAACAATAAACCTATCACAAATCAATATCCAGGCATTGGACAAGAAGAGATCAAGATCAAATCATGTGGTATTAGATTTGGCATTTTCCCATTGGAACCATTTGAAGAAATCTAAATAAACTAATCAAGTGCCAACAAGATAATGTTAAGCAGTTGCAAGTGGATCAGAAGGCTAATATATGTGTACTCTTTTGGCTTTAAACTAGAAAAAGGAAGCAAAATCTGAACAACTAGGCACAAAGAAAAGGGAGAAAAGATAATTTTGGTACAATTCCAAAGAGTGACCAAAGTACTTACTTAAGACGATAGGCCCCAAAGCAATCTGCAAAGAGCTGGAGTTCCAATATAGTCTCAGGGTTGAAGCCAGCAGCTGAAGCACGAGAACAGGCTGTAACTAAATCCTGCCTAACCGCGCTCAGCCGAACATCTATTGCCCTCAAAAGCTCTTTCCTGCATAGATGGCCATTAGGAAACCACTGGGGAAAGGGTGACAATATAAAACAAATTCAGCTGAAATATTAACATCACTGATTGTACAAACACAGAAACCCCATTCGACTAATACAATCACAAAAATAGTTTATTTTTCAGAAGAGACTGCATGAAGAAATAAGGTAGACACTCATGTTACAACTATTTCTGTGCTTTAGAAACATAAATCAAGCACAGCTGAAAACCACAAATGTCGGAATGGAAAACAGAAAACAGGGACATGGAAACTTACTTTGTTGCATCAGCTCCTTCCACGGAACCTGTACCACCCTCACCTGGACAGTTTATCAATCAACCAGTTAGGGTAAACAAGCACATTGCCGAAAAAATATAGTGCAAGAGAAATATCAGTGTAAATTAAGATCAAGATGTCTAGTGTCACAAAGTTAAAGATGCAAACATTGAAAGAGAGCAAATCGGACAGAGCTTTTGTATCTCAGCAACATAATAGATGTGATTGATGCGAACATGAAAATATCATTGAAGTCCTATAGATGCAAAACTACCAATTAGTTTGACGACAAAGACCCTTAATCTTACTTTTTCTTAAATCTCTATCAATAGTTCAATACCATGGACTTTCCACACCAAGCTTTAGATTTGATGAATTATCAGCCATCAAGAGCACCATTGTATGACTGACAGAGAGGCTAATTTGCTCTTGTCATTAAGTTCCATAGGCTAGACTACCTTGCGCTCTATTGTTTTTCCTAGTAAAAACCTCCACAGAACCACTCAAGGGCTGGCTTATTATCAACAGTTCCCAAGACATTGCTCATTTTCAAGCAAGCAATGTCGCAACTGAAGTACGATAATGATTCAAGTTTCAGAAAACACAATGGTATATCTAAAACATGCTTCTTCAAGATAGTGCCACGAATGTTGACCAGCAAACACTTCCAAGTAGTTCCAACCACCAAATACCTTCCATCTCTAGTGGGTCCTTTTCTTTCCGGTACCTAATAAATTCATCTCGCATGAGTTGCGACCAGGCACACCTTATCCTTATCAACGAATAGGATATAACCCAGACACTGCACATAGAGAAATCCTTTCTCCCACAATAGGAGATCCTGATCCCAATTGTTCATAGTATTGTACATTTATGAAATAAGCTTAAGACAGAACCATTTGAAATTACATTAGATACTCTCATCATAATAACCATAAGGGAGAGCGCTTTAAGCAACCCTCTACTTGTTTCTTATCATGGAAAGAATAAACATACCTTGCTACAAAAAAATCTGTACGCCAGATCAGACCATGTTACACCTAAACCAGACTCTTTAGTGATGTAGCAACATTTCCACATACTTCTGTTTAACTGAAAATGGCAAGTTCTAGATGTCCACAACCTACTGCAATCCAACCATTACTTTCAAAATGAAAAGCATAAGATGATTTAGGGGTTGTTTGGTTTTGTGGTTGTCTGAGTGAGATTGTTAAAAGCATTGTTTATAATTCATCGTTTGTATAGACAATACATGTATGTTTGATTTGATATAACAGAAACAATCATTCAAAATGAATGATTGTACAATCTCAGCTTTTGGATTGTTTAGTTGAGATTGTTGTCCCTTTTTGTTCCAACTTTGACCTTTAAAATTATCTTTTCATTGACAAGAAGGGGTACAAGTGGCATTTCTGTTAAAAGTGACTTTCCCTTCTAAATATTGAAAACACAATCACAAGTACCAGATGTTGTAATCTACAATAAACCAAATTCAACAATACATGTATAATGTTATACATGTATTGATCACAATACACCAATTTAAAAATCAGGCAAACCAAACCACCGCTAAGTTTTTATTATTGGGGATAAGCATTAACATAAGTCAATAAATAAAAAATACTGAAAAAATTATGGCATCTTTGTTTCTTTCAGACAAAGGAAATATGATCTTCAGGGAACTAAGTTGCCAAGAACAGGAGAAGAATACAAACCTGAACTAGACACTTGGCCTCCACCCCCCTGAATGAGGAAGCACTAAATCAGTGAAAATGCAACATTTGCCTATACCAAACACAATGTGCAAGACCAGATTGTGGTTATTACCTGAGAATATATTTTTCGAGCTCCTTCCAATTGCGACATCTCAGCATCAAATGTGTTCACCATCTCCAAAACCTCAGGTGTGCTGACAAACCGCACAAACCTGAAAAGGATAGAAGTGCAAATAACATCAAAATATAGATTGCGATCAGAGTACAAATGGCATCATCAAGAACAAAAAGAATCAGTTCTGCAGGAAAACCTCTCCAGTGTTCCTTTGGTGAACCAAGTCTCAGCATTTCTGTGATTTCCAGCTTCAAGTTTAATCGAATTAACTGCATGTGCAACCTGCTCTTCTGCAACCTTCAAATGAGTCACAAATGGCTTAACAAGTCCTGAAGCAAGCTTCTCTGTCGTCCCATTCCTCGATACAAACAGCTCACATCTGCCAAAACAATATTAAAGGGACAATAATGCATGAGAACCCACGAAAAGGCATTAGAAGAAGAAAACCCCACACAGATTATACTCACCGCGAGTGCCTCGGCGACAGTTGAAACACAGCATAATCAAGAGATGTATCAGGCCCCATTTCCTTCTTTCAAATAAGCTTAAGCCACCGGTTCAGTTCTTAGTCCCACCATACACATATTCACTCCTGCACAAAGAGTCTACAGATCGTCCAAATCATTCATGATCAGGTTTCAGAGCTACCAGTAATATAGACATCCATATTGCAACTAGGACAATACCGCGAGTGCGAAGTGCGGGAATGCTCAGCAAAATCCTAAACGGACGGATCTAAAGCCTACAACTTTACCAAATGAAAAGAGAGAAGTCGATACAGAGCAACCAATCATAGCCCAGATCTGACTGGTCATCAAACCGAAACCCCAGAATGCAAATAACTAGAAAGCAAATGCGCTCTTGCTTAAGCGACCGTAAGGACCAAATTCAAATACCGAAACCGAGCAAACAGAAGGGTGGGAAAGCACCCACTACTAGCAGAAATCAAAAGGCACAAACTTCGAATGCAAAAGGGCGGAAAAAGGAAATGACTTCACCAAACAAATCCGGAATTTTGAAAGGAAATGTGGGTCAAAGCATTACTTCGGATGAGAATGAGAGAGATCTTGGGAGATCCTTCGTTGAGTCGTTCTTTCAAAAGGGAACCTGCATTTCGTGGTTTTTTCAATCCGGTGGGAGGGGAAAGGAAAGACTTCACCTTTCCTAGTGGGTTTTTGCGGATTGTTTGTTGGTGAGAGAAATGGGAAGAGAACCAACCCCCTAAAAGAAATCAGAGAACCCTCAAGCAGCTTGGAACTGTATCGGAGTGATGGGGTTTTCTTCCCTTCTGGTTGTTCTTTTGCTTTGCTTTGCTTTGCTTTCTCTCCCCTCTCTCTCTCTCTCTCTCTCTCTCTCTCTAGAAGGGGCCGTGTGTGAGCTTTGTGAAGTACAGTGGAGGGGCAAGAGCAGAGAGCGTTTGAGGTTTTGGCTAAATTGGCTCTGCCAGTGTTCGTTTGTTGTGTGTTTGCTTGCTTACGCTTGGTTTCTTTTGTGTTTTTCTTTTCCTTTTTTTCGAATTTTGCTTTTTTGATGTCTTTAGCATTCCGTTTGATAGTTCAGACAAAATCCCTTTTCCTTATTTTGATTTCAATATCTCTTTTAACGAAAATCTGTTCTTTTCTTCTGCCCATAATTGAGTCCTTCTTTCCTTAATTACCATTCTATCCCACTTCCCCAACCCCCTATATCACTTCTATAGTTAGTAAAATACGGTACGGGAAAGTTACGTAAAAAATACGTACGGGTATTTTACGTCGTCTCTAAGTTAAAGGTACGTTTAATAGTACGTTATTAGTAATAAATATTTAAAAATAAATTATTTTAAAAATAAATAAATATATAAATAATAGTAAAGTTCACAATTTAATTCATTAAATACGGATATTAAACGTGTTATACGGGTTTTATACGTGTTTAATACGGGAGCCATCCAATGAACGGAAAAAAATGAAACGGCTTGACAATAATACGGATACGGAAGTTTTAAACGGATAAAGTACGTACGGGTACATATACGTGTATTAAACGGAGTATTTACTAACTAATTCACTTCATAATTCATCATCTTTCATTATGAAAATAATAACATATTGACGGATAAACAAGAAATGTCAAAGAACCCTAATTCATTTTATCACAAGAGATTTGTTTGGTCGTTATACTTGCGAAGGAGAAATATGATCTCGAAAGAGAAATCAAGCGAGAAATTTTCAATGTCAAGACGTTAAAAATATCATAAGGTTTTAGCGAGTATCAAATAAGGAGAGCTGGATGTTATAATCTCAAAATTCACATCAAAAATAAATTTTTTTCTCTCTATCACAATTGTTGATGAACAAATAAGTCATCTAATTCGGAAGTCATGCATCTATATATAAAATTTATAAACCAACAACTCCACAAGCGGCTAGATGAGATAAATAAAGTAAGGCCAATCACGTTAAATTTTAAGCCGAGACATTAAACGGTAAACCAAGACACGAGTTGGTTTCCAATTACTACGTTTTAGAAGAAGATACATGTAAATTCTCGTCTTCTTCAACCACGAATCACCTTAAATATAAAGGAAGGATTAAATTTGAGTAAATTTTGGATGCGGTCAAGTTAAAATTTGAGTAAGTAACAATGAACATCTCTGGGAACGATGTGGTTCACACTTGATTGAATTATACGAATTAAAATGCATCGAACCATAGTAAGTATTTTAAATTTGCTTTTGATCCATGAGTTATCTTAAACACGTATTTTGGTCACTTTATAGCTTCATTTTTATTTATTTTTCAAATCCTAATTCGATATGATTCTGAACTGAAGTCACTTATCCTAAGTAAAAATTTAGAAAGCAAGAATATCAATGAGCCTACCCAAATATAACTTGGGCATAATAGTTATTCAATAAATATATTGCATTATCAGAAAAGGACCACAATTGAAGAACAGAGGATTTTGTCATTTTCACAGGGAAAGAAAACAAAAGAATAGAGGTTGTTTCGGTAATTTATGGAGAATAATCAAGAGGGAGGTCCACAGTCAACATTCCACTCGTTAGCAGGGAGATTCTGAATATGTGATAGATTTCAACGGTTCTTTCACACAAGATTTATAAATAAAATTGAAGTGGTTGCCTTGCTATGTAACAACAGGTATGCCTTGGAAACCCTAAACTTGTGTTCTCATTGATTCTGATAGAGCTTATATACATCGTTTGTGCATTACATGACAAAGATTACTAGATGTGAACTTGACAGAGAAGAAGTACGAAATGCAGAGTAAGGAGGGAACAACAACTGAACAAAGGAAAGAGACGTTGTGGCTTCAGGGCACAACGACGACGTCTTGATTCTCTTTGGCTTTGGTAGTCAGCAACGGTGATGTTTCGACCTTCTTCGTTCCGTTTAGTTGAGACGGCATCGTTTCAGGTGTCTCGCTCTTCGCTTTGCCTGAAACGACATCGGACCAGCTGCTTCCTCTTGTAGCTGTTGAAATGGCGGTTGAAAATTTTGATTTTTTCTCTGATACTATGCATTTTGAAAATACTGACTCATATCATTTTTCAAAGTTAGAGGCAACCCTCCTACAATAATTCCTATCATGCATCAATCCAAACACATGTACATAAATTATATAGTCGAATAACCATAGATTAGGCGAATATGTTGTATTTCAATGGTATTATGTTAGCAATTTAATTATAATTTCATGAATAGGCAGTAAGGAAATTTAGATGATACATTGGAGTCAATGATAATTTTTCAATAAAAAAAATGAAATTTTCTGTCTGCCTTTTTCCTCTCGTAGCTAGGAAAACCTTAGGAACTATTTATTTACAAGTAGAGAAGGTAAACAAAAAGTGAGGTGACCTTGAAAAATCCAAAGCATTGTTAGTATTTTTCAAGACAATTCATTTTATAAAATTAATCCATGAAAGTGGACTATATAATATCCTTATATTAGTTAAGGATATAAGGTTTACGTGAATCACCCCAATGCACATTATTGAGTCACTTCTTGTGTTAATGGGCAGTGAGAGAACATAAAAGAAAGAAGAGGAGATAACTGGATTTTGCTTGTACTCCACCATCTCAAAAAGTCCATGGTGTAGTAAAAGGCAAGGCAATTGGGGATGCATGTTTGCCAAAGGTGCTCTAAAAATTCCCAACCATTCATTTTCAATTTAAAGCTACAGAACCACTTATATACCCTAATGTTGTCAAAGAAAGAAGATGCAGAAAATCATAAGACTCACCACCAGAGTCTCCTTATTCAATTTAATCTCACATGGTAGGTCCTATTTTGTTTCCTTTGGTCTTTTTATTGGTTCAACTAACATTCACAATGTTCTACACAATGTCATACTCCATTGAAGGAGAGGAATAAGGTGGCTAGGGCCTAGGGATGGCATGCTCTGAGTTTCCTATGATATGGATGTGGCTTAATTGTTCTGATTTACACTATTGATGCGTAATGAATATATGAAGGAATTGTTTGGTTACGATGATCTATCATATTTTATGATATTTTTAATTTTAAATTCAGTGGCAGAATTACTCACAAAGTAACATGGTCAAACGATAGTTAAATGTATATGCAACCCTCGTAAAAAAATATGAAAAGTGAGACAATTGGTAAGATTATTGACTCCTTCACAAGGTAACCAGCGTTTGGATCCCTTAAGTTTCTTTTCTTTGACCCTCTTACTTAGATTTGCGTTGTGCCACTATTGAGATCCACGAACTCGATGTCGAGATATGTTAATAATTGCTTCAAGAAATGTACATACATAAGTAGACACGAGCATGACAAGTAGTTGGCAACACACTCCTTAAATTTGACGAAACTATTTATTCTATATTTCAACATTAGACCTCGAACTAATAAAATGAATTTTGCCAAATATGCTGCAACTCATTTTCCCCAGAAACCATAATCTATACTCATTACTACCTTAACATCATATATGATATATCCAACCCTCTGGTCTCATAATCCCTAATCTCTAGTTGAGTATGTAGTTAACTTAGCATTGTGCTACATTGGAACAAATTTGCCTCAGAGTTCTAACACTACGAATAAGTTGTTTGATTTATTGGATTTTCACCTATCTTCCTCCTCTCCCGATTCGCCTTCCCCCCGCTCCCACCCCCGCCGCCGCAGCAGCAGCAAAAGCCGGGCGGCGGCAACAACAAGATCCTCGACACCAAATCCAAAACCCTCCGCCTCTACGTCTTCGTCAGCGCCCTCCTCGGGATCTTCCTCCCCGTCGCCTACATCTGCGAGTAGTGATGGCAATTTCAACCCGCCCCGCGGGTATTACCCGACCTGACCCGCGATGGGGCGGGTATTACCCGACCCGCAGTAGCGTGGGGCGGGGCATGGGTATCTACTTCCGACCCGCCCTGCCCCGCTCCGCCCCGTTCTAGACTAATTTTATCTCAATTTCTTACAATATCAATACATATTCTCCTATTTTGACTTTTCTTCAACTAGTTAGAGTCGATCTTTCAACTTGTTAGGCTCAATTATCCATTTTATTATCAATATTTTTCATTCTTAAAGTGTTTTTCCCTACGTTTTATTGTAAAAAGTAAAATTTACTTGTATTTTTTTTGAACAACATGTAAGAGTGGGTCGACCCGCACCGCCCCGTACCCGCGCGGGTTTTACCCGCCCCGACCCGTAGTAGCGTGGGGCGGGGCATGGGAATTGAGGTACCCGCCCCGCCCCGCCCCATTGCCATCACTATCTGCGAGGGGTTACTCAACGGCGACAACAAGGACGGGATCAATGCCGCCGCGGCGTCCCACGTTTTCTTGCTCGCCAGCCAATTCGTTTTCATGGAAGAGCAAATCAGTGGTGGAGAGTCCGAAAACCTTTTTACTTCAGTTCGTTTCTGTTTTTCTTCTCTGTTCTTTGCTTTTCTATTTTGGCATTAACCTCCAAATATGCGAAAAATAGTATAACAAGCATCATTATCGGAGGGAAGAATCCGGATCGGGATCCGTCCATACTCGGAGCTCTCTTCTCCGGCTATCTAGATCTGCATCAGGTAAGCGGAAGAGGGTGGTGACGGATTTCCAGATCGTGCAGTTCGTATTCAGCTTCTGTATCACCGGGCTGATGCTGTACTACCATTTCGCCGGCGGCGGGTGCTCCGGTATGTGGGGTGGTGCTTCAATGCCGTTTTCAATGCTTCGCTTCTGGCGCTCTTTGTTGATTTCCATGGGAAGAGCTACGCTGCTGCCGTGAAGAAGAGGAAGGCCTTCGCGGCGGAGAAGATTGGTTCCGGAGGCGGCGGTGGCGATAAAGCTGGAAACACTGGCCTCCGGCGACTTTGTTGGTCCGGCGGTCCCTGCAATCAATTTTCCTCAGGCGAGAAATAAAGAACCAATTAATGGCCCCATTGGTCAGTTTCGCCCTATTTGGTTTTAATACATCATTTATGTTATTTGATGTTATTGGGTCTTTAATGATCCGTTACAAGTGATTAATGAGTCACTAAAGCGATCCTTTTATGGCGCTCTACGACCTTTATGGTTGGTTTATATTTCAAATTATGGGATAGAAAGAATTAATTTATGACTTTCAGAATTAATTTATGGCTTTCAAAGTATCACTGGCGCAAACTTTTTCCTCATTGGAAAAGCTTCGTCCATTGGAATTTTATGAGCATTTACTCATCGGATTGAAAGACGCCCATTATTTCGGGCTGTGGTTAAAAACGTCATTAATTAATAATTAATTCCGATTCCTTTTGTGTTTACAATTAACTTAATGAGCCATTAGCTCAATTTATTAGAATTGATGACATTTCCTTCAATTCATTCTAATTTGAGGCCCATTGGCAGTAGAATGTGAATTCTAAAACTCAATTTTTGGTTTCTTGCCAAATGTTATGACCAATTTTTTTGTTAGAAAATTAATTAGGGTTAATAAATCACGACAAAGTTGAAGAGTGGGTGATTAGCGGATATGGCTTTCCACTAAGAATGGTTTGTATTATTTTAAATTGTATTTGTATTATGTTAAACGACATTGCAAACTATGGTGGCTCTTCAATTTCATGAAGTAAATTGCTTTCTCAAATATCTAGATTGTTGCGAATATCAAGAGATTATTGAACATTTGTTCTTTCATTGCCCTCTTGTCATCATGCTATGGACTTTTAGTGGGATTAAGTGATTTGCTTGCTTCCGCCCAAATTTCGAACTTTAGTATATGGTGGTGACAATGTTATGTTTTCAGTAAACTTCCAAACCCACATTCTCCCATACGTTTGCCTTTTTTGGAGAATCTGGAAATCTCTTAACAAAGTGGTTTTTGAATATACTCAGCCACACGCCCGTTCTCTTGCCCGTCAATTCCATTTCCAAGTCATTGAATTTTCCTTAGCCTTTCAGTCCCCGGGACCTCTCTCTCAGTCTTGTGCCCTCTCCTCCTTCCGTTCTGCATCGCCCGCCTCCAGACTTTGTGTAGATCTTATTTGATGCTGCTGTTTGTCGTTCCGGTTGCTCGTCTGGCTTCGTCATACATGGGACAGACGGGCAAGTTCTACTGGCCTGGGATCTCAGCACCAAGGAGTTTTCGATCCCTATCTAGCAAAGCACCTTGCTGCTAGGTGATCCTGAAGTGGTGATTCGGCATCTGGACCGTAGAACAGTGGAAGATTCGATAGGCGGCTCACTACTCCAAGAGTGTCATCGGCTCCTAGTTTCAAGCTCTCTTTGTATAGTTTTTAGGGTGGTTCTGCGGACTGCCAACTGAGCTGCCCATAGAGTGGCACCTAAAGCTCTGTTGTTGTCCTCTTTAGAGGTAGCGTCCTTTAATTTTGTAGGGTGGCTTCACTAAGTGTTGCTTTGGGTGGGGTTTTGGGTAGAGGTTTCTAACTATTTTTTCTCTTGTCATTACTTGGAAAAAAAAAAAAGAGTTCTAACACTACGTTTCTTTTGAAATATGACTTATATAATCAAATATTTGGGTTTTTTTTATGAATTGCGTAAGGAGGATATTAAACTTATACATTGTCATACTTATTTTTATATAACAATTAATAGTTTATAAAGAGAGATACCAATTATCATATTTCCAGATTCCGCCATTGTGATGAGAAGATGTTATTACTATTAAGCATAGTTATTAAATACTTCGTCTAATAAACGTATATGTTCTAGTGGTTCTGCTTGTAAGAGGCTTGAGGGAGGGACTGTACTCGCTTTTCCTTTTGGCGTAAATGTGGTATGTCCCATTCTTTTTGCTTGCATGATTTGTTCCCTGGTTTGATACCTCCCTTCAATAAAAAAATGTATATGTACCTGTACATATTTTATTTGTTTAAAATTTTCTTATCAGTATTATTGTCAAGCCGTTTTATTTATTTTCGTTCATTTGATAGGTCTCGTATTAAACAAGTATAAAACCTATAACACATTTAATATCTATATTTAATGAATTAAATTGTTAACTTTACTATTATTTATATATTTATAAAATGCTTAATTTTATATTTATTACTATTTAACGTACCTTTAATTTAGAGATGAAATAAAATACCCGTACATATTTTATACGTAACTTTTGTAACTTTATCATATCGTATTTTACTAATTATGATATTAGGTTACAGCTAACAATTGAACTTCAAATATCCTTGAATGGGGGTCGGTTAGCATGCTAACCCCCCTTAGGGGTTGGAAAAATGACACTCCCCTAGTATATTAAATACAACTATAGAATTTAATACACACATTAAATCCACATTAGGAATTAAATGTACCATATTAATTAGGAATTCTCTCACTATTAAATACACATTAGGAATTAAATACACACATTAAATACACATTAGGAATTCTCTCACTATATTTTATTTTTCCTTTTTCAGCAGTCTCCGACCGCCACACTTCTTCGGTGAAAATCCCATCAGCAGACTCCCTCCGACCACCTCCAAAAAATATACCACTGCACTGATACGGTGTACCACTGTACTGATAGATATATCACTGCACTGATACGTTGTACCACTGTACTGGTAGATATACCACTGCACTGATACGTTGTACCACTGTACTGGTAGATATACCACTGCATTGGTAGCGATATAAGTGCACTGGTAGCAATGTCATATCTGAGTATCAGTGCAGTGGTACAAATACCAATAAAGTGGTAATTAATATGGTGTATTTAATGCTTACTTTGTATTTAATAACAGAACACTTATTATGTTTACTTTCATTAATACTTGTCAATATTTAATGAAAAATTGACCAATTAAAAGGGGGTGTCAAAAAACCAACCCCTTAAAGGGTTAGCATGCTAACCCGTCCCTCCTTGAATGTTTAAAGCCAAAAATAGGAAAAATAAAATAATTGGACCTCTTTGATAAAAGAGGATATTATAGGGGATTATTTTTTAGTTGAGGGGAGGGGGTGAGAAATTCGTATGATTGTGTGTGTGCTTAATGCTGGTTGGTTGTTGCCACGTTGAACAGGTTACAAGATGCCCTCCAACAATTTAAGATAGTCACAATTACTACCTCAATGTAATAATTGTCCTCTGATTTTGATTAAGATAGTGATGATTATGATTAACCATAATTAATGGTTATATGCAAGAGAGCTAGACCACCAAACCATTTTGCACCCCACACTGTGTATGTGCTAATTAAGCTTGAAACGTAATTATGTGTGGTCATAATCCAAAAAGTTAGAAGACCATGATATCAATGGCTGACTTCCTGGGTTTGTGAAGTCGTGGGTGGTGGAAGTTAGAGAAACAACCAACCTCATCAATTTTGGGGCCATAATTGGTTGGGCGTGCATGTTCCTCCAAAATGGAAATAAGTCTGTAATTTAGGTTATAGTTTTTTCTCTTTTTTTTTCGTAGCTAAGGAAGTCAACAGTATAATTTATAGCTGAAAAGTAAAACTGCAACCCCCATTCAAATTTTCCTGCGCATAGAGTGATTTTAGGAGTCTGATGTGGCAGGGTGGTTACGCGGAATTAAATTAGAAATCCCCGCCTGACAGGAGAGATAAGAAACCGTCGGTTCCCACTACTTTTTTTGCGGCTGAAATCATCTTCCATTTTCTCCTGGATTATCTACGTTTTGCTTTCTCCTTCCCGCAGCACGGCAAGAGATCCATTTCTCAGCGGACAATTTTGGGAACAGGGACTGACGCTTGTTGCTCAGCGGAGGAAGGCATTGACGGCTCGCTGATGTGGAGTTCACCTTGCCGAGATTCTGCAGTTTGGAACGAGCGCGCGAACAACTAATTGAGCGAGGAAGACCTCCGGCTAATTGACGGTGAATTCCCCAGCCAACCGGCGAATCGAAGGTGAGTCATGATTTGTGGTATTTGTTTACCCCCGCTGATTCGAACAATCGGATTTGGTAGTTTTGCGGTGAACAATTCTCTAGCCAAACGCCGATTTGAAGGGGAGGCGAGATTGTTTCGGTTAGTTTGCTCCGCTGCTTCTCTCAATCCGGATTAGGCAGTTTTGCGTTGAACCCTTGCCAGCCAACCGACGATTTGAAGGGGAGTCAGTAATTTTTTCTGTTTGTTTGCCCCCGTTGCTTCGCGCTGTCAGATTTGTTAGTCTGATATATATGCGGTTGAGGGAAGCCCGCAATTCCTCTATTCGCAATTGGATTTGGTAGTCTGATCTGCATATTACCTATTTCTGTTTCCATCATTTACTTCGCTTATATTTAGTTTTATCTTATTGAGTTTCCATGTGTACCCAGCTAAATTGATAGGCCAACCCTTCCTGTACCTCCTGTGTCCTTATTGCAGCTTAGAAGGAGACCACGTCTTCGGCGAATTCGGCGACTACAAGCCCCTCGAAGCCAAGGAAAACAGGGGAAACCAGAGGAGCCGAGTTCCAAAGAAGGCATAAATAATTGAGCTCTGGTTTAGATCCCAGCTGCAACTGGTAGGTTTCTCGCTCTCTTTCATTGATATCCCATTTCAGTCTCCTTTCTGTTCCAGTAGGAATGGCAATGGGGCAGGTCCGGGGCGGGTTTCTTGGTACCCAGACCCGCCCCGTGGCAGGTCGGGTCCAGGTCGGGTAATTGATCATGGGTCGCGGGTCGGGGCAGGTCGACCCAATGAGCATGCAATTTATATGAAAACATTAAAAATATTTGTAATTTTTATTGTAGGACTAAGAAAACAAACAATATTATGACAATTGTACTTAAATTATTGGAGAAATTGAGGTTTTTACTAATTTATAACTTTATTATAGCTAAAATATTATGCAATAAAAGGAAAATTCTAAGTAATTTGACTAAGATTACATGTAATTTAGACAAGAACGGGTCGAAAATGGGGCGGGTCAGGGCAGGTCGGATCGATGGGACTACCCATGCCCGCCCCGCCTACGGGGCGGGTCGGACCCGCCCCAAAACAGGTTTAACAGGTCGGGTAAAACGGGTCAGTTCAAAATTGCCATCCCTATGTTCCGGATTTTTAGTTCTAAATTTGGGTTTAGCCCACCGTACTTGATAGATTTGGTTCATCATCTTCTCCAATTCTTTTCTTATCGAAGGGACGACGGCGAAACTAAATTATGATTACTGAGAGTGAACCATACAAGAAGAAAACGAGCTTTGTATTCGCATAAGGAGAAAAGGCGAGGGATGGGTTAGCGGTGGCGGTGGGTTTCTGACTCTCTTTTGTTATTATTCGCTTTCTGACTTCTTATTTAGTGTGTTGATTTTTGGGTCTACGTTATGATTTTCCCTTACTATACTACATGGATTTGGTTCATCATTTTTGCCCATTCTTTCAGATTGAAGGAACGACGACGGGAACTCGATGATGGCAGGAGAAAGTGGAAAAGGAGCGTTGGGTTTGCAGAGGGGAGAGTAAGGATGATTAAGTTAGCGGAGTAGAAAGAATGCAAAGCCAGGTAGTTCAAGTCTGGCGACTTCCTTTCAGTTTGATTGGGTGTTTGTGATAAGTCTTAGTTTGGTCAACATATGAGGACTTTCATGAATACAAAAAAGGATAAGAGGAAGAAGAAGAAGAAGAAGAAGAAGAAGCAACAGCAGAGAATTAATTTTCCCTGGTCGCAGTTTACAAAGACATAGAAGACAAAGAGAACGGTAGTGGAAGGAGGAATAAGAAGACGCACAAAATCGTAAAGGTGAAGAACTCTATTATGATTGTGAAGGAATAACAAAATCGACATGGTGGTTACCTTCTCTCTTTGCTTCTGCTTTTTTGTTTGTTTAATTTCTTGTGATTTATTCGCAGATTAATGAGCTTATGCCAGTTTTGGGTACTTACCTAGCACATTAGGAAGCTTTCACTTGCCGAGTTCAACTTATTAATCAAGTGCTTGCCATCAATGGTGATTTGGATGTATTTGGCTCCATTTTATATCTTCTAGACCTCGCGGTTTGTAACTCAAATAGCTTTCGGATTATTGAGTTCTTACGTTGTTATTATGTTTACCTGCACGATATGCATGATCACATAGAAATGACCTTATTATCCGAGTTCTTATGCAGTGGCTGGGTACATTGATGTGGTCATTTCAGAAATGACAACTAACATGCAAGAGTAGTCACCTTCTTAATCAACAAGGTGTGCTAGGAACTAAAGTCATGTGCTATGCTAATTGTTTGTATTGGTGTTCAGGAAAGAGTGCATCCGGAAGGGAAGATTAGATCGTCATCAGTTCTGTCAAAATAAAGCAACCATAAACAAGACATGCATTCTGCAGAACATAATGATGAGTGCTGCATTTTTCAACGGTTTATATATTTGTTTTCAGTTCTTTATGTGTGTATGTCTTTTACGCCCGATGATTATGATTCGTTGATCCCTTTTTTTCCTTTCAGGAGGAAGAGCATATATGCAACAAAAAGGACCAAATGAGCTAGCATGGTTATAAGGAGTTAGACAAATCTCGCATGTGTTGAACTTAGATACCATATTGGGAATCGCATTTTGATTTGATTAGAGTTTTAACACCTACTTCCAAATTTAGGAGTTAAACAAATCTCGCATGTGTTGAATTTAGATACCAAATACATAACTGAAATATATGATCCAAACGATGTTCACATTTGTTATTGAATATCAAATTGATTTTCTTTCTTTATGAAGTCATGAATCTTTTTTCATAAAATCCCACTTTCACGACAGACGATTGTATATTTGAATCAACAAGTGTTTTATTTAGTAAAATTCCAAATAAATACTTCAAATATTTGAGATTTTGGTCAATATAATAGCTTGACTATCCTTTGACGTCATTGTCAACTCTTAAAACCAAAAATATTTTCCGTGAATCATATAAAATTAAAGATCCAAAATCAAGTAAATCATAAATATTGATAAAATAAATTATACGAAATAGAATGAAATTGATCCGACCAACGAGTCGGGTAAAAGCTAGTTTAAATTTATGGCACGTTCACTTGTCATTTCGTTTTCTGTAGGTTTCGCAATAAAAAACAAAATAAAATGAAAAAGAAGTTGATATTTGTTGAGAAACAAAATCTGCAGAAAATTTGTTTAGCTGGAAATTTTTGTGAGTTCTGAAACTGAATACTGAAAATGGAAACCTATTTAGTTACTCTTTTGATTTTATTAACTGGATGGCCATTAAAACATGGATTGTTGCGTCTTTGAACCCTGGTTACGTTCTTTGGACGCGTATAGATTATTTTTCTGGATTGCAACACGTGTACTTCATGCAAAGAAAAGGGATATCCGTTTACATTTCAAAGTAAGTAAAAGGAGTTTCTCTCACTCTTCAATCAAAGTAAACATATAAGCATGTGCAAATGAGCCGAGCCGAGTCGAGTTTTACCCCAATTTGAGCTCGGCTCGTTTATTAACGGACCGAGTTGAGTCGAGTTCGAGCTAGCTTGTTTAATAAAATCTTGATTTGTATTTGATATAGTCATTTTGTATGTCATACATGATACACGTGATTAATGTCAAGATTGAAATAATAATAATAATAATAATAAAAGTTACGTGTTTAATATTAACTAATATCAGTTTATACTTTGTGGTATCGAACTATTTAGTTAATAAATTTTAACTAGTGAAATTATGTTATTTCATAATATCGAAACAATCTATGATATAAAATTTATTTTTAAAATTAAATAAGACATATTTGCTCACATAATCTACGTGTTAAACTTCATATAGGGTGAGATATATAATTTAACAATCCTGTGAATTATCAAAATCAAACTCATGTAGATCGATTCGCTCATAACTCGGTAATCGAGTTGGCTCTCTAGCCACAATGTTGAGAGTTGAGACATCTCATGAGCTCGAAACGAGCTAGCTCACGAGTTGAGCTCAACAAGCCACCGAGTCGAGCTAGGTCGCGAGCTCCACGAGCTGTAGAAGGCTAAGCTCCACAAGCTGCAGAAGGCTAAGCTCAAGCTTGACTCATTAGTAAACGAGCCAAGTTTCAAACGAGTTTTTTCCGAGTCGAATGCCGAGCCACTTGCGAGCAGCTCAACTCATTTGCCGCCCTAACGTTAATGCCTCTTCCCCCGCTGCAATCACCATGAGTCCATCACCACTTTTCCTATAGTACTTCCATCGTACTCTTTAAGCATAGGGAGTAACTCTATCCATATTTCATTGCAGAGGGGCAGAAGTTCATGGACAAGAACCGGCGTTAAGGGACAGTGACGACGGCATTGCAGTAATTAAGACGATAGCTAAGGACACTAACCGGCGTTAATGAACATGGATGCGAAGGACGTCTGATTCGGAGGAGACAGAGATAAGGCAAGCGGTGAGCCGAGATTGATGGCGGGGAGCAGGGCCGGCCCATGAGTATTACAGGCCCTGTTCGGGGGAAAAAATGAGGCCCAAATCATTACTACATTCTTTTAAAAAATCATAACCTTGATTAATTAATGGTAGATATTGTGGGGCCATCGGTGATTGAAGCTGTCTGTTCATTCTTCTCGACAGGAAAGATGCTTCGTAGTTTCAATCACACCTGGCTCACTCTCATCCCGAAAGTAGATAATGTTGAAAATATGAGGCAACTGCGCCCTATCAGTCTTTGCCAGTTTGTGTACAAAATAATTACCAAAATCCTGGCTGAGAGATTGGCCTGTATCTTACCATCAATTGTCTCGGTGGGGCAGAATGCGTTCATTCGTGAGAGGCAGATTGTCGAAAATATCCTCCTAGGACATGAAATTATGCACTACCTGAAATTAAAAAAACGTGGGAAGAAAGGTTACATGGCTCTGAAGGTTGACATGGAAAAGGCCTATGATAGAGTCGAATGGACCTTTCTCCTCACGGTTTTGGAAAAAATGGGGTTTAATTCTGTCTGGCGAGGTTGGATTCAGGAGTGTCTTCGATCTACCTCCTTTTCGGTTCTGATGAATGGTACTCCGTCTGGGTACTTCACTCCTTCCAGAGGTCTGCGACAGGGAGATCCCCTATCACCCCTTCTATTTGTGCTATGCACAGAAGGGTTTGCGGCACTCCTGAAGAAGGCTATCTCAGAGAAGAAATTAGCAGGAATAAAGGTGGCTCCTAGAGCGCCTAGGATTTCGCATTTATTCTTTGCTGATGACTCATATTTATTCTTGCGTGGAACAATCCAGGAATGTGAAAATTTAATCGATGTTTTGAATGAATATGAGGAACTGAGTGGCCAGAGAGTGAACTTGGCTAAGTCGGCGGTATGCTTCAGCCGGAATATCACGACTCCAGATCAGGAATTCCTTGCAACATGTATGGGGGTAGGGGCAGTCGGTGTGCATGACAAATATCTTGGGCTCCCTACCCTCATAGCCAGATCAAAGATGGACACCTTCCGTTATTTGGAAGAGAAATTGCTGGAGCGCCTTCAGGGATGGAAACGGAGAACTTTATCCTGGGCGGCGAAGGAGACTTTGATAAAATCGGTGGCCATGGCTTTGCCCCTTCATGTGATGTCCTGCTTCAAACTGCCGCTAGGCCTCTGCCGTCTGCTGGACAGGCATGTGGCCCGGTTTTGGTGGGGGGATGAGGACAATCATTCGAAGGTCCGTTGGGTGTCCTGGCGGGACATGTGCCGGAGTAAACATGATGGGGGGATGGGGTTCCGGCGGTTTGAGCATTTTAATCAAGCCCTCTTGGCTAAAATTGGATGGCAAATCCTCCAGGAACCCCAGTCGTTGCTTGCCCAGGTGTACAAAGGGAAATATTTTCCTGATGGCCATTTCCTCAGTGCGAAGGCTCGGTCTCGCCCCTCGTGGGGGTGGCAGAGTATTCTGTATGGGCGAGAACTCTTGGGAATGGGTCTCCGGTGGCAAATTGGGAATGGGCGAGCGGCATCCATGTTGCACTCTACTTGGGTACCCCAGCATCAGTTTGAGCCGATTCGTTATAACCCGATAGTCTTGCCACCAGGAGGGGATCCCCCAGTTTCGGAGCTGATTTGCCAGGAGAGTGGTCGTTGGTGTGATTCCAAACTCAGTCAGTGGTTTGACCCTAGCACCTGTCGGACTATCAAGGCTATTCCTCTCCCGTGTATGAATGTAGAGGATAAGCTAATATGGCATGACACGGCGGATGGTGATTTTTCGGTGAAATCCGCTTACCATCTGGCGGTTGCTTTGGACAGGCGTAGGGGTTGTTGGAGGGCTGGGGTGGATTGGATGGATCGTTCAAGTTGGATTCGCCTCTGGGAGGCTAACATACCGCCAAAATTGAAGGTGTTTCTCTGGCAAATTTTCCGGCGAATCCTTCCTACTACAGAAGCGTTGAGGGATCGAAAAGTTATGGTTCAGCCGCGCTGCCCTGTTTGTTGGGCAGACGCCGAGACTGTGGAGCACCTCTTTTGGGGCTGTCCGATAGCCAAGGCTCTTTGGGGGGCGGCAGGCCTTGAACATGTCGGGGAAGGATTACCGTGTCACTCTTTTCCCTTGTTCCTGCGGAAGGTTATGAATCTTATCCAGGACCCTGCTTTGTTCATGAAGATGGTGGCTGTCCTCTGGCGTATTTGGCGATCTCGTAACTGGGTGGTCTTTGAAGGCAGGCAATATACGGTTGAGGCACTGATGCGTCAGCTCCTGCAACAGTATGAGGAGTGGATGCGCCTCCCGAGGGATAAAGCGGATCCGCACTCTACTGCTGCTGTGGACCATCAGGCGACCCAGGAGGAGGTTTCAGACGTTTTCTGTGGTTGGGATGGGGCGGTGCGGAGGGGATCGCATTCTGCAGGTGGGATGGTGCTAATGGATCGGAATCGGAATATCATTATGGCATCTGGTTTCCATATCCCTGTTATTGATGACCCTCTGGTGGTGGAATTGCTAGTTTCAAGGAGCGCGATTCTTTGGTGCATTGGGCATGGGTTTGCTGTCGTGAGGTTTGTAGGCGATGCCAAGGTCGTCATTGAGAAGCTCCAGCGGAAGGAGGTTAGGGATGGCAGGATAGGAGCTATTCTGGAAGAGGTGCTGCATTATTTGTCCTGTTCTCCTGGGTTTTCTGTACGGTTTGTAGGTCGGCGTGTTAATAGGGTAGCCCATTTGGTGGCTCGAAAGGCCCTTTCTCTGTACCCGGCTATGCTCCGTCACTTTGATTTTCAGACCTGGCTGATCTCCAGGATGTAACTATCTTTTTGATCTAATATATATGATTATCTTTTGTCAAAAAAAAAAAAAAAGATTAATTAATGGTAAACCATTGGCGACTGAATTTGCTTCTTAATCATCCCTATTTTTTATCCAAACTTTTTTTTAATTCTTTTATATCATCCAAAATTATTAAAATGTTTTTAAATAGTCAAATCTTTCGTAATGCATCAAAACATTAGTCATTTTTATGTTATCGTTAATAATTTTGTAACTCTTTTCCTAGTCGAAATACTAAAATTTTGGAATGTTGACCTTCATCTGTCTCTTTCAAGGTAGTATCATATTGCCAAGTCAATATTACTAACAAATAGGGGTGGGAAACGTTGCGGTTAACTGCACTGCAATTCGCGGTTAATCGCAACCGCAAAGTACACATATTCATCAACCGCAACTGCGCCTTGTACGGTTAGCGGTTAACTACTAACCGTGAAACGCGGTTAACGGTGCACCGCGGTTACTGGAGGTAACAACCGAGTTAACCGTATTAGTGTGACTAATCAAGGTTAAGCAAAAAAATCGCAAGGGACGGTAGCGGGGCAGCAGAGCAGATGTGGAGACTAGAGATCAACGGCCGACGAGTAGAGTCGATGTGGAGAGGGACGAGTAGAGAGTGCGGCCTGAGTCAGCGAACAGAGCAGGTCGATGAGCAGAGAGGCGATGAGAAGAGCAGAAGCAGATGCGAATGGAGCAGAGCAGAAGAGCAGGTCGAGACTCGAGCCTACCGCTTGAGGGCGACTGCCGACAGCGACAAGGGACGACAGCGGGGGGATTTTCTGGCCGTCGGTCGACGTCTCCACTCTCTCTCAACTCTCAGGGCTCTCAACGATGGGAGATTAGGGTAGCTGGGTTAGGGTTTTCAGTATTTCATAGTGGAAAATGGAATTGCGATTCGGTGATTCGCAAAGCCAAAGTGGGGAAGTGGGGAAAGGGGCCGGGTGGGGTGGGGTTGGTGTTATGGGCTGGGATGGACTGGATTTTTCGGTTAGCATTGTTAGAGCTATTTGCGATTTCGGTTGCAGTTAAACCGCAAATCACAAAACAACCAATATCTCCAACCGTGACGGCAAAATAGGTTGTTTTTTGCGGTGTGCGGTTAACCAATAATCGTGCGGTTTTGATGCGGTTAGCGGTTTAACCGCAAAACTGCAACCGTTTTCCCAGCCTTACTAACAAAATTGCTAACTGAAAGTTCACATTTGAACTTTAATATATAGTGTTAAAACTTAAAAGAAAAAAACGTTGACAGGGAGTGAACTTTTGCTCTTGGGCCATGTATCCTTTCACGTGGCCCATATGCATAGAAGTAAAGTGGGTTCTACTTATATAAGAAGTTGCCCAAATACTTATAAGTTATAGGGTTAATATCTTAAATTGGCCCGAACTATACATAAATAATCAACTTTGTTCCGTGGTTTTAGAAATTGATATCGTGGCTTTAATTATATACTATATAATCCAGTTTGGTTAGATGCCTTTGAGCATCAATTTGGACGGTCAACATGCCATTGCCAGCTCACTGGCTAACTGCCTCATCATCCTAAAAATTATTAAAAAATTACAATTATTTATTTTCTTCTATTAACCATTTTAAGAGAGAGAAAAATCATTCATATCCTTTTTTTTCTTCTTCTCCACCGTCCAAGTAACCTAGCGGGCTAGCGGCGGGGGATCAACGATGAGTCGATGACATCTGAATGTAAGCTAGCCGCCGCCGCTCTTGCCTTCTCCGACCACTTCTCTTGCTTCCTCCTTTCTCGATTACAGGGGGTAATCAATAGTGACCTATTCTGATTTCCCTTCTCCCTCTTCTTCTGGGGGCAAGGAAGCCAAGATCGAGGACGTCTCAATCACACTGAAACTCGTCGCTCCTGCCTCTCCCCTAGCAGAAGCAGTGTCTCCTGACTCGTCGCCCTATCCCCAGATTTCCATCACCGTCTGCTCCCCTGGAGGAAAACCCTTCTCCTTCGGCAACCTCGGCGTCGAGCCCATCGTCAACCAGTTCTTAAATCAAAATCTTGATGAGAAGAGGCAGGCACCAAAGCGAGAGGCTAGACGAGGAACTCTACTGGATCGAAAAGCAGATCCAGTTGGAGAAGTAGAGAGACGAGGCTTTGATAAGTCGCTGGAGATAGCCAAGCAGGCGATTGTCGACTGATCGGAGCTCTTAATCCCGAGATCTATCAAGGAGATGGGAGTCGAGGAGCTTATTGACACGCTAAAACATAACACCAAACTACGACCAAGTGTAATCGCAGAATGGAAATGCAGTATAGTGGAATCAAGTAATAAATGTCAACCCAGGGCCTAGATGTACTGCCTACTCCGGAATTATCTATTATCTAGACAGAGGTGTGCATGAATACCACCAAGCCGCGCAACATGGTGATGACAGAGGTGCTCACCTTGAAGTTATTAGGAGGAACTTGAGGGTGCTGAATGGGCGACCTCATGTCTGCAGCTCTGGCAGTCCAGTAGTATCCCATGGTGTGCTCCTCGGGGAAAACCGCATTATCATTTGGATCACCCATGTCTTCCTCTTGGTTGATGTTAAGTTGTGCTAGAGCCCCTTCCGTAGCCAGTCGCGCCTTCAAAGCTCGCTTGAAGTTCCCACAAGTCCGTTCAAACTCTTGGTCCAACGGCAATAGATCTCCCGACTGGTTACGAGTCATGCACTACTTGCACACACTATGCAAACACAACCTGTGAAGGCACAAAGGTGGAAGAGAGAGAATGCAGTAAAGAAAATACTAAAGTAACAGACTTTCACGTTTCTACAATAACCTAGAAGTCCCCGACAACGGCGCCAAAAACTTAAAACGCTAAAACACAACACCAAACTACGACCAAGTGTAATCGCATAATGAAAATGTAGTATAGTGGAATCAAGTAATAAATGTCAACCCAGGACCTAGATGTATTGCCTACTCCGTGATTATCTATTATCTAGCGGAACTAAGTGAATGTAGGTGAGTTCAAAGTAAAGCAGAAAGAAAGTAGTATATTGTCCGGTTTCCTGAAGCAAGAGAAGAGTCACTAGGGAATGAGTCCCCCTAGATCCTTAGTTAGGTCCAAGTTATAATTTTCTTAGGTTGATTTACTGTTGATTAGACTAAGGAAGATCCGACAGTAGCTTGGAATCTCTTAAGCTGACCAAGCCCTCTTCGACAGACTAACCGGTAGACGACTAGTCTTCACCGGGATAGAAAGCTAAGGCAATTAACATAAAACTACACTACTGGAATTGGATTCTAGTACAAAGCAATGAATTGACTAACTCTCGTATAATCAATCCACACCTGTCAATTGAAGAAGCTCTAACAACCTAATCAGATTCTATCTATCTCAGGTTGCAGCAGAAATCAAAAGAAGTTGATCAGGATTCAATTGACTCAATAAACACACTTCAACCGATTATAATCAACCAATATATCAATCCAAAAGTCATTACAACTCAAATCCCCAACACATGGAACTAGGGTTCTTCATACTCAAGTGAGAGAAAGGTCTACTCCATAGAGCGAGAGAGAGGAAAACAGAAATCAAAGCAGTTATACTCATAAAGATGGAAATAATCTGCTCTGGGATGTCAATCTTAACTCCTGTGGATGCAATCTGGGCTTCAATGGTGAGAAATCCACTACAAATAGCTCATAAGATTTGTTCTTCGCACTTTCTCTCTCTATAACTCTGTTTTTGCTCCAAAAAGTCGTATCCTCTCTCAAAGACCTAAAATTGGGTTAAAACCCAGAAAATCATGACCACATGGCCAAACCTTAGGTAACCAGTTCGTGGAGTAAGAGCGACGATTTTAAAAGAATTTGATATTGGGAGCGTGGGGAGAGCGTTATTATAATATTATTTATAATCTATTTTTATTTTAATAAAATAACAAAATAGTAAACAACAAAATTATAAAAAAAATATATATTTAATTATTGATAATAGATAAATGTTTAGTGATATGGAAATGTATTGATATTTTTTGCATTATTGTTCAGATTATCTCAACCCTTTCTCTCATAAATCACTTTGATTTTTATTATTAGTTCTTTAATCTTTCTAGTATTTGCCTAAGTCCATATGTATTTCTTTCTAGTAAAAAAAATAGAAACTAATCAAACTCAAAGCTTAATAGTTAGCGGGCTTTGGGCTTCTAATCTTCAGTTTTGCTCCAAAGGCCCATTCTTCCGCTTATTAAGGAACATAATAGGATAATACGTAAATTTTCATCAACAACCACAAGGGTTCTGGCGGTGGCGCCGTGGCGGTGGATCCCGAAGCTATTTCAACGCCGGTTCTTCCAGGTCTCCGTCAACAGCTGGTCACCAAGCCTCTTCCAACGCCAGCAAATCCTTCTTTCTTCGAGAATGACCGTGAAGCACCTTGTTATTTTCTGATCTCTCCATTTCCTGATAGTCTCTTCCTTTTTCAGTCCGCCCGAATCAGTCGGTGCTCTCCCTCAACCAATCAACACTGACGGTCACAAACTCGCAATGTTCTCGTCGAGTCTGTTCTCACATCCCATGCCCTCCAAATTAATATCTCTCATGGTACAAGTTCAAAATTTCGCGACGCGTCCATTTGAATCGGAGTCGCGTTCTTTTACAGTAAAGTTGCGCTCCCGGAAAAAGAAAATTGCGAGTTATAGACGCTCTGTCCCGGATTTGCGATTTAGCGATCTAAAGCGCGAGCGTTGGGCCTAGGCCCACGATTTAGGTTACCTAAGTCAGGCCACATAGCCGTGTGGAATCCTCATGTGCCCGCCGTGCAACTCTCCAAAATGCATCGTTTGAATTAGTGGCTTGTATTACGTTGCACGGTCGTGTGAAAATCCAGCCAGCTCGTATGGAGTCTCGGCAAATCCCACACGACCAAAAGGGGCACTTAGTCGGCCCGTACCGCCTTGACCGTGCAAAAGAGTGCTGCACGGACAAGTTGCACGGCCGTGTGAAAATATGGTCAGGCCGTGTGGCTAACTCTTCTTCCCATCAATTGTCCAAACTTCGTCCAATCGACCCCGAACTCATGCCCAAGCCTTCATTCACACATTAGGACTTGAAATATGACAAAAGAACACAACCTAACGTAAAATAGGCCAATGAACGATCAATCACTAAGCTAAAAGATCAAGAAATAAAGGGAAAACATGTGCAAATGCGGTGTTATCACTTGTCAAGATGAGGAGGAGGCTGACAGATCTCTAGGAACAATTGGACGGGCGGGCTATATATGGAGATGGAGGCATCTTCGGTTTCCTTCTCCCCCGACAATCCTCCGAATCCATATTTATAAAAGAAGAAAACAAATTGTCGAATCCTCCTTTGTTGTTGTCGATGATAGTATTGTTATCATGTCGGGTCTCTTTCAATTACTTTTTTGTGTTATTTTAAATATCAATTATATATATTAGGTTAAAATATTTAATTTTGAATTTTTTAATATTTTGTATGATGACATGGCACATTGACTGTTAGTCAGTGGCGGAGCCACTCATTAGGTTCACCTCCCTTGGCTTGGAGGAGCAGCAAAAATTTACGAAGGGAAAAGTAAGTTTGGGGAATTACCCTTGACCGAATAATACTAAACAATCTTCCTTACAATCTTCACTTGATGAGTTTCTAATAAATCTTACGATTCTTTATATAAAATAACAAGTTAGTTCTAAAATTAAACCTACGGCTACAACTATTATTGTTCCCATAAGAAGTTCCCAACGGTTGTTTTTTCCCTTGTCGATATTAGTACGATTCATACTAACTACCCCAATTCTTATGATATTTTTGGGTCATAAGTTGAATTCATGTATTATTTTATCTACCATTCGATGGCATGTTTAAAAACTTAAGAAAAACTGTATCTATCTATTTATCTAGTTCTCAAATTGACAATTATCTGTATGTTACGTTGCAACTATAAGTGTGGGAAGATAATTTTCACCCATGAATATACAAAAAATATATATTCAAAATCGGATAAACGATGAGTTGGTAACATATATTGAACAAGAGTTGTGCGCTAGTTTGCACAAGGAATGTGTTCTACAATGTTTTCAGAATATGAAATCTCTTCGTTGTTCGTTATAAGTGGTATGAGTCGAACTATTATTATGTAATTGTAAAAATATTGAGTACTCTGCTGTCGATTTTTTATTTTGTTTAATGTTGAATTTTCTATTATATATAGTTGATTTTTTTCTGATATGAATAAACACCCCCTTGCCCAATTTTCTGGCTCCGCCACTGCCGTTAGTCAACAGTGTTGACTGTCCAAATTGACGGTCAAAATACACGTCCGACCAATTGAGTATATATGGTGTATAGTTGAGACCATGATACTAATTTCTGAAAACATGGGTCAAAGTTGATTATTTAAGTACAATTCAATGCAAAATAAGTTATTAACCCTAAGTTATAACTAATACTTAGCTTGTTGTATTTAGTGAAGACCCCTTAAATTGTGAGGCCCTGTGCTGGCGGGCCTGCCAGCACACTCCCATGACTGGGCCAAGCGGGGAGCTGTGGAGGTAAACGGAGACATATCTGGAGGAGACAACGAGGAGGAGGAGGATTGCCCGTGTGGGATTGAGAGGGAAGGAAAAGAGTTTGGCGGTGAAGACGAGGAGTGGTGAGTCCGAGTCTGGAACTTGTCAAAAGATTTTGGGCTTTACAAATTAATCACAATAAATATTGTTGGTTGAGGGATTCGTCCCCATCCTCATTAAACATCCTCACGATAAATGAGGGAAAATCCATGTACCCAATTTACAGAAAACATTAATTTTTTGTTTCTGTGAAGCTGGCTCATCATTTGTTGTTTGGTTTTCCATATGGAAACTAGAAAAAAAAAACGAAATAGAAAGTGAACATGTTTTTAGAATGCGTGATAGATGTACTCATTTTTGTATTAAAAGTAGGCTAGCTAGATCATTGAGTTGCATATTAGAGTCTAGGATCGTTATGTAGCACCCCTTATTTAGTAGGATTTGAGAGTTTATTATTGTCAATGGTTTGCAATTCATGAAGCACGATCTTGCTGCTACCTGCCTAGTTGATAAGACATGTAAACCATCCAAATTTATGGTGATGGTCTCCTCTAGGACTAGGAGTGAGCACTTGGTAGTTAAACTTACGATCAAATTTACCCGTAATTGAGTCACCCATTATGTTGTTGGTATTACACGTGCTCACTCCTAGTGGAGAACGCAGATGTGGTTAAACCTACGAATCCACCCAAATTTACACACAATAGTGATAACTTTATTTGCTTCTAGCCAAAACTCAAAGGCTAGGATACACCTGATGTGTGATATACATATGCGTTCAATCTTGTTTTCCCTTTCCTCTGTGGTTCCTCTGTTTCTATTTTTCTGCTCTTTTCTTTCATCTCGTTTGGCTTTTCATGTTATTTCTTTTCTTCCTTGTGGTTCCTCTTCCACCTTTGCGGTGATGTTTTTCTTGTCTCCCGTCGGAGATGTTTTTTCTCCCACCAAGCTAGTTTTATCAGATCTATGTGAATGACCCTGGTAGGTGTTTGAGGTGGTGGGTCAATCTTGAGTTCGATTCGCTTGCTCCTCTTTGGTCCGACATCTACCTCCACATGCTTCATCCATAAATTGGGATGATTAGGAGATGCATGGACCTTTGTTGTCTCGATTGAGATTTGAGGGAGCTTGTGAGCAGGGATGTCATCTTCGAAACTAGATTTCAGCCGCTTTGCTCAGATCGGTGATGGATCGATCAACATTCTTCTGTGCGTCACTCGGGTTGCTCCCATGTTTCCTTGTTTTTGTGCAGGTGGATTTTGGAGCCCCTCCTGGGTTCGGTTCTCCCCATCGAGTTTGTTGCCTTCTGATGCTTGCTGGTGCGTCGGACTTTAGGTTGTGCCGCCGGTGTTGGTAGATGTTTCTCTACATCCTCCATCTTTCCCGACGTAAGACCTAGTGCAGTCAAGTTAGTTGGAGGCGGCGCTGTCTGGTGGTGGAGGATGCTTTTGGCAGCCATCTCCTTAGCAATTGGGCCGATGGATGTTCCAAGGGTGGGTTGTCTGTGTGTTTGGACTGGGTTTGGGATTTCAGGTTTTGGGCCTGTGGTTGTCCACTTTTTGGTTTACTCTTGTTCATTTAGCTCTTTTCCTTTCTTCCAATGTTATTTGTAACTCCTTGCACAGTGTTTCGATTAATGAAATGACCAACCAACATTAAAAAAAGAAAGATCAGATATTGCACGTATATTCGGGTATCCCAGTGCATTCCATATCATCATTTAGATCCTCTAGAGGTTCAAATCCACCAGGTCGACTTAATTTGTTAGTATAATACTGGTTAATGTGAGAAGGTAGAAACATAGGCATAAACATATACTTGTTTTTGAGCATATGATGATAACAAGATATTCATTACATGCATGACTATATATAATACAATCATGTATACATGTCCCTGGGTTTATAATAAAAAAGTATACGTACGTACACCCTTCTGTGTTTATAACAAAGTACATGCGCATCTATAGAATGGGAGAGTTGCTTGAATTTGCACATTTTTACAGTAGAAGGTATATATACACTATATATACACAAATTTGTCATCTGAAGTATATACATAACCTTAGTTCTGTGATCTCACATGGAGATCGATGGTGCAGTGAAGAAGAGCCTTTACTATATATTTTGGATTTTGATCTTTCTCTACGATCCAAATGCACTTTGTTCATACATATTTAGAGCCCTACACAATATACCCCAGCAGCACCAAAGCCACAAAGTCAATTAAGAATAAAAAATATAACAAAAATAATATTTTCAGAGAGGTGGTGGCTTTATGTATATATATACATACGTGAAGAATCAACGAGGCTCTCCGAAGAAAGATGAAGGTGAAGAGGGTTTTCGCCTTGCCATTCGCTTGGAATGGAAATGATGATTGTACCTTCCTCCTCCACCACCTCCTGGTGATTCAGCTGCACATATGGAACTTATGGTTATTTAGTGATTTAAAAAAATTCTGAAGAAATAATCATAATTAAGAAAGAAATTTTTGTTAATGGATTAATTATACTTCATAATTCAAAACTATTCATTGGGAAAACAATTATCTCAAATATTGGATGAATATTTATTTGGGAGATTACAATGATCTAGTATTGGAAGATTGTATGCATTGTTACGGAAGGGTGATGAACAACTAAGGTTGGTTTGAAATGTTGGATTCTAGAAATGGTGTATTTATAAATGCATGTATTAAGATTATGAAAAGATTTTTGGTGGTACATAAAGAGTCACAACACCTAATTCACACATGTCTGCGTTCATTCACGTCATTTGGTGATTATACGTAATTCGATGTTTATTCACTTAAGAGTTATGATTATTTAAACAAATGAAATCTCATGAGTGAATAAATATTACAATCATTATTGTTCAGGAATAACCACCGGTACCTTACATGAACAACCACCAATATAACGTGAATAATTATCATCGCGGTTTATATCTATGGTAATTATTCAGGGTATATTGTTCCTTAAGATTATGTGTTGTTTTATATTATTGATTGTCCATGAGAAAAAGTGTGATGGACCTATAAAAAACATAGCTAGATTACGGAAGGGAGAGAGAACTATACGTACGAGTGGAAGGCGAGCCAGGGGTGGATGACGACAAAGGGGATTCATTGGTATTTGGAGAAGCAAGAGGAGAATCTTCAACACCTGAACTATTATTGTAAGCAAACCGGTTGCTCCTGGCCATGGTAATGCTTCGTGTAACCACCAATGGAGGCGCACGGCCGATACGAATACCCGGAAGCGGCGGAGCAATGTGAGAAGAAGAAGAGGAGGAGAAGGAGTTGTACTTCCGGAGCTTTCCCAAGCCGGCCTCGGGAGTCGGGCCGGCCAACGTCTCGTCCCACAACTTATGAAGAAAACCCATTCCGTAAAAGGGTGAGAGAAAATATATAATATATTAAATTTTTCCGATCAGATCTTCGTCGAAAAGGAGAAAGATATAAGTTAAAAAATGGAGAGAGATACAGTTGGCGGGGAAGGAAGGAGGAGGGATATGGGGATGAGCCTTCGGGAGGATTGGAAAGAGGGAGGGAGGGGAGGCGGGGAGGGGATTCCTTCTTCTTCTCTTTCTTTTTCCTCGAGACTACTTTCCCTTTGATCTCTCGCTCTCTCTCTTTCTTCTTTTCGTTCGTTCCTTTCCTTTTCCTTTGTTTTTCTTCCTTGGTTGCAGAAACCATGAGGGGATTTTATAGATACATGCCAACGGTCAGCTAATTTTACCCTAATTAACCATCAAGTTGGCATTGATTGGCTATTAACCTCTTATCATATCCTTGTCTCTGCTAATTGCACAGCCTAATTAGGCATTCGTTCCCCCTATTTGCCATGTACATGTATTCATGAGTGATAATCCAATTTCAGAATTAAGTTGCGGTATCAGAGCTGATATGTTTTTGGTTCAACTCTCACAATTGAATTTATCATTCTGAAGTTTTTTTTAAGTGCTCCGCAAAAATAGGAGAGCGACAAAAAAAGTTAGAGGCGAGCGATCTAGGGTTTACCATCCATGCTGCCGGTGACTGCGCTGCTGGCCGAGGGAGGGGCAGCGGATAGCCCCGTGGTGACAAAGATGATGACAGACCAATGAAGCCCGCCGACGGATTCATCCTCACCCAATCCGACAAAGATGCATGAGTGTGCATCAAGGTCGACCTCACCCAGCCGCTACTCTCAAAATTTTCTTTGCATAGGAAGAAGTATTTTATTCAGTATGAAGGATTATAAAATATCTGTTTGAAGTGTGGGACATACCTTGCGAGGGGTCGGTGCTCTTGCACGATACCGCCAATGGAAATGGAGACCAAATCTACCGTGCCAAATGTCGAACCAAGGATCAGGCGGGCCGAGCTGCTGAAGTTGGTAAGGGCAAGGCGAGTAGCGGGACTAAAACACGCGAAGGGCTAGGTGGTTCCAGGTTCAAAGCCCTGGGCGATGAGGATGTAGAAGTGAATACCATGGATAAATCAACTATGGCCAATAACATCCAGGAGAAGGTCAAGACCATTGGAGTAGTAAACCAAAAGTCGGAAAAAGCTCGGAAAAAGACGAGCGGAAGCACTAACGAAGTAGGAATGCCATCGGGATTGATAGGTCATAAGGCTGAGAAACAGAATGAGAGGCCGGAGCGTAGTAAGAAAAAGTAGATGTTCAACGAGCCTCCTAAAACTTCCTATCCTCGGCCAACGGCGTCGGCCTGCTCTACTAGCCCAATGAACGTCAACAAGCAAGTAGGTATGCCCCGACCGACATAGCAGGAGGGTTATCAAACAAGTGGGGGCCCTACTCGCGACACAATAACCTTGGATGGGCATTTTATAAGACCTCCGGACACCGCAAGTCAACAAAAGGATTTTCCAGGGGAGTTTTCCACAGTGATGGACAAGGAGAATGATACGGAGAGCCTCGTCAATGAGGCTCCTCCGAGCTGAGTTTTTCCTGGGTGCAAGCCAGAGCCTACTTTCCATACGTTATTAATGATGAACATATTTACGTGGAACTGTAGGGGTGTAGGGAGCAAGCGATTCCTAAGAGTGCTTAAGGAGTATCAGAGAAAATATAATCCAATTATTGTGATCATTGTAGAGCCGAGAATAAGTGGGGATAAGGCGATACAAGTGGTCAAGAAACTTGGTTTTGAAAAATATATGATTTTTGATGTTGTGGGTTTCTCGGGAGGTATATGGTTGATCTGGGACTTAACCCTTGCCACTATTACGGAAGTGGACAGGTCGTCTCAAATGCTTCTGGCTCAGGTTACAAAGAGTGATGGTAGCTGGTATCTTTCGGCTGTGTATGCGAACCCAACTTTAGTTCAGAGGCGGGAGTTATGGCATTCGATTAGGGCGTTTGCTGAGACTGTAGAGAATTCTTGGATTCTTGTAGGGGATGTTAACTCTATCATGCAACTATCGGATAAGTCCGGTGGGGCACCGTTTGACGCTAGTCGCGCGAAGGAGTTCCAAAATTCCGTTTTAGATGTTGGGCTTGTGGATCTTTGCTTTGCTGGACTACCTTTCACGTGGTTTAAGCGTGTGAAGGTAAGGCTGGATAGAGTTTTGGTTAATGCAGCTTTGAGTGACAGGTTCCCAGAGGCAACAGTGCGACATCTACCAAGGGTCAAGAGTGATCACCCGTCGCTTTTGATGGCTGTGAACCCGACTTTCCTACCGTCTGGCCTGAAGCCATTTAAATTTCGGGCGGCATGGTTAACTCATGAGGGCTTCAACGAAATGGCTAGTCAGGCATGGGCGGGAGGGGTGGACTTCTTATCGTCTATTACATAGTTCATTAGGGAAGCCAAAAAGTGGAACGCGGAGACCTTTGGTAATATTATTAGAAGAAAGAACGCGCTCCTTGCCAGAATTGAGCGACTGGAAGCTCAATATGGTGGTGATGCATAGACTGACTCGGTGAGGTCAGCACGGCAGGAGTTGGAGGAGGTCCTCTTACAAGAGGAGCTACTGTGGTGTCAGAAGTCTAGGTTGGAGTGGGCGGCCTTCGGTGATAGGAATACTAAGTATTTCCATTTGCGAACTATAAATCGAAGGAGGAGAAATTGTGTAACAACACTGAAGAACGAAGCGGGCGAGTGGATTGAGGAACATGAACTTCTTCTTGATCTTGCTTTTCAAGAGGTTCCACCCACCTTGAGGAACATGAACTTCTTCTTGATCTTGTTTCTCGGGCTTGTACACAAACGATGGAGCCCTTATCCGTACTCTGATGCGTGCTTTTCAAGAGGTTCCACCCACCTTTGGGCTTCGATGGAGAAGGAGTTTACACCATAAGAAATTCACCAGTCCATTAAAGCAATGGGTGCTTTGGAGGCACCAGGGAAGGATGGCCTGAATCCCCTTTTTTACTAGCGGTGTTGGGACTTTGTTGGCCCTGAAGTGGTAGAGTTTGTAAAATCCGGCTGGCATACGCCAATGGGGGTCCAGGAAGTGAATGATACCGTCATCGTATTAATTTCAAAGGTCCAGAGGCCTTCTTTGATCGAACAATTTAGACCGATCAGCCTCTCCAATGTGGCTTATAAGATGATAATGAAGTGCTTGGCAAAGCAGATCAATCCCTTGATGCCGCGATTGGTACATGCTACACAGACAAGTTTTGTACCTGGTAGGCATATTACTGACAATATATGTATTTTGCAGGAGGTTATTCATTCAATGCAGGTTAAGCAAGGCAAGGTGGGCTGGATGGTTCTCAAAATTGATTTGGAAAAAGCTTATGATAGGATCAAATGGAGCTTTGTTCGTGAGACTTTAGAAGCTGTGGGTGCCCCGACGAGCTTCATCGAACTGATTATGAGATGCATCTCGTTCGTCAAGATTCAGATCCAACGGAATGGTGGCCTCACCGGCGCATTCTCACCCTCAAGGGGGCTCGGACGTGACTGTCCTAACTCTCGTGAAGTGTGGTCGAAACTGTTGGAGGGCAAACCAGACCGAGTATTTTTTCCAGGATGACTTAACGAAATGGGTGCTACATTACTTATCGAGTAAAGGCAAAGTTATTGATCCTTTGGTGTTTGTAGTCTTATGTTGGTAATTGTGGAAGAATCGTAACTTGTGGGTGTTCGAAAAAACATTAGCGCAGGCGGATCAACTTCATCATATGGCGGGCAACTTGGGGAGCAAAGCAGGGAGCATTTGTGAGGAGGGGGTTGCTGGTGGAGGGTGGAAGTCATGTTACGAGTCTTATTAGTTGGAAGCGCCCTCCTCCGGGCTGGATATGTGTGAATTCCGATGGAACAATTGTCTTGGCGCAAGGAAGCTCGACGGCAGGAGGGGTTCTAAGAGACAACGATGGGCGTTTCGTGGCGGCCTACTCGATAAATTCAGGTGGTGGATCCATTACTAATGCAGAACTGGCATGGATCGGGCATGGACTGCAAATTGCATGGGATCGGGGACATCAGAAGGTAGTTCTGCAGACTGACTCTTCAACAGCCTTATCGCTCATATAGTCAGCTACTACTATCTTCGTTGGGGCACTCCTTGTCTGTTGGTGTGCATTATGTTGAAAATCCAAGCGTTGGCTTGATATATTGGTTGTATTTTGATGCTATTGGGGTCCAAATCCCGCAATCCTTTAATAATTAAGGGTTAGAGCGCCCCTTTGCGCTCTGTTTCCTACCAAAAAAACTTTTTTCCCTGATTTTACATGCATGGATCAGGATTGGAATATGGTTGTTTGGACTGAGCCCAGGTTGGTAAATGGCTAGCTTCATTAGTCTGCTCAGTACAAATTTTTAGGGCCATGCTGATGGAAAACAAAGGCCGCGACTACTAACGGGCCACTTTTGCTTTATATGGATGCTCAAAGTGAAAGTTCATTTTATGGGCCTGGCCCACATCGAGCTAAGCTAAAATCCCCAAAAAGGAGAAGGGAATGGATCAGCTTGTAATCGACAACCATTTATCTCTGCAACACATCAAAAGTTCTAAACCCTACATCATAACTAAGTAAAACCAATACCCACCATTCCGGAATTCCCAATATTTAATTGATTTTTTTTGTATGTATATATATGATTCACAAAAACTAGGAGGTTTTTAATCTGTACATGTTATTATGGATATCATGTTGTACGTTGAGTGATTAAGTTGAGTGAAAAGGGTTTGAGAAGCTAAAGGAGGGGGACTAGGGTTGGGCAACGGGCGGATCGGGTGGATTTTGACCATGAAATTAATTCACCCACTATTCAACGGATTGACAATGTATCAATTATGATCACCCACTTATATTTTGTCTCGGGTCGGATCGGACGGATGATGCGGGTTCATTCACAAGCCAACACTTAAAATTTAAAAATACAGAGTTATCACCATTTGATAAACAATAATTTTTATGATGTACAAAGCTATTGCATGCTCTCTTTTGCATATACATGTAATATAAGTGAAAGTCAAGCACCACAAGACCATACATTTATCAACCTATCGTCATAAACTACACAACTAATGTAGGCAAAATCGTGCTTCAAAACTTAAAAACTTACGATTTTACGTTTCTAGGTCGCTAAAACGCTTCTACACAAATTGTTAGTTTTTACAACTTATATAGTTAAAAACTCTGATTTAAAACTTAAAAACTTACGATTTTACGCTTATAAATCACCAAAACGTTTCTACTTAGAAACTCACTTTTTTTTTACTACATTGAATACAACAATATGATATACCAAGTTGAGCGATAAATATCCATTTGCACATAAATATCCAAACAGATTGAGCGATAGGATCCAACAATAGTGTTTTGTGTCTGGTTTCAAATACATAAACATTATCCAATCACAACGCAAGAACAAAAAGATTTTTCACTTCAATTCCTTACATTCCTTGATGACCCACGCGGGGGATGTAGGTGATCTAGCTGGCTAGCAATCCACTCATATTATGCGGATTCGATCATTTTACTTTACGGGAGGATCGATCAGGTCACAACTGCAGGTCACCAACCCGCCTTCCCAGTCCTAGTGGGAACATAGGGAGGTAGGAAATTAAGGATAGGTTGCTTAGCTATAGGTAGCTAATTATTATTTTTATCTCTTGATCATTTGGTATTAGCAACGTCCACTTGCTTAGCAACTTGATGATTATAAGTAGACGACTATTAAAAGAAAGCTTGCATTATTTGTATAGTTAACCAATGTTGTTAATTAGAGGTGGCAATTGGATCGGATTCGTGAATTCGTGGATTGGATTGGTGGATCCATGGATCAAATGGATTGGATCCAATGGATTCATGGATTGATCCATGAATCCAAGGCTTGGACCACAATGTAAATTTTGAAAAGTTTAGGTACTAAAATGTCTTAATGAAAAATTTTAGGTACCAAAATGTAATTTTCCAATGTAATTTTTCGTATAAAAATATAAATTTTAGGTACCAAAATATAAAAAATATAGGTACCAAATCATAATTTGCCATTTGGATCCATGGATTGATCCATAAATCCACCTATCCAATTGCATTTGGATCAAATGGATTGGATTTAAATGGATTGGATTAAGTGGATAATTTGGTGGATGGATTGGATTGGATTCATGGATTTGGATCCTAATTGCCACCTCTATTCTTAATTGCTCTTCTATTGTATATATATTTTGCTTCGTGGTGATTCACGAGGATCAGGATAATAATATCTTTTATCAAAACATGGAAACACAACATCACGTGCCAACAAATTATAACTAAGTTAGAGAAACTAGATTTTACTAGCTAGTTTGTATAATTATGTCCCCCATTTCCTTTGTTCTCTCTTCCTTCTGCGGAGGGAAAGGTTGTATTTTAATGGTAGAATAACATGTATCCATTGATTGAACACAAGCAACCTTCCATCGGATCTCTTTGTTGGATATTTTTTCCGTTGTGGGTTGCATTATTTTAGAAGGTGTACTCATATTCGTGGGGAGCGGGACCCGTGGGCATGATCATGGTATAGATAGCCTTCTTCGTCATCAATTTGAAAAGTGGGATGAATGAATTGAATGATCATCACCTTGCCTGCCCCACGTTAGTCATTTCATGGATTGGAACCGGCCAACCACTTTGCAATAGATCGGGACAGAGTTTATAGCTAGTCTTTGGATGTGGTATTTGAGTGTAATATTTTGTACTAAATAATACAACATGCTGTATTTGACATATTTTTGTCACACTTTATGTCACTAGAATGCTAATACTTAATTTGTTAGCATGGTGGTATTATTAGTTTCAGCAAGTATAAACATTTTGGGATGCAAATTATTATTAGTATCCATTATATATTGGGATGCAAACTATAAACTATTAATTGTATCAACATCGCAAAATGTGTACATTTTCTCTGCACAATTGGTTGATGGAGTAGTGAAAATTTAGATGCAAATATTGCATGGATTCACATGAGACAAAGTGGAAAGTGTCGAAAGTAATACAGTCTTGTTAATTTGCTATGAAATTATTATAAATATTAGGCAACTTTCTTAATGACTAGTTGGAGAATTGCTTTTGCGGATTAACCCACGATCCAACCGCACCCATCCGGAACTCACCCAACCCGACCAGTAGAAGAATGTGGGTGGATAGCGGGTCACAATTATATCAATCTGCTAGTAAGCGGATGAGTCAATTTGAGTCCAAAACTCACGCAACCCGCCCATTGTCCACCCCTACCAGAAACCTCATAATGCAGACCACAAGTTCCATGAAGCAGAGAAACATCATAAAGCATATCACAAGTTCCCTAAAGCATAGAAACATCATAAAGCATATCACAAGTTCCCTGAATCATACCAGAAACCTCATAAAGCATATCACAAGTTCTTTGAAGTAGACCAGGAACCTCATAAAACATATCGCAAGTTCCACGAGGCATATCCAAAACCTCATAAACTAGACCACAAGTTCTCTGACCAGACCATGACCTCATAAAGAATACCACAAGTTTTCGGAATAAAACAAAAAATCTCATAAAGCAGATTGTAAAGCATACCAGAAACCTCATAAAGCATATCACAAGTTTCTTAAAGTGGACCAGAAACCTCACAAACTTGGATCTATTTGTAAATTTTAAAAAGTTCAGGCATCAAAATGCAAGACATAAAATTTTTAGGCACTAATATGTAAATGTTAATCAATAGTCCTAGTGCTTATATGAAAGAAAGAACAAAAGAAGATGAATAGAGGACGAGTGCGTTCTTCAATGGTGATTTCTCAAAGAGTAGTATAAGCGAAATGACGGCTTCTTCGCCAACACATGCAAGATTGGGAATCGTTGGGGAAGAACGTGAGACGCCCATGGAAACGAATAAACATGACCAACAAATCATAAGTAAGGATCTTTCTCAATTTAGCCATTGTACAAAAGTGTGACACTAAATGCAAAAAGATCAAATCATAGTTGCCTACCAAGTTGATCCAAGCCAAACTTCGGGAGGATCCAACTATAACCCATATAGTGACATCTACACACCCGATTTGTAAATCCTTGAAGTTTAACGTATTATTTAGTATGTTGCTTTTAATTATTTATTTAATTATGTTGCTAAGAGTACTTTGAATTTACCTTTGATGTATGATCTACTTTTTTTTAATGAGATAGATAGTTAATAGTTAAGGAGTTACAAGGAATTGAAAAGTAAATAACGGTAATCAGCCAAATGTTGATCCACCGTTGCAAGAGACGTTTTCGCCACGCAATGGGCAGCCCTGTTATTAGTTCTACGAGGTGAGCAAACAAAATGAATAAACGCGAAAGAGGCTTTCATCAGCCAGACTTCCTCTAAGATTGCACCGCCACGACTATGTTGCACTTCATTCTCCCTCGCTCCCGGAATTATCAATTGGGAGTCCCCACAAAAGTAAACAGAGGAAAAAACCTTAGTTAAATACCAATCCATCGCATCCCTCAAAGCTATTAACTCCAAAAAAATTGTGTCAGATAACCCTTCATAGAACTTACCGTAAGCGCAAACAATGGCAGCTGAACTCGAGAATCCAACAAAGCCGATGTTGTCCCCAACCTCCCGGCGAGTAGCACCATCAAATCGAATCAGCAAACCACCTGGAGGGTAGGACGCCGCAGGGTCTTCCAAGGGAGACCGACCTGGATGATTGAGTCTGCGGACGCTAGCAGATGTTGCTGCAGTCCATTCGACCCTTTGCTGTAAATACTGTCAGAGGAGGGGACCTGGCAAGTATTGGATGTAATCATAGCACGACCAACAACGAGCTTTCCAAATCCGCCAGATGATGAATAGGAGCTCTGCCATCTCCACCTTATTAATCTACAACGCAAGGAAAACATGAGACCAGGCCAGATCAGGGGACATAGTTGCGAGGACCACTCGAATGTCATCCTTTCCCGCCAGGCTCCAAACTCCACACGCAACCCTATAGTCAAATAAACAGTGGGAGATGGATTCAACAACATCTAAACATACAGGACATAAGTTGGATTCACTGAGGGATTTAAACTGATGAACTTCCTGGCAAGGCAGGAGGCCTCTAACAACCCGCCACAAAAAGAATCCGAGTTTCGGCGGTACAGGCAAGCTCCAAAGCAGTTTCTAGAAATGAGAGTCCAAGTGCGGAGGAAGGGTGTAAAACAGCTCTAAACGTTCATACAAGAGGAGGTGGTAACCCGTCTTCACTGTATATTCACCCGAATCAGAGTAATGCCAGATAAATCTATCAAGTCGAGGCATGGAGGGAACGGGAATAGACAATATCCACTTAATACTATCATTGGTAAAGTAGGAGAGAAGGAGATCCATATTCCAAGAGCGAGTCCGGGGATGAATCAAAGAAGCTACAAATGGATTGCCAAGCTGAACGCCAGGTAAAAGAGATGATGAAGTAGGTAGCCATGGATCGTTAAGAATTTGGATGGCTGTACCACACCCCACTTGCCATCTTAGTCCCTTTCGGAACAGTTTACGGCCTTCTACGACACCCTAGCACGCCCAAGAAGGTCGCGTTCCCGTCAGAGCATTAAGGAAGTTACATTGCGGGTGATAGTGAGCCTTGTACACCCGAGCTAGAGTTGAGTTAACGAGACTTCATTTAGATGTATGATCTACTTTCATTGTTAATAATAATAAAGTTAGTAAAAAAATAATATCTAAATTTATAAAAGAAAATACATCAAAATATTCGTTATAATTAAGTATTACTAACTATGTAAAACTAATCATCAGATGATCCACCTTCGTCTATGGCTCGTGAGCCAAAGCAGCAAAAAAAAAAATATTTCTCTTAAATTCCCTCCTTTCCCACTTCCTATTGGAGATGGTGTTAGTGACAACATGAATTTTATTTGTTATTGTATTAAGTATCCATTCCACCAAGCCATTCTTCATAGGATTTGCATAGTGTGTTAGGACTTAGGAGAGTGGTTTGCAATTAGCATGTAGGAGCGATAACAATTCATGTTTCACATCCTTATTAGGATTTCTAAGGAAGCAATTAGTTCAACCGACGGACTTGAAGTTTGCATAGAAGTATCATATTCCATATTTTTAATCAATATTTTTGACAGTTTTGAGTTCTTAAATACGTAACTCCATAATCAAATTATCTTTCATACAATGTCAACCCAACTTATTCAAATTACTTGAATTAAATTGGATTTAACTGATAAGTCAAATTAAAAACCAGGGCACAACAACACCATGATCTTGTCAATGAGTTACTAAATATCTCCTTCGCCCTTTTTTTCTTTCATATTAGAGTCTGGCTTTTGGGAGGGGGTTTAGGGTCCATTTCCCACGTGCACTGGGCTCCCTCATGTTTCCCAGAATTGGTAGAGCTTTCTGTGTTGCCTTTTTTGAGCCAAGTGGAATGAAAGAGTGGGGTTTCCCCTTTTGGTTGGGTAATCTCCAACTTGTGAGCACTATAGTATTATTAGGCCACCTTCAGCTGAATAGTTATATGACTAGTCAATCAATTTGGCAAATTGCACAGCAATGCGCTAATCAATTCTATCACACTCCCGAATTTTGGCTAAACAACCATGAATTACGCACGTCTTTGTCGCCACAAGGTGATTGAAGCGTCCATTTTATCAAAGAATGTCACAGATCCGTTGTTGGGAGAAGGTTACGCTCGATCTTATACCACTCTCTAACACGCCCCCTCAAACGAAAGCCAACCCACAGGCTTGAAGTTTGCACAGGCCCACCATACCATGTGCTTGAAAGACAACAGTTAATATTGGGGGTCGTGGAGATTCGAACACATGACCTTTTGGTTCTAGGCTCTGATACCATGTCAAGAACTAGTTGATCCCAATAACTCGAATTGTTGGGAGAAGGTTCTGCTGGATCTTATACCACTCTCTAACAGAAATCACCTCTTCGAATGACTTTTTCGTGTACTGTCTGACCGATTGCTAATCCACCTATGTTAGACTTGAGTTCATCCATTCCTACCTCAATTTGAACGCAAAAAGATGCTCAAATAAGCATTGGCAGAAACGCTGTTTCTTAAATCATTCCTTTATATCTAATTTGACACTAAGAGAAACACAATAATGATCAGCAGGCTTCAAGAGCCACTTTTACAACTTAGACAAGGTGGAGAGGCACACAAGATCTGCAGCAGCATTTGCCAGACAGGCAACACTCTTTATCTTTTTGTTACAAGATAAACACTTCCCTCCATTTGCTGAATCCCTTCCTTTCTGGCTGCTGCTTTGCTTCTGCATCGCCTTCTTGTGTCCATATTAGGTTAGGCCTTCCAGCTACATTACTTGGAGCAGACATACTAGCCAGGCTGAATCGATCAATTGCTGCATCTCACCATCCTTGACCAAGCATGGACATGAAGTCGTCACTGGACATATGGCCAAACGATGACACATTCTGTTTCCTACCTTGCTTGCTCCTTCTACCGTCGACCCCTCCTAGAATTTTTCCTCCTCTTGCTGCCACCCCCTTCTTGAAATCCTTCCGGTTTTCCACCTGTCTTCATTAACAGGAAACACAATGGCGCATATGTGTTAATGGATTAAGTTAAGATGCCCAATCATACTCGAGTTTTTCGTATTATGTAAATCGGAAGCAGTGGGAAGCTCCAAACTGAGGACCACACTTGAACATGTTTTATGGGCCTCTTCCTCGCACAAGCTCATAGATGCACAAGCTCATAGATACAAATACCTTGACGCTTGGGACCAATGGAGGGCAATGACCCTAATTCATGAAGGACAATGCGAACAGTGAACTATATTTGGATACAACGTGAACAGTGAGGTGACCATTTGTTCTGCAACACACATCTAAATTAGTGACTCTTAACACTCTGTCACATTCTTCAACACTTCAAACATGTCTCACTTAAGCTACCAGGAATTCCAACTCCAGAGCACCAAACCAAATCGTGCAGTCACTCATCAACAATTCTATAGAGCGGGGTTGAATTCATGACACTGAAGACAAGAGTGGTAGCTTACCCCTAGAGAGAAGTTCTGAAAGTGAGAAGCTTGGTTGAGTGAATCCTTCATGCCATTGTTCCCCACTTTGAGCTCAGGGCTGCTGCTTCCATGAGTGGAGTTAGATCTCTGGAAGTAGGACGTGTAGGAAGCTGCAGAGGAAGTTGACGATGACGATAAAGACGAGGAAGCATCGAGGGAGGAAGAAGCTCCAAATGATGACTCAATATCAACATTGAACATTTCATTGAATAAATCTTGCAGCTGCTCAAAACTCTCCTCCCCAGTCTCCTGCCATTATCCAGACATTTCCAAGAAACCCCGTCAATATTCTAGTGCTATGGTAGAAGCAAAGGTCATGAACTTTCTGCTCATATTGGGTTTTGCCAATCAAAGATTTGAGATTGAGGAGGCTTACCACAGTAGGTTCAGTTTGGCTCATCATGTCAGCCATTTCATTCAGGAAATCACCCATTCCCTGCAAATAACACCATAATTAGTGGCTTGATATCGATCTTTTTTAATTATCAAGCAAATCAAAAGGCTTCCTTTATGTTTACAAGGAGCACACAAGAATCAAAGCATGAGAGCTCAAAGGGATTATTACATCTTCGTCATCATCATCATCATCATCATCACTATGGTAGGCTCCGACGTCGTAAAGGAACCTCTTGTTGGCATCAGACAGAACTGTTTTGTAAACAAAAGAAGTGACAAACAAACACAAAATAGAAGCGTTGGGAAATGGGGATAGAGAAAACAAGACAGAACCAGACAAAGAAGAACCCACCAGAAGTCCCCCAAACTTTCTATTGCCAAATCTCCAACTTTTTTAATATAATTCAACTTGCCAACTTGGCGTGCCGTATTGAGAACAAAATTTTGGTTTTCATACATGATACAACACAAATTTTCTACTGATTAAGACGGTTTTAAGGAAGAAGAGGGGAAGTACCAGAATATGCCTGCTGAATTGCCTGGAACTTGCTGTTAGCTTCTTCAACATGCTTCGAGTTTCCTGAAGCTGAACAACGATCTGGATGCCATCTCTAAAATAGTTTCCCCCACAAATTAACAGAAGGCCAAAAACGTTAGACAATGTTGACCCACCACCCGGATTGGCACTTTTCAGCAGAAAGTTTCTATCTTTGATCAACCCTTTTCATAATCAAGCTGAAATTTAAATCCAAAGAGGCAAATTATACGTGCATGCAACAACATGATCAGAAAGAGGAGGTTAAAAAACTAACCAGAGCAAGTCTCTTGTAAGCATTCCTGAGGTCTGAGGTAGAGCATTCCTTTCGCAACCCCAAAACTCCGTACAAATCCCTGCCACTACTTATGCTGCCATTATCTCCAAGATTCGCCATTGGTGTTTCCGTTCTCAACGAAGTCCAAACCTTCACCCCTTTTTTCTTGTCGACAAATTACAACAAACAAGAACCCAATAGAACGCTCAACAAAACAGAGCAAACACAAAACCCTGTTTTAGAAATGGAGTGGGAAGCTGGCTTGTTAGCATAAAAAAAAAAAAAAAAGGGAAGCGTAAAGAAGGGAGAAGAAAGGGACGAGACCAAGAAAGAGAGAGAGAGAGAGCTAAAATCCACTAGCTTTTCCACCTTTTCTCCTGTGTCCTACTGTCCTTCGACTGGAGGAATTGGAGGTGGGAGAGGAAATTGTGAAAGGGAAAAAGATCTGCTGGCGCTGGCTGTTGCTGGTGGCTGCCAAATAGAATTCTCCAGAAACCGGCCATTTATACATAATAAAGTTTCTTTCTTTCTTTATCTCTGCCTTGTGGTTTTGATTTGGATTTGTGTTTGTTTACCGATAATGGTATTGTATCTAGTTGCAAGTGGCATTGCTATATAATAATCTCTCCTCTAATATTCAATTAGTTATTCTGCACCTCATTGCAATGATCTTTTGTTTAAATATTTCCCACCACGAGAAAGATCAATTACTATTTGAACCTCAACAATGGGTCCACCAACTCTGATTTCACTATAGACTCACAACTCTGAATTTTGTAATAGAAAACGCAAGTGCCTATGCAAGTTTGTATCTATTAAATTCAACACACTTATTATGCTAAATGTAACATGTGATCTATTTTTAAATAAACGTGTATAATTATAATAATACTCTATACTATATACTTTAGCCTTTCTTGAAACTTCTAAATTAAGTGTTGCGAAAATTGTCGAAGATGAAATTTGTAATAGAAAATAGAGAACAAAATACATATAGATTACTGTGATTAGGGCTGTTAATGAACCAAGCCGCTCATGAACGGCTCAGTGTGTGACTCGAGAAAAACTCGTTCGACACTCGATTCGTTTTAATCGAGCCGGCTCGCGAACAAGCTCGTTAACTAAACGAGCCGAACCCGAGCCATACCATGTTCAGCTCGAAAGCTCGCGAACAAGCTCATTTAATGGTTTGACATAAAAAAGGATTAGAATTCATGAATTTTATGTATTGAAATTGGGATAAATATTGTGTTTTACTTTGCTAGACTTTGCTACAGGTTAGAATGTAATTTTGTGCGCAGTTCTAGGTCAATCTTGAGCTATTATGAACATTTTATGAGCTGAACTCGAATTTGGGCTTGTTAAACTTATTTGACGAGCCGAGCTCGAGTCGAGCTCGAGCTTTCATTTTCATAAACGAGCCGAGCTCGAGCTTGCACTTGCATACTAAAGCTCGTGACGAACACGAGCCGAGCTCGAGCCTGGAAATATATTAACGAGCCGAGTCCGAACTATGGCAAAACTCGGCTCGACTCAGCTCATCAACAGCCCTAACTGTGATGCATACATCCAATAAATCTTACATAAGTCTTGTTTATTTAGTATATTAGTGCTGATACACAACAAAGGGGGAAAAATCTAGAAATATGTGGAGCACACACAACCAAAATAAGGGTGATTTTTGTGGCAAAGGAGAGAATGGTTGAGGTTGGGAGGGAAAATGGACGGTGGAGATGGAGAGATGCCTCTTAGATATTTTGGTGAGAATGAGTGAATACAAAAGATGTGTCCAGAAGGTTCTGTGTTTAGGTATGATTGGTCCCTTTCGATGGCCTCCCAATTAAAAATGAAAGATTGAAAGCAATTGGAAGTATTGAATATTGATTACAATAGAAAGGAGAAGGAAAGAAGGAGAAGTGAATGCTTTGTTTGGGAAGAAAATGGAGAGCTCGAGAAAGATTTTTTATGATAAGACAAAATAAAGTTTTTAGATCATGCAGAGGTCAAAATTTTACCAAAATTTCCAATTTTGGAGAGGAAGAAGTTGAAAGATTCAAATGCCCTTCATATTCTTCAACATGCTTCTTTTTCTAACTAACCTTAAGCATTAGAGAGCACAATGGTAGTTGGTTTGTCTTTTACTAGCTTTTTATCTGATCCGTTGGTTGGAAAGATTTATTTTATAATTTATATGTTAATCATTTTAAATCTTCTAAATATTTTGTAACAGAGTTTGTAGTATGTCTATATTGAATTTCCAATATTTAGCACACTCACTTGTGATGCTTCGGTTTTCTAATCATAAATTATGTCGCTGTCACGTCCCATTTAGAACTTATGTCAAAATTTGTCAACCAAAACACTAATATTTAGCGTACGCCAACCTGAACCACACACATATATATAATTCCAGCTAGCGTGCGCCAGGAGTACGCTACACTCTTGCGTTCATACTACCATACGACCATTGAGTTTTACTATTTAGACTCGAATTAATCGGTGTTTTTTGGGGCATGATACTATACCCTAACCTCTAATAGGTGAACTCCAGTCCCTAATTCTGTAACCTCTAATTTATGCACATACTTCGTAATACCTATCTTCTATCGTATCTTGAGTTAAATAAAAAATATAGTATACATTGATATTACATATACATGTATATATGTGTGTGTATATATTAGACTCAAAATTATCTAGAGATCTCGCTTTTACCCCCATAACGCCAGACAACCATTGGGGTTGTCTATCGTTCGATATGTAATATATAAAGAGGCAAATACTAAGATCCTACTATTTATTTCTTATCCTCTCCCGTCGTCCCCTTTATGGAAAATAAAAAGGTAGGGATGACAGGATCATAGCTCGATATGGTTTTATTATGTTCATCGTATCGGAGGTTATGTTCTTTTTTGCTTTTTTTTTGTTTCTTTTTCATTCTACTTTAGCACCTATGGTCACTACAACAAATTCGGCCTATTATGACGAGGCAATTTTGTCATATTAGATACCCATTTTGTCATATTAGGTATAATATGACAAAATGTGTTGTCACAAAGCTTTGTCATTTTATCGCTGTCAAGATAGGTCAAATGTGACAAATTTCTAAAATAACGTTGTCATATTTGTTGTATGATATTGCGACATATTCTCGTGTCATATAATTGGTAAAAAATTGACGAATAGTTTTGTCCCAATAAGGAAGGGTTTGTCACATTTGGACTTTGGCTTGTCAGTTCAGCTCATGTTCTAGTTAGTCTATTGTGACAAAATGAGCTTTTGTGACGAAATATTATGTCATTAGTTTTGTCATAATTTGATGATTTTGTCAAAATTGATATTCATATTACACGATCATACGATGAATATATTTTGACATAACTGCATATTATCTCGACGACCAGATCTGTGTTGACGACCCTTCTTTCACCTTAATCGAACCCCAAAAAATAGCAATCTCCCATTTTCGCTCTCCACCTCCAGAAATGGAACCCCCAGCACAATATCCCCAAACCCATAAATTGAAACTCCCAAACAAAACAAAACCCAGCATTCAACACTCGTCCACCTCAATCGAACCCCAAAAGATCCCCCCCAAACCCATCTTCGTAGGTTCCTTTCCCAACTGTCACCAGCACGCTGCTCCTCTAGCAGTCGATCCACGTCGATGCACCGCAAACCGTCACTTCCATGGCGGATCTGGGATGATGTTGAAGAAGGCAGGTTGTTGACCCTAGAAAATCAAAATCATACCAGATGAACTGAGATGGATATTGGGGAAAGACAGACAAAATTAGAAGAGGGATTCTCTATACCTTCTCTGATCTGGTTCAGTGTAGGAAACCTGTCGAGTCTCCGAGTTGCGACAGAGTCAACCACCCGCGTCATCGAGCCGAGACTGAGTCATCCCCTCGAGTCGCGCAAGTACTTTGTCCAGAATCGCTCCTCGACATAGGATCGAAGCTTGCAAACGGGTTAGAAGTTCATCGGCCAGAATCGCCAGTGCCTTCCACGTCGCTGTATCGCAACACCGGAGTTGAGGCCCAGTACGCAATCGACCTGCTATGTGGGATATCAAAGGTCGGTGCCGCCAGAGATGGTGTTGGTTGAATCTGTGTGACGGAGCCAGGGAGGAGAGCATTCGTTTAGGGTTTGTGGGGCGCCGATTCTGAGATAGGAGGCGAAGTCATTTGATTGGGGAAGAAGAGAGAGTAATATAAAGGGATACAAATGGAGGTGAATTAATTGCAAACAAATAAAGACAAGGTAAAGTTGATTACCGCGAAAAACTTAAAATTTGAGGAATCTCAAAATTTGAAAATTTCAATTTTCCTCCGCCAAAACAGAAGTGAAAGTTTGGGAGGCAAACTCAAAAAATTTTGGTTTTGAGTTGGTTCCCAAGAAACCGACTTCAAAATGTCTTTTGTCTAACACAAGCTAATCTGACGAAAATGCCTTTTGTCAAAAACGATACCACTATATTATGACGAACATGCCTTTTGTCAAAGCCGAAACCACTATATTATGACAAACATGCCCTTTTGTCAGCTCGTCGTAGGATTATTGCTATCTATTGTGACAAAAATTTTGTCACATTACTCACTTTAAATGACAAACGATTCAGACTACAAGAAATTTGTCACTATTGAGTCTCTTATATTCCGATATGGGACGCCTATTTTGACAAAATTAATTGTGACATGAAATATTTGTCACATTACTCACTTTAAATGACGACTTATTCTGACAACAGTATTTTTGTCCCATTAGGTATACCAAATAGGACATATATTATTTTTGTCATATAATAGTACCTATTGTGACAAAAAGGAAATGACAAAATAATTTTTTTGTCCTAATAGGCCAAATTTGTTGTAGTGGGTTGTGATCAGAGGTATTTAGCCCTCAAAAGGGATTGAGATTTTAGGTCATTTGGAAATCCAATATACATTCATGATCCTCGAGTTTGGACGAACTCTCGACCAATGTTGTAAAGATTACGACTTTTTAGTGAGAAAGTCTTAGTAAAGATACTTCATTATTGGATATATTCATCCATATTGAAACTTGACACACACCGTAGCCCTCATGATGACTAAATTCTCTAATATCGACTCATTTCCATTTTGGATGTTTGTTATACAACATGTATCAATTGTTAATTCTTGAAGTTTATACAAAACCTCAACCGGTGGTCATTGTTTATATGTTGGCTTAGAATCTCAATCTAAGGCACTCACACACACTATCAAGAATTTTGGTCTTAAAATGGTTGTTGAATGTGTAATTTTCAAAGATTTTATCACTTATATATTAATAATTGATAAAGAGTGTCTCCAATACACATATTTTAAGTGCATTTAAAATGTCTTATGATTTGAACAATATCACTGTATTTCATTTGATTATTTGCATTAACTTATTATGTTATACAACATATATTAATTCGTGTTTCTCGAGTCTAGACGAACTGACAACCAATTTTGAGAGTTGAGATTATTGGATAAAGATACTTGATTGTTGGATAAATATGTTTATCCCAAATGACGATCTTACTAAAAATTGCCAACCTTTATTTGGTAAATGCCTAGGTTAGTAGTTGATAAAACATGATGTTTATCGTAGATTCTCAACAAAGATTTTTCTAACCTTCACATCTATTATTTTTCAAGGAATCTTGTGTCTCATCCTAGGGTATGAAGTCAAAGTTCGTCAACAATCATACCTAATTCATTTTGAAAATTTTGATTTATAATCGTCGAAGATAACTCCAAGCCTGAAACAAAATTTATACGACTTAGAACCTCAATAGAGCTTGCTCAATCAACATGATATATAGCAAATATTATTAATGTGAACTTATGTCACATTATCAAATTATTGCACATGTGATCCTTTTCATTTGTAGAATTTAAGGTAGAACATGATCTGAATGTATAAGATTTTTTTTAAAATAAATAACTGTAACTACTCGATCAAGATTATGCTCTAACATTTTGCTAAATAATACTGTTTTATTTTATAGATATATACTATACGAATAAGAGAGTGTTTCATTGCAACAAAATATAAAGTAATATAATTTATTTTTCAAAGGTAATTAAATGTCAAATGTTTATTTTCTCTCTTTTCATATATATTTTTATTTAATCGATTAAAACATAATTTTTTATGTGTATGTTTGTTTATTTTTTCATCAAAATGTAACTTACCTTTGAATTTTAGTAAAAATGAGTAAAAATTTATTTCATAAGGTTTATTATTTATTTAAACAAATGTGATATATGTCACTGTCTGTTTTCTTATTTATATTTTGTTTATTTAACAAAAAATTATTATTTATGTGTGTTTGGTTAAGTTTATCAACATGTAACTTATTATTAAAGACAAAAAGAATAATTGGATAAATGAAAAAGAATAATTGGATAAAAGAAATGGAAATATCAAAGAAGAGAGAAGTAACTCCATAAATACATTAATAACTAATTTTTTATTTGTAAAAAAGTTGTCCAACTTGATAAATTGTGGATCCTCCAAGTGCTTATGTGACAAGATTTTTTTTTTAATTGTCATAATATATAGTATAGATATAAATATGGATAAATAGATAGATAGATATAGATTGTTGCTCTACATTCCTTGACAACTCTACTAAAGATTATTAGGTGGATTAACCCAAGTTAGAATTTCAAAATCGTGTCTTTATTTGTTGAGTTTTTTAGTTTTGTAAACCCATAATCTTGAAGAAAAAAAAAACACCAAATGAAATTTCTAATGCACTTAAAAAAGAGTACTTCAGCCGAAAGAAAAACAAACTAGTTGACAAAAAGATAACTGGTTGAAGTTGAGTTCAATCCTAATCGTCATAACAATGTTATAAACTTGTAGTCTTCTGTGAATTGAGCCCTTTATAAGCGACATCCACCACAATATTTGACACATCCACCATAATATTTGACATTCACTCATATGATAACCAGAAACAAGCATTGAAATTGCAATATTTTCTATATAAGAGTGATATAGGTTTGTTATCATTATAAGGTGCTACTTGAAAATTTTAACCCTGAAATTTCTAGATTTAAAGCGAGTGGTAGTACTTTTTTTTAGGTAAGGGTGATATAGATTTGTTTTCAGTATAAAGTGCTACTTGAGAAGTTTGAATCTAAAGCCTTCCGGTTTAAAACTAGTGGCAAAGTGACCGTACCACTATACCAAACCTTTGTAGGACGAATTAGAATTGAAAGTAAACTTTTTGAGTAACGTAGAAAAGCTCAGAATTCTGAAACGATTTATACAAAAAAAAGGAGGTCGTTGGATGGATCAATCTAGAAATGAGTCAATTTGATCAATTGTCTCGTTTTATAAACGACGCAATTAAAACGAGTCAATTCGAATTACATGCCCCCACCCCAGGTAATTGAAATTGACTCAAAACGGATTAATTCAAAATACCACAGGCAGATTGATCCATCCAAATTTTTTGCTGGCAAACGAGGCAATTTGGTACAATTGTCTCAAAACGAGACAATTATGAGGAATTGTAACGGATCAATCTGATGAGACAATTGTACCAAATTGCCTCGTTTGCCAGCAAAAAATTTGGATGAATCAATTTGGGCTGGGGAATTCTTAATTGACTCATTTTGAGCCAATTACAATTGTTTGGGGTGGGGGCAGATAATCTGAATTGACTCATTTTAAATGACTCATTTTGTAAAAGGCAAAATACACTTACATAGCCATAACTTTACACTTTGTGACAAATATAGCCAAATTCTAAAAAATACACAGAAATAGCCAATCCGTCCATTAATGTAACGGAACTATAACAACAGCTGACTGGACAAACGGTCGTCTGTGGTCGCGCCTGCCTTGGTCCACATGGCATGCCAAGGTGGAATTTAAATATAATTATTTATTAAATAATAAACATTAAAAAAAACTCTCACATCTTTACCATAATTTTTTGGGTAAATACAATTTAATATCCAAACCTTTCATTTTAAACAATATAATAGCCAAACCTTTTCGAAAACAATCTAATATCCAAATCGTCAACTTTCCGTTCGTCTGACCGTTAGTTGACACTTCAAAAAAGCTTTGTTTAGGGGAAATTGTCACAATACAACTTTGTTTCTTGTTTTGGCATTGCAGATGACTGAATATTTAGATATTCTATACCATCATGGTGGAGTCATGGACTTCTCGGGTTTGGAACTACGATATGTTGGTGGTTTTTCAGAGAAGATATCGATGGATATTGATGAAGTGTCGTACTTCGAACTTTTTTGAAGTGTCAACTAACGGTCAAACAGACATAAAGTTGACGATTTGGATATTAAATTGTTTTCGAAAAGGTTTGGCTATTATATTGTTTAACATAAAAGGTTTGGATATTAAATTGTATTTACCCTAAAATTTTCCCAATCCCTATCTCCTTCCCCTGCATCCAAGATCTCTCTTCTTCTCCTTTAGCTCTCTGTGTCTACCCTTTCGCTCACAGCATCCCGCCGCACAAGCAATCGGCGGTAGTAATCACAATCAGAGAAACAATCACCACCAGCATCAGAGGGCTTAATCTTGAACCATCGCCAAATTCGTTTCCCCATTCTCGAGATCCTCTAGATCCGCTGCCGTAATTTCCCTTTCGGCACTTAGACTTCTTAATCCGACTCCCTGACTCCAGATCTGAACTGCACCTCATCGTCATCTTCCTCTTCGTCTTTCCAATCCCTTCAGCTGTGGACTGGGGTTAGGCAGTGGCGGCGGTGGTGGAGCAAAAACCCTAATGAATCGACGATGTTGAAGAAGAATCACAGCCAGTAGTCGTTTTCCAGCAGCCCCTTCTCTGCCGCTACTTCTTCTTCCCCATTCTTGATGCTTCACCAAACCCCTTACTCCACTGAAATGGCAGTAGTCGTTGAATGAGAAGGCGTTGGTTGTGGCATCGGCAACGGCAAAGGCAAAAATCCCCTTTGCCACGACAAAAAATTCCCCGCCTTCCCATTTAATCTCAACCTGGGAATCAGGATCTGGGATCGGCGGGATTTGATCTTCAGCCGCCGTTGGATTTGTGGATGATGGCCCCGTTTGAGCTTCATTGGCGGCGAGGGGGGAAAGATAGAAGCTCGCTCAGAAGAGAGGAAAAATAAAAAATCGCCTAGCCGATTATCATTGGCGCTCGCTCAGAAGCAGAGGGATGACATGGTGAAAAATCCGCTATCTCCACCATGAGTTCCTCCTTGAAAAGTCCAGATCGAGAAACTGAACAACCCTAAGCGGCGACACTGATTCTGCAACGAAAAGAAGGGCGGCGAGCACGAAGAGTTAATCTGGGTGCTTAATTAATAAAAAAAATGGGTGCTTAATTAACAATGGCGTGAGTTCCTCCTTGTTTAATAATTAATAAAAAGAATTACTAATTATTATATATAAATACTTTTAAATCAATCATATTTTTAATCCTACGTGGCGTACACGTGGCATGACATGGCGACTTAGAGTTGATGTGTGTGCTTAGGTGGCGTCCACCACAGCTTGTTGTTGTCGATGTTAACGAAATTTCTAACACCGTTAATATTTTTAACGAAAATGGTTAAATATGTCAAACGTATTTTTAAAATGTGGCTATATCTGTGTATTTTTCAAAAATTGGCTATTATTGTCACAAAGTGCAAAGTTATGGCTACTCAAATGTATTTTCCCTTTGTAAAATGAAACAATTGGTCAAATTGTCTTGTTTTACAATTGATCCATCCAAACGATGGCATCACTATTCATTGTTTGTCCTTTCCAAGTCCATCTACTCATAGTGATCTTTTCAAGCTACCGGTTGCTTCTATTTTGTCTTCTTCATAGGACTTACAGATGAGGCCTTTTGGGTTTTGATTAGGGGTGAACAAACACACCCGCAAACCGACCCACCCGTCCAACCCGACCCAACCCACCCGTATTTATCGCTAAATCGAAGGTTTTGGGTTGGGTGAGGGTTTTCTTTTGTATAACCCGCCTCTTTTGGGTTGGGTTTGGATTTTGGATTACACAACCCGTAGAACCCGACCCAACCCGTGTTCCAATTATTGGTATGAGTTCATATCCAAACAAATATTTATGTCGTATATAGTCATACTTATGAGAAAATTAAGATATTTCGCTATGTTTTTCTCTTAAAGTCTCACTAATCTAATGCATTCTTCGACTAAAAGTTTAGACATATATTTAATATAACTATGGTTCACGTATTTTTTTTTTCTTGTGTACAATTTTAAAAGAATATCATATTATGGATGCGTTCATTTGTAACCTTTTTAGCCTATTTCAACAAATGTCGTGAAAAAAACTAGACATAAGTTGAAGTAAATCAAGTTTTATTAAAATTCAAACAATATTTGTGAATTTTGATACCTTTCACCTCGGTTTATTCGTTTGAATTTTTAATTTGTTATAAAATATTTTTATGATCTAGAATAATTACATATTTTGTGTTGGGTTGGGTTTTTACTTAAAAATATCGTCAACCCGACCCAACCCAATTAGAAACAAACCGTAGGGTTTAGATTTTTTTGGGTGGGTTTGGGTTTAATATTTCTCAAACCGTAGTGCATGGGTCGGGTGATTAAAATGCCTAAACCCGGACCACCCGACCCATGTACACCCCTAGTTTTGATGGCCACGGCGGGGCGCCACTCTTCCCTATAGGACCTACCAGGCTACCATCTTCACCTTCGTCACTGAATATTCAATTCTCCAAACAAATATCATCTGTATAGTTACTAAAGCTATAAAGTATCATCATAAACCCCTAACGATCTAGTTTCACGGTGGAAATTTTGGCAGTGTTGATTTTTACAGCACATCGGTTGGTAATTAATGCAATAAACTATAATAATCAGTTAGTAGAACTAGGAAAAGAAGTGGCTTAACCATAGAAAGAAGTAGGGTAAAGCCCTAAGCAACCATCATGACTTCATTTTGTTCATTTACCATTAATCATGGTTTGTTTACGATGAATCGCTATTTGCCGCCCGTAATTACAAAAATATAACGATTTTGCCCCTGCCTCATTTTAAAAATCTATCTACCCAACCCACCCCTTCTGCTGCCCACTCATGCTACTGCCCGCCGCCCACCCCTCCCTCTGCCGACGTCGGCCACCATAGCCCAGAAGCCGCCACTGTTCCATTGGCCAAACTCCCGTCGCCGCCGCTCCCGTCCCAGACCCAAGCTCCCGTCGCCGCCGCCGTGTCCAGGTAATTTTTTTTTCTTCGTCCCTTAGTCGCCGTCCGCCGGGCCTAGTCGGACCTGTCTGATTGGGTTTGACTGGTTCGGTTTAATTAAATATTTATTAGATGTATTTTAATATTGATAGTTGAATCATTTGTATATAATTCTTGATAGTTGAATAATTTGTATATAATTCTTGGTTGTATAATTAGTATATAATTGTTGGTTGATTAGTATATAATTGTTAGTTGAATAATAATTATTTAACATGTTAGTTTATTAATTGGGTAAGTTAAAAAAAATTATTTAAATAACTATCTATCGTATTTAGTAAAGTAACTATCTAGTTAAATTAATTAGATAATAAGTTGTATGTATCATAATTAGTCATTGATAAATTATGACTATGCTCATCAAATAATTTATTATAAGAGATTAATAGATAATTATTGACTATGCTAATAGATAATTTATTATAATAATTATTAAATAATTATTGAATTAAATAAATTGTAAATAATTGTTAGCTTTAAATAATTATCTATCATGTTTTAGTTAAGTAATTAAGTAAGTTGAAATAATTATTTAAATAACTACCTATCGTATTAAGCAAAATAACTATATAGTTAAATTAATTAGATAACAAATTGTATGTATCATAATTAGTCTATGAAACAACAAATAATTGCTCAATAAATAATTTATTATAACAGATTAATAGAAAATTATTGACTATGCTTAGAGATTGAAAAGATTCATTGGGTGTAACATTAGTATGAGTACGAGAAACAAGGACCCAAATGATGGAGATGAGACGGAGTCAGAGTCAGATTCAGAGTGTGAGCCACAACCACATCAGCTAGTGACGCCGATGAGTTTGAGGGTAGACGGTTTTCCTCAGTTTGATTTTCAGTTTTCTAGTATGACTGGTAGTGAACCTGGTTCCAGTCACAACTTTGAGTCGGATGCTGTTGAGTATCGCATTCCACGAGTCATGTCGTTACTGGGATTTATAGAGACCATGCAGGGCGTTTCTACAAAGCTCCACAGCCTGGTGAAGGCCAGAGTGGTAATGCTAATGTGGGAGATGCCTGGGAGCTTAGAGGACCGTGTGCTGGAGGGCCGAGCGACCCGAGTTTGCTCCGTAGCTTTCTTGGGCATGTTGGCCACCGTCTTTACACCGGACAGGTTGATAGACACTCGTCTATCACTTGCTACGACAGAAGTTCGACGCTTCGGCACGTTCTAGACGGTTATGAGATCGCAGACAACCTTCATTACATTTATAAGAGATAGACGAGTACATCGGGCTCCCTCTCGATTACAAATTTATTTCTTTGGAACCCTCTATGTTTTGCGCGATGGACCGCCCACTCCCAAGATCGAACCACAGTTGACTAAACTGCACGAAATATGTATCCCATCCAAGCACGCTATCTTGTTTACCGTCTAGCCACATGCCATGTACAAGAGGCATCGGTATTCTGTCCGCCGGGAAAGAGAGGTTGAGCCAATAATCCTGGACGAAATGCACAACAATGACTCCTCTAGGACCGGTTGCCCCATATAGGTTGCACTGGCAGAATGCTACAGTTGTACGTACTTGGTACTGGGTAGAGGATATCGTTGGTTGTAGTAGCGATGTCAATGCGTTTGATTGTTGCATTCACATCTGACCCGTACATGTTAGCGTATCGCCTCACGGAATTCTTCAGCAATGAGTCGCCTCATTGTCACCTCTGGGAACCCATCTTGATTACCATATAATGCAAAACTAAGTGCACGAAACCCACAATGACCATCTTGCACCGGGTCGTGGATGACAATGATAAGGTCCCGAACGAAGACAGGAAGCAGATGCATGTGTGCGTATTCAGAATGGGTGCTGGATCCAGGGACATCTGATAGATAATCAGCACAAATTCTACATAAACTATTCATATAAATAACTACACTTATGAAATTCTTATGTGTACCTGTATCAGGACCGTTGTATTTGTTGTTTTCTTCGGGATCATCACACTCCTCAGATGCATGGTCGTCTGACGGGTACTCGTCTGTCTGAGTCCCCGTGGACTTGGTACTGGTCGACTTTGTAGTCCCCGACGTTGTGTTTCCCAACTTCTTTTTCATGTTTTTCTTCTTACCACGCAGTATCTTTTCCCACCACCCTTTAGTTCTTGCAGTTTATTTTTTGTTTGGTCATCCCTTTCTAAATTCGTTCACTTCTGGCTCGTGAATGTTGTCTTCCGTTGAGTGGAGTCCGCGAAACACGTTCACTGCTGTTTTTTTCATTGCCTCTGGTCCTCTGCGTACAACCTCATCAACCAACTTCTGAAGGTGACATTTAGCTTCATCCTCGTGGGGCACGTACTCTTGGGCATTGGGTGGATGCTTGTATGTCAGTGTCCGCTAATATATATGAAGATCACCTGGGTATATCTCTATGTCTTGCGCTCTGCCATCCATAACTTGACAGCCACACCTCAAGCCGTGTCACAGAGAAATGACATGCACAATTGCACATCGGGAGTTCTCAATTTTTTCCAAACGGGCCGCCAAATCTTCTTCAGCCTCCTTCATTAATATAATTGCATGCATGCTGATCTTCCTTCTCAAGTATGTGAAGGGTGTACCACCAGATGTTGAAAGAGTTTTCCAACATCATCATAACCTCCCCGAATTGGTTTAGTAATGTAGCAGTGGTTTCCTTTCCGTACAGTGTCCATAGATTCCCGCGAGTTGTGGAGGAAAGTTTTCAATGCGGAATGTGACGCCTCAACCATGTTTGTGCTCGTATTTCCTAGATGAAACACATTTTTGGTATGGCAAACTGCAAACTTCTCGATGTTGCCAGCACCTCCCTGTATGTATTGCAACAGACGTGACTCGTAATTGCTCCATCTTGCCCTAAAGCGGCCAAACGCGGCCAACATACATTGCTCGGACCAAGAATAAAGCATAGGTCACCTTGATCGTAAGCCTCGTTGACCAAATCCAAATATTTCCAAAAACTTCTTCTGCACATTAGTGTTGATGTGCCAAACACATAGCAAATGCGGGGTGCGGGGGAAGACCACAGAAACTGTAGCAAGTAGTCCACCTTCGCGGTCGGTGACGATGGCAGTGGACACGCGTGGATGGAGCAATTGTTTTACGCACTCTAACAACCAATGATACGCCTCTTTTGTCTCCTCCTTCATGAGAGCACAACATATGTTGAAATTCTTCCCAACGGGAGTAGCACCTACGACCTCCACCCACGACATTTTATTTGCATTGGTCTTATTCGTTGAGTCGATCAGAATCACGTACGGCCAAGCCTTCAACATCTGGATGGAAGTTGGATGGGCAAAATAAAGATGGGTAAGCAAGTCGTTATCGCCTTCATAACCTCTATATGATAATTCTCACGTTCAGCTGCTTGGAACGCATACTGCAATCCATTCATCTTGCCCATCTCGTCTTTCCTTTTGGTGTGATGCCTTTTGTCACCCTTCTGCATGTTTATTGTCTGCTTCTCTTGCGACGGAGGTACCCCAGCATCTCTCATATGCTTAAGAGATTCTTTATCCTCCGGACTAAATTTCTTCATTTGACTGTGGCCCTCAGGATAAAGCATATTCTCATGATTGTGATACTCTCGCCTTAAATCGGTTTCTTGCTCCCTCACTTCTTGTATCACCCAGAATGAAGGTCCATTAAGAGCATCTGGATCAACCAGTAGTTCTTTGATTTTAACCTTGAATATGCAATTAGACCCTTTTGAACTTGTATTGCCACGACTCTCTTTGGAAGGATCCGGCTTGTATGACTTCCTCTCCTTACTGCATCTGTCGCAATACAAATAACACAGACACAATACTCTTTTGTTGCGCAACTCACGTGGCTTCATCGATCACTTAATTAGAAAGAAACCAAGAGACATCGCGATGTTTTTGGTCATTGTTACAACATCTTCCAAGAGACAATTTCGAAGATGCTGTAAACCAAAAACATCGCGATGTCTCTTGATTTCTTTCTAATTAAGGGATCGATGAAGCCACGTGAGTTGCACAACAAAAGATTATTGGGTCTGTGTTATTTGTATTGCGACAGATGCAGTAGGGAGAGGAAGTCATACAAGTCGGATCCTTCCAAGGAGAGTCGTGGCAATACAAGTTCAAAAGGGTCTAATTGCATGTTCAAGGTTAAAATCAAAGAACTACTAGTTGATCCAGATGCTCTTAATGGACCTTCATTCTGGGTGATACAAGAAGTGAGGGAACAAGAAACCGGTTTAAGGCGAGGGTATCACAATCATGAGAAGATGCTTTATCCGGAGGGCCACAGTCAAATGAAAAAATTTAGTTAGAAGGATAAAGAATCCCTGAAGCATATGAAAGATGCTGGGGTACCTCCGTCGCAACAGAAGCAGACAATAAACATGCAGAAGAGTGACAAAGGGCATCACACCAAAAGGCAAATGTATAACCTCGGGTCCAAGTCCAGGAAAGACGAGATAATCAAGATGAATGCAATGCAGTATGCATTGCAAGCAGATGAACGTGAGAATTATCATATAGAGGTTATGAAGGACGATAACGACGTGCTTACCCATCTTTTTTTTTTGCTCATCCAACTTCCTCCAGAATGTTGAAGACTTGGTCGTATGTGATTCTGATCGACTCAACGTATAAGACCAATTCGTATAAAATGTCGTGGGTCCTCTCGTAGGTGCTACTCCCGTTGGGAAGAATTTCAACATATGTTGTGCTCTCATGAAGGAGACAAAAGAGGCGTATCATTGGCTGTTGGAGTGCGTTTTGCTCATCCAACTTCCTCTAGATGTTGAAGGCTTGGCCGTACGTGATTCTGATCGACTCAACGTATAAGACCAATTTGTATAAAATGTCGTGGGTGGAGGTCGTAGGTGCTACTCTTGTTGGGAAGAATTTCAACATATGTTGTGCTCTCATGAAGGAGACAAAAGAGACGTATCATTGGCTGTTGGAGTGCGTAAAACAATTGCTCCATCCACGCGTGCCCACTGCCATCGTCACCGACCACGAAGGTGGACTACTTGCTTCATTTTCTGTGGTCTTCCCCCGCACCCTGCATTTGCTATGTGTTTGGTACATCAACACTAATGTGCAGAATAAGTTTTTGGAAATATTTGGGAAGTACAAGATTGATTTGGTCAACGAGGCTTACGATCAAGGTTGGTGGCCTATGCTTTATTCTTGGTCCGAGCAAGGTATGTTGGCCGCGTTTGGCAAGATGGAGCAATTACGAACCACGTCTATTGTAATACATACAGGGAGTGTGGTGGCAACATCGAGAGAAGTGGGCAGTTTGTCATATAAAAAATGTGTTTCATCTAGGAAATACGAGCACAAACAAGGTTGAGGCGTCACATTCCGCATTGAAAACTTTCCTCCACAACTCGCGGGGATCTATGGACACTGTACGGAAAGGAAACCACTGCTACATTACTAATCAATTCGGGGAGGTTATGATGATGTTGGAAAACTCTCGACAGAAAACCCTTTCAGCATCCGGTGGTACACCCTTCACATACTTGAGAAGGAAGGTCAGCATGCATGCAATTATATTAATGAAGGAGGTTGAAGAAGATTTGGCGGCCCGTTTGAAAAAAATTGAGAACTCCCGATGTTCATGTCATTTCTCTGTGACACACGGCTTGAGGTGTGGATGTCAAGTTATGGATGGCAGAGCGCGAGACATAGAGATATTAGGGCTGCAAATGAGCCAAGCCGCTCGCGAGCAACTCTGCGTTCGAATCGGAAAAAACTCGTTCGACACTCGACTCGTTGTTTAACAAGCCGGCTCGCGAGCTGGCTCGTTAGTAAACGAGCCAAGCTTGAGCTAGGCCATGCTCGACTTGATAAGCTCGTGAGCTAGCTTGACTCGGTGGCTTGTTGAGCTAAGCTCGCGAGCTGGCTTGTTTAAAGCTTGTGAAAGGATTAATTACTTTTCTGAACATGAAAATTATCTTGTTAATAAGGATGTGTATGGAAGTTAGATGTAATTTTTAATTTTTAGTGTTGTTTTTATCATTTTTAATTTCTAATGTTCTTATTTGTACACATTTTTCAGCAAGAATGGTTTCAAATCGAGCTTATCTTGAGCCGAGCTTGTACTCAGCTTGACAAGCTGTGTTAATGAGCATTTACCGAGCTTTATCGAGCCGAGCTCGAGCTGGATTATTTTTAATCGAGTCAAGCTCGAGCTCGAGCTGGATGATGAAAATTCGAGTTCGAGCCGAGCTCGAGCTAAAAAATTTATAAACGAGCCGAGCTCAAGCTAAGCAAAAACTCGACTCGACTCGGCTCGTTTGCAGCCCTAAGAGATATACTCGGGTGATCTTCATATACATTGGCAGACACTGACATACGAGCATCCACCCAATGCCCAGGAGTACGTGCCCCACGAGGATGAGGCTAAATGTCATCTTCAGAAGTTGGTTGATGAGGTCGTACGCAGAGGACCAGAGGCAACGAAAAAAGCAGCAAAGAACGTGTACCGCGAACTCCACCCAGCGGAAGACAACATTCACGAGCCATAAGTGAACGAATTTAGAAAGGGACGACCAAACAAAAAATCAACTGAAAGAACTAAAGGGTGGTGGGAAAAGATACTGCGTGGTGAGAAGAAAAACATGAAAAAGAAGTCGGGAAGCACAACGTCGGTGTCTACAAAGTCAATGAGTACCAAGTCCACGGGGACTCAGGAAGACGAGTACCCGTCAGACGACCATGCATTTGAGGAGTGTGATGACCCCGAAGAAAACAACAAATACAACGGTCCTGATACAGGCTCACATAAGAATTTCATTAAGAGTAGTTATTTATATGAATAGTTTATGTAGAATTTGTAATAATTATCTATTTCCTTCACAGATGTCCCTGGACCCAGCACCCATTCTGAATACGCACACATGCATCTACTTCCCGTCTTCGTTCGGGACCTTATCATTGTCATCCACGACCCGGTGTCAAACGGTCATTGTGGGTTTCATGCACTTAGTTTTGCATTATATGGTAATCAAGATGGGTTCCCAGAGGTGAGACGACTCATTGCTGAAGAATTTCGTAAGCACGATTGGTGTACAACACCAACGACAAATCATCATTTGATGATGGGTGTGGATCTATTCGTATTTGTCACTCTTTAATTTGGCTGTTGTCATGTACAGAAATATCCTCTACCCAGTACCAAATACATACAACTGTAGCATTCTGCCAGTGGCAACCTATCGCAACCGGTCCTAGAGGAGTCATTGTTGTGCATTTCGTCCAGGATCATTGGCTCAACCTCTCTTTCCCGGTGGACAGGATACCGATGCCGCCTGTACATGGCATGTGGTCAGGCGGTAAACAAGATAACGTGCTTGTATGTGATACATATTTCGCGCAGTTTAGTCAACTGTGGTTCGATCTTGGGGGTGGGCAGTCAAGCGGTCCATCGCACAAAACAAAGAGGGTTCCAAAGAAATAAATTTGTAATCGAGAGGGAGCCCGATGTACTCGTCTATCTCTTATAAATAAAATGTAATGAAGGTTGTCTGCAATCTCATAACCGTTTAGATAGAACGTGCTGAAGCGTCGAACTCCTGTCATAGCAAGTGATCACCCGTCTATCAGCCTGTACGGTGTAAAGACGATGGGCAACATGCCCAAGAAAGCTACGGAGTAAACTCGGGTCGCTCGACCCTCCAGCACACGGTCCTCTAAGCTCCCAAGCCTCTCCCACATTAGCATTACCACTCTGGCACTCACCAGGCTGTGGAGCTTTGTAGAAACGCCCCGCATGGTCTCTATAAATCCCAGTAACGGCATGAACCCCAGTAACGACATGTGACGATCCGCTGGCGGCACCTCTATTTCTGATCGGACTGATGGGCAACATGCCCAAGAAAGCTACGGAGTAAACTCTGGTCGCTCGACCCTCCAGCACACGGTCCTCTAAGCTCCCAAGCCTCTCCCACATTAGCATTACCACTCTGGCCCTCACCAGGCTGTGGAGCTTTGTAGAAACGCCCCACATGGTCTCTATAAATCCCAGTAACGGCATGAACTCCAGTAACGACATGTGACGATCCGCTGGCGGCACCTCTATCTCTGATCGGACTGACTCGTGGAATGCGATACTCAACAGCATCCGACTCATACTGCTCAGGCTCGTCATCAATCTCGTCTGAAGGCTCAAACGGTGAAGTATGATGATCCCTCGCCCCAAAGTTGTGACTGGAACCAGGTCCACTACCAGTCATACTAGAAAACAGAAAATCAAACTGAGGAAAACCGTCTGCCCTCAAACTCATCGGCGTCACTAGCTGATGTGGTTGTGGTTGTGACTCATATCTGAATCTGACTCTGACTCCGTCTCATCTCCATCATTTGGGTCCTTATTTCTCGTACTCATACTAATGTTACGCCCAATGAATCTTTTCAATCTCTTTCGTGTTCATCCAGAACCACCAGATGACGCCATCTCTAAACATAGTCAATAATTTTCTATTAATCTGTTATAATAAATTATTTATTGAGCAATTATTTGTTGTTTCATAGACTAATTATGATACATACAATTTGTTATCTAATTAATTTAACTAGATAGTTATTTTACTTAATACGATAGGTAGTTATTTAAATAATTATTTCAACTTACTCAATTACTTAACTAAAACATGATAGATAATTATTTAAAACTAACAATTATTTACAATTTATTTAATTCAATAATTATTTAATAATTATTATAATAAATTATCTATTAGCATAGTCAATAATTATCTATTAATCTCTTATAATAAATTATTTGATGAGCAATTTGGTCATAATCATAATTTATCAATGACTAATTATGATACATAGAACTTATTATTTAATTAATTTAACTAGATAGTTACTTAACTAAATACGATAGAGTTATTTAAATAATTTTTTCAACTTACCCAATTAATAAACTAACACATTATATAACTAACACATTAAATAATTATTATTAAACTAACAATTATATACTAATTATTCAACTGACAATTATATACTAATTATACCATCAACAATTATATACTAATTATTCAACTATCAATATTAAACTAATTAAGATACTAACTGAATTTAAAATACCTCTAATAAATATTTAATTAAATCGAACTAGTCAAACCCAATCAGACAGGTCTGAACAGGCTCGACCAGGCCCAGCGGACGCGGTCCAACCACGCTAGGAGGACCGTGTCCGCTCGGGCGAGGCGGACGGCGACTAAGGGACGAAGAAAAATAAATTACCTGGACACAGCGGCGACGACTGGAACAGCAACAGCGACAGAAGCTTGGGTCTGGGACGGGAGCGGCGGCTACGGGAGCTTGACCTCTTGAAAAGCGGCGGAGGCAGCTTCTGGGCGGCGGTTGCAGAAGGGGTGGGAGGTGAAGGGTTGGGTTGGGGTAGATAGGTTTAGGGTTTTTAAAATGAGGCAGGGGTAAAATCGTAATATTTTTTGTAACTACGGGCGGCAAATAATAAAACTACGGACGGCAAATAGCGATTCATCCTAAATACACCTCATTTAGCAAAAACTACAACAGGACATGCCTTACCGTGCTTGTCTCCTAAACTAGGAAGCATGGCAGCACCACCAGAAGGCATGACCTTCATGGGCTACTGCTGTAAGTCTCTGTTTGAAGTCTCTCTCACCCCACTTCCAAGTCTGTTTAGACAACTCAGTTCCTACAACTGGGCTGAGGGTTTGCAATCTGCAACTTGGGGAGTTACATTATGGCATGCCACTGAACAGGTGCAGTTTACTGCAAGGTGCTTCAAACCTGGATTTGTTGAGGAGGAAACCGGTTTACATTATGTGGGGACGGATACATCACGTGTATTCCCCTGTTCGAATGGCTTTGATCCAGTCGAGCTCAACTCTGAAATCACCGGTGCCAGTTCTGGTACCAGGGACACCACCTTCTGCATTGACAGAGAGCGACATGCCAAGAATACGGGCTTGATTCATCTCCATCTCTGCGTTGATAACATTCCCTCTCCAAGTCGGTAGATATCGAGCAAGTGGAATCTGAATGCCAAAATTGCAATTCGATGAGTATTTTGTAAGTGGCGTTTGAGAACAATGCGTATAGTATATGAGATGAGAGCATGAGGAAACAACTTGCCTTTGCAATGTACCAGTTGTCTTTTGGAACATGAACAAAAGCTTGCCAGGAATTATCTTCTAGCTGCCCAGGGGAATTAACCCAATTCTCTGTATAAATCTGTATCAAAGTTTCTATTTAAGTTTATAGTACCAAGTGGGAAGATTTGAACATTACAGCATCGAAAACATTTGGCTCTTTCTAGTATCGGACTAAGAGAGAAGGGGAAACAAATCTCACAGTTGATATATAGCTTCTTCCATCACCTCTAAGCTTGAGTGCAATCGTATCATATGAATCGAGATCAATGAAACCATCAAACTGCGGAAAGAATTCCAAATATTTTTCAATTAGTCGAACATCTATGATCTCACAGGATATGATTCATGTTCAGCACTTGGTTCTAGTTATTTCATTTACATAAGTTCAATTAATCAAAAGATGTTTTCACCTTCTTGGAACGCATTCCACAAAATCCACCCCTACTTATGTTCCACTTAGAATCCTCAGCTAGATCTACTGATAGATTCCCAGAGAAGACACCTATTGGTAACAGATGAGTATGATTAACAGATAAGAAGCACAAACGTAACATGACAAGATGATATATCAGAAAGAGTTGTACCAAGTAAATGGGATTAAAGAGCAGTACCTTTCAACCCATTGTCTACTTCACTAATCTCCAACGAAGCTGAGGAGAGACCTGAAATGTTTAGAAATTCTTAGAGGAGTAATTTGATACCCTAATCTTGACATTTGACAATTCCAATGAATTCTCAACCCTTTGAAGAGTTTGCCTGGGCCATGACAGCTTCAAGACCAAACATACAAAAATTCCCTTGCTTAAAGAGAGAGGAGGGCACAGCATGAAGCATTGAAGTTGGCAAGATACTGTACCTCCATACTCTGAATCTGAATATAGATGCCATTTCTTTAGTTCTTCCTTTGAGTTGAAGCTGAAAATAAGTCTCTCGGAAGGAGGCATCAAGTCTTCAAGGTTCCATGTAAGAGCTGTAGGGGGGAAATACTCAAGTAAATAAGAAAACCACCCTGTATGCTAATGTCTTGTTTCATCCCAGAAATCCTAAAGTAAAGGTGATGCAATGAAACCGTTTCACTGGATGGGCTTGTTTGATGTGTTTGATTCCTTGATCTAAAGATGAAATATCTCTACTTGATCCATTAGTAACAGTATTTACTGCAATACAGGCACGATGCAATCGGTACTACAACGTCCTAATAAGTGGTTCCTTTACAACTGCTTCAACAATTACCTTACCTCATCACTTCTGCACAATGGGACTACCTTATGCTATTGACGACAAAGCAGATTGTAGTTCAAGTAGATAGCTTTCAGGTCAACTGCCATTGTTTAAGATACTATGAATTCACGTGTGACATTAACATATGCATTCGGTAGACAGTATGAATTTCACTAGGAATACACAAGGAAACAGCCGAAAGAAAGGATAAGCACACATTCCATATACTACTGCTGCACACAAAAATTTATCTAGCAAAGCCAACAAGCAATATCTAAGTCTTAAGATCAAGCAAAATGACAGTCAAGCAAAATAGATCAACCACTAGAGAAACCCAGAGAAAAGACCACTAGAGAAACCCAGAGAAAAGAAAATACCTTTCTTGGTGGCATTCAAAGAAGCTTGCCAGAGTGATCGAAACCTAGACATCCCTGGCGCAGCTGAAACTGCAAAATTAGCCAAAAGAACCGATTCAATTAGCCATAAATCAGGGCAAACTTAACAATGCATCATGCACTAGATTGATAACTGAAGAAGAACCTCAGCGATTGAATATCGGCTATCAGCTTAATACCAATTCAGAATATAATGGAAGGCGAGATGGAAATGTTAAGAAACGGTAGGTGAATACTCGATAGAAGGGGAATCGCCTGATAGATACTAGGTAGCTCAAGAAAAGAAACACTGATATTGTGTGACACCGCTACAGCTGAGAGAGGAAGACACGTGTTCTACGGCGGTGGAAGACGGAAGGTATGGTGGTGGTTGTTTACTTTCCACGGCCGGCCAGGGGAAACGGTGGAGGAAGAGTGAGCGAGTAAGTGAGTTTTGAGGAAGGATTTCGGAGTTCCGAGTTGTGGTGGGCTGTTGGCCGTTGGCGTGAATTGGGTCGTTTTGATCAATAATTGCATTGGACCGTTGGGCAAATTCAATAATTGTGATCAATAATTCGTGGTAAATATCATAAAATATCACAAACCTATTTACTTTTTACAAAATGGTTATAAACCTTTTATTTTACAGGTTTCAGTAATATACGTTTGAGAGAATAACAAAATGGTCATTCCATCTATCTCCATTAATTTCGTCCCGTCATCACACCACGTCACTTACAATATTAATTAAAAATTAAAAACCAAACTCAATTAAACCGAACAATCCTAATTTTATACCCACCCACCCAATAAACCGGGAGCAGATCCAGGGGCTAAGATCAGGTGACTAAGGGGGGTCCCTTAGTCATATGACTAAGCCAATCTCAGCCATTGATGCTCATTAAAATCTAATGGTTCAGATTTATCTGATTTAATGAAGGGCAAGATGGTAACTACTTAATTTATTTATTTAACAATTAAAATAAAAAAATAAAAAAGAGCTTTGTCCATTCGACTTCTCCGATCGCGGCCGCCGAAGGGATTTTGCACCTGCCGCCGGTCCTGGAAATTTTCTGAGGCGGTGAGATTATTTTCTGTCCGTACCACTCACCCTCTCCGATCCTGGGCGCCGGTGAAATTTGTACCTGCCACCGGTGAATTTCGAATCCATAGCGGTGGACGATTCATTCTCCAAATCCTACCCACTGCTTCCCGCCGATCCTTGCGAGAGAGCCGTGACTCGTTTCTGGATCAAATTCGCGGAGGAGAAGCTGACCCTGGAGGAGCATGCTTTTTTGGGCTGCTGCTGGTGAATTCGGTCCCCAACAGGTAAGTGAGAGAGAGATGGGGAATTGGGGAATTGTTTGGACATGTCATTATGCGTGTGAGAGATGGGGAATTGGGGAATTGTTTGGACATGGCATTCTGCATGGAGAGAGAGAGGGAGGGAGGGAGGGAGGGAGAGAGAGAGGGAGGGAGAGATTTTCGGTGACCGGAGGAAATTTCCCGACGACAGTGTTGGATTTGTAATGTTTGCTGACCTATTTTGTAATGTTTGTATAGATTCGGTTTGTATTGTTTGTCATTTTTAGTGACATTTTGTACGGTTAGTATGCTTTGTACTGTTTGTTGGTTTATTTTGTAATGTTTGTACGCTTTGTTATTTTGTTATGTTTGTAAGTTTTTTTGTAATGTTCGTAAACTTTGTTATTTTTGTGAACGTGTTTATCATTTTTGTCAACCATGTTTGTAATGTTTTTTATGTCTAAAAAACAACCTGGTTGACTTTTGGATGAAACTTCTCTATATAGGGATGGAGCCTCCAAAGTCAACCCGGGTGTTTTTTCCCGTTCGTATGGATTGTCGGTCTAGTTTGTCATTTTTGTCCACCGTGTTCGTACTGTTTGTATGTCTAAAAAACACCCGGGTTGACTTTGGGAAGGAGCCCCTCTATATAGGGATGGAGCCTCCAAAGTCAACCCGGGTGTTTTTTCCCGTTCGTATGGATTGTCGGTCTAGTTTGTCATTTTTTTCCACCATGTTCGTACTGTTTGTATGTCTAAAAAAACACCCGGGTTGACTTTGGGAAGGAGCCCCTCTATATAGGGATGGAGCCTCCAAAGTCAACCCGGTTGTTTTTTCTTTTTGTATGGTTTGTATTGTTTGTCAGTCTAGTTTGTATTGTTTGTACAGTTCATACGTTTGTAATGTTTGTATGTTTTGTCGCTCTAGTTTGTACTGTTCGTATGTTTGTATGGTTTGTACTGATTGTAAATCCAGTTTGTATACTTCATAATTTTTCATAATACCCAAACTACCCCTGTCATTAATTAAATAGCCCTTCCCACTTTTTAACCATTGGATTGAAGTGTCCAGATCTAAGGGCTGGGAGGGGCTTAGTCAAGTGACTAAGCACCCCCCCCCCTTAGTCACTGGATCCGCTCTCCAGATCCAGTGAGTAACATTTTGGTGAGTAACCTCATGCATAACCCAATAAGAATCTGCCACATCAGCGCCTCCTTCTCTCTCCGGGAAAAATCATTAATTTTCTTTCTCTTAATCTTTAACGGACGATTTCTCACTCGTTTTAACTCGGAATTTAAATTTTTTTGCACAGTTAGATCAGATTAATTGTGCTCTTCAAAAAGATATCCACTATTTATCAGTTATTACCAGTCTATACCATATGGTATAGTCAATACCATATGTTGTTATTTAATACCAATCAATACAATATGATATTAAATAACAGCATACCATATTGTATGAAAAATACCACCTCATACCAGGGTGGTATAGTATGGTATGGAGTTGGTAACGAGAGGTTTGAAATTTTTTCCCCCTGAAAATTTTGAAATCCAATAGATCGTGATTAAATCGTTCCTTTTGTGCAAAAATTTCCGAAAATGACTAAACAACGAAGGAGATACCATATGGTATGGAGTTGGTAACGAGAAGGATGAAAAAAAATACTCAAAAAATATTGAAAATGGATATAATTTTGTAGAGCACAACGAACTCGTTCCATTTGTGCAAAAAAATTGAAATCCGAGTTAGAATGAAGAAGATATGATCCAATTAAAAAAACTAGAGAAAATAAATTCCTTTAATTTTCCACTCTTAGAACTGTAGTCACTTAAAAGAAGAGTCCAGATTTGGTTACTCATTGTTACTCGCCCTAAGATTACTCACCCTATCTTGAGCCCAATAAACCTAATTGAAGGGAGTGACCGAGAGTATGGGTGCTTTGGATTTTGGAACAAACCCTCCCTCTGCATTCCGATCAGTAGGAATCCATGGAAGGAAGAATCTTGATCTGGGAAAGCAAGTCGTTTTCAGATCTGGTCATCTGGACAAGGCGGAATCAATTACTCACATCACCGAGCTCCAGAAAACGGACAATTCCCTTAACAAAAGGCGAACGAGTGAGATTGCTCTCAGTCTCACGCACGTTTGGGATCGGAGCTGCGGCGGTGGGATTTCCCAGTGGATCATCAAATCTATTACAAGTGTTGTGTCTTTTGCGCTGGCAGCCATGGAAGGTGAGGCAGGGCTTCGTTTCACGCCGGCGACGCAAGCAGGGGCGGGATCGACGGTGGGGGCTTCGGTTCACGCCGGCAACGCGAGCAGGAGAGGGATCGACGGTGGCGCTTTGTTCCAGGTCAGCAACGCGAGTAAGGGAAGCGAACGACAGTGAGGGGTTTGGTTTAGGGAGGTGCCGCGACTAGGGGAAGCAATCGGCGGCCGAAGCTTTGTTTTTTGTCGGCGATTCTGGGGGGAGCTAATACGCGCTCTGCAGAGCCGAGATGGAAGAGGAAAGCGGCTGTCTGGAATTTTGGGTGGGTGACATTAATTTTTTTTATTGATTCAATTAGGTTTTTCGGGTGGGTGGTATAGAATTTGGAATGTCCGGTTCAATGGTCATTAGTTTTTTTATTAATATTTTAAGTGATGTGGCGTGAGGACGGGACGAAACTAACGGTGTTTTGGATGGAGATGGACGAAATGGCCATTTCGTTATCCTCTCAAACGTATGTTACTGAAACATACAAAATGAAAATTTTGTGACCATTTTGTACAGAGTGAATAGGTTTGTGACCTTTTATGCTAATTATCCCAATAATTCGATGGTCTTGCTCTTGCCGCCGTTTCCGCGGCGCTAGGTGGGTATCACGATTTAGGTCACAATCAGTTTTACTTAGGAAGCCGCGGGTGTCCCCTGCGCACAATCCTGGATTGAAGTTGTCTATTGACTCATCTTTGGTTCTTTCTATCAGATGTTGATTGAGGAGATCGAACCACCAGCAAAGAGACACCAACTGGAGGATGATGGGATGGAGGATCCGGGTTGCCACCAGTGCATGGCCGCATGCTCCAGATTGAGTCTAATGGTTTGGAACTATCGAGGTTTAGGTCTGGCCTTGACGGTTAAATCTTTATACGGGCTTGTTTGTGTTTATAATCCGTCTATTTTATTAGTTTGTGTGACTCGTAGTATTCGTGAATTTTGTGGTCATTCGTTCTTTGGGTTATGTTGCGGGCTTGCGGCGATCCTATGATTGTGAATCCTGTTTATTTTGCTGATTGCGATCTGTTGCTGGTTTCGTTCGTTTATACGCTTTTTTCCTGATATGTTTTCGGACCCCTGGAGGAGGAGATCTGTTTGGTGGGGTTGTGGGGTATCTATTTTCGCTTCCTCCTTTGTCTCATGCGGTTATGGATCGGGTGGTGACTGCTCTTTGGGCACTAATGCTCCAATCGTCATTCAGGAGGCTGAGAATGCATTTTCGAGTGAGTTTGTATTAGGTGTGGGCATTCGGTCGGTTCGGTTTCGACCTGACCCGTTTCACCCGACCTGTTTGGCCTGTTTTGGGGCGGGGCGGGCATGGGGTACTCTCATCGACCCGACCTGCCCTGACCCGCCCCATTCTCAACCCGTTCTTGCCTAAATTACATGTAATCTTAGTCAAATTACTTAGGACTTTTCTTTTATTACATCATAATTTAGCTATAATAAAATTGTAAATTAGTGAAAACCTCAATTTCTCTAATAATTAACTACATTTATCATAATATTGTTTGTTTTCTTGGTCTTATAATAAAAATAAGAAATATTTCTAATGTTTTTCATATAAATTGCATACACATTGGGTCGACCTGCCCTGACCTGTGACCCTGACCTGTGACCCGTGATAAATTATCCGACCTGGACCAGACCTGCCACGGGGCGGGTCTGGGTAGCAAGAAACCCGCCCCGGACCTGCCCCATTGTCATTCCTACATTTTATTGTAGGGTTATGGAATCACTGGGATTGTCGTCATGGTGGTTTGTGGATCGTTTCATTTCGTTCGTGAAGATGTCAACTCAAAGTTCTAATCGATAATTGCATGGGTTGGGATGTTCGGGATGCTAGAGCTTGATTTGTACTTTCTTGGATTTCGTGAAAATAAGTATTCCTTGGGTTGTTGGTAGTATAAGTTACGGGTAAAATACTTCGGGTATTACTTAAGTTTGAGAATTGGAGTAGATATACCACTTAAATTTGAATAGGGCGTCGGGTACCATTAAAGTTGTCAAAATGTGCATCCGTCTACTTTTCCATCCAATTAGAAGCACCATTAGAAATAGTTAAAATAGAACCAATGTAGTCAAAAGCGGGTTTCTCGTAGAAACGTTTTGGTGATCTAGAAGCGTAAAATCGTAAGTGTTTAAGTTTTAAACCGAGCTTTTAACTAAATAAGTTATAAGAACTGAGATTTTGCGTAGAAGCATTTTAGTGATCTAAAAACGTAAATCGTAAGTTTTTAAACTTTAAAACGCGATTTTGACTACATTGAATAGAACCTAATCGATCATCAATATATCAAAATCAAAGAAGGATAAATGGAACACAATCAGAAAGAATTAAACATATTCCACTAATTTAAAAAAAATAGAACAAAAGGAGATAGAAAGTAACAAAACAATAAATAAAATATAAAAGCTACTACATTCGGTCAAAAATGTAGAAAAGAAAATACGACTATAAAAGCTACAACATTGTTTATTTACAACATTCATGGAATAATTAAATTATTAGAACACATAATGATAATTCAAAATAATTATAATGACAATTTATTCTAAATTTTCTATTCAAAAATTGGTTTGGTATTAAGTATTCAATAGAGGATTCTAACTAAACAATAAAAAATGATGTTTTTCATAAGTCCAAATGACTTTTTTTACAATAAAAAAAGTAGAAGGGCCAATTATGAAATTAAGAAAATGAAATATTCCAAGAATATTCTGTCAACTTTAACGAAATGCACTTAGCATTAAACTTAAGTGGTACCGGGTGCACATATAATAGAGTTTAGTGGTACCCAACGCCCTATTCAAATTTAAGTGGTATGTCAACCCCATTTCTCAAACTTAAGTGGCACCCGAGGGATTTTACCCTATAAGTTACAAAGTGGCTCATTTGGTGGCTTCTCATGCTCTGTTTTTGTCGCCTCAAATGTTATCGAGGTTCGACTTTGTTGTTTGGTTCGGACTAGGCAAGTTCTACTATGTGCCTACAGATCTTTGTATTTCCCTTTTTTCAGAGTGATCTAATGACCAAAAAAAAAAAATTCATCACACCACTTCTTGGCCAAAATAGTTATGATTAGGGATGACAATTTTACCTAAACCCATGTGATAGGGTATATTAGTAACCCCCAAGGCAAAACTCTAACTAATGGCATGAAGAAGGAAAGAAGACAAGAGGAAAAAGACAAGTCTAGAGAACAGGAGACAAGCCCAGGCACCTGACGTCAGCAAGGACAAGGGGCAGGGGGACACCCTCTGCCAAAAGGACTATGAACAGTGTCAGAGAGTCTGAGGCGCCCGACCAGAGCATTTATGGCTTGGCAGGCGCCCAGACCACTACCTAACCCTCAATTGTGTATAAATAGGAGTTCTCTCCTCATAAATAAGATCCATCTACTCTTTACTCTAACTTCTCTCTACTTTCTCTCTCTACATACTTCTTCTCTTCTTCTACTTCGGACGAGGAGGGGCGCCTACCCCTTCAAGGTCATGGCTGACACCCCAAACCCCTTGGACCCGAGCGACCCTCAGTCGATCGGGCTCAAACAATTGGCGCCCACCGTGGGGCCAAGCATGACTTTGAAGGACGCTTCCAACTCAAAGAAGGGGGAGGAAAGGAGTCCGGCGCCTACAAAGACGCCGCTCAAGCAAGTTGTCGGTCGTGAAGCAATCAACCCTCAACCACTCACCATCCAAGGTTTGGAAGCATCCGACGACGATGATCCATCGGGAAACGGAGAAGGCGCGGGGCGCATGGAGGACCAACTGGCAAAGCTCCGGGAAAAGCAAGCACTTCAAATGGCGAGCATGCAAGGCCAACTAGACCAAGTCATGACCGCATTGACGGCACTCACCAAAGGTAACGACCAGGCGCCTCCCAACTCACAAGAAGCCATGGAAGAGAGGAGGCGCCTCCGAGGAAAAACGCTGGAAGCTAAGGCGCCTCCCACGAACTCCCCAAGGGAGGGTGTAGGCGCCTCGCAAAATGAGGATGCAATGGAAGCAGATGACGATGTCTACTTGGAGAAGTACGCCCGACTCAACTACGGCGCCTTGGAGGAAAGGAGTTCTCAAATCATTAGACAGCCATTGTCAAAAGGAGTACTAGAGACACCAATCCCACCAAATTTCGCAAGCATCGGTCTACCATCATATGAAGGAAAATCTGATCCAGAGGATCACTTGAGTGCGTTCTGCCGTAAAATGCAACTTCTCAACGCGACTGACGCCGCCTTGTGCAAGGCATTCCCCTCCACCTTCATCGGAGCATGCAGTAGTTGGTACTCATCGCTTCCGGAGGGCATCATTCAGAGCTTCGCTCAGTTCGCGTTGCTATTCACAACAAAGTATGCAAGCCAGAAAAGGCAGACGCTGACGGTCCGGGCGCTTGTCAACCTTAAGCAAAGAAAGGGAGAGAGCCTCAGGCACTTCATGGGGCGATGGTGGGAGGTTGCGTCCGATGTTAAAGACCTAACCCCTCCACTTATGCGCACCAACCTAATGGACGCCAGCACTAACGAAGAGCTAAGGCGCTCTCTGGCCAAAAGAGAGATAAGACAGGTGGCTGAGCTGGAGGAAAAGATTCAAAAGGCAATTCTCATGGAGGAGGCGCTAGGGTCAAGAGAGGAAGAGCAAGGAGGTAGCTCCAGGCGCCCAGCTCAGAATGGGAGGGGCGAGGCGCCTAGGACCAGAAGGCGGAGTCCTGATCGACGAGATGATACCCGACGTCCCAATGTCTGGGTGAGGAGAGACGTTCTTGCAAATTCACAAGAGCCTCGCCGCGACCGCACCAATCGCGAGAACGTGAACCAATCTCGTGGGCAGGCAAACATGTACTGCGAGTACCACAACTCGCGCACCCACAACACTGTTGACTGCCACTACTTCAAAAAGGCACTCAAGATAATCTCTGATCGAGGAGGGGTAAGGGATATGATTCAGAAAGCAGATCAGGGAAACCAATCCCCGCGGGAACGCAGTCGCTCCCCAGCCGCCAGGCCACCAGTACAGGAGCGCCTAGGCCCCAACCCGAACGTCAAGGAGATAAGAACTATTGCGGGAGGGGAGCCTAGCCGAAAGAAGAAGCGCAAGGGGCAAGCAAGCGACACCTGGTGTATGAAGATCGCAAAACAAGATGGCCCCGACCTGTCGTTTACGTCGCAAGACTATCCTCCAGAGGGCCCGTCTGAAAGCCCTCTCGTCATCAACATACAAGTAGAAGGTTTCAAGGTGTTCAGGGTGCTGGTAGATAGTGGGAGTTCCGCTGACATACTCTTCTATTCTTGTTGGCGCCAAATGCAGACACCCCCTGAGGGTGATGCAGGCTTCAGAGGCCCAACTTGTCGGCTTCTCCGGAGCGAAAGTAAAAGTGCTAGGAACTGCGCGCCTAAAAGTCAAGGTAGGAGATGAGGAGCCGAGTGCTACACATCCAGTGGACTTCCACATTGCCGATTGCCCATCCGCATATAATGCCATTCTAGGAAGGCCCTTCCTAGCTAAGTTTGGAGCTGTAGCCTCAACCTGTCATCAAGCAATGAAATTCCAAACACCCCAAGGAATGGGGATAGCCAGAGGAGATGTGAAGGCATCAAAGGCGTGCTATGCAGCAACCCTACACAAGCCAAAAATACACACGATTGATGCCAGGCCAACAGAAGTGCCGCGCCCAGGAGCAGTAGATTCAGAAATTGAGCTGCCATTAGACCCCGACGACCCAAGCCGAGTCGTCCGACTCTCGGCCCATTTGCCGGAACACATGCGTCTCCCAATGATCAACTTGTTACGGGAATACTCAGACTTGTTTGCTTGGAGCCCTGAAGACATGCCAGGCGTTTCCAGAGACCTTATGGAACATAAGCTCTCCGTGAAACCAGAAAGTGTGCCAGTACAGCAAAAAAGAAGGGGAGCATCGTTGGCAAGAAGGGTGGCCATGATGGAGGAGGTACAAAAGTTACTCAAGGCAGGATTCATCCGAGAGGTGCAGTACCCGAAGTGGTTGGCAAACACAGTGTTAGTCAAGAAACACAACGGGACATGGAGAATGTGTATTGACTTCACCTCGCTAAACAAAGCATGCCCGAAGGACCCGTACCCATTACCAAGAATTGACCAGCTGGTCGATGCCACCTCCAATCACGAAATGTTAAGCTTTCTCGACATGTTTTCAGGGTACCACCAAATTCCCCTCAGCGAAGAAGATCAAGAGAAAACGGCTTTCATGACCCCGTACGGGAACTACTACTATGTAGTGATGCCATTTGGTCTGAAAAACGCGGGTGCCACCTATCAGAGAATGGTAGACAAAGTCTTTGGAGAGCAGATAGGACGAAATGTGGAGGCATACGTAGACGATGTGTTAATCAAGAGTAAGAAAGAGGGTAACCATCTGAGCGACCTCAGGGAGACGTTCGAGAACCTGAGGCGCCACAATCTGAAGCTTAACCCCCTCAAGTGTGTATTCGGAGCAGGTGCGGGTCAATTCTTAGGCTTCATGATCACTCGCCGTGGTATTGAGGCTAATCCGAAGCAGATAAAAGCGATTGCCGAACTCAAGTCACCAAGAACAGTAAAAGAGGTTCAAGCATTGGCAGGTAAACTCGCCGCTCTTAACAGGTTCATTCCAAGGTCAGCGGATAGGTGCGCCCCACTCTTCAATTCTCTAAAGAAGAAATCCAAGTTCAAGTGGATGGAAGAATGTGAGAAGGCGTTTGAAGAAATGAAGACTCTGCTAGTGAATCCCCCCATCCTCGTAGCTCCAAAGGAGGGAGAACGCTTGTTCCTTTACATAGCCATATCAGACGTGGCTATCAGTGCGGTGCTTGTTAGGCGTCACCTTGAAAATCTTGCAGATCAGCCGGTGTACTACATCAGTAAGACGCTTCTCCCAACTGAAAGAAGGTACCCAGCCATCGAGAAGGCAGCCCTAGCATTGGTAACTGCCGCCCAAAAACTGCGGCCCTATTTTCAGGGACACACGGTCATTGTACTAACTAACCTGCCAATGAAAAGAATTCTTCATAGCACAAGTGCTTCGGGACGTCTAACCAAATGGGCAGTCGAGCTAAGTGAGTTCGATATCCAGTATGCTCCTCGACCTTCAATTAAAGCTCAAGTCCTAGCAGATTTTGTTGCAGAAGGAACGATCGAGCCTACGGGAATCGACGAAGGAAGGTGGAAGCTATTTGTCGATGGTGCGGCAAGCAAGACAGGGGCAGGCACTGGCATAGTCTTGGAAACGCCAGGGGGAGTCACACACGAAGTGGCCTTACGATTCTCAGCACTTAAAACCAACAATGCGACAGAATACGAGGCACTTATCAACGGCATGCGCATAGCAGAGGAGCTAGGGGCAAGGCGCCTAGACGTCTTCTCCGATTCCGCATTGGTGGTTCGGCAGGTGCTGGGGGAGTTTGAAGTCAAGGAAGATTGTTTGCTGCGTTACGTGGAAGAAGCAAAGAAGAGGGCGCAGGGTTTCGAGGATTGGAAACTCTCTCATATAGCGCGAGGTGACAACGCGCACGCGGATGCGCTTTCCAAATTAGCCACAGCTGTCGACTTTGAAGAGGAACGACATGTAATTGTCGAAAAGGAGAGCCCGAACTCTCCGGGAATGGGGGTAAACAGTGTTAACATCAATCAAGAGGAGCAATATTGGAGGGTGCCGATCGTTGAATACCTCATGAATGGTACCATTCCGACAGATTCAAAAGAGGCCACAGGAGTAAGAAGGCGGGCGGCACGTTGCACCATTATCGGCTCGGAGTTACACCGACGGTCGTTCGAGGGAGTATATCTCAGGTGCCTGGGAAAAGCTGAAGCAAAGTGGGCGCTCCGCGAAATTCATAAGGGTGTGTGTGGGAGACATGGGGGGCCGAGGAGTTTGGAAAGAACACTCAAGTTGCAAGGGTACTACTGGCCAACCATGAGAAACGATGCAAAGCAATTCGCTGCGGCATGTCACGCATGCCAAACCCATGCCAAGGAGCACCACCTTCCAGCCACCGCAATGCAAGGGAACGTCAGTCCTTGGCCCTTTGCCCAGTGGGGAATGGATCTGGTGGGTCCTTTCCCCAAAGCATCGGGAAAACGAAAATACCTTATAGTAGCAGTGGACTACTTCACAAAGTGGATTGAGGCTGAGCCGCTGGCCACTATTACAGCAAAGCAAGTCGAGAAATTTGTCTTCAACAACATACTTGCACGGTTTGGCATCCCAAACTCTATTGTCACTGATCATGGCAAACAGTTCGACTGTACCTCCTTCGCAGATTTCTGCCAAAGTTACAATATCCAGCTCAAGCTCTCATCAGTAGCATACCCAGAAGAAAATGGACAGGCAGAGGCGGCAAACAAAACCATACTTCAAGGACTGAAAAAGCGTCTCCATGAGCAGAAAGGAAATTGGGTAGACGAGCTCCCTCACGTGCTGTGGGCACTACGCACCACCCCCAAAAGCTCCACAGGCGAGACCCCATTCGCCCTAACCTTTGGTGCGGAAGCAGTAACCCCCACGGAAGTTGCGCTGCCCACCTTGCGTGTCCAATGTTTCGGCAAAGAAAACAACACAAGCATGGCTCATGAACTAGACATGCTAGATGAGAAAAGAGTTCAGGCGCTTAAGAAGTTGGTGGAGGATAAGGAGCAGTTGGCGAAATACTATAATTCAAAGCTGAGGCCACACCACATCGAAGAGGGAGATCTTGTCCTGAGGAAAGTATTCCGTCCTAACCCGAATCATGGGAAGTTGGCTGCTAAATGGGAAGGACCCTTTGTTGTAAGGGAGGTAATAGGACCAAGCACTTTCAAGCTCGCTACCATGGAGGCAGAGCGTGTGAGCAAGACTTGGAATGCAAAGCATCTGAGGAAATACATGTGCGACCAAGAGGCACAAGAATAGTCGGAAGATGGAAATTTTGTAGGGAAGAGGGGCGTCCTTGGAGAGGCGTAACCCGAAGACACCCTAAGGAAAATCGGAGTGCGTTCAGTTTTCTTTACTTTTCTTTACTTCAAAGCAATCCAAAATATAGGCATTTTTGTAGGGGGGAGGGGCGCCTTCAAAGAGGCGTAACCCAAAGACACCCTAAGAAAGGTAGAAACATAGTAGGAGTCATTTTTCAGATTGGTAATGACAGAAGTTTATGGGAAAGGGGACGCACCCTGGCGATACCCCATGTAACCCTTTATTTTGCTCAAGGAATGGAGATTCATTACTCGGCAAGGCAAAGCTATCCCTGTTTTAACAGATGGAGTCTCTCCTGACTCGCTTCCTCCGTCGAGGAGAAGCCTAAGCGTGTTTCCTCCTTTTCAGGAGCACACGTAAGAAAAGCTAAGTTTTTGTCTAGGATAATCATCCTAGCGGAACATTTTTCCCGCGAACCGACGGAAGAGCCCTAGCGCTTACACTTGGTTTTCATCCAAGTATCGGGCGCTCGTTGTGCGAGTCCCCATGAGAGGCGATAAAATTGATATCCCTCGCAAAAATTCCTGCCTCGGCAGAAGGGGTCACCCAAACCCGCTTCCTCCGTCGAGGAGAAGCTTAGACGCGTTATTTCTTTTTCAAGAATACGCATGGGAGTCCTAAAACTTGCTTCCTTCGTCGAGAAGAAGCCTAGACACGTTACTTCTTCATCAAGAATACGTGTGAAGAAATCTAAAGCTTGCTTCCTTCGTCAAGAAGAAGCCTAGGCACGTTACTTCTTCTTCAAGAATACGTGGGAGGAGACCTAAAACTTGCTTCCTCCGTTGAGGAGAAGCCTAGACGCGTCACTTCTTTTTCAAGAATACGTAGGGGCGACCCAAAACTTTCTTCCTTCATCAAGAAGGAGCCTGGACACGTTACTCCTTCTTATCAAATATATGACGGGACTAAAACAACATTCACAATAGGTCCAAGAAAACGGAGAACTCGCCGATAACACTGTTCAAAATAATAGCCCGAGGGCTAAACATCCACAGACATGCAAGGGAGAAATGAGCAGAAGATAACATAAAATTGACTAAGTCCAGACGAACAAAGAAAAGAAAAAAACGTCCCAACTCTACTAGTCCAACTTGCTCGAGTGATTATCGGACGAGCTAGAGTCACCATCGGTACCACCATCCGAGGCGCCACCCTGACCATCGACAGCAACCACGTCCCCACCACCTTCCCCGGCACCAGCATTGACATCAACGTTGTCACCCACTTCTTCTTCCCCAACCTTCTCGACGTCAACCTCCACATCATCGGCAGAAGAGTCACCCTCATCCAAGGGGTACGGGTCCGAGTCAGAAGGCTCATTATCCGTACCAAGGGAGAGGAAGTAATCATCCATAGCCTGCCAGACCTCCGGAGTATCCCACTTCATGTCAGGATTATCGGAACGGACCTTCTTACGAATGCCGATGAAAGCCCTCTTCTTCACTCCGAGCAGAAGGTTCTGCTGCCACTCACGAAATTCCGCTGAGGACAGGTGGGCGTCTACGGCATCTTCACGCTCCTTGATCAGTCTCTTCTTAAATTCCTCCTAAGAAAAAAAAAAAAAAGGGGGGGGGGGGGTTTACGCGCTTAGCTCGAATGAAGGGAGAGCAAGAAAAACACAAGAGAACTCACCTTCTGGTGACCCCTAGCGGCAGACATCGCCAACAGCTCCTTCTCCAAGGTGTCAATCCGCTTCGCCTGAAATGCTATCTCCTTCTCTTTCTCTTCACGAGCAGAAACACTCTCAGCAGCCAAGGCGTCTGAAAGCTGCCGCTTCACCGATGCCAACTCATCCTCCAGACGAGAGTTAACACCTTGAAGGGTGATCTTGTCAGTTTTCAACTGAGAAGCCTACAGAAAGTTCTGATGGGCGCGATCCCGATTCTCCGCACTCTTGTCAGAAAGAGTAATCACATCAAGCATCGCCTAAACAAGAAACAACAACAATTAGTAATGAAACATGATCTGCTAATAGTAAAAGTGTGTGGGAGCATACCTGGAACAAGTGCTGACACGCCGAGCCTGCAGGAGAGGTACCCTCGTCAAGGGGAACCTTAAGGAACTTCTTCAACTCCAAGGCCGAAGTAAAGGCACTTGGAGCATTGAGGGCAGCAGACGAAGAGATTGGAACAGGCTCCTTCGGCTTTACGGCACGTCGCGAGCGAGGAGGTGCCAAAATCTCATCAATACTCCCAAGACTTGGCTTGTTCTTCTTCTTCGGAACCACAACGGGAGAGTCGGCCGAGGCATGGCGCTTGCCTAATGTCTTCTCTGGGAGAGGGTCGCGCGCCCCCAAGGAGGGAAACAATCGAGGAGACGCCTCCTCGACGTCGTCAAGCGCCTTGCCAGATGAACGGGGAGTTCGCTCGGCAGGGATGCTGGGCGCCTTCTGTGCCCTAGCTCCGGAGGTCCCAGGAACCTTCTTAGTCATCTTCGCTAGGCTCGAGTAGTCAAAATCTGCAAAAAAAAAGAGTTATGCAAATACCATAAGTTGGGAGATAGAATAAAATCATTCGAAAGGAATATACCATGGTCGTAAAGTTCTCCCAAGGCGCGCGCTCTCTCCCCTTTTCTCCCAAAGTCCACGGGGGGCGCACGAAGAATGTGATGCTTCTGTTCCCGCTCAGGCTTCGCAAGGGTAAAATCCTTGGCCCAAGTTTCTTCCGAACCCTCACCCCACAGAGTCGAGAGAGGCGCCGAGGTTGGCGCATTCCAAGTGCCGGGGGTCGGCCTAATAAAGAAGTAGGAACAATACCATTTGCTAGGGAGCTTAGGTGATCCCTTGCAAACCCGCCCCTGGTACTTACTATCGCGCTTCACAGCCAACCAGCCATGTTTACCCCGCTCCAGTGCATATATGCTACGAAAGATAGAGAATGAAGGGATGTAGCCTAAGCGTTTACAGATGAGCCGGAAGGCGCAAGTGTGAAAGATAAGCGAAGGGGACAGGAAGCTAGGAGGGCATCCAACCATCTCCAAAATACCCGACAAGATAGGATCCAATGGGAACTTCAAACCGCACTTCAGATACTCCGAGTAAACCGCAAACCAACCCTCGGGGCAACTCCCGATGCGAGCATTACGATCCGGAATCGCATATCCCCAGTCCGTAGGGTAACCTAGGCCGCGGATGTAAGATACAACGCGATGAAGTTGAATGCTGGGTCGCTTGTCAGGACCCAGTAGGCGCGCCGAAGAGGGAGGCGCCTCACCACCCCACATTCCCCGCCATGGCAAAATCGTATAGCCTGAATCGGTAACCGTCCGAGAAGAAGACGGGAGAAGGTCAGGGTCCGCACTTGACGTATCATCTTCAGTAAGCACCTCCTGACGGGTATATGATTGATCATCCTCGATGTCACTAGCAATCTCGGCGAGTCTCCATTTGGATCGTCTATACACTGTTTGATCCACTAAGATTCCCAAACAGCAAATATACGATATTAAAGTTAAACGAGATAGAGAGAGCGTAGCTTACCCATCTTCCTAACTTTACTTGAGGACGCCTTCTCCTTTCCTTTCTTAGAGGCAGGGGCGCCACCCACAGACGCAGAAGGTTGAGAATTGTTGGAAACCATGAGTGAGTGGTAAGCAGCGAAGTTAACCTTGGAAGAGAAGCGTGTACAACGCCTAAGCCGATAACGCGCGGGTAGAAAACCGTTGCCTCCCGTGACTGTGCTGTGATAGGCGCCTCTGACGCCTTGAAATTGGAACCTGCGAGCAAACAAAGCGTTAGGGCGCGAGTTAGCAGAGCGGTGCTTTTGGAAGAAGCCTACAGAAGGCACTACATTAAAATCACCAAAGAAAGTCCATCATAGGAGCCCAGCAAAGAGTACAACTACTCGATAAACAGAAAGGGGAGGTGCCTCACAAAGTCATCAGCATCGGAGGCGCCTCACAAAAGCATCATCAAAACTGGGTAACAAACAAAGGAATGCGCTTCGCCCTAGGAAAAATTCAACAACCAACAATAAAAAGGGGGGAGGCGCCTCCCAAAGAATCATCAGCATCGAAGGCGCCTCACACAATCATCATCAAAACTTGGCAACAAACAAAGGAATGCGCTTCGCGCTAGCAAAATTCAGCAACCAGCAATGGAAAGAGGGGAGGCGCCTCGCAAGAATCATTAGCATCAAAGGCGCCTCACGAAATCATCGTCAAAACTTGGTAACAAACAAATGAATACGCCTCGCCCTAGTAAAATTCGACAACCAACAATAAAAGGGGGAAGGCGCCTCGCCACTTTCATCATCCTAGGCGCCTGGCAAAAGAGCAAGATCAAGCAAAAGAGGGATAATCGGAGGCGCCCCCGTTCATAAGAACTCGCCACTTTCATCATCCTAGAGCAAGATCAAGCAAAAGAGGGATAATCGGAGGCGCCCCCGTTCATAAGAACTTACCTAAAGGTGATTGACGCCCGCGGTACGATGGAGGAAAAGGTTGCGTCGATGGGAAGGAGGAGGCGCCCACCCAGCGAGCGAAGTAAATACGAGGCGCCGACGAAAGCGATGCGCGGCGCCGAGGAGCTAGGTCTACGAGCTCGCGATCGAAGATTGCGAGAAGCGCCTATGCGAAGCGCGGCGCCGAGGATTGGAAGGAGAGGCGCTGACGCGGGGAGAGGCGCCGAGGATTGGAAGGAGAGGCGCCGACGCGGAGAGGCGCCGGCGAGGAAGGGCTGCCGAAAAAAAAAATAAAAAAGAGGAAGGGAGAGAGGCGCTATGGAGGGGGCGGCGGACTGAAGAAGGGAAAAGTGAAAAAAATGGTGGAATGAGGATGAGAGGTGCTTAAATAGGCTAAGTGGAGAGGCGCACGGTTCCCAAGGCGGGTCACCTTCAAAATACAACCCACCCCCTCTCCCTTATCCAAATTGGCCTACCCCAAGGATGGGAATGGGCTTGGCCCAAAAACCACCTTAAACAGTCCATTTAAGGTGACGCCTTCACATCCCCCCCCAAAAGAAAATATCAGAGGGTCACCCCTGGTGTTTGATCGCTCCCACTTATGGGGTCTATTTTTTTTTATTTATTTTATTCTTTATCTCTCATTATTCTTTTATTATTCATTCTTTTTAGTTTCTAGTTGTTCTCGTGATTGTATTTTCTATTTTTTTTTTATTATTTATTTTTTTTATTATTTATTTATTATTTTACCTTTCTATTTCTTTTTGTATCCTTCTTCGAAGAGTATACTTGTTTGACGACGCCACACTACTTGTGCCATCGCCAAAAGGGGCAATTGATAGGGTATATTAGTAACCCCCAAGGCAAAGCTCTAACTAATGGCATGAAGAAGGAAAGAAGACAAGAGGAAAAAGACAAGTCTAGAGAACAGGAGACAAGCCCAGGCACCTGACGTCAGCAAGGACAAGGGGCAGGGGGACACCCTCTGCCAAAAGGACTAATCTATGAACAGTGTCAGAGAGTCTGAGGCGCCCGACCAGAGCATTTATGGCTTGGCAGGCGCCCAGACCACTACCTAACCCTCAATTGTGTATAAATAGGAGTTCTCTCCTCATAAATAAGATCCATCTACTCTTTACTCTAACTTCTCTCTACTTTCTCTCTCTACATACTTCTTCTCTTCTTCTACTTCGGACGAGGAGGGGCGCCTACCCCTTCAAGGTCATGGCTGACACCCCAAACCCCTTGGACCCGAGCGACCCTCAGTCGATCGGGCTCAAACACCATGAGTATTTTAGTATCTAACACAATTGGGTTGGGTATGAAATCCAAATAGATGGTTGATGGGTAGAGTTTGATGGGTTTGTACCCATACCCATTTACTTGGGGTGATTTGAATTTTTAACAAATGAATTTGGGTTTGTACCCATGCCCAAATACAAATTACAATTTTGTACCTAAACTTAATAGATACACATATTTAGTACCTAAATTTAATTTTTTGCATACAAGTTCTCAAAATATCGATGAAAAATTATATTTTAGTACCTAAATTTTTTTGGAAAAAATCCAAAACTACCACTGTTTTAAAAAAAAATTACAAAAATACCACCCACTCCATAAAATTTCCAAAAATACCACCCTTAATTTAAAACCGCCCTTCTAAGGAGCGGTTTACATAAAAACCGCGCCCCCAGGCGGCGGTTAAACCTAAAAACGCGCCCCCAAGGCGCGGTTTGACCATGCATGGCTGTCAAACCGCTTTGCCAGGTGGCGGTGCATCAAACCGCTCGTCCGAGGAGCGATCTGACGGCTAAAATGTCTGCCAAGTAAGCGATCCGCGTCGCCCCACATAAACCGCTCCCCCGAGGCGCGGTTTGACCGTTGGAAAAAGCAAACCGCCCTCCCGAGGCGCGGTTTGACTATCGGGAAAAGGAAACCGCGTGCTGGGGGCGCGGTTTTTGGTTGCGGGAATTTACCAAACCGACCCTCCCCCAGGCGGTTTGAAAGCTATATAAACCCCCCCCCACCCCCTCATTTCTGCACACCATCCACCACACTCCCCTCTCTCCCTCTAATTTCTCTCCACCCAACCCCTCCCCACACAACCTTAGAATTAGTTTTTTTGTTGGTTGCGGCCTAAGTCCGATCTGCCTCCAAAAAACTTTTCTTTGGTTTTCACTAAAAAACCGTCGAACCTCTGTCCGGATTCCGAGAGAATGGCCGATTTCGCTCAAGAAGAGGGTCTTTTTTATGATGATTATCAAACGGTACGAACTCATTTTTCCCAATTGTTGTTGTTGTTATAATGACTTATTTAATTTATATACTAATGATTTATGTTATTGTTATGCTATCGTAGGTTGGGCCGGATGTTGATATTTTCAATCAACGATATTACGTTGATCAAGGACCGATCGATCCGACAGTTTTATACGATCAAGCAAATCATCGTTCAAGAGACGTTTGGAACGACCATAAGGTACATATTATTTATCATCACTTGTAATTTGTATTTTGTTAAAGTAATTTATTTGTTGTACAATAATTTACATAATTGTTAATCGTATTGATTATTTTCAATAGTTTAAATCAATACAATACAACACTTATTGAGACTCTTTATAAAGAAATGCATGTCTAAGGAAATGGGGACTTAAGCGATCATCATGATCCCCCCATGACCTGGGAAAATCGGGTTCTAAGCGATCCTCGGATCCCCCCTTTTTCTGTCAAAAAGACTGTGTTTCTAAGGAGATGTATACCTCTCCTAAGAGTCTTACGAGTGTACTTGTATTGCTTTAAATTATTGAAAATAATCAATACGATTAACAAAATAATTTTTATGTTAGTAACTTGTATATATTCTATTAATGTTTATTAGATAATGTATATTCTATAAAATCGCTTAATTTAATATTGCATCTTAAAAAATTGGTTTAGTTATGTTAATTAGATAATGTATATTTCTATAAAATCGCTTGATTTAATTAATATTGCATCTTATTAAATTATTTTAGTTATGTTAAAATTAATGTTTATTAGATAATGTATATTTCTCTAAAAAAACCTTGATTTATATATAAATTGTATCTTATAATATATTTATATATGTATAAATCATCAATTTATAGTGAAATTTAATTTTTTCTCTAGGATGCATACCATATAGTCCGCTATAGGGGCACAACGAATGTGCTTGAATGGAACGACGTCATCTTGCCCTTTCTAAAAAGGGCAAGATTGGATTCGATTAGGCATTTCAACGGAATTAAGATCGACCGCCAACTCATCACGGCGATGGTAGAGAGATGGCGAAAGGAGACACACTGCTTCAATTTTCGTGAAGGCGAGTGCACGATCACACTTAAGGACATCGCCATCCTAACCGATCTCCCCATCGATGGTGATGTTGTTTGTGTGGACTCTACGCCACCACCTAAAGTTGTTGCCAATATGAGTGGTTGGCAACATTTTATATGGTCGGTCACCGGGTTGTGTCCGCCAGAAAAGGGAGATCACGATGCGGATGGTCATCCACCATTGTCCAAGGGCCAAGTATCCATCACGTGGTTGACGGCGGAGATCAGGCGTAAGCACAACCCTGAGTTCGGAGGCATTCCCCTCACGGAGGAAAGTTCGGAGCGCGATAAAGAAATTTATGCACGGATCTACATCCTCGGCATGATCGGAGGAGTTTTCTTCCCCAAGAAATCCAACAACCTAATCAGCAATTCATGGTTGAAGATCATACTTGGTAGTTGGGATGATATGGGAAACTTGAGCTGGGCATCTGCTTGCTTAGCCCAGCTCTACCGATCCCTATGTAATGCTAGTGCGAGAGCGGTGAAGGAGATTGATGGGGCAATGTTCATCGTCCAATTTTGGGCTTGGGAGCATTTGGAATGGATTGCGCCGAAGGTAGACCCCGACAAGGATTGGGGACCCGATCATCCCCTACGACACGAAGCTTATGGTTGTAGGTAAATATCTGCATCGAACCCATAGTTCTCACATTTTTTAACTAATTTAGTTTGTTGTAACGAGCTATTTTTTTAAGGTACTAACATTGTGAACTTGTCCATATTAATAGGTGGCTTGATGAAACAACATGCGACAATCTTGGAGCGCATAAGTTGGAGGAGTATCGTAGGAGGCTTGATCACCTATGGGAAGCAGAGGTGAGCATCATAATACGCTATTAAAACCCTACTTTTTTTAACTTATATTATTATGTTGCTATTAAACATGTGTGTGTGTTCACCGCACGGGATATGACCCAATGACCGACTCTCTTGCTCCTGATGGCCCGGACCCTAGCTGTGCATCCCTCATTGTGGTTTCTGCATCGAACCATCAGCCTCTTTGTGTCGGAATGGGTTGTCTGCCATTCAAAACTCCGAGTCATTGCTTCAGCTTCAATAGCGTGTCGAACCTCATTCTTCGTTGCAAATTGTTGCCCCTTCGTAAAGCCAGTTAGTGGACCCCATAATGGCACATCTGGCGGGTCCATGTCGGCATCAACATACCAATCTTCACTTTGAAGTTGATTGTAGTATGGAATAGGTACACGGTCGTGAGGTACCTCATCACCATCTGCGTCTGAATCTGGACCGGAATCATCAGCACCTTCCAGCGGATCGGAGCTGTCTGCACTAACTTCGCCTTCCTCTTCTTCAACCTCATGGTCACTAACTGGACTTGGATTGACCTCTTCTTCCATCTGATTTTCAGCATGAAAGGCACCTTGACCTCCACTAGCTCCGTAATGGTAGTTGTGGTAACTAACACCGCTTTGATAGAAGTTGTACTCGGGTGGGTACTGGTAGACTGCTTGTTGGTTGTAATCCGCCTGTTGAGCTTCTTGTTCATAGGAATGGAAGGATTGATGACTTCCTCCAGTTCCATGATGATACTCCTGACTCCAACTCGAGGTTTGGAAATCCTGGTGGGGAGTATCTTCGTATAATACACTCCCACCGTGGATACCAGATGTTTGGCCATCTCCAGAATGACCTACACTGCCTTCGACGGCCTCGGTGTAAACGAACATCTCCGCTTGCTTAATTGTATTGGTGGTCAAAAATTGGACCATGGCATCAACGTCCTCCTGAGTGTTAAGGAGGAATTCCTCATGCCACAGGGACCCGTGATGTCTGTTTGGATATCGATACACCATTCGATCAACTCTTCTACTGCCATCCATGCAGGTAATCTGAGTGCACTGACGGTGGAGCTCTTCAAGCATCGGTCTCGTACGGACCTTCATTTTATGAAAATTGCCACCGACGTAACTTACACCCTTTTCGGTCTCTTCCGTGTAACCATTCCACCGCAACCCAAGCGTGAACCTTTGGAATGCCATCTGCAATGAAAAGTAACACAAGTTACTAACATAACAACACAAAGAAAAATGAAAAGTAATTCAAATTACTAACATAAAATCACAAATGACAATGAAAAGTAACACAAGTTACTAACATAAAAATTATTTTGTTAATCGTATTGATTATTTTCAATAATTTAAAGCAATACAAGTACACTCGTAAGACTCTTAGGAGAGGTATACATCTCCTTAGAAACACAGTCTTTTTGACAGAAAAAGGGGGGATCCGAGGATCGCTTAGAACCCGATTTTCCCAGGTCATGGGGGGATCATGATGATCGCTTAAGTCCCCATTTCCTTAGACATGCATTTCTTTATAAAGAGTCTCAATAAGTGTTGTATTGTATTGATTTAAACTATTGAAAATAATCAATACGATTAACAATTATGTAAATTATTGTACAACAAATATACATTATCTAATAAACAAAGGACAATGAAAAGTAATTCAAATTACTAACATAAAATCACAAATGACAATGAAAAGTAATTAAGTTACTAACATAACATCATAAAGGACAATCAAACGTAATTAAGTTACTAACATAAAATCACAAAGACAATGAAAAGTAATTACGAAACAAACTTACGAATTAACGTTAATCGCAAAAACTAAATAATTTAAAGGTGCAAAGCTGAAATTTGAGGATTTTTGTGTGAATTGAGGAAGGAAGTGTGAAGAATTGTGTTCTCCGAAACAGCCTTTTATAGGCAAATTTTGCACCAAAACCGCTTGGGGGGGGAGCGGTTTTGGGTCTGCCATGCAGCCCTACCCCTGCATGCCGACATGTCGGATGTCGGGTGACCAGGCACAAACCGCGCCCCAGGGGAGCGGTTTGTGTCCTGACAATGTAAACCGCCCCTTCCCCAGGCGGTTTGCATGCCGACAATAAACCGCTCCCCCTACCAGCGTTTTCTGGTAGGGTTTACCCTATAACCGCGCCTCGCACAAGCGGTTTAGTCCAGGAAATGAAAACGCTCCTCCGAGGAGCGGTTAGAATGAAAAACGCCTCTTAGAGGCGCGGTTTCATTGAAAACCGCTCTACAGGGGGGCGGTTTTAAATTAAGGGTGGTATTTTTGGAAATTCTTTGGAGCGAGTGGTATTTTTGTAATTTTTTTTTTAAACAGTGGTAGTTTTGGATTTTTTCCAATTTTTTTGGCCTTACATTATGTTGCCTAAACTTTTCAAGTTTTACAAATAGGTCCAATTTTTGTATGTGTAGTTAAAACACCCTCAAGTAAATGGATATCCATATCTAATCCATACCCATTTAGATTATGAAAGCAATATCTATACCTAACTCAAACCCATCTACACCTCGCCATACCCTACCCATAATGAATGGGTCTACTTGGATTTGGGCAAAATTACCCATGGGTGGGTAAATTGTCATCCTTAGTTATGATATCAATTTCATGACCTCTTGGATTTCAATAATTCAAGTTAGGGTATTATGGATCTTATATCACTCTCTTACACTCCCCTCAAACAAAAGCCACCATATATGGACTTGAAGCTTACACACGTCCAAATACCATGTGCTTAACTGAGGAGGTCATTAAGATTCAAACAGAATACCTATCGATTACAGAAAGCTCAAATACAATCTAAAAAATTATTTGATCACAATAACTCGAGTTGTTAGGAAATGTTCATGTATGGTACTTATCCACTGCACGTCCTCTCAAACGAAAGTCAATTCATGGGAGATTGAAGATTGTACAAGTTCGAATACCATGTTCTTTAAGACTACTGTTAATATTTGAATATCCACCTTCCAAAAATTTCTTCTTGAATTTTTTTTTTTTATAATGAAGAAATTGAACCTATATGCACATAAAGTTGATAATAGTATGTGACATAACACGACACCACTGATCTAGTATACTCAGATCGTTACAACTTACAACAACTTTGAACCTCTATAGATTAATATGGGATTTGGGATCAAATTCCTTGCATTCTCAATGGTTTAGGACACATAACTCAGAAGCGATGATTAAGAAGCATTCCGACTAACAACAAAAGAACATCCAAGTCGAATATGTGCCCTCAGTATGCAGAAAGAAAATGGCTACATCAGAAGGCTACAGTTACAGACTTCAGGACTCCAGATCACCGGGGGTATACTTGGTCACTTCAGGACTCCAGATCACCGGGAAATGGGGACTCCTAGAATCAGAACAATTTCAAAGATTAATCTCCGGTTGGAAGGTTGTTCCCTTGGCCAGTTCCTCTAGTTTTTTAACTATACTCCGGGCAGCTTCACAATAGGCTTGCGAGACACCAGAATCAGGTGATGATATTACAATAGGGGTACCATTATCGGAGCACGTCCTGATATCAACTTCAATTGGGATCTGGAAACCAGAGGAGAAAAAGATGTCAGTGAGTTTCACAGACCTACTTTACTTGCCAACTGCTCTGTACTACGCCTGTGCGAAAATTCACAATACACCCTACCTCGCCAATGAAATGGTGACCCATTGAATCAGCAGTCTTTCGAGTTCCGCCTTTACCGAAAATGTATGAAGGTTCACCACAATGTGGACACTTGAAGCAACTCATGTTCTCTATGAACCCTAGAATCTGCATGGAGAATAATGACTCCAATCATTAATCCCTTTATGTTTCAAACATGTATGATGTATCAGCTCAAAATACCACATATTAATGGTGCTTTCTATTAAACATGCATCGGCTCCAACCTCCTTGATGCTTCAACATTTATGGCCCGCAAGAATTACACGTTGCTTTGATTAAATATGTTACTCCAAAGTTCATAGTTTCAGGAGATATTATTTTCCCAAGAACTGGTACTGCTAACTAGAATGGCAACATCTACATCACGCCGGTGACTGAAATTAAACATCTTTGGACTTCAAAAGAACTAAAGGACATACCGGAACCTCGACTTTGGAGAACATTTTAACTCCTCTTCGAGCATCCAGTAATGCAACATCTTGTGGAGTTGAAATAATTACTGCACCTGCAAGCAGACAAGAGAACAGCTATGCCAGCATTATTACTATATTTGTGCCAATTATAAAGCTATAATGCTAATCTCGAGCAAATAAGTTTCCGTAAATCAAAGTGCACTGCCTATTCGCCTTCACAAACCTGATAACTGCAAGCTTTGAGTTATAGTAAGCTGAGCATCGCCAGTGCCAGGGGGCATGTCTACCACGAGAATATCAAGCTTTCCCCAACTGACTCCCCTAGTCATTTTCTCGAGAGCACTCATCACCTGCAACAGAGACCAACCTTAGAACCCACATTTACCATTTGAAGAACCACTCTAAGCGTGTTATCAAAAATTTACAGGTGACATTAGTAATAAGCACCAGACTGCGTGGAAGTTTTTTAAGCAAAAATAATGAAGTGAGACTGACTTACCATGGGGCCTCTCCACACAATGGGGGCATCCTGCTCTACAAGAAATCCCATTGACATGCACCTAACTCCATAGTTCTCAATAGGAATCATCTTTTTGTCTGTTGAAAGAAGTTAAAATAAGATGTGAGTTGGTTCAGGGCTATCATTTGTGCAACTAAAAAAACAATCAGCCAAAGCAGAAGAAAGGATGTTACTATATCAACTTCATCTCCCACTTGATCTTCAATTTACAAAACTAGAATACTGTGGAAAGAATAATATTTTCTTAATAAAATTCAGAAACACAAAGTTGTTGTAGACAGTTATATTTAGGCAGTTCTAATAAGCATTTACTCAGTTAAGTTTTCCTTGATAGAGTTATGGTCATTGTTACCTTCCATTAGCACTGGTTTAGTCATTCATGCTAATAGGCTTTTTCCTCTCAACGGCTTACACAATTTAGAAGGATATTGCATTGTTTGCTCACCTTCTTCAGTTAATATAATCAGTGCCTCTATTGTTGCCTTTTTCTGTGGAATTATAACTCTCTTTTCTTTCTAGCCTGTCTCTTCCATGCTTGAATCTGCCATGCAAGTAGAGTAGGTTAAGAAAGAACCGGGAAGAAAGTTAGGACTACAGACCGGTAGTGAGATTCCCTAATTATGCTATGCTATCCAGAGTATCCCGAAGTAACGAAATTGGCTACCTCAAAGCCTCAACCCAAGGCTTTCATGTAACAGATTGTTTAACTACATAATACTTACATCACATAACATCTTAGTACCCTTTGCTCCAAGTATTCTGTGTATCCGGAGTATTACCTTCAGTGATATCCGGCTTGCGGTCGATCTTCATCATCATAGGCACAGATGGCCCATAGACATCAGCATCAAGCAAACCCACCTTCAAATTGTATTTGTTAGCCAAGGCAACAGCCAAGTTTACTGCAGAAGACAACCGCTATTCACATCAGAGCAATTGATGAAATCAAAGGGAATACATGTAAACAGTCACTTACACTCAATTAACTGAATCTAGCTTTTGGAAAACTAACATTTTCATAGCTCATGCAATCACTTAAAAGATTTCTAAGTAAGCACTTCAAATTCTAAAGCAATGAAGAATAAGGAATATAATATCCCACCAGATTGTCCTTTTCAAAGCACATTGGAAAAAACCTTAGCAGTCCCAAATCTACCCGAGCTAGGTTTATCAAAGGCCAAGAGGAAAGCAGGAAATTACCAGCAGTGGTGGACTTGCCCACACCTCCTTTCCCAGAAGCAACAGCAATAACATCCTTCACGCCATCAAGCTGCAGCTTTGATCTGGCAAAAGGGCCAGCGTAGCGCCTGATACTGCCGAGTCGCTGAAGAGAGATCGAGTCCTTTGAGTTAAAGCTGGAAACAAGTCTCTCGGTAGGAAGCATCGAGTCTTCAAGGTTCCATGAAAGAGCTGTCAGGGGAAATAATCAAGTAAATAAGAAAAAACACCCTTTATACTCATGTTTTGTTCAATCATGGAATTTTGCAGTAAAGGCAGATGCAGTTATATCCGTTACACATGTGGGCTTGTTTGAAGTGTTTGATTCCCTTATCTAAAGGTAAAAACATATTTACTTGATCTATTAGTAACAGTATTTACTTCAATAAGGCTTGGCAAGCTATCGGTACCACAACATCCTAACAAGTGTTTCCTAATCCAAGCCCTTCAACAATCACCTTTCCTCATCACTTCTGCACAATAGCACTACCTTGTGCTGATAACGTTGAAGCAGGTTGTAGTTCAAGTGGATAATATCTCTATTCGGGTCAACTACCATGGTTTACTTTGAAGATAATATGAGTTCACGTATGATATCATATCATGCATTCGATAGGCAGTATGAACTTCACTAGGAATACACAAGTAAAGGAGGTGAAAGAAAGGATAAGCAGACATTCCCACATACTACTGCTGCACACACACACACAAAAAGCTATCTTGCAAAGCCAACAAGTAATGCAATAACTACGATCAAGCAAAATGACAGCCAAGCCAAATAGAGCAACCACTGGAAAAACCCAGAGAAAAAGAAAATACCTCTCTTAGTGGCATTCAAAGACGCTTGCCAGAGTGATCGAAACCTAGCCATCCCTGCTGCCGCAGCTGAAACTGTAAAATTAGCCAAAAAGAACCGAATAAAAACCACCCATAAGTTAGTGCGAACCTAACGATACATCATGGACTACAATGATTGAAACGGGAAGAGCCTCGTCAATTGAAATATCGGCTATCAGCTTAGTACCAATTCAGAATAATGGAAGGCGAGCTGGAAATGATATGAAACGGTAGGTGAATACTCGAAAGAACGGGACTCACTTGATAGAACAGTAGCTGAGAGGAAACGGTGTCACGCTGCTACAGCTGAGAGAAGAAGAAGCACGTGTTCAATGGCGGTGGTTTTCTGCCGGAGCGGAAGGTGCGAGATTGTGGTTGTTTACTTTCCCACGGCCGGCCAGGGCAAGCTGAGCAGGAGAACGGTCGCTTGGAAGGTTGGAACGGAATTAGACCGAGTGAGTTTGAGGAACGAGTTTGAAGGTCCGAGTTGAAGTGGGCTGTCGGCCCGTGAGCGCCAATTGGGCCGTTATTCGTTTAGTCTCAACTGGCGGGAGGTTTGATTTTGACGGGTGGGTTCTCACTTCACATATTTGGGCTTTTCAGGTTCAACAGTCGCAGCCCATTATTATTTTTTTTTACGAGGAAAAGGAACCTACACATGTACAAAGAAAAAGAATTGATAATAGTATGCTGTATGTGACAAAAGACCTATGATCTAGTAATACTCGGAGCCGGCGTCGCACTAATTTCGGAGCGTCAACCCGCGGGTTGATCCGGACTCGGTCGAGTTAGTGGGTCGAGGGTTAATGGGTCAACCGTTTTAGCCCGGTTTGGCCCGAAAATATAGAAAGAGTCATTATATTGTACTTATCCTCATAAATTATATCAAATCTTATCTAACATATGAGTTATAGCATATAATATTACACCAAAATAACATATCGTACTTAGATCCAACATATAGTGAAAATTCACACACACTTATATAACATAAATATTCAAATGTTCAACTTAGTATTCCATAGATTGAGTTAGGCGAAAAGAAAAATTGTAAAATAGGCGCATTTCGCAAACTAAAGAAAAAAATGACACAATTTGACCTCCAACCCGGTACCTAATAGCGGTCGGCCCGGTGGGTGCGTGCGGCCCGTTTTTCTTACCGGGTCAGGGTCAAATTGGGTCGACTCGTTGGTCAACCGCGGGTTGACAACCTTGTTTCGGAGTGATTGGTTTGCATCTTGATAAGTTTGTATTAACCTTTTTTCTCACCATTTGAACGCTTGTAAGAATTGATCACTCTCGGCACTTGATAATAAGAAAAATCGGATTATTTCTCGATGCCTGCACCAGTAATTACAATAAACTAAAGAAACAAATCGAGTTGCTTTGGGTTGGTGGCTAATGGGGTCCTTTCTCATTGCTCTTGAGATGGCCTTTTGCTTGGGTCCTTCTTAAGTGTTGTTAAGGAATGGCAATTGCCAAAGTAGTAGTGGACTGGATCGTACCACGTCGATGGCCACATATCGAGCTAATGGATTGGGTTCTGTTCTACTACCATGAATGTAGTCTGTTTCAGTGGCTTCTTTCTTTCTTTCTTTCTTTCTTTCTTTCTTTCTGAGTCCAGTCCGACATTGGTTTGGTGGGATATAGTAGCTGGGTAGAGACAATCTATGGGGATATAAGCACAAAATCCAAGGCGGTAGGGGAGATGTACAACCCAATTATGGCTCTCTCTCTCAGGAAATTATCTTGAAATTTACTTGATTGGCAGAGGCCAGGAAGGAAACCCATTAATTGTCGCTGAATGAGGATGATAATAATGCAGTAGATGGAGGGCAGGAAGATCTTACTTCAACAATCCCCAAAAATATGGGATGGGGGAAAAGGGAGGCGTGCAGAGAGAGCAGAGCAGAGCCGGTGCCTAAACTTTCCCAGCTGTTTCGATTTCGAGCTAGAAGTTGGAAATTATTTTAACACTACTTCAATGGTTCATTGGCTTGTAATACCATTGATTAGTTATATTGATGACTAATGGAGAAGACTTTCTTGTCTGAAGTTTTCTCTAATAATATGTCTCTCTATACTATAGTAGAGTAATTACTAGGGTAAATACAATTTAATATCCAAACCTTTCATTTTAAACAATATAATAGCCAAACCTTTTCGAAAACAATCTAATATCCAAATCGTCAACTTTCCGTCCGTTTGACCGTTAGTTGACACTACCATCAACATATCGATATCTTCTCTGAAAACCATCAACATACCGTGGTTCCAAACTCGAGAAGTCCATGACTCCACCATGATGGTATAGAATATCTAAATATTCAGTCATCTGCAATGCCAAAACAAGAAAACAAAGTTGTATTGTGACAATTTCCCCTAAATAAACGGACGGAAAGTTGACGATTTGGATATTAGATTGTTTTCGAAAAGGTTTGGCTATTATATTGTTTAAAATGAAAGGTTTGGATATTAAATTGTATTAACCCTAATTACTATAATTTTTAAAATTGCTGAGTATTTGATAAGGTACGTCGAAACTAATAATTCATAACTAGCTAATGCTGGGGTTACGAAGTAATGATTTGATGTATGCATTACTCCAAGTTAGTGGTCCTCTTAGGAAATAATTATACTCAAGGTCCTGTGAACCCAAACAAGAAGTAAATTTCGTTGCCCTAAAAAATGTATTGTTGATTACACATGTTATAAATTCTGTCTTCTTTTTATCGCAACAATCGAAAGCTACTACTTTACCCGATAATAATTATAAAAAAAAAGACATCACTTCATGTACCTCTCTATTGAAAAGGCCACCACAACATTATGGCTTTTTTTCTTTTTTCTTACAAAAGAGCTCAAGATTATCTTGACTTTCTATATCATAATTAGATGGTGTGGGAGATATTTTGTATGATAAGTCTAGGGTTAATTGTACGGGATGTCACTTAAGTTTTAGACTTGTTGCATGTTAACCACGGAAGTAATATTTGTTGTAACTAGACCACGTTACTCTATTTTCTGTTGCATAATCATTTTCTCCGTCCAAAATTTAACGATGGGTATGTAAATGTAATTATTCATGACACGTAGACAATCCTAATCGGTCTGAATTGTTGAGAAATTTCCACCGTCGCTGTAACCCACAACCACCGTTGGCTCTCTTCTCCGACAATGCCACACAAATATACTTTTGTTTAAGCCAATATGTTGTCCTTAGCACCATTGTAATTGCAGGATCAAAGGAGCTAAATTATTACTATTAGGTGGAAGACCGCAAATAATGAAGACAAATATATTATCAACCAATCGTTTGCTTGGACAACTCACGAATGGAGGGAATTGATGCTTAAGCTTTGGATTAACAAAACATCTCGTCTTGTTTACAATTTCAGTGCTTAGTTCGCTTTGCTTCACTCTGTTTTTTTTTTGTAATGGTGATCGCATTAGTATTAATTAAACACAACAAAATACAAAAGCTAGAGAGAAAAACAGGACAGCAACAGAGGTGTTGGGAGAAGCCAGCAGCCCCAAATCAAAAGAACCAATCCTCTATAGATCCTACCAAGGCTTACATCCAACTGTGATACAAGTCGAAATCCATTCAACTGCTCTCCATTCACCCAGCCAAGACAAAAGAAACTAAAACAAATTTACTCTGTTTTTACTCATAGAAAACAGAGACTAACCGGCTAGCTTTGCCTTTGTGTTTTTTTCAGGGGCCAGAGTTGAAGCGTCCAACAAAACAGTCTATCCATTTCTCTTGAACTAGATTCATTCACAAATACTAAATCTAGCGCCGAAAGCTCTCCGATTCAACCATGAAAATGACAAAGACCTATGTTATTCAATACTTTCTTTGGAAATTGCTCTTCTTCATTCTCTTCCTCTTGCCCACTATCTTCGTCTGCAATTTCTTCAAGTTTGTCCCAAATAGGAAGCAATCCGCCTCAAGCTTAAAGTAGAGGATTCATTCACGGTGTTAATGACATCGTCCTCTCATCCAAAGACATTCGCTAATTACATTATTCTCTTCCAGATTTGGACCCGAGTTTGAATTCCGGGCAACCGCTCACATGCTTTACCTCCAAGTTCTTGGCTTCTTGCTAAATGAATAGTGTAAACTTTTGAAGGGATCGTCGTTGGATGGTGCGCATTGGCGAATGATGACACAACGACAACTCTGCTTAGTTGGATTGCCCACGTGGCAGGAATAATTACGTTTTCATACCCGCCGTTAAGTCTTGGGACGGAAAAGATAACGTTGTAACAAAAGTTAGAGTTAAGTGGTTTAGTTGCAACAAATATTACTTTAATGGTGAACGTGCAACCAATATAGAACTTAAGTGACACCTTGTGCAATTAACCCGATAAGTCTACATTAAAGATCTTCTTTTAGATTGAACTTTACAAAAAACATGTAATAAAATTATACAGGCACTAAAATGTTTATTTCCTGCTCCAAAGGGGGGAAGAAAGAAATAAAGATAGCTACTTGCCTAGTTGGAAAGATGATAGGGATGGAACTAAGTTGGGTTTGGGCTTTGGCCCCCCACCAACAACCTCATGATGACCAACCAAGATTTGTTGGTTTATGCATTAACCCTCTACTTAATTATATGTTTGAACTTGATGAGGAGGAGGATGAGGCTTACTCATAATAATACTCATTAATTCATTGTATAATGTCTTTGTCAACAAGCCAAAGCTGCTTTGCCTACCTTTACATCATAACTAATACATTTAAAAATTAGAACATACATTACCAACCACCAGCATATAATAACCACCCAATTTGCCATCATCCTCATCATGCATGCTCATCAATCACCACCTAATGTCTAGTGTATTTGTTTATGTTATGGATTAGCTCTTAATCTTGTCCCATCCTCCCCTTTTGTTCCTACTTTATTCCACCCCTGGAAAAAAAAAAATACAGAGCACTTCTAACAACCCAAATCATTAGTCTAAAACTTTTTCTCCAACATAGCAAATACCTACTAGCTAGCTAGTCTTCTGTTCCAAAAACTAGTATCCTTCCAAGTTACATGGATATCTAGAATAGTGGCGCGAAACTACGTTATGGCATAAAGGGGCTACGAATCACTCCTTAATCTAAAATATAGAGCTAGAAAAGTATGAAAGAAATTCGAGAAATAAAACATTTATAAGTAAGTTATTATTGGCTCATCCTGTCCAGCAAGTTACTATGGTAGAAATCTTTTGGGATTTAAATTTGTTGGCTCCTCCCCCACTCAAATTTCTAATTATGCAATTGATCAATGATGAAATTATAGCGCATGAGTAGGCAAGTACCACAAGTGGCAGTATTATGTTCTTGTACAGATGCTACCATGTAATTTTCTAAAATGACATTCCGTATCATAGTCTAGAATTTATGTATTTCCAGTATCAGTGTTAAAGTTATTACGAAACTTAGTCATCAAATCCTGTTGAGTTATCAATTATAAAATACATCAAATCTCTCCATTAAATTCTGGTTTATTAACATATGGCCACATGCCTTTTCATCGTGAAAATAAAATCGTTCTAATTGCTCTCTAATAGAAGGTAAAAATGAGCTTATGTTTAAAACAAGACGAGGGAGTGAATACCGATAAAAGACAAGATATACAAGTCTCTCTTAGCATGGGAACAAAATAACATGGAATTAGCTAGACACAATTAGGTAACTAGGAATGGGTGAAACATACGATGATAAGAAGAGACAATGAACGGACACAATAGTGCTAGGGACCATAACCATTTTGTTGGCACTAATCCAGAAAATAAGAAAGGAATCAGAGAGATGAGAGAAAGAACATAAATGTGGTACGTTTGAAAGGGAACGCAGTAGTTGCTACAGCAACAACAAAAACCAGAAAAGAGACCACGTCAAGCCGGTCCCCTGTTCTGTTCTCAGCCGTGTCGTGTCGCAGCCAATCTGCACAAACATTTCGGTTGAAGATCGAGCGATCGATCTTTTACTCCTCCACGATCTAGCCAGGCAAGACAGCTGTCGAGGCTGCGACTGAAACATATATACATTAGTTTTTTTGGGGTTTACAGAGAGACACCAATTTGTAAAGTAGTGGAAGCTGCTGCTAAGGTAGAGAAAGAGATGAGATGGCGTGCATGGATGGAGACTGTGTAAGCTTCGAACATGACAAAGGAACAGTGGTTTTTAAATGTGGGGTTATGGCGTATGGGACCATAAAGATAGAGAGGAAGAAACAATAAAGAAAGCAAGTTGTACCCTTGTACATTGTTTTTTTCGTACTAGAGATGCCATCACAAGCTGTACAAAAAATATGGTAGCAGAGTCATCAATTGAAAAGGATTTCTTGGAGGAGGGTCATGGGCAAACTTACTGGCAAAGGAAAGGAAAGCTTAGCAGGAGCAATAAGGGTTTTTGTCTGTTCAAATTCAAATATTATTATAGCTCGACCGCCATGGCATGCCAGCTCCAAAAACAGGGGCAGCATCCTCAAAGGGGAGGGACCCTTGTGCCCGTAATCAAAGGGTAGGTAGGTCTCTCAAATGGGTCTGCAAGCTAGGACGACTTTGAGTTCGTACAGAATGGTCACTTACCTTTTAGTTTTTTTTGGATCGATAACTTAGACTCCCAATTTTCTCTCGTAATAGGATGAAACTAGCATCAAATGTGGTAGAATTAGGGTGATATGATACGAATGTTAGCTATGTGAAATTGTGAATCATTGTATAACATTGTGCAAATAGATGATTACTTGATCTTTTTTGTTCTTACTAAAGTAGTATAATGTTAATGTTAAGATTGAACGTTGTCATTTTACTAAAGTTAGTGGTCATTTGTAAATAAATAATGATTTTGGAAACATAATTCATTCATGCACAACATGAAACAATCATGATTCTTCAGAAACTAACTGATAATGCTTACCACTAAAAATACATAGTGATCAATACTATTGACGACGACAGACCATTCAAACATTTACTTTTTTAACTAGTTGGAATTAATTTTAACTTCGCGTAATGAATGGTATAAGATCGAATTATTAAATGTCTAACTCTTACAAAGGACATACAAGTTAGTTGATCAAAATCCGTCAAAAATAGCTAGATTGAAGCTATTCATCAGAATATATGAAAAATGCAGATTAAGAACAGATCAGTACACAACACAAATAAAAAAAACTAATACAAGTCGGGATCATTTGTGCCCCCAAAGCCAAATGACCCAGAAAATTGAGAATCCAGCCAAAAGACAGAAAGAGGAGAAAAAGTTGGTTTTTTCCTCTCATCAATCACAACTACACTACCCATAATCCGCCAAACATTTCGATAACCTACTACTCAATTTACAATTTAAACATATAATAAAACCATATATGCTCTGTTTTTTCCCCCACTTTATTCCTCTGTTATCATCAGCAAATCCCAGCTAGCAGCAATAGAAATCCACCAGCTCCTCCATTGACCCGAACTGCGAGGACGACGAGGAATCCTTGTCCCCTCCGCCATTGATCTGGTCGTTGATCATCCAAAGCAAATGCTCGAACAGGACCACCTCGCTCCTGACGATGATCTGGCCGTCGGCGTCCACCCCGCCGGACCTCTGCATCAGCTCCTGGAACATGGGATGGCACATCACCTCCGTCGTCAAGAGATACCGCCGCCGTGAATTCCCGACGTAGACGGAGTGAAGAATCTGCTGCGGCTCGTCAGACTCCGCCGCCGCCGCCGCCGACTCATCGTGCTGCTGCTCGTCGTGGTGGTGGTGGGTCTGCTTTGCGGCGGAGAAAGACGGCCACTTCTTGATTGCTGATTTCAGCTTCGTCAGCTTCCCTACTTTCGCCATCGAAACGTTTCTTTCTGGTTTTGGAGGAGGAGGAGAAGAGTTTTGAATGAAATTGTTGAGAGGGAGGTGGGGAATGGAAAGGAGGCAGGGGAAGGTTCACATTTATATGATTTTGCGCTGCTTTTTACGGTGTTACGTTTTTTTTTTTTTAAGTAATAAAAAAAAAGTGGGTTTGGATGGATGTGAAGAGTGGGCCCGGATTTGGGAAGGCTGGCTGGCTCGTGGATTGGGAGGCCAGGCCCACTGTTTTGGTGCAGTGCAAACCAGCTAATAAGACTAAGGCTAGTGCGGAGAGCGTTTTGGGATACCGTTTTAAAGGGAAACCAAATTGCGTCGTCCGACATTGCAATTTGGCACACGTACACTACTACAGTTGGTTTCTACTTTGTACGTGTTTCTTGCTCGTTTGTGGCGAAATCAGAAATTAGAGTAAGGTGATAGAAACAAAAACAAAATTGATGTTGGATTCGATGGACTAAAATTAGATTTTAGAAGAAGGATGGTTGATAGCTCACATCTTGTTACTTCCCATCTTTTGTTCAATAGTTATAACCAGTGGCGGAGGCAGTATTTTAAACCACTTCTGTCATCTTTTTATAACTTTAATATATAAGTATCTAATTAAGAACTATTTAATAAAAAATAATTAAAATTAATTATACAAAATAATTCGTTTATAGATTAAAAATAACCGACTATACAATCATAGTTTTCAGAACAACGACGAAGGAATTTCATATTGTGAAAGAAACGCAAAAATATTCGTTGTATACACACTATTAAATAAGTCTCTTTCAGTGTATCTCACTAAACAAGCATTAGCAAACTGGTCGCCAAATCGACTTGTAAACTTGTTCTTGATATAACATAAAGCTGAAAATGCTCTTTTTACACTTGTAGTTCTAGTTGGTAGAATCAAAACTAGTGAAATTGTCGTTGTCGCTAGACAATTTCAGGATTGTAGGGGATAAGATCGAATAGGCATAAGGAAAAAAGAGATCTAATTAGGTATTTGTTGCAATTGGAATTTCGTTTATAGTATAATAAATTAATTTCATGTCAACTTTTGAACAAACAATGAATTGTGTTGTAGTGACAAAATACTGTAATACTACTTATAGATATTGTGTTCCATCACCAATTTAAATATATGGCGTATTTTTGTTTCTTCGAAATTTACCCCTGTCCCGTGACAAGGCCCAAAGGGCCTGTCTCCGCCACTGGTTATAACGTTATGCTGAATAACGAAAAAGTTGTTGTATTCCTTCTCGAACTATGCATTCACTCGTTGCCACTGCGGTCAAGTTTTAGGGTATTTGTGCCATTGACCATACTATAGTTTACCAAGTTTTATCCACCTTCTGACCAACAATGTAGTAAGATCATTTCATATTCCGCACAAACTAGAACGTGCATTTTGAAATCCAACTCGTACTTATAATTTCGGGTCGGTTATTCTGACCAACAAGATGCAAACGTATAATCGGTTAAGGTGGTCACAACACCATTTGTAGGGACATACAATCAAAGATTGGGGTTCTGCAAGACTGCAACTGCTTGATGGACGCGGTCGTAGTTTAATTAAGAATATGACACTACATTCATCCAACAACAACGGCCAACGCCCAATCAAATTAAACGATTACGGACGTTATACAAACGTCTTTACAAATGGTGTTGTCACCACCCTAGCCAGATTGGCAAAAGTGACTCGGAAGCTCTTAAGTATACTAATGATAATGGCAATAAAGAAATGGAGCATGCAAACTTAGCTTTCATAATAGCAATTTTAGTGGTTAATGGAAACCGCCCAATTAATTAACATATTGATCATCAGGGGAAGGTGATTAAGACTAAACTACACACTTAGCATACAAGCCTCTTGTCTTATTGATATGTAATTCGGTACCTCCTGCTGGCTGCTGCTTACTTACGTTACACATACAGGTTGGAGTGCTTGCTACCCCATGTGATGAATGAATCTGTCAAATCCGCGCGCCATATTTACTGCCTAACCATCATTATCATCCAGCTTAGCTAGCTTCCAACCTCGTTAACCATCATAATTAACTCCACTCGTTGGATTTTAGGGGCCTTTTTAATCCCCCCTTTTTTTTGTATCTCTTTCACGATGTTCATCACGCTAGCTAGCTTTTGTGTGTCATTCAGCTGCATGAATAATTCTCTGCCTCTCCTTCACAAGAAAAACACACTTAAGTGGCATGTTCTATGTGCAAATTATTACCTTAAAAAGGAAAAGAAGTGACCTTTGTCAACTTGCTTGCATCATGGTAAGTATGTTGATGTTCTGTTGATTATGTCTATGTCATTAAAAAGATCTCAGCTTTTTTGCAGTCCTACTTGATAATCGGTGTGCAATTGGGTGGGTTGGATCATGGTTTGAGACAATCCTATTCGTAAAATACTCGAACTGTTGTGGGTGGGTAGTGGGTACGTAAATCACTATCTGCATTTATGTGGATCGGTGGTAAGTGGGTTGCTTGTCGCTCGAGTGACCCATATCCACGAGCGAAATTGGAAAATAAAATTATGGAGGATAAAAAGAATTACAATCAAAATAATAATATAGAGAAAATACTGATAGTTATCGATTATTTTAACCTTATAAAGTCATTGAACTCACTCAAAATAGTAGTAAACCTAATATTTCTAACACCTTCTCAATATAAAGTTTGAAGTATAAACAAGAAATTGATCATACATGTGTAGTAAATTCTTCAATGTTTTCATGGTTGTAAATACACATTTTTAAATAACGTTCCTATATTTTGGACAAAAATCCGATTTATTTATTTTTAATCATATACCCAAAATTATATCTATAAAATATAACAAACATAATATGATGTTCTATGTCTTCCAAAACCATTGAAAGTAAATAATTTGCATAAATTTATCATAATAATTAATAAGATAACGTTGTAAGTTGGAGGATCCCACTGAAAACTAAGGGGGTGAAACACTAAATACTCCTTAAAAACAATGAATTGTAATGTGGTGAGCTGGTGGCTGCGTACCTTTGAACTCAGGACTTGTTTATTGTTGGCAAATTTAATACAGTACATCAATATTTTTAACAATTAACACGCCACTCACCCAAATAAATATGAATAGGAACTAGGAAGAGATTTAACAATCATGATTCACTCATATCAATCACCTATCTCTCACAACAACACGAATTATTTATAAGCAGTAGTGTTAAATTGCGGTTGAACTTTTTTTTATTTTTTTTGTTAGCAACATGCATTAAAAAAAATTAGCTAGTTTGCCATTTGATTTCGGGTTTTTGCGATATAATTGGTTGGTATATAAGACCATAATTATGAGCGCAAGCAACAAGGCAAAACACAAGAGGTAGCACTAGCAACTAGCAAGCAAGAGCCAGCTGGTTGTTGCTATTGTTGGTTGGTCGGTGTATATAAACCTGCCGGCCACTTCGTTATATATCTTCGTTTATTGCATTGATAGATGGACACTCAAACCCTTAATTACATGTATATCCCCTAATGAAATCAAGTTGGAGTAGGTTATACAATTAAGCCCTCCCTTCAAAAAAGTACAGCAACGACCCTACTTAGCTAAAGCTTGAGGGATACATAATGCATAATTATCAAATTGGTGGTGGGTAGACAGTTTCATTTCATACGGTCAGTTCGACCGAAAAATCACCTATCAGAACTCAAACGAGTAGACAGTTTTAGCGCGGTAGAAACAGAATGAACCACGACCCTCATGCAATTACTATTTACAACCAATATTATTTGGTCAAAAAGGATAGGTTTGTAGTTGGAAGTGTTGATTGCTAGATAGCTGAAAACAGACCAGGGGGGACATCTCTAATAATACATATATATATCGTCTATGTTGTGGTCCTCTGTTCCCAATTGAAGACGGCTGACGCAGTAACAAGAGGCTCAATTGCCACACAGCCAACTACTGGTCCAGACTCCGGCCCAGTGCTGGAACACATTCATTGCTGTGTACGTAGTCTACTAGCAAGCTAGTAAGCGGCAAACGGCTGCCGCTGCCTTCCTATGTACAATTAGGGGTGACAGTCGGTCGGTTTCGGTTTAACCGAAAACCCAGTTATCGGTTAAACCGAGCCACCCCCTATAGCTGCCGACCACCGACCGTGAGGTGTGTCACGGTTAGCCGATCAACCGACCGGTCGGTTTTGGTTTAAGGCTCGATCGGTTAGCCGGCCAACCGGAAAATGTAGCTTTTCTAAAAAAATATATATATATATTATGCACCACTCACTCCTAACCCCTCTCACTTCTCGATTCTTCTTCTTCCTTTCTTCCAGAGAAACCCGCCGGCCGCCGCTAACCTATCTCTCTCCCTACTCTCTCTCGATTCTCTTCTTTCTTTCCAGAGAAACCCGCCGCCGCCGAGTATGCCTCCACGCCGCCGCCGCCGCCGAGTACGCCTCCACGCCGGCCCAGCTCCAGGCAATCGTCCACTACGCCACCTCCCGGACCACGCCGCAGCAAAAAATCGACGGGGAGGAAACGACGACGGCGGAACAGGCGGGGTCGCTGGTTGAGAGGGGTCAACCAAAAACCCAGAAAAGGGGTCTAAATCCCAGCAAAAACCCAGAAAATCAAACATGCAAAACCATAATCCGCCACTTACCATCGATCAGAAGGCATGGCGGAGAGGGAAGGAATGGTTTTAGGGTCTCTGGTTCGTTTCGTAGAGAGAACAGAGGAGAAGGAAGTAAATCGAGGGAGGAGGATTTCTGATTTCAGAAGGCATGGCGGAGAGGGAAGGAATGGTTTTGGGGTCTCTGGTTCGTTTCGTAGAGAGAACAGAGGAGAAAGAGGAAGGGGGAAGGGCTGGTCGGTGGTGAGAAGGGGGAGATGAAGGGAGGAGATGAAGTGGAAGCGGACGTTCTCGACGAGAAGGGGGAAGGGCTGGTCGGTGGTGAGAAGGGGGAAGGGTTGGTGGAGGTGACGAGGGGAGGAGGCTGTCGACTGATTTTGGGGAGGAGGCTGAGTCTTAGGGTTAGGGTTAGTGGGGGCGTGGGCGGCGTCGTTTAAGGGGGAAGGGCAGGGGTCGGTTAGCCGGTTAATCGTCGGTTTCCGACCCCGGTTGAAACCGACCGGTTAGCCGCTAACCGGAAAACCGTTCGCCAGCCCTATGTACAATACAACACATCTATCCACCTCTCTCTCTGTTTTTTTTTTGGTATGATTACACGACCATTCACTCGCACAAGTTAGTTTGGAAGAAAAAGAAAGGAGAATCAAACTAAACAAAGAAGAAGAAAAAAAAGACATCATTCTTGACTAGCTAGCTAGCTAGCTAGGCCTAGCAGCTAGGGATTTGATCGATATTATTGGCTCTGATCGAGCCCACATGCATAATGATGATGATCATGAATATTGCTCTAGCCCAGCCAGGTTTTGAAGCTGGAGAGCTCCATCATGTGCTATTGAAACAAAATCATCCTTGATTATTATTCATCGGAATTAATTAAAACAATGATAAGATCCTTGAAGATTTTGTAGTAGCTAGTGCATACTACGGGAGATAATCCTCACTGTTATATATATAACCTAGCAGCAGCTAATTGTTTTTGTTAGTGATATATTTTTTTCGTTTGGAATCAAATAATTATAAAGACCATTGTCTTGCTGCTAATAATAGGGCATAAATATTATTGTTCAGACAAGTTACAGTTAGTTCAGTATAAAGCTAAACATGTTAAATCCAGGTTTCAGATTTCCATGTCATGTATTATTGTAGGAAGGTAGACATATGCAAAGAGCATCTGAATTATGATGGTCTATGTAGATGGTGGTACGTATAGACATCACATTGTAGGCTATTTAGGGGAATCAATATCTTTGCATATCTTTGTCTAATATCCCCTCTACATATATTCTTGAAGAAATCGAAGAGAAATGATTGTTAAATCCTGGAGGCAGATTTCCAGGTCCATGTTTTTTTAAGATTCAGTCATTTCACGAGCCCATAAGCAGCCATCATGTAATTGTCACTTTTTTATTTTTATAAATAAATGTGATACAGATTTGATTTTTATCACTAGTTATTACTCAATAGAATTCGAGTATTGGACTTTCTGTTGAACAACAATGATTGTATCACTAAATCAAAATGCTTATTCGTCAAGTTATTGTCACTCTCAGTTGGAGCCACTAGCGGAACCACATCAACCCATGTGAGTCGGCTGCACCGCACCTTGACCTTGCAATGCAAGGCACAGAAGAAGAAAACGAGAGTACTAAACTTCCGGAGAGGATAAATCAAACTGTCAACCACATTCATCCGACAACATTTCCACCGTTGAGAGAATCTACATTTTAACATATGATTTATAACTTATATAGTAAGCAGTTAAACATAATTATGAAAACACAACGTGAATTATTATTGTAGAACATTAATGTAAATTATCATTACATGACGGAGCAGTAGGAATGGACGTTGTCTTCGCTGAAGAGGTGGACGGTTTGATCGGCGACGGTGGAATAGGCCGGGTCAGGGAAGTAGCCATGTACTGGTTCGTTGAAGCCATGGCTGTAGTAGTTGTGCGACGTCCGGTAATTCGATTCTTCCAAGTACGTGGCAGCATAAGGGTAGTACTCGCCGTCGTAAGGAAACGGCCAGAATTCGGCCCTCCTTCCCGTTCTCCTCACCACTTTCAGCACCTTCCGCTGCTCCACGTGGCCAGTCACCGTCACCTTCTGCTTCTCCATGTCGATCTCCAAGCTATCCACTCCTGCATATATGTATATGCAAATGCATGTCAGTATATTTGGTTTTGAGGAACGGAAATGTCAATTATGGTGGCAAAAGGAGAGTGGTGGATGGACGTGCCGCTCAGTTTGGAGATTGCTCTGCGGATCCGCTTCTGGCAGCCGTCGCAGTCCATGTGTACCCTTAGCTCCACAATCTGTTTTTAATATGGACAGTATTATAATTCAACGTCTTTTTTTATGCAGAAAAACACGATGATCGACAAGGGAAAGCGCGCATGCAGTCAGGAATGTGTATGCTACAGTACATAGCAGCAGCACTTACAGAGATTGCATTGGAGAGTTTGGACTCTCTGGATCTGAACATATATGGTACCAATAAACTGATGAAAGTGATCGATCCAAGAGGTAAGTGAACAAGGAAAGAAGAGGGGAGTAAGTAGTGATGATATATATCTAGCATCATGATGGTGATTGGTGAATAAGTTATGAGAATATGTTCTCTCGTCCCCTGCTTCCTATCTATGTCTGCCCATTTCTGTGTCCTAGTGTGTGTCCTTCTGGTTCCTGTAAATAAAGGCTACAGATATGTGGCTGTGGACTCAACCAAATTGGATGATTGGCAGAGAAACTTATCATTTACACGGAGGAATTTGATTATGGAATCCTCCAATATGCCACCATTGGCTTCACATATCACCGAATCGAATGCCAATATTCGTTGCTAAATAAGGGAGATATGTGTGTTTGCGTCTGTATAGGTCTGTTTATAATAAGTAGTTCATAATGCAAGTGGCAGCTGTTTCTTTTGGGCTCTTTTCCTGAACTAACCAGCGGCAGGGGCATATGAATCGAAGCATCTCTTCTCTGTGTTGCTCTGTTTTTGGAAACCAGGCAGTCACCGTCTGCCGTCCGCTTTTGTCAGCTGGATTTGGAACATATGTCAGGGAAAGGGTGTGCAAAATCAACCTGCCATTGGCTGGGCCAACTCAAACATGGGCTGGTTCCCAGAGTTGTTTTGAATATGGGCTTGGTATCAGAACGAAGATTAAATAATGGGCTGGGCCGTAGAGGTTCAACTTGGGATGCAGCTTTAGAAACAGATAGATGGGGATCCACGTCGGGTAAGCGTCATCAATGGATAGGGATCCCATTTCATTTCACAGGGAAAAAGAGGTTTTTGCCGCGAGTTTACCCACCCGACAACGTCCATGCAGTTACACACGACACGTGGCGAGCTGCCCGCGCTTCCGCTTGGGATTTCTCCAGACTCTTCTCTTCTCTTCTCGTCAATCTGTCAGCTTCTCGAATTTTCCCAACCGTTCGCCGACCTCCTCATTTATATGATTATATCCATCTCTCTTCGACCACCCTCTCTGCCGAGAGATTTCTTCGTCACCTTTCTCCACTTTGAAGCTAGCTCTCCATCCATTCGTTCAATTTCCAACGCGAGACTCATCAGAAAGAAATGGCTAGCCTGATGGATCATTTGTTCACCATCCCTGAGACCATGGAGAGGTTCATATTCCCCACCACTCCGACTCACTCCGGCAACCACAGAGGCGGTGGGGCCGCGGCGGAAGCATCTGCTCACATTCACGCCGACGTTCTCGACTGTCCGAAGGAGTACGTCTTCTACCTCGACGTCCCGGGCCTCTCCAAGTCAGATATCCAGGTATTATATGCAAAAAGACCAAAATTGAATCATTCTAATTGAGACTTGCCCTGCGATTTTACCCTGAAAGGTGGGAACTTTTGCTTTTTGACGGCAGGTGACGGTGGAAGACGAGAACACGCTGGTGATCAAGAGCAGCGCGAAGAGGAAGCGGGAGGAGGTGGACGGAGGCGTCGGCGAAGGAGAAGGCTGCAAGTACATCCGCCTGGAACGGCGGAGCCCTCAGAAGCTGATGCGGCGGTTCCGCCTCCCGGAGAACGCCAATGTCTCAGCCATCTCCGCCAAGTGCGAGAACGGAGTGCTGAGGGTTGTCGTCGAGAAGCATCCTCCGCCGCCCAAGCCCAAGTCCTTCCAAGTCGCCATCTCCTGAGACGAATCACCAATTTCACGTGGCTGCACTAGAGGAATAGTAGTAGTAACCAGTAGCTCTGTTTGCTCCTCTGTTTTTCCGCTCCAATGTTGAACGGCTTAAATTACGGTGTACAATCAACACTTGATATGTATAAAAAGTGTTCGAAATCAATCAATCAATCAATCGTCGTTTTCTGCTTCTTCTTTCGCGATTTTGGCTCCTTGCCTTTGCCTGGCTTCTTCTTCTCCTTGTTCGGAGTTCCATCATCGCCCGTTCAACAAATGTTCGTACTCTTCCATGCTTGCAAACGGGGGGAAGCGCCCTTGCCACCGCCGATTTTCCCCGGCCGTCGCCTTTTCTTCCTATCAACCGCCGCCACAGCCTCCTCTTCCTCATCGGCCTCTCCGACCTCGATGTCGCTGTCATCCTCTTTCCTCTCCATCGGCGACATCCGAGAGCGCTTCCATGTCAGCGTCGCTCACGTCACCCACCAATTCGTCTTCATCATCCCCGGCAGCTTGGAGGTAGATCAGCAGGATCTGCCTTGGTGTTCTCTTCCACAACATCCTCAAAATGTTCCTCTTCTTCATCCACGGCCTCGCTCTGAAGCTTGGCGTACAAGGAACGGTTGAAACGATCACTGATAGTAACATGAAAGCTTACCAACTGGAAGAGCATCGGTGTTTGGCCCTCAATGATGTCATCAGCCTCATTACTTGAAACATAAGGAAACGCCCTATTGACCCCCTGATGAGATTAGGAGAAAGGCAAGCATGAGTTGCAATCAGCATGGATTCGAAAAGAACAGTATAAATGTGGTCAACAAAAAGGCAGATAAACAAATGAGGGGAAAAAGAGAAGAAAAGCTGCTGGAAGTTGTCCACCTTCATACTCCGGTGATCAGAGAGCAAGTTTGTCAAGTAATACTCCGCGTTGGATGCACCCTTAGTTTGAGGATCACCTAGCTGTGCAAATAGTTGAAATTTCAATATAGTTAAATATATCCTACGTAAGAGAACCACAGGTACTGAAATTTAGAAGCTGTTTGAAATGAAAATGTTTATACTATTGAATTCTAGAACTCCAACTTAGAAGCTGTTTGAAATGCAATATGTCAAACTTTATAAAATGTTAGTCAATTCAAAACTCAGACTTACTTTGTTCACTAGTGATGAGAGCAATCGGCGCTCCTGCTCTGATTTCCTCTTCAGCAGCATATACATGCTCTGGGATTAAAGTCATCAAGGTCACAAACAAAGATATCGTGTTACCATATGATACATATCATTGATATATACATCAAAATCGATATGAATTATATATAGGCAAGCTGATATCGCAGTAGAGATGCAAATCCAGTTAAACAGCTCTTCAATGCTAATAACACTTGTACAGGAAGAGAACCGGGGAAAAGGTGCACATTGAAGAGGGAGACTGATCATATGCATTGAAATCCAGTGGAAATACCAACCTTCAAAGCCTTGTCTTTTAGTATGCGTAGCATATCTCTGGATGCGTCCTCAAGGGCCAGAGCAAAACGTTCATACCTAAGACGATGAGAAGGAGAGAAGTCAAGGTAAAGCTCACGAATTTCCGCTTAGCAAACAACGAGAGCATTATATATTACTTGATTAACAAAGAGGGAAGGGAAGAAGCCCACTTCTGTCTTAGGCAATCCTCCCAATACCAAAAGAGAAGGGAATAACCATCTTTTGTCTGGGGAAGATCATTAAGAGGCCTCTGCAAGAGTGTCTTCAGCTTAAGATCAGGAAGCAACGGTAGTTAGAACCTTCAGATCACCGGAGGCCACTTCCTGGCCACTTAACAGCCTTTACAATTGCTTCCCACAGGAGGCCAGCAGCTTCAATCACCGGAACTCTGGACTTGGCAATGAGCCCACTTATTTCATCAGCAACGGTAGTTAGAACCTTCAGATCCAAATCCCTCAACAAATCAGAAAAACCAGCCTCCAACTCCTTCAAATCTGCCTCTTTCTGTTGTCGTTCCAGGTAGAGGACAATTTGGTCGATTCCTTCCTCCCTCATATATGCAATGAGGTCGTTTAAGCTCTGGTTTCCGGTTGGAAGGAAACTCACCATGCTTGTTTCTCCACCAAACAGAGTCAAGATGTCCTGCAGCCCATCTTCCTTCTCTTTCAGAAAGAATTTAGAGAAGTTTACCACGAAATGTATTGCTAACCCACTCTTGAGTAAACAATCAGTGAACAGAGCCTGAAGTAGAGGCTTGCCAACAATACCAGGCATTTTCACTGATAATGCCTTAGCAAGGAACATAGCGAGTTTCACCCTCTCTGGCTGTCCGCGAACAGCTAGAGAGGCGATGAGCCTTTTCATCACATCCTGAAGGCGAGCTCTCAAGGCTGGGCGAAGATGAAGTAGCTTCTTTAACAATGTTACCCATGCCTGAATGCTCACCTCGGTGGAATCTCCCGAGAAAATGGCATATAAGTTCCTTCCTCCTCCCTCAACAGGAACCATGGAGCGAGACTGGACAGAGGAGCCAAGGAAAACTACTTAGATCACTTCTCTCTAAGCTCTTAGAGAGCACTGCAAAGTCCCCGCCACTCTCGTTCAAAACCCTCAGAAGGGATTCTGAAAAGGCTCCAGGATCAAGGGTATTCATCTGGTGCTTCTTCATACTCTGGCTGAGAGATTTTGCACTCATGATTGTTATTGCAGGATTGCTACTTCTCGAACGGAATTGAACCGGGAATCGGAAATCGGAAGAAGCGTTTACTGGTTGTCTGGGTCTGGACGGAATTGGAAGGATGAAGAAGAACACTCGAGTGGAGACTGCAGAGCGAGCAAGAAGAGGGCAGAACAGAATTTCCCACGGTGGGCGCCAATTGTTTGTGCCATCTAGCTCAGGACACGAACAATGATATTTGTTGGTGTGGGTCGACTCATCATCCGTTCGTCCGATCTCGTCGGGAGGGAGAGAACCTGTGAAAGAGCCGGGGTTGCCCCCCGGATTAAGCTCCGGCGATCAAGTCAGTTTATGTTTAAGGTGAAGAGAGTTGAGAGAATAGATAGAGAGATAAAGTGTCGGGAGATAGTAGAGAGTGGAAAGTGAGGAGAGAGAGAAGAAGTCCCCTTCCTTGGTGGGTTTCATACCTTTATATACTCGTAGCGGGTTTAGAGCGTCATACGTTGTCGATTGGGCGCAGTATTACTTAGTCTCTGCGGGGAGTCTCTTAGCAACACCCCCAACAATTGCCCCCCAAGCTGGTGGTGAGTTTTAACTCATCACTAGCTTATATTTTATTTTTTAAATCTTCGTCGGTAATTTTGGGTGGGGCCGTATGTACCCCAGTTGCCCCCCAGTTGGTGGCGCGTTTGACTGACGCGGTGCCAGATTCTTGCGTCTTGCCCCCCATTAGCGACATTAGCGCTCATGAAAATAAAATATTTCAATATTTAATAATGATAGAGGGATAGAGTACTTAGCGTTAAATTGGAGAGGCGGCAGGATACCGATTAATTGGAATGCGCCGCACTATTTTGGCACAAGGCGCGTATGTAGCCTACTGGTATTGTTGCTTGTCACGCGGAGGAGTGACGCGAGTTCGGAACCCTCGCGGCGACAACAATTCTTTTTTTTGAAGCGAAGCGAAGCTTGGACTTGGCGGGCCGGGGAACTCAAGCGAGCTAATGGGCCGCGAGTTGGAGATGATCGCGGGCTTGGACTTGGCGGGCCGTGGAACGCGAGCGAGCTAGTGGGCCGCGAACTTGGAGTTGGACCTCGGGGCTTCGTTGCGCCGAGGTGGTGGCTGATCGACGAGTTCATAGCGCGCGGGCTATAACCGCGAGTGGGCTTGGCGGGCCGGGGAACGCTAGCGAGCTAGTGGTGGCTGACCCACGGGATGGATGATGGCTGACGCGCGGAAAGAGGAGCGAGCGAGCTTGCGGATCGCGAGTTGAGGGTACGAGCGGGCTTGACCTCGCGGCCCGGGAGATATGAGTGATTAGTTTTGACTTGAAGAGGCGGCGGAAAGGTTTGTTGAAATAGGGTTGTCGCGTAAATGTTCACAACTCGACTTGTAGACTGCTGGTCAGTGTGCTTGAATGTTGAATGAGTGGCGCAGGCTCGAATCCTGGTGGCTTCAACAATTTTTTTGAAGACTCTAGTTGGTGGGCTTGAAGGGTGATGACGCGAGCTTAATGAACATGGGCCTTAAGTTGTGTGGGAGTGGGCCGCGAGGCAGGCTGGGTAGGGCGGCGGACACTTGGCGGCTGGCTGGGTAGGGCGGAGATAATGCGCGGACTCTGATATGTAGATATAATGAATTTTTTTTTCCAACTGAGTGGGCGCGAATAGTGCATGATTATTGCTATTTTTTGTCCTTTCGAACTGAGTGGGCGCGAATAGTTCATGACTATTGCTATTTTTTGTTCTTTCGAACTGAGTGGGCGCGAATAGTGCGTGACTATTGCTATTTTTTGTTCTTTCGAACTGAGTGGGCGCGAATAGTTCATGACTATTGCTATTTTTTGTTCTTTCGAACTGAGTGGGCGCGAATAGTGCGTGACAATTGCTATTTTTTGTTCTTTCGAACTGAGTGGGCGCGAACAGTGCTTGACTATTGATATTTTTTGTTCTTTCGAACTGAGTGGGCGCGAATAGTGCATGACTATTGCTATTTTTTGTTTTTTTGAACTGAGTGGGCGCGAATAGTTCATGACTATTGCTATTTTTTGTTCTTTCGAACTGAGTGAGCGCGAATAGTGCATGACTATTGCTTTTTTTTTTAATGTTATTCTGATTACAAAATCCTCCACATATCAGGCCAATGAAGATTTCCCATCATAAGTCATAACTGAGGTATATGTTCATAGCTACGTGCTCTCAATTCTATACACGAACCAGCCTTAGAACCGAGCCCAGCAGCGTGTGCACTGCGCTATACAGTCCCCCTTACAATCAACATTATACCCCAACACTTTCGGATTCCTCAGCAACACAGTCCTTAGTGATTTCCCTTTAATCGCCCCCACCTTTTCAAGGATCATCACTTCTGGGAACTTCTTCAGCACCTTCAAGAGATCATCGTCCGATAGCCCGAAAGACCTCAAATAATCCAACATACCAAGTACTACTTCGAATCTTGGGACCTATTACTTTCGCTCTTCCCCCCAGTATGGCGGTGGCATGTGACCGAATGCTTTCCCGAGCATCTTATCTTTCTCTTGGGTGTCAAAGTCAAATGCTGAGAGGACTTCCCTGCATGAGTCCCATGTAGACCGTTCTTCATCAGTCAAAGGTAGAGTTTGAGGGTCTGTAGTCGATGAACATATTGTCCAGCTCTAGTGATGCGTGTGCCATTAGGTTAATGCTGCAGGTAGAAGTGCAGTTGCTGCAAGGTCATGCTGCAACAGTTAAGTATCATACAAGAAAATCTCCCAGTCCCGCTGCATTAGTAGGTATCAGCAACGGTTCTGTATCACATTTATGCATTCTTTAAATCCCAGTTACTGCAATTGGAGATGGATAGAATGTCCTTAACATTACATTGTCCTGTATGAAGAACACAGAAGGTAAACTATAGAGAAATTTCACACATGACATTTGAAGCACCATAATCAATAGCTTCAAATTGTTAAATGCCACAGATACACAGCAGTGAATATGTCGAAACCTACAGTATATTAGGATGAATCAAAATGAGCCAGCCAGCCTGACTCAAGTGATTAGTGTTAAACGAACAGCTAGAGAGGCGATGAGCCTTTTCATCACATCCTGAAGGCGAGCTCTCAAGTCTGGGCGAAGATGAAGCAACTTCTTTAACAATGTTACCCATGCCTGAATGCTCACCTCGGTGGAATCTCCCGAGAAAATGGCATATAAGTTCCTTCCTCCTCCCTCAACAGGAACCATGGAGCGAGACTGGGCAGAGGAGCCAAGGAAAACTACTTCAAAAAATCTGTCACCATACTTAGACAGTTCTAGATCACTTCTCTCTAAGCTCTTAGAGAGCACTGCAAAGTCCCCGCCACTCTCGTTCAAAACCCTCATAAGGGATTCTGAAAAGGCTCCAGGATCAAGGGTATTCATCTGGTGCTTCTTCATACTCTGGCTGAGAGATTTTCCACTCATGATTGTTATTGCAGGATTGCTACTTCTCGAACGGAATTGAACCGGGAATCGGAAATCGGAAGAAGCGTTTACTGGTTGTCTGGGTCTGGACGGAATTGGAAGGATGAAGAAGAACACTCGAGTGGAGACTACAAAGCGAGCAAGAAAAGGGCAGAACAAAATTTCCCACGGTGGGCGCCAATTGTTTGTGCCATCTAGCTTAGGACACAAACAATGATATTTGTTGGTGTGGGTCGACTCATCATCCGTTCGTCCGATCTCGTCGGGAGGGAGAGAACCTGTGAAAGAGCCGGGGTTGCCCCCCGGATTAAGCTCCGACGATCAAGTCAGTTTATGTTTAAGGTGAAGAGAGTTGAGAGAATAGATAGAGAGATAAAGTGTCGGGAGATAGTAGAGAGTGGAAAGTGAGGAGAGAGAGAAGAAGTCTCCTTCCTTCGTGGGTTTCATACCTTTATATACTCGTAGCGGGTTTAGAGCGTCATACGTTGTCGATTGATCGCGGTATTACTTAGTCTCTGCGGGGAGTCTCTTAGCAACACCCCCAACACTATCCATTGGTAGTGAGAGAAGACGCAAAAGCCAATTGAAGAACATTTTTGTACAAAATTACTGGCTCTCTCATATGCATAAGAAATGGGGTACTTAGATGTTGATTAACACTATTCATCGGTTTGTAAGACCAATCAGCAGTTAGTAGTCACACAGTGTAAACAAAGTCCTCAGCAAGTACAAATTTTATGAATAGCAGGTTGAAACCTTATATGACTAAAAGACTAAAGCATCCGCAAACAACATATAAATGGAAATGGAAAAGAATGAACCCCAAAAGGATAAAGCTATAACCTTTCAACAAACCGTTCTTTTAATGCTTCAAAACCTGACAATGCATGACGCCTCCCCACTTTTGATGCCACCATTCCTGCAAAGAAACATAGCCATCCATTCAGAAGCATATGAACTTGAAGCAAAACTGCAAATCCAATAGTCACAAAGTGTTCTTTTTGCAAACAATTCAGGTAGCCTTTCACCCACCTACAAGTGCATCGAGCGATCGCAGATTAGCAATGGGATTATCTCCAATGAGAATAGAAAAGGCGGATACCTTATCAGCTGCAGTACCAGACCTCTGAGTAGTGACAATCATCTTAATATCCGCATTCTGCCCTCTACTCTGTTCATAGTCTTGTGCATACTGCCACATCAACATCTCCCCAACCTCTCTCTTCTTCTCCACAAACCGTTTCCATTCCTCCACGCTCATCCTAACTTCCACCTTCTTGTTAGCCTCTCCCATCACTTTCACCTCCGATTCAGCAGCGTCCACGTGCCACACACCCGCTGCATTTGCCTTAATCAACGGCAGTGTGGGGAGGTTCTTATACTTCTCGAGCGCAGTTGCTCTTGTACTGTTTGCATCGTCCAGCATCAGAACTGGAGGTTTTGGTTTGGGTTTAAACTGAGCTCCGGCGGTTTTCTCGTTTTTGGAATTCTTATCCTGGCTCTGGGGAGTTTTTCTTTTGTCTGATCGAGCATTCGGTTTGGAGGTCTTCTGAGATGGGCGGGTTTTCGGAAATCGACATCGTTGAAGCCAGACGAAGAGGAGGGAGCAGAAGAAGCGATTTCGGATTTCAGGAGGTTTCCATCGTTGGACTTATTGGTGTCGCCGCCGGTGGACTTCTTCGACTTCTTTATCGCCATTGCTCAAGTTTGCATATGCGATGTGACTCGGAGGGCGGCCGGCAGCTTGGGTTTAAGGTTTTTACTCGAGCAATGGGGAAAATGAGACTAGGGTTTTAGTCTTTTAGGATCGTCAGTGCCTACGGTAATGGGGAAATTTCATTCCTCGCCTTTCAGTGAGTTATGGTTGTCACGCCGGCCGGCGTGTCACCGGTTGAATCTGGTTCAACCAATACCGGTCATAAAACCAGCGTGACACCACCGGTATGACCGGCATGATCGATATATGAATCTCTAAATTATATGACCTTATTTTAGTGAATTTAATTGATAAAAATTATTTTATTATTTATTTTATGAGTATAAAAGTTAAATATTGATGTTATTTGTTGGATTCAAGTATAAATGTTTAGGTATTGACATTAAATGTCATGTTTAAATATGAGTATTTATAATTTTATTTGTAATATTGACCGGCATGAACTGGCACAAGCCGGTATGTGCCAACGATCGAACCATTCCACTTGCTAAACCGGCACACTGGCATAAACCGGTTTGACAACCTCTGAGTATAATTCATTCCACAGGCAGTATCTTGGAGTGTTACAAAAAGACGAATGAGATTGGTTGAAAAAAAAGCAGCATTGTTCGCTTCTAAGCATTGAGAAGAGTTCAGTCACGTTATGTGCGCAGTTGAGAGGGTCTGAGGCTGGTTGTTCCATTTCAGCACTCTCCCACCTTCTGTTAAGTAGTACCGTGAGGGAAAACGATGGGTCACGTCCTTCGAGAGTGGCGCCTGAGCTAAGTTTCTCACCACTTGAATCTTCTTACAGTTGTAACTTGCCTGGAGAAAGTAAAGTCATCTTTGCCCCGGGTTCAAGTGGGCGCTTCATCTTCGGATATAGTTGATTGCTAGCCAAATAGACGGTTTCGTGTGTCGGGGTTAAGAACTTATAGGAATAGTCGGGTAGTGAGATAGCAAGGAGTAGAATACCAGTCTGACAGGAAGAATTACAGCATTGCCTTCACCATGACACCGACTTCAAATTCTTATGGCAGAGCACGAGGATATTTAAAAAGACCGTGAATAACAAACAGTGTGTTTTTATATCTTTTCCCCTTCCCTAAACCCAATTTAAATTCTCTTCTTTATCCCTTTATAATATTTAACATACTTTCTTTTTTTTATTAAGGCAAAATACACTTCCATAGTCATAACTTTTGCGTTTGTGACAATAATAGCCACTTTTGGAGAAATACCATATATAGCCAGATTTTTAAAAGTTTAATGACAAATATAGCCATTTCCGTTACAAACTTTAACGGCGTCAATTACACCGTTGGTTATTTTAACAGTAAGCTTACTTGGCAGCCAACTCACCAGACACGTCATTGACAACTCACTCTACAATAATAGGTGATGACACGTCATATTTTAACATATAAAAAAAATTGTACGGGCTTTCTCTCCTTTCCCCTTTCCTTCATCTTCCTCATCTCCTTCCTCTCTCCCCAGTCCCCTCCCACAACCTGTCACTGTCGTCACTTCAACTCAATCGTCGCCCATTGACAGCCGGATCTTGAAGGGTAGTCGTCCAAAACTCTCCACCCCTCTGCTACTCTTATCCCCGCGACTCTCTCGCTTTATCCATCTTTGCATCTGGGTTTGGATGCTGGGGAGAAGGTGAGCAATGGGGAAAACTGAAGCTCCAGAACCTAATGACGAACAGAGGGAGAAGCGGAGAATGAGGCAAAATACATAGCCTGAGGGAAGCTCCGACGGTGCGGGTGCGTCTCCATCGGAGTCATCCTGATTCTTTCGATTTTTATATTCAATCCACTCCCACAACGTTTGTTTGTGTCTCTCTGGTAGAGAACTCTTCTGGAATGAATCACCTGCAAATCGGGATCTGGGCTGGCGATATCTGATCTTCAGCTGTCGATGGAGATGCGGGTGGCGGCGACAGGAGAAGATTCAGAGATGCTGATGATTAGCTGCGCCCGAAGAAGGTCGTCCTCGTCGGTGTTCCCGGCGCCTTCAACGCACACCCACATGCAAACCAAATCGATTCTCAGTCGAATCGTAGGATTCATTCTCGTTTCTAGAAGAAGAAATCGATTGATGGATGAAAGTAGATCTAGCTTCAGAATGGATGAAAGTAGCAGTAGTTTGTAGATAAATAGACAAACAGATCGGCCAAAACCCTCCACCACCTCTCCACATCCGCAATTTGGAAATTGGAACCTTCAACAGCTGGCAATGAACGAGAGGAAGAGAATGCAGTCGAATCGATCTTCATGGTGGTTGCGATGCTCGTCTCTCTGCCTCATCCTTCTTTATGCTTCTGTCAGCGGCGCTGGATCTTGAACGAGGAAGACAAGAAAGAAAGGCGGTGCTGGTTTCTCTGCATAGCAACTGCGAGCGTAGCAAAGAGAAACAGAAACTGGGACTGCTCCCCTCCCTACCCCGCCGTTGAAGCTGTTGATCCTGGTTAGGAAGAACTCGGATCTGAAGAAGAAGATTTGTTGAACGAGAGATTCCGCTGGGAAAGGGGAAGGCGAAGGAAGAGAGATGGGAGAGAGAAAATTAAAAAATATTTAATTAATTTATATTTATTTTTCACCTCACATTTTAATTGATTAATTGTCGCCAACTCAACCTTTTCGTTAGTCGAGTCAGCCATTTTGTTAACACCGTCAAAAAATTGCACGAAAGTGGCTATTTTTGGCATTTCGCCAAAAGTGGCTATATTTCGCCAAACCGTCAAAGTTTTGGCTACTTAAGTGTATTTTTCCTTTTATTAATAATATTTTACACTCTTAAACTATTGCAAGTTAACAACCCTTTAGGAAGAGATTCACTTCCCACATCCAAGCCACTAATCCCCCTTTCTCTTAATCCTTTAGTGTGAATCGACAAGGACAAATACGGAACCAACCACACTTGATTCCCCCTCACTCTTGTCGCCATACGTCACTAGTGTTTCAAAAAGAAAATAATTTGGGGGGGGGGGAGGGGAGAAATCAGTTGTTTTTACTATTTTTTCCAACCAATCCATCTCCCAAAAATACCTTTGTACATCCTCTTCCACCGGTTCTAACCTCTCCCCTGTTCATCTCCGACCAACGTTCTTCGCCTGAATTCCCTTGCAACATCACCCCTTCTCCCCTGGTCAGAGCAAACACCAGGTGTTGAAATCTTTGTGTTCAACAGAGCTTCGGGTATATGAAAGTATGAAACCCTTCGCCTTCTCCTTCCCATTCGTTTCCGCATCGTCGTCTCCCTCTATCGGGTCATATTTTTCATCGCCACTAAGGGTTTTATTCATTGTTTCCTCTTCTAGCTTATAATAATGTCTAAACTCTAGACTGGTAGTTTATAATGTTGTCTTGGCTGGTAGTTTATAATGTTGTCTGGACCGGTAGTTTATAACTTTTTTGGACTGATAGTTTGTAAATTTTGTTTGGATTGAGAGTTTGTAAATTTGTTAGAACTGTCTTATTTTTTTGGCGACAACCATGACGAGTACCAAAACTCCATTTTTAGGACTAGCGATACCAAACCAGTCTGCCAACTATGTTTCTCGGCAGGTAGTAATCGGAGGAGGGGAGTCGCCTCCCTCTGAAGAGGCACTGGTTAAAAATTACATCGTGAGGGACTGACTAAGAGACGACATGATAGTACTATTAAAAACAATGGATTGATTTGAGGCTGCAAGTTCAATCGCATTTGGGAAGAATTGCATATGGAAATCTATCATTAACATATTGAAGGTTGAAATTTAGGAGGAGAGGAAGGTTATTCTCAATAATAGGGGTGGGAAATGGTGCGGTTGCGGTTAACTGCACCGCAATTTGTGGTTAACAGCAACCGCAAAACACCCATATTAGCCAACCGCTACCGCGTCCCTCACGGTTAGCGGTTAACCAAAAACCGCAGAACGCGGTTAGCGGTGAACCGCGGTTTATGGTTGTAAAAACCGCAACAACCGAAACAGTATACAAAACCACGGTTAAGCAATCTAACCGATAATTAACCGCGAACTAACCGCAAAGTCTCACGACAGCGGGCACGGCAGCGGGGCAGAACAGCGTCGCAACCTTGAGGAAGCCGGGGACGCGTGACGCCGGACGGCAAGGGACGAAACGAAACGGATGGCAATTGGCAGCGGCGCAGCGCCGCAACGGGAAGATGGGAAGGCTGAGTAGCGAAGGGTTTTCAGTTGCTGGTGGGAAGGGACGAAACGAAGGGTCGAAAGGGATTTTTTATTTTTGTTTCGTCAAATCAAAACGACGGCAGGGAGAAGTGAGGGAGGGGCCGGGTCGGGTTTGGGCTGCTGCCTGCTTGGCTGGAGGTCAACTTTGGGCTGGGTCTGGGTCGCAGTTAGTCTTGCGGTTATACGGATTTGCGGTTTCGATTGCGGTTAAACCGCAAAACAACCCATATCTCCAACCGCGACCGCAAAATAGGAAAAATATGCGACTTGCGGTTAACCAATAACCGCGCGGTTTCGGTGCGGTTATCGATTTAACCGCGAAACCGCAACCGTTTTCCCATCCCTTCTCAATAAGTTTGGCCTAGGGGCTGTATTGGAATTTGAGATGAAGAAGTTCGATATGACTTTGCTTAGTTGGGTGGTTACCAGTTGCAATGTCGAGTAAATGTCAATATTGATGGAGGATGGGATACATCTTTCAAATATCAGGGATTGGCTCCGGGAGAACATCTTGAGCAAAGACAGCATGGCCACAGGTATGGATTGGTCGGCCTTCTTCTGCACTGCTTGCTGGCTCATTTGGAAGAACAGGTCGACAGCTTGTTTTAAAGGTATGGGGGCAGCTCTCTCTCCTCATTCTCTTGAACATGCTATTATGGCGAAAACCAAGCTCTGGCATGATGCTTGGAATGCGCTGTCCCGCCTCCCTAGTAATAGACAGGCTCCAGCGGAACGGGTTCTGGCGCATGTTGGATGAACGCCCCCACCTGAGGGATGGCTGTCTCTGCATGTCGACGGTGCTTCTTCAGGGAATCCTGGCCCCGCCGGGGCGGGTGGTGTTCTCCGAGATCCGAGTGGTAGGTGGGTTGCAGGTTTTGTTGCGAACCTTGGTACAGCGACAGCCGCCCTCTCTGAACTGTGGGCCATTAGCTATGGGCTCGATATCGCGCGGAGAGCTGGCTGCAGATTCCTCCAGGTGGCCTCGGACTCTCAACTGGCGATTCAGCTGATCAGTACTCGGCAGGACCCGATCCACCCTTATGCGACCTTGTTGACAGCTATTAGAAGGAAGATTGGGAATGATTGGGTGGTACGCATAACTCATACATACCGGGAAGGGAATAGAGTCGCGGACTGGCTCTCGAAGCACAATCTCGTCTATCCCTACGGTATGCATGAACTTGCGGATCCACCCAATGGAGTGACTTCGATTCTACGAGATGATATGCTTGGGACTACTCTTGAGCGGCGTATCATTGCCTCCTCCACCCCCTCCCCTCTGTAATCTCCTCCTGTATCTGTTTCTTGTTCTTGGCCTCGGCCTCCTTCCAATGCAAAAAAAAAACTAATGTCGAACGGGCATATGGTCTTTCGGGTGGTCCCAAGACGGTGCCCACAAGTGATGCTAACAACCAGAACGAGCTCTAGAATAAACTCGTGTGCATGGGTGAAGAAGTTGCGGGTTGGAACATACTGTGGTGCTTGAAGGATAATCTCTATCTATTTTTTCGTTGAATATAAAAAATAGAAAAAACCAAATAGAAAGGATAAAAAGATAAATTTGTTAAAATTAGGTAAATAAAACTAAATTAATTAAACATTTAATGTTTTATTCCTAAATAAAAAAGAAAAAGCAATGTATGTAATAAGAGAGCGGTGATTTGGTCATTTTCAGCTCCTTTTAATAATCAACTAGCGGAATTGTGGATGGAATGGAAGAGTACACATTTGTTACGTTTCAATTTTAGAGGTAGGGGTGAAAATTGGTACAGTATCGGTGTCCCAATATCAAATACTGAAATCCCGAATATCGAATTACACCCTAAAGTTAATCTCAATATCAATCCCTAAATAATTTCGGTATACCAATCACAATCCCTAAATATTTCGGTATCCCAGTCGGTATTATCGAATACGAAATTAATTTCCTTTGCAATTAATAATTAATTATATAAATTAGATTTTATTGTTTAATTTAGGGGAAAAGGACTGAGCAAAGAGACTCGCATTAGGAAATTATTAAGGAGGATGGAGGAGGGGAGACATCTCAAGTTATTTTCCTTGGTGATCTTTAATTTGACGAATTGGAGGTTGAGAGACGACTATTAATAGTGATGGAATGATCCGTGTATAATTAAATGACACTCTTGGTGGTTGAGGGTCATGTAGTGTGAATGAGAGAGTCTAGTTGAGAAGAGAAAATACACACTAGCTTATATTTCGGTATTGATCGGTATTTCGGTATATACAGATCCCAATCCCGTAATCCCTAATACCGAATAACAATTGAAATTCAATCACAATCCCAATCCCAAGAAATAATATGTGTATTCGGTAATACCAAATATAGACAAATTCGATACGATATTCGGTATATCCCAAAATACCGGTACCAAACTTCCAGCCCTAATTATAGGGATACAATTATGCTTAAAAATAGTAAAGGTATATTTGTTAACTTGCATTCTTTTTTCACCCTATTTGAAAAATATTATGTTTATGGGCTCCATCATCCATGGCCTTCTTAAGAGGCCCAGAAGATAATGAATTACAGCAGGTTGCTTAAAGAAACTATGTCGTCGACGGTGGCTCGGCCCACGGAACGAAACGCTTTTCCTAGTTTAGCCCGTCTATAAAAAACGAAACCCTACTTCGACTTCATAAAACCCTCGGGCTCCTCCAATCCATCTCTCTGCCGCTCTCTGCTTTTCAATCCGGTTCTCCCTGCTTAGCAAATCGGTGCTCTCCCTTCTCTCAATCACGCAACCATGGCGGCGCCTAATACTGCTCCACCTCGCGCCCTCTCCGCCAAGGAGCTCGACATCCAGATGATGTTGGCTGCGGAGGTCCATCTGGGAACCAAGAACTGTGATTTCCAGATGGAGCGATACGTCTTCAAGCGCCGCAATGATGGTATAAATCGAATCGTCTCTCGCTCTTTTCACTACAGCATGGTGTGTGATCGTGTTATGTTGATTTCATTGCCTTTCACTTTATTCACCGGAATGCGCTTTATTTAGGCTCTGTTCTTGCTTCTGTTGGGTTCCGCTTAGTTTTTTGCTTGGCCCCGAGAATGGCGATTTGCTTAGGGTTGAATCAAACCTGACTTTAGAGTTTTTTTGGGTGAATTCGGCTGTTTGTTTTCAAGCAGAATCTGGCTTGCTTAACTGTTTGTTTAGAGATTTTAGGAGAAGTATACACGTAGAAGATATCTACCATCGTTTATGGGGTTCGGTTTGTTATCAAGTAGACTCAATATTCAGTGGTTTGGATATTTAGATTGATAATTTGGGTCATGCAGATTCCTAATTGATTGTTCAACTGTGTTCCATTTGGCAATTTTGCACTGCGCTTCTTTTATCAATCTCATAATAGCATTGTGTTTCTTCAGGTATTTACATCATCAATCTTGGTAAGACATGGGAAAAGCTGCATATGGCTGCCAGAGTTATTGTTGGCATTGAGAACCCTCAGGACATGATTGTCCAATCTGCTAGGCCCTATGGTCAGAGAGCTGTCCTGAAGTTTGCTCAGTACACTGGAGCTCATGCCATTGCTGGCAGGCATACCCCTGGTACCTTCACTAACCAGATGCAGACTTCCTTCAACGAGCCTCGTCTCTTGATCCTTACTGACCCAAGGACCGATCATCAGGTGATTAGATTCCCCATCTTGTGTGCCCATTTAGGCACATCTGTTTTTAATTCATTGTGCTGACAATTTGAGTTAACGTTGCAGCCAATTAAGGAAGCAGCTCTTGGAAACATCCCCACCATTGCCTTCTGCGACACAGACTCCCCCATGAGATATGTTGATATCGGCATCCCTGCCAACAACAAGGGAAAGCACAGCATTGGATGCCTGTTCTGGATTTTGGCACGGATGGTTTTGCAGATGCGTGGTACCATCCCCCAGGGCCACAAGTGGGATATCATGGTATATTAAAGTTTGAATCTTTTTCTTTTCTTGGTATCCCGAGTTCGCAGTACTTCATTGATCTTTCTTTATTCTCCTGTGTTATTGTACAGGTGGACCTCTTTTTCTACAGAGAACCTGAAGAAGCCAAGCCCCAGGAAGAGGAAGAAGTTGCTGCTGGTGCTGAATATGCACTCCCCCCTGCTGATTATGGCCTAGCTTCCACCGAGTGGAATACTCCCGGGGATGCTCAGTGGACCGCTGACGCAGCTCAGCCGCCTATTTCTGGTGTTCCAGCAGCATACTATCCTGAAGGTTAGCAATTTCGTAATAGTTACAAGGAAACCGGCATCTCCCATTATTCAAAGTCATCTAGTTAGTTGTTTGCTGACTTGCCCTTATATTAATATTGCAGCTGCTGCACCCATAGGAGGCGACTGGGAAGCTGTTCCAGCTGTTCCTTCTCCGTTCCCTGTTGCTGCCGAACCAACACCCACAGGCTGGGAAAATTAGAAAATGCTGTTATCCTTGGTTGCAATCGTTAGCATTGATCCGGCTGTTATGTTACTTTGAACATCAAGAGCTTCAAAGCACCAAGTTCTAGACATTAATATTTTGTTTTCAAGCTATTTTTTGTTTGTGTCCAGTATGGATAGTTGTAGAAACCAAGCTTCCCGGAGGTTTTTTTGATAATGAAGTAAGGCTTTGATATGTTTCCTAATCGATAAATTATTCCTCTGTTTATCAAAACCGATCTTTTTTTCTTGGTTGTCACCAATTCGGTTAGTTTCAAATTCGAAACTGGATATTAGTGTCAAGTTTCATTAAATTCATTTTATGTGATAGCTAGGTGGTTAACTGTATTAGTGGCGAACAGTTAACCGGACATGGAATCTGTAATAGCTAGGTGGCTAAAATACTTGGCTCAGTTATGCTTAGATAGAACCGGTAAGATACTTCGGTATTCGATACCAGAATTGAAATGGCAAATCGCAAAGTTGCAACCCCTCCCCAACTCAACCTAATCGGTAAGATACTTACTAATTATTAATAGCAATACTATTTTGAGTATTTTCAATGTCCGTTGCTCTCTCCATTTGTCTATGCTTGCCATAAAAGTACGATGAGTCACGCTACATGATCGCTCCTCGACTCCAAACACGGTCGTTTTCTTCCTTAATTTTCCAAATGACAACCGAAAGCTCCCTTCCAAACCCATCGGAAACCGCCTCTCCACCATAAATCGCTGGAAATCACCTCTCCATCAAGTTGAGCTCGAATCGACAGTCTTCTCCAACTCTTCTTCTCCCAATTGCCCTAAAAAAAATTTCATCGCCCTTTGCTTAACAATCCATGCCTTTTTGTAATGAATATTTAATTGGTACCGATCTTTGCACTTGGCCTGCAGAGGTTTGACACGTATATCTGGTTTAGCTTGAATCAAATGCTTTCGGTGTCAAAAATAACATCTACGTCAAGTTGGTAATGATCCTTCAGTTGAGTCGTGTTGCTACGAGAATGTTTTAAATCCGCCTTTTTATAATCTCCGCCAGAATCTTTTGAGACGACCTGAACCATCCATGTCATTTGCTCTCCTTGTAGTTGTAGCATTTCACCTTCTAAAATTTTACTGTTGACTCTACCACTCTAAATTGAAAGTTACTTCCCATCGCATAAAGCTTCATGGCCCTTTGTACAACTTTTTTTGAACAAAAAATCTTGCCAATGCAGAACCCCTGACGACTTCCTAGTTCATCATTCATATGTCCATAAGAGTCGATTCTCATGTCGTTGTCATAGTATTCCGGGAGCTCAAAATAATGTGATGCAGGAACATAAATTTGATGGAGCAACAGCTCCTTCGATCACAATTCAGTGCTCATCTTTATCGACAATTCGACATCAACGTCATCAGCCTCGTCATCATTGTCCTCGTCCATATGATCATCTGTCTCGCTAGGAGCACATACTTAATGTCTCGTCCTCCTCCTATAGATGACTAGTAAACTCTACATATATCTCAACAAACTCATCGCGAATTGGATTTTGAGGTCGTTTGGAAGTTGCGATTGTTAAATAGATGTATTGTTGAGAATGCATGTATAATATTATATATGTATTGTCGAATTTGATGCATTGTAGAATACAACGTTTGGTATGTGTGATTGTGTATGTCACATCAACTAAAAGCTGAGACAAAACAATCTCAACTCAACTATCTCAACAATCACAACTAAAAGTTGAGATATAACAATCACTCAAAATGAGTGATAGTTTCTGTCACATCACAGAAACAATCTATGTATTGTTTCTGCTAAAAAAACAAAAAAAAACGATGCATTGTAAACAATACATGCATAATGACAATCTCAACAAAACTATCGCAACTTCCAAACGACCCCTTTGTTCCATAAAATATGTTATCTATCATATCACCATAGTGATAAATTTACCATTTACTTAAAATTATAGCCTAAACATAAGGCAGTTAATGTCTCTTTTACTCCTTGTAGATTAGAGTTGATCACCTCACATAGTTGCTCGTATGTCAAACGATCACGAATTTGTAGTAAGAAATTGGTACCACCAATGAACCTCAATTCCAACTTTCTCTCTTCTTTTTGAATTCCCCACAATACAAGTTTAAAGGTTTACACACAATACATAAAAAAAATTACAGAACAATGACATTAATTATGTAATTCACACATACAATTTCAATATACTAATAAAATATTCACTCAAGTAGAAACAAAAAAAATGTTCATATACATATACTTTGCATTAGCCATAATCTCTTATCACGGTCGTGTATGGTATTTGTATGAGATGAAAGTTAAGAACGGTGGAAGTTGATGTGAGAATTCATTAGCAAATCAACGTTTTATTTATAGGCACATTAAAATGATTGTTTTTCTCAAATTTGCCTGTTAAACCATTTTCTGTTTGGTTGCCCATTAGAAATTTCCCATCGAATGATTGTGAACATTGAAAATGTACCTTGGAACACAAATTGGGCTTACTCCCGCCCAAGTTGGTATTTTCAGCTCTAGAACACCTAAATGAGGTGTGCGTCCCAATTAGCCTTTTCTCCCTCAGTGAACTGAAACCCAAGGTTGAAAAATGTGTTTTGAATTACTGTATTTTTTTCAATATACAATATTTACGTAAAAGCCCACAAAATTCAAGTAATCAGTATACAATATACATTGTGAAGCGACTTATAGTTATGGTTGGTGATTAAAGAACCAATCTTATTCAGGAAAGTGAGGAAACCAAGTAATTCCCTTCTAGTTAAGGACCTTAAGGTTCTCCAGTAGCCATTAAAAAATGTAAGTCAGAAGCTCGGAAGTCATCTGGACGAGATAGTATAACCTTAATCAGTCTATCATCAATTGTCGCTATGCAGATTCATTTCGAAAGCGCTATATATTGGTGGATTATCTAATGGTCTAGCAACTATGTACAAGGGGTTTTGCTTTCAGATTTCTTGTTTTCTGGGGGACGTTGTCCAAATGAATCATGGGGGAGCTCATTTATCCAAACCAGCATTCCTTGCAACTCCGACGAACCAATGCTCGACAGCACTGTTATCAGCACGAGAATGCTTGCCGCGATGATGTCAGCTTTAGTATGAGAGCCACCAGACTCCTGCTCTTATTTTCTGTGTTCTTCTGTCCGTCAAATCCACATCCTTAGGATGAGGAATATCACTCGAGGGGAAGCTCGGATCAAAATTGGAAATGTCATTTCAGTGGAACATGGTGACGCCATCGTTTACCCACTGAACAAATCGTTGTGAATACCCGACCAACTCATTGCACCCGAGCTCACTACTACCAGCGCGATAACTTCCCTGCACAACGAGCAAACAGGAAAACGATTCGGTGGTCAAGCAAATGCCAAGAGGATGCACTCTCACTGTGGTTGCGACTTGTGAAACAAGATACTGACCTGCAAGCTAGGGCCAGAGTCACTTGCAGCTGAAGAGATCTCTGTTCTGGCTTCATTCACGAGATTCTCAGAGGACAGACCGGCAATGGATCTACCACCAAATATTGGAGAAAGGTTACTCTGGATGCAACCACAAATTTAACATGGAAGAGCACAAGGAAAGGAAGAACAAAAGTGGCACTACCTGTCACTTGGATCTTCCTCGCAGGAATTTCCTGATGAAGAGAGCCACTCCAGATCGAGAAAATTTGAACAGCTACACGTATCTCCATGTTCATCGTAACAAATGGGATTACTTTCGTATTGGTCTTCTCCTATATCTTCAAAGAGCTGCTTGGGAGTCATCGATGGATTGAACCTGAAAAAGGAAAAACCTCTTAAGTCCACCACGGAATTCGATGAACTGAACCATAGTAGGAGAGCCAAAAGAACATCAGAAAATTAAAGGGCGGACCTGGAGAAAGACATGTCACTATCACCAGTCGAGATCTCGGGGGTAGAGTCTGAGAAACCCTTCTCAACGCCTCGTTGTTTATCAGCCAAGAGCAAATTTTGTCCAACTCTGGTATTCGTTTCAAGTGAGTCACTTTCACTTTCAAAGACTAGATTTCCATCAGACATTGATCTTTTAAATAATGACCTGCAAATTGATTGGTAGATGTTCAAACATAAGCATTATGTTTCTGCACCAGATTCCATGCATGTTTCAAGTTGAAAAGAAAGAGCAATTCCAACCTGGGATTCTCAATAAGCAAATCGGGATTACGGCCTCCGATATTGTAATGGTGATCAGAGTCCAATTCCCACAGTGCCGGCTTTCCTTCCTGTGGCTGAAAGTAGCCCAGGAATCTGCTCAACATCAAAAGAATAGTAAATAAACATCTCCTCAAAACTTATATATCTCCTCAAAACTTATGGAATGCAAATAAATAAGAGAGGAATATTTTACATACACGTTAATGGCATCTTGTTTCTGAGCATCGACGTATGCATTACTGTAGTATCTCTGCAGAGTTCTGAAGAACTCTTGGGACTGAGTTGCAGCTTTCCACTGCCCTCTTCTCTCAGAAAATATCTGCATAACATTAACATTAGCAACTGTAAACTGGCTGAAAATTCACGAGTAGAGTATGAAAGCTCCAAAATATGAAACTACAGACTACCTTATTATGTGCAGCGGACCCGCCATACTGCCGTGCAAGCGTGTCACCCATCAATTCATACAGGCGCATCAAATTCTCTGCTAATGGGTTATCCAGATCGATACTAGGGAATTCTAAAAACCCTAGTGCATCCAGCTGCTTTCCGAGAGCCGCCAAACCATAAGCATACTGAGCAACATTGGTACGATCCAAACAGTCTATGCAGTTGGTCCTCAAGACACCCTTTTGAAGAGTAGGTCCTTTGATCTTGTTTTCTTTACTATCATCGTTATTTAAGTCACTGATTACAGGGCCAGACTCGCTCGAATTGTCACATTCAATTGTAGGGCTTTCCTTCGAGCAGAAATTATTTAGTAATCCCTCATGCCCCGGACTAGATGAGACTTCACAATAGAAGATGCCGGTCAAGTTCAAAGCATATGAAGCAACTCTTCCAAGAAGTGACAATACGTTGGTACCTCTGCAGCAGACAGAAGAATCCAGTATAGGTTGATCATATACTCGAAAGAAATGTGAGCATAATGAAAACAGACAAAAAGGGTGGGTCAAAAGTACCTTCTAGAGTGTTTGTTCAGATCCCAGTGAAGGAACCTCAAGCGATTCTCCTTAGGTAAACTCATGTTGATAAACCTGATGGCACTTGCAAACTCTGCTCGGAGTATGCTCTCTCGGGGTTTTGTTTCATGAGTCTGAAAAACAAATATATTTTTAGGAAAATATAATCAATACAATTGAAAGGAAAAACTTGAAAGCTTACTTCAGTAAACTGCAGGAACTGACCTTTATTAGATTCAAAATGATTATTGGATTCCCATATCTCTTTGCAAGATTTTCAAAATGGAGCCTAGTTGCCTCATAGGCTTTATCCTTCTTCGATACTGTGGATGAAAATCAGAATCAATACTTAATAAATTCATGCACCAAGACCAAGGTAAGATATTCAATCTGGTATCGAATTAAGTGTGCGGTGTTTCGAATTCATACGTATAATATCTGGTTTGATATTCAATCTTGAAGTTTCCTGAGACCAGAAAAGTGGAATTGAACCCCGGTTCTGGACGACAGAACTTATTTGGACTGAATGCCCTTCAGGAGAATCTTCAAATACAATTTGTTCAGTCTCGACATCATTAGCAACCCTTCCTTTCTCATTTACCCCACGCTTCAAGTATCTGCAACAGAAAGAGAGAGAGAGAAAGCAATCTCATAACGAAGTTAGCTTATGATCAGAATTATATTTAGCCATAAAACTGCATCTACTACTTGCAGGGAGTTGGTAATCTGAAGTTAGTTGTCCTGCCAGGTTTCGGCTGAAGTTTGGAAGGAAAAGAAACAAATGATACCTTGTTCCAGCATAATGCCTCGACCGTCTGGAAATGAGAGTCAGCTTAAAGTCCCTTCCAGAAACTGATAATTTGACCTGAATGACAACCAGGAATGAAATGGTTCATATTAGTCTATTAGATAAATGCGGCGTGAACGTGATATTGGAACAAGTTTTAGCAGGATAAAGATTAAAGTTGCAGCAAATCTACCCAAAATGGTTCAAGAACCTTTTACATGGAACATTTATGTCTAACATTAAATATATGACATACTAGCTTCATATATAGAAAGCATATCGCCACCATTCTTATCTGAATCGGAAGCGAGATCCTACCCAAGGAAAACTGTAAGAAGGATCTCAAGCCCCCACATTAGATGCATATAGTTCCAGAAAACAGTACAAACCTGCTTAAAGAACCCGTGTACTAGTGCCACCGTCCAGGCAGAGTTCTTGAGGTTGTTCCTGATTCCTCGAGTTAAGAATTCATTCCAGACAAACATGGTCTCATAATGGAGCTTTCCTGTCTCACTATTACATAAATTCTTTTGAAGACTATGCATAACATTGTATGAATAGCTGAAAAAGAAGTCCCTTGTAAGATCCACCATGCAAAGAAGCTTCTTGTATCTATTTCATCGTCAAGAGAAAAAAAGAAAACAAAGAACAAGGCAAGAGAAGTTAGTCAATTCATGAAACATTAAAAGTAGAGACAGAATACTAAGCTGCAACTAGGTGAAATTTGCTAAACCAGAAATTAACTGAAACAAAGAAACTGACTCTTTCCCCCACAAACTCTTGACAATACCTCGCTTCATTCAATACGTTATATTAACATCACAACAGCAATGATTTTTCCCCTGTACATAACAAGACCAACAGGCAAAAGGTACCAATACAACACGGGAAACTAACAAGAATATGGTAGCAACTTCTAATACTGCATAAATAAAAAGGGCACATATAGAAGCGGAAGAAGAACAAAGAACGAAGAAATAGATAACGCTAGTAGAAGAACTATAAATAAGCTTTGAATAATGGATCCCCGCGCCATTAATTAACACCAAAAGGTATAGCGCCGACAAATATAGAACAGAGATCACCTCTGCAACGTTGAATATGCCTACTCTAAATTGATATTGACAAGAAACCCATATTATTGGTCCCAAACAATTCACTGGATGAAAAAGAAAACAATCATGACTGTCAGAAAGTCCTCGACTAGTTACAAAGAAACAGTGAGTATTTTTGAGAACCAATCTGACAAGTCTCCTTAAGAGTACCAAGTACTTGTTCCATTTACATGCAGAATGGACAAAAGACCTGTTCTCATTCTTAGAATTAGTCATATTTGACTGCACAGGAACTGGGATCATCTCGCTCCTGGTGATTGCATATATTGAATGGCCACAAATAGTACCAATCTTCCTTCTTTCGGTTATCAGCAGCATGTAATAAGGCCCCAAAAATTTAATGAATCCTAATTTCAGAAGAGAAAGAAAAGAGATATCATGAGTGAAACAGTAAAATAGAATCAAGCAAGTCAATAAGTGACATTTGGCTATTAGAAGCATAGTAGCATACCGACTATTCCATAGCAAACAGTTACAAACTTCAGTCCACCAATCCCTTTATTCCCTTCATGTATTCTCCGCAGCAAGTCACAGCATTCACTTTCGCTATATGAAGTCGAATCTTCTAGGATATTTAATTCAGATTGGTCTGATCGATCAATCTTTAACACCTTCCAAACGGTTCTGCTTTTGTCTCTTCCGATCATATAAAAGTGCTGTACACAATGAAAATACAAACAACCCGTTAGATACTGCAAAGATTAGATAGTAAAGAGGTGAAAGCAAAAACTGCATTACATACCAAGGCGAACCTACCAAGTTCAACCCATAGACGAATTCAAGCTTGATCGACACATAAATGGTAATGCATAAGAAGGAACGAGTTCATAAGGAATTATTTAAATTATACGCGTTAGGTATCAACCTAAAAAACTCCTAGCACAATCGTAACACTTTTCAATCACGTATTTGGTAAAGTATCAGCCAAGATAAGGATGATGTCCTCACCAAGGATATCTGAAGATTGCTACTTAAAAACACTACCAAATGTGATGATTTTTCATATCTCTAACGATACATTACAACTCGAGATAAGATAAGAATCTATCACCACATAGCAAATGCCTCTCCCAAAAGGGAACATAGCATAGAATCAGACAATCCTGCAAATCTTCATTGATAATGATGCGTGCAATTGATGAGGAAGCTGTTTATGTTTAGAACAATGGAATACTGTGAATTCACATGACTAGGAATGATGTCAAAAAGAGAAGGAACATCACAAACTTTAAGCCAATTCATCTGTGAAGTTAAACAAGCCTTAGGATTGAGGAATCAAATTCAATAAGGAAATGAAAGACTGCATACCGATCGAGTCTCATAGAGTCTGAATTTCTGCAAATAGGCAGAATTTGAAGCTGGAGGAATCGAAGGGCAAGTCTCCATCTCCATTCAAATTAGATCGCCTTCAAACTCCCAGGAGCTCGAAGGAAGTGCAGGGAGGGGGGCAGGGTCAACTCCTTCTCCAGCTGCTGTTTGCTGCATCAAAGAACAAAACTTTTTTGGTCAATCTGCAAAAAATAAACTAGCTACTTGCCAGCCAAAGCACATGTTGCTGCCTGTTCTTCCTCAAGTCAAAGAATTAGATGAATTAGCATAGAAAACCCAAATTTGCATAAAAAGGGTAAGCAAAGCTGCAAACTTTCTGAGACAGAATCTATCTTTCCCCCAATAAAAGAGGACCCAATCAATAAATTTAAGCTTATTTGAGCTCAAAGCTGTGATCTTGCAGGGAGGGGACAGAGAGTTTGAGAAGGAGCAAACCAGAGAGAAGTTGGGAAGATGGTCAGAAACGCCGCCGTTTCTCAGGGATAGAAAGCCAAAATTTGAACCAGATCGAGGACCAGGGAGAAGAAGAAGAAGTAGACACAGAGAGGAAGGAGGAGGAAGGAGAAGAAGAGATTGGGGGAAAAAGGCTGACAAGCTGTAGATTGCCACACAATGCACGGACTGACAGAGAGGAACCAATTTTCTCCCTTTTTTCCTTTTTTCTTTTTGTATAATAATTTTGTGGAGGAAATAATTTATACTGATTTCAACTTGGCTATATATTTTTTTTTTTTCTTGTGTATGTGAATGAATAATCAAAATTAATGATTGGGGAGGCCCAATTTTGGGGATTTTTTTGTCTTTCCAAAATTGCTAAAAAAGACTGTTTATGTGGGAAAACATGATTTTTTTTACTGTTTCAAACACAATGATGATGTGTGGGTTGGGTAGGGTAAAACTCTCCTCTCCAAATTATTGTTATTGTTTACTATTTAGCTGCCCATCCATCACCATCATCAAGACATTGCCTATATAAACATGATTTTATTATTGTTATTAGTATGCAGAATTTGGTCAATTATAGCAAATATTTTAAGCTCCTTCTTTCTTGTTTCTCCCTCCTTTCCCAGTCTCTTTCTTGGGCTCGATCAAACGGGTGAATTGTATTGTTATATAGTCATGATTGGTGGTAATAAAAATTGGGGCATTGATAGAGTAAAACCTATGTTAATGGGTTTGAAGAGTTTAGGTTAATGGGAATCCTAGTTTTGAATGAGTTCTTAGTTCTTGTTGGTATTATCAAGGATTGACATTTATTTGATGGAGACTCTTAGACCACCATAAAGGCTTATTTAGATGATTGCTAGTTTCCAAATTTGAATTCGAGATGATGGATGTTATTAGTCGCGCGTTGATATAAACACAAGTCTTTTGAAGTTTACGATAAACATTTGATTAGGAACGGCATATATGATTTTTTTTTTTCTCTAGTGATAAATTGTTGAATAAGTATAGAAACTCGAAACTCTAATATATCGTTGAGGGTTTAGAAAAATATCACTTTTGATCATAGATCTTTGTCAAAATTGCAGTTAGTAACAATTCTAGAAAATTGGTGGGAAGGAAGTCATAATACTTTTTTAATTAATCTCTCTTAATTAGTCACCTTTAAATGGTTGGTACATAATGTCTTATTATGATTTTTTATCTATAATAGAGTTACATCACAAATATGGAAGCATAATGTTGTATGATTAGTGGAAGATAGAGAGAGAGAGAGAGGAATATGCTAAATCATATATGCCATTTTTCTCGTGCAAAACTTGGCTTATTCCTCATCTTCTTTGTGGACATGGTACAGATCCTCTTACACTTTTTGTTTTAAATAAAAAAAGAATTTACATTTTTAGTCCATGTACTATATTATCTTAACAAAGGCATCCTTATACTACTCTAGGGCTCTACAAATAATCCCATTTGCGTATTATGCTGTTCATCAATTTATAATTCATGTGTCAAATAGTTTAACCAAATTTATTAGTAATGAGATCAAATCATACTTGGCCAACATGTCTTCCAATTCTAATAGATCACACGGTATATATGCATGGTACAAATCTCATCAAAACTCAATGCAAACTTATTTATCCATTAATCTCCGCTTTAACAAGTTTCAAATCATAGACATATTAGATATGAGGTGTACGATTCAAGAACCGAAAGTGAGGATGGATGGAATTGACCACTTGAACTTCGAACATTTATGATTTGTGATAGTGAGTCATTTGAGACATGCTTATTAAACACCGATAAATCGTAACGGTTTTTATTTAAATCAACGATCTAAAATTGGATTAGTACGAGAGTATATCCACGTAGTTATTTTTACATTAGGATAAAAAAATCATTATTATTATTACTAACCCAAGAAAGAACTATACAATTAAATGAGATAAAATAATGAGCAATAGGCTGTGGAGGCTGAAATACAACCACTAGAAACTGTTATACTACATGGACTACGGGGTCGTTTGGAAGTTGCAATTGTTAAATAGATGTATTGTTCAGAATGCATGTATAATATTATACATGTATTGTCGAATTTGATGCATTGTAGAATACAACGTTTGGTATGTGTGATTGTGTATGTCGCATCAGCTAAAAGCTGAGACAAAACAATCTCAACTTAACTCTCTCAACATTCACAACTAAAAGTTGAGATATAACAATCACTCAAAATGAGTGATAATTTATGTCACATCACAGAAACAATCAATGTATTGTTTCTGCTAAAAAACAAAAAAACGATGCATTGTAAACAATACATGCATAATAACAATTTCAACAAAACTATCGCAACTTCCAAACGACCCCTACAAGTATTTTTGTTTTTGTTGTTATTATATAATTAATGTGCCCCATTTTTTGTTGATCCTTAATCCCACATCAGTATGTTTCTCATTTGCATTATTTTCCGCCTTTATTTTATATTTTCCCTGTCGTATTATTTTATTATTGTTATTTTCCGTTTTATAGCTATTATATTATTAATAGGATAAAATTAAAGGTGAACAATGCCACATGATCTAAAACACTTGTGATTCCTAGCCTTGGAAGGCTTTCTCTTGGAGACAACGGAAGATGTTATTGTCAGTTTGTCACTGCAGGCAATAATTTAATATAATGAAATCTAATAATTTGGAGATTATTTATTTCACTAAAGATTTGGGGTTCAAACTCATGCTATGTTATTAATTTGGTAAGGTGTTATTTATTTTTTAATTACACTCTTATAATTCCAAAAAAAAAAACATCTTACCATGAATATTCAAGGGTTAATACAATATATTAGCCACAACTATTATGAAGCGGGGAATTATAGCCACAATTATAAAAATTCAAATTATTAGCCATAACTATTGTTGCAGGTCAAGATATGGCTAACTGTCTGTTACTGTTATTGAATTTTTGACGGAGAAGACCACGTCATCGGCCACGACAGCGGCCACGTAGGAATGCTTTTAGTTTATAACTTCAAAACATAAAAGTTTAGTCAGTATTACTAACGAAATTGTTAACAGATAGTTAACGTTTGGCTAATAATTTGAATTTCAATAGTTGTGGCTATAATTCCTCGCTTCATAATAGTTGTGACTAATATATTGTATTTACCCAATATTCAAAGGAGTAAAATTTATTCCGAACATGAATATTAAAATTACACACTCATTTAAAAAGCTCATCTTGTATCTGTCATCCGGACTACATTATATCCGACTATCAACACTAACTATGAGTCATTTATGACATGTGAATTCGAATTATCTACGCCCATCCCAAACAATTGGAATTGACTAAAAATGAATTAAATCAAAAATTTTCAACCCAAATTGATCCATCCAAAATTCCTGCCTACATACGGATCAATTAAGTCCAATTGTTTCAAAGAAAATTTTGAGACAATTTAATCAAATAAATCCATTATAATTTTTCGTCCAAACGAACTCTCTTGCATCATGAAACCCGATCCAAGGAACACAAAGAAAAGTAATGTAGGGTAGATTGAATGGGACAAAATGTGGGTGCATGGATGGTGGGCGGGTAGGGTAGATGAGAATTAGGAGAGAGTTTGTCAAAGGCAAAACCTGCAATAATTTCACCCAGCTACAAATTAAGATTTGAAATTAAACCCACATGCTTACGTAAGTACAGCACGACACCATTTGATTAGTAGGTAATTAATACCCTTGTTAACTATGTAAACCAGAAATTAATTAACCAGGTGTGCCATGTCATTCATACACATATGACTTTTATACATTTTGTATACGTTTGTATACGTTTCTTCCCTAGCCAGCCAGTAAAAGAAAACACGAAAAGATTATTCTGTGTGTGTTACGTCAAATGACATGATCTTGCTAGCTGGCTTCACTTGGCTGCTCGAAGCCAGCCTTTGTAAATACATATAATATTACATAATTGTTTGCACGTCATTGCTTTTGGGGGAAGTTTCAAACGTTAACAAGTCGATCGTCTTCGTTTCTGGATCATCTTGAACTTATACAACTCTATTCTTCTTCTTCTTCTTCGTTTATAGCTAGCTAGGTAAGTTCCCATTTTTCCAATGGGCAAATCAACAAAAGATCTCACTATATTGTTTTTCCTTATTAAAATAATAATTGCGGTCGAAGTCTAACTTCTATGTAAAAGCAAAATGACGGATAAAAACAAAAGTGTAAAAACAAAATTAATAGAATTTTAATAGAATTTTAAACAAGTATTCATTTTATCCTCCTGCTTTTTAAGGGGGATATGAGGAGGAAACCATTAGCAAATGAATGAAACTATAAAGGTTGTAGGCGAGCTTCACTAATAAGTGAAAGATGCGGCAAATAAGAGGTCTAAGGAGGCGAGTTTCGATGGGCGCATATCATAACAGTAGGGTGAGAGTTGCAGGGATGAGAAAGGACGGCGACGGCAGGAATCTGGTTGCGGAGTGTGCTGGCTTTGGAGGCAAAGAAAAGACGAAAATGGAGGAGAAGTGGCAATGAATCAGGGATGATGATTTCGTAGAAGGAAAGACTAAAAGGATAACCCGACTACAAATAAATAAAACTGCTTCCTTTTTCTATTTTGACCAGCACCAACTGAACCAAACCCGACGCAATATGATAGGGTGTGCAACCATTTGTTCCAAAACAGACCGTACCATACCGGACCAAACCAACATCAAGATTGGACCAAACCGATCGAATATGATGGGTCTGGTCTTTGGTCCTATAAAATTTATAAATACTTAATGAAATTGGGTTTAATTGATATTTGAATCGAACCACACTATGTCGAATACAATGTTCGTTCGGTCCATATGCCCTAAGTTTTTTACTTTTGGACCGCGCTTCGCAAAATTTGGTCTAGTCTAGTTCGAACCGGAGCATTGCAAACCACTACAATATTGTCCTAAAAATAGGATATCATAAGCCTACAAACAGTTTAAAAGTTAGTTCCTAAGACTTTTACTAGGCTTGAGGGGTTTTACTGGGCCTTTTGATGCAACATTTTTTTTTAACAAAACCCACAATATCTGGCAGTTCAAAACCTAGTCAACTATTCTTAATATTCATATTGGAAATGTTCATGTGATCATGTCATAATCAACCAAAGTAGCTTAATTAGGGTATGAACACCCTTTTATACATATCATTATATCAACCCGGCCCCAATTTACCTACACATGCATGGCCGGTATGAATTAGAAAAGAGTTTATTAGAGAGGGCGGTTAGGTTAGGGAGGAGATTAATTAATTAATTACTTAATTAAGAAATCAAAATGAGGTGAGGGAGCAGCTCTCTAGCTATCGAGGCCAGGTGGGAGTTGATCGAGCTGGAGAAAGCTGTGAAAGGAGTAAATGGGACGTGGGAATACGTGGACTTCTCTCCTTCCACTTGCCAGCAATCAGCATCCTAAAGTGCCTCATTTCTGGAAAAAAAAAAGTGTTTTCTCACTTGCATGACATCTAGCAAAAATATTTTTTTTAGCAATACCTGAGTTGCTTTTATTAATTCATCAAGAAATTGCTACAATCGAGCCGCAATTGCGCTATAAGAAAAATAGGAGGTGTTTGTGTTTGAACCAGTGGCATTTAAAGTCTAGCTTGCAAGTAGAAGCGAAATGATAAATAAAAGTGGAAGCGTAAAAGTAAGTTGCTTTTTTATATTTTTTTATGGTTACGGGATGGGACTTGAGATTAAGAATTTTGACATTAGGGTCACGGGTTACTTGTTAATACCCACTTCGTTAGTATGGGTACCCGTAATATCCATTATATTAATTCCCTATACAATACCATAGTTCAAAGTCCAGCTACATGAGCACACTACACGTGAGTGTAACAGAGATGTGAGATGAATTCTGATCTTTCAGTTGAAGATACATGCATCCCACCACATCCGACTAATGTATTGTCCACCACATCTGACTACCATAATGCCAGCAACACCAATGAGGAAATGCGGATGAGTAAGAGGAGAGAGGTCGACCGAATTGTGCAAGTCACGGTGCCTTGCATGTTACCATAGGTACCCTAAGTTTATATATTGATATATATATGTATTGTTTTTTAAAAGCGAGAAAAATAAATATTGGCTAAAGATTATTTGTATCCTATTTATCTTATGTTTTTTCAAACAAACTTTTTTTCTTTGTTATGTAATTTTTCTTTTCAACCATACGACAATTAAATGACTTCATCATTATTTAGACAGGTCATGAATGATAATTCACGAGTGTTATAACCATTACGAATACAATGTTCAATCATTAATAAAAGGTTATCATAATTTCAAAAAAATGAGAAATAGTTACACTATCACCTACATATCATATGAAATTAAGCTTTTCAAATAATTTAGGATATACATCATAAATACATAGTAATCCGATAACATTCCGATCAATAGATCAGACACCAAACTAATTTCGAATAATTGCACAAATCATATAAATGGTGATATTTTTAAATTGTGAAAGTTGAGATCAAGGTTGTCAACCCGCGGGTTGACCCGGACCCGGTCGAACTAGTGGGTCAAGGGTTAATGGGTCAACAGTTTAAGCCCGGTTTGGCCCGGAAATATAGAAAGAGTCATTATATTGTACTTATCCTCATAAATTATATCAAATCTTATCTAACATATTAGTTATAACATATAATATTACACCAAAATAACATATCGTACTTAGATACAACATATACTGAAAATTTACACACACTTATATAACATAAATATTCAAATGTTCACCTTAGTATTCCAAAGATTGAGTTAGGCGAAAAGAAAAATTGGAAAATAGGCGCATTTCGCAAACTAAAGAAAAAAATGGGCTTAATTGCAAGTTTGGTCACTCGAATTGCTTAAAAATTTCACGTTTGCCACCCGAATTGATTTATTCCATTTATAGTCACTCGAATTAGTTGAACAGTCCAAGTATGGTCACTCTCCGTTAACCTCCGTTAACCTCCGTTAATGACGACCGTTAAGTGATGACGTGGCTAACAGAAAGACACAATCAGCACATTTAAACATTAAAAAAAGACAACCCGACCCGCCAGCTCACCCTTACCCGCCCAGTCAGCCATTCTTGCCCAAACCCGCGAACCAGACCCAATTAACTGACCCTAAACCCAAACCAGTGACCCAACCCCCCCTGAAAACTAAACGCAGATGGATTAGGGCATTTCCCTTCTCCATCTTCATCCTCTCATCCTCCCTCCCGCGCCGCCTCTCTACTTTGCAAATCGTCGTCGAAGGGATGGAGGCCGCCGCCGCCGCGCCGCCGCCCTAAATCCCTCACCCCTCCCGCGAAGTTCTTCCTCCGCCGCGAAACTCTAAATCGAAGCGCGCTGCTGTTTTCCCCCTTTTGCAACCCCCATCGGTTTCTTCTCTCTCGACTCTTCGCTCGCCCAGTTCTCCGTACAGGCGGCATTTGAAATGAAACGACAACTTGGGAAAACCGTGATTTGAGAGTTCTCTTCTCAGCGAGGAATTCAAGAGCTTCTACTTCGCTAGTATCTTCTCGGTGACCTGTTTCTTGTTCAGAAACCTGATTTGGTGGCGGGTTTCTTCTTTTTGGGTAAAGAAAAGGAGGGTGGTCAGCAAAGAATGATGGACATGAGTAAGTTTGATGTGCATTTGAGATTGTGGGCGCTCAGGATTCCTCGAGAGCTCTGCAAGGTGGCCACTCGCCTCCTCAATGGGTAAGCAAGCAAGAATACGAGACTGCTGCTGTATTTCTTGTTGTTTGGCCTTGTTTGTATTTCAATAGAATTTGCAAAGTAGAGAGGCGGCGCGGGAGGGAGGATGAGAGGATGAAGATGGAGAAGGGAAATGCCCTAATCCATCTGCGTTTAGTTTTCAGGGGGGTTGGGTCACTGGTTTGGGTTTAGGGTCAGTTAATTGGGTCTGGTTCGCGGGTTTGGGCAAGAATGGCTGACTGGGCGGGTAAGGGTGAGCTGGCGGTTCGGGTTGTCTTTTTTTAATGTTTAAATGTGCTGACTGTGTCTTCCTGTTAGCCACGTCATCACTTAACGGTCGTCATTAACGGAGGTTAACGGAGGTTAACGGAGAGTGACCATACTTGGACTGTTCAACTAATTCGAGTGACTATAAATGGAATAAATCAATTCGGGTGGCAAACGTGAAATTTTTAAGCAATTCGAGTGACCAAACTTGCAATTAAGCCGAAAAAAATGACACAATTTGACCTCCAACCCGGTACCTTATAGCGGTCGGCCCGGCGGGTGCGTGCGACCCGTTTTTCTCACCGTGTCAGGGTCAAATTGGGCCGACCCTCGGGTTGACAACCTTGGTTGAGATTGTCTCTTCTTGTTTTACTTTCAGTCTTGTCCCTTATTATGGACTTTTTTTTATGGAAAAGCGAGTAAAAATGGTACTTTCATAAATAAAATGAACTGACCTATGTAGAGGATAAAGTTAAAGCACATAAAACCAAAAACTATAATGTTACAATGCTCTAATTTTATTAATACATGTAGTATATTATAAGACTATCATTGATTAAAATATGTTCAATTAACATTAAGAAAACCAAACAAGATCTTAATATATTGTTGTAAAAATTAATAAGCTGGAATAGCTCAGTTGGTTAGAGCGTGTGGCTGTTAACCACAAGGTCGGAGGTTCAAGCCCTCCTTCTAGCGAGCTTCCTTTCATTTTTATGAGTTACGACATGCAACATTTCGATGAACTCATTTCTTTTTATGTAAAATATTATCAATCATTGTTCATTCTCGTAAACTTTTAGGTTTAAGAGCTTTCTTTCATTTTTTTAATGGATATTCCTGTAACATTCCAAATCTTTTTTCAACAATATATTTTTCGCTTTGAGTCTAGGTCCTCGTGGTTTTTTGTCCAGGTGGATATCAAGGTGACTTTTCATGAGATTACCCATTTTGCAATGCTCCATAGTGAGCACATTCAACTTCAAAGTTCTCATAAGAACTCTTCCATTTCACCCCAAAACGTGTCTTGTCATTTATGATCTAGTGACTTATGAACCATGTATCTCTTATGTGCTTTGTCGATGTGAGATTCATCTAAGGCGTTACATACACCCATAGGGATTCAATGTCCCTGTTGAGCTTTGCCCCACCATCATATTTCGTCACTATAAAAATTTGAAACTAACGAGGATCTCCAACACATCTTCAAAAGTTATAATGGACACATATGATGTAATTGCAAGCAACAAAATTACCTTTTCACTACGAAGTTGATAAAAATGGTATTCCAACATCATATTATTGACCAATTTGTATATGATTGTTGATTAAAAAAAAATTGCATTGCAAAATAAATGATAAATCTATTTAAAAATCTCTCATAATTTACAAATTTGTTGCTCATTGTGAAAAAACAATGAATGCTATACTTTATGAAATAAATCTTGTTCTATTTATTTTTATTTAGCATATTATTTTGATTTACTAACACACCTATTCAAAAATCCTGATTCCGCCGCTACTAACCAATACACCCTATTATCTATCTATCTATATATCTATGAAACAGAAAATTGATATTGTGTATTTTTAAAACGTCAACTTAAAAAAACTCTTGTGAACTTGCTTAATTGCATAAGGTACGTAGCAATTAAATATATAATTGTGTGGGCTGGGCTGAGCTGAGCTGACAGACAGGCATCCCACGTTTCTCATGCCCACTCCCAATAAGGTCCCATTGGCATATGCCCACCAAAAGTCGGCAGCCACCTGTCCAGCCCAAACCCACCCACCTCATTGCTTTGACGCAATATCATTTTTAGTTGGAGTCTCATTTATTCTCATTTATTTATATATATGGGAATGGGAATATGATTAGGGTTTTCACTTGTATGGAATCTTTGGATTAACAGCCTGTTTGGATTGACAAAAAAGTAAGGAATTGGAATTCCATTTCCAATTCCATTTCCATATATTATGTTTGGAATAATAAAAAGGTTGAGAATTGAATTCCAATGGGTCTAAAATATGGGAATTACAATTCCTATCAAAACTGATAGGAATTGAGAGAATGAAGATGGAATTAGTGGGACCCATCAATACTTTTTATTATTTTGTTGACCCACTATCATTTTACTCTCTTTCTCTCTCATTCATATTTCATTTCCCAAAATAAAACAAACATATTACATTATTCATTATGGTTAAAAGTGCAATTCATTTCCATAGTTGTAGGAATTATACCAAACACTAGAATTGGAAATGGAATTCTATAAAAATAAAAAATTGAATTCCATTTCCATTCCCATTTCTTCCGGAATTGTATCCAAACAGGCTGTTACAGCATACATGACTCCAAGCTAGCATCACAAATGTTGAATTCCATTTCCATTCCCATTTTCACTTAGCATACATCACAAATGTTGGAACCCACAATTAATTAAGACTAGCTAGGTTAGTAACAACCAACATGACTCCAAGCTAGCTACCATCAGAGTATTTGGTTCTCTCCTTATCTCCGTCCTAAAAATTATGTTTACCGAATATTGTTTGATAGATGTCCATCTGAATGACGCATTTAATGAATGTATGTATGGTGTAAAATATACTATTCTGTGTAACAAAACAAAACACAAAATATACATTGTTGATTTCCATTTAAAACTCATTCATGATATAAAATCTCAACGTGTTGAGATGGTTGAGCCATTTTTCCTTTTCTTTTATCACCCTTTCAACATCTATAATTAATATGGTTGACCTTTATCTAAAAGCAAGTTTAAAAATTACAATTTTTTTTCTTTCTTTAAATAATAGTTTTACAACTTATTCCCAAAACTATAATCACAACCACAAAAATCTTAAAATGCATCTATTAACATAATACATACGATGCACCAATGTTAACCAAGTATATGTGTTTTAGGCAAGGATTAAAATACCCTACCGGTGGTTCGACTTGAAAAACCTCTCACTGGAAGCAAAATCGGTAGGCGGTATTTAGCGGTATAATATGGTTGAACCATGGTTAAACCACGGTTTTAGCATAAAATACCCTACCGCTGACTTTTCCGGTACGATCTTCGGTATGATATTTCAATTCTTGGTTTTAGGCTCAACTGGTATTTGCAATGGTTAATATTGATGTATTCTATAAATGCATGCATTATAAATTAATGTATTGGTTAAATCGTTGCATTCTAAAATTACGATGTTTAATTGTATTTTAAGAGATAAAGTTGGAAAGCCACTTTTTGAACGAAAGCTCTTACTTACCCTTCCTTTTAGGTATTAAAGTCAATCATGTATAAAAAGAAAATTGATTCACAATCTCTACAATCTCACCAAACAGTTGATTGTCGGAAAATAAAAAATACGGTGGAAACTGTTCTGTATTATTACTGAAACCATATAGGGTTTATATAAAGTACAAAGATTGACTTCTACAATAACCCTAACACTAATACGAAAATTACTTAACTTCTACGACTTTGATAAGGAATATAACTCTGTCAAATTACATAACGATACTCGCAGTATAAGCACATGGTATTAGAGCCTACTGTGAGTGAAAGGTCTCCTGCTCGATTCCTGATGACCCCAATCTGTCTCTGTTAAGCACATGGTGTCCGGATCTATGCATGTGTAAACTCCAATCCTATCTGAGTGGCTTGAGCTTGAGGGGGTGTGTTAGTACACAGTATATGATCCACAATTGAACCTCTTCCAACAACTCGAGTTATTGGGATCAACTGGTTCTTGACATTGATATTCTAAATCATTCAATTGAATTCTCGTCTAAAGAAAAACAGACAATGAAATAAAAAATTCTAAAAGTCTAAAACGTAAAAGTCTGCAAGAAATATGAGGTTTGGTCGCTTGAAAAATAACTAGAGCAGCAATGAAATCCTGCTCGATTCCCGATGACCCCCATCTGTCTCTGTTAAGCACATGGTGTCCGGACCTATGCATGTGTAAACTCCAATCCTATATGAGTGGCTTGAGTTTGAGGGGGTGTGTTAGTACACGGTATATGATCCACAATTGAACCTCTTCCAACAACTCGAGTTATTGGGATCAACTGGTTCTTGACATTGATATTCTAAATCATTCAATTGAATGATGCATACATTCAAATGTCACATCAACAATCAAACCGCATACATTGTGGTTTATTTTGAAAAGAAAAAATGATACATATTCACCACTATACATTGTTTATTAAGTACACCGTTTAGATATGCTTCTAAAAAACAACCCTAGTGTCTATTATATGTATGTATGCTTGATGTTGAGGTATCTATTTAGTGTGCTGCATTGGCGGATCCAGGGGTGGCCACCCCGGCCCCGTCCCAGCCCTTTGTTGGATCCGGAGTTAATATAGTCCATGTGAGTGTATCGATTTTAGCTATTCGGTCCAATGTTATTTTATAATCAAATTGTCTATAATTAGGAAAATAGATCAAATAAACATATTCAAATCACAACTCTAAATTTAACCTAGAAATTGTAGCTCCAGTGATTCTCGTCTAAAGAAAAACAGACAATGAAATAAAAAATTCTAAAAGTCTAAAACGTAAAAGTCTGCAAGAAATATGAGGTTTGGTCCCTTGAAAAATAACTAGAGCAGCGGGTGGAAATATCGAAATAGGGATAGACACACAATACAAATTGATTAGCTGATTGATTTGTCTAGTATTGACATTGGTCGTTTCAACAACTACTATGGAGAGAATCTTTTCAACAATGGAACAACTGAAAAATGATTTTCCAACAATCCGAGGGATTTATTTTGTTGCCGATTGGTTAACTATTTTATTTGAAAGAGAGTAGCAGGGGCGGAGCTACTCAAAGAGTAGGGTGGGCCCCGGCCCACCCGGGAATAGTCTCGGCCCCTAGGACCGTAAGAATTTTGGATAAAATTTGGATAAGTAGTGCTCGACCTATACATTATATCATATCATAATTATCTAGTCTAATGGTAGTTAAGCTAAACTTTTAGCCTAAAAGAAACAGGTTCGATCCACAAGAACCTCATTTTTGCTTTAAGGATACCCACTCTTTTTCATTCTTTTTGTTACTTTAATCCAGCTACAAATGAAAAAATCAACCTCTGTTTAGTTCACTTGGGATTTATAGCTCTTTATACAAACTATATGATCTATTTTTTATCTATGTCGGAATGAACATAATGATTAGTGTCAAAGGAATTTTATTTTGTTGTTAGGTTGATTTGTCTTCTTCTAACTCTTACAAATTTCTAAAGCTATATGTGATGGTGCATGTTTTTAGGTATAAAGATAGTGAAGAATAGATTGTGAAACCAAATAAATGATGAGTTTCTTGTTAATGATTTATTTATTTATATTGAAAGAAAGATAGCTAAATTTTTTAGTTCAGATGCTATTTTGAGAGATTTCAATGATCTCAAAGAACGTTGTAGAATTTAAAACTAAATATTTAATTTTTAATTACATTTATCTATTTTCGGCCCACCCGGTCTCGAAATCCTGGCTCCGCCCCTGGAGAGTAGTATGTTATTGGTATGGATGTAGACTCCATTATTGATGAATTCGTTATATTAAAATATCAATGTGCACAATCGATATTGTAAAATAAACTACGATTTTTTTATGGTATTTAATTTTCTAATGAAATGCGGCTGATACTCTACTTTATCCTGGATCCGCCGCTGGTGTGCTGAAAGTGAAAACTTGATCGATAAATCATTTCGAGATTTCCTTGTCATTACGTTTAAATCATACTAATGCTACGTACTGTTGGGATCGATGTACAATACTTGATCTTGTCTTGTGGCCCTTAATTATATACATACATAGTCCTATATATACATGCATTTTCCCTCGTCAACATGCTCGATCCTATTCCTAAACCATTTTGTCGTACGTGGAGTGCCGACAAGCAAATTAATTAGTTACGTTAGTCTTCCACATCGGGGCTAACCATTTTAGTTGCAAACTAAAACGATCATGTTATGAAATATTAACACGTCATCCTATTTCTAATCATCGGGAGAGAGAGAGAGAGAGAAAAAAAATCTTCATGTGACATTAAATTAAATTATTATTTATACGCGCGTGTAAAATGTGTGGAATGACTTTAATCGGTGGATAAGTCCTGCGCTGAGCGCTGACCAGTTCATAATAAGCTCATCATCATCATCCATGAGTTGACTGGCATATATATATGCATCCTTTGTTGCTTTTGCTCTTCACACGACACGTACTCGATCGTTTTGTTTTGTTTTTTTTTTATATGATCACATACATACATATCTATCTACAGTAGCCAGCTAGTGCACCGTATAAATGCAACCCAACCTTATTGAAATGCAACATCGATCATATATCAGTTTACAGATGTGTTGGGACTGTTCTGACATGTCGTTTTCCAGATCTTCCTTCTCCCCCTGTACTGTGTGTAAAGGGAGAAAGCTCATCCGAAAAGGTGCATGAATGGTAGAATTCATTCTGGAAATGGGCTAGTCGATCCATTAATTGCATGATACTGGACCGAGCCACACCAAACTTGTAAGTGCTGCATTGGGCCCAGTCCATGTAGTAGTTGCTGGCCTGCTGCTGCTTCAGCAAGAAATCGTTTATAAACTCAAGGGTAGTTTGGATGGGGGGATTTGTGTGAAGTATTTCAGTCCAAATTTCTCCGTTTTGAAGGGGACGAAAATTAGAGATTTTAAGATCAAAGGGTTTTGAAAACCTGCATACATGTCGGATTTTGAAATGGAGATCAATTATTTTGAAATTCGACACTAACTTATCCATTCGTCGACAATCTGTCTCTGCTTTCTTTCTGTCATTTTACCCTTACCCTCATTCGACTCTAATTTGTTGGACCAAACCGTGCACTCAACCTACCCTCTTCATTCGAGTTAGTAGTTCACTCGACCATTCCTCCAACTCTCATCAACAAGACGTTAGTCTCCATCCTACACTCTCCATTGTGGGAATTTGAATGGCCTGAGGCCCTGAAAGGGTGAGGAATTAGTTAAATTTTGGTGTTGGGCTCTCTTATCCGGTTTTCGGTCTGGCCACGAACGAATTTTTTTTTATCTCAAATCTAAATCCGAAGATGAAATTGGATTGTTTACTATCCGGTCCCAGTCTGATATCGGTCCGGATTATACGGTTCGGTTTCGAATAAAACCAAAAAGCCCAGACCAAATAGCTATTTGAAGAGTAGAAATTAGACCATATACTAGCTAACCTATATATGTATATGCTCGATATATCGCTAGCTTAAAGGTAAACACGATGAGCTAATGATGAATGGCAGCGTGGAAGAGCTGGTGGAGGGTGTAAGGTCCGACAATGGCGAGGGGAGAGGTCTTGGTGATGGTTGAAGAAGGAGGAGGAGTTGGATTCCAGATCTCACGAGCCATTTGGTGGTAAGCAGTGTCAGTGAGGTGAAATGAGTCCCAGAAGAGGTATTCAGTGGGATTGTTGCAGACCTCAAACTCCTTCTTCACACTTCTCTTCCCTCCGCAGCTGTCGATCCCTCTCCACTTCCCTGTCCCGCAGCACGCCTCTTCTCCTTCCTTCAACCCTGCAACTCACCGATATCATCAATAGGGTTCATAACAAACCATATCTATTTTCTATTCATCGCATTCCACTAGATGATCACTGGCTGGGGCGAACCTAGGTTAAGAGGAGGTGTATACCGTCGAGAATTCGGTGAAAAATCCATGTTTCGTCATTTTAAAGGATATCTAACACACCTATGAATTGAAATTCTAATTGACACATCTGTTGTAATTGCAAGCAGTGAATCTTTTTTTACTTGAAGCTGATATAAAATTATATTCGAAATCATATTAGTGACCAATTTATCGATGATTATTGGGTTGTACCACCAAATAAGTAAATATAACCAACCATTAGCTAGCTTTAGTGTAATTTGGGATTCGTTTGGAAGCTGTGATTCTTCAAATTAATGTATTGAGTCAATTAGTCTATTATTATTTGATGTATTAGGATAATACTATTTTTGGAGGTTTAGATTATGTTTTTTTTGTAAAACCACAAAAGTAAATTTTAAGTGATATCACTAATGAGACCCCAAAAATATTAATACATGTATTCTAGTTCAATATAAACAAAAAAAAATTAATTAAATCTCACAAATACTTAAATTAGCTCAATACACCATTTAAACTCACAAATTCCAAACATTTGAATTCAACAAACGGTTGAATGATAAATATCTAGGGCTGCCAAACGGTTTTGCGGTTACCGGTTAAACCGGTTACCGAAAAAAATGGTGAGCGGATGCGAAGTTTTGGCTGGCGGTATGCCGGCACCGGGCTTGCAGTTTACCGACGGGTTATCGGTAATCCGACATCGAATGGGAAAGGGTTTTTTCAAGCGTGCGCGCAGATCGGCAGCCCTGACTGTATTGGAGAAAAGTAGAAAACCAAACGGCGGCCACCCCACCCTAAAAAAGCCCAGCACCCCAACCCTAATTTCATCCCATGTCCCTGACGCCCTGACTGTAGCACGACCAGTCGACCACGAACGAGTCCACGACCACGACCGTCGACCGCCGATCCCTCCTCCTCCGTTCACTTCATCGTCGTTGACTCTTGGCTCCTTGCTGTTTCCGTCGAAGCCAGCCGTCGAGTTTCTCCAGGCTCTGTTTCCGGCAAATCCAGACTCTGTTTCCGGCAAGTTCCTCCCATCGCCGCTCCGCTGTCCGTTGAACTCCGTGAGACCGTCGCCGTCTCCGGTCTCCGTCCATTGTAGAGGTAATCTTCTCCGGTTCGGCTGTGATCCCTTACTTTCGTCGCCGTCGCTAGCCGTCGCCGTCTCCGGTCTCCGTCCCTTCTCCGCTGTGCTGTGATCCCTTACTTTCGTGAAGTGAAACAATGAAATTCAAATTCTGTTGCCTACTAAGGCATTTGTGTTATTAGAGACAAAAAATTATGGTTGTCGGTTGATACCATTGGGCATTGGACATTGATTGATCGTTTCGTGGAGAACGAGGATGAGGGGAAAGACGGAAAGTTGTCGTCCTCGTCCATGACCATTACTCCATTAGCCTATATAAATTAATAAATGGACAATTGGGATTTGGGAAAGCTGTCAACAGAGCTTGACGACACGACAGAATGTTAATTCAATTGTTTGATACTATAATTGTCATTTGTCAATACTCAATTGTCATTGAATAATTGATGAAGCAAATCAAGTAATTTAATTCAATTATTTGATTATTAACTAATAATTACTAATTAGTTTGCTTTAATTTTCATTTTTGCAGGTTTACATAGCAGAGCCGAGCACAGCCCCTGATCCCAGCATAAGAACTTTTGTTGTTTTGTGCTAATTTATTTACTTGAGAAACCAAGTACAAAAATGTAAGATTTAAGATAGTTGTTTAATGGTTTAATTTTTTACATGTTGGCAATTTTATGGTTTTTAATTTTTTACATTTTTTCTTCTTGTTGTAGGACGAAATCTTCTCCTCGTCCTCGTAAAGGAGATGCTCCGAAAAAAGGTGGTTCCATTCCTCCTCGAACCACTTCCAAAAAAGTGGGTGCTCGTCTTGGAGCTGCAGAAGGGATTCAAGGGAATGTCTCTTCTAGACCTAGTACACCTACACCTACCACTACCAGTGCCATTACATCTCCACCACCTGCTACTGTACCTCCTGCAGCTGCCACGCCTACACAGTTGACTGGTATGGGAAGGGGAGCAGATGAAGTGGGTGAGGCAAAGAAAATTGTGAAGGTGACAAAAAGGAAGAAGGAGTCCCCGTGGTGGACTCCTTATGATGAGGTTCTGGTGGATGACTACCCATATGGCAAATGCAAACAATGTGGAACGTTGATCAAAGCTCACTCGACCAATAACGGGACTTCTGGTTTGAAGCAACATCACTTGGCATGTGAGAGGAAGAGGAAGGAAGCCAATGGTTAATCACTATTGAATTATCAACCTGGGGATGGTGAGGTAGGCTCTCTTACTCCATGGAAGTTTGATCAACAAAGAGCTAGAACTGCATTAGCTGTTATGATCATCTTGGATGAGCTGCCATTTCGCTTTGTTGAGCATGAAGGGTTTAAGAGATTTATGGCGGTAACCCAACCATTGTTTATGATAGCTGGAAGACAGACAATTAGGCAGTATTGCTATATAATATTTTTGGAGAAAAAAGTGTTGCTATATGAGTTCTTCAAATCCAAGTGCAAATGAAGAATTTCTATCACCATAGATACATGGACTTCTGATAACAACCAGAATTTCATGTGTGTGACTGCTCATTTCATTGGGAGTGACTGGAAGCTGCAGAAGAGGATCATTAGCTTTGTTCCCATCACTAGTCACGCAGGGAAGGACATTGCAAAAAAATTGGCAGAATGTCTACAAGATTGGAAAGCACAACAGTTGTTCTCCATTACCATGGATAATGCTTCTTCTAATAATGTTCTTGCAGAGAGTATGAGAACAAAGATGAAAGAGTGGGGAACAGATTTGATTGATGGGAAATATTTGCAATTTCGATGTGTGGCACATATAATTAATTTGGTTGTGTTGGATGGGTTGAAGGAGGTTGGAGTTGTTGTAGAAAGGGTTCGAGATTGTGTTAAATGGGTGAAGTCATCACCAGGTAGAAGTGCAAAGTTCAAATCTGCCATTGATTATCTATCAATGGATGGAAGAATACTTCTATCTTTGGATGTTCCAACTAGGTGGAACTCAACCTATTTGATGTTGGAATCTGCATAAAGGTTTGAGACTGTCTTTAACTTCTTGCATGCAAGCCCCAATGATTCTGCATTTCGGGATTATGTGGATTCAAAGAGAGGTCTTCCAACTAAGGAAGATTGGAGCGGTATTCGACGGCTAATGAAGTATTTGAAGATCTTTTATGAGCTCACCTTTCGGGTATCAGGTATGTGAACAAACATAACTCCACCTATTAAAATTCATGGTTTTTAATTTTATTAACTTGTAAATTGTAATTACTAATTACTAATTTGTGAATAATTTGTTGTTATTTTTGGATGTATTAGGAACATCTTATGTGACTGCTCATACTTTCTTCAAGGCTATTGCTGACATCTATGAAGTGATAGAACTTTTTAAGAAAGACATGGACGTAGAGATACAACGGATGGCAGCAAGAATGGAGGCAAAGGTACGAAAGTATTGGTTTGAGAATGAACTGAATGATGATGATGATGATGACGAGGTGGAGAACCTAAGGATAAATAGGCTGGTTTACATGGCTTGTGTGCTAGATCCAAGGCGTAAAATGGCTTATTTGTATTGGATGTGGGGTAAGATGTATGGGCAGAAGAAAAGAGACGATTTGGTGAAAGATGTGACTGCAGAGATGACTGCAATATTTGAGGTTTACAGATTGAAGTATGCACCTAACCCTCAGAGCCTACTGTTACCACTCCTAGTGCTGATGATGGTACTGGATCTGCATCTTATGGAGGGACATTTGATGTTGAATTCTTCAATATGAGAAAGGAGCAACTACAGAGGGGGATTCGAGGTTCTTCTGAGCTAGATATTTACTTAAGAGATGTTGATGATGCTATTAACGGGGAATGATAATGATATGAAGTTTGACATCTTGCTGTGGTGGAGTAAGAACAGCGTTAGATATCCTATTCTTTCCTAGATGGTAAAGGATATCCTAGCTGTTCCAGTCTCCTATGTTGCCTCAGAGGCTGCTTTCAGTTGTGGAGGTCGAGTGCTCAGTCCGTTTAGGTCTTCGTTGAGCCCCACCATTGTAGAGGCCTTGATTTGTGCTGAAGATTGGATAAGGTATGAAGGAGGAAAGAAAGCAGACAAAGTTGATGATACAGAAGATGAAAATCAAGACCAAATCGATTATGAAAGTGGTAAGAATTCTTAATTTCATTTATTTTTAAGTTTTCCATTACTCAGTTTCTGATTACATATTATTAGATGAATTCTAAGTTCTAACAATTTGTATTTTTTTTTTACACTTAGTCACTACTAATTTCCAAACTCGAATGGAGAGTGCTACTGCCAAGCCAAGTGAAGGTGTCAAACAAAGTTTACTTGTTGTGGTGGAGGAGGAAGATTCAGACGAGGATGAGGAGGACCAGGACGAGGAGGATAATGGTGATGATAACCTTCGCACCACTTTGAAGCAGCAAGGTTTTGTTGATGTTGGTGGTACAAGTCCTAGTGGCAAGTGAGGAACTAGTAATTCTATTTTTTATCTTCATGTCTTCGAATTTAATTTAAACATTTAGAAGCAGCAGACCAGATTGCTCTATTTGCTCTATTTGGAATTCTACGTACTACGTACAACTATAATGCTATATTTTTTTTAGTATTTTCATTTTTCAATTTGATGTTTGCAATTTTTGTTAGATTTTTTTTTGTTTTTTTTAATTAATTAGCCGACTTTTCATTTTGGCTTTGTGCCCCAAATTTACAAACAATTACTAATTGGGTAATATAGGAGCAATAAGATTTCGTCTTTGTAACTGAGCAGAACATGAAACCTTTTCTCTTTTGTTTTATATGGACTTATTATTATTACTGTATGTTGTTCACTTGTTTGTAATTTTGTATTGCTAAGGAAAGGTTTGAATCCGATGCGATAAGGTTCATTTGGAAATTGGAATGGTTGGCCGCAAGTGATATTTGGGGCGGTGACAGCTGACAGGGAGTCAGAGCCTCAGAGGGACAGGCGGACAGGGAGTCAGAGGACAGAGGGACAGGCGCCAGTTTAAATTAATGATACAGAATCGGGAATTCGGGATGCACCTCTCTTACTGATACCGTGGTGAATCGGTAGTCGGCATACCGATGGGAGACCGGTATCGGCGGTCGGAGAGCTTTTAGGGAGTTCTGGTAATACCGAAACCGGTATTACGGTAAACGGTAAACCGGTTACCGTGCCGTTTAGCAGCCCTAAATATCATCCTGTTAAACTCGTTAAAATGCTCAAAACTTAATTAAAGCAACTAGGCAACTTATTGGCTCATTCACCCCACTTGATTTTAATTATATTCTAACAAATCCTTTCTCTCTCTTTTAAGTTTTAACTTACTTGAATACTCTAATAATTCTATGTTTTACAATCATGATGAAAGCCTTAAAATTAGCTTTTGCGCCTTTTCTTTTTGGTTTGATTGGGGGCTTTTTGGACATGTCCAATCAAGTAACAATCTATATGGGCCATGCACACTTCCAAAAGGGAAGTGAGACAATTTTAAGGCAGCCCAATAATTGATCCTTTCTAGTGTGTTCTTTTGTTATTTTTAGTAATGCAATCCCATGGGCCAGCCGAGCCGAGACCAGTCAGACAGACCACCACACTCAGCCCTCAAAAGTCAACAATTTCACCGGCCCACCAATCAAGTTAAGGCAAAAAGCACGAACCAACTGTGAACTATTAACTTTGTAAAACGTACCGTAGTTGGAAGGATGGGTCATCCTGCGGTGCAAACTGGTGCTGAAATCAAACAACGAATACTTGAACCCTTTCAGCTCCCTGGCCAGCCGAGGCAGAACCACCGTCGAAAGTCGAGCATTGTGCAGCTTTGCCAGCTCCGAAACCTGCTCCTCGTAGCACTTCCCATTAGGGTTCTTCATCAGCAGCCTCATCGCAGGCAGACATCCCAACGTCGGCACATTCATGAACACAAACTTCCTCCCTCCCATATCATATATGTCCTACACATTACCCCATCCAAACAAACAAGTTACATTGGCAAGAAATTAAGGACAGAGTGGAATCAATGCATGATGAAGATGATGGTGGCACTTTACTTTGACAACTGCTGTCAAGTTGGCGAGCACCATGGCTACAAATCTGGAGCTGGAGGTGTGGAAAAGGAGTGAAGACGAGGAATTGGTCAGGAAAGGGCTCATGTAGTCATTGCTTCCAATGCTGAACATGTACACTCCTCCTGATATCTTTGCATCCCTTTCCTCCTTGCCCAACTTGTTCCTCAACCCTTTCCCCACCTTCTTCATGTTCCCCAGCTGCGTCTGCAGATCAATCACCTGCAAGAACAATAAACCATGTTTCACATGCCTGATCGATTGAAAAGCAATGGAGTTTGCTGGAATTGTAACTCTGTAGATTTGGGGCTACTGCACCAACCAACCAACCAATGGGAAGTCGACAACAAAGGGAGGGTGTTCCCATTATGGTGGTGGTGGGGTTTTTGGAGCTTTACACATAACATTTGATTTGGATGTGTCGAGCACGCGGCTAACAGTCCACAGCCCAGCCGCACACCCAATTGGAGCAGAGTCAGTGGACCAGAAGATCCCTTTCGAAAGTGTTTTGGGTGCAGATCGCCTGCGGATCCATCCACCCACCCAGCCTCCAAAATCCCATGATTATAGTTGTTTATATTAGTAAACAATGCTAGAAGTCTCTGGTCTACTTTCAACCTATTAACCCACATAATTAATTTAATTCTCCCTAATCATAATTATTGCAGGCGGGAATGTTGAAGATCATCAAGACAAATCTTCTTTGCCGACATGGCCCATGTCGGGGACGACCGGGAAGTACTACCATGAAGTTTCTTGTTTGATCATCATGATAATGGAACTGAATTAACGCGCTAATTACCAGACAAGGGTGTTAAAACAAACTAACCACTTCTTGATCCCAATAACTCGAGTAATTTTTTACACGCCTCTTGAACGGAAGCTGATGCCGAATTGTGGATTTGTACCGTTTCCACAGGTTGAACCTTGTGCTCCTAAACTACTGAGGTTTTAGTTTGCGACATCGCCTTTTAATCTCTTACAAAAGGGATATTTAATTATGACAAGCACACTTACATCTCCTTGGAAGGTCTCGACGAGAGCGCCAGCTCCGGCGGATGCAAAGTTGGCTCCCATGGCCATATCGTTGATGTTGTTGCCAGGTTTTAGGAAGGGTGGAATCAGCGGCAGCTTCGCGTATTTGGCTATAAACGTAACAAAGTAAAACGAATTATGACCCTGACCTTGTAAGTGAATTGAGTAAGGTAAATGGAGATAACAGAGTAGAGAGGGACCAATGAAGTCCGGGAGCAAGCGGCCGTCGGAGAAGCGGCCGGTGGGGAAGTTGAAGAAGGTCCGGCCGTAAGGTGGGAAGTTGGCCTGGTCTAAGGTGGTGGTGTTGATGTAGTTGTTGTTGCCGGCGTCCAGGAATGAGTCGCCGAATATGAAGAAGGCCACTCCGCTACTACTACTACTACTCTGTTTTCCCCTGCCACCAACAACATTATTCTCTGCTCTGCATCTGCTGCTTGCTGTGACGATGACAAGCAGAAGCAGAAGGAGAAGTTGTGGAGATAAAGAAGGATTTGGCTTTTCCATCAGATTGGAAATGAAGGAGGAGTCGAGAGAGAAAGATGGAGAGGCGATATGGAAGGAGGTGGAGGGGGTGAGCGCATTAATCAGCAAGTTGTCGCCATGCAGACAGCGAGATGGATAGAGAGAAAATGGAGCAGCCTGCTGTGATAATGGTGGTGTGGCTATCTCGATGCAGGATTGGAATCTTTATATAAGTGTGTAGGCTAGTTCCTTCTTGGGACACTCTGTCCCCTCTTTTCATGTCACATATCTTTAGAGAGGCTAATTCTTTCTAGCAGATTAAGTGAAGACATTGTAGGGTATGCTGGTATTACCCTTGACTTATTATTAGGTTTATGTAGGGATGGCAAGATAATCCATCACCGCGTGGGTATTCCATCTGAATCGATTTTTATTGGAGAAAATTCAACTGATATTATTTTGAGTGGATTTTCAGTCCGAACCCGATAAGGAGGGTAACGAGTTTGGTGCGGTTTTGGCATTTTAAGTATTCGCACCAAAACCATCCGAATATGTGTTGTATCTATGTAGTAGAGACGCACTCTGTTTAACACTTCGGTAATCCATGTCTCTCAAATATTTTGATTGTCTCTTAGGCCTAAAATCTTGCCCATTTTCCATCAGTTTTATAAACAATGTGACAAAGATACTCAATTAACATTGACTTTCAAAGGAAACTTTTAGATTATATCAGAAAGTTCTTATATGATTGTTCGGAGATGGTGCAGGTGGTTTTTCCCCGAGGTAGATACTAGTCGGTTTTGGTATGTCATATGACACCCCCACATAACTTTGATTATGTGGATGGTTATGATTTTAAAACCGTAGTTCGGAGATATAAGAAAAACGACCCCATCTGATCTGAACCCGTTGCCATCTCTAGTTTTTGTACCTCTTGGGAATTAATATAACAAAGCATTAAGGCAAGATATTGCGCAGTACTGGGGTGTATGAAAAGAAACGTGAGGAGATGTTTTCCTAACTTATGCAATATAGAAAGTGGTGTAAACTTGAGGAGCATACGTAAGCTACTTGTGATCAATGTAGTGATAATTATACTGCAAAACTGTGGGGGAAAATGGGAAGTCAACTTCAAAGGTCTATTCTGCCAGGAAATGAAGAAGTTGATTGTTCCCACATTACTTTACTTACTGGTCTCCTATATGCACTTGTTTCCCACAAGTGCATATAGGAATGAGAAATAGTCGTATCTCGGATCCTTTACTTGATTTGGTAGGTTTTGGAGTTTGGAACAGCCTCAACTGGGATATACTTAATCAATGTGTACATTGATTATACAACGTCATTAATTAGCAACTTGATACATGATCAAGATAGGATGGAAGATACATCATCTCGTCTGTCCATCCATCCATCCATCACATTGGTTGGTCAATACCAGATCATATGTTGTCAAATTGCAGAGTGATGATTCTCTTGTTGGAAAGATTAGGAGTCCCTTGTTAGCGCCGTAATAATCCAATCCAGAAAATATTAAGTGGGCTGGTCTCAGCTCGATCGACCCTCCACCATACCATTGATGTGTCGAGTGTGAACTCTGTATCTCAAAACCAACAAAGTGCCCTGTTGTGTCTCTTCTGCTGCTCTTTCAGATGATGGCAGGCGGAAGGAGAGACAGAAATGAAACATCATATACATCATTACAACGTTGGCCCATTACGTTACATACTCAAATCACCTAACAGTTATCAAAATGAGATCAGGTCGAATACCTAATCAGTAATGTATAAACATCCTATAACATTCATTAACTAGGTATAACAAGGAGATACTTAGATCAGGACAGACAGGCTGAGTTGTTGAATAGAGTTGTGTGGTTCATACGGTCTCACCACTTGAGTTTAGATACATGCTTGCTTGCTTGCGAAAGGAAGAGACCATTTTGGATGTTTGACAGGATTTTCAACGAACAACCCATTAGTGTAGTGTAAATGCCATCAGTTCACTCGTTAAATTGTTGGGCCTCTTTCTTACCCATTCATCCCATCTCCAATGTAGGCTGTGCAACTCACTACCACCTAAAATGCCCTATTGGACCTTGGGCCCAGACCAACATCCCTATGCTACCGACTAAAATTCCTGCTCCGCGAGCTGTAAGAGAGGAATCTATTCTAGACAGCAGGAGGACTGACTCCTCTGGACTGGTTTTGGTTTATGTGGCATTGGCAACTTGCCATCATCAACAATGAAAATCAAAATGAACCAAATAATGACGCCCGCCCTGGCGCCCTCCACCACCGCGAAGGGCAGGCCCACTCTGCAATCGCATTCTTGTCTACTCACATACTTTGGAGTCTTTCCCACACACGACACAGGCAGATGAACAGATTCCAAGTCATCAGCAGCCACAAAAAAGATCGACGGCCAACAGACGTACTTATGTACTCCAATGATGCTGCATGGATACATCGCTGGCGCCAACGTGACGGCAGCAGAGCCTCCACCTCCACCTCCACCACCGCCCTGCCCACCCTTCCCCGCCTTCCAATGCACTGTTATTATTGTGCCGCAGAGGGAAGCAGATGCAGAGCCACCAACCACGACGACGCCTCGCCAGTCCTACATCGTGCCAGGCACAAATGGTGACTAGACTCATTTTTCCATTCTTCTTCTGGTAGCTTCTTCTCCCACCTTCAACTTTTGACCATTTCCCCTCATTCATCTTTTTTACTTTTACCATCCATCATCTTCAACCCTCTTGCCTGTGCTGCTGCTGTATGCAATGTACCACCAAACCCAATTCTCAGCATCTCTCCCAAGTCCTAACCAGTAACCACCTTTCCTCCTTTCTTGACACGTTTTCTTTACTACCTACTTTCTTCCCCATTCAACTTTCACCTCCTTCAAACTAAACAGGCTCAAAAGTCTACCCCTTTGCCCCCTCTTTCCAATCCTCTCCCCTGTTTCAGCAAAGATAGGAACAAGAAAACGAGAGGGGGCAAAATCAAAATTCGAAACCCCCCTTCTCATCTCATATACAGTTGCATTTGCAGCAACACATTTTCCACAGGGAATAATGAAAGCAGCATTTCATTAATAACCACGTTCTGGAACAACGAAAGAACTAGTTAGACATTATGGTCTCTTCTCTCAGTTAGGTAGGAGACCATTGACATGAAGGGAAAATGGTTCAGAAGCTTCATAATGCTCTTCTTCTCTACCTTCCCAACATCACAGACAGACCATGCACCACATAGCAGTCAAATTACATTCAGGGATCATATTCATTCAACATCTTGGAAAATGTCTTTCTTTCTAGAGATAAAAGGCAGCTTAGCAGAACAGCATCAATAGTCATCTATATACTACAGTACTCTTGCACAAAAAGCTCCAGGTGCGACGACACAGAAACAAAACGGACGACTCCTCTTACATTTGCCTTACGCAGGTCCAGCCTGACTTCTTTCCTTCTTTCACCTCCCACACCAAACTCCACTGCAATATACAAAAATGTCACATTACAAACAGATATGGACATGGGAAATAAGTAAAAACACGGCTAATGACAGACTTATTGAAACGAACCCAAGTTATGCTTTAACAACTTACAACATGGTAGCCTTTATTTACAACAAACAGCCCAGCAGAATCTGCTCTCTTAATAAGCTCCTCCAACCATGTTGGAGAGGTCATCGAAGCTCCACAGCCCCATTGTGTTCCCATCATCCTGCGTTGTTGTTGTGGTGGTGGTTTCTCCGTTAAGTAGATTCTCAAGGGAAGCCTCCCAGCCTCCTTCCATATATGGCATCTGAAGATAGTTATCAAACCCAAACAGCTCCTCTCCCTCGGCGGAATTCCCTTTGTTCCCTTCCTGGGGAGGAACCTTAGCACCATCAGAATTATTAAACTTCTGTTTCTTGCTGGGATTAGCATCCTCCTCTCCGAATGCAGATTGGTTGAACTCAGGCCCAGCTAGAAACACAGACGAGATCTCGGGGGTCCTTGGGGCGCCCTGTTCGGTCCATCCAAAATCAGAAAAATCAAAGGAATTGCTCCCCTGATCAGAACTGAAGTACATGGGAGCACTGGTGTCAACAGCAGACTTGACTCCAGCATTTCCATTTGAGGGCAAGGTGTCCATATTCCCGAGCTGGTCCAGTGATGGTTTCTCTTCCACGTAGTTCATAGAGTTGAAGAACTCTTGCTCAGCATACTCCGAGTAACCGGCATCCAATTTTGGGATTGCCTTGGGAACTGATTTCTGAGCTTTGCTCTTTGTGGAGAGCTTAGATGTAGCCGAACGTGGTGCTGCTTCATCAGGAAAGTTCACCTTAGCTTTCTTGCCGCGGATTCTACGTGCCTCGGCATCATAAGCTCTTGCAGCTTCTTCAGCAGTGTTGAATGTGCCAAGCCAGACACGAACTCCTTTACTGGGATCACGAATCTCTGCAGCCCATTTACCCCATGGACGCTGTCTGATCCCCCTATACTGGTTTTTCCTCTTTCTCTTTGCAGATCTTTCAGCTTGACCACTGAATTCCACTGACTTCACCGCTGTAGAGCCTTCAACAAAATTAAGAACAAACGAAAAACACAGATTCATCAGCAAAAAGCAAAGGTAACATCTTTGGACTTTTAGAGCTTCACGAATTAGTTTAAGCTATCAGCATGTGCACAATCAATCATACAGTCAACAGGGATGCCATAATAGCAACGAATCTGTCAAGCATGACAGACCCAAAACTTCAGTTGAACAAGTCAATTATTACCGCAATAATAGCCAAACTGAGTTTTGCTGTCCTAATAACAATATCAAATGTTTACAGGCGAGGATTAAAGACGGAAAAAAAACTTTATATCCATAGCGTGTGCCCTATGCATATAGCAGAGATCCAATCAGCAACGATTCAATACCAAGTTCCAATGTTTAAGGCTGCAAACAAGAACACAAATCCAGGAGTTTGAAAGATGTAAACATAAATTTGCCTACGAAAAATTCCTTTAAACATGAAAACTGCAAGGGTTCCACACAAAGCTATGGTAGCGTTATTTACTACAGTGGTACAAACGTAAAAGGCAAAAAAGGAAGAAGAAACTCTGATCTGAGATCGTGAAACTGCAGACACCATGCTCTTCCTCCAATATCACCCAGAAAAAAGGGAGGAAAATAAGGAAAAGACGACAAGTAGAGAAGCTTTTCACTCAGCTGTAACCCAAACAGAAAGCTGGAAACTTTATCAAAAAGCAAGTTAAGAAACTTATCAATACCACAACCCAGAACTCCAATTAGCCACATCATAAACACAATCTAAGCATTTCCCCCCTAAACCAAGCTTGGATTGACTCGATTAGACGCCTAGAAAGTAAGCCAGCGATCCCGAAAACCCGGGGAAAAGAGGGTGCGCGATTAATTACCGCGGGAAGCGGCGGAGTTGCGAGGCTGGGGAGGAGGTGCAGCAGAGAAAGCAAACGGCTTGACATCGGCCAAGGCATCAACATCACAGTCGTCCTCATCGACATCGGAATCATCCTTGAATCCCTGGAAATCGGCCTCGAAATCTTCGTCGAGATCTATGACGACGGGCTTGGAGTAAGGCTTATTGCTTTTGAGTGACTTGGACTTGAGATCGGGCCAGAGGAAGTCGGCGGTGAGCTTCCTGGAGGAAGCACGGCCACCGCCAACGGTGGCAGGTATGAAGTCGGAGATGATAGCACCGCCACACATGGTGGTTGTTGTCGCCGGCGAGAAATGGAGGTGGGTTTTGGTGCTAGATTTTCAGGTGAAATGAGATGGGAAATGCTTGGAATGAATACTGAAACTGGAATCTGTTGTTGGGTTCTTGAGAGGAAGAGAGAGAGAGATGTGATTAATTGTTTTGTGTTTTGTTTTGATGGAAGGAAGGAAGAGTGGGTTTTGGTTTGTTTTGAGACGCTGCTGCTGCCGCGGTTGGTGGTGAGTAAAACGTTAATGGGAGAGGGTGCCACTTGCCAGGTTGCCGGATTGGGTTATGCGGTGAAGAAGACGACAAAAGTAGGTGGAAGTTACGATGCTAACCCTTCCTTTATTTAAGGACAAATTTCAAATTTAGTCAATGGTTTACTAAAACGTGTCATATTTAGTAATTGAAAAAAATTAATATCAGTAATAGTCACTAAGTTTAGTAAAACATGTCATGTTTGGTCACTCTCCATTAGTCTCCATCCAAATTCGTTAATTGAGTATGGTAAGTGCTGACTCATCAAAATAAAACCCGACCTGCCACATCATTAAACCCAACCCAACCCCTTATCTTATTCTATATTTCCACAAAAGCACATGAGAGATCCATAATTTATCAGTAAGAAATTGACCTTAACTGACAAGACGCGTTTTAGGGTGAAATGGAAGAGTTATTGTAAGAACTCTAAAGTTAAACATGCTTAGCATAGAGCAATGCAAGGATGGGTAACCTCTCAAGAAGTCAGCTTGACATGCACCCCAAGGTAATAACTATATGGATCTAGACCCAAAACGGACAATATTTTTGGCTTGTGAACGTTCGAAATGTTATAAGTGGTATCAGAGCCTCTCGACGTCCATATTGGGTGATAGTGGGGCAAACCCCAACGAGAACATTGAGTCCTTGAGGGGGTGTATGTAACCACTTAGGCAAAACTCGTATCGACGAAGCACACAAAATATCCATGATTCATAAGTAAGAAATCAACATGAACTGAAAAGACGCATTCTGAAGGTGAAATGAAAGAGTTAGTGTAAGAACTCTGAAGTTAAACATATTCAATATGAAACAATGCAAAGATGAGTGTTCTCTTAGCAAGTCATTTTGACTAATTCACCGTCGAACTATGTGACAATGGAGTCATTTTGATCTGTTGTCCATAAAATTGATTTTGTTTCTTCTCCTTTTACTCTCTGATAATAATAATTATTGCCTCATGGACAGGATGGCAATTTCGATCTGACCCGTTTTACTCGACCTGTTTGGTCTGTTTTGGGGAGGGGCAGGCATGGGTACCGTCATCGACCCGACCTGCCCTGACCCGCCCCATTCTCGATCCTTTCTTGACTAAATTAAATATAATTTTAGTGAAATTACTTCGAATTTTTCTTTTATTACATCATATTTTACCTATAATAAAGTTGTAAATTAGTGAAAATCTCAATTTCTCTAATAATTTAACTACATTTATCATAATATTGTTTGTTTTCTTGGTTTTATAATAAAAATAACGAATATTTTTAATGTTTTTTATATAAATTACACACTCATTGAATCGACCTACCCCAACCCGCAACCCGTGATAAATTACCTGACCTGAACCTGACCTGCCACGGGACGAGTCTGAATACCAAGATACCGTCCGGACCTGCCCATTGCCATTCCTCCTCATGGACGGCTTGATTCTTTAATTTTTTTTTTATGAATAATAACATGATATGATGAGTTGCTGATGTTTGAGTTCCCCTTTTCCTTGTCATTATACATAACCTCTTTTGGGCGGAATTTCATGATGATCAATACGATGATGTATATTTTTGTCAAGGATCCAGCTAGCTCGCTAGCTAGCTTCTTGCGTATCAATCCTTTTATCTCCTTCTGCTCCTTTTACTAGGCCTAGTGAACTTGTTTGGATTGGACTCTTTGTGTCCAAATTTGACTCTTCATCATCGTCACCATGCACGCGGCATCATTGGCGGTGCTAGGGGTGGCCACCCCAGGACTCGACGCATCCCTTCTCTTGATCCGGAGTTAGGATAAATTAGTCATTCAGTCTAGTGTTATTTTATAATACGATTGTGTATAACTAGAAAAATTATTCAAAATAACATATTCGAATCACTACTCTAAATTTAGAATAGAAATTCTAGCCTCAAAGGTTTTTCGTCGAAAAAAACAGTGAAAACTAAAAAATTCTAAAGCGTAAAAGACTAAAAGAAATATGAGGTTTGTTCCCTTGAAAATTAGGGGTGGGCAACGGGAAACGGGTATTTGGGTATACCCGTACCCGTCCCATTTTTTAAGGGTTATGGGTACCCATATTACCCATAATATTATAAACGGATGGGACTTGGAATTGAACATTCCTAATATGGGTACCCGCGGGTTACCCGCGAATACCCGTTTGGGTAATATGGGTACCCGTTATACCCATTCAATACAAATGCAGAAATTTAATTCAGACCAACCCAATTCAAAATCCATTGGCCATTTCGACCCTTACCCTTTCAATTTCAATTCCATTTGGGCCCTTACCCTTTCACTCTTTCACTGACATGTTTGATGAATTTTTTTTTTATATAATTTGATACTTGGAATGATTTATTTCTATGTGTTGTGATTGTTCATGAATGTGTAATTTGCAAACCAAGTATTTGTGATTGGGATGTATTTTGTGTCTTGTGATTGTTAAGCAAATACAAGTTAAGTTTAAACTTTTGTTAAAATTTTAGTGGTTTAAACTTTGGGTATTTATGGGTAGTATGGGTACCCGTTATCCGTCCCGTACGGGTAATGGGTACCCGTTATCCGTCCCGTACGGGTAATGGGTACCCGTTTCCCATATGGGTTTGGGATATGGGATGGACTTTGTTCTCCAAATGGGACTGGGTACCCGTTTAAAACGGGACGGGTATCCCGTCCCGTCCCGTTGCCCACCCCTATTGAAAATTTACTGGAGCAACATGGTGGATATAGGGATGGACATGCACACAGTGCAAATTTATTGATTAGTCAATTGATTTGTCTAGTGTTGATGCTGCCCATTTCAACAGCTACCACGAAGAGAACATTTTCAACAACGAAACATGTGAAAACAGATTTGCAAACAAAATGAGAGATGAATTTCTCGCCGATTGCTCAAGTATTTTATTTGAAACATAGTTGTCATGTATGTAAACTCCATTATTGATGCATTCGCTAAATTAAAAGACCGTCGTGTACAATTGACATTGTAAAAAAAACTATAATCATTTTTTTACGATTTATAATTTTCTAATGAAATGCGGCCCAATACTCTACTGTGTTCTGGATCCTCCGTTGCGCGGCATAATTCCAACTAATGAGTTGATCAGTTACGTTTAGAAATGGAAGGAAAATTCTTTAAAAAAAACAAAGAAATTGAAGGAAAACACGATGGAGGGGAGGGAGTAACGAGTCTACTCCAATCCAAACCCTCCAACAGTAAGCAAATAATATATGCACATTATTTATATATACGATGGTAAAACAAGTCTTTTCATTGTTGAATCGCTTCTTGATCGATTATTAATTATTTCTTTGTTTTATTTTGTAATTTGACTTGTAAGGTCCTTGTATATACTCGGTATTTTGTTATTTTTCATTTTTGGATACCTTTGGCAAAAAATAAAAGGTGGAAGGTAGTGATGGCAACAGCGTGACGAGTAATTCAATATCCATATTCGTCCCATATCAAGCATGGATAATTTAGGGTAATATTCGTACGAGTACGAATTGGCAGGTCGGTCTATTTTTATATATTATTTGAAGATTTTTTTTATTTTTTAATTATAAAATAAAGAGGAAAATAGTTCATAAATTAAAATTAGAGATAATATGTAGATGAATTGAGTCGGGAAAGGTGAAATTTTGTACTTATTTAAAGTATCATTAGATGAAAATATAAATTAAAATAAGGAAGAGTAAGAGAAAAAATTCGAAATAAATCAAGATAAAAAGTGTTAAGAAGGAAGCTGAAAGAGGCGAGACAAAATAAAAATATTACTCATGCTCAAATCCACACTACTACGTGTGGAATATTAACCCTCCAACACAAATATGATAAGATAATACTCGAAGAACGAATTCAAATTGCATCACTAATCAGGAAATGTATACTAATTAAGAAATACATTCAATAATATATTGTTGTATTATATGTTAATCAATCGATGGAGGAGAGAACTAAAGATGCCGATACGTGGGGGATAGATAGTGCCAGGCACAGGCAGAGAGTAGAGAAGGTGCATGCATCTCCGCCTTATATTCCCGTTTTCATTTCTTCTTCTCAGCGATATAATAAAAAAATTGTTATAATATAATACTGCAACTGGATTGATTAACTAGCTAAACCCACCAGCTACCTTTGCTTCTCGTTGTCGTCGTCTTCCTTGCTCTCTTACGCCTCATTTACTATTGTTAATCATCATATTATTGTATTTTCATTGGGCGTGTGTGACAATAGATCGAACGGAAACAACATGGGAGCAGTTAGCATATATACTAACACCCAATTTGTAATAACGAGGCTAACTAATTAAGGAGGAATACACGTGTCATTATAAAAAAAAAATAAGGGAGCAAATGTGTGTTATGGATTAATTTCTGGTCTCGTAACGTACCACAAATATCATGCATGAAGCAAACCACAAACGATATATCAGAAACAAAATAAACCATACCATACCACAAATATCATTAAGTAGCCCGAAAAACTTACAAGCAGACTAGAAACCTCGCCGCACCACTAAAATTCGTAAAGCATACCACAAAACTCAAAGCAGACCACAAGTTCTCTGAAACAGACCAGAACCTCGTAAAGTAGACCACAAGTTCCTTGAAATAGACTACAAGATTATGAAAACAGACCACAAGTTTCTTAAAACAAGGTCTCCGAAGCAGACCAGAAACCTCATAAAGCATACTACAAGTTTATTAACGCATACCACAAATTTCTTGAAATATACCAGAAATGACATTAAGCAGAACACATGTTCCATGAAGCATCCTAGAAACCTCATTAAGCAGGCCACAAGTTTCTTAAAACAAAGCAGAAAACTCATAAACTTGGACGTATTTGTAAAATTTAGAAATTTTAGGTATCCATGTAAGACAATAAAACATTTTAGATACTAAAATGTACTTTTCCATCAATCTATTTAGGACATAATAAAAAAATTAGTTTTAGGTAATAAATTTTAAAATATACTAAGTTTAGGTAGCAAACTGTATTTACATATGAAACCAAATCCGTGGGACGGAGGAGGGGGCTGGGGGAGGGAGCTGCTATTGAGTGCGCAGTTACGACAATACCCTTAATGAATTATGTTATCATGATACTAATAGTCTAATACTAAGTGGAGAGCATCTTATCCTCGGTTCCGAAATAACACTAAAACTAAAAATAAATATTTATTTATTTTATAATTTTAGAAAAACCGAAATTTTGAAAATGGATAAATTACAAGTTTGGTTACTGAGATTAATAATTTGTTTCACATTTACCACTTAAAACTTTTTATTCTATTTGTGGCTACTGAAATTAGTTCAGTAGTTCAAGTTTGGTCATTGGCCGTTACCTTCCGTCAGCCCAGTTAACGATTCAGTCTTTTGCTAATTGGACTAACAGAAACACCTAGTCACCTCATTTTAACTTAAAAAATTATAACATAAAAAAGGAACCGAATAGGGTGCTAACACCACTAAGTGCGGGTCAAGTCGGGTAGCACTCGTGCGGGTACGTGCGAGATGAGTCGACCTATTCTTATATGTTACTTTGAAAAAGAACATCGATATTTAATTCTTTTACAAGAAGACAAATAAAAAGTACTTCATATATGAATGAAAACATAGTAGAAAGAATAATTGAGTCTAAGCAATTGAAAATTGAGTCTTAAAATTTGTTTGGGATGAAAATATGATTCAAGAAAGGCCAACAGAGGATAAATATACTAGATATTGATGCAAATCATGATGAATGGATCGAGAATGAGGTGAAACGAGACATGGGCAGGTCGGAAGCAATATCTATTCCCCGCCCGACGCTACTGTGTGTCGGGTAATACCGACTCTAAACATGCTAGGGCACACAAATCAGATAAAAAATTGTCGTCATTGAGTTGCCTGCTATTATATTCACATGCACACCATTGTTTTAAAAACTCTGTTGTACTGGCTGGACCCGCAAAAGTTAAAATGCTAACAAGCCATTTTGTTAGCAGATACTAACTCATATCTAAAATAGCTGAACTAGTATCCACCTTATAGACAAAATTATGGCTACTGAAAATATTTCGATAAAACTAGAAAAACTAGGGGAAAAAATAGATGAATATCAAGAAAATCTAATAAAGATAATAGAAGACAATAATAAACAATTAAGATCAATATTAGAATATCAAGGTAATGAAAAACAAAAAGATATATATATATTCAGATTTAGAACTCGCTAAGGATACAATTACCAAAATAATAGTGGATATAAAACAAAGGGAAATAGCAATGGGAAAAACAACTCCAAATTTTAAAGAAATAGTATTACCGGTAGAAGATCTTAAGGAAATCATTATTAAACTTCAAAAAATAATAATTAAACTAGATAATAAAAGGAGCATTACAATTGAAGATATAAAAGAATATTTGAATGAGCATAAATCAGGAAAATCTAGCCCATTAACTATCATGGCACCCTATAAACTTCTATGACTAGTATTGACGAACAAATTAATAAATTAAATGATTTACTAGCGGCAATTACTATTGAATCAGAACCAGAGATAGAAGAAAATATAGAAAACGATAAAATAGTTCTTGATTATAGTAGCGACGAAAACCCCTATAAAAATTACACAAATGCAAATTACACAAAAACTGAAACGGAGGATCAAGCTGAAACATCACGAAAGCGTGATTTTAATGACTATAAAGATGGTCAACTATTTTTTGATGAGTACTTATATAAAAATTCGTATACACCTCGCAAAGGGGGAGGATGGAGTAAAATACCTCAATCTTACATACCAAAATATTCCACCACTAGTTTTAACAGTCCTGATATATTAGATCTTGATTGTTGCGTCAATCCATTAAAAAAATTAGAAGACTGGAAAAATCGAACAGGATTACTAATACAAACTAATGAAGATCTAAAGAAATTACATCCTAATGAAATGTTTAATTTCTTAATATATAAAACAACTGGGGCAGTTTATCATTATCTTAACAACATGGATATTCCTACTAAAACAACGTTATATGGAACAACGGATGCGACAAATACCTTTGAAAAAGTCTTAAATGCAATAACTCATTAATTCTTAGGACGACATCCTCGAGAAGATAAACCAAACACAACCATCAGTCAACAAGCTATTTGGCATTTAACTAATCTTAGAATCTGCAACATGTGTTTCTTAGAACCATTTATTTGTGAATTCAGAACACACTATTATCAAGTCACCCCTTCGATAAGAAAAGAGCTAGATAAATTACTCTATGCTAAATTACCACCTAATGTCTCTGAAAAAGTCGAAGCTATCTTTAATGAAACTTTGATAAAAGAAGAAATACCAGATACATTAGGAGGACGAATATTAGTTTTACAATAATGACATAAACGAGCTTGTAATAAATAAAAACTAAAGAAACAAGCTAAAATTAAACTCTGTTGTGAAGAAACAATGGACAGAGTTGGAAAGTATGGATGTAATGATGATCGTAAGATCATTAAAACTCAAAAAAAATATAGAAATTATAAAAAATGGAGAAAAATACCTTATAAAGAATATAGAAAAAATAGGTTTAGAAAACCAAATAAATATTTCAGAAATAGAAAATAGTTTAAACAAAAATCAAGACAACAAGAATACTGTCCTAAGGGAAAAACAAATTGTAGATGTTGGTTATGTAACGAAGAAGGACATTACGCAAATAAATGTCCTAAGAAAAATACTAACACTAGAAAACAAGAAGTCCTTAGATTAGCTTACGATTGTGGTTTTGAACCAATCGAAGAAACAGATTTTTGAACTTTCCGATATAGAAATTATTGAATATATTTCAACCTCAGAAACCTCTTCAGATGAGTCAGAAGAAGGTATTAACTAAGGGCAATCCTAACGCAACATTTATTAAAATTGAAATAGAGAAGAAAAACTTCTTAGCATACATTGATACAGGGGCAACCTTATGTTTTGCCAAAAAATGAACCATAAAAAAATGGGATAAACTTGAAAAACCTTTAAAAATTATAGTGGCAGACAAATCTATCCATGAAATCTGGTATGTAAAACAATATGTACCAATAATCATTAAAAAACATATTTTCACAGCTAAAACAATCTATCAACATGACTCAGGACTAGATATAATAATAGGAAATCACTTTCTAAAATTATATCAACCATTTATCCAAAGGATTAGAACAATCAGCCTTAGATGTCCTAAAACAATAGACCAAGAATCTAAGATAATCACAACCAGAATAATCACAAAAAATGAAGTGCTAAAAATTGTACTTCAAAACCTCAAAAATAGACTAGAATATATACAGATTACCTATAACATTCTAGAGGATACTTTAGACCAGGTGTGTAGTGAACACCCTTTAGATAAAGATAAAAATACCAATCAAGAACTTATCGAAATTAAACTAAAGGATCCTAAAATGGAAGTTAATGTCCCTAACAAAATTCAATATACTCAACGAGATGTAGAAGAATTCCAAAAGGAATGTTCAGAGTTGGCTGAAAAAGGTATAATACGAGAGAGTAAAAGTCCTCATAGTGCACCAGCCTTTTATGTAGAAAATAATAATGAAATCAAAAGAGGAAAAAGAAGAATGGTAATAAACTATAAAAAACTAAACGAACAAACAATAGGAGATAGCTATAAACTACCTAGGAAAGACTATATATTAGAAAGATTAAAAGGTCAAACGTGGTTTAGTAGTTTAGATGCTAAATCTGGATATTGGCAACTTCGTCTACATGAGAATACCAAACCTTTAACAGCCTTTTCATGTCTACCACAAAAACATTACGAATGGAATGTTCTCCCATTTGGAATGAAACAAGCACCAGCTATTTACCAACGGTTTATGGCTCGTGTCTTAAAGGGTTTTCAATCGTTCTGTTTAGCATACATTGATGATATTATTATCTTCACAAATCAATCAGAAGAAGATCATCGTGAAAAAATCTTGATAGTTTTACAGAGAATAAAAGAAAAAGGTCTAATTATCTCTAAGAAGAAATCGAAACTTCTTCAAAGAGAAATTGAATATCTCGGTATGAAGATTAATAATTTTGGCGAAATTGAGTTGTCACCAAACACTAAAGAAAAAATCGATAAATTCCCAAACCAACTTGAAAATAGAAAACAAATCCAACGTTTTCTTGGATGCTTAAATTATATCAGCGAACAAGGATTTTTAAAAGATTTAGCAAAAGAGAGAAAACATTTACAGAAAAAGATTTCTGACAAAATCCCTTGGACATGGAATGATCAAGATACAAAAATAGTTTTATTAATGAAAGAAAAATGTCAGCATTTACCAAAATTATATAACCCTTGTGAAAACGATTTTATAATAATTCAAACGGATGCCTCTAAGGACACTTGGGCAGGATGTATGTTAGCAATACAAAATGGCAAGGAATTATTACAAATGGACAATTTTGGTAATGTCAAAATAGACAATAACGAGGCTACTGTCTCTGGCCAAGAGCCTAAAGATTATCAGTCTTCGGACAATATTATTGAACTATCAAGTTCTCAATCATCAGTTCCTTTCAAAAGTGATAAATATTCTAAGAAATTATGTAAATATATTTCTGGAACGTTTTCCGCCACTGAACAGAACTATCCGATCCACGAATTAGAGACACTAGCCTGTCTCAGAACATTGAAAAAATGGAAGCTTGAATTATTATCTACAAGGTTTGAACTTCAAACCGACTCTAAATATGTAACAGGTTTTTGGAGGTACAAGCTTCAGGCAGATTTCAACAAAGGGAGATTAATCAGGTGGCAGCAACAACTCCATTATTACAATCCTTATCTGAAGTATATCAAGTCCAGCAACAATCCATTCACAGACACACTGACTCGAGAATGGAAGGATTCATAAAAACCCTCATCAATCAACTAAGGCAGAAGCAGGAAAAGAGTGCAGCACTGGAACAACAATTTCTCCTTTGCAGGGGGGAGGAAGAAGCAATAATTCAATCAATCGACGTCATTCAGCAACAGTTAAAAATCAACTACATCAACGTCAGTACATTAACAACTAGCTCCACTAGTGGAAAGCCATCAACACTCACCACAGAACCTGCTGAAAAAGAAAAGTCGACAGCAACACAATCATCCACCACTACCAGCAATAATATACAAAAGACAACACGATGGGCAGACATCGTTGAACAAGAAGAAAAAGAAACAAAAGATTCCCACTATGAAGAAGACGACAGAAAAGGCAGCAAGTGGTATGTCATATTTAATGGACCATACCGAGGAGTATATCATAACTGGGCCATTGCTAGCCAGCACATCAACGGCAAACCAGTCCAACATCAATCGTTTAAAACAAAAGAAACAGCCGACGAAGTATATAGACAATCATACAAGGTGATGGCAATGAAAGAACCAGCCAAGAATCAAGAGCAACAATCGCAGAAACTCGTCATGAAGATTCCCAGTATCAAGAGCATCCTAACCACCAAGGAAAAAGAAGAGCAATTAAAACCAATCTTTCAGAAGTTCATATCCAACTGGGATATGATAATCAACTACGAAGAAAAACACACGACCATGGGTTTCTACCCCGTCAGTCGAGGAGGACCCAAAGCAGTAATCACAGAAGAAGCATCACCAGAACTCTCTTTTGAGTTCCATCAATATAGATTAATCGACACTATCTACACTACTACCATGAAGGTATTTGAATACTTCCCACAAAGAATGAGGAACGTAATCAGAAGATATCTCGAGCTATTTGCCAAGGAACGAGAAATATTTCTCAAGTAAAGCATACCACAAAACTCAAAGCAGACCACAAGTTCTCTGAAACAGACCAGAACCTCGTAAAGTAGACCACAAGTTCCTTGAAATAGACTACAAGATTATGAAAACAGACCACAAGTTTCTTAAAACAAGGTCTCCGAAGCAGACCAGAAACCTCATAAAGCATACTACAAGTTTATTAACGCATACCACAAATTTCTTGAAATATACCAGAAATGACATTAAGCAGAACACATGTTCCATGAAGCATCCTAGAAACCTCATTAAGCAGGCCACAAGTTTCTTAAAACAAAGCAGAAAACTCATAAACTTGGACGTATTTGTAAAATTTAGAAATTTTAGGTATCCATGTAAGACAATAAAACATTTTAGATACTAAAATGTACTTTTCCATCAATCTATTTAGGACATAATAAAAAAATTAGTTTTAGGTAATAAATTTTAAAATATACTAAGTTTAGGTAGCAAACTGTATTTACATATGAAACCAAATCCGTGGGACGGAGGAGGGGGCTGGGGGAGGGAGCTGCTATTGAGTGCGCAGTTACGACAATACCCTTAATGAATTATGTTATCATGATACTAATAGTCTAATACTAAGTGGAGAGCATCTTATCCTCGGTTCCGAAATAACACTAAAACTAAAAATAAATATTTATTTATTTTATAATTTTAGAAAAACCGAAATTTTGAAAATGGATAAATTACAAGTTTGGTTACTGAGATTAATAATTTGTTTCACATTTACCACTTAAAACTTTTTATTCTATTTGTGGCTACTGAAATTAGTTCAGTAGTTCAAGTTTGGTCATTGGCCGTTACCTTCCGTCAGCCCAGTTAACGATTCAGTCTTTTGCTAATTGGACTAACAGAAACACCTAGTCACCTCATTTTAACTTAAAAAATTATAACATAAAAAAGGAACCGAATAGGGTGCTAACACCACTAAGTGCGGGTCAAGTCGGGTAGCACTCGTGCGGGTACGTGCGAGATGAGTCGACCTATTCTTATATGTTACTTTGAAAAAGAACATCGATATTTAACTCTTTTACAAGAAGACAAATAAAAAGTACTTCATATATGAATGAAAACATAGTAGAAAGAATAATTGAGTCTAAGCAATTGAAAATTGAGTCTTAAAATTTGTTTGGGATGAAAATATGATTCAAGAAAGGCCAACAGAGGATAAATATACTAGATATTGATGCAAATCATGATGAATGGATCGAGAATGAGGTGAAATGAGACATGGGCGGGTCGGAAGCAATATCTATTCCCCGCCCGACGCTACTGTGTGTCGGGTAATACCGACTCTAAACATGCTAGGGCACACAAATCAGATAAAAAATTGTCGTCATTGAGTTGCCTGCTATTATATTCACATGCACACCATTGTTTTAAAAACTCTGTTGTACTGGCTGGACCCGCAAAAGTTAAAATGCTAACAAGCCATTTTGTTAGCAGATACTAACTCATATCTAAAATAGCTGAACTAGTATCCACCTTATAGACAAAATTATGGCTACTGAAAATATTTCGATAAAACTAGAAAAACTAGGGGAAAAAATAGATGAATATCAAGAAAATCTAATAAAGATAATAGAAGACAATAATAAACAATTAAGATCAATATTAGAATATCAAGGTAATGAAAAACAAAAAGATATATATATATTCAGATTTAGAACTCGCTAAGGATACAATTACCAAAATAATAGTGGATATAAAACAAAGGGAAATAGCAATGGGAAAAACAACTCCAAATTTTAAAGAAATAGTATTACCGGTAGAAGATCTTAAGGAAATCATTATTAAACTTCAAAAAATAATAATTAAACTAGATAATAAAAGGAGCATTACAATTGAAGATATAAAAGAATATTTGAATGAGCATAAATCAGGAAAATCTAGCCCATTAACTATCATGGCACCCTATAAACTTCTATGACTAGTATTGACGAACAAATTAATAAATTAAATGATTTACTAGCGGCAATTACTATTGAATCAGAACCAGAGATAGAAGAAAATATAGAAAACGATAAAATAGTTCTTGATTATAGTAGCGACGAAAACCCCTATAAAAATTACACAAATGCAAATTACACAAAAACTGAAACGGAGGATCAAGCTGAAACATCACGAAAGCGTGATTTTAATGACTATAAAGATGGTCAACTATTTTTTGATGAGTACTTATATAAAAATTCGTATACACCTCGCAAAGGGGGAGGATGGAGTAAAATACCTCAATCTTACATACCAAAATATTCCACCACTAGTTTTAACAGTCCTGATATATTAGATCTTGATTGTTGCGTCAATCCATTAAAAAAATTAGAAGACTGGAAAAATCGAACAGGATTACTAATACAAACTAATGAAGATCTAAAGAAATTACATCCTAATGAAATGTTTAATTTCTTAATATATAAAACAACTGGGGCAGTTTATCATTATCTTAACAACATGGATATTCCTACTAAAACAACGTTATATGGAACAACGGATGCGACAAATACCTTTGAAAAAGTCTTAAATGCAATAACTCATTAATTCTTAGGACGACATCCTCGAGAAGATAAACCAAACACAACCATCAGTCAACAAGCTATTTGGCATTTAACTAATCTTAGAATCTGCAACATGTGTTTCTTAGAACCATTTATTTGTGAATTCAGAACACACTATTATCAAGTCACCCCTTCGATAAGAAAAGAGCTAGATAAATTACTCTATGCTAAATTACCACCTAATGTCTCTGAAAAAGTCGAAGCTATCTTTAATGAAACTTTGATAAAAGAAGAAATACCAGATACATTAGGAGGACGAATATTAGTTTTACAATAATGACATAAACGAGCTTGTAATAAATAAAAACTAAAGAAACAAGCTAAAATTAAACTCTGTTGTGAAGAAACAATGGACAGAGTTGGAAAGTATGGATGTAATGATGATCGTAAGATCATTAAAACTCAAAAAAAATATAGAAATTATAAAAAATGGAGAAAAATACCTTATAAAGAATATAGAAAAAATAGGTTTAGAAAACCAAATAAATATTTCAGAAATAGAAAATAGTTTAAACAAAAATCAAGACAACAAGAATACTGTCCTAAGGGAAAAACAAATTGTAGATGTTGGTTATGTAACGAAGAAGGACATTACGCAAATAAATGTCCTAAGAAAAATACTAACACTAGAAAACAAGAAGTCCTTAGATTAGCTTACGATTGTGGTTTTGAACCAATCGAAGAAACAGATTTTTGAACTTTCCGATATAGAAATTATTGAATATATTTCAACCTCAGAAACCTCTTCAGATGAGTCAGAAGAAGGTATTAACTAAGGGCAATCCTAACGCAACATTTATTAAAATTGAAATAGAGAAGAAAAACTTCTTAGCATACATTGATACAGGGGCAACCTTATGTTTTGCCAAAAAATGAACCATAAAAAAATGGGATAAACTTGAAAAACCTTTAAAAATTATAGTGGCAGACAAATCTATCCATGAAATCTGGTATGTAAAACAATATGTACCAATAATCATTAAAAAACATATTTTCACAGCTAAAACAATCTATCAACATGACTCAGGACTAGATATAATAATAGGAAATCACTTTCTAAAATTATATCAACCATTTATCCAAAGGATTAGAACAATCAGCCTTAGATGTCCTAAAACAATAGACCAAGAATCTAAGATAATCACAACCAGAATAATCACAAAAAATGAAGTGCTAAAAATTGTACTTCAAAACCTCAAAAATAGACTAGAATATATACAGATTACCTATAACATTCTAGAGGATACTTTAGACCAGGTGTGTAGTGAACACCCTTTAGATAAAGATAAAAATACCAATCAAGAACTTATCGAAATTAAACTAAAGGATCCTAAAATGGAAGTTAATGTCCCTAACAAAATTCAATATACTCAACGAGATGTAGAAGAATTCCAAAAGGAATGTTCAGAGTTGGCTGAAAAAGGTATAATACGAGAGAGTAAAAGTCCTCATAGTGCACCAGCCTTTTATGTAGAAAATAATAATGAAATCAAAAGAGGAAAAAGAAGAATGGTAATAAACTATAAAAAACTAAACGAACAAACAATAGGAGATAGCTATAAACTACCTAGGAAAGACTATATATTAGAAAGATTAAAAGGTCAAACGTGGTTTAGTAGTTTAGATGCTAAATCTGGATATTGGCAACTTCGTCTACATGAGAATACCAAACCTTTAACAGCCTTTTCATGTCTACCACAAAAACATTACGAATGGAATGTTCTCCCATTTGGAATGAAACAAGCACCAGCTATTTACCAACGGTTTATGGCTCGTGTCTTAAAGGGTTTTCAATCGTTCTGTTTAGCATACATTGATGATATTATTATCTTCACAAATCAATCAGAAGAAGATCATCGTGAAAAAATCTTGATAGTTTTACAGAGAATAAAAGAAAAAGGTCTAATTATCTCTAAGAAGAAATCGAAACTTCTTCAAAGAGAAATTGAATATCTCGGTATGAAGATTAATAATTTTGGCGAAATTGAGTTGTCACCAAACACTAAAGAAAAAATCGATAAATTCCCAAACCAACTTGAAAATAGAAAACAAATCCAACGTTTTCTTGGATGCTTAAATTATATCAGCGAACAAGGATTTTTAAAAGATTTAGCAAAAGAGAGAAAACATTTACAGAAAAAGATTTCTGACAAAATCCCTTGGACATGGAATGATCAAGATACAAAAATAGTTTTATTAATGAAAGAAAAATGTCAGCATTTACCAAAATTATATAACCCTTGTGAAAACGATTTTATAATAATTCAAACGGATGCCTCTAAGGACACTTGGGCAGGATGTATGTTAGCAATACAAAATGGCAAGGAATTATTACAAATGGACAATTTTGGTAATGTCAAAATAGACAATAACGAGGCTACTGTCTCTGGCCAAGAGCCTAAAGATTATCAGTCTTCGGACAATATTATTGAACTATCAAGTTCTCAATCATCAGTTCCTTTCAAAAGTGATAAATATTCTAAGAAATTATGTAAATATATTTCTGGAACGTTTTCCGCCACTGAACAGAACTATCCGATCCACGAATTAGAGACACTAGCCTGTCTCAGAACATTGAAAAAATGGAAGCTTGAATTATTATCTACAAGGTTTGAACTTCAAACCGACTCTAAATATGTAACAGGTTTTTGGAGGTACAAGCTTCAGGCAGATTTCAACAAAGGGAGATTAATCAGGTGGCAGCAACAACTCCATTATTACAATCCTTATCTGAAGTATATCAAGTCCAGCAACAATCCATTCACAGACACACTGACTCGAGAATGGAAGGATTCATAAAAACCCTCATCAATCAACTAAGGCAGAAGCAGGAAAAGAGTGCAGCACTGGAACAACAATTTCTCCTTTGCAGGGGGGAGGAAGAAGCAATAATTCAATCAATCGACGTCATTCAGCAACAGTTAAAAATCAACTACATCAACGTCAGTACATTAACAACTAGCTCCACTAGTGGAAAGCCATCAACACTCACCACAGAACCTGCTGAAAAAGAAAAGTCGACAGCAACACAATCATCCACCACTACCAGCAATAATATACAAAAGACAACACGATGGGCAGACATCGTTGAACAAGAAGAAAAAGAAACAAAAGATTCCCACTATGAAGAAGACGACAGAAAAGGCAGCAAGTGGTATGTCATATTTAATGGACCATACCGAGGAGTATATCATAACTGGGCCATTGCTAGCCAGCACATCAACGGCAAACCAGTCCAACATCAATCGTTTAAAACAAAAGAAACAGCCGACGAAGTATATAGACAATCATACAAGGTGATGGCAATGAAAGAACCAGCCAAGAATCAAGAGCAACAATCGCAGAAACTCGTCATGAAGATTCCCAGTATCAAGAGCATCCTAACCACCAAGGAAAAAGAAGAGCAATTAAAACCAATCTTTCAGAAGTTCATATCCAACTGGGATATGATAATCAACTACGAAGAAAAACACACGACCATGGGTTTCTACCCCGTCAGTCGAGGAGGACCCAAAGCAGTAATCACAGAAGAAGCATCACCAGAACTCTCTTTTGAGTTCCATCAATATAGATTAATCGACACTATCTACACTACTACCATGAAGGTATTTGAATACTTCCCACAAAGAATGAGGAACGTAATCAGAAGATATCTCGAGCTATTTGCCAAGGAACGAGAAATATTTCTCAAGTAAAGCATACCACAAAACTCAAAGCAGACCACAAGTTCTCTGAAACAGACCAGAACCTCGTAAAGTAGACCACAAGTTCCTTGAAATAGACTACAAGATTATGAAAACAGACCACAAGTTTCTTAAAACAAGGTCTCCGAAGCAGACCAGAAACCTCATAAAGCATACTACAAGTTTATTAACGCATACCACAAATTTCTTGAAATATACCAGAAATGACATTAAGCAGAACACATGTTCCATGAAGCATCCTAGAAACCTCATTAAGCAGGCCACAAGTTTCTTAAAACAAAGCAGAAAACTCATAAACTTGGACGTATTTGTAAAATTTAGAAATTTTAGGTATCCATGTAAGACAATAAAACATTTTAGATACTAAAATGTACTTTTCCATCAATCTATTTAGGACATAATAAAAAAATTAGTTTTAGGTAATAAATTTTAAAATATACTAAGTTTAGGTAGCAAACTGTATTTACATATGAAACCAAATCCGTGGGACGGAGGAGGGGGCTGGGGGAGGGAGCTGCTATTGAGTGCGCAGTTACGACAATACCCTTAATGAATTATGTTATCATGATACTAATAGTCTAATACTAAGTGGAGAGCATCTTATCCTCGGTTCCGAAATAACACTAAAACTAAAAATAAATATTTATTTATTTTATAATTTTAGAAAAACCGAAATTTTGAAAATGGATAAATTACAAGTTTGGTTACTGAGATTAATAATTTGTTTCACATTTACCACTTAAAACTTTTTATTCTATTTGTGGCTACTGAAATTAGTTCAGTAGTTCAAGTTTGGTCATTGGCCGTTACCTTCCGTCAGCCCAGTTAACGATTCAGTCTTTTGCTAATTGGACTAACAGAAACACCTAGTCACCTCATTTTAACTTAAAAAATTATAACATAAAAAAGGAACCGAATAGGGTGCTAACACCACTAAGTGCGGGTCAAGTCGGGTAGCACTCGTGCGGGTACGTGCGAGATGAGTCGACCTATTCTTATATGTTACTTTGAAAAAGAACATCGATATTTAACTCTTTTACAAGAAGACAAATAAAAAGTACTTCATATATGAATGAAAACATAGTAGAAAGAAAAATTGAGTCTAAGCAATTGAAAATTGAGTCTTAAAATTTGTTTGGGATGAAAATATGATTCAAGAAAGGCCAACAGAGGATAAATATACTAGATATTGATGCAAATCATGATGAATGGATCGAGAATGAGGTGAAACGAGACATGGGCAGGTCGGAAGCAATATCTATTCCCCGCCCGACGCTACTGTGTGTCGGGTAATACCGACTCTAAACATGCTAGGGCACACAAATCAGATAAAAAATTGTCGTCATTGAGTTGCCTGCTATTATATTCACATGCACACCATTGTTTTAAAAACTCTGTTGTACTGGCTGGACCCGCAAAAGTTAAAATGCTAACAAGCCATTTTGTTAGCAGATACTAACTCATATCTAAAATAGCTGAACTAGTATCCACCTTATAGACAAAATTATGGCTACTGAAAATATTTCGATAAAACTAGAAAAACTAGGGGAAAAAATAGATGAATATCAAGAAAATCTAATAAAGATAATAGAAGACAATAATAAACAATTAAGATCAATATTAGAATATCAAGGTAATGAAAAACAAAAAGATATATATATATTCAGATTTAGAACTCGCTAAGGATACAATTACCAAAATAATAGTGGATATAAAACAAAGGGAAATAGCAATGGGAAAAACAACTCCAAATTTTAAAGAAATAGTATTACCGGTAGAAGATCTTAAGGAAATCATTATTAAACTTCAAAAAATAATAATTAAACTAGATAATAAAAGGAGCATTACAATTGAAGATATAAAAGAATATTTGAATGAGCATAAATCAGGAAAATCTAGCCCATTAACTATCATGGCACCCTATAAACTTCTATGACTAGTATTGACGAACAAATTAATAAATTAAATGATTTACTAGCGGCAATTACTATTGAATCAGAACCAGAGATAGAAGAAAATATAGAAAACGATAAAATAGTTCTTGATTATAGTAGCGACGAAAACCCCTATAAAAATTACACAAATGCAAATTACACAAAAACTGAAACGGAGGATCAAGCTGAAACATCACGAAAGCGTGATTTTAATGACTATAAAGATGGTCAACTATTTTTTGATGAGTACTTATATAAAAATTCGTATACACCTCGCAAAGGGGGAGGATGGAGTAAAATACCTCAATCTTACATACCAAAATATTCCACCACTAGTTTTAACAGTCCTGATATATTAGATCTTGATTGTTGCGTCAATCCATTAAAAAAATTAGAAGACTGGAAAAATCGAACAGGATTACTAATACAAACTAATGAAGATCTAAAGAAATTACATCCTAATGAAATGTTTAATTTCTTAATATATAAAACAACTGGGGCAGTTTATCATTATCTTAACAACATGGATATTCCTACTAAAACAACGTTATATGGAACAACGGATGCGACAAATACCTTTGAAAAAGTCTTAAATGCAATAACTCATTAATTCTTAGGACGACATCCTCGAGAAGATAAACCAAACACAACCATCAGTCAACAAGCTATTTGGCATTTAACTAATCTTAGAATCTGCAACATGTGTTTCTTAGAACCATTTATTTGTGAATTCAGAACACACTATTATCAAGTCACCCCTTCGATAAGAAAAGAGCTAGATAAATTACTCTATGCTAAATTACCACCTAATGTCTCTGAAAAAGTCGAAGCTATCTTTAATGAAACTTTGATAAAAGAAGAAATACCAGATACATTAGGAGGACGAATATTAGTTTTACAATAATGACATAAACGAGCTTGTAATAAATAAAAACTAAAGAAACAAGCTAAAATTAAACTCTGTTGTGAAGAAACAATGGACAGAGTTGGAAAGTATGGATGTAATGATGATCGTAAGATCATTAAAACTCAAAAAAAATATAGAAATTATAAAAAATGGAGAAAAATACCTTATAAAGAATATAGAAAAAATAGGTTTAGAAAACCAAATAAATATTTCAGAAATAGAAAATAGTTTAAACAAAAATCAAGACAACAAGAATACTGTCCTAAGGGAAAAACAAATTGTAGATGTTGGTTATGTAACGAAGAAGGACATTACGCAAATAAATGTCCTAAGAAAAATACTAACACTAGAAAACAAGAAGTCCTTAGATTAGCTTACGATTGTGGTTTTGAACCAATCGAAGAAACAGATTTTTGAACTTTCCGATATAGAAATTATTGAATATATTTCAACCTCAGAAACCTCTTCAGATGAGTCAGAAGAAGGTATTAACTAAGGGCAATCCTAACGCAACATTTATTAAAATTGAAATAGAGAAGAAAAACTTCTTAGCATACATTGATACAGGGGCAACCTTATGTTTTGCCAAAAAATGAACCATAAAAAAATGGGATAAACTTGAAAAACCTTTAAAAATTATAGTGGCAGACAAATCTATCCATGAAATCTGGTATGTAAAACAATATGTACCAATAATCATTAAAAAACATATTTTCACAGCTAAAACAATCTATCAACATGACTCAGGACTAGATATAATAATAGGAAATCACTTTCTAAAATTATATCAACCATTTATCCAAAGGATTAGAACAATCAGCCTTAGATGTCCTAAAACAATAGACCAAGAATCTAAGATAATCACAACCAGAATAATCACAAAAAATGAAGTGCTAAAAATTGTACTTCAAAACCTCAAAAATAGACTAGAATATATACAGATTACCTATAACATTCTAGAGGATACTTTAGACCAGGTGTGTAGTGAACACCCTTTAGATAAAGATAAAAATACCAATCAAGAACTTATCGAAATTAAACTAAAGGATCCTAAAATGGAAGTTAATGTCCCTAACAAAATTCAATATACTCAACGAGATGTAGAAGAATTCCAAAAGGAATGTTCAGAGTTGGCTGAAAAAGGTATAATACGAGAGAGTAAAAGTCCTCATAGTGCACCAGCCTTTTATGTAGAAAATAATAATGAAATCAAAAGAGGAAAAAGAAGAATGGTAATAAACTATAAAAAACTAAACGAACAAACAATAGGAGATAGCTATAAACTACCTAGGAAAGACTATATATTAGAAAGATTAAAAGGTCAAACGTGGTTTAGTAGTTTAGATGCTAAATCTGGATATTGGCAACTTCGTCTACATGAGAATACCAAACCTTTAACAGCCTTTTCATGTCTACCACAAAAACATTACGAATGGAATGTTCTCCCATTTGGAATGAAACAAGCACCAGCTATTTACCAACGGTTTATGGCTCGTGTCTTAAAGGGTTTTCAATCGTTCTGTTTAGCATACATTGATGATATTATTATCTTCACAAATCAATCAGAAGAAGATCATCGTGAAAAAATCTTGATAGTTTTACAGAGAATAAAAGAAAAAGGTCTAATTATCTCTAAGAAGAAATCGAAACTTCTTCAAAGAGAAATTGAATATCTCGGTATGAAGATTAATAATTTTGGCGAAATTGAGTTGTCACCAAACACTAAAGAAAAAATCGATAAATTCCCAAACCAACTTGAAAATAGAAAACAAATCCAACGTTTTCTTGGATGCTTAAATTATATCAGCGAACAAGGATTTTTAAAAGATTTAGCAAAAGAGAGAAAACATTTACAGAAAAAGATTTCTGACAAAATCCCTTGGACATGGAATGATCAAGATACAAAAATAGTTTTATTAATGAAAGAAAAATGTCAGCATTTACCAAAATTATATAACCCTTGTGAAAACGATTTTATAATAATTCAAACGGATGCCTCTAAGGACACTTGGGCAGGATGTATGTTAGCAATACAAAATGGCAAGGAATTATTACAAATGGACAATTTTGGTAATGTCAAAATAGACAATAACGAGGCTACTGTCTCTGGCCAAGAGCCTAAAGATTATCAGTCTTCGGACAATATTATTGAACTATCAAGTTCTCAATCATCAGTTCCTTTCAAAAGTGATAAATATTCTAAGAAATTATGTAAATATATTTCTGGAACGTTTTCCGCCACTGAACAGAACTATCCGATCCACGAATTAGAGACACTAGCCTGTCTCAGAACATTGAAAAAATGGAAGCTTGAATTATTATCTACAAGGTTTGAACTTCAAACCGACTCTAAATATGTAACAGGTTTTTGGAGGTACAAGCTTCAGGCAGATTTCAACAAAGGGAGATTAATCAGGTGGCAGCAACAACTCCATTATTACAATCCTTATCTGAAGTATATCAAGTCCAGCAACAATCCATTCACAGACACACTGACTCGAGAATGGAAGGATTCATAAAAACCCTCATCAATCAACTAAGGCAGAAGCAGGAAAAGAGTGCAGCACTGGAACAACAATTTCTCCTTTGCAGGGGGGAGGAAGAAGCAATAATTCAATCAATCGACGTCATTCAGCAACAGTTAAAAATCAACTACATCAACGTCAGTACATTAACAACTAGCTCCACTAGTGGAAAGCCATCAACACTCACCACAGAACCTGCTGAAAAAGAAAAGTCGACAGCAACACAATCATCCACCACTACCAGCAATAATATACAAAAGACAACACGATGGGCAGACATCGTTGAACAAGAAGAAAAAGAAACAAAAGATTCCCACTATGAAGAAGACGACAGAAAAGGCAGCAAGTGGTATGTCATATTTAATGGACCATACCGAGGAGTATATCATAACTGGGCCATTGCTAGCCAGCACATCAACGGCAAACCAGTCCAACATCAATCGTTTAAAACAAAAGAAACAGCCGACGAAGTATATAGACAATCATACAAGGTGATGGCAATGAAAGAACCAGCCAAGAATCAAGAGCAACAATCGCAGAAACTCGTCATGAAGATTCCCAGTATCAAGAGCATCCTAACCACCAAGGAAAAAGAAGAGCAATTAAAACCAATCTTTCAGAAGTTCATATCCAACTGGGATATGATAATCAACTACGAAGAAAAACACACGACCATGGGTTTCTACCCCGTCAGTCGAGGAGGACCCAAAGCAGTAATCACAGAAGAAGCATCACCAGAACTCTCTTTTGAGTTCCATCAATATAGATTAATCGACACTATCTACACTACTACCATGAAGGTATTTGAATACTTCCCACAAAGAATGAGGAACGTAATCAGAAGATATCTCGAGCTATTTGCCAAGGAACGAGAAATATTTCTCAAGTATACAAGCAGCTACCCCGTATTCGATCAAGACAAACTATTGATCGGATCAAAGGCAGTTATCCTCATGGGAGTATCAAACCATGATTACCCTACCAGAGATGACCTACGAGACTATGAGAAGAACCCAGACTACCAAGTAAAGGGTCTTCTTGCAGTATGCAGAGCATTAACCAAAATTGAATCGGAAAGCCAGATTAAAGTCAATTACAGCAGCCCCGATGCCATCATCACCAGCAAAACAAGAGGAAACATGACCAAAGAAGAATGGGCAATCATTACAGATAAAATTAAGGAATTCACGGAAATTAATGGGAATCTGTCAGCCCTTCCCATTCAAATCAAGAAACAGTTATGCAATGAGCTTACTATCTATGAAGACCATCTCTGTGAGTGGTGTGCATCAACTAACGAAGACATCAGTGGACCAGCAGACCAAGACTGACAGAAGCATGTGAAGAAAAAGGAATCAAACAAAAATGGAATAAAGCGACAAAAGAAGGTTGGCCGACTCCTTTAAAAAAGTCGTGCATTATTGTATTTTATCAGCTTTTCTTATCGTTTCGCGCACTTTTGACGTGTTAGCTTTACGTCCCTGTCTAACAGACGTAAGCAATGACGTCTTTGTATTTCCTCTCAGCTCTATATAAGAGCAAGAGTTTTCAATGGAATAAGGCAGAACGAGTTTGGCCATAAAATTGCATGTTTACTCTCTCCCTCTAGCTAGCTAGTTGTAAGGCTTGGATCCACTGATCCTGGAGGCCACAATCATCTTCAATATAATCAAACGCACGGAAAGAAGCTACAATCATCAAGCGATCATCAAAAGGCTCAGAATTTCATCAGAAAAGCAAGTCAGGTATGTCTGATAATCCTACCTCAAGTTATTTTGACTATTTAAACAAAAATGATAATGAAAACTACTTCTTAGATGGTGTTATAGACATTAAGAAAATTAGAGAAAAAACTAATTTAACTATTTCAGAAACTCAGAACTTTATCACTAAGTCTTTTTTATCAAAACTCTTCGATAGAGAAAACATTATTAAATATGGTAAAATGATAAGTGAAGTAGCAGTCCCTATTGATCAAACTAAGGGTGATTTCCTAATCCAAGTAATAAACAAAGAACAAATCAGAAAAAGATTAGCTAAACTAAGATCAGAAGAACGAAATAAAATAGCTTATATTCATATTAGTACAATTCAAATTATCTTAAAATCAACCATGAAAATAGGAATTGACGCACCTATGGAATTAGAAATTCGTGATGATAGGCTCCTAAACGAAGAAGAAAGTATTATTGCTAAAGGAACGGGAAATTTAGGAGTAGGAATAATTAAATTTGATATTAACCTGCAACAAGGATTAAGCCTGGCAGATGGTAATCTTGACTCTTCTATCATTATAAAGTACGAATTAAAAAGAGAAAATTTTATGAAAGAAAATAGCAAACTATTTTCAGTAACTTATCAAATAAACTATGCATTAACAAATAGTCACCACAGGTTAACCTTCAAAAATAAGGAAGTAATTACTATAGAAGATTTATTTAAACCTTTAATTCAACTAGAAGCACCATTAAAGACGGTTAGAACCCAAGATCAAAGATGATTAATTAAAACACAATCAGAGAGAATTATGCATATCCTAGTAATAGAACAAAATTTAGAACAAGAAGAGATAACCAACAATCAAGTCAATAAATTAATTGAAGAGATAACCAATAATCAAGTAATAAATAAGCTAGAAAAATTGCAACATTCAATAGCAAATTTAGAGAATAAAATCTAAATATGCCTACTAACTATCATATAAATTAATTAATTGAAGGATTAGATGCTATAAATCTCACCTCAATAAATTATATCAGTACAGTCACACAAGAACTGACTTACTTTGCCTCAGAAATTGTAGAAGAACAAATAAGTATTGGAACCACAGAAACATTAGAAGAAACTATCTCTAAAACCGAATTAATTACTGATATAATAACCAGCTTAAACAAAATTAAACAAAGATTATTAAATCAGTAAGTGTAGTAGTAAAATTATTAAATCAGTAAATCTAGTAATAAAACATTAGTAGTAAAATTATTAAATCAGTAAATCTAGTAATAAAACATGGTATCAGAGCTCAAACCGATCAACTACCCGAATTATTTAGTTCACAAAGACTTAGATATTAGTTCATACACTATTGGATATCAGTTAGTATATACTAACAAAAAGACCAGTTAGCAGATTAACCAGGTTGGACTGGACCGACCAAAAATTTCAGATACTAAACAGTAAACCCCAAACAACAGACTATTTTATAATATAAAACAATTGATCCACGATTTTGATACAATCACTCTGACACTAAATTTTTTTGATAACTTGTGATACGGTTTCACATCTATTTATTTCCAACTCTTTCTACTCTTTGACGGGCAGACAGCCCATTTCATCCCTCCCCTCCTTTATTTTGTTTATGTATACCGTATAGTAAATGGTAAAGACTAATTATTAGCCATATCATTTTCACATTTTTTTTATTAGTCAAACCTATTGAATTATTAATAATTAGCCAAATATTCTGTAATGTATCAAAATATTAGCTATTTTTATGTTACTTAACTAATTTTGTTTACTTTTTTCTTAGTTAAATAGGCCCAAGATAGAGTCAGTAACCACTGGTTACTGACCCATCAGTAATCACACGCGGACCGTAGATTTGGGGATGGAGCAATCGTGTGGCTGGGCTGGATGGGGGGTGTTGAGAGGCATTTTTGTCCTTTTTGTATTTTTACTTTTTTTATTTTATTCCCCATTTCAATGCTGGCTTTTTCAATGAAAGAGAGAGAAGTTTTGTCTCTGCAACTCAACTTTCTTCCTTCTCTCTTCCTTTTTTACAATCTCTTTCCAAATTCTTTCTCTTTCTCTATTCCTTCTCTCTTACTTTTTCTCTCACAATCTCATTTTCAAATCTAGATATGCTCTCTTTCTTCTTCATTTTTTTTTTCTCTAGCATAAAAATTGTAGTCACTCTCTTTTATTGCATTTCTTCTCTTCATCAACTCGTTGGACTCACTTCCGATCTTTCTCATTTTTTTGGCATTTTGGTGTACTTGATTGGGGAAGAGGAAATGAGAGGCATCAGAAGACGATTTTTTTCTCTCCCTCCTTCTTTTTTTCCTTTTAGATAATATATATTGATATTATGACTCTATACCATATGATATTGGGTGGGAACGAAATATATATTGATATTACCACACTATACCCTATGGTAATTTATGGTATTGCGTGGTAACGAAATATATATTGATATTACCACTCTATACCATATGGTATTGTGTGGTAATGAAATATATATTGATATTACCACTCTATACCATATGGTATTGTGTGATATTACTACACTATACCATATGGTATTGGGTGGTAACGAAATATATATTGATATTACCACACTATACCATATGGTATTGGGTGGTAACGAAATATATATTGAATATTACCACACTATACCATATGGTATTGGGTGGTAACGAAATATATATTGATATTACCACACTATACCATATGGTATTGGGTGGTAACGAAATATATATTGATATTACCACACTATACCATATGGTATTGGGTGGTAACGAAATATATATTGATATTACCACACTATACCATATGGTATTGGGTGGTAACGAAATATATATTGATATTACCACACTATACCATATGGTATTGGGTGGTAACGAAATATATATTGATATTACCACACTATACCATATGGTATTGGGTGGTAACGAAATATATATTGATGTGGCAAATTCATACCATATGGTATGCTCTTATTTAATACCAGTCAATACCATATGGTATTATGGTATAGTCGATACCATATGGTATAGACTGGTAATAACTGGAAATTTTTTTTGTGTCAAAACAATATCAAAGTGGATATCATTTTGAAGAGCATAATTAATCTGATCTAACTGTGCAAAAAAAATTAAATTTCGACTTAAAACGAGTGAGAAATCGTCCGTTAAAGATTAAGGGAAGGAAAATTAAAGGTTTTTCTAGGAAAGAGAAGGAGGTCCTGATGTGGTCGGTCAAAAGTCCGTGTCAGCAATGAAGAGGGAATAAGTGTAATTTACCTTACTACCCTTTAGCATTTAATTTAAACAAAAAAAGTAACTGACACGTGGAGAGAGGAGAGGGGGTTACTGATGGGTTACTCACCCATTAGTTACTCACCCGATCTGCTCCCAGTTAAATACTAAATTTTTGGAATGTTGACTTCCATATATCTTTTTCAAGTATCATGTTGCCAAATCAATATTTCTAATAAAAATAGCTAACTAAAATTAATATTTGACGAATAAAAAAGAAGGGAGAAAATGTTTAGTTTTCACCCTAAAATATATATACAGTTTTTTTAATAATAAAAAACGAGGATCAAGTTGCTGGTTACGTTAATACATGTAATAACTTTTTAGACAAGTTGAAAAATAAACAAGTCGAGACTCATCGGTGGAGACCGGACTGGAGACATATTTGGAAAAAGGTAGGCAAGACAGTTGAGCTTTGTGTATCCAAATCCAATTCAAGAATCTCCTCCTCCTCCTCCGGCCCCCACTTCTGACGCGCTACTCGGCTCTATCGCCCGCAAAAATACATAATATAACAATGACTCAGCTGTCTGCCATTGAACACAACACGTCAATTATTATACCAATAGTTAACACTTAACACTAGGGCATTGGCATCTATCTCTCTATTCTTTTCCCAAGTGCAAACAAGACTTTTTATTTACCTCTCCAGTACGATAATAAGCATTCAATTCTCAACATCTAATTATTACTTACGTCACTGGCTGCCTTATTTTAATCATCTTAACCAACTTGCTTGCTTTTATTAGCCCTAGCTTACACGATTACGCGACAAATGACTCTCAACTTGTGCGATGACCAATATTACATACCAAGTGGAGAGTGGGGTTGGGACTTGGGAGGTCTAGGGGTAGGCAAACGGTTCGGTAAACCCGAACCGAAATCGAATTAAACCAAATCGAAATTGAAATAATGCTATTCGGTTCGGAATTCGGAAGGAAAATATGTATAATTCGGAAACCAGGGTTCTTTCAACCGAACCAAAATTCCGAATTCCCGATCGAAAAATCGAAATACTATTATTGCAACTTCCAAATGGTGGATTTTTATGTTTGTAGTTGTTTTTATATTTAAATATTTGAAATATTTTTTGACTTATGTGTTGAAATGTTTGATTTTATCATTGATGATGCATATAATTGCATATTTATTGTTTATATTAGGGGTGAAAGATAATTTAAAAGTGAGAAGATACAAGTAGCCTCATAAATTCGGTTTTGTGTTAAAAACCAAACCGAATTATAATTCGGTTTAAACTGACCGAACCGAATTATAATTTGGTTCGAATTCAGTTTGAGGTTTAGAAGAATTCGGGGACCCGGTATTCATAATTTCGGTTCGGTCGAAACGGAACCGACCGAATGCCCACCCAGGTCCCAACTCCCAACCAACCACCACTTTCAACTTGTATGCGTCAGATTTTTAACTTAACCTTCAACTAGGTCTAATTGTAGTCAAATTGATTATTATTCAGGGAGAGGGCCGCCATTAAGCCAAGCCCACCCACCTTCAGCAACCGTTGGGCTTCTATATCCCTATTAATAGTGTTCCTATCCTATTAAGAGTCTCAATTAGCCCAGCCCACATATCCCCAGCATCATAGTCCGCAGGCCCATTTCGAGTGACACCAACTGACCATGCAAGATGCAACTGAAGCAAGCAACCGTATGGATCTTGTCTCTAAATTAGGCGAGCGTGCTTAGCAATATTAAATCACAGCACCAGGCCGGCAGCAGCAGCATTCGCCACATGCAATGCTCTGCATATTCCCCATGGCCCTACTCCTTCTCGTCTCTATCCCGGTCTCGATCACGGGCCGCCAAATTAATGTCCTCTCTCCTTCTCAGGTTCTCCCAACTCATCGCCTACCGAGACTTCACCTTCTCTTCTCAGTTCTCACCATGTAGCTGAATTCAAGAACCATGACACACTTCTTCCAGCTTCGCCATAAATAGCAATTTCGGATCAATCCATCCTCATTCCCTGCAACTGCTGCAAATCTGCCATACATTACATATATATCACCACAACTCAACTACTACAACATTACCAAAGAGGGAGACATCTTTGCATTGCAGCTATCAAACCCCAAACTTACCTCACCTACAATACAAACCATTCCCCTTTCTCCTCTTATCCACATCACGCTTTTCATACAACAATATTACACTACATCAGAACCTCCTTCCTCAAACTTCGTTTACCATATCTTCTTACATATACAGTCACGGACATACACATTGCATCCACTCAAAGAGCCAGAGAGCTCAACCAGCTGCCAGCCATAGAGATAATGGCTTCTTTTTATATATCTCTTCTCGCATGCATACGCCTCCAAGTTCCAAAATTTCGTCCTGAGGAACGTGGGAAGCTTAACCTTCCCTTGCCAGTTTGTGATCTCGTTTAGTAAGAAGTAATACTACAGAGGCTGCTGCAATGTGACCACAATGGGGCTGGTCACATTGTGCTTCCCATCACTCCACACTATAAACCCACTCTTCATCACAGATCCACCCGGCGCCAGCTTCGCCACCCTCGTTTGCACCCTCACCAGGAAGTTCAGCTTCTGCCCGACCCTCCTGAACACCAGCTTCTCCGGCTTCACCGTCGCCGCCATCCCAGCAGGGGCCACAACCCTAGCACTGTAAACCGACTCGCCATCCCCAACGTTGGTCACCGTCCTGATGAAATGGGTCGACATCTTCTGCTTGATCCCGTACTGCTGGAACACAACCGCCATCGACGGGTAATTCAGGTTCCCCGAATGTCCAGCCCTCCTAGCTCCACTGCAATCAGCGTTCTTCCTCGTCACCACCTTGATGTTCTGCTCAGTGTAGTTGGAGTTGCAGAGGAAATCGACGTAGTCGAACGTTGTCAGGTCGTATACCAGCCCCGGGTCCATGGCTTTTTGAGGGTGGACGTGACCTGACCCGAAATCCATGACAGTCGATGAGTTCCCCGTCGATTCGTCCAGCATTGTTTCGCCTCGGTTGTCGACAGTGTAGGCTGTGGTCATGAAAGCTGATTTGATTGCTGCAGGGCTCCACTCAGGGTGAGCTGCTTTCAGCAATGCTGCTAACCCAGAGACGTGAGGGCAAGCCATGGATGTTCCTGAGAGAATGTTGAACTCGGTTGTGCGGTGGTCGGAGGGGATTCCCGACGGGGAAACTTTGTCCGGCCAAGCGGCGAGGATGTTTAACCCAGGTGCTACAAGATCGGGTTTCAAGATTTCAGGGGATTCAGGGTTTGGACCTCTGGCTGAGAAAGAAGCTACGACGGGTGCTGGTTTGACACCCAGCCGAGTTCCTTTGAACACAATGGTGGCAGTCGGCGGCGGGGAATTAGGTTTAGCGGAAGAGATGTACCTCCTGATTTCTTCGCCGCTGGTTGCACCGACGGCTGTGGCGGGGAGAACGTGGCAATCGGCGACCAATCCTTCCCCGTCGAACACTCCATTAGCTAAAATCATCCCAATCCCTCCAGCTTTCTTCACCACCTCGCCTTTGGCAGCTCTGGAATTGATTCCTCGGTCGCACATTACAATTTTCCCAGCGACGAATTTGGGATCCAGCGAGCCTTCCAAGCACAACGAGCTCGAGTAGCCATCTCCAGCTTGAGTTCCAGCGTAAACCAAGGGGTAAGTCTTCCCCGGAGCAAGCCCCGGCCCTGAGTAAACGCTCATTCCTGGTATCACCTTCCCGTTCCCCAATTTCACATCGGCGGGAAAATCCCGATCTAGGGTTCCGGCACCGACGGTGGTAACCCAGGGAGCAACGTTTGTTACAGTAAGAGCACCTGGCCCGCCGTTCCCAGCCGAAGCCGACACGAAAATCCCGCGGTCCATGGCCCCGAATGCGCCAATTGCAATGGCGTCGAGGTAGTACGGAACAACAACCCCGCCGACGCTGAGCGAAATCACGTCGACGCCGTCCGCAACCGCCGCGTCGAACGCGGCGAGGATGTCGGAATCATAGCACCCAGCGGTCCAGCATACTTTATACACGGCGAGCCTAGCTTTGGGAGCCATCCCGGCGGCGAGCCCCCTGGCGTAGCCGAGAGTCGAGGCAGGGTAAACGTAACGGCCGGCGGCAATCGAGGCCGTATGCGTGCCGTGACCGTCGGAATCGCGAGGGGAGCGGAACTCAGAAGTCTGATTCATCTTCCCGTTGGTGGCCTCGTAACCCGCGCAGAAGAATTTCGCGCCGACGAGCTTCCGATTGCAGGAGGAGGAAGGGAAATCGGGGGTGTTGACGCAGGAGCCCTTCCATTTGGTGGGGACCGGAGGGAGGTCGCGGACGTGGAAGCTCTGTCGGTCCGGGGAGATCCCGGTGTCGAGGACGGCGACGACGAGGTCGGAGCCGAAGTCGGAGTCCTTGAGGAGGCCGGCGGAGTCGGTGGAGGTGCCGAGGCCGAGGAAGTGTGGGGAGCGAGTGGTGTGGAGGCGGCGGAGGCGGTCGGGAAGGAGGGAGAGGACGTGGGGCTGGGCGCGGAGGAGGAGGGCCTGGGTCGGGGAGAGCTTGACGGAGAAGCCGTGGAAGGCGGCGCCGGTGTAGGTGTGGATTAGGAGCGGAGGGGAAGGGGAGAGTAAAGAGGAGAGGGAGGATTGGTACCAGTGGGAATGCGTGGGGAAGATGGAGGGTTTGACGGCGTCGGGGTGGACGCTGACGATGTAGGTCGATGGAGTGTCGTTGATGGAGGAGGGGGAAGTTGGAGAGGGGAGGATTGAGAAGAGAAGGATGAGGAGGAGAAACAGAGGAGACGGCGACGCCATTTTTGAAGTAAGAGCTTCGATTTTTTGGTTTAATTTGGAAAAATGGTGGAAGAGTCAAGAGTGAGTGAGGGAATTAGTGACAGAGTGACAGTGGAAGCTTTGAAGAGGGAGGAGGGGAAAGTGGGGGGGATTTTTGGGGCGGGGAGTTTTGCTTTTTGGCTTCTGTTTTCCACTTTTTTTTGTCTGTTTGTTTTGTTTTCCCTCCATTTTTTTAATTTTGGTAATTGCTTTTTCCGTTTTTCGGTTTGGGTTTTGTTATTATAATATTTTGATTGGTTGTGGGAAAGAGGGACTGGGCGGTGGGCACAGAGAGGAGAGTTACAGGTGGAAGGAGGTGAAAAAATGGGGAATGGTACAGTTTCTGTCCGTGTGTCCACAGCAAAATCCCAAGAAAAAGTAAGGAATTTCTCCATGGAAGGGGGTAATTCAATACTAGCGGGCTTGGGCCCACTGCGAAAGGCCGAATAGGGGAGATGCGGGCTTTAGTAATGGCAGATGGGCCGAGCTCGATTGATTAGCATTCGGGTTTGGGGTCCAGCTCAAACGGGTGGGAAGGTGGACAGCGCATTGTTTCTATTTCTATTCTATTCCTTGTCCTCCCTTTTTCTAGTATTGTTGGTTTTGCTTGTCTTGTCGTGCTTTCTTCCTTTCGTGAGGAAGAAAGAATATATGGGTTGGGGAGATGATGGATCGAAGTGGGTGAAAAAGGGTTGAATTGAACAAATACATATTATTGTTGAGGAATTTTATAATACTATATAGTATTGGTGTTATAGGTTTTTTTCTTTATGGTACAATTTGAAATGGTACCTTTAAAGTTATGGTACAACTTCAAATTGTACCTATACTTTTTGTACAAATTCTTTTATGGTACAACTTGAACGTGTACCTTTATGTGATGGTACAACTTTAAGTTGTATAGTTGTACCATAACATAATGATACGAATTCTTTTATGATACAACCTAAACTTATACATTTAATGTTATGGTACAAGTTCAAGTTGTACATTAAAGCACCAATACTATATAGCATAATAGTAATGCTCATTATTGTTGGTGTTAGATTAGACCTAGTAACAGCAGGCCAGCAGAGAGAATGGAGTGGGTGAGTGTGACAAATATCCACCAAGCCGACATAATGAATGCCATCCATCCCTTTGCTGGCCCATAAACACTTCCCCAATTCCCTCTCTTTTCTGTTTGAATCCAAGTTGACCTACTTACTTAAGTTGCCAAACAACAATTTACTACTACCCAACAGCCAATTAATACATATGTGATCCAAGTTGCATTTCGAATTTTAATGATACAGAACACTGAACATGTTGTCAACTGTGGTACGTAGTTGTTGTGCAGTCATAACTTAAGATCGAATTAGAATGGGATACATATTCCTTAAGATACGAGATTAATGGACGACTTCCTTCCTTCAGTATACTGAACAATATACCACAATTCATATATTCTCTTCTATCGATGATGATTAAGCCGTGACAACGGCTAACTAACTGATAGCGCAGTTCATTTTTAATTACCAACAATATGGTAGAAAGAATGGGAATATAATGGCGGGTGGAGTAGCTTATACTTATAGCCAGAAGAAGACAATAATTGCAATTACCTTGGGGTATAACGTGCATGCGTCCTTCCTTTCACGTGCACGTGTAGAGCTAGTTAATTAGGCAAATCTAATTTAGATTTGTAGATGATTATATGCTTAATTGAACCCTACTTAATTGGGGTACTTAATTAATTGATTAAACTAGAGTAGTAGTGTAGAGTAGATCGAGTAAGTTCGTGTACTGTGAATTTTAGGAAGTGGGATAGAACTAATGGTCCCATCCAAGCATTTTGCGACTAATCGAAGCTATGGCGCTACATAATAATGTCAAAAAGACAAAGAACGACAAAGCCCACAAACTAAAACAGATCGAGACCCCCACTCTTCCTTCCTTTCTGCTGGTCGTAAAGGAGATCGGTTCAAAACTAACGGAAGACTCGAGCTGTCTTCCACACACAAACACACACCTTGATCGACACTTTAATTTAAGTATATATCATCATTTGACCACTAGTAGAGGTGGCAATTGGATCGGATTCGTGGATTCGTGGATTGGATTGGTGGATCTATGGATCAAATGGATTGGATCCAATGGATTGGTGGATTCATGGATTGGATCAAATGGATTGGTGGATTGATCCATGAATCCAAATGACATCCAAGGCTTGGACCAAAATGTAAATTTTGAAAAGTTTAGGTACTAAAATGTCATGATGAAAAATTTTAGGTACCAAAATGTAATTTTCCAATGATATTTTTCGTATAAAAATATAAATTTTAGGTACCAAAATGTAAAATATAAAAAATATAGGTACCAAATCGTAATTTGCCATTTGGATCCATGGATTGATCCATGAATCCACCAATCCAATTGGATTTGGATCAAATGGATTGGATTTAAATGGATTGGATTAAGTGGATAATTTGGTGGATGGATTGGATTGGATTCATGGATTTGGATCCTAATTGCCACCTCTAACCACTAGCCACAAGTCATCATGATTAAGCCACCCATATGGCATATGCCATATAATTTCATGCATTCTATAACTAGTTTGAATATTCTAATTCTTTGGCCAAAGTAAAGTAAATTATTAATAAAATCCAACTATAAAAGGAGGTAGGGTTGTAAAACCGTGCAAAAAGTCGTATCGGGAAAGCCTACGTAGGTTATTCTATGGTGAGAATTGCGGTTTAACAATTTCATACCGATAAATCGCCTTCCAATTGTTAGAGTTTCGATAGATGATTTTATGGTCAGACATCCCGTTGCAGAATGGTTTTGCAAACATAGACTTAAGGCATGTGTTGGGTTTCCTCCCTATTGCCTAGCATATCTAGGCACTGCCTAGATGTTTGAATAAAAAAAAATATTTTTTAGTAAAAATAATAAATTTTTAGCATATTTTTACTTAAATTCAAATAATTAATAATCAGAAATCATCCAAAAAAACAAGCAAAATATGTCATAAATATCTAGAAACACAGTGTACGCAATCACAAATTCATAGAAAGTTAGAAATAAGCTAAAAAAACAACAAGTTGATAGCATAAGGGGAACTTAAAACAACTTCAATCATCATCATCCAAATAAGTCCATATAGAATACAACTACCACTTCATCATCCTTCAAATTAATCTCCTCCGCGCTTCTCATCGGGCTCGAAATGAATGAGCAAGGGGATGAGAAACAACTTTCAAAATAAGAAATTGTGATTTGTATTCCAAATTGAGAGAATGACCAATGAAGGACACACATCGCATGGAAGCTTGAGAAGGAAACCGGCTTTCTTCTTCCCTTGAACCTCGACTACGCTTACGCACGTCTTCTATTGCCTAATTGCGCCTACATACGCTTTATCATGATTTGGCATCACCTACACCATTTTAAGCATTATAAATGCGTCATGTGTTGTCTAGGGCCCATACGAGATATATATGTTTTCGTTACCTAACGTCTATGCGTGCCTAAATGTTTGCAAAATTACACTTCTTCAACTTTGACTAAAAACTGTAGTGGACCTGCACCTCTAAACATATGCGGCGGAGTGAGTGAATTACAACTTTGAGTAGAATTGTAGTGGACCTGATCTTCCCATTGAGACCACTTAGTTTAGCGGCGGCCTGGGTTTGCTGAGGCCCAAAATTAAGTATGGGCTTTCTCACATTGGAAGAAGCTACGGAGAAAATCTTTTCCTCTGTCCTTTCTTTTCCTTCTCCCTCAAAGCCAAAGAAAACATTCCTTTTATTGGTAAAAACAGTTACCATATCATGCATGGAAGAAGCTACGTACGTACGTACAATTAACTTCACCACCACGGCTGGAGCCGGCCGTCGGATTCACAACTTTTCTTTCCTTGTTTGCATAATCATCCTTCTGAAATCAGGACAATCTAATCATATCAAATCAAACCCTAATTAAACTGAACTTCCATATTATCACACATACGTACGGAAAAAAAGAACTCCCTATAAAGAAAGAAAAACCCTAGTTTACCTCCCGTCCTCCATTTTCCATTCATCCCTATATATAATACCTAGCTAGAGGAGGAGCAAGCGAAGGATCAAGCTACCAAGATGAAAAGCGCAACGACGGGGAAGAAGAAGAAGAAGCAGCAGGCGACGGCGACGGGGACGACGAAGAACCTGATGAAGAAGGCGAGCAAAGGGAGGCAGAAGATCGAGATCAAGAAGGTGGAGAACGACCCCCACCGCCACGTCACCTTCTCGAAGCGGAAGAACGGCCTCTTCAAGAAGGCCACGGAGCTCTCCACCCTCTGCGGGTCCCAGCTGGCCGTCATCCTCTTCTCCCAGCACCACAAGGTCTTCTCCTGCGGCCGCCCCGACGTCGACTCCGTCCTCCGCCGCTTCGAGCTCCACCACGCTCGCCGACGTGGCGGCCCACTGCTCAACCCCACTCCCCCTCATCCTCATCTTCTTCACCATGATGCTATTAACAACATTAACAATAACAACGTGATTAGCGGTAATGATCATGGTTTGGGGATTAGCGTGCAAGAGCAGGAGTACGTGAAGTCGGTGGAGAGGCTGGAGGAAGCGAAGAGGCTGGTCAGCGAGTTGACCAACTTTCTCGGTCATAATAAAAAGAAGGATGGTCGTGGAGTGGGTCCCGTGCCAGCGGCCTACGTGGCGGAATCGGCGGCGGGGGGAGGGTTTTGGTGGGACAGGTGGAGGGTGGAGGGGATGGAGGAGAAGGAGGAGGTGCAGTGTTACAAGGAGGCTGTAACGGAGCTGAAGAGCAGAGTGATGGCGAGGATTGACGCAATGGCGGCTGGCAACTCGGCGGCGGAGTCGGGGATTATTACGGATTTTATTCTGAATAATAATCACTTTAATCATGGTCATCTTCAGCACGGTAATAATGAAGTCGGCGGCGTTGGCGGCGTGGTGGATGTGAATCCTGCTATCTCCATCTCCATATCGTCTCCTTCCTCGTGATTAATTGGTTATGCATGGTTATTATCCAGTATTATTGATCATGGATCTTTTGTTTACTGTTTGGTTTATTGGAGCACTCTGAGCAGATTTTCACTGCCTAGGGCTATGATACTCGATTGATTAGTACGCCTTAATTCGATCTCAACATGTGGTGCTTTTGGGTCTCCTTAAATTGAGGCGACTTTCTTTTGCAATAAGCGTGTGTATGTATATAGGTGAAGCTGACACTATACTGATTATAATTATAGCACATTAATCTTTACATTTGGTGATATTGATCATACATGCATGTGCATATATCTAGCTTGGGAACTAATGCAAAGATTGTTGCATAAATCATGAGTTACCGGAATTTGTAAATGATATAGGGGTGCGTTTGGATACAATGATTTGGATTTGGTATTTGTGATTTGGATTTTCAAATACCAAATCATGTGTTTGGATATTAATTACATTTGGTATTTGGATTTGTGTCAAATTCATGGGGTGATTTCCAAATACATGTCTAGTGTATTTTTTGTCAACTTCAAATACATTTCAACAACTAGTGATTTGAAATACCTCCTAACTAAAGAATGGACCTATTTGTAAAATATGAAAAGTTTAGGTACTATAGTGTGAGGCAAAACATATAAAGGTACCAAAATGTAATTTTACCATCAAAATTTCAGGACCTTTTTGTAAAATTTTAAAAGTTTAGGTACTAAATTGTAAGAAAAAATAATTTTGGGTACCAAACTGTAATTTACCAAAATTTGTAGTAAGTGACCAGAAAATTAAAAATTGAAATTGAAAATCATAAAATACAAAATACAAACAAATTACAAATGAGTATCCAAACAATGAATTTGAATTACACGTATTTCAAATGCTAATATTTCGAATACATCCATTTCAAATGCTAATATTTCAAATACCTTATATTTAAAATTCATTTATCCAAACGCACCCTAGGAGAGAATATAGATAGATAATCAGGGAGCTGGTTTGAGTCGGAGGTTCACATTTACAAGCCGTTGATGATGGAGTGGGCGGTTGTAGACTGGTAGTACCGTGAGATGGGATTTTCCCCCTAGAATGCAGCCATCATGCATCTTGATGGTTGCTTGTTGTGGAGAGGCAACTAACGGCGTAGTTAGGTTGAAGTCAGGACGGTGTTTAGCCTCTCAACTTTGAAATATATATGAGATTACACATATAAAATTCGAAAAAAGTTTGAAAAAAGAGCATGCAGTTGATAAGATTACATATAAAATCGATAGTATGTTATATGATGTTTTATAAACTTGATCGGTCAAATATAGCGAGGGGTCGTTTGGTGAGAGTGAATTCTTACCGCCTAATTTGTGCAGCAGCAAATAATAATATGTATAAGTCTGATGTTGTTTTTTTTGCTTACATTAAAATAAATTAGTTACTCTCCCTAAAAACATGCCAATCACGAATTAAGAGCTGACCAATCTATAGCAGCCCATTGTGGTGGTTGTTTTCTTTCCAGTTTGGGAGAAGGCACCCAGCAGACATCTTAATTACAAGGCTGTCCAGTTTGTGCATAAAAAGTACTAATATAGGCTCGCTCGTAACTATCCTAATAACGGGGAAGAATTCCCAGAATACAGCCAAAATTAAACATAATTCCCCTAATACATAACTTTTATAAAATTTTCACAAAATACCCAAGTTTCAAGGGGTTCGAGTTCCATAAACTCGAACAACAACACAGTTCGACGATTAAAAACTCGAACTACAACCACATCGCGTTCATAAACCTCGATCAAAAGTAGATCGTGTTTGGACAACTCGATCACAGTAGATCGAGTTTGGAAAACTCGATCAAACTAGTTCGAGTTTGGAAAACTCGATTTAACATGATCGATGCCAATAAACTCGATCTAGTAAAACGATTTTAGAATCCTCGATCCATATCTGCATAAGACTGACGCCTTAAAACTCGAACCATACAGATTAATTCCTATGGCCTCGAACCACTGGTCAACCGAAGTGTCAGGATAGAGTTGCAGGGATAAGATTCTTTGTTGGTGTAGATCGAGTTCTAGGGACTCGAACTAGTATAGTTCGATTATTCTAAACTCGAACCACTGCTCAATCATTCTGTCCCGTCGCTTTCGGTCCGACATGCTCTAGAATAGGGTGCTCGGGGGTAAAATTATTGGTTGCCGTAGATCGAGTTTAATGAACTCGAACTAGGGTAGTTCGAGTGTTTTGGACTCGAACCACTGCATCAGTTTACGAGGATAAAAAGCCATCACTTAGCACATTCTGGCAGCTCTTTTACTTTCTATCTTCTTTCTTCCAAACACAAACTGCAGCAGCTGGAGCACCATAGCTCAGCAAAGAAGAAATTTTTTGGAGGTAAGTTCTGCTTACGTTGTTTGAATGAGCATATTAGAATTTTGGATTAATTTAGAATTGTTTATACTGTATGTAATGAGCTGCTTCTATAAACTGCAGAAATGGGAAGAAAATTTCAAAAATCGACTTATTGATTCGGTGGAATGGTCGAATTACACATTTTCATGATAGTATTGACTACGAAGATGGTGAATCAAGTACTGTCCCGATTAAGAGCATATTTACTTGGCAAGAACTCAGCCATATTTGTGCGGAACGATGTTGCATAGGAGGGAGAAGAGTATGCAAGATGACTTACCGTATGCCGGTTTACAAGGATTATGCACTTGTATATGAAGGATCAGTTTTGTCTGACGATGATGATGTTAATATGATGGTGAGATTTATTGCAGAGAACAGATTTCCAACTGCTGAGGTGTATGTCGAGACAGAAGTTGTTGGCTAATATGGTGGGGGCGGTTATACCGAACAAGGTGAAGGATCGGGAAAGTTTTCCGGTTCAGGAGATTTTAGAGTTCTGCATGATGCACCATGGCCAACATACGAGGATCGAACTGCAACTGGTCCATTGGTGGAACATGATGGACAGGAGTGGCCAGTATGGGATGAAGAATGGGATTACATAAGGGCACCCAGACAAGCATCTACACCAGCATCTGGCATCAACAATGATCCATATGTGGATAAACCAATTCCTCCGTACACTAGCGAGGCAAGCGACGTGGAAGATGAAGAGTTAGAATCAATGAGTAGTTAAGATGGTGAAGATCTGGAAGTTGACGAGGGGGAATTTGAGCCCCCCAATCCAAGCATCTCAGAGATAGATAGAGAGGTAGGAATTTTTCGCACGAACCGCACTCCTTCGTATACGTCAGGAGTCCATTGATGAGAAGGGTACAAATCGGGAAGTGCTTACCGGATCTGCCGCCCAAACACTTTCAGACCGATGGTAAGGTTGCTCATCCAACAAATCGGTTTCTCGCGGTCCGTCTTGAATGTATAATCTAGGATCGTAAATACTCGGATCCATCTCGGCAATTTTGAGTGATAGAAGTACCAAACTAAAGAAAAAAATCTGATGCGGAAGATCGGGCTTAGCCGCAACCACAGAGCATATTTTTTTCTTCAAGAGTGGTGGGAGGAATAGAGGAAGAAGAATGGAGTGGTGTGGGATTTGGTGGAATGGAAGGGGGTATTTATAGCTGCAGTGGGAGAGTTGATCGAGTTTACAAAACTCGAACCAGTGCATCGATTCACGAGTACTCGATCCGAGTCAAAAGAAGATCGGGGATAGGCGCATTGAACGAACCAGATCGAGTTTAGGGTCCTCGATCAACGGTTGTTCGCCTTTGACGTCATCGATCCGCGTCAACTAAATCGACCACAACCGATACAATCGACTGCATCGAGTTTTGCGCACTCGATCCGCGTCATCCCTGCTTCGCGTGTTTTGGAATCGAACGGCGTGGATCGAGTTTAGAGTACTCGCTCGACGGTAGTGCGCGCCTGACGTCATCGATCCGCGTCAAGCAGATCGATTGCCATAAACTCGATCTACCTGCATCGACTTTCCCACACTCGATCCGCGTCTTCACCACTTCGCTTGTTGAGCAATCGAACGGCCTAGATCGCTTCTCGGTACATCGATCTATGGTAGAGCGCTGCCCATCTCATCGATCCAGTTCGTGTAGTTCGAGTGCTTTATCCTCGATGCACGTGGATCGATTTACTGTCAGTCGAACTCCTACTAGTTCGAGTTCGTTAAATTCGATCCATGTCAAACTTTGGTAGTTTGGGAAATTTTTATAAAAGTTATGTATTGTGAGAATTAGTTTTAATTTTTACTGTATTTAGGGAATTAATCCTAATAACGGAAATCAACCAACAAACTCCATTAATTACTTGTATTGTACATCTTTAGCTTGCGAACTAGACTGTCACACAAAACATGAATTGCGGGCCGGGTGGTTGATTAAATAGATAGATAGATGCGTAAATTAATTAGCGAGCTAGCTGGCGTCGGCGGTTCATGTATCCAAGGCGTTGGTGGGGAGGAAGAGGGAGGGGACGGTTATAGTAGTACTGTACTGGTACAGGCCGACGCCGTGGAATGCTTCTGCCACCACCTTGACGGTGGTTGCTGGCTGTGTCGCTGCTGTTCATCATAGTATTAGTTTTAGCACTAATATTACCGTCGCTGCTGCAGATCTGGAGCAGGGGCGCTGCCTTGAGCTGCCTCCGTCGGCGGCTGGAATTGTAAGAGTTGTTGAGGTGGAAGATGAGATTAGATTCCTCGGCCTCCTTGATCTGGTCCAGCTTCACCTGCTTGTCCCTGCACTTCCTGCTGCAAAAACCTTGGTCACCCCTGTACATGTACACGTCTTCTTTAGGGCTCAACTTGGTGCTGCAGAAACGGCACGACTGCAGCAAGTGATCTTCATGAGGACTAGTAGAATTCGAAGAAGATGATGGAAGGGCAGGGGGAAGGAGTGATGTTAGGGATTTCGTGATGACATGATTGGTATGATGTTGATCGTGGTGGTGGCCGAATATTTGCAGCAAGGAAGCAGCGGTGTCGGCGAGGAGAAGCGCTTGCAGTCCAACTACCCTGCTCCGGTGGACGGGCACCTGCAGCGGGGTCATCATCTTCATACTCATTACTAGCTCACACAAATTAGACCGGATCGGAGAGATGAATGGATAGATCGATGTCAAGAGTGAAGGAGGGAGAAGTGTATGTGTGGTTGCTTTGCTTGATTGATCTGGCGGGGCTATCTATAGCTGCTACACTATATAGTCTCTTCGCGGGCAGGGCACTGCGAGTAATTGAGCAAAAGAAAAACGTGAAAGAGATGCGTACGGGGAGATGAATAAGAATAATAATTTTATTGTTGTTCATTATTAGGAAGGATAGGATTCCAAAGGCCGGTCATGTCATGTCCACATATGTACCACTCACCAAGACCCCACTAACAAATGAAAAAGAGAGAGCCATATATATAACGGAGGTGATTTGATATGGCGTTGAAGAAATTAATCCAATGCAATTCACGTGGTTACTTTTACAAACGTTGTTGTTTACTGTTTAGAGAAAAAGACACCCCAATATAGTTCATATTTTATTTTTACAAGCAACGCGTTGGCCCTAGCGCTCTCTCTCTCTCTCTCTCTCTCTCTCTCACAGTGAGTCAGTGTGGTAATAAAAGTTGATATGACTATTGACTAGCTTATATTATATATATGTGACCCACCCACTCATAGTAAGTCTTCTGCATTATTGCTAGTTTGGTACTGCCAGCGACAATGCACGCAGTAGGGTGAACAAACACACCCGTAAACCGACCCACCCGTCCAACCCGATCCAACCCACCCGTATTTATTGCTAAATCGAAGGTTTTGGGTTGGGTGAGGGTTTTCTTTTGTACAACCCGCCTCTTTTGGGTTGGGTTTGGATTTTGGATTACACAACCCGTAGAACCCGACCCAACCCGTGTTCCAATTATTGGTATGAGTTCGTATCCAAAAAAATATTTATATCGTATATAGTCATACTTATGAGAAAATTAAGATATTTCGCCATGTTTTTCTCTTAAAGTCTCACTAATCTAATGCATTCTTCGCCTTAAAGTTTAGACATATGTTTAATATAGCTATGATTCACGTAATTTTTTTTTCTTGTGTTGAATTTTAAAAGAATATCATATTATGGATGCGTTCATTTGTAACCTTTTTAGCCTATTTCAACAAATGTCGTGAAAAAAACTAGACATAAGTTGAAGTAAATCAAGTTTTATTAAAATTCAAACAATATTTGTGAATTTTGATACCTTTCACCTCGGTTTATTCGTTTGAATTTTTAATTTGTTATAAAATATTTTTTTTTTCCGTTGAATCAAATCTATTTCGTATATTTTACCAAAAAAAAAAAAAATCTATTTCGTATTGATGAAATGAAGCCAATACAACGAGCATAGCAAAATGCTCTATGAGGTCCCACACAACTCAAAATGAGCCACCCTTCTATACAGAACTACTTTACCAAACCTGTAAAACTATGAGTAAGCTATCTAAAGGTATCCTATCTTCTCCAGTTCCTTACGCATCACCACATTCCCTGCCACCAGAAAGCACAAGTCCGCCTTTATGAGAAAAGCGACTTCCTCAGGATCCCTTCTGTTTTTTCCATGCACCATAAGACAACGTTCTTTACAAATAAATGCTAGGAGCATGCACCACATCACCCCATGCCACCGTCAAGAGTTACCTTTGCTAGCTATAAGACAGACCTCAGTTAGCATTGAGTCCCAATCCCAGAAATTCAAAAGCTTGCATCCCAGCGTAACTGCAACTCTACGTGTGAACATACACTGCAAGAATAAGTGCTCTCTAGTCTCAGTTACAGATGTAGATCCACATAGCACACAGGATGCATCAGTAATTTTCCCCCATCGCTGCAATTTTTCCTTAGTCACAATGGCATTCTTGACAATGAGCCAAGCTAGCAGATTATATCGAGGAGGACATGGTGTGCCCCAGATAAGTTTATACCACTGGACCTCCTGCTGTCTACTGCGAAGTGAATCCCATACTGTTCGGACAGAGAATTTGTGCATCAGGTGAGACCCCCAGAAGACTCCTTCAGTTCCTCGTCGTAGCCAAGGGCTAACAATGTGCCTCAATTTTAGCAGCTTCCTCCAAGTCCAAGAACTGCTAAACTGGGGTTTCATCGACCAAAGGTCCCCCTGTCTACATTTGTACTCACGCATCCAGGCCACCCAGAGAGTACCTGAATTGAGGAGAAACAACCAGAGCATTCTCACAGTACAAGCCTGATTCCAGGCCAAAAGATCCTTCACCCCCAACCCACCTTCTCGCTTTGGAAGGGCAATTTTATCCCAGGCTACCTTTGCACGACCTTCATCAGTTCCATGCCATAAAAACTGAGAACACAATTGCTGCACCCTCTTGAGAACCAGTTTAGGCAAGACGAAAATTTGCATCCAATATTGCACAATCCCCAATAAAACTGAATTAAGCAATTGTAATCTGCCAGCATAAGTAAGCTTCTTGGCTCGCCATGATCGAATTCTTTTAGTTATTTTATCAACCAAGATGTCCACTTCCTTTGATGATAGCTTCCCTGTAAGCAGAGGTAAACCCAAATATCTAACTGGTAAAGAGCCCTCCTGGAACCCCGAGAGAGATAAAGCTGTATTCTTAAACTTTACAGACTCCCCCCAAAATATATTTCACATTTCGAAGGGTTGCATTTAAGTCCTGAGATTCTGTAAAATTCCTCCAAAACAGACTTTACTTGAAGAATAGCTTGGCCTGATCCAGAGGTAAAAACTAGTATATCATCCGCAAAACATAGATGGTTCAATCCTATTCTTTTGCACTGGGGATGATAAGGGATCCTACCAACTTGACTTGCCTGCAACAGTAGAGTGGAGAGACCCTCCATGGCAATAGTAAAAAGGTATGGGGACAGGGGATCCCCCTGCCTCACACCCTTTCGAGCTCGAAAAAATCCACATAAACTTCCATTCACGTTAATACTGTAATGAGCTGTCTGAACACAACACTTGATCCAATTAAGAAACCTTTCTTGAAATCCCATAGCCGCCATCATCAGAAAAAGATAATTCCAATTAACAGAATCAAAAGCTTTCATGACATCTATCTTTATAGCACACCTAGATGATAGGCCAGATCTATGATAGCCACTGACCAACTCTTGAGCTAAAAGAATGTTGTCCATAATACTGCGACCCTTAATAAAAGCAGACTGTGTAGGATTTATAATCAAAGGAAGAACTTCCCTAATCATATTTCATATGATTTTGGCTATAATCTTATAGAGGAGGTTCACACAGGAAATAGGTATGAAATTCTTAAGGTGCTCAGCATTAGGGATCTTAGGAATTAAAGAAACAGCCGTAGAGTTTATTCCACCAGGGAGATTACCTCTTTGAAAGAAGTCCAGCACTCCGTTAGTAACATCTGCTCCAATAATATGCCAGGTCTTCTTATAGAAACCTGCAGAAAATCCATCAGGGCCAGGAGCCTTTTGGGAGTTCATTCCAAAGACAACATTCCTGACTTCATCTGCAGAAATAGGCTGGATCAAGGCATCTTTATCTGTCTCAGGGATCTGCACTCTCACCAGAGCTTCTACCATTGCTCTAGTAGGGGAGATTTCTGCATTTACTTCCCCTAATAATTTCTTATAAAAGCTTACCACCTCTCCCACAATCTGGTCTGACTGAGTTAAAGGAACTCCCAAATCATTAACTAGCTTTCGAATTGCCTTCTTAGAATTTTGGATTTTGACTGCTTGATGGAAAAAACCAGAACATTTATCCCCTCGGTTGAGCCAAGAAATACGTGACTTTTGCCAGCAAAAACTCTCATACGCAACTGAGATCAATTCATACTTTTCCTCCATCCGCCGCACTTCAGCAAAGTGCTCAACAGTGGGATAAGAAAAGGCAAGCAGTTGTGCCTGCTTCAACTCATTCTCAGCATCCTTGACCTGATCCTGCAACCCCCCATAAACCTCCTGATTAAATCTCTTCAAAGCTTTTTTTACTTCTTTTAGCTTTCCCTGAACCACCTGCAAAGGAGAGCCCTTGACTTCTGTTTTCCAAGCCTTCTCAACTGTTGGCAGAAATAGTGGATGCTCCGCCCAAAATTCAAAGTACTTGAATGGTTTGGGCATCGATTTGATTGGTGCTTCTGTGCATACCTGGATACCACAATGATCCGAGAAAGGAGCTGGGAGAGCCTCCATAGAACAGTCTTTGAAAATCTCCACCCATTTCATGTTTACAAGAGCTCTATCCAACCTTCTTGCAATAGGATTATTCTGCTGCCGATTTGTCCACGTGAACTGAGGCCCCGTTGTTCTGTAATCTAATAGCTCCAGCCTATCAATCCACTCATTAAAATCAGTCATACTAGTAGTGATACTCCTAACATTTGATGTTTCTGCTGGGGCACGAACAGTATTGAAGTCCCCCCTACCAGCCAGGGGCAATCCCCAACTTGAATTCTTCCAATTGTATCATACGTATGCTTTCTCTCTATCTCATCATTAGCAGCATATACTGCTGTTAAAAAGAATCTCTCCTCATTATACCCTTCCACTATTGAATGAACAAAATTCTTCCCTGGCTGCAAAATTGTAAGATTAATGTCTTGATTCCAAAACAGCCACACTCGTCCAAGATTCGAATCCTTGCAATTCAAACATTTCTTCCATCCCTCAAAGACTACTTCCACTGACTCCTCAGCTTTATTCGATTGAATTCTCGTTTCTAGGACCGCTACTACATCTACTTTATTCCTACAAAGTATCCGCAGCAAATCAATTGCATATTTTGTGTTGGGTTGGGTTTTTACATAAAAATATCGCCAACCCGACCCAACCCAATTAGAAACAAACCGTAGGGTTTAGATTTTTTTGGTTGGGTTTGGGTTTAATATTTTCCAAACCGTAGTGCATGGGTCGGGTGATTAAAATGCCTAAACCCGGACCACCCGACCCATGTACACCTCTAGCACGCAGCATTTGTCAAATCGGTTTAAATCATTGAGCCGGTCAAGACTCAAGAGGAGTTTGAAATTTAATGATGTGGTTGATCTCTAAGCAGGTTTGAGTCATTTTAGACGCTTTCTAAATATATATACAAATAAGGTAATAATTAAAGATTAAACCAATTAAATCGTGGTATTTTGTTGTAACTTGTACTAGTCATGTATTTTCTTATTTGAGAATTTTTCATTATTTTTAAATTTAATATTTAGAACAGAACACCCCCTAGATAAAATTTATATGGGTCAGCCACTATGTGCAATCAAAACACTTTTCAAATCTCCTGTGAAACTTCAATGAATCATATCTCATTCGTTTGACATCATGTATCAAATTTTTTTTTCCCCGGTAATTGATCTCAAAATGTTTTACATACAACAATTAGAATCTTTATGTTATACAACTTGATATCACTTTGATATTTTTAGCTAACTTTCTCATGTCTTCCTACCACTGACATATCGTGAAATTACAATTATGATAATATCATGATATGATAGTGGTATGCGAATGTTATCATTCTTACCACAGTGGTAAGACTATTGTATTTTTTTATTTTATTTCTGAGTGATATCAATGATTAAAAATAGTTAAGCTTACAATTCTACCCACGACCCCTAAAAGGCTCTACTGAGGCCACCCCCAAGAAATCAAAAGATTCTAGCTCTACAAGAGACAATAGTAGTGCTTTACGCACTACTCTATGGGCAGCATTGTTGGCGGATCTAGGTACCGCCCTAAACTCTATACAAACAGACAAAGAGCTAAGGATTTGGATACACTCTCGTAACACCGGACTACCAAGCGAATCTTCTAAGACGCCATGACGGACTTGGTTGACCACCACTTCGGAGTCGCCTTCGACTATCACGTGGGACAAGGATCTTGAAGCTACAAAGGAGATAGCATCCCTGAAAGCTAGAAGTTCAGCCAGATAAGGGTTGACTATTCCTTGATGCTGCAACTCGACCGCCAGCCTAACATGCCCGTCTGAGCCACGGATAACAAACCCAGTCGAGCACCCAGAGGCGCTAACAGCTGCGTCGACGTTGATCTTCAAATAGCCTTCTGGTGGAGGGATCCAATAGGTGGCTGAAATGTTTGGGAGTAGAGATCTGCGGGGAGGAGGGGGGAAGGAGACTGGAAAATTCGAGGACCTGGTTGTAGAACTGTCTGGCTAAGGATCGGACATGGGGTTGGGTAAATTCAAAGGTCACTTCATTTCTAGATTTCCAGATTCTCCAAAGTAAACAGACGCATCAGAGAATGTGGAATGGGGAGGTCTCAGAGACCATGACATGTCGCCACCATAGACTAAAATTAACAGTCTGGGCGGTCTCAATAAAGTTGCTCAATCCCACTAAAGACCACAATCTGATGGCTAGGGGGCATCTGAAAAATAAATGTTCGATACTTTCTCGATGTCTCCAGCAGACAGGGCATTGGTTAAGGCAGTTTACTCCATAGACTAAAATAATTGAATCATTCACAATTCATCCCATTTTAAAGCAGGGTAAAATACTTCGAGTGCCATTAAAGTATGAGAATTGGGGGAGTCATACCACTTAAGTATGAATAGGGCGTCGGGTACCACTAATATCACAGAATTGTGCATCCGTCCAAAATTCCGTCCATCTACCGTTAAGAAAGAATAAATATTATTTTTATATATAAAAAAATTATAAAACAAAATTGAAAACAAAACACAGAAGAGAGCTATGGCTATCGGAATTTGGCAGAGATCTTCTACTACTGAGGGCGAATTCTTTGGGTAAGGAGGATTTATTTTTGGACTCATCTTTCTTGTCACTCCCGCCTTTAATGGATCTTCATTCTTCAAGCAACAGTTGGCCAAATCGGGGTCGCCTGGAGCTGCAGCGGTGGCGGCTACAGAAGGCAGTTTGAGTTACGGGTTCCCCGATCAAGCGACGAGGTATTATCAAGGCGGGGGATTTGGCGGCTACTGACAGAGTCCATTGAAGAAATGAAGTGGAGAAAGCAGAAGAACTACTCTGCAGAAGAAAGAAGAAGATGAAGACTCGAAACTCCTGCTGGAGAAACGTTTCGAGTAGAGTTCCAGAGGCTTATTTGCTTTAGTGGTGCTGCGCACCGTTTTATCCTAATTCTAGTATTAGCCGTTAAAGAACAGTGTTTATTTAAACACAGCCAGTCGAGATGTGACAAGTGGCTATTATCTGTAACCCCAATTGCAAGCTGATATAAAAGGATGCAGAGCAGCTTACTGCTGACTCTGTACATTTCGGCCAAATTCTTAACCTAGCACCTGAAAATCAACATGGTATCAGAGCGGCTGACCTAGGGCCGCCTTCCGCAGCACGATGTTCGGGCAGACTGAATCCACCGACGAGACGCACAATGTCAGCGGCGGATCTCAGAATGCTAGCGGTGCACGAGTTCAGTTTGGTTCATTTGGAGCAGATCAGAGTGGTGTCGTCGTCTTTGGTAACCCTCTTTATCTGAACCCAAATGAAAGTTTTTCTCAACCCATCGTTTCTGAATCACTCGATGGAAGTAATTACTCCATGTGGAGTAGATCCTTGAAGAAAGCACTGAAGATGAAACACAAATTGGGTTTCATCGATGGATCTATGGTGATTCCTGCCAGAACTGATCCGAACTTTCCTTTATGGGATAGTTGCAACATTGCTGTTGTAACCTGGATTTTGAATTCACTACAAAAGGACATTAAAAGATCTGTGATGAGTCATGAAAATGCAAAGTCTCTGTGGGATGAACTCCATCGTAGGTTTGGTCAGTTGAATGCTAACAGATTGACGAATCTAGAAGATGAAATCCACAGATGCAAGCAAGGGAACATGTCCATCACGCAGTATTATACCTTAATCAAGGGTTTGTGGGATGAATACACAGAATACAGTCCAATTGTTGAATGTAACTGTGTTCCAGCAAATCCAAACCCATGTACTGCAGTGGTGGCTTACAATCGAAAGAAAGAAACAGACTACCTGATCAGGTTCCTTCGGGGTCTAAACCCTGAGTTTGAAGGGGTCAAGAAGCAACTACTGATGCTGAAGCCACTACCCACTGTAGCTGATGCAGTGGATGACCTTCTTCAGCATGAACAAGAGGTGAAGGCAAACCAGACAGGTGGTTCAAAGAAGTCTCAGACTGTAGCTCTGGCAGTGCAAGCTGAGACCAACAAGAACAGTGATGATAAGGGTCAAGGGAAGAAATACTGCAAGTTTTGCAAAAAGACTAATCACAACATTGAAGAATGTTGGACCTACAAGAGGAAGAACAGAGAGCAGGAACAAGGAGGAAGCTCTCACACTGGACCTCAGAAATTTGTAGGCTCAGTTTCACAAGGTAATTCAAGTGGAAGTGAAACAACCTCTGAAGTTAGCTACCATAATGAAGGAAATGCTGTAAGTCACTCTTCTCCCAGTTTCACTCCAGAAGAGATGAACAAGTTGAGATTCCTGCTGCATTGTGGTGCTAACAACCCAGTTCCTCCCACACACTCTTCCTCACCATCACCACCCACCTCACCTTCCATACACCACCAAGCATATTTTGTTTCACAGTATCTGCCCCCTTTTCCTAACTACTCAGGTAAATATGTTCTAGCAACAAACATAGTACATAATACCTCTAAACCTGATAGTTTATGGATATTAGATACTGGAGCATCAGATCATATTGCTTGTAGCCTAGATTTGTTTACTGAACATAGACAAGTACAAGATGTGTTTGTCCATCTCCCAAACTGTTCCAAGGTTGTAGTGAGTCATGTAGGCACTGTGAGATTACCTTTTGGTCTATATCTATACAATGTCCTACTAGTTCCTAGCTTTTCCTTCAATCTGGTTTCAGTGAGCAGACTTACACATGACTTCCCCATTTCCTTACACTTTCACTCTGATATTTGCCACATTCAGGACCTTCTAAGCAAGAAGACGATTGGTTTAGCAAAAGAAACTAAAGGCCTCTACCAGCTTACCTTTTCTTCTCAGACCAAAGCCCTTCCTGCCTCACATAAAAGCCAAGCTGCAAGTGTTTTCAACTTCAACCCTCAACAAGTATACTTGTGGCACTGGAGATTAGGACACCCTAGCAATGATAGACTTAGTTTGTTACAGCACATTGACTCCTCTGTAACTCAATCTAAAGTTGATCATTGTAATATCTGTCATTTTTCCAAGCACAAAAGACTACCTTTCCCTGTTAGTACACACAATGCAGTTAGGCCTTTTCAACTTGTTCATGTTGACATTTGGGGACCCCTTTCTGTTATGTCATATGATGGCTACAGTTATTTCCTTACAATTGTTGATGTTTGTTCAAGAGCTGTTTGGGTGTATCTGATGCATGGTAAAGGTGAAGCTAGGGAGTTTCTGAAGGGGTTCTGTGTGTTGGTTAAAAACCAGTTTGCTACCACAGTGCAGACTATTAGAAGTGATCAGGGGCAAGAATTTAATATGTGTGATTTCTTTACCAGTGAAGGCATTGAACACCAAATGTCTTGTGTCTACACACCTGAGCAGAATGCCAGGGTGGAAAGGAAACACCAACACATATTAAATGTGGCCAGGTCTCTCAGATTTCAATCTGGGATTCCCTTGCAATATTGGAGTGATTGCATTCTTCATTCTGTCTACCTGATTATTAGAATGCCAACTCCAGTTCTTAACAACTTATCACCCTTTGAAGTACTCTATAAGAAACCACCCTACCTTGGCAACCTGAGAGTGTTTGGTAGCTTAGTCTATGCTGGAACTCCCTTACCTGGCAGGACTAAGTTCTCCCCCAGATCCAGACAATGTGTAATGCTAGGCATTCCACCAGGGATCAAAGGCTACAAACTACTAGACATTCATACAAATCAGGTTTTAATTTCCAGGGATGTGGTTTTCTATGAAACTATTCTCCCCTTTAGAACTGAAAATCATCAGTCTACTTCTCCCCCTACCCCTGATCCTATTTCTACTCCTGTTACCCCTCCTACTACTGCTCCTGATCTGGTCATCCCTAGCACTTCTAATCCAGTCCCTCAGCCTCCCTTGTCTTCTGATACTGATCCAATCTCAGCTGATGAGGGGGATGAACTGGACAACTCATATGAAGTGCCTGAGTTTGAACCTGAGTTGGAACCTCAACAGGAGTATGAACCACCACAACCTACTAGACCCAAGAGGAACTACCAGCTACCTAGCAAGTATAGTGATTGTGAACTGGATCCTAGTTTACAATTTGGTGCCTTTGGTGCTTCTGGACAGAATGCAGCTGTCAGTAGGTACCCTATTGCACTGAATGTGGATCAATTGAACTCTGCTGACAGGAAATATGCATTAAGCATTATCCACCAGGAAGAGCCACTGACCTATCAAGAAGCCATCAAATATGAACACTGGAGAAGGGCTATGAGAGAAGAGTGGGACTCATTGGAAGCCAATCAAACCTGGGACATAGTTCCACTGCCTGAAGGAAAGAAGGTGATTGGAAATAAATGGGTTTATAAGATCAAACTCAAGCCAGATGGTTCTCTTGAAAGGTTTAAATCGAGATTGGTTGCAAAGGGATTCACACAAGTGTATGGGATTGATTTCCTAGACACATTTTCCCCAGTTGCCAAGATCAACTCAGTGAAGGCTCTACTGGCTATTGCAGCAGTGAGGAATTGGTCATTGGAACAAATGGATGTTTCAAATGCCTTCCTACATGGTGAATTAAATGAGGAAGTATATATGCAGCTGCCACCAGGGTTGGATTTGGAAACATCAGGACCACAGAAAATGGTTTGCAGACTGAAGAAATCCTTATATGGATTAAAGCAAGCATCCAGACAGTGGTTTGCTAGACTGAGCAGCTTTCTATTGAAGAATGGATTCAGTCAATCAGCATCAGACTATTCTCTATTTACCAAGTGGATTAGAGGCAGAATTGTGGTGTTACTAGTTTATGTAGATGACATAATAGTAGGGGGAGATGCTCTGAAAGACATAGAACAAGTGAAGAAGGTTCTGAGTCAAGAGTTCAAGATGAAGTTGCTTGGTCCATTAAAGTATTTCCTGGGCTTGGAAATCAATAGGACAGCAAGTGGAATAAGTGTGTGTCAGAGGAAGTATTGCCTAGAGTTGCTGAAAGAAACAGGTTACCTTGATGCAAAAGGGTGTCAGACACCAGTTGATTACAAGGTAAAACTCTCAGCAGCACAAGGAAAACCATTGACAGATCCAGAGCAGTATAGAAGATTGGTGGGGAGATTACACTACATCACAATCACCAGACCAGACCTGTCATTTGCTGTTCAACAGCTATGTCAGTTTCAAAAGAAACCACATGAGGAGCATCTTCAAGCAGCCTACAGAGTTATAAGGTATTTGAAGAGTAATCCAGGTCAAGGAATTCACTTTGACAGCAATGCTGAACTGAAGTTAACAGGGTTTTGTGATTCTGATTGGGCAAGTTGTCCAGACACCAGAAGGTCTACAACTGGCTATTGTACCTTTCTGAAAATCACTTCTTACCTGGAAGACTAAGAAACAAACCACTGTCTCAAGATCATCATCTGAAGCAGAGTACAGGGCATTGGCAATAACAGTTTGTGAAATCCAATGGCTAAAAGGTTTGCTTGAAGAGTTGAGTGTAAGAGTGCCACTACCAATCACTGTTTTCTGTGATAACAGGTCAGCCATACACATTGCTGAGAATCCTGTTTTTCATGAGAGAACGAAGCACATAGAAATCGACATACATGTTACAAGGGAAAGGATCAAGACAGGTTTGATCAAGCTTGAACATGTGAGCACTGTTAATCAGTTAGCAGACATATTCACAAAAGGATTGGAGCAAGCAAGGCTAAAGGATCTGTTGTCCAAGTTGGGAGTCATCCTTCCTGCCACAACTTGAAGGGGGGTGACAGAGTCCATTGAAGAAATGAAGTGGAGAAAGCAGAAGAACTACTCTGCAGAAGAAAAAAGAAGATGAAGACTCGAAACTCCTGCTGGAGAAACGTTTCGAGTAGAGTTCCAGAGGCTTATTTGCTTTAGTGGTGCTGCGCACCGTTTTATCCTAATTCTAGTATTAGCCGTTAAAGAACAGTGTTTATTTAAACACAGCCAGTCGAGATGTGACAAGTGGCTATTATCTGTAAACCCAATTGCAAGCTGATATAAAAGGATGCAGAGCAGCTTACTACTGACTCTGTACATTTCGGCCAAATTCTTAACCTAGCACCTGAAAATCAACAGCTACAGCGGCGCGAGAGGTGGTGGACAGTGCCAGGGGGAGCAATCAATGGTGAGATCGACGTCGGGCAGATCGTCGCTGGAAAGCGACGCAGTTTGGAAGAGGAAAACTTGTTTTTTTCTTCCTTTTCTATAATATTTTTTAATTTTTTTGACCAAAAATAATATTTTATTCATTCTTAACGGTAGATGGAAGGAATTTTGAACGGATGCACAATTCTGTGAAATCAATGGTATCCGACACCCTATTCATACTTAAGTGGTATGACTCCCACAATTCTCATACTTTAGTGGCACTCGATGTATTTTACCCTTTTAAAACAAATATAAATATATTTACCTACTCGAGACAACTCAAATCCAAAACCAAAATAAAAATACTTGCAAATTTGAACGACCAATTGTTCTAAACTGAAGCAAAAAGGAAAAAAACAGAAGATCAACACTGCTGCAATTCTCAAGCTTCAATTGGACATTCCTCAAAACCTAGACTCTTCCAATTTACATCCCCATTTCTCCAAGCAACTTCAAACCTCGGTTCATCAGGTTTTTGCAATCTGCATCTTCATTCAACACAAATCCACATCACATGATGACCTAAATATAAATAAGTAAACATAGCAGATGATAAAGAACAAATGAATCTATCACATATACAATTGCTAGTAGAGACCAGCTTAATTCATTCAATACTAATAATAACAATAAATCTGATTGCATGTAGCACATTTAACCAATTAAGGAGGATATTTGACAAAAACAAAAATATGTCAATGGATTAGCACTCAAATATATAGCAATGTTTTTTTTTTTTCAGCAGTTGCTCTGCGGGTCCTCTGCTGCTTAGAAACAAATACCAATTGTTGAAAGAATTATAATAATTAATCCAAATCATATTATCACACCCTGATATGCAGCAACTTTGCCATCCACTCTATTTCTATCCAAAACACATTATCACATCCTCATATGCAGCAACTTGATATGCAAACATTTCCATAAATTAATTTGGACTTTGCATGCAAACAAATACAAGAGCCAGCAAATGGTTCAGGATTCATTACCTGTGCGCCAACTGCAAGATGAGTGCTTGGCTTGACGAGGATGAGATGTGAAGCAGATGGGCGATTAGGATTTGAAATGGCCAAATGGGGGTGAGACTTGGAGTAGCTCTTTGCTGTCTGTCACCTATTTAATTATTTATGTGAAAATTGAAAGGGTTATAGGTACAATATGCCCTTCTACTATGACGTTTTATCAAATATGTCCCTCTACTATTTTTTACACCAAACATGCCCCTGTACTTTGTAAAAATTATCAAACATGCCATTTTGTTAAAATTTTCATCCAAAAACCGTTAACCAACGCCGAACTTTAGTTTGCGCGACACAAATGACTAAAATATCCCTAATAAATTCACTTTAGAATTTTTGGTTCTTTTTTATAATCAAATCATTCAAATATTTCACTTTGAAAAGACCCAAAGAAATAAAACAGGGGACAAAACTGACATTTTCCATCCCATTTGCCGATGTCGGGTCGTCTAAATCTCAATTCAACAATGATTGACGATTTTTTCAATGGAAATTTTAACAGAAGGGCATGTTTGATAATTTTTTCAAAGTACAGGGGCATATTTGATGTAAAAAATAGTAGAGGGGCATGTTTGATAAAACGTCATAGTAGAGGGGCATATTATATTTGATTCAAAGGGAAGGGTAGGCGTGAGTTCTGTGCGTGGTTTCGAGGATGGATTATTGATGATGTAAATCGGGAATGGAGTGTCAAGAACCAGTTGCTCCCAATAACTCGAGTTGTTGGGAGAAGGTTACGCTGGATCTTATACCACTCTCTAACACCCCCCTCAAATGAAAGCCAACCCATGGGCTTGAAGTTTTGCACAGGCCCACCATACCATGTGCTTGAAAGACATCGGTTAATATTGGGGGTCGTGGAGAGTCGAACACATGACCTTTCGGTTCTAGGCTCTGATACCATGTCAAGAACCAGTTGCTCCCAATAACTCGAGTTGTTGGGAGAAGGTTACGCTGGATCTTATACCACTCTCTAACATGGAAAGCGAGGAGAGAGGTGATTGGGAATTTGTGAAAGTAAATAGTTTAGGTTTGGTAGATTCAAAGTCTGACGTCACAACCACGCGATCAAATCTATGTTAGGCTACATCGAAGTACTTGAATCAGCATTTACTGATCACATATATCAATAGATATTCAGTAAGCATAAGCTCCTTGTTACAGCTATCGCAGCAGAAGAATACCAAAAGCTACAGCGCCATGTCCAACTCGTCCCGTAGAGTAACTCACAGCACTGCAGCAGAGTCTACAACTACGAGCAGTTGACTGCGACATCGAGCTTGTCCAGTTCATTGGACAACCTTAATCCTGCTCTGCCGCAAGTTTCTTCAGAGAATGGGTTGAAGCTAAGCACGTTTCCGATGTTGATGGGACTGACCGAGCTCAGAGGTTGTTTGTGTTTCTGAAGCGAGGCGCATGATGTAAGATTAATGAAGGAGAGACACAAATACGCATAATGCATCTTAAAAGTGTCTGCAAGTATTATTCATAAAGGCTTTGGCTTTCTTCTCAAACAATTACGTCTTGAACCATCTCACCAACCCACAAACCCCATTGAAAGACCAGATAAAAGTAAGACTATCATCACTGTTCTTCATCTCATTCCACGCTTCTTCCAATCACAATTCACAATCAGCCATTTCATGAATCACAAAATTTCCCTCACATACACAGTCAACGAATTTAGAAGGGGAAACAGCTACTTCCCCCCAAGTTCCAACTGCAGTTACCCGACTATTCATCACTTTTATCAGTAAGAATCCACAGTAAGCAGCAGTTCCCAACACTTTCCATGACAAGAAGAACAATACCAAAATCATCAACCACTTATAAGTACAGCTGAATCAGTTCATCACTGACTACCGATGGCGTTAGTACACCGAGATCAGTGAACAGCAGAGTAAGATACTGAGGTGGCGTATAATCCCGAGCAGATGTTTCAACCTCTACCTTCGATGGAATTGGCACTCCAAACTCTATGGGGCGTAAGGCAGGACCCATGTCCTTCTGGTCTAGTGGATACAGACGAGCAAACTGCAAAACCAACATAACATAAGAGCATAACTATCACAAGCAAAAGACAAATGTGTTTAGAATAATTCCAGATAAGCAAGTTATAGTATGCAGGGGAGTAACAAGAAATTACCTTGTAGCTTTCAGCTGCCACGTAAACAGGTTTGTTCATGCTGTGGGCCACGAGGGCAATCTGATACGTCCCCATCATGTTGATTATACCTCCACTTTCCACCACTCCATCGGCTCCAACAAACACCATGTCCACCTCATCCATGGAGTAGGCAACAGCGGAGTCTATAAGGAGCTTCACCGGGACATCAAGCTTGGCTAGCTCATTAGACAACCTTAATCCTGTTCTGTCCGGCCTTCCCTCTACAGTTTAATACATATAGGGATGTCAGTCGATGACAAGAAGAAGAAAGTAGAGACAGTCAAAGTTGAATTGCTGAATGACAGAATGATAACATGCATTGCAAGAGAAGGAAAATATGCTAGTTAACATCTCTAATGCAGAGTTCAGGACATGAAATTACATAATCGAAAGAGGTAGTCAAATGATCAAAGATATAAGAGTCTATGAGAGAGTCAGGCGCTATGTAAGAGCTTCTTAAAATTTAACACACAGGGCAATCTCTAACAACGTGCAGCAGTGAGTTTCAAGCATACCTGTGCAGAAAACTCGAAACAGTTTTTTACTTTGAGCTGCAGTCTTCAGAACTTCCAACACAACTCTCGAGAAGCCATGAACCAATATTGTACAACCATCAAAGATGAAATCTTGGCTAAGCATCGCAATGATCTTACGTGCCTGCAGACAAATCAACCAGTCAGTCTCTGTGAATACCAATTCAAAGTTCAAAATGCTTAAAAAGAAACTAATGGATTGCGTCTTGGAGCTAGAATGGCCACCTTGTACGATATCTCGCCAAACTTCTCAGCTCGTTCAATCAAGCGGGTCTTAGCCGAATTGAAGTCCTCATACTCCAAGGCTGAAGTTCTGGTTACATATCGCATGAACAGATCACATCCTGCAGTTAAAGATATTGATGTTGTGTCCCAGGACTGGACACCCAAGGTTTAGTTAGTGATCATGATAAAAGAGGCAGCCACTCATGCATATTAGTTTATTTCAGTAGTAAGTTTGGTTAATGACAACTTGATATCGATATGATCCATTCCCAATCATATGGTAAAATAACAAGACAACATTTGATCAGCGGCATGTGATAAGATTGAATCACAGAAGTAAGGAAGCATGTAATCAGAGGCACGAGGAACTAAAACTTCAGGAATTTTGCAGTGCAAGTAAGAACAATCATGGATTTAGAGAACTTGAAACATTGCCACACAAGATTTCGAGATCAAGACACATTTGGTTCACCTATTATTTCACCTCCATCAACAACCAAATTATGAATCACCACTCCATCTAACAGATTATATAATCACTCGAGGAACAAAGGCATCCCCTTATCAGCTTTTCCATCAAAATTCAAAATTTGCATATCAAGAAGTGTATGCTAAGCAAAACTAGGATGTTAATTAAGCGTTGCTGAGCAGAAAGTAGTTTCTTCCTAAATAGCTAGTCTGGTTCTCGACTATTTTCTCATCCTAGCTCCAAGAAATGCAGAACGCCAATCTGATTCTGACAAAGTAACTCAAGAGAGTCGCGCAAGAAAACGGAAGGAACTAACCTTGAGGGAGTCAGAGGCCTTCTTGAGCTCAATCTCGAGCTCCATCATGGTCGTAGCCTGGCTATTCCGAATGACGGCGGCAAGAGCCCTGATAGCAGCGACGGCCTCGGCCAAGTCGGGCTGTTTCCGCCAATTGTTGAACTCGTCGATGACGCTGAACGGCTTGCCCGAAGGAGCTCCCTGGTCGTTATTACTGGCATCGTCGTCGGCTTCGGGGAGGTGGCCGACGGCGGCCTGAGCCTGGGCGAGCCAGTCGCTGGAGACGACGCCGTGGTGGGCGGCGCGGGTCTGGTAGTAAGCGGAGATTTTGTCGGTGAGGGGATTTGGATTGGGATTAGGGTTAGGATCAGCCATGGTGGTGGAGGGAGGTAGCGGAGAGGAGAGCGGGATGGAGAGGGCGTCGCCTCGTGCGGTGTCGTTTGGCTGCTGCTGCCGATTGTCGAGGATGAAAGACGGCGATCTCCACCACATAGCGCGGGTAGTTTGCTCCTTCATTTTTTACTGCTTCTTCCTCCACGGGATTAGTGGCTGTAAGAATTGAGATGATGGTAGTAAAACTGTTGGTAATTCCCTTTTAATTTGGTGTGCTTATACTGTATAAGAATTTGATTTCTATGATTTACAGGTGCGAATATTACGAAATATATGACCTACCAATTTCAGCTTTCAATTTGATTTGTTTATTTCGGTTTATTGTCCTTGTTTTGATTTTTCTCCGGTACAAAAACTCATTGAAATTATCGAAACATAAATCTTTGTCTTGACTTTTGAGAGTATAAACCGTTTTTCTATTATATACACTCTGAAAATTTTCTCATACTTAAACCATCTCGAAAAACAAACATGGTACTCGGTTTTGTCCAGTTAATTTCTCCCCTCTAAATTTTGAGCTAAATAGGTGGATGTAACTTTAGGCCAACTTCTGGGTGATTTGTCACATAATTTGGGGTCTTTGAATTTATCTCTTGAATAATTTGATTATCGATGATGTTTTCACTCACAATGTATTTTATTTTCTTTGATTTTTTCGTGCAATAATTAAATTCTTATTTTTTAATCAAGTATTTTAATGACTTGAGCTCATATGATCTCCAACTTATACCGCAAACTAAATTACTCACTCTTATTCATGCCCAACACCAGCCGAGTATTTGTACTGGTCTATGTGTCTCTCACATCATCCCTTGACATTTCTCTTTTTTATTTCCAAAGTTTTATATATCAACTTATAATTAAGAATAATGTCTATTTATTACCCAAACTTTTTTTCCAGATTTTTTTATTTTATCCAAACCTATTGAAATACGAAATATTAGTTAACTGTTAAGTTTTCATCCGAATTTTCGTTAGTCGATATTGAGGTGGCATATTGATCTCCGAGGTGGCATTTTTTCTAACGTGGTACCGTTTTATTATTTTTGTCCGATCTCCTCAAGCTCCCATCTTCTCATTCTTTTTCCTCCTCCTTACAATTGTCGTCGCCAACTCCCACCTTGTTATCAATAGGGGTCGGCATTCGGTCGGTTCGATTTCGACCAAACTAAAATTATGAATATCGGGTCCCCGAATTCTCTCAAACCTCAAACCTAATTCGAACATAATTATAATTTAGTTTGGTCAGTTTAAGCCGAATTATAATTCGGTTTGGTTCGGTTTTTCACAAAAAAAAAACCCGAATATTTAAGTCTAAAAAAAACTACAAATATAAAAATCCACCATTTGGAGCTTGCAATTATAGTATTTCGGTTTTTTTGTAAAAAATTCAGAAAATCGGTTCGGTTGAAAGAACCCTTCCGAATTCGAAACCGAACAACATTATTTCAGTTTCGGTTCGGTTTAATTCAAAAGGTTTTGGTTCGGGTTTACCGAACCGGTTGCCCACCCTTAGTTGCCAACCTTCTCTCCCCAGTCCAAATCTAGCGTTATCCACCTCGACAACCATTCCATCTCCCGTTTCCTAACCTGTCCTCCACAAAAGCCCCTCGCCCTTACTCCCTCCTATTCTTCTTCGATGCCCAACATCTTCACGGCAAGTCCGAGCTCCGCCTCCAAGACCTCCACCTCGAGGTCTCTCTCCTTGCCTCTTCCTTCATCACCAACAATCCCGACAACGACAAGCTCTGCCTCTACGACATCAAGTTCAAAGAATAGTAATCCACATTCTCCCTCTTCGGCGTCAATTCCCACCCTCACATTGGCTTAATCGACACCGATGTCAAGAAACCCAAGGATCCGGAGCAGATGGACAAGGGGGATTTCTCGGGGCTGGCAGAATTCGTTCAATCAAGAACCCAAATCTCTGTCGGTGGGGAATCAGAATCGAGAATTATGTAGACATCCTGAAGATTGTCGTCGTCGATGGCGCGAGGGGGAATTCTTTCTCCGATGTCCAGCGGTAGTGGAAAGGGACCGACTGTGGAGCGGAAAATTATGTCGACATCCTGCTATGTCCTGTATCGCCATCCCCGATAATGTGAGATTTATGGAGGGGAGGTTTTCGAAGGGTTTGGAAAGGGGCCGGCGGTGAGGTTTACAAAGGGGTGGGTGTGTGTGGTTGTAGTGAGGAGAGAGAGGGAGTAGATAATGTGAGATTTTTCTTTTTTGTTATTAGTTAAAATAAAAAAAATTATTTTAATGATATCTGAGGTGGACACCAACATAAATGTTGATGTGGGGTTTCGTCAATAGTACTGTGAATGGTAACGGAAGAATGCCAAAACTGTAAAGATTTGGCTAATTATTAGTATTTTAATAGGTCTGGTTTAAAAAAAATCGAAAAAATGTTTGGTTAATAAATAGACTTTTTTTTTCTTTTGAAACACAGTATCATTCATTCAACAGCCCAGATCAAGGTAAAGGTACATCAGGTGAAGCATTACAGATACTCTGAAAGAACATTGAGAACAGAAATCCATTCTGGGTGAAGCGTGTTACACCGGCAGTTATGCGCAACCCAATCTGCATTTCTATTGTAACGCCGACAAGTAAACCGGAGATTGACCCGACCACACACATTGAGAACACCCTTGATGTTTGTCAGGATAACATAGCATCGCCAGGGCCAAGTGGAAGGGTCACCATTCAGAGCATCCACCAGTACCTTGCAATCAGAGAGGATTGTGGATGGGATGGGATCTTCTGCTGCCAGAAGACACGCTTCAAGAATAGCACAAGCCTCCGCCTCGATCGGGGAAGAACAAATAACCTTTCTCGCCCTTCCATCGCAACACTGTTTGTTAGAGTTCGTAATAACGACTCCAATAGCCGCCTCTTGAGATTCGTAATCAAACGAACTGTCACAGTGAATCCTCCTGTGATGAAGAACTGGCGGTTGTCAAGTTTGTGAAGGAATGGCCCGCGGGTGAGAGAAGGTGGGAGAGGGAATTGCGACATGGTGAGGTTCTGCCGCGTCACGGAAAGCACAGATAGAGGTCGTAATCGGGGACAAGACCGCGCCTCTGAAGATAAAATCATTACGAGCCTTCCAAATATTCCAAAGACAGAAGATCTTTTGACGAATAATCTCAGGAGTCTCAAACTCTCTCATTGCAAAGATCCAATGTGAGAGATTTTGTGGTGGAGAGTGAAGAGGAGCCACCTTATCCCAAGTTGCAGCAGCATGAGGACATAGGAAGAGACAATGGATAGAAGATTCCTCCTCGGCGTTGCACAACTGGCATCTAGAATTAGGCGCACAGTTTCGTCGAAACAGATTTAGCTTAGTTGCCAATGCATTCCTGATACACCTCCACATAAAGAATCGGATTTTCGGAGGAAACTTGAGAGACCAAAGCCAATTCCAACATTGATCATCCGATGGAATGTTGAGATCAGGAGTTCCCAAGCCGGCCAGGATCTGTTCCTTTTGGTGCTTCCTAATGGCATGATAAGCTGATCGCACAGAGAAGGCACCCTCAGGTGAAAATTTCCAGGCCCATTTGTCTTTGCTTCCAACGGGACCAATATGAATACGAGAGATAGCCTCAGCTTCCTCCCCTGTACAATGACGTTGAATCAAGGAGGTATTCCAGCTTCTCCGATCTTCATTCATCCAATCGCAAACATGAGATGGCGGATCCAGATGCGATGAGATCCTATGATGATGTAAAGTATGAACCCAGGGGTCCCGATGAAACCAAGTGTCCTCCCCTGATCCAATGACACGAATGGTGCCAAGCTCCAAAGCTTTCCTCGAATCGCACAAGCTCGCCCAGATCCAGGATGGCGAACTCCCTTTGCGTGCTGAAGAGAACACTCCATTCGGAAAATAGAGTCCTCGGATGACTCTCGCCCATAATGCATTTGGATCATTAAGGAGTCTCCATCCCTGCTTGGCAAGGAGGGATAGATTAAATAACCGAAAATTCCGAAACCCCAGCCCACCTTCCGCTTTGGGATCTGTAAGAACTTCTCCTTTTCTCCACGGAATCGATCTCTTCTTAGTGGACCCTGACCAGAAAAAACGATGAAGAAGAGAGTCCATCTTTTTAGTGAGACATGCCGGCAAAAGAAAGACGCTCATAATAAACGTTGGAATAGCTTGAATGATGGCCTTGAGCAAGGTTTCCTTCCCCCCATGAGAGAGCGTAATACTTTTCCAAGAGCTCAACTTGGATTCCATTCTCTCCAATAAGAACGAGAAAGTTTCTTTTCTCGACTTCCCCCACTCAGTTGGGACTTCGAGATATTTGTCGTGATGAATGGTGCAAGAGAAGTTCAGATGTGAAGTGATCTCTTGTCGAAGCTCCAAAGGAGTATTTTTGCTGAAGAAGATCGACGATTTTTCCATATTAACCTCTTGACCAGAAATTGATTTGTAATCGTTGATGATCTTCATGATTGCTTCAGCTTCTTCACGCGAAGCTTTCCCAAAAATTACAGTATCATCTGCAAACAAACAGTGGGATAAGCGTGGACATTCGGGTTTCATCTTAAGTCCATGAATCGTATTACATGACATTCCTTTTTCAAGCAAAAACGAAAGAGCATTAGACATAAGAATGAAAAGGAAGGGTGAAAGTGGGTCTCCCTGACGAATGCCGCGAGAAGGTGAAAAGAACTCCGTAGGGCCTCCATTGAGAAGAATAGAAAAACGAACTGTTTGAATACATTCTCTGACCCATCCACACCATGTTTGATTGAACCCATAAGCTTTGAGAAGCTCCTCCAAACAGTTCCAATCCACAAGGTCATAAGCCTTTCGCATATCCATTTTCAGCATCATGTCGAAGCGGCACCCCAAACGCCGATTCTTGAAATGGTGCAGAACCTCGTGCACAATAACAATATTATCTTGGATCACCCGACCTCCGGTAAAGGCCGCTTGCATCTCCGACACCAGTTGGGGCATATACAGTTTGATTCTTGATGCCATAATCTTCGAAACAATTTTGTACTTGAAATTGCAACAGCTAATCGGGCGGAATTGACTAACTCTTTCAGGTGAAGAGACCTTTGGGATAAGAGCTATATGGGTATCATTCCAACCCGAAGGGAGAACCGTTGTTTCGAAGAAAGACATAACCTCTCGACAAAGATCGTCTCCAATTGTATCCCAGTATTTCCGGAAAAACACTCCGGAGAACCCGTCCGGTCCAGGAGACTTGTTTGCTCCGAGAGAAAAGACAGCCTGCTTAATTTCCTCCCTCGTAACAGAACCGCACAATGTCGTGTTCATTTCATCTGTCACAAGACGAGGGAAGTCGTTGAGGAGAAGGCCATTGAAAGCTGTGTCTTTGGCCGTAAAGAGGTCCTTGAAGTAATCCAGAATATGAGCAGAAAGCATTTCTAGTTGCTTAATCCAATTCCCCCCTTCACCTCTCAAACCCATAATACGATTATGGTGTCTCCTGAAAACAACAGAATTATGGAAGAACTTGGTATTTCGGTCACCCTCTGCAAGCCATTGAACTCTAGAGCGTTGCCGCCACATCTTTTCCTCATATTTCCAGAGATTATCAAGCTCATCCAACAAGACCATTTCTTCTCCACACACCTCCTCAGAACGGAAAGCAACTGCAAGAGATTCCAGCCTTTGTTTGATCTCAGCTTCTCTTTGATGTTGGGCCACAATCATATCCTTGGCCCACTGTTTGAGATCTTGTGTACATCGTTCCAACCTCTGATCATGAGTACCTTCAGCCGACCAAGCCCTGAGAACCACTTGATCACATTCCTCTTTCCCAAGCCATCGCTCATCGAACTGGAAGGGAGGTCTGTTCCATGGGGCAGGAGAATGGAATTCAAGCCGAATGGCTCGATGATCAGAACCCACATCCCCTTCATGAAATAAAGTTCATTCTTCAAAAAATTCACGCCAAGCTGGGGAACATAAAGCACGGTCCAACCTGCCTTTGATAAGTCGATCTCCCCTTCTGTTATTCTTCCAGGTGAAATGTGGTCCTTTAAATCCGATATCGATGAGATTGTTGTCAAAAATAAAGGATTTAAAAGGTTCTACAGACTCTCTTCTCAGGGGGTCTCCTCCACTCTTTTCATAGTTAAACAGCATAGCATTAAGGTCCCCAATTACTACCCAAGGTACACTTGATTAATAAATAGACATTACCCTATAATCAAAGATATCTCGAGGTAATATCCGAACTTAAGTTTGTCAAGTTCAATTGTCATAATCTTCTTGCCATTTGACATAGTGTCTTGGATACTAATGTACAATCTTCTCTTTCTTTGAAATATCATTTGAAGTATTAAAAAATGTTTCATTCCAGATTGTGTACTATCAAAGTGTCTCTCGATAATAAAATCTAAGACCGAAGCAGTCGGTAATTGGACTTGTTTTTCGTGATCAAACGGGTCGATACCACCATGCAATGGTTCTTGGAAAGGGCAGGAGCTACGAATGATATGAGATGTGAATATCACTTACATTATGGAGCTACTCCATTGCAGCATCGCTGGACGAGGCACTCAACCGGAGCGACCTGGTTAATCTGCTAACTGGTCATTTTGTTAGTAGATACTAACTGATATCCAATGGTGTATGAACTAATATCCAAGTCTTTGCGAACTAAATAATTCGGGTAGTTGATCGGTTTGGGCTCTGATACCATGTTTTTGTTACTCTCTTATATTTTTATAAATGTCTTATTGGTTTAGTAATCTTTGTTTTATTTTATTTAGACTAGTTATTATATCCGTAATTAATTCGGTTTTAGAGATAGCTTCTTCTAATGTTTCTGTGATTCCAATACTCATTTGTTCCTCTACGATTTCTGAAGCAAAGTAAGTTAGTTCTTGTGTGACCGTATTGATATAATTTATTGAAGTGAGATTTATAGCATCTATTCCTTCAATTAATTTATTTATATGATAATTAGTAGGCATGTTTTAGATTTTATTCTCTAGATTTGCGATTGAATGTTGCAATTTTTCCAACTTATTTATTACTTGATTATTGGTTATCTCTTCAATTAATTTATTTACTTGATTATTGGTTATCTCTTCTTGTTCTAGATTTTGTTCAATTACTGGGATATGCCTAATTCTCTCTGATTGTGTTTTAATTAATCGTCTTTGATCTTGGGTTATCGATGGTCGACTAGGTTCTATTCTAACAGTTTTTAATGGTGCTTCTAGTTGAATTAAAGGTTTAAATAAATCTTCTATAGTAATTACTTCCTTATTTTTAAAGGTTAAGCTGTGGTGACTATTTGTTAATGCATAATTTATTTGATAAGTTACTGAAAATGGTTTGCTATTCTCTTTCATAAAATTTTCTCTTTTTAATTCGTATTTTATAATGATAGAAGAGTCAAGATTACCATCTGCCAGGCTTAATCCTTGTTGCAGGTTAATGTCGAATTTAATTATTCCTACTCCTAAATTTCCCGTTCCTTTAGCAATAATACTTTCTTCTTCGTTTAGGAGCCTATCATCACGAATTTCTAATTCCATGGGTGCGTCAATTCCTATTTTCATGGTTGATTTTAATATAATTTTAGTACTACTAATATGAATATAAGCTATTTTATTTCGTTCTTCTGGTCTTAGTTTAGCTAATCTTTTTCTGATTTGTTCTTTATTTATTACCTGAATTAAGAAATCACCCTTAGTTTGATCAATAGGGACTGCTACTTCACCTATCATTTTACCATATTTAATAATGTTTTCTCTATCAAAGAGCTTTGATAAAAAAGACTTAGTGATAAAGTTCTGAGTTTCTGAAATAGTAAAATTAGTTTTTTCTCTAATTTTCTTAATGTCTATAACACCATCTAAGAAGTAGTTTTCATTATCATTTTTGTTTAAATAGTCAAAATAACTTGAGGTAGGATTATCAGACATACCTGACTTGCTCTTCTGATGAAATTCTGAGCCTTTTGATGATCGCTTGATGATTGTAGCTTCTTTCCGTGCGTTTGATTATATTGAAAATGATTGTGGCCTCCAGGATCAGTGGATCCAAGCCTTACAACTAGCTAGCTAGAGGGAGAGAGTAAACAGGCAATTTTTATGGCCAAACTCGTTCTGCCTTATTTCATTGCAAACTCTTGCTCTTATATAGAGCTGAGGGGAGATACAAAGACGTCATTGCTTACGTTTGTGCAACAGGGACGTAAAGCTAATACGTTAAAAGAAAACGCGTGAAACGATAAGAAAGCTGATAAAATACAATAATGCACGACTTTTTTAAAGGAGTCGGCCAACCTTCTTTTGTCGCTTTATTCCATGTTTGATTCCTTTTTCTTCACATGCTTCTGTCAGTCTTGGTCTGCTGGTCCACTGATGTCTTCGTCAGTTGCTGCACACCATTCACAGAGATGGTCTTCATAGATAGTAAGCTCATTGCATAACTGTTTCTTGATTTGAGTGGGAAGGGCTGACAGATTCCCATTAATTTCTGTGAATTCCTTAATTTTATCTGTTATGATTGCCCATTCTTCTTTGGTTATGTTTCCTCTTGTTTTGCTGGTGATGATGACATCGGGGCTGCTGTAATTAACTTTAATCTGGCTTTCCGGTTCAATTTTGGTTAATGCTCTGCATACTGCAAGAAGACCCTTTACTTGGTAGTCTGGGTTCTTCTCATAGTCTCGTAGGTCATCTCTGGTAGGGTAATCATGGTTTGATACTCCCATGAGGATAACTGCCTTTGATCCGATCAATAGCTTGTCTTGATCGAATACGGGGTAGCTGCTTGTATATTTGAGAAATATTTCTCTTTCCTTGGCGAATAGCTCGAGATATCTTCTGATTACGTTCCTCATTCTTTGTGGGAAGTATTCAAATACCTTCATGGTTGTAGTGTAGATAGTGTCGATTAATCCATATTGATGGAACTCAAAAGAGAGTTCTGGTGATGCTTCTTCTGTGATTACTGCTTTGGGTCCTCCTCGACTGACGGGGTAGAAACCCATGGTCGTGTGTTTTTCTTCATAGTTGATTATCATATCCCAGTTGGATATGAACTTCTGAAAGATTGGTTTTAATTGCTCTTCTTTTTCCTTGGTGGTTAGGATACTTTTGATACTGGGTATCTTCATGACAAGTTTCTGCGACTGTTGCTCTTGATTCTTGAGTGGTTCTTTCATTGCCATCACCTTGTATGATTGTCTGTATGCTTCGTCGGCTGCTTCTTTTGTTTTAAATGATTGATGTTGGACTGGTTTGCCGTTGATGTGCTGGCTAGCGATGGCCCAGTTATGATATACTCCTCGGTATGGTCCATTGAATATGACATACCATTTGCTGCTTTTTCTGTCGTCTTCTTCGTAGTGGGAATCTTTTGTTTCTTTTTCTTCTTGTTCAACGATGTCTGCCCATCGTGTTGTCTTTTGTATATTATTGCTGGTAGTGGTGGATGATTGTATTGCTGTCGACTTTTCAGCATGTTCTGTGGTCAGTGTTGATGGCTTTCCACTAGTGGAGCTAGTTGTTAATGTACTGACGTCGATGTAGTTGATTTTTAACTGTTGCTGAATGACGTCGATTGATTGAATTATTGCTTCTTCTTCCCCCCTGCAAAGGAGAAGCTGTTGTTCCAGTGCTGCACTCTTTTCCTGCTTCTGCTTTAGTTGATTGATGAGGGTTTTTATGAATCCTTCCATTCTCGAGTCAGTGTGTCTGTGAATGGATTGTTGCTGGACTTGATATACTTCAGATAAGGATTGTAATAATGGAGTTGTTGCTGCCACCTGATTAATCTTCCTTTGTTGAAATCTGCCTGAAGCTTGTATCTCCAAAAACCTGTTACATATTTAGAGTCGGTTTGAAGTTCAAACCTTGTAGATAATAATTCAAGCTTCCATTTTTTCAATGTTCTGAGACAGGCTAGTGTCTCTAATTCGTGGATCGGATAGTTCTGTTCAGTGGCGGTAAACGTTCCAGAAATATATTTACATAATTTCTTAGAATATTTATCACTGTTGAAAGGAACTGATGATTGAGAACTTGAAAGTTCAATAATATTGTCCGAAGACTGATAATCTTTAGGCTCTTGGCCAGAGACAGTAGCCTCGTTATTGTCTATTTTGACATTACCAAAATTGTCCATTTGTAATAATTCCTTACCATTTTGTATTGCTAACATACACCCTGCCCAAGTGTCCTTAGAGGCATCCGTTTGAATTATTAGAAAATCGTTTTCACAAGGGTTATATAATTTTGGTAAATGCTGACATTTTTCTTTCATTAATAAAACTATTTTTGTGTCTTGATCATTCCATGACCAAGGGATTTTGTCAGAAATCTTTTTCTGTAAATGTTTTCTTTCTTTTGCTAAATCTTTTAAAAATCCTTGTTCGCTTATATAATTTAAGCATCCAAGAAAACGTTGAATTTGTTTTCTATTTTCAAGTTGGTTTGGGAATTTATCGATTTTTTCTTTAGTGTTTGGTGACAACTCAATTTCACCCAAATTATTAATCTTCATACCAAGATATTCAATTTCTTTTTGAAGAAGTTTTGATTTCTTCTTAGAGATAATTAGACCTTTTTCTTTTATTCTCTGTAAAACTATCAAGATTTTTTCACGATGGTCTTCTTCTGATTGATTTGTGAAAATAATAATATCATCAATGTATGCCAAACAGAACGATTGAAAACCTTCTAATACATGATCCATAAACCGTTGGTAAATAGCTGGTGCTTGTTTCATCCCAAATGGGAGAACATTCCATTCGTAATGTTTTTGTGGTGGACATGAAAAGGCTGTTAAAGGTTTGGTATTCTCATGTAGACGAAGTTGCCAATATCCAGATTTAGCATCTAAACTACTAAACCAAGTTTGACCTTTTAATCTTTCTAATATATAGTCTTTCCTAGGTAGTTTATAGCTATCTCCTATTGTTTGTTCGTTTAGTTTTTTATAGTTTATTACCATTCTTCTTTTTCCTCTTTTGATTTCATTGTTATTTTCTACATAAAAGGCTGGTGCACTGTGAGGACTTTTACTTTCTCGTATTATTCCTTTTTCAGCTAACTCTGAACATTCCTTTTGGAATTCTTCTACATCTCGTTGAGTATATTGAATTTTGTTAGGGACATTAACTTCCATTTTAGGATCTTTTAGTTTAATTTCGATAAGTTCTTGATTGGTATTTTTATCTTTATCTAAAGGATGTTCACTACACACCTGGTCTAAAGTATCCTCTAGAATGCTATAAGTAATCTGTATATATTCTAGTCTATTTTTGAGGTTTTGAAGCACAATTTTTAGCACTTCATTTTTTGTGATTATTCTTGTTGTGATTATCTTAGATTCCTGGTCTATTGTTTTAGGACATCTAAGGCTGATTGTTCTAATTCTTTGGATAAATGGTTGATATAATTTTAGAAAGTTATTTCCTATTATTATATCTAGTCCTGAGTCATGTTGATATATTGTTTTAGCTGTGAAGATATGTTTTTCAATGATTATTGGTACATATTGTTTTACATACCAAATTTCATGGATAGATTTGTCTGCCACTATAATTTTTAAAGGTTTTTCAAGTTTATCCCATTTTTTTATGGTTGATTTTTTGGCAAAACATAAGGTTGCCCCTGTATCAATATATGCTAAGAAGCTTTTCTTCTCTATTTCAATTTTAATAAATGTTGCGTTAGGATTGCCCTTAGTTAAAACCTTCTTCTGACTCATCTGAAGAGGTTTCTGAGGTTGAAATATATTCAATAATTTCTATATCGGATAGTTCAAAATCTGTTTCTTCGATTGGTTCAAAACCACAATCGTAAGCTAATCTAAGGACTTCTTGTTTTCTAGTGTTAGTATTTTTCTTAGGACATCTATTTGCGTAATGTCCTTCTTCGTTACATAACCAACATCTACAATTTGTTTTTCCTTTAGGACAGTATTCTTGTTGTCTTGATTTTTGTTTATACTGTTTTCTATTTCTGAAATATTTATTTGGTTTTCTAAACCTATTTTTTCTATATTCTTTGTAGGGTATTTTTCTCCATTTTTTATAATTTCTATATTTTTTCCGAGTTTTAATGATCTTACGATCATCATTACATCCATACTTTCCAACTCTGTCCATTGTTTGTTCACAACAGAGTTTAATTTTAGCTTCTTTCTTTAGTTTTTCCTTATTGCAAGCTTGTTTATGCCATTCTTGTAAAACTAATATTCGTCCTCCTAATGTATTTGGTATCTCTTCTTTAGCCAAAGTTTCATTAAAGGTAGCTTCAACTTTTTCAGAGACATTAGGTGGTAATTTAGCATAGAGTAATTTATCCATCTCTTTTCTTATCGAAGGGGTGACTTGATAATAATGTGTTCTGAATTCACAAATAAATGGTTCTAAGAAGCACATGTTGCAAATTCTAAGATTAGTTAAATGCCAAATAGCTTGTTGACTTATGGTTGTGTTAGGTTTATCTTCTCGAGGATGTCGTCCTAAGAATTCATGAGTTATAGCATTTAAGACTTTTTCAAAGGTATTCGTCGCATCTGTTGTTCCATATAACGTTGTCTTAGTAGGAATATCCATGTTGTTAAGATAATGATAAACTGCCCCAGTTGTTTTATATATTAAGAAATTAAACATTTCATTAGGGTGTAATTTCTTTAGATCTTCATTCGTTTGTATTAGTAATCCTGTTCGATTTTTCCAGTCTTCTAATTCTTTTAATGGGTTGACGCAACAATCAAGATCTAATATATCAGGATTGTTAAAACTAGTGGTGGAATATTTTGGTATGTAAGATTGAGGTATTTTACTCCATCCTCCCCCTTTGCGAGGTGTATACGAATTTTTATATAAGTATTCATCAGAAAATAGTTGACCATCTTTATAGTCATTAAAATCACGCTTCCGTGATGTTTCAGCTTGATCCTCAGTTTCAGTTTTCGTGTAATTTGTATTTGTGTAATTTTTATAGGGGTTTTCGTCACTACTATAGTCAAGAACTATTTTATCGTTTTCTATATTTTCTTCTATTTCTGGTTCTGATTCAATAGTAATTGCGGCTAGTAAATCGTTTAATTTATTAATCTGTTCGTCAATACTAGTCATAGAAGTTTGTAGGGTGCCATGATAGTTAATGGGATAGGTTTTCCTGATTTATGCTCATTCAAATATTCTTTTATATCTTCAATTGTAATGCTTCTTTTATTATCTAATTTAATTATTATTTCTTGAAGTTTAATAATGATTTCCTTAAGATCTTCTACCGGTAATACTATTTCCTTAGAATTTGGAGTTGTTTTTCCCATTGCTATTTCTCTTTGTTTTATATCCACTATTATATTGGTAATTGTATCCTTAGCGTGTTCTAAATCTGAATATATATCTTTTTGTTTTTCATTACCTTGATATTCTAATATTGATTTTAATTGCTTATTATTGTCTTCTAATATATTTATTAGATTTCCTTGATATTCATCTATTTTTCTTCCTAATTTTTCTAGTTTTATCGAAATATTTTCAGTAGCCATAATTTGTCTATAAGGTGGATATTAGTTCAGCCATTTTGGATACGAGTTAGTATCTGCTAACAAAAGGGCTTGTTAGCATTTTAACTTTTTCGCAACCGGAGACAGGGGGTGCATTTAGAGATGGCCAGGACCAAGTAGAATCCACCAGTTATTATGTCTGGTAGACCAAAAGTGCTTTCTTTCCAATGTGAAGAAAAGTAGATGGAAGCTTACCACAAGTAACCACTATCGTTGCTACAGGGTGACCGTTTCTTGGATCACTGCCTTTGCCTTTGTCCTTTTTCCTAGGAGGTGTGGCGAGGCATCTTTCATAGACTCGACGAGCACAACTTCTTCCATATATATTTTTTTATTGGTTCACCCATCATATATTTGAACCATCCTTGCAAGTTAACTTTAGGGTAGCTTGTTATTTTTCTAGAGACCACAGGATGATGACATCTTCCTTGTGAAAAGTAGAGGTCTCCAATAAGACAAGTCAAAGGATCCTAGCTTGGAGCAAAATCTTAATTGACATTATCGCCACCGTGAGAATGTTGGAATCGGAGACCATGGTGTGATGTCGATACGTGGGGTAGAGACCGACACCACATGGTTGGGTCAAAAATAATTCCGATGGTTGCTTCGTTCCACCATCCCAACAAGCAGCAGTCGGGGAGCAGTGTGAGTTTGGCAGGGTTGCTTATTGGGGGCTTACACCATCATTATGGAAAGTTGTTCCATCACTCATGCGAAACTCAAAGGGGCCATTGAGAGTTTTCAGTTGGTCAGACAACTTGGACAATGGGGGGTAGCCCAGTAAATGGATTCGACAGAGATATTATCCATTCTGTAAGCGATGGGTGACACGTCTCGTCAGTGTGCGATCTTAGTGCTCCAGTTTCGCAAGCTGCTCTTAATGGAGTTGGAAGTTAGCTTATCTCATGTTATTAGAGAGGGGAACTTTTAGCCGAATGTTTGGCTCATATGGGCTTCTCTATTCCTTCTCCTTTTGTTTCTAAGCATGACCCTAAGATCCGTGAGTGGGTTTTACATAACATTTTAAGAATCTTAGTACCCCGAAGTATAATATTTGAGGTTGTGATGTTGTGTGCCAGCTTAAAAAAAGACGATCAGTAACAATCTCATATTCAAATTTTCCAACTCTAACACGATAGCAATGGACCTTTTTGTTAGCTCCTAAGTATTTCAAAATTGATTGTTAATGCTCATAACATCCCTCTAATTTAGCTGTTGTTGAAGCTCCATCTTTAAAGTCCATTTCTCTCCCACGCTACACATGAAATAGAAAATGTAACAATTATCATTAAAGCAGCTCAAACGAGACTTATTACGTCCATGTGAATTATGTCTCCTATCTCTATGGATGTGAAAAGAGGCAGTCAATCAATATAGATTGATCCAAAATTTGATTGAAATCCAATTTAACGGTACATAAAAAATTGTATCGAATCAATTCTTGTTAATAAATAAATAAATCCGATTCTAACTTCGGAGACTTTCTGCACCAAAAATATTCTCCGATGATATCCGTACTTGAATGACAAGCACTTATTATGGTCTTGTCCATTTATATTGCTGGTGACTCTAAGAACAGGTTGGGGTTTGGGCCCAAAACAAAATACTCATAAACTATGAATGATAAGAAATAATGGGGTTGTTCTAAAAAAAACTAATAGGCCTGCAAGTTCAAGAAATACTATCGGCCCATGAAGCCCAAAACCGAAACTGGAACGATCCCAAGTCCCAACGGCAACAAATGGGAAAGACATTTTGCGGGATGGCTAAGGCTAACGCACGGACTGGAGACAGCTAATGTCAAATTGGCAAACTCCCCCGAAACGGCGAAACTAAACTAAACCCGTTGAATCCAACGACAACAACAGCAGAGAAAGCGCGTTTGTTATTTTTTGTTTAGACTCTTTCATGCATTATGCATATCCAGCTTTTTTAAGTAGCTGAGCCTAAGGGTCCAAAATAAGCAGAATACAAGTAGCACTCCACTCCATCCACTTAATGTAACCCTACACAAAATGGTACGCAGTATTAATTAATTAATTAATTGCGTCAAAGTTAATTAATGTTGGAATCGTGTGTTTAACTTAACTCTTGGAAGCCCCCAAGGGCTGGATGGATCAAGTTGAATACAGATGGGGAGCAGCCCAGGGGAACCAAGGCCTCATTTCAGCAGGTGGCGCTCTTAGGGATGTCAATGGCGATTGGATTGCAGGGTTCTGCAGTAAAATCGGTACAGGTACGGCAATTGAAGCAGAACTTTGGGGAATCTATAAAGGTATTGATCTTGCTTGGAACAAAGAAGTTAAATTCCTGATCATAGAGACGGACTCCCAACTAGCCTTAGATCTGCTGAATAAGAGAACAGACCCGACTCACCCGCTAGCTACTCTCTTGCGAGCTATCCGGAGGCTGATTGCGCAAGAGTGGGTGGTCCAGTTAGTTCATACGTACCGCGAAGGGAATAGAGTCGCGGACTGGCTCTCGAAGCACAGTCTCGTCTATCCCTTCGGGACGTTTGAACTGCTGAATCCCCCACCCGAGTTACAGAAAATCTTACTGGAAGATCTGAGGGGGGTAAGCTTCCCTAGACAGGTGGTCGTTTGATCTTTGCAGCTTCCTTCCTCGAAGATTACCTCTTGCCTTCTACTGTAGTTGAAGCTTCTCTGGGCTTTTTGTGAGTTGTTTGTGACCATTTCTCTGCTGTTTGTTTCGCTCGGCCTTGTTGGCTGATGCCAACGCTTCCTCTGGTGATCGGCAGTCTTGTTGCCGGCACCTCCCTTCAATCAAAAAAAAAAAAAAAAAAAGTTACTCGTTATATTATTACGAATTGACTTTTTTTTTCGTTTGGTATGGAAAGCCTAATTACTGCTGCAGCATAATTAACATTTAACACACATCATTAATTGACGGCTACAAAAAAGGTTAATAGTATAATAAGCAAACGACAAAAGGTTTATTGCCAAATACGTGAGAAATTCACATGTATTGCTTCTCAATATGGCGTTGTTAATCAATCTGTTGTGCATTAAGGGTCAAGCGATATATATATGAATCTTAGTTAGTTAGGATGACAATTTGAACGCGCCTCGTTGGGAATTATCCAACCTAATTCATGATGGGGCAGGTATTACCCAACCTGCACTAGCGTGGGCGATACATGAGTATCTGCTTCAGACCCATTTTGTCTCGTCCTGCCCCGTTCTTGATCCATTTTATCTTAATTTCTTACAGTATTCATTCATATTTCTCATGTTTTTTACTTTTTCAACTAATTAGACTTGATCTTTCAGCTAGTTAAATTCAATTACCCATTTTCTTACCACTATTTCTTATTCGTAAAGTGTTATCTCCTTCATTTTATCGTAAAAAGTGAATTTTGCATTTTTTTCCAAATAACATGTAAGGGTGGGTCGACCGATTCCGCTTTGTACCTGTACAGGTATTACCCGCCTCAACCCACAGTAGCATGGGACATGACATGTGTATTGAGGTATCCGCCCCGCCCCGCCCATTGCAATCACTAATCATAGTACTTACAAAGAAAGTAAATGTCTTCTAAAAAAAGTAAATTTGAAAATTAATAGCTGAATTGATAGATAAAACTAATTTTTCAAGATACTTAGCATGTAAATTAACTAAAGCATATTTACCAAATGCAGTAGACTTTTATAAAAAATACATTTTGAGATAATAGGATAATACATTTTGAGGAACCAACCTATATAAATACATACATTTTAATTTATAAATTAATAGTTATGAATACTATGTGTTCCTGCATTCTTTAGTTCAGGTGTTCAAGATAAATATTTGATTTTATATTTCTAGAGATCTAAATTTATGTTTTAAGTTACTCGAACCTCTATTTCATTGATCTTACATTTAATGTAATTTATCAAATATATGGTTAACTCATTACTATAAATACTACATAAAAATTGCACGGGCCGATATCACAAATCGGTTGCGCTCCGATAACAAATCTCAATATCATATTCTCATTTATTGTTACTATATATTGTATATTTGTTGATGAATTTTATTTTTAAAAATCATATTCATACATGGTATATTAATTTTATTTTAATAAAAACATAAATTGTTATATGTTGATAAATTTAACTTTTAATGTTCATTTTATCATCTTAATCGTCCAAATTCATACATAATTACGTTGAATACGTCATAAATATTCATTCTATCTTTCCAATATTTAAAGTTCACAGGATAACTTATTTGATCCTACTTATTAATGGTGCAAAAATTAATTAAATAATTTCATGCTCCGACTATATTAATTTATAGATGTTTCATCGTACGAATCAATCATGAGTGTAACTTGTTGGGTGAAGTTTATAAATGAAAATCAAAAGTGAACACCATTATATTGAGGGTTTATTAAAATAGTATAGTTGATAAGATTAAAGAAATGGCTAATCCTTATCTTTTCAAGTATTGTGTTCTAATTCTTAAACATCCTCCTCGAATTTTTAATGAAAAATTTCAATGTTTTTTTTACAATATTTCATTATTTTGTACTTTTTGTAGCATTTTAGATATATAAAACTCACATTTTATAGCGTCATTCCGAAAGGGAAAATAAAATAAAATTGTCGAGCAAGCACACAGGTGTGTCCATCATCATCTACGCGGTATTTTTTTATGGTATTATAATTGATTACTGTCGTCGGCTCGCCGGGAATATTTGTGGTTGTGGATATCAGAAGACGGTGGCTGATGGACCGTTGGCATTGCCAATTTGCCATCTATGATCGTCATGATTGACGATAACTTCTTCTTAATTGTTTTTCTTTCTTTATTATTTTTGTTTGGGTTGGCTTGGATCAAATAACAATGGTTGATTCTTCTGTCGGCCTGTTTGGTTTTTGCCAATTTTAGTCTCCAATTCAATTTTTCTCCCCATCTTCTTCCTCGTCGTCGTCTTTCTCCTTCCTCCGCTCACATAGAATTCAAACCCTACAACAGAAAAATTCCAGCCCCTCTGCTTTCCTCCGTGATTACCATCGCCATCACCACCGTTGCCCGCCGCCGATTGTAGCCCTCGGATTCGTGAAATCGGTTCATTTTAGGGAATCGCAATCTAATCAACCCCAAACAACCCGCCTACCTGTCCTCCCTTGTCACGGATTCAATTCACTGCCGTGTCTCCCTGTTTCTCTTACCCACCAATAAAGATCTCGATTGGGACCTCCTCCTTCTTTTCTCTTCTGTGTTATCTCCCGGTAAAGTTTCTCTCTTTCTCCCTCCCTTGTTTCCTCTTCCTTACTATGAACTTGTACCATTATTACTCTTCCAATTCCGGATGAATCCCTTCTCACTTCTCTCTGCCCACCGGTTCACTTAACTGTTTTTGGTTGATGTACTTGAACCATTCACGTTTCCAGCTGTGGTTTTGTTAGCTTTAGTTCATGATCAAATTCAGAAATTAAGCATCTTCTTAGGACTTAGATGGTTCCTGGGTGCCCATCTCGAGGTTTTTGACTTGTATTTACTTATATTTTCTTCAATTCATTCAGCTGTAACAGTGTTGAGTTAAGCGGAATTAGAAGGAGGAGGAGGAGGAGGGGTTTCTGAAGGTGTATAAGTGGGTGGCAGCTGCAACCAGACCTTATGCGTGGCTTTGGTTTCTGGGTTGCTGATTGATTGGTAGTTCTTTGGTTCAAGTTGGTGAAAACTTGTTGCAGTGGATGTCTTGTTAACAGATGAGTATAGCATGATGAATGTGGGAGTGAGAATTTGTAGATGGATTCCCCTGATAAGTCATTTGCTGACATAGTTGGGCTGTTCAAATCCTTTGTCCCTTGGCGGACTGAGCCGCCAACCGTGTCAAGGGACTTTTGGATGCCCGATCAGAGCTGCAGGGTTTGCTATGAGTGTGATTCTCAGTTCACATTAATCAACCGCAGACACCATTGCAGGCTTTGTGGCCGAGTTTTCTGTGCCAAGTGTACTTCTAACTCAATCCCATTGCCATCATCCCGTGGTTCAAGAACTACTATTACAAGAGAAGAGTGGGAGAAGATACGAGTGTGCAATTATTGTTTCAAGCAATGGCAACAAAATCCCACTCTTGATTATGGATCACATGTTCCAAGCCAGGCACCCAGCAGTTCAATGTCGGCTGCCAGTTTGTCTAGATCAAACTCAAGTGGTACAGCTAACAGTAGTAGTTATACTCCTGGTTCCATGCCATATTCTATTGGACCTTTCCAACAAGGTCAAGGAAGCATGGATGCAGATCCATGTCAGGCATCTCAAACGGTGACCAAGTTCGATGATAAGCAAGTGGAGGAAGAAATATTAGGAAAGAGTGATGACCATGTTACAGAAGAAGCGTATGAACATTCAAATGGATACTTTTACATGAACAGGTAAGTTCATCATCATTTTCTCTTAATTGCTTATTTTATGTTCATCTTTAATGCCTCTTTATCTATCATCAATAGATGGAGCATAACTATGGAAGTTTAAATTGAAGTTGAAATTGATAATTATTTTAATAGAGAATGTACTGGATTCTTATGCTTAGTGTTCCTTCTGCATTAGGAGTGACGATGATGACGATGAGTACAGTATTTATCGATCTGATTCTGAATCTCAGAACTTTCCTCAAGCCAATGGCTACTACCATCAGGCTCAGTTTGATGATCCGAGCAATGATGATGAATTGCAGAAAGCTCATCTTGATGGAGAAACTATTGAATCAAAAAGTTTAAGTACCTCTCCTTTAAATAATAGTTTTTTGTCCCATGATCTAGAAGGAATTCACAGGCTTGGGGAAAGGGATGAGCATTATATTGATTATGATGGTGAAGCTTCTTCTACAATGTATCCTGGGGAAGATGATAGTGCAGAACCTGTGGATTTTGAGAACAATGGACTACTTTGGCTGCCTCCTGAGCCAGAAGATGAAGAGGATGAGAGAGAAGCTGAGTTTTTTGATGATGATGATGATGATGTTGACGTGGCAGGAGAATGGGGAAGGTTACGTCCCTCGGCCAGTTTTGGAAGTGGAGAGTTCAGCAATAGAGATAGGTCAAGTGAGGATCAGAAGATGGCCATGAAGAATGTTGTTGATGGCCACTTTAGAGCTTTAATTGCTCAGCTATTACAAGTGGAAAATGTTCCGCTGGGCGATGAAGGTGACAAAGAGAGTTGGTTAGAGATCATTACCTCATTATCATGGGAGGCTGCTACCCTTCTAAAGCCAGATACAAGCACAGGTGGAGGAATGGACCCTGGTGGATATGTGAAAGTGAAGTGCCTCGCTTCTGGTCGGCGCAGTGAGAGGTGATTACTACTTGTATTAAAAGTGTGTTGTCCATACGTATGCTTTTATGCATGTGCCATTTAGTATATAAACTCTTCGCTTTGGTTGGGATATCATTTACTAAAAACAAGTTGTACAATTGGTTGGAATATCATTTTTGTTTCACTTGTTGGAGCTTTCCTGCTAAAACTAGTGTTTGCTTGAATAAGGTGCATTTTTCTGAGAATCTTGTCTTGGAAATCTAGAACAACTGTTGTTAGACACAGTGTGATGATGGGAGAAATAATTATTAGATCTCTTCACTTATAGATGAAAGTTCCACCTCATTGGCTTCTTCACTGAAGATGGAAAGGAAAACTAATAATATGGCAGCCGTTTTGTCCCGCTTCCAACTGAATTTATTTATATCAACTACTCAGAAAATCTATCCAGAATTTTTCGTACTGCAAGCATTTCTTTGGAGGAATTTCAATCAAGTCTTATCTGTTGAAATTTTCTGCTTTCTGCGATAGAAGGAATTCCATAAACGATACCTGCTTATATAGTGGAAATCTTGGGCTTATTTATTATGTTATGATGAGAGTATGAACTTATTAAGTGTTTTCCTGAGCTGTTAACAATCATGTTATGCTTATATTTCCTTAATTTGTCGTATTGTTTTTCTTCTAGCGTGATGGTCAAGGGGGTCGTTTGTAAGAAAAATGTTGCTCATCGGCGAATGACTTCGAAAATTGAGAAACCTCGACTATTGATCCTTGGAGGGGCCCTTGAGTACCAGCGGGTTTCTAACCACTTGTCAAGTTTTGATACTCTATTGCAGCAGGTTGCTATCTGTGACACTTATCCCCTACATCCCTCCACTTTCTTTGTGTTCTAGCTGTCATAAACGAATTCTATGTGTAGGTTCGAATCTCTACCCTTTTAGTTGTCTTTCTCATGATTTTAGTATCTTCATTCAGGAAATGGATCATCTGAAGATGGCAGTGGCAAAGATAGATGCACATAATCCTGATGTTCTTCTGGTAGAGAAATCAGTTTCACGATTTGCACAGGAGTACCTTCTTGCTAAAGATATATCCCTTGTACTTAACATTAAGAGGCCACTTTTAGAGCGCATAGCGCGGTGCGCAGGTGCACAAATAGTTCCTTCAATCGATCATCTCTCATCTCCGAAGTTGGGATACTGTGAGATCTTTCATGTGCAAAGATTTTTGGAAGAACTAGGTACAGCTGGGCAAAGTGGCAAAAAGTTGGTGAAGACACTGATGTACTTTGAAGGCTGCCCAAAGCCATTGGGTTTTACAGTGAGTTCTTAATTCTTCTGATTATTGATACAACGAATTAAACAGTAGTAACTTCTGTGGTATTGGCGAATAAATGTGGTAATTTGAATACTTGCTTTTGCAAATGGTAGTCTGCTGTGAATCTGATGAAGAGCTTTCCTAATACTTATCTCCACCACTCTATTCCATTTCAGATTTTACTTAGAGGTGCCAATGGAGATGAGTTGAAGAAAGTGAAACATGTGGTCCAGTATGGAGTTTTTGCGGCATATCACTTAGCTTTGGAGACTTCTTTTCTTGCTGATGAAGGAGCTTCTCCAGAACTTCCATTTAATTCTTCAATAACTGTTGCACTTCCAGATAAACTATCAAGTATTGAGAGATCTATCTCAACTGTGCCAGGTTTCAGTGTTCCTGTCAGTGATAAATCTCAGGGACCTCAGCATACCAGTGAATCACAAAGATCAATTATTGTTCCTAGTGAGACTCTATCCGCTATAGTGGGTGGTCGTGGTTCTGTTGAGAGTGGTGAAATGAAAACCCTAACTGATAGCGCTGTTCCTCTGTCTGTTGAACCTACTTTGCCTAGCTTCGGGGCTGCAGCATTTCTACCCTCACTGCAATCTACAATCAAAGTCGTTGCTGATTCATACTGCACATTTGATGAGAAAAACAGACTTGGTTTGGAAGGTGCTCCAGTGACTGAGATTTCCATGGTTAGTGATGGCCTGTTTTCTCTGAATGAGCATTTTGCTGGTAATACGTCTGTACCTGTGGATGGGATCACAGTGGGTGGCGAATCTAATCTTGGCAAGGCAATTGTTCCTCCACCAGTAAGCTCAGAGGTTTCATCAGGCCTAAAAGACAGTAACAGCAATGTGGAGGATCGAGGACCTTTAAAAGAGGACTTTCCTCCATCACCTTCAGACCATCAAAGCATTCTGGTTTCCTTGTCTTCCCGCTGTGTATGGAAAGGAACTGTTTGTGAGCGGTCCCATCTATTTCGAATCAAATACTATGGTAGCTTTGACAAACCTTTAGGTCGGTTTTTGCGAGACCATTTATTTGATCAGGTAACTTACCGTGAACAATGCATTATATTCTTAAGTAAATTCTTGATTTTATTATTATTGTTATTTTGCTGAAAGAATTAATTTTTCTGAAGCTGTCCCTGGTAAGATGATAAATTTCTTCTGTTGCAGAGTTATACATGCCGTATCTGTGAGATGCCATCAGAAGCACATGTTCATTGTTATACTCATCGACAGGGCACCCTTACAATATCTGTCAAGAAGCTACCTGAATTCCTCTTACCAGGTGAAAGGGATGGGAAAATCTGGATGTGGCATAGATGCCTAAAGTGTCCAAGGACTAATGGCTTTCCTCCAGCCACTCGAAGAGTCATAATGTCTGATGCTGCTTGGGGACTGTCTTTTGGTAAATTTTTGGAGCTTAGTTTCTCAAATCATGCAGCTGCAAGTAGAGTGGCAAGTTGTGGTCATTCACTTCACAGGGATTGTCTTCGTTTCTACGGGTATTTTCTTTTATCGCCTTGATTGACCTAGGAGTAAGTTTCTTGCTGTCTCTTTCTCTTTCTGACTTCCAATGATGTACAGGTTTGGGAAAATGGTTGCTTGTTTTCGCTATGCTTCAATTAATGTCCTCTCAGTGTACCTTCCACCTTCAAAACTTGATTTCAGCCTTGGACACCAGGAGTGGATACAGAAAGAGGCAGCAGAGGTACAGAGACTTCTACAATCTGGATGTTGAGTTATTTAATCATCCAAATTCTATTGGCCGTTAGAGATTTAATCATCCAAAATATCAGGTTGTGGACAGGGCTGAGCTTCTGTTTTCTGAGATACTCACTGCCCTTCGTCGAATCGCTGAGAAACGACATGCTGCAGCACTGCATAATGGTAGCACAAAGCCTACCGAATCAAGACGGCAAATAGCTGAACTTGAAGCCCTGTTACAAAAAGAGAAGGCAGAATTTCAGGTGAGGCTTAGTGCAAAAACCAGATTTAGAAGCTATGCATGACAGACAACTACATTCATAAGAATTTTTCTGCAGTATGTTTCTGATTCTGCGAAGCATTTTTTCTCCTGACTGAAAAAATACATCTTTCATTGTGATTGTTCTCCCTATAGGATTCACTACAAAAAGTTGTGCACAAAGAAGCCAAAAAGGGTCAGCCTGCAATTGATATCCTTGAGATAAATCGCTTGAGGAGGCAATTACTTTTCCAGTCATACATGTGGGATCACCGACTGATCTATGCTTCCAATTTGAATGATAACAGCTGCGAAGATGTGCTCAATGTTTCTCCTTCAGGAAAAGGGGGGAAATCTCCCGGTAGCACTGGTATGAACTCAGTGGACCTCTCTTCTCTACGAACAAACATATCTGACCATCATCAACAGGGTCCCTTAGATAGTGTGTCCAATCAGTCTAGCCCAGTTGACAAAGTAAAAGAAGATCCTGATGTAGAATCTAATACTGATAAAGAGGACAGTGCTAAACTTGCTAGTACCGTGTCAATGTGTGATCAGTATGAAGGCCTTGAATCTGGTGGAGTTGTTAGAAGAACCCTTTCTGAGGGTCAGGTCCCCATTTTGGCCAATTTATCTGAGACTCTTGATGCTGCTTGGACAGGGGAGAATCACTTGGGGGTAGGCATACTAAAAGATAATGGCCTTGAGTCACTCTTGAGCGATTCCTCTACTCCAGTTTCAGGCGCATTGGATGTTGACAATCATGTGGACAACAATGGGACCAAGGGGCCTGATGATGCAGAAGAATCTGTTAGCTGGTTAAGAATGCCCTTCTTGAACTTCTATCGATCTCTCAACAAAAATTTCCTTGCCAGCTCTGAGAAGCTTGACACCCTGAATGAGTACAATCCGGTGTATGTTTCATCCTTCAGGCAGCTGGAATTAAAAGGTGGGGCCCGGCTTCTTCTCCCTGTGGGCGTTAATGACACTGTCATCCCTGTCTATGATGATGAACCCACGAGTATCATATCTTATGCCCTTGTGTCACCTGAATATCATGGACAAGTAACCGATGAACTCGAACGGATGAACTACAGTGGTGATTATGGTTCATCATCATTAAATTTCTCTGACTCCATGGCTTCTCAGTCGTTCCACTTTGCGGAGGATATGAGCTTTGATTCTCACAAAAGTCTTGGGTCTATTGAGGATACCACCACCTTATCCACGTCTGCATCTCGATGCTCTTTGATTCTGGACCCACTTTCATACTCAAAGGCATTGCATGCTAGAGTTTCTTTCGGAGATGATGGTCCAATTGGGAAGGCCAAATATTCCGTCACTTGTTACTTTGCACAGCGGTTTGCAGCACTAAGGAGGATGTGTTGCCCGAATGAACTCGATTTTGTGAGGTCTCTCAGCCGGTGTAAGAAGTGGGGTGCTCAAGGTGGTAAAAGCAATGTCTTCTTTGCGAAGACTTTGGATGACAGGTTCATCATCAAACAAGTAACAAAGACAGAACTGGAGTCGTTCATAAAATTCGCGCCTGAATACTTCAAGTACCTGTCTGAATCAATTAGTTCGCGCAGTCCAACTTGCTTGGCAAAGATACTTGGAATATATCAGGTAGCTGTTTTGAACAACTTTTCTTGCTGATAATAGCCTGTCTAATGTCTGTCTTTTTTCTCTAAGCCATGCATGAGACTTATTGAGTGTATTTTTTATTATAACCTGCTAAGGTTGCATCGAAGCATCTGAAAAGCGGGAAGGAATCCAAAATGGATGTTCTGGTAATGGAGAATCTTCTGTTCAGAAGAAACGTGACACGCCTTTATGATCTGAAGGGCTCTTCAAGATCAAGGTACAACCCAGATTCCACCGGGAATAACAAAGTTCTGCTTGATCAGAACTTGATTGAAGCCATGCCAACTTCTCCCATCTTTGTGGGCAACAAGGCGAAGCGGTTGCTTGAAAGAGCAGTGTGGAACGATACTTCTTTTCTTGCAGTAAGTTGTTTTGGTCAATCAATGCAATGTTCTGGTGTTGACTTTAAGTAATTTGCTGACTTATATATGATTCAGCATTTTGTTTTCATTAACATTTGAGAATGTTAAATCGTGCCTTTGCAGTCAATCGATGTGATGGATTACTCTTTGTTGGTTGGGCTGGATGAAGAGAAGCACGAGCTAGTTCTTGGGATCATTGACTTCATGAGGCAGTATACATGGGATAAACACCTGGAGACTTGGGTGAAGGCATCAGGAATACTAGGTGGTCCAAAGAACTCAACTCCTACTGTTATATCCCCAAAGCAATACAAGAAGAGGTTCAGGAAAGCAATGACTACCTATTTCTTGATGGTCCCAGATCAATGGTCTCCTCCCTCAGTTCTCCCACCTAAATCTCTATCTGATGTGGGTGAAGAGAACACTCAAGGGGCTACATCAGTGGAGTAAAATGTTGGAGCAGCAAGCTAAATATAAGGCAGTGTACTCTCTTTTCCTTCCATTGTACATTTTTTCCCCTATTACTGTGGGCTGTTCAATCATTTGGTCTTTCATCTTTTTTACTTCCTTTTTGTTGGGGAGGAAATTCCATTTTTTTTTGCCGTGGAAATGGGAAAGTGTTACAGCTGTAGTTTTGGGTTGAAAGTGGAAGGTCACGAAAGAGTGTTTATTAGGGTGGGAGAGTAGTGGAAGGGTAATAATATGGCTAGAGGAATGTCAAAGAGGTATAATATTGGGTTACCTCTCTCCATGCATGGGACATCATCATCTTCGTGTCTGTACAAAAATATTTTTTTCTTGTGTTTATAGCATCAATGAAAGCAGCGAATATTGATCATGTAAATCTTGTCCAATTGAATCTCATTTCTATTTGTTGATGTACATTTGGAATATAAATGCGCTTTTTCCTCGTTCAACTTCATGTATCATGCTCGAGGTCCTTTTCGTGTATTACAAGAGCAGAGGAAAGGGTTCCATGGTTCTAGTTGTGTGCTTGTCTCCCAGATGCATTGCATGGTAAATGAAAAATGGTTCATATCATATTATTGGTTTTTATCTACAAGCATTTCTGCAGTAATCCAGTGGACCATTTGTCTTTAGATTGAACAAACTGAAGGTGAAAAGAGTGACTACATAACATCTGTGTCATCACTTTTATATACAAGTGTATGCAGAAAGCTGGTATAATGACTTGGTGCATAGATAGATGCTGGTGGTGATAGGAGTTGTTAGAATTAGTTTATACGCTGCTGGACTTTGAAAGGTCTTCTTGCGCGGTAACAGTAGCTCCAGCACTCTGATATTGATCACCATGAGAGCCATTAACAATCTGCAGAAGCCGCTGCTGAAGGAGGTTGATGATGATCTGTGCATCCCTGATCGTGAAAGTTACATGTTACAGTATAAGCATTTGACTAGACGACCATATCCTGCTGATATAATGATGATTTTAACAATGAATTAACCATGAGTGAGATTGATCATCACACCTTGATGACGAATGATGTTGATATGCAGCAGGAGTCTGTCGCTGGTGCAGGTCGTCGAAACGAGGGCCTTCATCGTATGCTTCGCAAATTACTTCCCCAGTTCTCTTATCTCTATAACAAACTATACCCTCAACTGGGTTCTCGAATATCTATCCCCCCACCAGAAGTTGAGAATTGAGAATATAATGAACCAGCAGGACTAAGTCATATACAATGATCATACATGATGAGAGAAGAAGGACGAATTAGAGACTTTTGATACATGTGATGTATAGAAGTTACCTACCTTGTTTGTGAAGGAGGAACAAGAGGAAGATTTGATCATGATCCCCACAGGTTTATGAGCCTTCTTATTGCTGCTGCTGAATGGAAGCTGGTCTGGAATTGAAGAAGATGCAGCAGTTTGCATTACTGGGAAGTGTGGTGGCGAGGAAGGCCATCTTGTGAACCTTAATGCAACCATTTGATCAAACACCTTACACTAGCAATGGTGAGCCTCCTATTTACAGAGAGAGGGAGAGAGAGGGATGAAGAAAACTGTAGGCGTTTACTTTAGTGACCAATGAACCTCCTAGTCCTAGTCCTATATACAGATGGAGAGGTATATTTGGGGTTGCAGCTGATAGAATAATTAATGGTTGCTGTGAGTATGTTGCTAGGGAGGTTGTCTCTGTCAATGATGCACTATCTTATAGTTATAAGAGATAATCAGGTGAAAGGCAGTGGGGCCATGTTCCCTGTTTCTGCTTATCTTCTACCTCGACTCCAATAATTCAAGCCATTGAAAGGTCGGGTGGAGGAGGAGAGGGTTATTATTATATTGTGGACTGCTGTGCTTATTGGTTGTTCTTGCGTCAGTTCATCATCTAATGTGTCATTTTAGTAAACCATGAATAGACAAGCACTATTTTAGGTAATCAGTGAGAATTTGTTATTGACTACAGCACATCTTATCTCAGTATGAAGATCAAAATGGTAATGTTTTTAGAAACTTGAATCATGCAAGCATCCAGTTGGCCCATGATTGAATTGTTAATTCTTCTTGTCAAAGTTAGAAAGGGAGCAACACTAATCCTACCATTAGTTTCTTATATGAATAGATTAAGCTCTGCTGGCAAGTATGATTCCCAGCCTCTAGTTTCTTTGTCTTACCTGTTTGTAATACAGCTAAAAAAGTCAACATCTGCTGTCTGGAAATGTTTGGTTTGCATTTTAGAATATGTCATATGCTGCCTGCCTCCCCCTCAATAAATCATCCATCCACAATTGTATGTATGTGTCATAAAATTTGCCTTAGTTGGGTGGGCACAAGCACTGATGGTGAAACTGGTTTGTACAAGGGAGTTAGATATGGTTGCAACTTAAGAAGAATAAGTGAAAGAAGTTTCACTTGTGGTTTCAAGCTTTGAATCCATAATTTATTAATTAACTCAAAAGATTTTTGACCAACTTATCTGATGGACCATGTAATTTGACGAGTCATTAGGAAATAGTAAACTTGAGATCTTTTCTCTTCCTGTCAAGTTGAGATTTAGGGTCGTTTGCATGGAAGACTATTTTTTACCAATTAGGGTATAATAAAAAAAAAAAGATTTTTCAGACCATCAAATGAATCACTCTAATCTTAGCACGACCAATGAACTGTATTTTGGAACGATGAAAACTTTGTCACAACACCTGAATTTCCTCCATGATTGCTCCACCACATGCATCATAACATGAACCCTCTGTCACCTTATCCAATACCAACTTCGCATCCCCGACGAACACAACCTCTTGTATCCTTGCCGAAAGATATGTTCGGGGTTGACCGTTTGACTTCAAGAGCAAGTTTATCAATGTTCGTCTAATCAAATCGAGATCTCTTGGTTGACTCGAATTTGCGTTGGAAATTAGAGATAAGAAATGCTTATGGAAAATGTAGTGAGGAACGATTTGGTTGACTTAGTTAACTTGACTAAATAGCTAAAACGTACAATTTCGAACGTGTTTGACTAAGTTTGACCATATTTTATTTAAAGTGAAATTATACACGAGAACCATGTAGGATTGACCAGTTACGAGTTGGGCTATAACTTCAAGGTCGATCGGTCAATGATTATTACAGTTGTTATAATCCATTATTATTTGAGCATCATTAAAATTTTGACAAATCTATTTTGTAATAATTTAATTACTCACTTTTTTACTTTATTTACACCCACTTACTTTTTCATCCAAACAACAATTTAGCTCTCCACTTGCACAGTTGCACCTCTCACCAATTTGCACTGCACCCTCCTACAATTTACCCTTCAACTTGTACCCCCTCCAATTTGCACTCCTTGTAGCCAAACATAGTGTCATGGTCGAAGCAACGGTGATTGTGGCTTGCTGAGTGGTGAGGAAGACGAAAGAGAGAGCGTAGGGTTCCTGGCCGGAGCAATTGTCTTTTGTTTTTGTTTTTTTAATAATCAATTAATAAATAAGTCACCATAGTTGATCGGTTGATGTGACATTTTTTGTTGACTGCCACGTGAGAATATTTTTTCCACCTCAGCATAACATCTGCCATCTCATTATTATCTAACAGAAGTGTTAATGGAGGCTTAACGATTAGCTATTATTTTGTATTTCGAAACGTTTGAGCTCCGTTTGGCTAATATTTTGACAAAATTGAAAGATTTTGCTAATAATTTGTATTATCCTGATATGAAAGCCTAAATTCATTTGGTGTTGATGATTTCTCACTTTTTTTTGACAAAAGATAATTAGCTATATTGATTGAGACAAAATGTATTACATCCTGGAACCCAGTCAGACCTGGAAATCAAACAATCGACAAGTAGCCGGAAACAAAGTAAGGATCTTTCTAGCCACCAAATAGGTTACCTATTGTTACACCAAGCTATATATTAGTTAAAACCGAAATGAACTGGTATAAATCATTGTATCTAGTCGGATCATTACATTTGCTAAACGTACGTAACATTATAAACCAATTTGATCAACGTGGTTGTGTAAAGAATATGAGGCAGCTGCTAAGTGGTAACCAGAAGAGCCAAATGTTAAACTATTGTTACAGTAATTTGAATAGGGTTCCCAAATGCAGAAGAAAGAAAGAGAGAAAGCGGCCTTCACTTCACTGTCACTGAATACTCTGTTTTTGATGCAGCAACGCCTGACTAACTTTTTCGCCTTCCTTTCCTTTTCCCTTCCTTCACCAAGATTCATGCCACTCACTGTTAAAGACCGGACCAGACCAGCAGAAGACCTACAGTCAGTCTCCCGCTCTTGGAACCACTCTTCAATTCTTCTCCTTCTCCATCTCTCCCACTACATTTGCTTGAGCCCCTGTTCCGCCTATCTTTCTGCATTCCTCTATTTCTACGCTCTTCAGTCCCAGCTCCAGCTGCAGCAGCGTTGAAAGAATAAGAAATGGAAGAGGGGTATAATAAGCAAGCAGGAAGCAAGCACATTGTGAAACCCTTGTTTCCATTTGAAGAACCAGACCCACTGTGCAGTCTCAATCTCAAAGAGACCTCCGATTTTGTAAAGTCGTTTCCTTTCTCGGCCGGAAGGAAATCCTCCGCCGCCGGCGTTGAACCCCCACGGAGGAGCTTCCCTTCCAAATGGGACGACGCCCAGAAATGGCTCGTCGCTTCTCCTGCTCATCCCCTTCACCGCCCTCTTCCTCCTCCTTCCCCCAAATATTTGTGTTGCGACGATAAAATCATCGCCTGCTGCTCTCCGGCTAATGCGAACCTGCCCCATTTGCCCACTGCTTTCGCTGGCCTCTCTGTTTCTCCCAATTCGCTTCTCAAAGGTACAAACACTACACCACCAACTATCTGTATATTCTCTTTTTAACTAACTTTATTCACCACAAAACTGCCCACCCATTTTAGCCTTTTTACTCCCTTCTCTAATGTATTGCTTTTCTTGTCTCCTCTTCCAAAAGGCTATGCAGCTGGTGCAAAATTGTTTTTTCTCCCTTTCCCCCCTTTTAACATTTGCATGTTGACTAACTGCAGCAACAGCGTTCAAAGGTGCTTTTTTGTTTAAGATGAGTAGTGAGCTTTTGTCTCTGAAATAATGCTGCATTCCAGCCATTAGTAGCTTCAACGAACTCTATGGTTGTCTGCATTGCTAGAGAATCACATAAATGTTTAGTCTTACATGATTTCTGGAGTGTTTGATGCTGACCAAAGAACCCAGAATTGGAGCTCTCCTATTGGTGAACAACAACTAGCTCTAATGTTGTAGTTTCATGCTTACATTGCACCGTGTCCATTTTCACTGTCACTTGATGTACATAATCAACAAAAAGGATCATATCCGGTTGCAGATAAGTTCACAGACGAGGTGGTGGAGACAGTCACCCCAAAATTCAAGAACTCGGAGCCATCATCTAACAAGCAAGGATTCCTGTTCAGGAACTCCATAGGTATCAGTACAGATCAAATCATGAACGATGGGAAGACGAGTGGTGAACTAGTTGTGGTGGAACACAGAGATGTAGGAACCGAGATGACACCAATGGGGAGTTCAACCACTTCCAGATGCCACACACCTTTCAAATCCTCCTCGCCCGCCCGCCACAACACTCCTGCCAATAGGTCAGGCCCATTGGCCCCCATTTCCAACTCCGCGAGTAGCAATAACAGCAGCAGCAACAGCACCACGATATTCGAGCTGCAGGACTGTCACTTGGCAAAGCTGCAGTTCGATCCAGTCGGGTCTATCTGGAGCACAAGGGAGGAAGAGGAGGAAGAGGTGTCCAAGAGCTTGAGACACTTCGAAACTGGAAGGAGCAGCAGTGTCTCTGATGGAAGGGCTGCAGCTGCTGCTGCATTGGCTTGGGAGGAAGAGGAGAAGAACAAATGGTGCCTCAGGTATTATACAGTCACGCTCGTCGGTTCAAAACTGTTGATGAAGTTTTGTTAAATCATTCAGTTGGAAGGAGGCGTTAGAAACATCCTTTTGGTTATTGCAGATACGAGAGTGAAGAAGCAAGGATTCAGGCGTGGGTGAACCTGCAGAGCGCAAAAGCTGAAGCTAAATCAAGGCAGTTGGAGGTATTGATCAAGTACTTGAGTCACTACAGATATATTGCGGTTTGCATATCATGTTTCAGTTGATTATTAAGTCGTCATGAGTTCCTCGCGCATAAATCAACTGTTAATACGAGAAGTTATCACGATCGTGTGGCTTCTCGAACTCATACGGCATCTAGAAGCATTATGAGATCATGTCAAATACATGGAATGATATGCTGAGAAGTTATCAAGATAAACATCATGACTTAGGATTAAGAGCTTGTCTGGGTTCCCCCCATCATGTGACACAAATGTGGCTTGTGGTGTGAAAGCTAGGACTTTGGTGGAACAGCAAGCAATGGTTGTTATTGGGTAAAAGAATATTCACCTATGGCTGGCGGTCTTGTTTGGTAGCGTGCAGTGGCCAGGACCTCGAGCCCCTCAAGGAGTTGCTCAGTTCCTGGTCACGCCCACAAGTCCAAGCTCCCAACTTTTCTATTCCTTGCTTGACTGGTCCACCATCCCTTGTTCCTTTTGATGTTATCTAAATAAACTCAAGTTCTTTCCGGATTTGTATTAAGATTATGTCGCAGTCTTCAACGTCCAGGTCGTGTCAGATTAAACAAATCTGGTCGGTAGGTAAGGTAGGAAGAAGAGAAGGATCAGGGAAGCTTCAAAAGCTTGGGGATTTGATTAGAATAATAATGATAACTATTAACGGTATCATTAATGAAAAGCTTCGTCCTTTTTTGTTGTTTTGCAGGTGAAGATACAGAAGATGAGAGCAAACATGGAGGAGAAGTTGATGAAGAGGATGGCAGTTGTGCGCAGGCGAGCTGAGGACTGGAGAGCTGCAGCTCTCCAACAGCATACCCAGCACATTAACTTCACGACCGAGCAGGCGCGGCGGATGATCACCACCGCCGCCACTAACACTCCGCCTGCTCGTGCTGCCATCGCTAGTAATAACAGTGGCAAATTTGTATCTTCCTACGCTGTTCCCACTTCATCTTGTGGCTGTTTCCCCTGCAATAAGCTTCCTTAAGTAATTGCTTTGATGTTCTATTTTGTCACCCTTGTTGTTATTAAGCTAACATCCAAAGAAATCAGAGATGTGTGAAGCATTAATCACCTTGAAAAACTGTCACAACACCACCATTGGCTCATGGACTCTATGCCTTAAGCTGTACATAATCAGCTAATTGACTCATGCATGACTTGGTTTGGCAATTTTGTTCGGTTTGTACTAAGAGGTAATGAAATTGGAATTATAATTTGGCTCACAGATAGAGATTTTCGTACTGGACAAATTTAGGGTCGTTTGGAGAATGAGAGTATGAACAACAACAAAAAAATGTAGGTTTTGTTGTAACAAAAAATACGTTAAGTGACCGTTTCGGAAGTTGTTGAAAGTTCGATGACCATTTTTAAATTTCCATATAAAAGTGTAAGCTCAAACTATGTGTAGGGGACAGCCCATTAGTATAGCAATGTCATACATCTTAGTCAGGCCCAGGCCCAGGCCCGACCAATAGTTCTTTTCAGGCCCAGCACAGACCAACGAACCGAAACGTTTCTCAGAAACTTGTCTGTCTTGGTTAACAAGTCGAGACGAAAGTAAAGGAATTTACACAGAGAACTGGAAGCTGCCTACAAAAGCTCTCACTCTCCGCCGGTGCCCGCAAAATCCAGAGTCAGTCAAAAGAGCCACCGTCGGTCTTCTCCGTCTTCCCCCATTTCCTGTCTGTAGAACAGATCGAATTCCCACCGGCGGCTAAACATGTTCCTCACCAGGTAAATTGCCGACATTCATTCGCTGCTCACCTCCTTGTTCCCGATTTCTTTATCTAATTCCGACTTTTCGTGATTTCGATTTCTCAGGACCGAGTATGACCGAGGAGTGAACACCTTCTCTCCCGAAGGCCGCCTCTTTCAGGTCGAATACGCTATCGAAGCCATCAAGGTAATTACTGCTTGACCTAACTCCCTTTTTCCCTCTCCCTCACTGAATCTCATACTGTAGCGAGACATTTGTGTGTCTATCTGGCTAAAGCTTGCTTCCTGCATATTTTCCTTATCTGGGTTTTACTCGATTAGTCCTGTAGACTGCCCGGCCATTATGTTCTGCTGAGTGACGGATCAATACCTAAGTGATGCTCATGATCCATATGAGACATCGCTTTAGCGAGCTACAGCTACTGTATCCTGTTGTGGCGAACCCCTCCAACCCATTCGGCTCTTATCGGACGTCTTAAAAGTTTGCACTTTCTGTTTAGCTGCATTAAGTAATTATTTTAGCTTATCGGTGGTTCATCTTAATTTCATGCTGAATTGTACTTCCAATGAACTGTATGCTTGGGAGGTCGAAGTGAATCTGTCTGCAAATTCAACATGACTTGTGACTGCACCATTTCCTCGCTAAAACATCTTTTCCAGAAGGATTGCAGAACAACCCATAATTTGTGTGATCCTTTTTTTTTAGCTCGGTTCTACTGCGATTGGGCTGAAGACAAAGGAAGGGGTTGTGCTCGCAGTTGAGAAGCGTATCACTTCACCACTCTTGGTTGGTTTTCTCTCTCTCTATTTCTCTTATGTAGCAGGTTTGTTCCTGTGCTTAAAGCTTGTTCTTGTGGTGAACGATGATTGTGTAAATGGGATTGCTCAATGTGATTGTTTCTTTCCTATCTAACCTCGTACAAAAGATGCCTGCTTATTTATGGTTACTTCTTTCGTTTGAATTCACTGAATGCTGTTCAGAATGTTTCAACAAAGTTGTACTCCATCTTAGAGCTACCATCCTAATTCTATTCTGAAAAGAATTGAAAGCCTAATAGAACTCCAAAAACATAGGGAATACGTGCCTTTCATTTCTTGATGTGTTTTTGTGTACCTTAGAATAGCTCCTCTTTGTGTTGGTAGAAACAAAATTATATATTTTTCTCATGGACTATCTCAGGAGCCCAGCAGTGTGGAGAAAGTCATGGAGATCGATGAGCATATTGGATGTGCTATGAGTGGATTAATTGCAGATGCCCGTACTCTTGTTGAGCATGCTCGTGTTGAAACTCAAGTAATACTTATCTTCCTACTATGCTTCTGTCTTTGCAAGGGTCTGGATCTCCTTCACTAACTGACATGTATCTTTCAGAATCATAGATTTTCATATGGTGAGCCAATGACTGTGGAGTCTACGACACAAGCCCTTTGTGATCTGGCCCTGAGATTTGGTGAAGGCGATGAAGAGTCTATGGTAATACACTTGTCATAAATCTACATGTAATTATTAGTGAAAACTGTTAATCTTCAGCTGAGTTCCCGTGTTGAGCATACACCCAGAATTATTTGTGATGACAGCCTCTTTTCTCAGATGACATTTCTTATTCATGTATCCTAATGTTGATTGGTGAGTTTTCTAATAGGAATATGACTGTCTGCATCTCTGCCCTAGTCTTCTTGTCAGATCTCTACATAGGTGACCAGAAGCACTGATAAAATGAAATGTTATTCTGCTTGATAATTGAGTGCAATTTTTGGTCCTCGATTTGTTTACTTCTGTAACAATTTTATCCAACTTGCTATTGATCAGTTTGTGCTCCTCTTTGCAGTCTCGCCCCTTCGGAGTATCGCTTCTCATTGCTGGTCATGATGAAAATGGTCCGAGCTTGTAAGTTCTCATGTGTGCTTCATCTTTCTGGATTTTCATGTCTTTTGTGCTTTGCCTTTACCAGCTAATTTCTTGTGTAGGTACTACACAGATCCATCCGGCACATTTTGGCAATGCAATGCAAAGGCTATTGGGTCAGGTTCTGAAGGTGCAGATAGCTCTCTACAGGAGCAATATAACAAGGTACTGTTGCTTCATTTCAATGCTTGCAGTCTTCTCCAACTTTTGTTCGCCAAGCTCACTGTTTCGTTTTCATTTTTCCTTTCGGTTTCTAAGTCTTGTAAGATGGGATGGAGAATATCACATTAGATAGGCTGTTCAAGGTCTTGATATTTTTCATAGTGACGCATAGGTAGGTGTAATGAAGAACGCTCTGTTGTACATGTTGCATTTTGTTTGTCGCAAAATGTGATACACATCCATGATATAATGTGCAGGAACTCACTCTTCAGGAAGCTGAAACAATAGCACTTTCCATCCTAAAGCAAGTTATGGAGGAAAAGGTAATTTATCTTCTTCTTCTTTTGGGGACCCCAACATTCCTATGCTGGCTGTATTGCTATTGGTTGTTGAGTCTAAATTTGGAATATGCTGATCATTTGTAGGTAACACCTAACAATGTGGACATTGCAAAAGTGGCTCCTACATACCATTTGTACACCCCTTCTGAGGTGGAGGCCGTCATCAGTCGCCTATGATGAGACACTATGACTACATAGACGTTATATGTACCGCTAGTTTTCTTCTTCCCTCGAATGTTTGTCGTTGTTTCAGCTGTGGGCATGTGGGTACGAACTATGACAATGACGTTCATGATAGCTTTTGAGCAATTTTAGTTCATGCCTACCAGACTATCTGATGTTTCTGTCGTTTGAATAGGCTCAATGGGATTAAGGGTAAATTGTGGTGCATGGCCACGGATGGGGGAATGATTGTCTTGGCAAGTTATGAACATTTTAGCCTTTTGATCGAAGAAATGGATTGTTATTTTGAATCATTGTCTATTGATGTGAGTGCAGTATCCTGTCTTCCTTGTGTATGATCTGGCATGGAACAATGTTTACTTAACCTGAACTGGTTATGTCATATTTTGTAGAGCTTGAATTTTGTTCAATGATTATTGAATTGAGTGGTAAATTTCACATGGCAGAGAGAACTTAACTGAGAGACTAGCTTTGTCTATGATGTATCAATCTGGGGATTATACTCAAATAGTGATCTTTTGGCCGAAGAGGTGCACCAGTACAACCAGTGCCATTATCAGTTAGCCGTAGGGCTGGCCGGAAAGGTCATCATTCGTGTTTCATTTTAACGGCAGATGCACAAAGAGATCAAACTCAAAGCTACCCATTCGTTTTAAAACCCATCATTGGCCGCAATGCATAACCTCTACTTTGTCATAAACCAAAAATTCTTCTGCAGGCAAACTAATCCTCAAGATAAACAAAATGGAACTAACTACCAACACTCTCGGAGGCAATAGTATCTATTGATCAATCAAACCCTCCAAGTGAAGGCAAGTGCCACTTATTTAGTCTCTCAACTCTGAAAAAACTTGCAGCAGAAAAATGAAACGAGTACAATCTTTATTATTAGCTACTTCCAACTGAAGCCCTGATGATAGTACAACAACGCTCTTTCTAATCACGGTACTCATCCATGAAGCTCTTGTGGAAGTCTGTCAGCCGTGAGACAATGGCCGGAATCTTGTCCTCCTGCGGCAAAATGGTACACCTAAAGTGCCACGTTCCAGGAACCTACAAACCAAGGAAGAAAAGACTCAGTGACAGGTGTAACTGTTATTCGCCAGAAATTATGATCGCAAAAACATGATATCATGGTTAATGACTGCTTTCTCATCGAAGGACCTGGCCACAATGACTACCAACAACTAGAAAACCAATTCATCATCAGAACAGAGCAAAGTGATCAATAAATATACCCTCAAATCCTATCCAGTGATCAAGCATCTACGCTAAAGAAATCCAACGTCCAACAGTAAAATCCTTAACTAGGACTAGATTCTTGACAATATAGGAGGGCATTATTACAAGTCAGCATACTGCTATTGTTTTATATATAACTAGGACTAGGGTAGTATGGATTGGCAAACTATTGGCACAAATAGATATAGCACTACCATGACTTTTCCCACACGTACAATCTTATTTTTTCTGCTATGACAACATTTTAAAACAAGTTCTTACCTGGCCAAAGCCGGAACCAGGGACCACAACCACTCCAGTAGCATTTAGGAGATGACGGCAATAAAATAGATCAGGGGCAGTCTTTGCAGCTTCTGCAGCTTTGATTGCCTTTTCAGGCAGCCTGATCCGGGGGAAAAGATACATTGCTCCCTCTGCTTTGTTGCATGTTATGCCCTCTAAACTGTTGAATGCATCTTCCAGTGTCTGCCAATAGTTTAAGGATACAGTGATATATTAATCAAGGAAACAACAACTCAGGGAAATATGACACTCGGAACGGTTATGGTAACTTTTGACTGCTTGATCATTAGCAAGCACCAACTTATGCAAAAAGCGCAACTATAGGCAAGGAATACAAAAACAGTCATAGGAGTTGCCTGGATATCAGAGCTTAAAAGTTTAGGATTTGATCAACTGACCTTGGCACGCCTCGCCAGAGATTCAAGAATCCCGTCTTTCTCGGCAGAATATGATTCATAAGATTCATCTCCAACCTGAAAGCATTCCACTTGCATTATGAGAGGTAAAAAGCAAAAGACGCTAGTCTTCTTATTATACGCAATAGATTAATGATCCCATACTAGAGCCTTTTGTGTCTACATCCTGGCATTCAGTAAGGAATCAGTCACAAAAAGAGAGATGGAAAGGAGAGAATATGTGCCTTGGGCGGGCTCATGACAAGACTTGCAAGGATTTGGCCAGAAATATTAGAGCAGAGATTCACAGACGCCACTTTGTATATCTGCTCTCTGACTTCAGGACTAAAACCTGTGATCTCCATGTAACCTCCTCTCTTTCCACACTCACCATGGTACCCTGAAAACATTTTAAAAAAATTATGTATATCTAATTACTGCCCCAATTCGGAACTCTAGATTATCTCTAATCCAGCATAAACATCAAGCAGTTTACCTTTCGAAACAGACTGGAAAGATACTAGACACAAATCATTATCACCATAGCCCATAGATCGGGCAACCTTCTTAAACGAGTGAAATTTCTTCTCAGGAACATAGATATTTTCCTGATAAACCTGTACAAAACAGTACGTCTAATATAAAAAGATGAACCACCTCAAGAACGTAACCCCAGAGCACAAAACTAGTTGATAGTAACCTCATCTGCTAAAAGAACAAGACCCTCTTTCTTGCAGAACTCCACAATATCCCGCTGGTTTTCCTCTGCAAGAACCTGCAAGCATAAGAGCCAAGACCACGTTACCAAAATGCCTCCCAAGTGGTACCAGCATCAAGGAAGTACTTCCAAATTAAGATATATCTCCTCAGAAGTATAAATGTGGCAACTCCCCACCTGTCCAGTTGGGTTGCCTGGATTTATAACAACCAGAGCCCTAACACTGATCCCCTTTGACCTAGCCTCCTCTAATTGCTTCTTGAGTTCAGAAACTTCCAAGCCCCAGCCAGTTTCTTCGTCAAGATAGTAAGGAATCTGAATTGAACCATACTTACACATATGATTATCAAAAGAAGATAAAACAAAAATACAAATCCAAATTATCCAGTGGCAAACCACTAAAGTGAATGGCATAAGAGAGAGATTTCTTACCAGACTACCACCATGGAGAGCAATGGATGCAGAGTACAAAGGGTACTGAGGTATGGGACACAGAATTCCATCTTTTTCGGAGCTTATCAGTAATTGCATCATCATGTGTACCTAACGAAAGGGAGAAGCATTATCAGTTGCAGCATATTGGAAGCAAGATATACCGTCAGTGTATATGAAAGCTGCTTCCAATGTTTGGTAATTCAAAACAATATCACAAGACAAAAGTAGGGGGAATCATTCTTACAGCTGGACTTGCACCATCTGTGAGAAATATATCATTTGGATTAGCAGGAAAGCCATCACGAGCTTCAATACCAGCAGCAATCGTATCACGTAATCCTTTGATGCCCTGTTAAAAGCTGTATCCATCACAATGTTCTAACAAAAAACTCAACTGTAATACCATCTTCGGAGGTTGCAAATAACAATGTCATGATTATAACCTGACTATGACTATATGCACCGGTTGCTCTCCCGGGAATTTGGTCAAGAATCTGCCACGCTCGCTCTATGGAGTCAGCACTGGCATACAACAAGCAAGAAACCGGACAAGGCATTAGCAATGCAGGGAAAGTATTATGCAACAAACACAGCATCAAACTGCTGTATTTTTTGTAACTTAATCGGCTGGTAACGATGTGGGAAAATATCCAGATAGCTGAGGCATGAACGAATTCTCAACTAAATAATAAAACAGGGTTCGATATTACTGAACAAAGCTAAGTGCTATCAGCTGGCACTGGGCAGCACATAAACCAACTGCATTGCCTTCTGGCTTCAATCTCTGAAATACTGAAGCAAGGAATGACACAACAAAAAAGTGGGAACTGAGAAGTGATACCTGAACAGGCCCTGTGTTTCAGCTTTGTCCAAAATCGTAGGATGGTCACAGAGCGCAAGAACCTAAATTGGAATAGAAATAATGTAAGCAGTGGCTTTGATAGAAGGATAAACCTTTATGCAGTAAATGGGAAAGGCCAAACTAACCTCTCGGAAGAAAGTTATGGGGAGCTGACCAAGAGACTGAGGGTTTCCGATGTTGCAATAGAGAATCTGCGTACAAGGGCATTGTAATTTCAGAGAACACATGAATGGGAAAGAAAGTAGTTCAGCTCGAATTCAAGTAGCACTTAAGATTAAACAAAAACAACAGCATTTTGTTGACCAATGAATCCAGCAGTTACTACCACAGAAGAGCCTAACTAATTGTTCATAGTTAAAGGAAGAGAATAGTTCCTACCAAAAAAAAAAGGAAGAGAATAGTTAAGAGGGGTGATAGAGAGGAAGAAGAACCTCATCAAAAGGAAGAGAACCAGGGTTAGCCTTTAACTCTTCTTGCAGGCGCTGCACCAATGAAACGTTGAACATCAGATGGAAGGAAATTAGCACACAGGGGCAAAAGCACTGAATGAGAGAGACGGACAGAGAACCAAAGCATGGATAGTGTACCTGAGCAAGGTTGACAATCTCTCCACGAACAGCATATTCGCATTGCAAAACCTGGGAAAGTAATCAAATACTAGTCAATCAGAACTTCGGCAGTTGAATCATGGGGACAAAAACGGGATCTGCATCTCCTATTGATAGCTTAATTAGGTGTGCAGAAGAAATTGAGAGATGAGCAGCAAATGGACTTGGTCAGAAGAAACAAAGATCATGACTACCTTGGGGTTTATGGATTGGACGGTAACGGGGTTCGACATGTTGGGAGGAGGGGGAGAAGAAGCGGAGGAGGAGGAGAGGCGCCGGAGAAGGAGGAGGAGGGCGGTGGCGGAGGAGGAAGGAGAAGAACCAAGATGGTGGTGCAGAGGAGGAGGACTTGGTGAGAGGAGAGAGCGATGAGCTTGATTGAGAAGGAAGAGACTACTGCGTTTGGCACCTCCAATTACTGATCTCCGCATTTTCTGTTGTTTGTAAGCTTCCTCTCCTTTTAAATATGCGGCCGAGATTGAAAATTCAACTCTTCAGTCCCCACGCAGAGAGAGAGAGAGAGAGAGAGAGAGAGTGGCGGTGCGGCTGAACGAATGGCTGCTTTCAGCCTTGTTGCTGCCTGCCCTGGTAGAGGAGAGAGAGAGAGAGAGAGATGGGAGGGAGGGAAGGAAGGTGCCGATCTGTTTCGTGGGCCGCACGAATTTTCAGACGGAATACGGGAAACGGACGATCGCCTCTTTTCTTCCTTTTTTAGAGGGTTCACCGCCCGGACCCAAACGAAACGCCCCGCTGGGCCAGGCCCTCGCCCCATCGCCCAGCCAATCCAACTCAATCCTCAGAATTCAGATTGCACCGGACCAAACTTACGTTAAGATCGGATCATATCGAACTGCATATAATGTGATCCGCTTTTTGATACTTTATAGATATTGAAGAAAAATTAATTAAAGTGAAATTTGGATCGCTTCAAAGCGAACTGAATGCAATGTTAATCTGATTCTTAGTGCTAAGATGTCTTTCATTATTGAACCGCGATTCTCGTTAGTTTGGTGTGATGTGATGCACTCAACTGCTAGAAGCTTACTACAGTGTGTAACTAATTAGAGGTGTGGGGTTGGTGCCGTTGTGATTTAACCACATTACATTGTCAAAATACAAATTCATAATTCATTAAAGAATTCTAATAAGTTTGAAATATTTTGTTATTTGACAAAATAAAAGAAAGGTCAAGACATTTTAAGGAGGACATTTGAGTGGACCATATGTAACATAGAAAGGAAACATTGGGGTTGTTTGACTGTGGAAATTTGGAAATAAAAGAAACATTGGGACCAAAATTTTAATTCACACAAGTGTGGAATTCTTGACCCATTTTCATACAATTTCTGGGCTGCTACTAAACAAGAAGTTTTTCCCAATTCCTGCATATCGTGAAATTTTGCACCAATTCCCGCATCAAATTTTCGTATTCAAACGACCTCCAAATAAAAGATAGATAAAAAAAATATAGCAGCAGAATCGAAAGATACAAGCCAAACTCGGACAATGAAAGTCTTGGATGAGGATAAAATAGAAAAACATGTAATTAGAACAACATAGTAACAATTCAACACAATCTGTATTCATCAACATGTAAATAATTCAACATTTTGTGTAAAGTAGAAATCTTTCGCCAATGATTCAACAACGTAACAAATAAATCACTAAAGTACTAACCATTGAATTGGAGAAATCCCCAAAAATTGATAAGCATACTTACTAAGAGCATCTCCATTGTAATTGCATTTAGAATTGCATTATAACATGGTATTCATTTGCAATTGCATTGATGTAGATGACAATGGCATCTTTGCAAGCTTGCATATAATGCAATTATGAAATGCAGGCCACATCATCTTTTTTATTATTAAATTATTCATTAATTTTATTATTTGAGTGTTTATATTTTAATAAAATTAAATTAAAAAAATTAGTTGCAATTGCAAGTTAATTGCATTGATGTGATGCAATGCAAGTAAGATGAGTTGGATTGCAAAAAAAAAAATGAAGTAAAAAAAAATACAATTACAAATGCAATTGCACTAATAGAGATGCTCTAATGTTAACTATTAACCGCTAAAATTATTTTAAAAATGATGGATAGGTGTGGTTATTGTGATTTAATCATTATGATTAGTGGTTAAACTCACAATTATGCTAACCACAAAATGTAGTTGTGGTTAACGAAACAGTGTGTGGTTTTGTATGGTTTGCGGTTAAACCACAAACCCACCTCTAACTGCAATACAACTATTCTATCCTACCGTCCTGCGGCGCCAACAGTTTCAGTAACCACGATGCTAAACGTGATTAACTGCGGCTAATCTTTGTCAGCTTCACATTTTGTATGCATCATTCAGGGATTATTAGTTTACTGTTTTAACTGCTGAATGAATAAAAGCTAAAACAGAGTGGTGCGGATCTGAGAACCTTTTCATTATGAAGACGGACCACCCCGTTCATTTCAAACACAACCGCAGCAATCACATTTCCGTTTACTTTTCTCCAAGAACCATGCTCCCAAAATCCCAATTCCATATTTCTACCTGTTCATTAATGGAGCAACATGTGAAGCCAAACACAAGAAATGGAAAAACCAGCCAGTAAAGATTTCCCTTCATTCATGTCTATGAACAAAAGACGCACTGCTCCCACGTATATAAACAAACAACTGTTACAACTTACAATCCAATCTGGAAAACCCTCTCACGTATAGTTAGGCGTTGGTGCTCGAATCAAACTACAATGTAAGAAAGCTGATGACACAAAGGAAAACGTAACTGAGATTACTGGTCTCTCTGATAATATTACTGCTTCGCCCACTGCCTGCATAGAAAACTCTATATATTACATCCATCCATATATAATCACAACGCGGAATCGAACGCCACTGATGTAGCCGGCAGCCACGCACCGCCCTGGATAAACGATCCCACCGTGAACCTTGCTGCTTCGTCCTTGGTCAACGCCGGCTTGTACCCGGCCCACTTCACCCTCCCGGCGACGCTGGACCCCGGCCCGGTGTTCTGATACTCCGCATAGAAAATGGTGTTGGGCGGCTCCACGCCAGAGACCCACGGCAGCCAGCCCAACTGGTTAAGGAAGCCTCCGATGGACGACTGCATGATGACGGTGGTGGAGAAGTCCTTCCAGGGCCGGCCCAGGTACGTCCGGGCCGTGAGATTGGCGCTCAGCGGAGTGAAGTCGCATTTCTGAATCGAGATCCCCGTGTTCTGGTTGGGATCCTTCTTCCCCTGCGCTGTGATGGTGTTGAACTGGTTGGACATTGGCTGCCTCGGCTGGATCTTGCAGCCCTGGAATACAACCGCTGCATTGCCGAAGATGAAGTCGATGGTGCCCGTGATGTCGCAGTCGCGGTAGAACTGGCGGTTGGAGTGCGGGTAGAGTGTGTCCTGGTACGCGTCGAACGAGCACCGGTAGTAGACCGACATGTCGGCTCCTGATCGGAAGGCTACGGCTTGGTGCTTCTCGGGACCTGCCGTGTTGATGAACTTCATGTCTCTGGCCATGAAATTCTTCCCTTGGACGGCTGCAGTACAGGACAGTCAAACAAAGACAGTAAGTTGAGGACATCGGTAAAAGTTAGATGATTACGATGTGATTAAAACTCCTAAATCTCGATTGACTCTTAAATGGAATATTCTAATAATCCCATTTCCATGTGCCCTTTCAGGAGTAGATGGAGGCATCCATGTGTGTTCTGAATCCAAGCCGATCATTCCATGTGCAGTTACCTTTCATAGTCAGTGAACGTGAAATCATATACCCTCGTGTCACTGCTTAGAACATGGCGACATGCTCTGTCCTCTGATCTCTTTCATCTCCATTTTCTACCCTTTTCCATGGATGGCATCACCAAAGATTCTTTCAACTCTCTTATACTAATTAACCATTTCACATGGGTGGCGAAGAAGGCTTTTGACCAAGCATTCTGCCGCCTAAAGATCCTTTCTTTCCCTATCTTCCCCATTTCCCTAAATGAAGAAACGCCTACCAACTGGCCAATTTGATCGATTCAAGCCTATAACTCAATGCAGAATTGCAACCGGGAATGAAATGACGAATTAATTAATCACCTTTTATACGAATCTAACTAAGGAATTGGAGCTAAATTAAGTGGCGGGGAGACTTACCGAAAGTGGCAGTATCGAAGGTAGGAGTACCATCCACGAAATTGAGGCTGCCGGAGACGATGGTCTTGTCCTTGCCGTCGCCGTAAACTAGAACATTCCACCGGTGCTTGTCCAAGATCACATTCTCCTTGTAGGTACCTTGTTTAATGTAGATAATGTACTTCCACAGACTCTTCTTCGGTATCAGTTCCACCGCCTTTGCAATCGTCGTGAAATTCCCGCTCCCATCCTGCGCCACCGTCACATTCGGCCGCAAACCTCCCGCTCCGCCGACCTGCTGCAGCATCCTCCTGTCCCCGTCGCTCACCCACCGCGGGAATCCCGAATCCGATTCGGCCTCGGCCGTCATCAGCCTCCGCCGCCTGTGGATCGGGATGTTGAAATCGGACAGCAACCCTAGGACTTTGGTCACGATTGCCAAGCTGTTGCTCGCCAATTCCGTCGAATTCTCCATCGCCGAGTTCAATTGCTCGAGGATCGCCCCTGAACCGGGGTGCTCCGTCTCGTTGAGCTGCACCGCGTCCAGGCAAGTGTCCAGATCTGTAACCGCCGCGCTCAGCCACGTCTTCAAATCGTCGACCCGCTCCCGCGACAGCACCTGCTGCTGCTTCCCCTCCCCCGCGGGCTGGGCAGTAATCGAAGCAATCGAATCGTTGAGGCGGTCGACGCTGTCCTCGAACACGGCGGCGCAGACGTTGATGGCCTGGCGGAGCATGGTGTCGTTGGCGATGTCGGAAGGGAGCTGGATCGCGGCGGGGAAGTCCTTCAGCTTGGAGAGCTCGGCCATTGCGGCGCGGAGGGAGAGCCGGAAGAGGACCTCCGGGTCGGAAGAGTTCGACCCGCCCTCGAGCGCCGTGATGCTGGAGTAGCAGGAGGAAGGGTACTGCGTCACGCTGCAGACCGCCTTGAGCGACGCGGCGGGGGATTCAGTCGGCGGCAGCTTGTCGGCGTCGGAGCCGCTGCCGCCGGACTTGCGGTTGCGGATGACGACCCCCGCGACGGCGCCGATGATGATCCCGACGAGGAGGATCGAGGAGATTCCCACGATGATGAGGCGGCGGCGCGTCTTCTGTCGGAAGGCCCGCTCCTCTGCTTCGTCCACCTTGCCGTAACCCTTGAATGACTTCATCGTATCCATATTGTTTCCCTTTTGGGTTAGGTTTTGCCGAATGGAAGGAAATTGAAATGGGCGAATGGGGGAAACTGTTTGTCTGTTTAGTGCTTCCTCTTCTGGTTTACTTTATAAGGAAGGGCGGCACTGAAAGAGGCAATACGCTGCTGGCTGAACGCGCAAGCGCAACTCTTTGCTGGTTGTTGTTTTGCTGTGAAGGGTTCTCTGGTGATGTGTTGCACAGAGGTGAAGTGAAGAGAAGAGAGATTAAATTTATGGTTTAATGATTGATGGTAACGTGAAGCTGACAAATCGAATACGAGCCGATCAATAAAACATTTGTACATCAACGTCATGATTAGCGGAGACAGGAACGGGGAGAGCAGGACAGGACATGGTGCTTTTGCTGGGTCATATGGCCTAATGGATGGATGGATTCATTTGCCAGATTGCTTAATTTAATTGAATCGGCAAATGGACAAACCGCGTCTTTGCGAATAGACTACATGGCAGCATATGGGTTTAGGAATTAGGATGGTCAACTTCGTCCCATCAGCTGGTTGTTTTCTGCTATTTTACTCCCTAAACCAATGATATTGCCGTTGACCCAGTTGATTATTAGAGGTTTCAGCAGTTCCCGGCAATGCCTCCCACTACTTCTGGTTAATGGTGGTGATGACTGATGAAAGGGTGGTGGGGTAAGACTACGATGACTTGTGGTAAGTTTCAAGTAATGTTGTTTGGAGTTTAGATAGGTTTCCACTTGATTACAAGGCTATATCAGGTCGATCATAAGGTTTATAAGTTTATTGTATAGTGGATTTAGTTGACCACGTATCATTTTCTGTAAAATTATTAGGTTGAGAGCATTTTATCAAGTCTTGTAATGGGTGACTCGGAACAAAACGTTCAAGATTATAGATGCGGCATGAACGTTATAACGATAATGGTGAAGAAGTATAAATACAAAATCAAGTCCTAGAGTTATTAAAACCTAATATCATACAAAAATAATAATACATTGTTCATAAAAAAAAAATACATTCATGGCAAACCTAAAACATGACGCTAAAAGAAACGCAAGCAACCAACCAGGTTATTTTACCATTGAACTAGTTTGAAGAGATACACAACTCACATATTTCAGTGAAATATACACAAAATAGGTTAAAAGTAAAATAGGAACGAATGGGTTATGCAAATGTTAACCATCCATTACGCGCACGATGCTTAACATTTTAAAAACAATTTTGGGATTAAGGCTAAATTTTAAAGTTTTGGGTATTAGGGTTCATGATTTTCAAATTAAGTGATTATCGTTGGGTTTTGGGTTAAGGGGTTTAACTGACATGCACCTTGCTCTACATAAACTCAAGAAAATGAAGACAAAAAACAGAGTCTTCTCAGGACCTCTGTTCGGCCAAGCCAATGGCCCAATTTGGCTCCATATGGCAGATCCTCATCGCCCCTCTCTCCCTCTCTTTAATAAGTAGCCCGTAACATTAAATTGTGATGGGCTTAAAAGCCCAGAATACCAGTTAGATAATAATTCCCAGACATGGAAAGGTGGGCTCTCAACCAAAGCCAATAACTGGCCTAATGGGCAAGCCTATAAGCTACAAAATTAGCATCCCCTCGCCCTCGGGTAGAGATGTGTGCAATGGTCAAACTCACCAAAAACTGCAGTTTCATAGTGATAGATATTTTAGAATTAAGTATCTGCTCAACATTATATTCGATTACGAACAAGGCATTGATCTAGTGATAATATCACTGGTCTTAAATCTGGAGGTCACAAGTTTGAATCCCTTAAATAGTACTAAACAACGAAAAAGTAAACTTAACTATATAACTCTTATTCCAAAAAAAAAAACCGTTACATTCGATTTGGTTTTATTCGATTCAAACCTTGGCACAACCCTACCTTGATGCATCTACAATCAGATTGGCGAAACTAAGAGGAGCACTAGAAGAGCTTCGACATGTGATGAAGATTCAAGCAAAGAGAGTGGAATTGCAAACAAATTAGTAGGTGGTTGATAAAAGGGGTCGGTCGATGAAGATTCAACATGTGATAGATGACTTTGAATAACTCATCTAATTCCCCTCCAAACTTCAAAAGTGAATGTGTAGTGAATTTGAACAAGTGAGAAAAAGGTTTCTTCACTATTGTCACACAATGAGCAACGGCTTGCAAGACACCATCTTTTTTTTCCCCTCTCTCTATAAGTTGTCATGTGTGAATATCTTTTTGATGTCATAGTAACCACATAAATCCACAAACTTTCAATGGAATATCCTCCCACCAAACAGCTGCATCAAGAAAGTTCTGAACACTAGGTCTCAACAAACCATATATATACACAACGGCAAAATTGTCGATGTATTATTTGTCAAGAACTAGTTGATTCCAATAACTGGAACTGATAAAAAAAGGTTCAATCGTGGATCATAACCCGTTTATACTAACATTATTAACTAAATCCGTTCGAAGCGTGGAGCACACACAATCACTCACATAATTAAAGAGTAGTATATATATCACCAAAAGCATACATAAAACATATATGGACTTCGCAAATCGCATGCACAACTACTCATTATTATCAGTCACATATAATAACGTGTATAATAATAAATAACAAACAAATATTGAATTTAACACGTATATATATAGCTATAAAATCACAACCCGAGAGAGAACGGAAATGTGGTCGGACGCAGCCAGGATCCGCCAGCAATGAAATTATCCGCCGTAAACCCAACCACCTCACTCTCATTCCCAATCACCTTATACCCTTCCCAATCCACCCTCGCCGTCGTATTCGCCCCGGGCCCACTGTTCCCGAACTCCGCGTAGTACAGCGTGGCCAGCGCGAAATCCGCATCCCACACGTGCCACCCGGCGGAGTGCACCACGTCACTGATCTCCGACTGCATGATCACCGTCCTCGAGTACTCCTTCCACGGCCTCCCCAGATACGTCGGGTACGACATGTTCCCGGCCGTCTGCAGGAGGAGGTCCGACGTGGCGCCGATCCTCGACTTCTGGATCACGATCCCGGTGTTCTGGTTGGGATCCTTCCGCCCCTGTGCGGTGATCATGTTCTTCTGCCCGGGGCCGGGGAGGCGGGCGTGGATGTCGCAGTCCTGGAGGACGGCGGCGGCGTTGCCGAAGATGAAGTCGACGGTCCCCGCCACGAGGCAGTTGATGAAGAACTGGCGGTTGGAGTGGACGTAGAGTGTGTCCTGGTAGGCCAGGATGTCGCACCGGTAGAATGCTGACAGGTCGGAGCCGACTCGGAGCGCCACGGCCTGGTGCTTGGCGTGTCCGGCGGTGTTCTCGAAGGTTATGTCACGCGCCAGGAATCCTTCCCCTACGACAGCTGCAGTAATATATACGTTTGTTTTAGTTAGATATGGTGTGGAGAAAGTCAACGAGAGGAAGACCTTTCAAGTTTGAAAGAAGAGATATGGGGGGAGAGAGAGGGAAAGGGTAAAATGGTCATAAGCGTGATTGATGGGAAGGAATGACACAATTAGTGATATGTAATTATGTATGGTTTAGTTTAAGCGAGACAGCTAGCATGCATGCATGTGTTTTTTAAACAATAAAACATGCATTATAACATATATCAATATGTAATGCATGCAAGTGGGGAAAGTTGAAAGTAAGTAATGATAGTTAGCAACATTTATTCATGTCTAGTACTTGATGATATCAACTCAAGTTGTGCTATATGTGAAATCGTGATGATGTATGTAAAAGGAGGCAGAGGATAAAGGAAAAAGGTCAAAATCTCTGCTGAAAGGAAAAGAGAATATCATCATCATCGCGTATTCAAAAGGGAGATATAGGAGAAATGAAAAAGGTCAACATCTCTACTCAATGAAAGTGAAAAAGGTCAAAGTGTACACATAAACGAATTTGAAAAGGGAAACGGGGAATCGCATAATATAATAATAATAATAATAATAATAATAATAATAATAATAAATAACAATAAGTAGCAATAGTTGAGAGAAGTGTTTGTGAAATGGTATAGTTATATATGATCCGGTCGAGAGAACCTTCTACAAAATGCTAAATTGGTAGGATATTATGTTAGCGGTTGGTTAGAGTTCAGTCATTTTAATAATTCGATCTATGCACTTCGATTTCGAAGACACTAAATCCAAACTCACCCAAATAAAGTAGAATCAAAACAGTTTGTTTAAGATCAAGTTGAACGGGGTTGCCTTCTACGGTACCCCGGGTGAAATCCGGGGTACCGCATACCTTGAGTATGAAAATGTTATCTAGACTTCGAATTAGCAGGATTTTTGGGCATGATATTATACCCTAACCCTTAATGAGTGAACCCTAAGTCCTAATTATCTAAATCATAATCTATAAACCCTAAGATGGTGCATTCCTTTTTGTGCCTATATTTGGACGAATCATAATCGTCGATTATTATTTCTAATTAAATTGATTTTGGTGTATAAGATTGGGAGAATTAAAACCTAGATTTGATCTTTAAGTGTTAAGAGTATAGTATCATGTCCGAAAGATCGGTCAATTCAAGGTCTAGATAGTGTTTTCATACTCAAGGTATGCGGTACCCCGGATTTTACCCAGGGTACAATAGTTGTAACATAGGTTTTGAATACAGATGGATTGGATCGGATTTGACCGGTGGTTCGGATGTTTGATGATTTTGTTCACCCCCTAACTCAGTTGATCAGATCAAATGCATGCCAATTGGGAGAGCTAGCTAGGGCCAACGAGAAAAGAACAGTGAAAGTGAAGTGAACACGCTAGCTAGATCTAGAAAGGGTCGCTACTGAATCAGTCAGATGCTCATAGGAAAGCAAGGAAAGTGGGTTGTTGCGGCTCAGAAATGATTTCCCACAACACCACATCCAGGCTGGCCAGTTGGGACGACGACAAAGTTAAACCCTCCCCCAAGTCCCACTGCCACTGCACATGAAAAGGACCCTTCACCTTGCTTAGCTATCGACCGCGGGGGTTGCTGCAGTTGCAGATTCTCATGACTCATCCAATCGTCTTTTTCTTTGAGTTACAACTGGTTGCAGTACTTGCACATGCATACAATCTTATTGGTACCAGTACCATTGTACTACACATTCAAATTTCAAACCCGTGTTGAAAAGACTGTTTATTTTTAATCTTTTACTTTTTACTTTTTTTGGAACACTAAATCAGAAACCAGTCTCTGAACTCTGAACATGCAGATGCCGCATGCATGTTTGTCTGCTAAATCAATTAATTAACCACATTGAACAATACGCATTTCGCATTATCGGTCACACTACGGCACATGGAATTATTAGTATCCTTAATTAATAATAATTAATTATCTTGCTAAACAGCTGCTGCGACAGATAGCCCCGGTTGTTCTTGCGTGATTTCCTGCTATGACCTGGTGGACTCACAGGGCGGGACCCCAATCGAACTTAATAATATTTAATTAATTAATTCTACGCGCCGGGTGGGCCCCCGCCCATGTTGGCGGGGGGAAAAAGCCCATTCCCCGCCCACGTCATCCCATTATTGACCCAACCGCCCAGCCCAAAAGGATTTTCACCAACTCTACCTAGCTAGCTACCTCTATCAACGGGAAGAGATTTCATTTCATGGCACTTTTTCCAATAATAATGCCGGCCGGTCCAGCTAGGAAGAAAAGAAAGAGAGTAATTGTATTGTACGTACCGACAGTAGCCGATTTGAAAGTGGTGAAGCCGTCGGCGACGCTCCTGTTGCCGGTGATAATGGTGGTGGCTCTGCCGTCCCCGAGGAACATAATGTTGGTCTTCCCCTTCACAACCTCCACGTTCTCCCTGTACACCCCGGCCTTTATCCTTATGATATACCTCTCGCTGCTCTTCTTCGGCGCCGCCTCCACCGCCTCCCCCACCGTCCGGTAGTCGCCGCTCCCGTCCCCGGCCACCACCACGTTCGGCGTTATCACCTGCTCACCCACCAACAATATAAACACCAACCGTAACAATAAATCACTAAGAAACAAGAGTGTGGTCCAGCGGTTAAATTGTTATTTTTTCGACTTTTTGAGGTCACGAGTTCGAATCAGGAACATTACATTAATTTACTAATAATATAATTAGTATATACCTCGGGCGACTGCAACAGCCTCCTCCTGTCCCCGGCCGTCAGCCACTCCGGCAAATGGTCCTCGTCCTCGTCCTTCACCCCGGCGGCCTTCAGGCTGTCAATGTCGGCGTCGGTCATGTTCTTGATCATCGCCAGGACGTTGCTGCACATGCGCTCCACGTGGACCTGCCCCTTGAGCAGCGCCTCCCGGACCCGCCGGTCGGCGCCGTCGTGGGAGAATCCGTCGAGGCAGGTCTCCTGGTTGGTCATGGCGGCGCTCAGCAGCGTCTTGAGGTCGGCGGCGTGCCGGTTCAGCGACTTCTTGTAGGGGTACTGGTTCAGGTCCCGGTAAGCCGCGCGGAGCTCGTCCAGGGTCTCGTCGATCGTCTCCAGGCAGTCGTGGAGCGCCGTCTTCTCCCGCCGGCTGAGCCGGCCGGCGGCGGACCTGATCAGCTTCTCGACGGTGAAGAAGTTGCGCTGCACGGCGCGGCAGGTGATGTTGATGGACGCCTCGATCACGTCCTTTTGGGTGGTCAGGGATTCGGCGGCGCCAGGGACGGCGGCCACGGCGGAGAAGCAGAGGTCAGGGAACCTGGTGTTGCTGCAGGCGGAGCGGAGGACGGCGTGGTGGTTGCTGTTGTGGCCGGGGTTGGTTTGGGGTTGTTGTGATGATGGGAGGTGGTACTGATTGTATTCGGGATTTGGGCTCGGCGAGGGAGCGGCATTGTCTACGCCGGCGGCGGCGACGGTGCCGATCAGGAACAGTATTAGAAACACTGTGGAAATGCTCAGGCCGCTTCGTAATGGTTTGTGTTGGTGACTCATTTTTGTCAACAATGAATGGGCTGTTGGCAACCACTCCGCGATGTCAGGGCAGACAAAAGACACGCATATATATAGAGGAGCAGCAGTGCTACGCAGTTCAAAATGGAACGGGAGAATTAAATAAGTGTTATGAAATAACAAGGAAGAGGAACATACACAAGAGTAAGAGTAGAGACACAAGAAGAGTGGGGGAATAGAGCTTTCTTATTCATGTATTCCTTAGTACAAGGAGATCATCTATTTATAGGCACACATCACATAACCTCTACATTCTTACAATTAATATACATGAATGTGAGAATAAATGTGAAATAGAAATGGGGTGGGGGTTACATGTAACACCCAATTGTGCATCTAATGTGTCATATGGAGAAATAAATATAAGGAGATGAGTTATATAGAACTTGTAACATACCATGGAGCATCTAATGTTGGTCATCCATAATAATAATAATATTTTCATAACACTCCCCCCTTGATGACCATTAGACATGAATATGCCTCGTTAAAACCTTACTAGGAAAAACCATGTGGGATAAAATCCTAGTGAAGGAAAAAGAGTACATAATCATCATAATACGCTATCTGAATCTGCCTCGTTAAAAACCTTACCAGGAAAACCCAGTGGGAAAAACCATGGTTAAGGAAAAAAGAGTGCAGTGCGTATATGCTCCCCCTCATGACAACATCAAAGTATAGTGTTGTGAACAAATCTTTCAAATATTCTCATGATAAGCTTCTTAGTGAACAAATCTTCTAGATTATCACTTTATGCATGATTCATTAGGACCATTTTCTTCATACATGATCTTCAAGATCATTTTCTATGAATATAATCCGCAACCACAAGTCATTTAGACGTGTTGGATCACAAATCTTAACCAAACAATTCATAACAAGTCTCATGAATTGTTGACCATTGTGCATGATCAGATGATGTTGCTATTGTAATTTCTTTGGAATCTCCATGAGATACTTGTACAACCATAAGTAAACAAATTACTCATCTATGATCCTCATCGTTACCAGTAGGTAACGAAGTATAACTTAATGAAGTATAGCAATATACATTTTCGCTCTAACGATATTGGCATACGGTACTTCAGGACCTAATAACTCGCTTCTGTCTCAAGGCCTAAATTGATCTTTGTTCACTTCTAGTGACCTTATGATCATTTGGCTGTTGAACGTATGCAATTTTTTCCATACAAAATTGTTCTTTCACTTTTCCGACATTGTCGTCTTGATCTAAAAAGAATCTTCTTAAATCCTCCATGTTCAATTTTCTTTTAAGCAAACCATGCTTTATGAAGCTCTTCTGGAGTTCATATCAACTAAAACATATGAGATCATTATAAAATAATGTCTCGACTCTTTTCTTTCAAATAACTATAAAACTTAGCTAACACAATTGTATGCAAACAATTACTTCATAACACAAAAGGCACGTCATACACACAACATCACTTAACCAAACCACATTCATAAATCAAACTCATAACTAAAATCACAATATCACGCACATAAGCCTATATGTCATTACACAATCACACATGCCAAATGCAAATGCTCTAATGCACTTTATTTGAATTTAATCACGCAAGGCTTATTCGACCACTTCCTTTAGTAGATATTCACTTAGATGAATATACCATATTCATCCATTTTATCTCAATCCATACAATGGATTGTTTTATCGATCGATATTGTTCTCGAGAACGTCACATGTTTACTTCCAGCAAACTAATCCTTCAGGGATTTTCTTATAAATATCATTATCAAGGAATCCATACAAATAGGCTATCATAATATCTACAAAATGCAAATTTCATACTTTTTGAACTGCCAAACTATTTAAATTGCACAATATAGTTGCATCCACCACAAGAGAGTATGACTCTTCATAATTGATGTCAGGTTTCTACCAGAAACCTCTCACGAGAAATTGTATTATATCTCTCGCAATTTCCATACGCGTTTGCACAAAACCTATTAGTATCCCGTTAGTTTTACATCTTCAGGTGTAAGGACTTCTGGTCCAAAACTTATACCAAATAGCCTAATGCTTTCTTTTATATTGGCCAATATATATTCCTTTGCATGCATCAATAAACTTTTACTTTTAATCCTCTTTGTATCTATAACGTTCAGCGCTACAGCATAATCAAACCCTTGTCGACAATAAATTCACTTCGGTTCAAGCTTGTTCATACAAGCAAATTAATTGAGATATCTTCATTTCAAAACTTTCAGGTACCTACTATTCTTCTGGAACTATGATCTCAATTATATTACTTGACTCTTCTAGAGCTATTTTATCCTCGAGTTTACCATCTTAATTTATAGCTCCTTCCTTTCTCGAGGATTTTTATCCTTGGAACCGATTGGTATACCACGCTTCATGCGCTCGTTTAGACTCATTAGATTGTTCAATATGAACATCAATTTGTATTGGAGCATTCACAATTGGGCATGTGACATAATCACCCTTTTAGTGAGTAAAAGACTTTTGGCAATCGATACGTTTTTTTTTTTTTCATGAATCACCATATGAACTTCAGGTTCATGTTTCTTCGTTTGAGGATCAAAATGTGATAATGATGATTCCAACTCACATCTATGCCCAACTGTTTGCTTTTCTCCCCCTTAACGTTCGAAAAGTAACTCATCAAAATGATGATATTAGCAAAAAGAGTCATGAACAAATCTCTCATTGCAATGGACACCATGTCCAACATAAGTTCTCATGGAACTCATAACATGTTGTGGTGGAGCAATTGGGATGTATTCTGCACACCCAAATTTTCTAGCATTTTAAATGTTTGGTCCCTGACCAAAACCATTTGTATGAAAGGGGAGAACTTATGATAACTTGTTGGCTTCATGCGAATTAATGATATCATATGTCTCGATAAGAGATCGATAGACTTAGTTTGTTCTCATAAGAGAAGTTCTGTTTGATTGGATAATCATCAAAATATATCCATCATTCGGCAACTAATCTCGCAAACATCAGGTTGCGTTTAGATAACAGACATATATGATGATATAGTTGATGAATCAACCAAAATCATAAAATTCATATATGATTTGCACGGTGAGTGTATTTTTCTGCATACACTTTTATAAAATCTCAACAAATTCAATTATTTTCACGAGTATATTCTCCTCGAGACCATGTATCACATAATCAATCCTTTGATTGATGAATTCTCTGAACTCTCACTTAATTTCCGTATGATATCTCAATCATTTTCGCATCTGTATCCGGGATGGTATGACCGGACATGCCAAAATAAAAAGTTGTCCGATCTTGCAAACTTCTGGTTTACACTTTCATATGTACTAATATACATGTAGTACAAATTTCTCAATATCAATTATGATATTCTTTTCTGCGAATATCTTCATAATTCGGGAATGCATCTTCAACCGACAGTTTAGTTCATTCACGTCTCAAAACATTAGCTCTTCTGGAGCCTTCACATACTCTTATACTACATGTTGGCCATGAGGCACCTTCTGATTCGGTGAACTATTGTAAGTGCATATACATAGTGACAATAATATTTTTATACTATGGATATCACCAATATATTGTTTAGTTACTTCAAGTAACAAAACACAATCTCTTCCGGAGCTTTTGATTACTTTCATACTATATAATATAATAACAGTATTGACTTTTGCCAATATTCATTCTATACAAAAGTATACAAAATAATAATAATAACATCAATATATATGTGTTTCATTACACATTTCGACATATAGAGGTTATAGTATATGATCATGACTTTTGCTACATGAATTCTTGTGTCATCCTCATTTATAATAATTTTATCTTTCACTTCCGGTGAAAAGAAACATTTGTTGATTGTCGTTATCCAAACTTCCGGTGTATTTTTTTCCCCATCGCAATGGTAACTCATATTCCGACATTTTTGTTACCAGATCCACTTCTTTCATTTGACACATTTTTCTTCATTTTTTCACTTCGGGAAAATGAGATCTTTAGACTTTCATTTCTCTATATGTCCAATGTAGCAATCGATAAGTCAACTCATATTGATTTTGCTACAACAGGAGCAATTTTCATTATCTAACTTGATTGTGTTATGATCTTACTCAAGTATATTTGATTCTGTAGAGAGACAATCACCAACCATGAATTTGGCAGAGCTTCGTGCTGATAACGTGTTATGAAATAACAAGGAAGAGGAACATACACAAGAGTAAGAGTAGAGACACAAGAAGAGTGGGGGAATAGAGCTTTCTTATTCATGTATTCCTTAGTACAAGGAGATCATCTATTTATAGGCACACATCACATAACCTCTACATTCTTACAATTAATATACATGAATGTGAGAATAAATGTGAAATAGAAATGGGGTGGGGGTTACATGTAACACCCAATTGTGCATCTAATGTGTCATATGGAGAAATAAATATAAGGAGATGAGTTACATAGAACTTGTAACATACCATGGAGCATCTAATGTTGGTCATCCATAATAATAATAATATTTTCATAACAGTTTGGTTATTATAATTTGATTTTGCATGTTCTGTTTCCCACGGAAAAGATCAAATAACAAATTAGCTGTGGTTCACTAATTTCCTAGTTAATATATATTTTTTTTATTTGACTAATCCCTATATAGTGAAAAGCTCTCCTTCTACACTACAAGGTGGTTGCTAGTGGTTGGTGTTGGGCCGAATGACGTGGTGGTCCATGCCGTGGATAAGCCGTTTGTAATGTAATAGCTAATAATTATGGCCTCTATGTCATCTAAGCCCATACTTCCAGGCTCCAGCCTTCCAGGCCAAAGTCCAGACAATTTTTAAAACCCATATTACAATGACACGAGAAAATAGAAAGACTTCAAATTTATAAGATTTTTTTTTACGAAACAGAGCGCTTAAAGGGCGCCCCAACCTTTATTCAATAACTGAACGGGGTGTCTGAACCTCAATAATGTCATGGTACAACCAGTAAGCCAAAACACTTATCCGGATTCACAATATTATGCAAACCAATAGGAAGAGAGTGACCCAGATTAGCGAGGTAGTCTGCAACAACGTTCGCTTCCCTGTAAATATGAGTAATGAGGGCTGCCAGTCCCGAGCTAACCAATGTTGTATCTAAGCAACGCTCGTGTAATGGATGTGGTGAGGTGTGGCCGTCTCAATAAGGGACTTAGTCATAGCAGAATCTGTCTGTAGAATTACCTTCCTAACTCCTGCCTCCCAAGCGAGTTTCAGTCCATGCACAATCTCTGCCAGTTCTGCACTCGTAATAGAACCTCCCCCAAGGTTCGCAGCAAAAGCAGTAGTGAGGCGGCCGTCGTCTCCCCGCACGACTCCGCCTGTTGTTGTACTCGAAGGAGAGTGGACCACTGATCCATCAGTATTCAGACATGTCCATCATGCCGATGGTGGTTGCCAGTTGATAAGTGTTAGTTGTCGAAGTCCCCCGGCTCCAAACATATGTCTCCTTCTCAAATGCTTGATGGATTTGTTGTCGCAGAGTAGCAGCACCGGGCCACTGGCATTGAACTGTGCTTATGACTTTAACTCATCTTGGAAGCAGAATTCATTCCGGTTCTACCATAGCAGCCAACGTACACATAGCCGTAAAGAGTGTGTTGTCAACGTTGTAGCCTCGCCCTGTTGTGTAATGCATCATCCATCTCCCAAGGTCTGGCTCAAAAAAGTCGCTATCCGGCTCGTCACGAAGCAACTCTGGCCATGCCGCACGAGCGTAGGGACACTCTTGAAGCACGTGGCGAGTTGTCTCAGGTCCGCCTCCGCAGGTCTTGCAGCCATCCTCCGTCGTAAGATGCCTCCTCTTGCGTTCGGCATTTGTAATAATCCTCTGATGTGTAGCGAGCCACAAAAATGTCCTCATTCGCTGCAGAGCTGGAACTCGCCAAATGGACCGCCAACAAATGGGTGCCTGTGAGAAGCCGTTGACTCGTCCTCCCCTGTGAGCTCATACGCCAACCTGAATGAGAATCTTTCGTCCGTCGATTGTTTGGTACAATCGAAATCAAAGCAAAAGACATTAAACATTACATGATATTAGCAAAACAGTCTCTTAGCATATGATGTAGATGGTGTCGTCCTAGTCATTTTTAACAAGAGCCCTGACATTATATTATCCGGCTGGGTAGCACAAAATAGTTTCCTATTTAAGCAATTGTGTTCTAATTCGGCCAATGCATATGCCACCTAATTAGACTCGCGAGCATGTTGATTGTAGCAATCATACCCAATCCCACATCATGAACATATGATAGTCCTCGAGAATAGCTCTGTCATTGTAGAATCGAAATTCTTCCGAAATAATTAAAGTTGGCAGAGATTTGAAAATCTGATACTAATTTCACTTTTCAGTAACTTTCGAGCCATCAAAGTGAGAGACCATCCAACTTTCACTAGATAGTTTATAGGTTAAAATCAACTACTAATATGAACTTTTAGATTTCCAGAGGAAAACTTAATCTAAATAATTAGCTTTGTCAGTTTGAGAAAACCTTCGTGTTTACTTGTTTTTGTTTCTTATATTTTCCTGAATTGTTGTGAAAGATTTGTAGGTCGTTTGCTTGTAGGATTTTGATGACGGATTTTGAGTTATGCCTTAAATCTATGTTGTTGATTAAAATGAGGTTAGTCTAAATCCGTGGAGCCCATAGATGTGAGATTATTTTTTGCTCAAAATTCGTGGACCCTACAAATTATAAAATCCCACCTTAAGGCACCTCCAATTGTGAAATTTTAGTGACTTGCAAGGTGATGTGGCAAGGATTTGCAATTGCAACTTTAAATTGCATTGATGTGGGAAGCTATTGCAAATGTGCAAATTTGCATTATGTGCAATTCTTCTTGCAATCCAAATGGACTCGATGGTGGGCCCTTTTTACTCTTTATTATATATTTTAAAGATTTAAGATGATGGTGATGATATGTAAATTATTTAGTAGTGCTAGATTAATATGTTGGTCTCACTCATTGAAATTGCAATTGGATTTCATTGTTGTAGAGAGGATGAAGTTGAGAAGTGGTGTTTCTCAAAATTGTAGAAGTGGAAGTAAGGACCACCTATTAAATTGCAAATGAATTTCATTGTTGGTGATGCTCTTATGAGCTAGGATTTTAAGAGAAGCCAAAATTTATGGGCCCCACTAATGATGAAATGACCAAAGTATTATTTCCTAAAAAATAAAAATACTTTATTAAGGATATGAAGAAGGATATGATTGTAATTTCATCATTTAACCCATAAATCCACTATACTAAAATCAAACAAACAATACAATTTCTAAAATCCAACACAAATTCTTCACTCTCAAAATCCAACATCTTCACTCTCAAAATCCAAGATTTTACCAATATCCCACATAATTCTTCACAAGCAAACAAACCCTTAGTAGCAGCACCTCAACAACTACACCTTGTTGTATACTTGAGCTATTCGGTTTTAAGTTTTAAGTTTTAACTACACCTTTGTGGTCTTTTTTGGCTTCTTTCCTTGATGGGCTCATTACGAAGGCTTTTTTTCCTTCTTGGACTTCTTGAGCGAGGTATGGGCCCAACAAATCTCCCAGCTCAAAGAGAGACCTGCCTGTCCTTCCTCTAAGGCTCCAATTGCGTCCACTCCACTTTCCACTTAAAGAGTTGTTTGGAAGTTGAGATTCTCCAAAATTGAAATATTTAATATATTGTAACTTGATGTATCGATGAAATATATAGATTTGAAAAGTATCTTATTTGAAAATTTAGATTGTGCTTTGTTATATAAAAAAAAAAAGAGAGGGCAGACAATTCATTGGTCACAATCTCACATTTTGGTAGAGATTGATAATCACTCATTTTGAGTGATTGTAGCTCAGCCCAGAAAACGATAATACATGTATTCTGTCACAAATTTAACGAAAAAATGACTTAATCTTGACATTACATGCATTGGCTAAATACATTGCTTCAAATCCCAACCTCCAAACGACCCTTAGTCGTCATTTTTAATATACTTGTTTTTCTTAGTCATATAATTTTGGTTAATATATTTGACTGGCCTGAAATTTTCCCATATTTAACATGCTAACCAATCCTTTTAACAGTTCACAACGTGGTCCGAATCAACCCTACACTTTACCAATTTGTTCAAACCAGAGAGTTGTCCGTTAGTTTTGACTGTCAAGGCCATTGACTAACAGTCAACCTGTCACGTCACTGCACCAGTCAGCATAAATAAACTTAAAAAATTGAAAATAAAAGTTAAGAAACGCAACGCCGGTTACCAGCTCAAGACCCGGAGCGGCGATCGTCCTAAATTCCTTCACCCCCTAACCCTCATCATCATAACCCCGACCAAAATCCCACACGTCAAGGGTGGGCAATCGGGCGAACCTGGTTTGGCAAGGAAGGCCAGAGGTCGATGGTGGAATGAAAACCATGTGCTATAAGAAAAAGGTTAATAGTGGGTAGGGGTGGGCACGTGGGTGGTTAATCCGCGGATTGATCTCGATCCACCCGCAAATAACCCGACCCGCACACAGTGGGTGATTGATGTGGGTGGATTGCGGATTGTTAAATCTCTCATCCGCACTTATGTGGGTGGATTGCGGGTCACTCGTATGACCCTCATCCTATTTTTATAGAAAAAATGTTGTTTCTAATAGTATCGAATATTCATCATATTTTCGAACTGCACTACAGTCTGACCATATACTGCAAAAGATGCAGAATAAAGAATAGTTTTGACTACTATTATTGGTTATTGTGCTGTGCAATTGGATATTGGTATACAAATAATTGTTAATATCCATTAAATATTGGGATACAAACTATAAATCATTAATTGTATCAAAATCACAAATTATTGATACAATCTTACTAATTTGCTATGAACTTATTATAAATGTTAGTCAATTTTCTTAATGGCTAGTTGGAGAATTGCTTTTATGGGTTAACCCGCAACCCAACAGCACCCATCCGCCACCCACCCAACCCAGCCCGCATAAGTATGTGGGTGGATTGCGAGTCACATATATTCCAACCCACTAATAAGCGGGTGGGTCAATTTTAGACCAAAATCCACCCAACAAGCTCATTGCCCACCCCTAATAGTGGGGGTCGTGAAGATTTAAACACATGGACATTTGACCAAACTAGTTCTGGAACCATCACTACAGGAAAAGGATCATTTAATCATGGGAAATCCAGTGTTTAAAAGTGTGTTTCCCGTGTTTAATGGTTTTAGTCACGGGAAAATTACCGTAATATATACCTCCGTGTCTAATTGTAAAGGTCACGGGAAATATGTACCGTGACTGGTTACAACTAGTCACGGTATAATTTCCTGTGATAACTTGTATCTATCAATCACGGGGAGTCCCATGACTAATATCAACTCTTGCCATACAAATTCGACAAAAAAAACTCATTTAGAAACGGGATAGTACATCTTTTAACATGGTATTTACCGTGACATAATCATTTCCTGTGAATAAATGTCACTCATTAGTCATAGTATTTGGTTGATTCTCCCGTGTTTATATACTAACATTGGTCACGGACCGTGATCATACGAACATATAATTGAAAAGACTAGCTCTTATAACATGAAATTTTAACATTATTTGTCATTACAATTTGTTCAAATACCATTTATTGGTCACTGTTAATCAACGGCAAATACACTTTATATATTACAATCAGCATACTACATGGACAATAACAAGATGAAACTAACATTCCATAGAACCAAATTGGATATCAAGCCATATACAAAAGGGGATTTCTTCCTCATAGGGATCAAGCAAACCAACCCATATTTACCATCAATAAAATATTCGCAGCAACTAATGTATTGATTATTGATCTCCATTCGTTGTACCCTGAAGTTTTGCTCTGCAAGCAGCTCTCGGGTGCTTGTATTGATAAGTGGAGCATAATACTACTTTTCTTGCTTGAAAACCTGCACACATAACAGAGAAAGAAACAAGGAGTAAAGAAAATCAAGTTTCAGTCCGTATATTGGGTACAAATTTTGGGGAGCAGGGGTTGGTTCAAGACTCTGGAAGAGCCCTCAAGTAGAAACAGGGGATACACCTAACTTGATATCAAACTACCTGGCACCTAAATCAGAAGCAGAGTTACTGCTTAAGCTACTTATGCATTCCTCAATCAAAACAACAGTAACATTACAGATATTTTACCTAATAAAACATGAACCACTTGAGGCTAGCTTTTCAGAATCCGCATGAACTGAATTTTACCCTAGGAATATATGGATGCAGAGGAAGAAAGTTATTGAAATTCAAAATGGGGACAGAAAAGCTAGCATAACCTATAAAATAATACAGAAACTGTAGGAAACCAGAATCAACCAAAGTTCGATTAGAACACACATTAACCTACTGCTTTTAGTACTGCTGTTACATCTACTGCTTCTGGTTATTGCTGTGTTGGAATTATTGTTGCAGTTGATGTTGTCTGGTTATTGCTGTGTTGGAATTATTGTTGCAGTTGATGTTGTCATGGTGTGAGAAGATAATTTAAAGCTCATTCATTCACTGCAACAACTTACCAATGTATTTCAAGAGGAAACTAATCAACCCATGAAAGAAAGAGAGAAAGCCAGAATCAAAATGTCAAGCATTGACCACTAGCCTTATCGTTTCTAGCCCTGGCATTTTATCGTTTCTATATAAAAAATTATATAGTAATATCTACGTAGGTGCTTGGCAATTCATAATCATACTTTCCATATGCAAAATCCAGAAGAACCACTAATGCATTGAACAACAACTAAAGGAGATGGGAATAAAAAAAATACTAACCAAAACCTTGGAAGTAATTTTCAGCACTCAGCAACAGTGAAGCCCTCTACTTTCCTGCCTAGCCATGGCGCTGCTCACCATCAGTTTCACGCAATAAACACATAACTTCTTGCATTCAATCACACTATCTCATACATCATCACTCACTTCCGCATCAGCTTGATTTTTAATAGTAAATTTAAGACCATATTAAGCATTTAGAAATTGAATTCACCTTAGACTTAAAGGGAATTTACTGGCAATAATAGAATATGCAGCTAGAATGTTGTATGTTGTACTAATCACAGAAATCCAACAGCTAGAACAAACCAACCCATAGAATGCAGACCAAATGTCAATACCTTGTATCTCTATAAAGTGTTAGCGAGGGGAGAATCATAAGTAAACAATATATTCTCTTCTCCACCCTTTGGTTCATGCATAGACTCATCATCTTGTACCTCTTCTCACACCTGGTCAGATTCATAAGCAGCCTTAACACATTCACAATCAGATGTCCCAGATTTCCAACTCACAAGCATCATTCATTAAAGAAAAATGTAAAATCTTACTTTAGCAACTCATCAAAAGCAGAATGTACAAGTAAGAAGATCAACATGGAAGCAGCATAGGTGCATACCAATTCCAGGATGCGTACTCAACTACTCATGCTTGCATATCGAGCAGTTCCAGTCAAACAGGTGTTGTACAACAATGTAAACAAACACCTTAGCAATTTCCTATTACTCCCCCATCACTTTCAGCATCTTGGTTTACTCCAGAGAGGCCCTGCTCCAAAATCAACGACACAACATTCAGTAACATAATAAATTTAAACGAGAAAAAGGAATTGAATGAATTAACTTCATCCATTTCGAACAGAAACCTATGTTCCCCTAAAAGCAAAGGCCTACCCCCAAAGCTTCTTCGCCTTTAAAATCGTCAGCCGTTGAACATTGGATTTGATGGGTATACTGATCCCTTCAAGGTCAAGCTCAATTACATCCAACTTTACAACATTATACTTCATCAAATACAGAAAATTCTTTCCAAATTACATACCTCTTTTTACAGCTCAAGAACCCTAAGTCTCAGAAGCCGGCGAGAACCACCACCACCAGATCACCTCCACGTCTCTCCTCTCACTGCCGTCCGACCACCGCAACACCAGGCCGCCGCATCTACATACCTCTTCTTACTCCCCCTCTGGGCTATGCCGTCGTCGATCGATCTGTCACAGCAAGTCAGCAACCATCGCGTCGCCGCACAGCTCGCTCCGCTACAGCTGCGCCACCAGCCCACCTTGGAACCCTGACCCTAAACCCCCTTGAAGAGCATGCTTCTTCATTGATATGATTTGCGCTGGAAGAGGGCATCGGATGGATCTATCTGACTGGCTAAGAAAATAGGGTTTTGGCAGCAGGATCTCGAAAAATTATGCGGAATCAAAAAAAATTTCATCACGATCGGATAACCGAGCAAAAAGTTACGTTTTTTTAAAGATTTGACGTAGGTCAGGCCTTCACCAGGCCTTCACCGTTTTCGCGTTTCTCTACAGCGGTGATGCAATCACCGTTTTTGTCTAAGGCAGTGATGCAATCACCGTTTTCGTCTAACGCGGTGATTCAATCACCGCCTTTGTCAGACGCGGTGAAGGCCCAAACATGCGTAGATTGGGAATTTTTTTCATAACATGTGTATTTTGAGAATTTTTTTTAAAAACATGTGTATAGTGGGATTTTTTCCCAGGATGAGCGGTGGAACAGAAGAAAGAGCCAAAAGGGGAAGTGATTGGCGTTCTTTATTTTCGTTTAGATCTAGTTTTCCGTCTCCCGCCAGTACCATATGTGCTACATTGTTTCAATTTCAGGATACCAAAAAAGTGGCGGGACAAAGCCAAATTTTGGAGCCAAACCAAACTTTTTTGGGGGGAATTAAATCTTCTGAAGCCAAAGCAACATTTTGGAGCCAAAGTAAATTTTGGAGGTAAATGAAATTTACCCTCCTTTGGAATAATTTATTTTTTAAAATTAAATTGTCACATTGTCCACGGAAATTAACCGTAACCAACAATTAATCACGGTAAATGAAGATTAAAAATTAGGTAAATTATTTACCGTGATTAGAATTATACAGTCAAATACGGGAATTTTTACCGTGATTATTAGCATACTTCTTAACACAGGAAAAATTACCGTGAATAAGATCCCGTGACTATAAACCAGTTTTCCTGTAGTGCATGTTACATTACAAAAAAGAGGAGGTTAGGGGACGACAAAAATCGTCCCCGGAAATAGAAAAAATCGTCCCTATAGTTTTTGGGGACGATTTAGTCATCCCCAATCTGTGGTTCCCTATACTCTTGTCCTCTATTCTTTTGGGGACGACAAAAATCTATGTCGTCCCTAATACTAGGGACGACAGTCGTCCCCAATACTCACAAGTCGTCGTCTCATTTTTTTCAATGAAAGACAACATGTCGTCTCTATAGCTCTAACTTTAGCGACAATAAGTCGTCCCCTAAACATCATTTCCAGGGACAAACTGTTGTCCCACATAATCGATTTCCTGATTGTGTTGGGCCTATTAGAGGATAATATGTCATCCCCTTTTCTTGTTATAGGGTCGACATGTTGTTCCTGTAGGTATCGAATTGGAGTCCAAAAATCGTCTCCAAAAGGTTTATTTAAGGACTACGAGTTGTCTCTTATGCTATATCTTTGGAGACGACAAGTTGTCCTCTATGAATTTTAAGGATGACCAATTGTCCTTTAACTTGTGTATTTGGGGACGAGGAGTTGTCACTTATGCACCTTCTGGAAAAACGAATTGTCTCCTATGTAATTTGTATGAACGACTTGTTGTCCCTTAGCACATGTCTTTGGGGACAACTAATTGTTACCTGCATCACTTATAAGGATGATAAATTGTCCCTTAACCTAAATTTCCAGGGATCCCTAATTGTCACCTATTTAATTAATAGGGACAACTAGTTGTCTTTAATCTTTGTCTTTCGGGATGACTAATTGTCACTAATCTTTAGGAATAAGAGATTGTCACATTTGAAAGTTGTGGGGATAATCATATGTCCCCTCGCCAATATAGCAAAATATCATAAAATCATTTCCGTCAAAATTGAAACAAAACTACTACAATTTCATCCCAATCAAAGACTATGAAAACCAACATTCTGAAAGACATTCTTTAGTGAAAGTAGAAAAAAAAAAAAAAAAAAAGATGACAAGTTCGAATTCATAATTTTTATACTATCTCTATAACAAAACAAAAAAAGTACTATTATCTCTCCATCCCACACCATGCATGTCCTGATCAGTTCTTCCTTCTCCTCTTAGCTCCTGAATTGGTAAATACACAAATTTATAAGTTAAGCTTCTAAACGACAATCAATTATATTACCCAAAAACAAAAAACGACAATCAATTCAATAACTAAGAAAGTAAAAGTAGTAGTACAAATAAAAGAGAGACAACATTAAAAATTAAGAAAGTACCTATTTTTCCTTTTTTTAGTTCGAAATCTGCCTGATTGGTGCAGCTAGTTTCTTATTCGCACGCCGAAGTATGTTGTTATTTTGTTTCTTTACATATGAGTGCAGGACGTAGTAGGTTTTGCTCTTTTGTTCATTGCTGCAAAAAGATTTACTATCGAGGTTAGAGTGAATGGGAGAAGAGAACAACATCAATAAATGATTAGCAGGTGACTATAAGAAAGCAATCGCACATGGTATCCGAAATAAAGATTGGCAGGAGAGGGGGAGGAACAACATCAAAGCATGTTAGAGCTCCCCAAGCTGCACCAAACTGGCCAGTGGCAACAAGAGGCAAAACAACTTGTTATTTTGGTTTAGGGCGAATATAATTTTCTGTATATAATTTCGTAGGAACATATCATCAAATAACAGATCATACAATCTACATAACTTTGCAACCGATATAGAGAAGCAGGGGATGGTAAGAAAGTCGAAATTAAAATAAAGAAAACAGGGGAACACCTTGGGAAACTTAAAACCGAGAAAGAGAATAAGAAAATCGGAAGAGATCATCTTACGAGGAAGCAAGTTAGGCAAATTCAGTCGACCGCTTGGGAGAAGAACCACGAGCGAGGAAATCTAAAATCATTGAGGGAGAGTCTCTGGGGATAGTCCATATAAAACATCGCAACGATTCAATTAAGGGATTTTATTCTAGCAAAAAGAAAGGAAATCAGTTGGGCAATCTTGCTAATGGAGATTTTCGGGACGGATGAGAAAACAGGAACGGAAAGGAAATTGTCTTTGGGAGGGAGGGACGCCTAGCTTAGATTATTATTTATTAGGAGTATTGTTTTTTTTAGTTAGGATAATGCCTCTCTGTACATGCTAACAAACAAGTTCTACAGAATCAATTGATTTATTAAAATTGAAATTAATAGGCTATTCCCAAAACAATAGAAATAAAGAAAAAGATAATCGTGGACTGAGAAGATATTAAGGAAAGGAAATCAGTTTGAGAATCGTGGCTAAGGCTTCGGCAATACACCCCGTAAAATTTTGGCTCCAAAGTGAAATCATCTGACCGCCAAAAATTGGACATGAACATATTAAAATTTTAAATAGGATTGACTATTACAGCAAGTACTCGTCCATAACAAAAAAACTAATTTTTTTACAAAAGATAACATTTTGGAATGATAAAAGATCAATCATCATTATCCTCATCTTCATTGTCAGGCAAAAATGTCATATTAGTATTCATTCTCAAAATTATCCTAGTCATGTATCCTTGCCACAATCCAGGTCATGTCTTTCGGTCTTAAGAGAATCCACTTACTGCACACCTGAGGCCTGAGGGCACAATCTCCCAAGTTATACGTGTCATGTCGTACAACCTGACGCACATATTGTTTTTTAACAGAGCGAGTAAACTTCGAACATCTTGGATGACATCTTTCCCCAATGGACAACCTACATCATCAAATATATCCATTTCCCCATTTCAGCTCGAAATTTCATTGTCGTCATTGTTTCTTTGGGGCCTATTAAACTTCATGTCAACCCCATCAAGATATCTTGAATAAAATCTCAAACAATCATCACCTAGATATTCTTCTCCTATAGAAGCCTCTGGATGTGCTTTATTACGAACATAAGACTTAAGGGTGTGCAAGAATCCTTCCACTGGGTGGTACATCCACCTTGTTTGAACTGGTCCAATAATCATAGCCTCCATATGCAAGTGAATGCACAAATGTACCATGACATCAAAGAATGAAGGAGGAAATATCATCTCTAGTTTGCATAGTGCCATCACGATGCAATTACTTGGGTGTGCCACGAGACAAATTCTAAAATGATAACTTCGTGAAGAAAAGCAACTGAAAACTATAACCCAATGTAGAGCACCTATTGAGCATGATTGAGCACAAAATATCACATGAAATTATTTTTCACGCTTTTGAATGTAAATAAAACCAAATGCGGAAAGAAGACAATCACACAACACAAGGATTTACATGATATCTCTGTTCCATGTGAACAAAACTAGTACACATTGAGCTCGAAAGAGCCCACAGACGGAGATTTTATTGATTGACTGTTGGCTTGCTCGAACGACACTGGGAGCAAGGGTTAAATACATGAGCAATCCCTAAACCTAGGTGGATGAGATCACCCGGACTCTAGGCCGGAGAAGGGTTTCCTTCTACGTAAACAACTCGGGAACCACTAGCTTGTGAAACAAGTGAGATCACAACGAACAAGAGATTGGTCTAATAATTATACCTCTAGTCTAGAACCTAGGGTCTCAGGTTCGAATCTTTTAAGTAGTACCTTAATTACAAACAAAGTAAAACTTATATAGGATTGAAATATTACATAATGATACCTACAATTATGAAATTTAACATTGAGCAATCTGGAGCACCGATTGAGCACAAAATCTCACGTGAAATTATTTTGCAGGCTTTTGAATGAATGGTTCACATAATAACAACAATCCTTATTTATAATCGGACCAATACTCACGCCAAACAAGAAAATGAAAAGGAATACAATTACAAATTGAATCGGGACAACTTGAAAGTAAATACCAAAAATTGAAAGATCCTACCACATGTTGTACTAAGAAAATTACCGAAAGGGTATTTTATGTTGAATTCGTGATTTAACTGTAGTTTAATTGTTTCATACCATTAAATATTGCCTACCAATTTTATTTTTGATATAAGATTTTTCTGGTCAAACTATGGATAAGGTACTATCAATTCTTGATAAATACAGAGAAAAGAGAAGCATTTGGGTCTCGGGTTTTTCCTTTTGAACTGGGGACGACCAATTCTTGAGAATCAAAGGCATTTTTAATGGAACCGAAGCTCATTGAGTAAAAGTGGCTGGGCAGCCTGACGGCCCAATGGAAGTGATTTGGAAGATAAAAGGAATTTTTAATTTAAGGTGGTTGATGCGCGTATCAATAACTTAATTTTATATTCTTAAGTTTTAGGCCCACAATGTATAAATTTCTCTAGGGACGACAAAATAGAGCTCATTTCCGGCCTCTTCCACATATGGCGACGACTTGATGCAATTGTCCCCAATACCACTTAGATTTGTATCTCCGAAGACAAACTAAACTACTTGTCTCCTATTATTGCCCCCAAAGCTTCTCAATTTTGTAGTGTTAACAAACAAATCACTTGCTCCTCTTAACTCGAATTATTTGAAAAATGTTAGTTATGAATATTAAATGAAATATTGATTATTAGTTCAACCAGCTAGCATACGGTTGACGTGTCGGCACAGGAGTTGAGTGATGAAGGTTGAAGCCTGAAGGCCTTTTCAGCACAGACAAAAATGTGAAAACGCATTTACTCTCGGAAAAAAGTCCTTAATGACATTCATTCCATTTCCAGCTGAGCTGGGTAGCCTGAGAGGACGACAAACATCCAGTGGACAGTAACGATGGAAGAGACCGTTCATCGGCCATTTCTCATCCGGAACTTTTTAGGAAAGAAGACATAGAAGACCAGTGCTGGAAAAGGAATTGTAGGCTTCAACCCATGCTCCTATAGCTACCCATAAAGTTAGGACATGAATGCATATGAGATATCATGCATCAAATCAAATCTTTGGATCGGCCGACTTGCTAATTACAAGAGATTACCACTGTGTTAATCATGAGTTGCAGTAATTTGCGTCAGAAGTGTAGTCCAATAATTAAGAAAACAACGACGATACAAAATGGGGTCCCTCGATACTTTGGTTGCCTATTTACGGCTAGCTATTGATAAAGTTAGGACATGCATATGACTTATGAGATATCTCACAACATAGCATCAAATCTAGGAATCCGTTAGCACCATGTCAATTACGAATTGTAATTTGTGTTAGAAATCTAATCGTACAACTTTAAAAAAAAAAAAAAAAAACAATGACGGTACAATATCCGATTGCTCTCTCAGATCTACTATGGCTGTCTAATTAAGGCTGGTATGCGTACGCAGTTTGTATACAGCGACGGACAGTAGTCTTGATAATCTTGTGAGGTTTATTGCAATGGGTGAGTAGCATTTAGCACTAGTGACGATAATGACTAACCAAAAGGAGCGTATATTAATTATAAGATAGCATCGGTGGCCCCCAAACGCCATGTTCGCTCGCAGGGATGAAAAAGACGAAGTACGGAATACTTAATGTTTGACGCTCTGTTTGGCAACAAGGGGTGCAAATTGCAGGAGGGTGCAAGTTGAGGGGTAAATTGTTGGGGGTGCAAATTGCTGGGGGGTGTAAGTGGAGGGGTAAATTGTTGTTTGGATGAAAAAGTAGGGGGGTGCAAATAGAGTGAAAAGTAAGTAATTATATTATTTTAAAATAGATTTTAAAAATAAATTTTAGATTACAAAATATATTTTAAAATTTTAAAATATTATCATAAAATAATAAAATAAATATTATTATATAATAATAAATATACTTTACTAAAAATAGTTATTATATAATAATGCTCAAATAATAATTAATTATGACAATTGTATAATCATTGATCGAGCGATCTCAAAACTCGAAGCTCAACTTGTAACTCGTCATCCTATATAGGGTTTTCGTGTCTAGTTTAATTTTAAATTGTCAAACTTAGTCAAACACGTTCGAATTTGTAAGTTTTAACTATTTATTCAAATAAACTGAGTTAACCAAACAATTTCTCTCTATCTTTTTCACAAACACCTCGTATCTCTAATTTTCAATGCAAATTCGATTCAACCAAGAGATCTAGATTTGACTTGACGAACATTGATAAACTTGTTTCCCGAGTCAAATGGTCAACCCCGAATAATGTTTACATTAATGATATTTATAAAAAGAAGAAATTGATAATATTAATTATTATATAATTATATATAACACAATTAAAAAAACAAAATTTCATAATTCCCTCTCCCCCTCTCTTCCTTCCTTCCCTTGCACCCCAATTTGGGGGGTAAGCCGAAACAGTAAATTTGCACTCCCGTTTTGCACCCCCCTACTGTTCCAAATTAACCAAACAGGTGCAAATGTGTTGGAAACTGTATTTACCCCTCACATTTGCACCCTCCTCCCATTTACCCCTCTTCCCAAACAGAGTGTGAATGTGGATATGAGTCGTCGCTTTACAACACATATTACTGGCCAAAACAAGGAGTTGCCTAAATCTATGGGCCCCTTGGAGAATTCAGGAAATTTATACTGTTCGCCACTAACCAAGGTTGTCAACCCGCGGGTCGACCCGCGGGTTGACCCACTTTGACCCTGACCCGGTGAGAAAAATGGGTCGCACGCACCCGTCGGGTCGACCGCTACAAAGTACTGGGTTGGAGGTCAAATTGTGTCCGTTTTTTCTTTGTTTTGCGAAATGCGCCTATTTTTCGATTTTTCTTTTCGCCTAACTCAATCTTTGGAATCCTAAGTTGAACATTTGAATATTAATGTTATATAAGTGTGTGTAAATTTTCACTATATGTTGAATCTAAGTACGAAATGTTATTTTGGTGTAATATTATATGTTATAACTCGTATGTTAGATGAGATTTGATATAACTTATCAGGATAAGTACAATATAATAACGCTTTCCATATTTTCGGGCTAAACCGGGTGACCCATTAACCCTTGACCCACTAGCTCAACCGGGTCCGGGTCAACCCGCGAGTTGACAACCTTGCCACTAACTTAATTGGATACCTACTTAAATTAATTATTGCAATGTAACTTCAAAGCACTAAGATTTTTCTGGGGCAATTTTTATTTTTGCTAAAATTATCTCCCTTCTAAAACTACAGGAAACATATACATGTTTTCGTCCCAGAAACATATACCGATGAATTTTGCGATGGTTATAGGAATTCCGTTGTAGAAAACTGAGCTTAAGTTCCATCACAAAAGGTCACTTTTTGTATGTGTGAAAGGCAAACCTCTCTACCTCGAATAATCTTAGTTAAAATACAAAAAAAAAAAAGGCACATGTGTATTATCTTACTTTTATGGAGAGAATTATGAATATTGAGTCCTAAAAATGAAAGCCTTTTTCAAAAAGGTTAGGAGGCTCTCAAATACTACCAACATCTTACTGGTGCTTTACAAAAGTAGCGTGAGGAAGATGAAAAAAAAAAGGTAAAATACACTTGTATAGCCATAAGTTTTACGTTTTTGACAAATATAGCCATATCTTTTCGAAAACAAAAAATAGCCAATTCCGTCCATCCCTTTAACGGTGTTACTTAACACTCTGACTAGACTAACGGAAATGCTGACCTAGCAATACTTCGTCGGACACGTGGATTAACAAAAAAAAATACAAAACATAAATTCAATTTTCCGAGTTCATTAGATGAAAAATAAAAATAAAATTATTTATACAAAAATCTTCACCTTCCTCCCTGTACCCCAACCATTTTTCGCCCCCCTGCTCCTTCCCGGAAACCCCACAACGGGGCTACCATCACCGTCGGACGCACTCCGACACCTCCTTCCGCTTCGACGACCTGCTCCTCTTCGACCCACCCGATCTCGACCTCTTTTCCCTCGACCTACCGACTCCAAATCCTCCATCCCCTCTCTCCGTTCAAACTCTGCCTTCCTCTCTCCGTTAAAATCCAGAGCCTTCTCTGTCTCCTCTCGTAGAAACTCCAGCCACCGCGATGGCAATAGCCGTTCTCAGCCCACAGGAATGCCTCCGCGACCCTTTCACCAACCGCCGCGGCCTCCTTCCCACCCCGCCGCGCACCAAAATCCGCCGCAACCCTTACCCCACCACCACCCCCAGTCCCACATCGATCTCTCCCCATGCCGCCGCCGTCGGATCAGCCTCAACTGCAACAAGTAGCAACACACAAGCCTCCCGCTCCATGATGAGATCGATGACAGGCGGTTGTGGTTGGCTTTTGCGGCTCTCCTCTCTCTTCCGCCCATCCCCATCCCTTTCTTATGGAATTTCAGAGGTCATGTAATTGAGGATTTTTTGGGAGGTAGGCAGCAACAATTTTTTGGGAGGCAAGCAGGCTCTCCTCTCTCTTCCGCCTCCAGCGCCCATCTCCATTGCTCGATACCATTGTCGAGGAGCCGCCGACCCGTCGTCGTCGCCATCGTCAATCGACGGCTGCATCTCCCAGTCGCCCCCATCCCCCTCTTTTCTTCGTGTTCGTCGCAAGCACATCGTCCACTCTTCTCCGGTCGCAGATCTGCGATTTTCCCAATTCTCGCCGGTTTTGAAGCTTTGCAAAATCAAAACAAAAATCGAGTGAAGTTTTAGATCTGGGTGGATTGGGAGGAAGAACTGGTGTCAGCAGGGTCGGTGGTGGAAGGTGGAGTGACGGAGTGTGAGGAGATGATATGGGTTTGGAGTTGGGGTTGGTGGTGGAAGGTGGAGACCGGAGAGTAAGGAAGGAGAGGAGGAGAGGGAGAAGAGTTCGACAGAGGGATAGAGGGGAAGGAGCAGGCCTCATCTCATGTGATTGTTTTTTTATTTTTTTAAATAGATAATTAATTTATTTATTTTTAAATTAAAATATGACATGACACTTACGTGGCAAGTGTGGTTGAGTTGTCGCTGACGTGTGCGATGATTTGGCATCCTCGTCAGCATTCCGTCAAACGATTTAACGGAGTCGCAGACGGTGTTAAAGTTTCTGACGGTTTTGGCTAGATTTGTCACACTACCCTCCGTTTTTTGGGCTATTTCGTGTTTTCGAATAGAAATGGCTATATTTGTCAAAAACGTGAAAGTTATGGCTATACAGGTGTATTTTGCCAAAAAAGAAGGTTGTTCACCTTCATACACACAATAGTTTCATAATTTTTTTTTCAATGACATGCCAACCTCACAGAAAAAGCACCATAAATAAGTTATTCTTTCAGCATGTCACGTCGCAGAAACTCAACAACAAGACTTATTGCCGATAGCGGGTGTACAAATCACATGATCAACGACGAAACTATTTTCTCAAAATCAGCTCCAATTTCAAATAATCAATCAGACTTTTGGAAATAGAAGACGTACATGACAAGGGAAAAACTGAAAAAGACACAGTTGTGACTTGTGATCCTCTAAACTGGCAACACACAACTTACACAATTCTTAGCATGCACATGCACCAGCTCTTTGTAAGGGAACCACTCATACTCATTGCTGTTTTATTTATTTATTATTTATGAAATCAACCGGCCAAGAGCTATACCAATACCATACATGCCAAATTAATGTTCCCTATATAATATTGAATGGACTCACAGACCGAGCGAATAAGGGAAGTTGGTTCCAGGCAACCAGCTCCCTCCGGCAACAAAATTCCCCGGCGCAAATCCCGCCGCCTCCGATTCATCGGTAATCACCTTGTAACCCTTCCAATCAACCCGACCCGACGTATCCGCCCCGGCCCCACCGTTCCTATACTCCGCGTAGTACAGCGTGTCCAGCGCGAAGTCACCGTCCCACTCGAACCAACCGGCCGGGTCAACCACGTCGGTTATGGTCGACTCCATGACCACCGTCCTCGAGTACTCCTTCCACGGTCTCCCCAGATACGTCGGGTAGCTCCCCTTCGGTGCGGCCTGCAGGTCCGAGGCCGCACCGATGGTGGACTTCTGGATGACGATGCCCGTGTTCTGGTTCGGGTCGGTCCGCCCCTGGGCCGTGACCATGTTCTTCTGGGCCCGGTCGGGCCGGCGGGCCCGGATGTCGCAGTCCTGGAGGACGACCGCGGCGTTGCCGAAGATGAAGTCGACGGTCCCCGAGACGAGGCAGCTGGTGAAGAACTGGCGGTTGGAGTGGACGTACAGGGTGTCCTGGTACGCCAGGATGTTGCACCGGTAGAATGCTGACAGGTCGGAGCCGACTCGGAGCGCCACCGCCTGGTGCTTGGAGGGTCCCGCCGTGTTCTGGAACGTTATGTCACGTGCCAGAAACCCTTGCCCCACCACCGCTGCAAATGATTGAAGCGCATATCATTAGAGATTAAAAATTTATATATTTACGCTTCTAGATAACTAAAATACTTGTACATAGAATTATGATTTTGATTTTGACGGTATTGATGGACTTGCAGACATAGGACTTGAGTGTTGGAGAAGGGATTGGAATGCACAAAATTTGAAAACGAATGTACGGTTGGAAAAAGTTGAGAATGATGCTGTTCGTCAACATCGAAGAGACTGTTCAGCTAGGGGTGGGCGTTCGGTCGGTTCGGTTTGAACCGAACCGAACCAGGACATCCCGAATTTCCGAAGTACCCAGCACCCCAACCGAATTCGAACCGAGCTATAATTCGGTTCGGTTCGGTTCGACTGCCCAAAACCGAAATGCTCACCTTATCTCAAACGAGCCCCTTCTCCCTCTCTACCCTATCTTTACACTTCTCCCTGACTCTCTCTCTTCCGCCCTCTCACTTCTCCCTGACTCCTCCTATCTTCCACCCTCTCTCTCCCTCCAACCAACTAACACGGCGGCGACGACCGGCGATGGCGAGCACAACGCAGCTGAATCCTCTGATCTTCCCCCCTCTCTCTCCCTCCAACCAATTAACGAGCTGGCGGCGACGGACGACGGCGAGCACAACGCAGCTGCCGCGACAGCGTCGGTAGAGATCTCCGCCTCCAGTCTAAGGACGGCGGCCGGAAGCGATTGACGGCGGTGATGGTGATAATTTCAATGACGAAGGTTCATACGAGTTCAAATCCAAGCATGCATGACATTTTTTGGGTTTGTATTCTCCTTCGAGATTCAGTGTCATCGCCTCTGTTTTTGATTCAGGTGGAGATAACTTCAATGATGAAGGTTAACTCGGCGGTGAAGGAAGTGGGAGATCATGATGGAGAAGACGGTGGAGGTGGTGGCTTGATGCATGGCGTCGGTCGTCGAAGAGGGAGAGCCAAGAGGTAGGGGAAGGAGGAGAATGGCTGACGGCGGCGACTACGCCTGGTTTCTTTTTCTCGTTGGTTGCTCTATGGTGGACGAAGACTAGAGATGAAAGCGGTGCCGTTGGCGGAGACTGCCGAAGAGAGAAGACTGAAGAAAATCGGCTGCATTGTTAGGGTTTAGAAAGGTTGGGCTGGGCAATCATTTGGTTTTGGGCTGTTAGTTGGGCTATGTAAGTACTGGGCTTGCTTAGTTTGTAGTCTCCTTTACTTATTTCGGTTTTTCGGTCGGTTAATCGGATTTCGGTTTCGGTTGAGCATACCCTGATTTCCGAAATGTAGGGATTTGCCTTCCGAATTCCGAACCGAAACTATGCTATTCGGTTTCGGTTCGGTTTTGTTCGGTTTCAGTTCGGTTCGGGTTTACCGAACCGGATGCCCACCCCTATGTTCAGCGATTGTTTTTTCAGGGACCAATTCACATCCGGAACTTTAGAAAAGAAGAACATGCGTTCTGCGTAACGATCATAGTACAGATTCGAACCGGTCGGTGAAAAAGACAGGTGTTGGGAAATATAGGGTTGAACATGTTCGCCGAATCAGATTCAACCATGCACTCAATGCTGATAAAGTTAGGACACATGAGATAAGATAACATCTTGTCTACCCTAGCTACCTAATAACTACGGCTGCAATAGAGACTAGGAATGGCAATCGATTGGGTTGGGTGAAGGAAAGTCGAGTTTCTCTAAAACCAGACACAATTCAATAAGCGCGCTCATTAAAAATCCTAGTAAAAATATTGGTTTGGTTTTATAAATGAAAATCCAAGTCAATTCAATGAATATCTAATGGATTGACAAATATATTCATATATCTCCGAACACTCACATTATAATGCTATAAAAAATTTCCATAAAACTCCATGTTTCCATAAATTATTCAGATTATTAGGTTTATATTATCATAAAGACTAATATAATCCACAAAATATTCATATTGTTTCGATTAGATACCAAATGATCTCGTTTGCTCTTATGTATGCGAGTTGAGTTTTGCCAAAATCCAAATCCAACCCTTACCCACCAATTTCAAAAGTAGATAAAAACTAGTATATGACCCAAAACCTATCTAACATTGAGTTTTACCTACTTTCACCCGATTATCCACCTGAGAGTTTGAGTTCAATTGCCTACAGGTGTGTAGTACAAGTGATCAGATTAGCAGCATCGAACACTAATAATGATGATCTTGCGAGGTTATTGCTAGGGGTGAGCAAAACTAGTGATGATCATAATGCCTTACCAAAACGAGCATACGTATATTAATTAATTATAAGCTAGCACCGATGGCCCCCAAACCTCATGTTGGCACGGATGGAAAGAGATAATTAGGTAATTACCGACAGTAGCAGAACTGAAAGTGGTGAAGCCATCGCCGACGCTCCTGCTGCCGGTGATAATGGTGGTTTCCTTGTTGTCTCCGACGAACATAATGTTGGTCTTCCCCTTCCCCACCTCCACATTCTCCTTATACACCCCCGCCTTTATCCTTATTATGTACCTCTTGCTGCTCTTACTCGGCGCCGCCGCCACCGCCGCCCCTACCGTCGCATAGTCCCCGCTCCCGTCCGCCGCCACCACCACGTCCGGCGTGATATCCTGCCGCCATGCAATCACATGAACAATGACTAGTAGCGATGAAAATACATGTTTTTTGTTTCCTAATTAACAAAGCATAGGTCACAAATTTTATGATATCAGTTAACTTTTGTTATTAAGTGATTAAAGTAATTCGAATTTGGAACATTCACATTGAAAGAAAAAAAAAAAGTATAGGACCAAATTATTAATTAATTACCTCGGAGGACTGCAAGAGCCTCCTGTCCCCCGCCGACAACCACTCAGCCGGGCCGGCAGCCTTCTGGCTGCCGGTCCCGGTCTTGCCAGCGGTCATGTTGGCGATCATGGCGAGCGAGTTGCTGCACATGTGTCCCACGTGGACGTGGCCCTTGACCAGGCCTTCACGGACGCGCGCCGGTCTTGCCAGCGGTCATGTTGGCGATCATGGCGAGCGAGTTGCTGCACATGTGTCCCACGTGGACGTGGCCCTTGACCAGGCCTTCACGGACGCGCCTGTCGGCGCGTCCGTGAGAGAAGCCATCCAGGCAAGTTTCCTGGTTGGTCATGGCCGCGCTGAGCCACGTCATGAGGTTGGCGGTATGTCGAGTCAGCAGCAGCTTCTTCTTCTGCCTATTGTCCCGATAATTGTACTGCTTCAGGTCCCGGAGCGACGCGTGGAGCTCGTCCAGCGTCTGGTCGATGGTCGCCAGGCAGTCGTGCAGCGCCGTCTTCTGCCGCTTGGTCGCCGTCGGGTTGAGGGCCCTGATCATCTTCTCGACGGTGAAGAAGTTGCGCTCCACGACGCTGCAGGTGACGTTGATGGACGCCTCGATGACGTCGTTTTGGGACGACAGAGTTTCGGCGGGGAGGGTTGCCACCGCGGAGAAGCAGAGGTCCGGGAACCTGGCGGCGCCGCAAGCTGATCGGAGAACGGCGTGGTGGTCGTCAACGGCAGCGGCGGCCACAGTGCGGATTATTAGGACTGATACGGAAAAACATATTGTGGAAATGGTCAACGGTGATGGTTTGTGTGGGTGGTGGTGATTCATCTTTTGAAGGCTCAGATGATAATATGGCTTAGCTTGTAGACGGGGAAGTGCAAAATAACGTGTATATATAGTACGTTTGTGAGTGAAAAAAGTGACACTTGGGTAAATAATTTAGGTATGTGTAGTATGCTGATTTGGTGAAGCTTCAAATACAAATTTACGTGGAAGTCGGGTTCGGTGGATTGATTGAGCATGTGGTGGCGGTCCACCGATATAATGACAATATTATGTTATGTGCTTTTCAGTTATTTATAACAATTAAATAATCGTGTTTCCATTCCAAATTGATTGGTTTTCATGGAACTGGCTTAACGAACAAAAATTCGTAGCTCTATTTTATAGTACTGCAGATGAAAGTTGACCTAAACTTTTGTGATTTTAGGTTGATTGGTGTGTGTTTCTCTAGGCTTCCGACAATTTTGTTCACCAACGACAAAAATACGTTGGAAAGAGTATACACAACTTTTAGTTTGGTTATATATATTGATTGCATTTATGCTAAGTATTTTTATCAAACATGCACATCTATTTTTTTTACATCAAATATATTCATGTACTTTAAAATTTTTATCAAACATGTTATTATGGTAAAATTTACATCCAGACACTATCAACCACGATCAAACCGTGATTTGAGCGATATAAATTTCTAAAATATCACAAATAATTTCACTTTAATATTTTTCGAGTTTCTATTGTATAGTCCAGTAGCCCTAATAATTTTACTTTTGATGGCACTTAGAGAAATAAAAGGAGGGGTAAAAATGACATTTTCCCTTCCATTTGTTAAGGTCAGATCGTTTGAAGTACAATTTGACCGTGGTTAATATTTTTGGATGAAAATCATAACTGAAGGCTAAGTTTGATAATTTTTTAATGTACAAGAATACGTTTGATGTAAAAATAGAAAGACAAAAATTTGATAAAATAGGAAATCATATATATCTATAATCCTAATATTTTATATGGAATTTAAATCAAATCAGTACAACAAAATCCTAATCATTATGGGTTTGGATGCATATTCTGAGATAGGGTATGGTGTATAACTATAATTAATTAATTAATTATAATTATTCAACCTCTTATTGACAATTGGGGTAGATTAATTCTAAGGTGGCATTTAAGAGATTTTCTTTCAACCTTCTTGAATCTTCAGCCAACTGAATCTCATTTCTTTCAAAATTGATTACAAAATATTATGCACTAAAAAATCGGATTAATTATATTATATAAGATGATATCCATTTTCATATGTTTTAGAATAACTTTAGTACATCATGATTGACCCATTAATACGATACTATCATAAGGTTGTGGTATGTTGATCGTACAAGCTAATATGATGATGATACATTAGTTTTACCATAGGTTTACTATGATTGTTAGTACTCACTTGTTTTGACACTCCACTCCCCCCCCCCCCCCCCCTCACCCCACGAAAAATGTGTATATTATTACATATATCATAATTATTTTATGTAAAATCTAAAATTGAAATGAAAGAAATATAACCAAACTAAATGAATAGTTCATTAAAAAAGTGAAATTTTAATTGGTCCTAAATGAGTGGAGTTTAAGACCATTCAAAATGGTAGTGCCAAAAGCTCCTCATAGCTATTTCTAGCATTCCAACCCTACAAAAAGTAGTGGAAATGTCACAATGGGGAAGGTTAAATGCCAAACCCTCATGTGTTGTTTTTCCATGAATCTAGTTTTCCTAGTAGATCTCATAACTTTATTTACAATATTTGTTGATAATTTTTATATTGATAGTCATAATTAATTAAGATGAACATTTTTATGTAATTTTAAGATTTTTACCATATTTTTTTTGTCATTAATATGATATTATCAATACCAAAAACACAATAGTTGATTAATTTATTATCAAAGTAGCTATTATTTAATAAAATAAAGGATTACCATTAGAGTATGTGGATTCAACAAAGTCTATATGAGTGATCGCTTAATTATATCTGTTAAATGAAGGGGAAAAAACAAGAAAAATAGAAACACAAACCGTGGAATCAAAGCAGCCGACCAACCGCTTGGCGCGTAGGATAGGGCTGTTAAACGGTTATCTTATTAATAGTGTAAAGTGTAAACGATAACTGAATCGGAATCGGTGGTTAACGGTTACACCAATAACCTATTAAATAATAAACGGTCAGTTCCCGATAGAAAAATTTAGCTAATTAATAATCGACAGTTAAACGGTTAGTAACTGACAGTTAACCGATTAATCGCCAAAGGACGCCAACCATAGCCATAAACAGAGGAGGCTGGTGAATCAAAGCCATTAATCTTTTCAGAAACAAAGGGAATGTATGGCGAGGGAGCCCCTCCCCTAAGTACGCCAGACCAGAATAATCCCAAAGAGCCCGAGCAACTGGGCACTCTAAAAATAAATGTTCCAATGTTTCTGCACTGGCCCAGCACACCGGACACCTGGGGAGCACCGGAATCTGCTTCTCAATAAGGGCCTCCGTAGTAGGCAATATACGATTGAAGATCTGCCAGACGAAGACTTTAAGCTTTGGAGGGATATTAGCATCTCACAAACGAACCCAGGAGGGCTTATCCATCCACCCAACCGTGGATCGCCAACCCCCCGTCTCCTGTCAATGTCAACCGCCAAGTGGTAGGCAGACTTAACCGTGAAAACCCTATCCACCGTCGCATGCCAGATTAACCTATCCTCAACATTCCGCCGCGGAAGGGGAATAGCCTTTATATATAGCATCGTGAACGATCTAATAACTTGTAAAAAATTATGCAATAAGAGTTTTGTACATGTCCTTTTACCCATATATATATTCTGTCTCCCACCTGACACCAATATGTACAACAAACATGCAAAGATTCGTTACGGCGGTACAACTTGTCTTCTATACTATCCTATGTTTATGGATGGCGTCACGTTCAATACGAAACCGTCCGTGCAATTATTATACACAGAATAGCCTCACTGGTTTTTGGTATCTACCGTTCTTTTGAACCGTGGTGGCAGAGCAACTAGAATCGCTTTATACAATATACAATGCTTTCACCAAGACAATAGGTTGTGTAGCTAGGTCCAATATAAAATTTAAAGCACCCGAGGCACTGGGCCCAAAATATGACACTAGTATTCCATCTTTAATATCCTGGGCCTTGAGATCACCTAGACGGGCCGAAGGTCACTGTATTCTTCATTGGTAGTACTTCACTTTATTGAAACCGTTAACCTTTGGTCACTCTCCGTCTAACTCCGTCAACTTTTGCTTATGTGGCGATCATCTCTAAAAGTTGACTGTTAAATGTGTGACGTGACAATTTAAAAATAATAAAAATATATTTTTTTTTTAAACGATGAAGAGAAAATGACGTTATTCGCTATTTGAAAGCGCCTGGCGATGGAAGACAAGCAGGGCAACCTCAAAATTTTGTACTACAACCACTTGAGCTTGTGGTCATGCAACTACATATTCTTGCTAATTGGTAGCTCTTTCTTGAAGTAATTGCATTGTATCAGCACATTTAAGTGAAATAGTTTGATGCAATCAGATGATGACAAGTGCACGATGTATAGTCTTAGAAGAATGTCGATAAAGTGGTCGGGAGCATTCGTCCGCAAACAAAACTCCTCTTCCTGCCTTTGCTTGCATTTTTGTGAAAGTCAAATAAAACAAAGCAAGAACTGAATGTTGCTCTGCTTCCTATCTAAAGAACGCCTAATTATGTATGTTATTACTACACTCACTTGGACTCAATGATACCTGCAGATATACAAGAAAAGGCGAAGGCATCTTAAAGTAAATAGTACTAGTCTACACTACAACATGTTATCCTTAAACTTCAACACATCTTTCGCGTCTAGTCCGTACATCTCGCAAACACTAGCAATTGCAGCTTCGCTAACATCATCATCGTCTTCCTGCTGCCTGATGATGATCTCCTCAAGTTCCTTTGATGGCTGCAACACCTGCGATTATTCACCAGAACACAAGGCTTCATAGGCACGCCAGCCAATAAATAAACAACAACCATGACATGACAACTACACCATATATTGAATATTTATCAGCGATGCAATGTAACATCAGCCTGCTGGACAATAGGGTGACTTTTTTCCTACTGCAACAACCCCCGCCAACTTTATTACGTACCCAAAACCAGTAGCAAGTAGCAATAATATCTGTGGCTTTCAAGAGGTCTCTACCCAAATAGCTTACAGCTAAGAGAGATCCAGGGATGCCAACATTCTAAAATCATTCTGCACTGCCCAATGAGAGCCACCACAATCCTAACTTGTGAGGTGTCAAGCCATTTCAGAATTACTCGTTCGGGAACACGATCCATCTTTTCAGTACCGACTCAGCTGACAAACTAAAATGAATCCCAAATATTAGGTAAAGACACTCAAGTATACAGACATCATATGCTCGAAACCTTGCTCGTCCTCAAGCTAACCAAAACACAAGTGACTAGACTGAATCAGAATCACCACTTGGTTAGCACAAGATGCTCTTTAATGTAAACCATGCACGTCAAAATAATTATGACATGTTAAAATTAAGCAAAACTAAGGTTATTCATAATCCAAACAGAGGAAACTCGATCGCAATCAGCTTGCAGCCAAAATAATATAGAGGCCAGTAGAATTCGTTGCCAAAATTATATTCTGACTCACCCACGGAGAACCTTGCGAACAAGGGGATTTGTCCTTGGAGCTGTCATTGCCCTTCTCAGTTTGACCTTGTCCACCATTTTGAACCGCACATTTTTCAGACCATGAGCTATCGGACACCAGCTTAAGGAGTGTCTCACTTCCCTATTTATTTTTTAGAAAATACAAGAAAAAATGAGAATTACAAACGAAACGACTCCTAAACAATTTTTGTCCAAATTAACCACAGAGTACAAGTCCCATCTATAAGCAGTAGGGGTGGGCATTGGGTGGGTCGGATGGATTTTGACCATAAAATGCACCCACCCGCGCTTAAACGGATTGATAATTTTTAACCCACCACCCACCCACATTTAGTCTCGGGTTGGGTCGGGCGGATGGTGGATGATGCGGGTGGGTTTGTGGGTTCACCCACATCACAATGTATATAATATAAAGGAGTCAACTTGACATGATAATAGGTGAAGAGAATCATCGAGGGTAACCAGAAGTTGAAATAGGGCAAAAAATGTCGAATTAGTTCTTAAATTGGATAGAAATTCTATTATGAAGAGTTTTCTACAGATTGAGAAGATTATTAGGTGCAAGGAACTAAGGAAAATAATTCCACAAAGGAAAGAGCGGTGATCTAGGCACAATAATTAGAGGAAAAAGTAAAGGGAAGAAGAGGGGATCTCTATTTGGAAGGTTGGCTTTGGGGTTCAAACTCCAGGAGCAGTCCGAGTTTATATCTAACGTCTCCACTCTTTTCTCTCTAGCGCCAACGACTTTGATTTTTTTGCTGTTGGGTTGAGCGGGTCACCCGCGCACTCACCCACAACCCACCCACCACCCGGCGGATGGCTTCCAGCGCAACCCGTCACCCACCCACAGACTCACCCACTTAACGAAATTCGGGTCAAATGCGGATGGGTCGGCCCAAACCCGCGGATGATCCGCCCGCATGCCCAGCCCTAATAAGCAGGCTACTTATACATGCATGAAATAATCCTCGCTTCAAATATTTGTAATTCATCCTAAGAGAATATAGTAATAGTTAACAGACCTGCAGAGCTCGCCAATGGGAATAAGTTCGGAATAAGACCCAAAAGAATGGGATATTGGGCAGAGGTAAAACCTGCATTACATAGAAGAAAATGATAAATCAATAATTCCACAATTAACAACAGCTAAATTGCAGTGCATAACAGGAACATCTGAACTGCACTATGTACTGAAACCACACTATAATCACATACGTACACTCAACGCAGAGGTCATTGGAAGTAATGTTATTGAACCATAGAAGTATTTCTTGTGGATTGAAGCTCCCCTGAAAATCAGACAGCATTAGAGCCATCAAAGACCAGACTCCCACTACTTGGGGGCACGCAATTTTGCAGTCATAAATAATCTTAAACCAGATTATAAAACACCAAAAAGGAAAATCCTCGTCAAAGATGATTTACTGTGCAACTATAGACAAAGCAAATAAATAAATGAAAAGAGTACAAAACAGAAGCAAATAACCAAAATCTCCCAACTCTTCTCAGACATACTACTGAACTGGACTAGTACCTGATGATTGGAATACAAAATTTAGTGACATAGAACAGCAGATTAGCCTCATAGCAAGAGAATCTACTGGTAAGAGAATAACGAATTGAGTGCACATGTGCACATTTGATTGATTGCAAATTTAGTGACATAAAACGGGCAGGTTTATCCCCCCCACAACAAGCATAATGGATTAAGTGCACATTTTATACCAAACATGAAAATGTAAAGCAGACGTGATGCTTATTTCATTTAATCTGGTAAGATAATGGTGACCTGACCACTCAACAGTAAAAGGAGGATACAAATCTTGAAAGAATACACGATGGAGGATTCAGAGGCTGCAATTATAATGGGAGAACAGGAAAATCAAAAAAATTTAGAGTACAAGAAACTCACCTAACTGCAATATGGCGCAACCTTCGTCGCACAAACCGTGCATTTAAACTGCAATAAATGAAATAAAAGATTCAAACATAACAAATGAGATGGGTACATTACAACTGATGGTGTCTCATGCAGTTCTATTGTACTTCTGGCATCTACATCTTTTTTATAGTAATGAACGATGCATACAGCTTATAATAAAATTTTTTTGTAAAGAGCAAAGCTGATAAGTCTTGGTTTGACGGTGAGCTGGAATGTCATAAAAAAAGACATCAGGATTTTGAGAATTTTGAATAAACAAAAGGAAAGAAGATCGAGCAATAGCTGGATGCACTGTCTTAAAATCAAGAGAAGCTTTCCCGCACTCAATAGTGTGGAGAGTTCAGTCAGTGCGACTGAAAGAGTCGATACAGATATATCAATTGAAAAGTAAACAATCCCTTCTGACTACATCTACCAACAGAAGCACAATTAAGTCTTCAAAATTCTAGTCAGTTTAGCATGTTCATTGCAAATATCACTGAGCTTCAAAATAACCAGTTCAATAGATTATTCAAATGAAGGATCTTTGCTGGACATTTCAATCTCAACTAAAATATGTGTAGAACAGGAGTACTTCCTACTGGTGAAAGAGACTTTATCATCTTAAATGCCAACTCATACAAAGTTCGAAGCCATGAGCTTATATAGACCCACCTTGCCTCAACAGGTATATAGCAGTCCCCAACAAAACCAGAACTCTCATCCCATACTCTGTAGTCAAAGAGGCTAAGAAATCCCATCCCATTGGTGCTAAAAAATCCAACTTTCCCAGAGAGTTTATCATCTTAAGGGCTACACTAAAATGCTCAGATGAACCACAAAGCGTTTCCATTGTGTTATGGTCAATGCAGTCAAAAGCGCGATTCTACCTAAAAGCGGAAAAGGGGTAAAATCGAAAAGCGGCGAATCAAAGCGTAAAAGCGTAAGTTTTTGATGCATCATGTATAATAGTTAAAAATCTGTTAAGTACCACATGTATTATGCAAAATATGAGTGCATGGAGTTTAGACAAGTGAATAAATACATGCAATTCATGTCCAAATTAAAGCAAATTCATAACATCTTAACAATAAGTTCATAAACATAAACTGTAACCCACAAACGAGTTAATAACCAAATTCTCACAACATTAGCTTCACATTCTGCCCTTGGTTTCTCAAAGGTTCAATTAGAAACACCACATATACATAATTTAGCAGTAGCATACGTAGGTAAACCAGTAGGTTATACGCATATTGGAAATTATAAGTAGTTTCCATCATTTTGCTGGGTTGGTTTAAATTATTGAGAATGTGTGAGTTGTAATTTAGCTAGAAATACCTGCTAGGTTATATGTTCAGGGTGGACTAAGAGTTGAGAAGGAGAAACATTTACCCACCATTTAGGAGTCATAGGAGAAGTGGCGACGGGGTATGACAAGATAGAGACAGAAACTAACATGGTGTGGCGCCAGCGAGTGGCGACAGGTGACGACGAGTGCGAAGGGTGCTGCCGCGTTGGAGCTATCGAGTGAGACGGGCTAGAGCTTCGCTAGAAGGTGGCGACGACGGTTGCGGACTTGCAGCGGCAGCGAATACTTCACTGTAAGGTCGGCTGCGCGGTGGCGCAGAGTGTGCAGGAGTGCTGGAGATGGAGGATTAGGGATTGCGGAAGAGTGGTTTGGCAACCTCAGCCTAATATCCACCCCCTTTCACCCCCTTTTTTTTTGTCCGAAGTGATCAAAATGGCGTCGTTTTTGTTTGGCGGAGACAATTTTCTCCTTTGCTTGGAATCGGATAAAAACGGTATGAAAGCGCGCTTTTATCCGATTTTAACGATTTTAACGATTCTACTAACGCTTTTGATCGATTTTGAGTAAAATACGATTTTATTAGTGATTTGAAACGTTTTCCTACCCTAGAAACGTAAAATCGTACGATTTTACGCTTTAAAGCGCGATTTTGACTACACTGGTTATGGTAACAGACAATCTAGAGCTAGTGCTCTTATGAGTACTCCTTATTCTGAAACTCAAGCATTTCTAACAAAGCTAGCAGCATTAACAGACAGCGAAGGACGAAACCATAAGTTTACTTCTAATGATCAATTTGACAGAATCATTACTATAACGTGCCAATAAACAACCATTGGGTTGGAAAAGGGAACAAGCTAAGGTCTAAGGAAGAAGAAATAGAGTAGAGTACCTGACGGGGTATACTATTTCAACGCCGGTGACGTCCCTGGATATGGACTTCAAGAAAATCTCTGAAGGCTTAACCCGTGCCAGTAGCTTCAAACCTACTCTACTCACGCGCAGAAACAATGATACGAAAATGAAACCTGTTTTCCACACAAGTAATGGGAGAGTAAAACAACAATAGACAGACAAGCGCGAATAATTGGTACCCATGAATCTTCTTCTTGAGAGTGCCATCGGGCGATTTCTCCATACCAATCCAAGCTCCGTTCATCTTGTTGGCGATGAAATCGACAATGAGCTGGGCATTGCGAGGAGCGGAGGAGCCGGACGAAGAGATGCTGCGCCAGAGATCCCGAAACGTAGAAGGGGAGCCGGATGAAGAGGAATGTTGATTAAGGGAAGGGTCGAGAGATCTGGAGAAGCACCAGTTCCTTCCACGAAGCGGGAACACAACCAATCTGGCTTTCATGGCGCTTCAGAAGTGGCGTCAACAGAAGAAAGCGGGAGGCAGGAAGGAAGGAAAGAAGGATGCAATGCAAGATTGGTGAAGATAGAATGGAGAAATTTAGGGCGCGAACGTTCCCTGGACGCGGGACTCAGCGAAGTCGATCGGGTTCCTTTCCGGCTTTCCTTTCCTTTCTTTTCCCTTCCTCTGCTTCTGCTTCTGCTTCTCTTCGATCAAAAGCATAAAGCTCGTCGACAAAATTTCTAAACCCTATGCTCTATTTTCTAACAGGAAATAGATGAAGAAATGCACTCCCTGTCAGGGTTTTTATTTTATTTTATTTTATTTTCAGGTGCATCATGATGATTTTTTTAGAGATAACATATTTTCTGGATATTTAATTTCAGAATTTTCATAGGAAACTAGGAAAGGAACCCCCGCATTTCATTTTAAGAATTTTATGGTATAGTTTTTCGATTTAAAATTTATTTAAAGTGTTACATAAGGAAATTTAACGTCCTTGAGGTTTGCATACACCTCACTCACCAACCTGCAAAACATCTGCTGAACCACAGAATCCGTCACTCAATCTCTAGTTTAGGATGTGGTGGTGGTTGTTACGAATCGATTCAAGTCAATTCTGGGCAATAAGAACATGCAATTTCCCTCCAATCAATTCCACTAATAACTCTTCTTTCTTTCGAACTACATGCAATCAACCAACAAATAACAAGCTAGTAATCATTTGTGCCATTCATTCCCAAGTTTGTTTATTTCTGGACTTTTTATTTTCCATATCAATCGACCCAACGAATGTCTTTCTCCTGTTATGCACCAAGCCAAGAAGTCTAGCTCCGGAGCCTTCATCAGCTACAGGCATTTAGACTTTAGTTAGTTCATCAGGGAGACCGGTGCGATTCCGATTCCCTGAACAAGGCTGGATGCTGGCAGCCACTGATGTATATGTATTTCTTCAACTTCTAAACCAACAAACAAACTAAAAAAACACTTCCTTTTTCACCCTTTCCTATCTGCACAGACGAGCCGAGCCGAGCCGATAAACAAGCCACTTCTATATGCATAATACTAGTTAAACGACTAAAGATACAAACCGCTGCTTGCTTACAAGTATCTTCAGGAATGGATGAATGAAGGTTGGAGCTGCTCAGTTGCTTGCCAGCTATCTCAGGCACAAGAATTGGGCTCAGCAGGGATCTCCACGGCATAAAACATGGATAAAAGGAATCCATCGTTCGTTGTTCCCCAGCTGCTGCTCCCCTCCATTCCAACCAACTGCAGCCATAGATGCAAGCAAAGGAATCCATCTCCCCTAATCCCCAAACCTCAAGTCTTCTTTCTTTTTCTTCTTCATTTCATTCATCTTCTGCTTTGAAGTCTGGGAGCTCACCCTGGCACAGGTATTCATCACATGATGATGCTGAGTCCCAGTCCTTGCGAAGCCTTAGAATATCTTCCGTGAAAGTAGATCCTGCTGCTCCAATAAACACGCTTGACATGGCACATATGCTCTTATCCAGCATAGCTTCCACCTATCCAGACCAGCACATAAAAACAAAAACAAATAGATAAGATACGATAGTAGTGAGAACGAGAACTGATGGATCTAGATACACACTTCACTAAGAAATCAACACAAGTAACAGAAATTAAACAGTACTGCACAAATGCCTTTGCTCATTTCAATATGCTGGATATAACAAGTGAATTTTACAAAGAAGATTCAATGAAAGCTAACTCCACCCATTGGATATAACAAGTGATGAGATGCTACATACAGATTAACTTAGAACAATAATGCCCCTATAAAGCAAGCTAACAAAGGGTTGTCTGAGAAAATTGTTGGACCTTATGCAGGTACACTTAAAACATGAGAGAGAGATTGTCTCCTAGTTTTTCACATACATACATGAGAGTCGAGAGAGCCTGTCCAGTTTTCTCAATTAAGAGCTTGAAATCTAACATTCTGTTTTTTGCACTCATAAGCAAGGGACTTTCCTCAAACCACTTGGTGCATCCTCAAAGTAAGAATAATCAGCCAAGGACTTCGTTTGTATCCACATATAGACATAGCAACCACTTATAGAACATCCAATAGCCAACTTCTCCAACCAAACACATACATGCCAGCCTCTAACTTCTAGCATCAAAACTAACCTTTTTAAGTTTATGTTAACTTCTAGCAACAAATGCAGCCTAAATAGCTCCACAAAGTGAACTTCACAATAACATGCGTGTAGGATAAGAAAACAGTACCCTCTGGAACAGAACTAACTCATGAATGAAACAAAGAGCAAGAATAACCAAAACAATGGAAGCATACGAAGAACAGCAAAGGTTCCCACCTGTGGATCATCCTCAAGGTGATGTCTATACAACAAAGCATCCCACTTTTCAGCTGAATTAGGAGGAGGTCGCTTAACTAATGGTATGGTCTTCCCATTCACAACCAGTAGTGACTGCAACAAGTTAGTTTCACTTTCTGCCGCATCAGTTGAAAGATAGATAACTGGTGCATTTGCTCTTTCAATCAAGCGAGCGATGCAGCTGGCAGCTTGAGGAATCGGGTAAAAGCAACTCGGCTTTTTAGCATTACTGTAAAATTATTCAAGAACAGTAAGTTAGACTAGGCTGTCTTCCAGTCCCAGTACCACAGATAAAAGCACACTAGCTAATGCATTCATAGCCCATGAAAGGGATATTAAATCTCTGTGCACCAAAGCTACCAACCTAGTATGCATGATCTAAGTTACGTGGAAGTTGGAACAAAAAGATCTCTAGTCTAAAGACCAGGATCAGTTTTTGTTAGTGACTTGATTCAACTAAGCAATTATTTTCAGCCATATGTTTAGGAAAAGCAAAAGCTTCAAAAACTCGAGGCATTGCTAAAAAAGATTGACTTGCTGCGGACCTCATTCGTCACAACCCTGCACCACCTGATGCATGTTGCATATGGCTTAACTTGACTATAGTATATTGACATTCCCTGGTGGAGATAATGTAGAGACCAAGGTTATGGTAACTGAACGTGAGACAGAATAAAAATCATCATTATGTATGAAGAGACACTTGCCAAAAAGAAGACATCCTTTTGTGCCTTAATAACCATGTAATGTGGCAGGGGAAGTAAGCTTACCAAAACTTCAAAAAGCCATGCCGCCGGAAATGGAGAGCAATGAAGTTCTTCCCCAAGAATGTCTGGATGAAACGCTGGGCTGTGAGCGTGATAAGTCTACTGGGTTCGATCAAGGTCTTGCATTTGTGAGCAAGAGGGCCACCGGGCTGCATCAGCCATTCAGTCTCGACATCCGCGTAGAAGACATCTCCAATGGCAATAACATCGTCGTTAGACGAGAACTTGGCCACAACTTCCTGAGCAGTCCTTTTACTAGGCTTCTTGATATCCTCTTTCCAAGGAGACTCTAGCTTACTCCCAATAGAGATCCCCAAGGCCTTCAACTTCTTGACATGTTCCTCGTCGACGTAACAGGGCGTGGGGGATGAGAAGTAACATATGAACTTGTCAATTCGCAGGCGATTCTTCCTCATCTCCTCGAATTCTTCGAAGTTGAGCACAAGCTTGCTTCCCAGACAAGTATTAATGTGGTCGATATCCAACACCCTGCTGTAGTGATAATCGAATCGAGAGCTTGGGAAGACCAAGACCCGATTGAGCAGAGCAGCGAAGAACATGTGCTTCTCCAAGCAAATCAAGTGGTTACTCATCTGCCCAGACAAACAAACAGCAAACAAGAACTTATCGGGTCGGGGCTTCCAATCCATGGTTTTCCGGCCGGGCAGGCGGCGGTGGATGCTCTGGCAGGTGGAGAAGAGACCAGGAGCCGTGGCAGATGGATCGGAATCTGAAGACAAGGCAGTGCTGTTGTTCGGGGAGTTGTGAGGGGACAATAGAACTTGCTCAATCTGCTTGTTGAGCGCAATCAAGGGGAGGAGGGCGGATTGGATGGAATCGAAGGTCGGGGAGGGAATAGAAGAAGAAGAATTGGAGGAGGAATGGTTCCAGAGGGAGAGGAGGGAGTTCTGCTGCTGGCGGAGGAGGTAGAGGGCGCGGAGTTCGGACTCGCGCATCCGATCGGAAAGGGGATCGAGGTTGAGGACGGGGAATTTGGAGGAGAAGAGGGTGCGGAAGTCGGTGGAGAAGTAGAGGAGGAGGATGAAGAGCGGGAGGAAGACGGCGAAGAGGTACCTTTTGAGGTTGAGATTGGAGAAGCGGCGGCGGACGCCATTGCCGAAGGTGCGGAGATCCTCGACGTGTAGAGAAGAGGAAAGGGATCGGCGGGGAGAGGATGAGGGTTGGTGGTGAGGGTTAGGGTGCTGATTTTTCCGGTCGTTCTGTTCGAGGAAGCTCTCGCGATCGTCGTCTTCGTCGGAGGAATCTCTGTTCATCGTTGCCAGTTGGGGGTATCGGCGGTGAGCGGGGTTGGGTTAAGGGGTCTAATAATAATAATGCGATGGCGGGGATAAGCTGTTAAGCAAGCAAGGGAGCTGAAGCAGCGGCTGGCAGCGAGCCTGACAGAGAGAGAGAGAGAGAGAGAGAGACTACGGTGGTTAGTTGGTTCTCTTTCTTCAGCGGAAAGCTCCGATGCCTAACCGCAATCTCTCTCACCACCAGATTTGAGATGGTGACGGGATGGCGTACGAATTGGGATTCGTTGGATTGCGAACCGCTGCGTCGGTGGTTGGACGAGGACGAGGGGGTGGAAATTTTTTTTTTTTTCAACCCGACTCACCCGTTCAAACCCGACCCAATCTATCAATAGGGTGAATCAATAGAACAGTCAGATGGAAATGAGTTACGATCGCGGTTAAGTTCATTGTTCGGACGGTTATTGATGTACCAAATGTTTTTTCACACTTCAACATGAAATCAGATAAACTACTACGATTTAACTAGTTCACTATATTAATCGCAAAATAAAAAAAAAATCTTTAAACCATCAAACCAGATTTGACACCAAAATATATGATTTGTTAATTGTATTTCTACTTCCTCTTCCCATTTTCCACTTCGTTGTCGACTTTACGTGGTGCACTATCAACTGACACCGTAATTTCTTTTGTGAGACAGTTTGAATGATTTGTTAGATATTTTGATGATGATATGAATTTGAAATTGTTTATGATCAATGATAACTTCATTATTAAATTAGTGTATTATACTAGTGTTGTATGTTAAATATCATGCATGAACGGTGTTACCAACGGTTTTGTAGCGATTAATCACTAAACGCTAAATCACTAACTTTTCCGATTCAGTGTTGGTTCGGTTATGAAAACAAAGATTACCCAGCAAGCTGTTGGTAGTTTCCCGCCTCCGACTTGCCGGTAAAAGAGTAAAGGAAAAGAAAAACTTCTCCTTTTCTTTTAGATCAAGCGACGCATAACCCACTTACATTAAACTGCAGCACCGGTGTTCTACTTCCCAGCGTCAGTGCAGCTACTAATAATCGTTAATAATAATATACACCAAACTGCCATCAAAGTGTGCAAATGTTTGGCACAAGGCAAAAAGGGAAAGAAGAAACACAAAGTGCTCCAGCTAACGGCAGAATTTCGTGTCTATGCCTCCTACGATGCATGTCACCACCAACCAGATCAAAATTATTATAGCCAACGATATAGATTATGACGATGATGAACTCTTCCACCACTACTACTACTACTACATCCGACCTCCTGTTACCATTTCAACAAGTCTTCCGCGAACCCATCTCTTTGTTACCCCCACGTCCTCAGTCTTATGCAGCTCGACTTTCGAACCATTTGGCTGGACATTGTTTCCAGATTTGAGATTCCCGTTCAGGTCACCCTGGCACTGGTGCTCTGGTTTCTCCACAAGGCTCGCCAAATCGAATCCCTGATGTGGGCTGCAACGCTTACCAGGGAACTCCAATTCACTCAACTTGATCAGTTCTTCATCTTCAGCACATGTTGCGGCGGTTTTGATTCCCCCATTTACCATAACTGGTGGTCTGGATTCTGCTTTGGTAGAGCTTGACAACCGACCAGCAGCATCAATTTCCTTCTCCTCATCGCTCAATTCAGTTGTTGCAAGATCAACATCCCCTCGATCAACCGACTCAATAGACTGAATTGCTTCTGCTATAAGCTTTCTGGTCTCTATCAGAGAAGCTCGCGCAATCGGGCTTTCTGCTGCAGCAACCTCGAGAACCTTAGCAGCCTTCTCAGCTTCAGCAATTAATAACCTGCATATTATATAGTGGCTGTATGGTTAGAAAAACACACACACACACACACATATATATATATAATCGCCAATTTCAGAAGACAACTTCTGCTCAAACTAACAACTTAACAATCACCTTGCTCTTTCAACCGCTTCAGTTTTTTTAGTTTCCACGGCAGCTCTTTTTGCTCTGATATTCATTATCATCTGCAACTTGGACCTGGCCAAAGGATCCTTGTAGGATGGTGTTGTAGTGTTTCGCTGTCTTGTGACCTGTGTAGAGCTTGTGGTATCACTTCCAGAAGAATCGCTTGTTTCACTGGCTTTCTTTTTCGCACTATCCCTCTTGGTGGATGGTCTGCTGCCAACTGGCTTTCGCCTTGGCTTTCTCTCGGTTCCTGCCGGAATACCATGATATTTAGCCAGGCCGGAGCGAACTCGGTCTCGATATGACTAGACAAGAAAGAAAAAGAAACTGTAAGAAAGTGGGCAACACATGCAAAATCTGGATTCAAACAACAACGAAATATCCACTTGCAAGCCGTAAGTCATCTGTGGATACTAATTGTCCACTAAATGAACATTCGGACGGGAAAAGAAAACAAACTAACAAGAGAAACAGAAAAACAAGAGATGATTCATAAGTGCGCTTACAGGATCAGCCCATTTGGCAGCAATGGCTTCTGCAATCTTTCTTCTCTGCTCAAGGGATTTTGGTGCCCTCTTGTTGCCTTTTGTCCTAGGAGTTGCTCTTCGCTTCTCAACGCTCTCCACCCATTCAACTTCAAGCTGTTTACTCAAGATACTGTAAGAATCCCATTGCAGCTCTTCTTCATCAACACATCCCATCCTTGAAGCTGCTGCAATCAAGTTCTGCCATTCAAAATAACAAGTTTCCTGCACCATCAGCTTGTCGCGACGCTTTTCCCATCCCATTCGCACTCCTTGTCCAATTTTCACTCTTGTCTCTTTGCTGCGAGATGATTGACAATGCATACGTATTAATATGATCTAAGAAGGTAAAGGTTAACAGTTCAAGACTAGTGACTCCATCATAATCACTAACCACATAAATGTAAATCAAGGAATTTTCAACCGAGAGTGTCTCACTGTATGCAGAAGTAGGGAGCATATGATATCTTTGTAAGATCAAATAAGTGGCATAAAACTCACCTCTGAGCATGCCCAAGGCTTGCAAGCTTCATTTTGATCTGCCAAACAAAAAAAATCCTATCAGAACTGTAAGTGTAACTGCAACTGTATATTGTACAGAATGTTAAAATGTTTTTTAGGGGTCGTTTGGAAGTTGCGAATGTTAAATCGTTGTATTGTACTGAATCACTACAATATAAATATATGCATTGATACAATAGATGCATTTTGACAGTACATTGTTTGGTTGTTAAGATTCTAATTTATGTATTGATTTGCATAAAGTTACTTTATAGGGAAATGTCACATTTACCCTCACCTTCTAGTATAAAACAAAAAATATTGGGGATATAAATGGAAAGAAAAAGTGGACACAAATCTAAAAAGAACAATTACAACAATCTCAACTTTTAGTTGAGATTGTATAATGCATCATTTTTTGTGATTGTTGGTGGGACCTACACAAAACAATACATGCATTGTTTTACAACTTGACACTTCCAAACATTGTATTGTGCATAATACATGTATTTAACAAACACAACTCTAACAATCACAACCTCCAAACGACTCCTTAGTTGTTTTCATTGTTTCCCTTGACCCTTCAAATCCACGGTCCTTCGTAGTTATCATGGATCATACCACGGCATAAGCAAGAATCAATACACATAAATAACAGGGAAACTGACGCTGAAAGGAAAAATCTACACCCTGAAGATTCCCTTGGATGGATATTGAACATGAGCCTGAGAAAGAAACCGGCACCAATTGCCAAGAGGAATACATGGCCTTGAGCCTTAGCACAGTATATAACTTCCATGAAGAGTGAGTTATCAACTGGACAAGTGTTCAGATTTTACTTATGTGTCCATGCATTAAGTTTGGGTTATCACTTATCAACTACACAAAGTAAATTAGCAGGTACTTTGATGCTGTAGAAAGCCATTTTAATTTGCATTCAAATCATATGCAACATGAAATGTATAAAAAAATTCTTACATGACATCACCTTAGGATTCTGCATGGCAAGCTTTGTTCTCTCCCTGATGCGTTGAAGGGTTTCTGTGGACCAATTATTAACGTCAATTAGGCAGCATGAATAACTTACAGAACGAAAACCTTAACTGCTTAACAGCAAAAAATTCCATAACATGGTCTGTAATTGTAGTGACAACCTACCTGGACTGTGCTTCCTGCCCTTGTTCCAAGGTACATTGCCTTTATTTGCTTTGGAGATCCTCATTCGTCTCAGCCTCTCTCTCTCGTCCACTTCTGCATCGTCGGAGTCATCGAGAGACGTGGAAGGAGTTGAAGCGAAGTTCAGATGTGCATCACGTTGAGCTTGATTCCCATGTCCTGCTTCACTCGGGACCAGTCTCGTTGGTTCGAGGGTCGCCGCAACTGCCTTGATGAGAAATTTATGTGGCTGATAAGCGTGGTGCACCCTTAGAGACCGAGGCGGGAGGAAAGATTTCCACACCGAGAGCAGTCTTGCATCATCAGCAGCAAGAGTGAATGGGGTTGAAAAGGCTTGACAATGAGAAAGGAGTCGGACCCTCGGAGTCGGACTCAGAGGCGGAAAATGATTCTTCAACGAAGTCTGAGCAGTAGGAATATCTGCCACAAGATATCAGATAAATATTTAACTATACTTTCACAAGACATGGCAAGCAACTGAATGTCTAGCAGAAGCTATATGAACAACCAAGGAGACCTGGAAAACTCGTAATCGTAAGTAACTCCACTAGCCTAGCCTCTACAGTTCTCTAGCAGCAACAAGCATTCAGTAGCAGGAAGTTCAATCGAAACAGAACTAAAGAAATGGAAGAGTAGGCGAGCAAGGAGAAGAGAAGCACCTAATAAAGGCATTGATGAGAGCTCATTCAGACAAAGATGTAGCGCTGATAGCAGAAATTGAGCCGTCCGTTCGTCCAATTTCAACGACTGGAGCTACTACTGAAAGGCAGCATTTACACAAAACAGTTGGACTTGGAGAGGGGAGAGATAGATTCCTTCCCAGTTCCAGAGCAGTGACCGGCGTCGATGGAGGTGAAAATGAGAGGCCGCAACTGAGATATGGACTGCGGAAGTACACCAACAATGGCACCCAGTGTTGTAGCACAGCGACAGCCGCCTCTTGTGCTTCCGGTCTCAACTCTCAACTCGTCTCGTTTCCGCAGACTGCCTCCGAAAAGATAACGCGAATTGGGAAAAAGCTCTAAAAAAATCATAATGAATATCCAGGAAAAAAAAACAAATAAATAGGTACATAGAATACGGAAAACCCCCAAAATTTTATGAGAGATTCAAATATAGTCCCCAAACTTTATTAATGCATCATGGATTGGAACCTCCCCAGCCTGCCTCGGCATTCCGTATTCGATTCGTGAACATGCGTAACAATACTATTCATAATCCAGCTTTACATGGGTAATGAAATTCTTCTTCAGAAGATAGCTTAGGATATTTGATTTGTGATTACGCGTTGCACTACTTCGAATGTATCAGAAGTACTCTACTGAATACTGATTCTCGACGACTGGAGTTAGCTCGTCGAAAATACCACGTGTTCTGATCGTCGGTGGTTACAGAAAGGGAATTGCAGAAGGGAGTATGAATGGAGAAAGAACCAATACACTCCCACAAGCTGGTCGAAGAGCAAATTTTGCTAACATAAAACACCAGTACTGGAATCAGTAAAGACACCAGACTGTAGATACCCACCACACAGGTCAAAATGACAAACTTCTATACACGCTATATATATTTTTTTTTCCCCTTTTTCCCCAGTACATAGATGAAACCTAATGACAAGCATTCAGAAGACAAGAAGATGAAAAAAAGAGTCCCAGCCTAGCATTTCATGGCCTGTTTAGTTTCGGTTACCCCCTGCTTCAGTTTCTCCACTTCATTCATCGGTCTAGGGATGTGAAAGCTGAAGCAGAGGCAGTGCCATTACAACCCCAAAGATTGAAATGAGCAATAACACCACCCATGTAGGAAATGTCTGCTTTCTGTTGTTTCTTCTTGCATCCTTTGCTGGATCTACCCTTCTCCCCTCTTCTTCCAAATGGCCGTCCACTTTTTCTGGCTTAGGCCTCGAGTTCTCATCTTCTGAAATCTCAGGTCCCATATCTGAACCAGGTTGCTCATCAGGCTGCTGCTGCTGTAGGTTGTACTTCTCAACATACTCGGGAAATAACTTCCTAAATGTCGCACTGCTTGTCAGAAAAGAAGAGGTCAAACACAAACAATCATATTAATAAACTCAATTAAAAAGAAGCTCACAATACACAGGCCTTAAATCAGCTAAGTTTCATGACTTCCATCTACAATATATTTCACAATTATTCAAAAGAAAGTGCCACCATCGCCAGAGAATTGGCATGAATGGATCCAGTAGAGTAGACCATTCAGATAATTAATAAACAGAATGTGAGAAAGGGAAGCCGAAAAGGGATAACCCTATATGTAGACCGCGTAGTAGGAAACTGAAAAGAAATTCATCCAGAAATTAAGAAAAGGAAAGGGGGGAAAGTGATGTAGAAAGATTGGCATACTTCTTGCAATTGGAAGCAAGAGAGGCCTCTGCCAGGCGTTGCTTCTCAGTGATGGTACTATTAACGCTGCCGGTCGTGGGGCTGTTGTCCATCTGCATGAGAAGGGTAAGAAGATAATAGAGCGCAGGTAGAGGAAGAGTTATAATCCCTACATCAACAGGTATTCTTCAAATTAAAAAATAAATCAGGACATTTTTTAAACTACCAAGAGCACCCAACCTCTCACTTTCCCCTATTCCCGAGGATGAGAGTGCATAAGAGATTATGTAAAATATAATGCATGTTATTCACTGAAAAATTGAAGACTCCCAGAGTAAAAGCGTGCATTGCTACAACCAGTCCTAGAAGTATGCAAGATCAAATTTGAATGCTGAAACCAATTGGAAGATCCAAAGAGCAAAGTGCACTCACCATGAAAGAAAGCAGCCCTGTAAGTATGCTGCACCAGTACATGAAAAAAATGTTATACAAAGATCAATTAAGAACCACCTGTTTTCAATAATTGCAAGAGGCTACACCCTGGGAGCTAAAGAAATACAATAATAGAATGTCTGCAACCAATAAAGAGCAGACATCAACCCAATCAGTTTTACCTTGATACAGACCACATCGGATTCCAACTTTCTGGATGAACTGAACAGGAGAACATGAAGGATACACGCAAAGTTACTACATAGTATGAAATTTACTTCCGATTGAAAAATGATTGGTAACTTACAGTCACTCATTGACAGGCAGATTTTCTTCTGAGTCATGAATCGTCCATTCGGAGTGATCATACTACCAATAGCAGTTAAAAAGGATGATATAAGTTAAAGAAGCTCATCATTGGAAAAAAGAAACATAAAATTACATTTACTATGGAATACATTCATTGACGAGGAAGAATGAGCATTACGTAATTCCAGGAGGTTTATATGGATATTCAGGAGGAAACTTGATCTTTCCATAGTAATATCCACCTGAACAAAATTTACAAAGTCCATCTAAAACAGTTAAATATCATGAATGAAAACTGGAAAAAAGTCCAAGACAAAGTGATTTCCAGCAGCAAAACCAGTATTCCCTCTCAAGTAGCACATTAATGATAAGTTGCATACCTGCAAAAGGAGTTCCTTCACTTCCCTCCAATACATAATCTAGAATATCACAACAGAGGAAAACAAGCAACAATCAGATCTAAGCATAACACCCCAAAAGGATTGACCAGACAAAACCACATGACAAGGAAGAGCAAAAGAGACAAAATGAACAAAACAACAAATGTTGATAGTCGCATTATTTTATGTATGCATAAAGTACAGGCTCCTTTATGTTTTCATTCCAAGCATCAACATACAGCATGGATCTCTGTCCACAGAAAAATCAAAGATAGGCAGGGAAGCATTGACATGCTGGAGCGGAACAAGAAGAAAAGCAGGTGGTATTTCACTTTTATGCTTGTGTGCAGAAGATAGTAAGGAACAGTTACTTACGCCATTCAAGAATGTTGTTTGGGGAAGGACGAGCAACCACGTTGGAGACTGGTTCCTGAAAGTTCATCAGGGAACAAATTAAGTCAAGGAACTAGTGCCCAGGTTTCCACCAAAATAGTGAAGCTACTGCCACACAGTTAAGGAACGTACAAAACTGCCAGAAGGACGATTGCAAAACTTTATACGTAAACCCTGCAACTTTATTGCCTCTACCACATTGAACCTCTTATTCAGTTCGACATACAAAAGGCTAACTTCAGGAAGACGAAAACTTCACAAGGACGTTCGCTTCCCAAAAAGGCAGTTTTCAAAAAGTGAGGTGCGTATTGAGGAAGAGGGGCATGGAGAATATACTTACCTTGCAGAGTGCCCTGTATTCCTTCTGAAGCCGCTTGACGCAAGCTTTCTCCGCCATTCGAATGACTGAACGAGTTAGTAAGAGTAGCAATTCCGATGAGCTCAGGAACCTAGTGCTGATGATGAAAAAGTAGAGGTAGTTGCGATACAAGTAGTTAATTTCATGTAAATGGGAGGAGAATCATAAACAGCGTGTGAGTGATGAAAATGAAACCATAAAATTCCTATGAAAGCAAGAGAGATTCGAATGGAGCTCCGCAACAGGGATTGGAAAGTTACGGATTGACCCTAGAACGGAAATGGATCTGACAGATGGAATGGGAATCGGAGTCGTGAAACACGAAGGAACGAAAGAACAAGAGTTTCAGGAAACCCTAAATTACTAATCAGACGGATGCATAAATAAATACCTTTTCTGATCGACGTTTCAATCGCGTCTTCCTCCTTTCCTGTCGCGGTCACAAACAGACAGATGATGGCGCTTGGAAACCTCGCTTACCGGCCTATCCTCTCCCCCCGATTCTTCTACTCCTAATCCTACAGAGATGTTTCTTCTCTTCTACCTCCAAATTTCCATTATCCGATACTTGATCCAATTCCAGAAGTTACGCGACCCGCTCCGATCACAGCCCTACGCTTTCCCCTCTCCTCCTCGTCGTCGATCGTCGTCCTCTTTCTTCTGGTGCTTTGCCAGTTGGAGGGTTTGGGTTGGGTTTTCGTCCAGTTGTTTTATTTTCTCCCTCCATGGTTTTCTTTTTGGCGGGACCAAGGCCCAATTTCTTCTTCTCTTAGTCATGGGCCGTATTCAGAGAGAAAAACTAAGCAATTGGGTAATGCGCGCTGGGCCGCCTACCAATCCTCACTGTATTAATTAAAGGTTGGCCCGATTGCATCACTGATGAATCTATAAATGAAAACTATATATGGTTCGGCCGGTTGGCCGGAATAACTTAATTTGATAAGTTAAAATCGGATTAATTGCACTATTTAACACTTAAGTTTACTATTTTTTACGAGACGGGATACGATCACTTCCCCTAAGGGGTTGTGAGATTCACAACCAATGACATTTTGGATGTGACAAAAAAATGAATTTATTAGTTAATTTTTCTGTATTAATTATAGATTGGGAATGAAAACCCCATATTAAATGCATGCTTTTATAAATTTAATTCAATTAATAAATATATTTCTCTCTCTTCTTATATCTCTCTTCCTTTTTAGCAACCACTCCACTCTGATCGGCTGACGGGATCGGTTAGCATGCTAACCCTTCTAAAGGGTTGGAAAAATGACACCCCTATTAATTATAGTTATTTTTTGCATTAAATTCGTATTGCATTTAATAATCTTTGAAAATTAAAAACTCATCTTAATTACATTCCTTTTTTTTAACTACCATTGTACTGATACAACTACCATTGCACCTGTATACTAAACTCGTATTAATTACGTTCCTTTTTTGGAACTACCATTGCACTGATACATCTATCATTGCACTTGTACACTAATACCATTGCACTGATACAACTACCAGTGCACTGAAAAAAGGAAAGTAATTAATATGTGTTTTTAATTCATATAGATTATTAAATGCAACACAAATTAATTACCTTAAAAACCTATAATTAATAGGGGGTGTCATTTTTCCAACCCTTTTATGGGTATGCAACTATGCATGCTATCTCATCCCTCGGCTGACTTTTCGACCGATAGACTTTCTCCGGCCAAATCCTTGAATCAGACTCGCTCCGATCGCCTGCAAAAAAATACCACTCCGTCAGTGCGCTAGTGGTACACTAGCACTACCACTGGTATCACTATCAGTACAACGCTACCACCAGTGGCGTAGCCAGGATTTCATTCAAGGTGGGTCCGACGTGAAAATAAAAATATATATGATAAATATAATTAATATTTACATGACCCACGATGTGTTTTTATAGTTTTTCGACCGATTTCGTTTGAGGATGGAGAAATTTACCCTAATCTCGAGCACTTAATCTCGAGCCAAGGTAGGTCCGGGGACCCACCCTCTTCCAAGCTAGCTCCGCCACTGGCTACCACTACCCTCTGACAACTGGTAGTGGTAGCGTATGGTACCAAATGATAGTGATACTATACCACTACCAGCTACAAGATGGTAGTGGTAGTGTACTACTCCATCTAGTACCACTACCAGAAGAAAATTACTACCATTAGAAAAAAACATATGTGAAAATTCAAAAGTCACATATATGAAAAACGAGGGGGGGGGGAGAGGAAGAGTATAGTAGTAAAGGGATACACACCAGAAGAGGTGAGCAAAGGAAGAGACGACGGTGTCAGTGGATGGGGGTGGCGGTAGAAGAGGGTGACGAGAGAGAGATGGTAGCGACAGGGATGGAGGGAGGCGATGGAGGGCGCAGCAGGAGGTGGAGTGAGGCAGAGGAGGGTCGCGAGGCGCCAGTTGAGGGAGGCGGAGGGTCGTGGGATGGTGCGACAGCGGTGGAGAGAAACGGGACAGTGTTGTGGCGACGGTAGAGAGCACAGCAGTTGTGCAGCAGGCCATAGTGGGTGGTGGGGGGGGGGGGGGGGAGCAGTCTACGTGGGATAGGGAGGAATTAGGTTTTTTTTCATTTATATGGGGTCAATGATTGAGTGTGGTAAGTTTTTTCCATTCCAAAAATACCCTACTTTTAATCTTAACCATTGATTTAAAAAAAAAGATAGGAGAGAGAACGAATTTGATGGCTACAAAATGGGTTGTGACAGTATCCTATCCCATTTGTTGCACGTTAACCACCTAAGTACTTTTTATTGCAACTAAACCATTTACGTTAACTTTTTGTTGCACCGTTACCATTTCCATCCATCGAACTAACAGTAGGTGTCCAGACATAAATTTCCATGCCACGCAGGTTGCCACATCAGCTATTGGAGGCTAAGTCACATGTGGGCCACCATCCAATAAATGAGCCTATTTTACTCTTTTTTTCCTCCAATCCTTCCCCCAAGAAAACCTTCCATATTTGCAAACCATTCTATTCACAAACCAGAGCCCCGAAAATCGTACCCGCTCCGTCTCGTGAAGATTCTTGTTGTTTTGTACAGAGAAGAAGCCGGAGTATTTGTCCCATATGATAGAATTTTGCTTCCGCCTTCGAGCTTGAAATTTCGGGGAGGTTGGTTGGCGTCGAAGACTCTGCCATCATCGGCGTTGACCAGCAGTTGACGAAGATTTGAGTCTGGGCTGGGGCAGAATCAGCCATGGAGGAGGATGGTATGGAGCAGAGGAGAAAGATGATAAGGAAATGATGGAAAAGGGTGCCACCATTGGAGTTTGGTTTCTCCATCGGTATTTTGGAATGAAAGAAAGAGAGTTGATGATGGAAGAATAATATAATAGAATCATAGTAACCCATGAATGAACCCTGTTCTTCCTTCCTTATCGTGGCCATTGGATTATCGCCGCCAACCATGTCTCCTTAGACTTTTCTCAGATTGCGACGTCCCCCTCTCTCTCTCTATTGCACTGTTACTATTTCCATCCACACAATAAGCCTCCGTCTCTCCTTTAGCCTCCGCTTTTTTTTTCAGTCAACACCCACCTATCATACCCCTTTCCCTCTAGAGGCTCCTTGTCGCCGTCCAGGGTGTAGGCCCCGCGTCGACACCCTGAACGGGTGAGGACGCTACTCGCATCATCAACAAAGTCGTGCTAACTACAACCTCGCCTCCCATGGTGCTCACTGCCAGCCGAGGTCTTTTGCCCCTCCCGCACCACCACCAGCATAAAAATCAACAAGGTCGTGGTCTCTGGCTGATAAGGTGGATTCATAGTGGATAGAGGCAATTGAGGATTATTTGTAGAAATTGAGAATTAGGGAAAGCCTTTTTGATTCGGTGATAATTAATTACCCAACCAATGAAATAGGCTATCACAAATCACTACCAGAGGAAAGTGACAATGAAGAAGTGGTCACTGATTGTGTCCTCTCTCCCACGGTTGGCAGTTCTCTGCTTCATCAGTGTTATTGCCATCGTGTGACATATATATTGCAGTTCTCCAGAAACGTATTTGTGCTTAGTTGGACTGTTTGGGCACGATGGAGCTGTCAGTAGTCGGCGTGCTCTTCAGCTCGGTGTGTCTCCTTACGATTGATTGTCGTCTTCTGTGCCGGCGATGACGCCTGCGAGTCTTTCCTCCAGCAGAAGCTTTGCTAAGACGTTCTCACAAGTCTTCGACACGTGTACGCTTGCGAGTCTTTTCCGCCAACAGCAGCTTTGCTCTTATCCTAATCCACTGAAGATAAGAGGTAAGTTGGTTTGTCTGTAATTCATTTTCTATTATTATTTTTATAGTTAACGCCTTTTATTTCATTTGGCTAATTGGGTTGGGTCTGTTTTACTTCCAGCTTGTCCAGATCTATTGTTTTTGTTTTATTTTGGGCTACAACCCAGCTCTGTTCGACCGCGTGGTGGACTTTACCTATATGTCCAGTCTTTTGTTATCCTCTTACTCTAGGCATCTTCCATTTGCTCTTTTCTCTTGTTTTATATTCTGAATTTTTTATCAGGTGCTTCATTAATATTTACAGGGTCAAGTTTGCAATCTATAGGGTTGTCTGTTCATGTTTTGCTAGCTAATAAGTATACATAAAACTAGGTGGAAGAACTGGAGCATTTTGTTTGCACGATCAATTTATGGTCTCTTTTTTTTGTGTTTTATGTTTTTTGCATATTATTAGAGGTTTGTTTGTTTCTTGGACAAGCCTTTTCGTGACTAGTTGTGTGTTTGTTTTTCCGATGAAGTCACTCCTACTAGGCATATGGTTGTCCTCCTCTACCCCTCCCTTATATCCATCACCGTCAGAATGGTAAGGATTTGCTTCTCTGCTCCAGTTTCAGCATGGTCTGCATCTAGGACAGCCTGCAGCAACTTCTGCGAGCTCGATCCATGATTTTCTCCCTGCAAAGGGTAGATGTTAAGTCAAGGATTATGCTTATTTCCGAAAAGGTAATATAGGGCTGCCATATCGTGGCAACAAAGCCCTATTATTGTCAGACATGCAAAGGTCTTTTACTTTCTTCTTTTTGTGATTTGACCTGCAAAGGTCGTGTATATTGTTATATTGTGTATCTGCTCTTCCCCTCTAGGGATATCTATGGCAAAAAAAAGAGGAATATATACTTTGGATAAACGATAGTCATATTGGTATTATACCAAAAAATTAAAGAATGTCACAAACTATCATATATCGAGTTCTAAAACAACAATCAACATATAAATATTAGTGAGTTAATAAGCTCTAAATAACACATTTTTCAAACGACAATATTAGACCAACCTCCTGTAAAAAATTAATGTATTAGCACTTGCGACACAATTTACCTGGATCATTGTTACTTCATATTAGCTATTGGGTATGCAACTTGATTATTTATTCTTCCCCTCTAAACATATCCATTCAATATTACATTGACGTATTATTCTGAAATTCACATAATTAGATTTATTTAACTAACTTTAGTATACCGAATCATTTTGAGTTTGACTTACCAATTCATGTAGTTGTCGACTAATGCACACGCCAAGAGGAAGCCTGGACATCTAAGCCCCTTTCTTATAAAGAAAATTAATTCAATTAGCTAGCCTATTTAGTAGAGTATATGATCTTATCAATCCACCTAAACCAAACTTGCTATACATTTTTAAAGAAGCAAACAAATTAACCAAATTATCAAACCACAATTGATAAAAAAAACTGGTTGATGTACCACTATGGTACACAATAAATCACTATCGTAACAGTACAACATTGATGACGTGAAAATTTCTCATAAAAAATATTAAAAAGTGGAGATCATTTTATAGATCTTGTTCAATGCAATTTTTCTATACAAAAAGAATTCTTTTTTGGTGCAAACAAAAAGACTTAGAATTCGAGTTCAAATGAAGAAGATATGGATCATTTAAAATGGTTGAAGAGTTAAAATTGAAGGAGAGAGATCATGACAAGTGGAAATTGATTGCTTTATTTTTTTTTTATCTTTAAGGTTTAGTTTTAATTGAAAGTACTAATGTGCCCTTCTACAATCACTCTTGTTGCAACCTTTTTTGAAATGGAGAGATGTCAAATCTTAAAAATTTATCTTATATTGGGTGGAGATACTGAAATAAGATACAAAGATGATGAATGTCATGTATTTTGTTTCACTCTTCAACAATTAACGCTAAGAACTAACTCATGAAAAAATAAGGTAAAATATTTCTCGATAGATATAACTATTCACTTGGTTACAATAGTACATAATTTTAAAGAAATATTGAAATATACAAAATGTCCAATTTTGCACTTGGATGATGACATACGAGTTTTATACGTGTTAAGTACGGGAGCCATGAAATGAATTGAAAAAATTGAAACGGTTTGAAAATAATACGAATATGAAATTTTAAATGGATAATACAACCATATATACTCAAGGGAGATTAAATGGATAATACAACCATATATAGGTGTATTAACCAAAGTACTTACTCAAGGGAGATTATCGCTGGTAGAATTGAGGCTGTTGCTGGCAAGCTTCAATTCGATAAACATAAAGATATGAAGGTATTGCCATCATTTTTGGATCATTTGACGAAGAGGTGGAATAAGATTTCGAGTGGAAACTGAAAAAATTATTTATAGGGAGGCCGACGGTAGCCATTCCAGAAAAAAGAATCTAATAACAGCGAGCTCGAGGAATTTTGGAGCTTCTACATTGGTTCATTTGATAGCTCGGTTTATTCTAGATCTTGATAGTTGTTAGCCTACTATCATGTGACCACGAGAAGCCCACTACTATTTTTTTTTGGGTATAACATAATTAGTTATTTTTATTATTTAGTTGGTCTTGTAAGTGGGCTGCGACCCGTGTCGCATACAGGCTAGCACGGCACGACACGGTTAGAGCACGGCACGAGCACGAAATAAATGGGCAAACCCGGCATGAGCACGAATAATTTATGGGCCGTGTCGGGCCTAAACTTCATGGGAACGAGCACGGACACGATATATAAGTGGGTCATGTCGGGCCTAATATTTTCGAGACTTTATTGAGTATAAGAACAGACATGGCACAAAAATAATATTATTTGATAGAAAATAAATATAAAAAATTATAGGTTCAAATATTACAAAACACCAGTAGATAAATAATTATTTGTTGTTGTTAGAAGTGTCATAAAGATATATACGTAATTACTAACATAAGTAAAAATGAACAAAGAATTAAACAAAGTCAAATCACACACGCTATACTTCCAATTTTCTTTTCCCCCTTATTTGTTACTTTTCTCAAACATTATCGGTTAATACTATCTTCCTCCGTCCAATTTTCACCTTCTTTTTCATTATCTCTTTTGTTTTCGTATTTTCATTAAACACGAATACGAGCATGACACGAGCACAAATAGGCACGACACAATTCGAACCGTGACCGGGCCTGGGGCGGGCCTAGCAAAGTTAACAAATGAGCTTGCATGGCACGGTGCGAAAATTGACGGGCCATGCCAAGCACGACACGAAATAAATGGCCAAAAGCGTGTCCGTACCGTGCCGATCTAAACACGGCCAAGCGCTCATGTACCGTATGACTTCACCAAAGCAAAATTGTAGGCATTCAAAGGGGAACAAATTTATGGGTTAATTGCATGGTTGGTCACTGAGATTACAAAAAACGTTCATGTTTGGTCACTGGAAATATTTAAATCCAATATTGGTCACTCAAATTAGTTAAATGGTTCAAGTTTGGTCACTCTCCGTTACCTTCCGTCAGTTTTCGTTAACACCGTCAGTTATTTGCTGATATGGCTAACAGACTCACCTAGTCACCTATTTTTGACAAATATAAAATAAAATCCAATCCTGCCACATCATAAAAACCTAACCGATGTGACCCGACCCATTAATCCATGATCCAACCTACCCCAAATTAAAACCAAAGATAGACCAATCTGCAAAATCCCTCCGCAATCGATGGAGAACCCAGAAGAAGAACCCAACAGATCCGTCATTCGCTGGGACTAGGGGTTTTTTCCAATCAAGTAAAATAATAAAAGAAGAACCCAAAAGAAGGCTCGTGTTCCTCCAGCAACTGGTTATCCCTAGCTCGCTCCAGCATCTGACTTCGACAACAACGTACTGCGATTGGAGGTTGGGGGATAGCTGAGAAGCTTTCCTTCCACATCAACGTCACCAAACTTTCCCATTCAAACAAACGGAGCATCCAAACCTCACTAACAAGCAAATGTCTTCTTCACAACATCAATTTCTCCATAAACCAAACAGAGCATCCAAACCAAAAACGGATTAAAACCCATAAAATTGAAAAAAGGGAAACTGAGCATAATTAATAGGAATAGGTATGGTTGCCGCCTCCAACCCTTCCTTCGTCAATGGTGTCGCCGCCTAAATCCTCTCCATCTTCCTCGTCCTTGGGCCGCCTAGCAACAGTGGAGTCGCTATTGGAGACCGGATCAAGCCCGTCATTGTCCAACAACGTCCAGATCTGCTAGGCATGGCGGAGGTGGGTACAAGCTCGGAGAGGGATTGGGACTTGGAGGAGGCCGATGTTGGACTGGACGGACTCGGGGAAAGGTCGGTGACCTCGTGGTAGGCGGCGGTGAGGGATTCGGACTTGGAGGCAGCGACGATGTTGGACTTGGAGGAGGAGCTAGCAGCGGTGATGGCAAGCTTTGAAGGAAGAAGGAAGGGATTTCTGATTGAGGTTTTAGGGTTTTTATTTTGGTTGGGTCAAATAAAGGAAGAAGGAAGGGTTGGGTCATGGGTTGGGGGTGGGTATCTAATGTAGGGGGTTTTGCTGACTGTACGGTTTGGGTTTTGTTTTTTTAACAATTTAAATTGGATGAATCATCACTTCTGTTAGCCATGTCAGCAAAAAACTGACGGTGTTAATGGAAGGTAACGGAGAGTGACCAAACTTGAACCATTTAACTAATTTGAGTGACCAAGATTGGATTTAAATATTTCCCGTGACCAAACATGAACGTTTTTTGTAATGTCAGTGACCAACCATACAATTAACCCAAAAATTTTGGGCATTACTATTCGTCGCCCTAAAATACCTTATTCGTCGCCCTAACTTTTATCAAAATGACTCAAATATCCTTAGTTTAATATTTATTTTCAAAACATATGAACACTAAAACAAACACATACAACTATACATACGACACCATCATCGTCGGCGGTGACCTTTCTTTCTCCTTCGGCCGCTCTTCCTCTCCTCCGCCAAAAACCATGAATCAAAACACAAAATTACACTCGGAAACCTAAATTGCAAAGGTAAACATGCAAAGCCAATAAATGAAACACTAGATGAGACGGGAAGAAAGCCGTTGAATGATAAGGATGAGGATGATCCTGATGCCTTGGATGATATGGATCAAGGAGAGGAACTGAACACAACATCTGAAGCCAACCGCAACTCACCTCTTCTCCCCTTCTATCCCTTCTTTCGCCGCCGAAACTCCACCTGACCAAGTATTGGACAAAATCAACTTGGAATCCGTCCTAGTCTCCGGTCGACCAAGTATCGGACAAAATCAACTTGAGGTGGGTAGCTGCCGGCGAGAAGAATCCGGCAGCGGGAACAGCGCCCGAGGACAGTGAAGCTCGGCGGCGGCTGGGCAGGGGTAAAGAATTGTTTATTTTAGGTTTTGGTTCGAAATTGGCCCAAAGGGTAAAAGTGTCAATTTGATGTATTTTAGGGCGATAAAATTTGAATTTTAGGGCGACGAATAGCGATTCAGAAAATTTATATTGCTAAGGAAAAGCAAAATTAAGGAGTCATAAGCTAATGCACACCGTGGACTCCCACCATAGCAGCAGCATAGCGCGCATACTTTTCTAGTTTTTTTTTTTTGCATAAAGGGAGGCAAAAGCCAAGGACAAGTTACAGCGGGGCCCTACAGGGCAGAAAGATGAGGCACCACAATCCGGCGCTCAAAAGAAACACCCATGGCATCTTCTCTAACAATAGAAGCTAACTCCGGGGGCGGGTTAGCAACCTCATATATACCGTAGGGATAGACGAGACTGTGCTTCGAGAGCCAGTCCGCGACTCTATTCCCTTCCCGGTATACATGAGTGATGCTAACCAACCAATTCTGACTGATCTTCCTACGAATCGCCGAGAGAAGGGTAGCATGAGGATGAACAGGGTCATTTCTATTGTTGATGAGCTGAATCGCAAGCTGGGAGTCAGACTCAAGGCGTACCGCCCGACATCCCTGCTTCCAAGCCATATCCAAGCCATGAAACACGGCCCAAAGCTCAGCCAAAACTGCAGTCGCCGTCCCGATGTTCGCAGTGAAGCCAACAATCCATTTACATGTCCAGTCGCGGAGAACCCCTCCAGCTCCAGCAGCTCCGGGGTTGCCGTTAGAGGCCCCGTCCACATTAAGGGTCATCCAACCAAGCATCGGGGGGGGGGGGGGTCCACCCAACCATCGTCATCGTTCGCTCAGTCACAGTCCCTCTACCATTGGGAAGGGGAGAAGGAGCTTGCCAAGCCTCATACCAAAGTTTGCTCTTAGCCATAATCGAAAACTCAAGAGACGGAGAGGAGAGAGCAGAGCTCGGACCTTTGAAACATGTCGTGCATCTATTCTTCCAGATAAGCCATGCTGCGATGCTGAAGAAAGCAGACCAGGTCATGCCCGAGCCCATGAGCTCGCTACTCTTGAGGTTCTCGCGCAACCAGTTGTTTTCATCCAAGTTGAAGAAGTTGGACTGCCTACTCACCGGTATGTGACGAAGCCAGAAGTACATAGCCGCTCGGCAATCCCGCAAAATGTGAATAATGGACTCGACCGGGTCCCCACAACTAGCACAATTCCGGTTGGTAATCACTTTCCTGGAGAAGAGAAGGGATTTTGTCGCCAATTTTCCCAAAACTGAAAGCCACATGAAGCTTCTGATCCTTTCTGGGACCGGAAGGCGCCAAATAATCTTCCAAATATCCTCATCTGCGTCAGGGGGTCGCTTGTTTTGGAGAGAATACGCAGATTTCGCCGAAAACCTCCCATCCGACGAGGCTGACCAGAAAATGGTGTCATCTTCAGTGGCCATCTTGTCGACACCAATGCTGAGAATCTTCTGGAAGACGTCGCTAGGAAGCAGGTCCTCAAAGAGCTCCGTCCGCCAGGCTCCATCATCCTTCACAAACTTCTCGATCGGCTCAGCTACAAGGGATTCTGGGATGTGATCGATAGCCACCTCCTTGAGCGGATCCTGCAAAACCCACGAATCCAGCCAGAATTTAGTGCGTTTACCGTTCTTGATATTCCAAGCACAACCTTGCCTGAGGAGACTAGAAGCTTTAGCAATACTACGCCAGGTAAAGGAACTTCCCTGAATTGGGCGGATGAGATCAAGATTCTCCCGCTGTCGACCATATTTAGCTGTCATCAACTGAGTCCACAGGCTGTCTTTCTCCTTCATCAACCTCCACCCGCTCTTCGCAAGCATCGCAAGATTTGCTTGCTTGAGAGATCTTAAGCCAGCTCCACCTTGCAATTTGGGCTGAGTCAGCTTATCCCAGGCCACCAGGTGCATCTTCGACTTATCATCCTTGTCTCCCCAGATGAAGTCCCTGTTCATCCTGTCAATACACTTACAAACCGAACTAGGGATTAATTCAGTGTTCATGCAGTAAGTGGGAAGAGAGGACGAAACAGATTTAACCACAGTAAGTCTAGCCGCAAAAGAAAGTCTTCTCGCTTTCCAAGGTGCTAGTTTCTTCTGGATGCGAAGCAGAAGGCTCTGGTAGCGGCTTTGAGTTATCCTTCCATGGATGGTATGAAGCCCCAAGTATCTTCCAAGCTCCGTTTTCAGAGGAATACCAGCTCGTCTACTAAGAAGATTTGCTCTCTGCCGATCCACGTTAGGCGACACGTATAACAAAGACTTGCTGTAATTCACTCTTTGACCAGAGCTGGAGCAGAAGTCGTCTAAGCACTGACGAATGACCCGGATCTGCCTCATCTCTGCTTCGGCAAACAAAAGGAGATCGTCTGCAAAAAAGAGGTGAGTAAGAGGTGGTCCTCCTCTCGTTAGGTGAATGGGTTTCCAGCTTCTGTTATTAACTGCCTCATCAATCTTATGAGATAAACGTTCCATGCACAAAACAAAGAGGTAGGGTGAAAGAGGATCTCCCTGACGAACTCCTCGAGTCGGGGTCAAAGTTTGGGACAGTTCCCCATTCCAGAGAATCCTCATCCGGTTCTGCTCCACACAGTACATGATGCAATTAATCCAAGTGCTGGGCAGCCCTACTTCCTTGAGAGTGTCACGAAGAAAGTCCCATCTCAGCATATCATACGCTTTCTCCAAATCGATCTTCAAGATCAGCCCTCCCTTCTTCCCTTTCTTCCTCTCGAGGGTGTGGAGAGCTTCTTGCACCACGATGATGTTGTCCGTCGTCTGCCTTCCTGGGATGAAGCTGCTCTGCCTCGGGGAGACGAGTTTCCTCATTATCGGCTTCAATCTGTTGGTCATTGCCTTGGTGATGGCCTTTAGGTTGACGTTGTTGAGAGAGATAGGCCGCAGTTGAGAGACCAACTCCGGATTGTCCACCTTCGGAATTAACACCACCGTCGATTCTGAAACCGCTTCAGGAAGGGTACCTGTAGAGAAGAAGTTGATAGCCAAATCGGTTAAAGCCTTACCCACCACTCGCCACATCTGTTGATAGAACACCGCTTGAAACCCATCAGGACCGGGAGCCTGATACGGCTTCATATCAAAGATGGCTTTGTGGATGTCCATGACTGTGAACGGGCGCAGAAGAAGCATCCAATCCGCCTGTTCAAGTCTGGGGAAAGCGTTCCTAGGCAGTCTGTCCTCATAAGACCAATCATTCTGCAAGTAAAGCCGAGCCAAAAAATGGAAAACAAGGTTAGATAAGGCCTGCGGGTCCTCCACCCAGTCTCCATTAGTATCACGAAGAGCCAGAATCTTGTTACGCCTTCTCCGAACATTGACTTGATGATGGAAATAGGCCGTGTTTCTCTCCCCGAACTTCACCCACTGCTCTCTGGACCTCTGAAACCAAAGAAGCTCTTCCTGCTCGAGCACCTTGTCAAGCTCCGTTTCTAACTTGGAGTGGAGCTTCGCTAGAGCTGGGGAGAAAGTGTGGGAAAGCCTGGATTCAACCCCTTTCAGTCTTCCCAACAACCTTCTCTTCTTCTGCTGAATATTACCAAAAACATTTATGTTCCACTCCTTAAGCTTCTCCGCCAACGAGGTAAGGGCTTGGTGAAGCTGAGCGTCTTCCTCCCAGGTACCTGCAACAAAATCCTGGAAGTTATTATGAGTAAGCCAGGCCGCCTCAAATTTAAAGGGGCGAGAGTCGGTCGAGGAGGGCTCCTGGGTAGCCACTGTGGTCAGAATAGGGTTGTGGTCAGAATGAAGGCGGGGGAGGTGAAGCACCGTAGTGGTAGGGAAGCACTCGTTCCATTGCAGATTACACAGACTTCTATCTAGTCTGCTGGCTTTGTGAGTCTGAAATGAGTCTCCCCTAGTCCACGTGTACCTCGAGCCTGAAAAGCCCAGATCGATCAGCTCGGCCATATTAATCCTGTCATTGAACTTCCGGCATTTCCTAATCGTGGCGGCTGAGGAAGAGCCAGATTTTTCCGCGAGGGAACGGATAGCATTAAAATCCCCCGTTAGAATCCAGGGCTCCTCAATCCTCTTGCTCTGATCAATAAGGCTGTCCCAGAGAGGTTTTGGGAGATGTTGCCGAGGTGAGGCATAGACGGCGGTCAGAACCCACGAACGACCCCTTCCTTGCTGAACGCGGACAGAAATGTGTTGATTGCAGGCCGACAAAAGCTCTGTGGAGAAACGCCCGCCATCCCAGCAAATCCAAATACCGCCCTTCCGGCCTTCAGCATCCACTCTAATGGAATTCGGAAATCCGAGCTTATCACAGACCGAATCAGCTGACTTCCCGCTGATTTGCGGCTCCAACAGGATCACGAAATCCGGTCGATGTTGACGAATACTGAATTTCAGTGCTCGAACAAAGGCTTTACTACCTGCACCACCAACATTCCACGAAAATATCTTAACTAAAGGTTTAAAAGAAATAGCAAAAATTAAAGCAGAAGAACGGAAGAAGAAATGGCCCAGATCAAGGAAAACACAAAAGGGCAACAGTCGCAATCCCAAGTAGGCGATCGCTTCAATTAGACCGCTGCAGAAGGCGGATCACCCAGCGAAACCCTGTGTCCCGAAGCCGAGGCTGGAGCATCATTCCCTCCTTCAGCTGTCGTGTGTCTCGCGACCGAGTGAGCTGCTTCTGTCCACGCATTAATCTCCTGGAGAGTGAGCGATGCCATCCTCGTCTTCGCTTTGGTTCTCTTGTCTTTCATCGGGGACCATATCTGGAGAGGGCGGATGGGATTGAGCTTCGCCGGCGATCCTTTCTTTGTTCGATCCTTGGAGTTCTTCTTCCCCTTCGTTCTGCTTGCCGCTGACGGGGAGGAGAAGTCTTTCCTGCGTTGAGACCCTTCACTCTGGGGAGGAACCTGGACCACTTGCATCTCTGTTCCGTTCGGGCCCATAGTAACTGTCGTTGAGGGGGGACTGAAAGAAGAAGCAGGTGGGCTAGCTGTAACACTTAGCCCATTAAAATTCCCACCAGCCGGTCCACTCGTTGGCGAGGAAGATGAGGCCGCTTGAAAGATGGACGTTGGAGGAGCTGAGGCATCGACGGTGGGCTTTGGTCCTTTTTTAAACGTCACCTCCTGAGATGGGCCAGGGCCCAGTAAACTTTTTCCAACGGGAGGGCCCTCCTCCCTCACAAGCTCTTTCTCCTTCTTCCTTCCCCATTAGGTTTGCCTCCCTTTTCTTTCCTTTCCTGGATCGAGGTTCTTTGTTGTCGCGGCGGACTCTGAAGCGCCACCACCGGTAAGGAATTCTCCGGATATTTGTTTTTCAATGTGCTCTTTCCATTCTTGGCCAAGACCCCATGGTGGTGATCCCCCGATTCCCGTTCCTTTCCTTTAGTGGTGTTCCCCAAATCTCTCTCCTTTCCTTTGCTGAGTGATTCCCTTGGGTTCCGCCGCTCTTTCCGCGAGACTAGCATCCACGGGCCGAATCCCGCGTTCGTTTCCTGCGAAAGTCCGGCGAGAGAGCTTGTGAGCCGTCGGCGACGATATCCGCCGCCACTGTGACAGAGACCGACCGGAGCAGGGGACAAGTCGTAGCAGAGTGGCCAATTTTCCCGCACTCAAAGCAAACGACAGGAAGATTCTCGTACTCAACGGGCTGCCAGTCATCATCCAGCCAAATCCTAGGAACGAGAGGCTTGGAAACATCGACCTCCACTGCAAGCCGAGCGAATTTTGCCCTTTGTTGGGTGAGGGTATGGTAATCAAGCTTAATCGTGCGTCCAATCAAGTTACCCAAGGTAGTCAGAACCTCCTTGTGGTAGAAGTGGATTTTCAGCTCGGGAAGATGAACCCAAACTATCATCGTCTTTGGGAGAGGATCCGAGACCTTGAATCTTGGCGTCCATTGCTGAACGACCATGTAATGATCAAAAATCATCCATGGTCCATCTGTGAGGGCTTTGAAATAATCCTGATCATTGTTAAGCTTCACCAAATAGCAGGCTTCATCAAGGTCCCTGACCTCCATAGCTCCGGTCGGCCGCCATAGCGCCTTGAGACGAGAGCAAAGGGTATGAAAGCCGATCTTAATGCCAAGGATCCGTACCACCAACGTTCGATGCCACGGAGCGCACAGTTTGTTCTTAAACTCTGAGGAGATTCTCAGAGCTGGTTCACCATTATGCTCACCGGGGATCAGGTCGTGTTCCCCAACTGGGGTCCATTGAACCGTCAAAGTATGCGAAGTAGGGGCAATCGGACCTCCCGTGAGGACGTTCGCATAAGAGAACGGCAGTTTCGGTGTCGTCGACCCCTGAGGCGAGGAAGAGATCACGAGAGTTTCCTGGATGTCTGGGCTGATGTTCGATTCCGTCACTCCTGCCTTAGATCCAAGGTGTTCGTCGACGACGGTTGAGTCCACCATCATAGCTGTCGCCGAGGGCTGCTCTGCCGGTTTCATGGTCGGAGCACTGTCAGTCGTCGTGTCAAGAGTCTGTCCCGTATCCGGCGGTCGGCCAGTTTCAGAAACCACCGGCGCCGGAGCGGGCTGGGCAATCAGAGCAGTCGAGAGCATTTGTAGATTATTCTCCAAATACTCACAAATAACTATAAAGTTGTGCTTCGCATACTTTTCTAGTTAGATTTAATTATGAAAAGCTGGAAAGTGGAGTATTAAATATTGAATATTGATACTTAATTAGGCCGGCTCTAATGGAAAGGACAAAAATATAGCCAACGAAAACACCAAGCTATATGTTTATACCGCGCTTAGCACGAGCAGAGAACCTGATTGGTCGTCTAATTAATCATCCATCTACTTCTACAAATTTATAAACTCATTATAAAACAAAGCCGGTAAAGCAACCTTAAAAATATTCCGGCAACGACCGGCCGGCCAAGCTCGTAATTAACTATAAGCAGATTCCATCAACCTGTCATTTAATTTTTGTCGTTGAGCTCTGACGAGGTTTTGCAGGGAACGGAGCAGGTCAGTAATTTTATGGTGAGTAACCATGAGTAACCCGTCCATATCAGCATCACTTTCTCCTGGAAAACCTTTAATTTTCCCCTCCTTAATATTTGACGGACGATTTATCACTTGTTTTAAGTTGAATTTTTTTTTCACAGTTAGATCAAATTAATTGTGCTCTTCAAAATTATATCCACTTTGATATATTTTTCGAACCAAAAAAATTGAGCCATTTTTTACCAGTCTATACCATATGGTATTAAGTATTGACTGGTATTGAAATAAGAGCAAACCTATGGTTTGAAAAGCGAACCATGGTGGTATGAACAAATCAAGACTGTAAGATGGTTGAATACATGATAGTAGAAATATATTAACTGTCATTTACGACTTTTAACATTGTGTACCACAAGATACCACCACGTACCAGGGTGGTATTGTATGGTATTGTGTGGTATTTTTTTGGTCCTGTAATTTGTTCAACCAGAAATTTGTAGATCCAATAGATAATGATGAACTCGTCCCTTCTGTGCAAACGTTTTCAAAAACGAATTAAAAACGAAGAAAATACCATATGGTATACAGTTGGTACCGAGAGGCCAGATTTTTTTTTTCTCAGAAAATATTAAAAATTGATCTCATGTTGTAGAGCATGATGAACTCGTTCCATCTGTGCAAAAAGAAAAATCCGAGTTAAAACGAAACAGATATGAGTCGATTAAGAAAGCTAGGAAAAATAAAAATGGTCTTTAATTCTCCATCTTTAAATCTGGATTTTCTAAATAAATGATCCAGATTTAGTTATTAATGGAGTTATGCACCCTATCTTGAGCCCTTTACAAGTCGCAAGTAATCGAGAATATGCCGCGAATCACGAGGAAGAGTTTCCTAATTAATCAGTAATCACTCTTTCATGATTCACATATTAAGTGAACACATACTCAATATGATGTGAATCATGAAAGGATCTTGGCTGATTTATAGGGGTGGGCAACGGGACGGGACGGGATACCCGTCCCGTTTTAAACGGGTACCCAGTCCCATTTGGAGACCAAAGTCCATCCCATATCCCAAACTCATATGGGAAACGGGTACCCATTACCCGTGCGGGACGGATAACGGGTACCCATACTACCCATAAAATACCCAAAGTTTAAATGAAGGAGCAAGGAGGCGCCGGCGACAGGTTGAGAGTCTCTTCTCTCTCGACTCTCACGGTCTCACTCCCGAGAAGCTCCAGCCTCCAGAGAAGAGAAGCTGATGCGCCTGCGCGTCCAGAAGGCAGAAGCTGCTAGTGCTAGGGCTGCGGCCTGCGTGCGTCGACTCTCAGTCTCAAGTCTCACCGTCTGTCCGTCTCACGGTCTCAGTGCAGTGGGTATTGGGTAAGGGCCGAAAATTATTCTTGAATTGGGCTGGGCCTGGGGCCCTGGGCTGAATATTATTTAAATCTGTCTTTGTCTTTGAATGGGTACAACGGGTACCCATATTACCCAAACGGGTATTAACGGGTAACCCGCGGGTACCCATATTGGGACTGTACAATTCCAAGTCCCATCCATTTAAAATATTACGGGTAATACGGGTACCCATAACCCTTAAAAACGGGACGGGTACGGGTATACCCAAATACCCGTTTCCCGTTGCCCACCCCTACTGATTTATCCTCTGCCTCCTTTCTCAACAGTACTGCTCTGTTTTCCCCGCCTGTAAGTGCTACGATGGGTAGTAGCAGAGTGAGAGCAGGAAGAAGAAGTAGCTGGTGTGGAAGAAAACAGCAGAAGGATGAGGATCGACGGCCATGGGGAGATTTATGTCCCGATCTCTTGGATCCGATATACGACAAGCTCCCTGCAGGCCCAGCTGGCCGCATGGAATTCGGATCCGTATGCAAGAACTGGCGTCAAGTATATCGTCGCCGTCCCCGGAAATCCCCTGCAGTTTGGGTTCCTCTGGCGCCTGCAATGTCGGCTCAATTTCTGGGTTCAGAAATCCCCAGCAAGACCCTCAAGGAATTGAGCCGGGCGTATGTTAAATACACTTGGCCGGGGAGCGGGTGGTTGCTTCTGTCATCTAGTGATGTCGGAATCGTGGGGCTTTTCAATCCTCTGTTTCGCTGGCCGTCCTGCTTCGTTCCGCTTCCTGCTCTCAGTTGTCCTGTTTCACAACCACCGTTAAAAGCCACCTTATCGGCCCCGCCGACGGATCCCGACTGGACCCTTTTCCTCGTGCGGGGCCACAGCAGTTTCAGCACTTTCCGGCGCGGCGAGCTGCGGTGGAAGACGTATACTTGCGGCGGTGGAACAGGGGAGCGCCGAGTTTGCGAGGGGATTGGGTACAGGGCGGGGAGTTTCTTTTGTTTGTTCGATACGGGGGATGTTTTGGTATTTGGAGTTGAAGGCGAGCGGCGTGGCAAGATGAGGTCGATGCTGGTGGCTGTAGCTGCTCCGCCGGTGATGCTGGCGCGGCAGAGTTATCTGCGTGTGGTGGCGGCGGCGGAATCCGATGGGAAATTTCTGGTGATGAGTTGGGGGAGAGGTGGAAGTGCTGCTGCCAACTGCAGCCTCCGGCTGCTGGGTGTGGAGAGGAAGACGGCGAAGGAATTGAAGGAAAGAGGCCGGTGGGGATCGGACGTTTTAGTGAGGGAGCAACATGGCTTGACTGTTGAAGGGACGACGGACTTTCCTCCCACTGTTGTCCATTTTGTTGTTCTAGTATCTCTTGTAGTTTTGATTCTTGCTTGCTTTTTCTTTCCGGTATTTTAGCCGGATGTCAATTTGAATCTGTCTCGTTCAGTATTACTCGATCTTATCTATGGTAAGGTATGTATTACTCGATTCGGAGTAGGATGAGACGAAATATAGACACTAGTTCTGACATGTATTGTCCCATTCTGTCCCACATCGTACTTTACTCATCGAGATTCCCGCCCCGCCTGTTTGTCATCACTACTTTTGGCATAGTTTAATTTTTTCAATGGTTCTTTGCCGTCACAAAACAAAGTGGTGTAGTTCTTTAATTTGAAGACGCATTAGAGATGACCCAAATCCGTCGCAGACTAGGTTTTACGATGGTTCGTCACAAAGAAAGTTTTGTTAGTAAACGGTATATGATCCACGATTGAACCTCTTCCAACAACTCGAGTTATTGGGATCAACTGGTTCTTGACAAGTTTTTGTGATGTTCGTGTTTGGAACGACGCACGATGACCTCATGGCGCGCAAAAGCCCATTTACAATGACATTTGACCTTTACCGAAGAAACCTCTTGTCACCAGCGACCGTCTTTTTTAGCGCTTTTATCTGCGTGGAGGGAGAGGCAACGTTGATGGTGGGCAATGGGGTAGGTGCAGTGGGATGACCATATATGTCAGCCGCAGAAAGGGTTAAATCGCTTCGTTTTCTATTTTGTATTTAAGATCTTGTATGTCTAGTTAAGTATGTATCTATAAAAAAAATATAGAATAGAACTAGAATCTTTGTATTCGGCTCAATCCTTTTAGTAAAAGATTGGGCCAGGTAAGGAGTGGATTGGAGATGGTTCTTTAAAAGGGTAATGATTTTTATTTTTCTAGAATTGAACATCTATTGAAACAAAAATGTTATTATGAGTATCAAGGTCATAGATCATGTAACAAAACCTGCAACAAAACCAATCAAAAACCAATCAAAACTCCCTTCCTCACTTTAGCATAAAATTGTAGCATAAAATTGTAACCCCTAATCCCTTACGACAAAGCCAATGAAAACTCAATTCCTAACTCGAAAATCAAATTTAGATATATGGTTGCTTAAAGGTGCTGACAAAAATAAACAACCAAACATCCTTTTCTTATGGATTATGTTAGCATGGTACTAACACTAAATGTGTGATTACCTATCTTATTTCAATTGTTAGGGTTCGGTTAGCCTGACTACCCCTAAAGGGGTAGTGATTTTTGACACCCCCTTTATGATTGGCCAATTTTATTTCCAATCATTGGCATGTATTAATTAAACTGGTTTTTTTATTTTTTTTAATCTTGTAATTTGGGGTCTCTCACCACACTGGTAAAGAGAAAGAATCTGGGGAAAAACGAAATCACCCCCATTAATTACATAATTAATTTCTCTCACTGGTACATTAATTACACGTACCACTCCACTGGTACACGTACCACTCCACTGGTGCGAGCAATCCACAAGGTAGGTTAGAATGAGAACAATACCAGTGCAATGATATTTTTCATAACAATGATAAACAATAACGGAGCAACAATGCAGTACCACTTCAATGATACAAATACCACTCCACTGGTACACGTACCACTCCACTGGTACACGTACCACTCCATTGGTAGGTCAGAGGCGATCCCAGGATGGCGGCAGCTGGAGATAGGAGGATGGTGGTGGGGGAAGGCGCTGGAGGGGTTTGGTCGTTTCAGAGTAGAGGAGGGTTCTGGTTAAAATGAAATCAAAATGGAAAGAGGGCCCAAATGGAGAGAGAAGGAGACGAAAGGAAGAAAAAAAGGCAATTAATTGCACATTTGGGGGGAGCTTTTTTATGATTCCCCATATTCTTTCCTTTTCCAATGTGGGTGAGAGGCCCCAAATTACAAGATTAAAAAAAATAAAAAACCAGTTTAATTAATACTTGTCAATGATTGGAAATAAAATTGGCCAATCATAAAGGGGGTGTCGAAAATCACTACCCCTTTAGGGGTCGTTTGGATGAGGGAATGTGGTAGGATTGTAGTGCAGGATTTTAAAACAATCCCACACAATGAGGGATTTTAATCAAATAACACGTTTGGGAAACCTAAGAATTGTGATTATTAGGAATTTTAAAAACCTGCATATGTGGGATTGTGAAATAGCTGATGAGGGTCAGCTATTTTGAAATCCCTCATTTTTTATTTATTTATTCCAAACTTATCCTTCACCTACAACACACCCTCTTCGTTCTCTTCACCCATCCTCACCGCCGGTCAAACCTTGCCGCCGTCGCTCTCTCTCCCCGATTTCGTCCAATCTCGCCGTCGACCTCTCTCCTTGAAGTCTCCCAGGTCCACCGGAGCAGTTGGAAACTCGGAAATCGCTCAATCTCCCCGATGTTGCACAGGTCACGGTCGCGCACATATCGACCTCTGTTTCCTCCATTTCCAAAGATGATGTCGGCAAATGGCGAGGATGCCGATTTGAAAGGAAGAATCAATTGGTTATAATAACCTAACGCCAGCTTTCCGAATCAACCGTTAAATTTCGACCAAACAGCCATTCCAAAAGGAGGATGCTGTTTCTGTTTCCCTAGTTTTCTGAAAAAGGAGCCCACCCTTGGCGGCGGCGGAGGTGGGGGCGGGGGATCGGCCGGAGCATTCTGGCGGCGAATCAGGCCTTTGGATTCGTCTTCACCGGCGTCGCCGTGGTGGTCGAAGAGCTGGAAGAAGGTTCGTGGGTTGTCGGAGGGGCCGAGGTGGAAGAATTTGGTGCGGCGGTTTAATGGGCGGAAGCGGCAAGGGTACGAGAAATTCAATTACGACGCTACAAGCTACGCCCTTAATTTTGACGAAGGACCAGTGGCTAGCGGCGGCGATTACGACGAGGATATTACCGCAGCATCCCATCAATCTGGTGGGTTTTGTCAATTTTGGTGGTTCGATCGTCTGGTGGAGAAAGGAGAGCAACGTTGGCAGAGGAAGAGGAAGATGGGAAGAAGGACAATATTGTATTTTCAATTCTTATATTAAAATCCTAGGTTTACTTCCAAACAAGTTATTTCATTAAAATTCCTGATGTAGAAAACCTAGGTTTTTAAAACAAGAGATTTGAGCTCAAATCTCTCTTAAATCTCTCAAATTAAAATTCTGCATCCAAACCACCCCTTAGGGGTTAGCATAGTATCCGACCCCAATTGTTATTAACAACCCATTTCACCTCGGGGTCAATATGTCAATTTAATATCGTCATATATCGAACTCGGCGAGTTTTTATCTTTTTTCGGGTTTGGTTTGAGAAAACCAAAACGTTTCACATCTACCATTCTTATCTCCCGCGGGTTACACGGATCACTGTTAAACCGTTATTTGGGAAGAATACTATGATTATGTCCATTTATATTGACCATTACCGAGACTAAAAAAATCTATAAAGATACACCATTTATCTTCAAACTTGTAAGCCCACCAAGCAGACTATTGAAGGGGAATTTTTAGACAGCGAGCAATATTGACACAGTAAACAGTATGTCACAAATCGGGGTTACTTCAAGTACAATGGAATGACAACCGATGACCCTCAGTAGCAAAACTTCCAAGCAATGACAACAACTGTATACTACTAGTACCCAACCAACTGTACCAAGGCCCGGTTGAGTTTCTGGGGAGAGGAAGGGAGGGAAGACATTGTGCAGCCAACTAAGACATGTAATCCTGTGCATCTGACGAGTTTTCAGCTTGGGAGCCTGCTGTCTGTTCGCTCCCAGTCGTTCGCTTGCTCATGTTAGCTCGCTGCACTAAACGAACCAGTGCTTCCACTACTTCGGACATAGGTGGCCGGAATTCAGGCTCAGGCTGCCATAAATAAGAAGTATCAGCAAACATTTCAATCTGCGTGAATCAACACTCAAGCATGAAGCTAAAATCATAGGTACGACAATGGAACATTGGGCATAAACAAGATGGGGAAAGTAGAACATTTTTCAAGTCCTCAAATCTTGTCTCAACCAGTTACGTACCTGAACACAAAGAGCGATGACATCAGCAAACCGGGAGAGAGATTTAACAGGGTAAAGTCCATTTAGTGCTGGATCAACCATTTTAGACAATGCATCAATGTCATGCAGCTGTGGTGTCGCCCAACGGACCAGAGATTGCTCAGTTCTCGACCTTGAACTGCCAAAATTAGCATACGCGTGCAGAAGAAGATTATAATCTTCATAAATATAAAGCTCCTCTTGACACTTGCATCATCATCATGTTGATCATGGAATAAATAGCTTACCTGTCAAATGGTTTACGCCCAGTAAGAAGTTCCAGCATCACTACTCCAAAGCTATACACATCACTCTTAAGAGTATATTGGCCAGACATAGCGACCTCAGGTGCACTATAACCGGAACCTGCATTCTGGTTCAATGCCTGCACATCATGGCAGAAAGCCAGAAACTAATGATTTCAGGGCATGCAAGGATTATCAATCTACCTTCTATAAAGCTTTCACTTATACAATTGAGCTATTTTTCTTACTTTTTGTGGAATTTTACAATCAAAATTTAATGAAATAAGAACACAAACATGACCAAAGCAATGGAGGCTTAAATCATACTTACACACACTTGCTGCAGCAATCGGTGCAGATTAAGAAGCAACAGAAAATTTCACATAATGAACTACTAACAAGGGTTTATTGATGTCGGCCCAATTTTTTATTCCTAGTTTGAAGGCTGAGCAATTAATTGTCCAGGGAGTTTCTCCTGTTGGACCTTGTTATTTTATACATTATCAATCATCGTGTTGTATCCTAGCCCCTAGATATAAAGAGGATATCCAGATTTTAGCCCATTGTACAAGGTCTTCTAACTTTTATGCAGGAGAGATCAAAGATCTAAGCTCTTATGCTAGCAAGGCTGCACTACTCCTTAAACTAATCCTAGTAGTATGATTGCTTGGAACATCAATTTGGTATCCCTAACAAGTTAATAGGGCAACCTTTATTTAAAAGTAGTAGGTAGGGCTACCAGGCCATACACAGAAAACAAAGGATGGTGCATGAATAGCCACACTTTGAGGACTCAAATTACCTGATCTCCATTTGGCAGAAAGCTTGCCAAGCCAGAGTCTGAAAGGTGAGGGTTCAGCTCAGTGTCTAATAGTATGTTTGCTGACTTGATGTTTTTGTGAATTATAGATGGAGAGCATACTTCATGAAGATACCTGAAACAATGAGTACAATTTATGTGCATAGGAAATACAAACTCACAGATATATGGGCTAGCGTCGTCAGAATTATGAGATCGATCCTATATTTCACTACGGTCGTCGGGTAATCAGAGACTGTAAAAAGCATAAATTTTAACGATTCATGTTTAAAAAAATGTGGGTATTCAGACTAAGTTGCTTGGAACCCTTGATTTGAAAATGATGAAACTCTCAAAATAATTACCAGACAGTACATCGTTTTTCAACAGCACAACTGCCTGAAATACACGTTTCAAGTGTGATGAAGTATTTCACAAATGACATACTTGAAATCTTAGCTTTTAGCGGATATTTCAGTTGCAAGCTACATTATACTTTTCAGACGATGCATTTTCAGACCAACCATTTCCTACAATTTCCCTATTTCAAATACACTCCTCAAAGACCAAACTTTTTAAGAAACCTAAGTTCCAAAAATAACTGGGAATAAACGAACCCTAGAATAATTCTCACACAAGACAAGGAGAGTGCTGACGCAGTTCAAAGATTTCCTGGAAATGAACTGCGGTCTGGCTAGGTTCACAAGATCAAAAGGTAAATAAGATTTTCACCACTGGACAATTATTCATGCAGATGCAACTATTATTTAACATGGATAAAAAGTAAAAACATCAAAGAGTTTGAGATATCTTGTCCATATACTTGCTGCGAACTTACTCTAATGCACGAGCTGTCCCAAGTGCTATCTTGACTCGAGAATTCCATATCAAGGGCTTGCTGTATTCGTCTGATAGATGCAGCAAGTCATGTAGGGATCCTTGTCTATGGAACTCATAGACTAGCAGATGTTGTCCATGCTCAGAACAATAGCCCACTAACTCTGTCACATTCGTGTGATGCAAGTCAGAGATCTTTGAAACCACCTCCACAAAATCTTCAGACATTTCACTGGATAAAGCAGCTGTATCTATTTTCTTCACTGCAAGCACCTGATAGCAGTGTTCGAGAAGGCAGACAATAAGAACAGAGAAAGTTCTGATTGCATCTGAATAAAGAATAATGAGCATAAAGGACCGACTACACAAAAAATGAAAACCCGGTGGTAGACTAATCATCAGATACCCTGTTTGTACTGAGTGCATAATATTTCCATTTGAAGCTACAAGCCAAAAATGAAAGCAAAGGTAAGGAAGAACCAATCTGTACCTTCCCATCATCAAAATGAGCTCGATAAACACGCCCAAAAGACCCTTCACCAAGAAGATGCTCGATACTGAAGCTTCCAGTTGCCAATTGGAGGTCCGCTATTGAGTATGTTGTGACATTAACAGGAGCTGCAACACGTTTCTTGACAACATGCTTCTTGACAGATTCATCCTCATCAAATGATTTTGTGCGATCAATAGGTGGGGGCTTGAGAGTCATTGACGCTGGGACATCAAAAGTTTTAGTGTTGATTGAGGATGAACTGTGTACGGATTTCATTTCTGCAAATACAATTTAACATGTTTCAGTAACTGCATCTGCAGCATAAGGAAAGAAAACTTACATATCTTGCATCTTCTTGAAGGAAAATTCGGAACTAAACATCAAGTGGATTTTAACAAACTGAATACCAAAGGACTAGCACGTCCTCAATATCAGATCTGTCTCAAGGCTGCCAATGGCTTGACTAGCATTGCAGATGCCAAAATGACATGGCTATTGGCTAATTGCAGTTTATGTGCACAGGACTTCTTAATTCTCCTTATTTAAGGACTTGAAAATTTCAAAATTTCTCTAAGTGGAATTATTATCCCTTTGCAACTAGACCAATAACATTGCAGTTATATGGTAAATACTTCTAACTCCATAGTCAACCAGCAAAGCAAGCAATGGAGCACTCTAGTGTAAGAACACTTAAGCAAGGGAAATAAGAGCGAGAAGCAGACCGAACTTGCCTTCTACTTCATTGCCAGAAAGAGGAGCAAATGGTTCATTATCAAGCTTTTCAACATCTGATGATCTCCTGCTGGATCTTTTTCTCACAAAGAAGAAGGCAGCTATTGCACCAACGACCAAGATAGATATAATTATTCCAGCAATACCACCTCCCCCTATTCCTGATTTTTTGCTGCCACTATCATCAGCACTGCCAGCATTTGATGCACCACCATTGCCGCCAGGTTTATGGCCTGGAAGTTTGTGGACTGGAGGCGTCCCAGGTGGAGGAGGGGGTGCAGGTCCAGAGTTCCAATTGTTTCCGTCCTTTCTGTCACAAAGATCACTCATCTCAGTTTTTGGCATATTTCAACTAAGGCAATGTATGGAAATTGCAACAAATTTCAAGAACGTAAATTGCTTACATGATGTTAATGCTGCTCAACTGTTGTGGAACCCAGCCGGTGAAACGGTTGTTAGCAATATTCCTACAAAAAATAAGTCAAATGATGGGCCAGCTCTTAAGAAATATATGTTATCCATTCAATACCAGGAAGCAGGTGACTCACAGGGTTTGAAGAGGAAGGCTAGCAAGGACATCAATGGTGCCTGTGAATTGGTTGTTTTGTAGGTACCTGTCAAAGGGGGAAAAATGTCAGCCGCGGCTAAGGGTGCATCATATCAGAGCAAGAACATTTTTCATACTTACATATTTGTCATGCTTGGAAGGGAGCCAAAACTCTCAGGCAGATTCCCTGTTAGTTGGTTGGAAGATATATCCCTGTTCGAACCATAGACCAGTGAGTCACATGGGATTCTTTCTCTTCATTACAGAACCAGCACAAAATAACGGTCTCTTCAAACATAAAATTGACAGTGGTTCTTAGCAAAAAGTTTCAGATTCAGATTCAGATATATTGATGTTTGCATATAGTGACAATTTTCAAGCAAAACTACGAACAACCAATGAGAAACTAAAATAGTCAATCCTGCCAAGTCAGAAGATCTTACAATGTGGACAAGGAAGTAAGTGATCCAAACATATCTCCCAGTTGATTCTGAAGCTGATTATGAGCAAGGCTTCTAATAGTCCAAAAAAAGTAAGTGTTACAACAAGTATAAAGAATGGGGGAAAAGTGGTCATTCTGCAAATTATAACGAACAATATCTGATTACTCACAAGTACTTCAGAGAGGCCATCTGAGAAATGGAATATGGTATTCCTCCATTGAACTGATTATTAGCGAGATTCCTGCAAAATGGAAATTATGTGCATTTCCATGAGTGAGAAATGACATGAAGAGAGGCAAACAATCAAAATGAAGAGGCAACACAGGAGCTATACAATCTTTCCAGGTTTTGTGGCAATTGGTAAGGTATATTGCCTCCAAGATTATTGCTGCTCATGTCCCTGTCAACACCATGTTACAGTTAAAAAATTAGCTCCAAACGGGAGAAGAGGAAATAAGAAAGAGAATCCAAGTAGGGGAGAGAAAAGGGAAGATGGAGGGGGTCAAGAGGAAACATAACAGAACTGACAGCACATTGTTCTCACAGGGTTTTTAATGATTTTAAACTGTCAAGCTGGTACCCCATTGTCCCAGAGAGTCCAAGACCGGACAATTTTCTGGTGAAACACATTGAACACACACACGAAATGATCAGTTGCAAATGAAAAATTCTGACAGTATAATGCAACAACGATGAACTAGTGCAGTAGAAAATTACATTTCCGTGACTCGCGAGCCAGAACATGTAACGCCTTTCCAATTCTGGCCACAAGGATCATCACCATTTGCGCTCCACTGGGTCAGCTGACCTGGTGAGTTTAAGGAACTGTACATGACACTTAGAGCTGAAGCTGCAAGTTTGAACAATCAATTAGTAGAGGTATAACTGTTCAGGAAATGATTTTGTTGTGATACAATTAATCTGCTCCCTATTTCACTATACAAAGAGTGAAGCAGAATCCTGACAGTAACAATGCATACTCAATCTTCCTAGTTGGGGCTCTTTCTTGATTATACAATCACTAAAGCAATTGAAACTCTGTATCTTAAATTAGCATCTGGTGAGGTACAAAGTTAACAATCCAGGCAAGATCAATACCTAAGGGTAAGCGAAATAAGAAAACGTTGAATATCTGGACAATGAAACTTTACTAGCTTCAAACACGGGCCATCTGGAAATGTTTGGCTGTCGATGAGGGATGGTGGCTCCATCAGGAAGAAAGCAATATCAGCATCATCCAGTAACTCATGACATACAAACAATTTCCTTCACATACTTTCTCAAAATTGCAAAAACCTACTGACTAATAGGAACATTTCCTTCAATAATCTCTTACTCAGAGCACTGCCTTAATCAGTTCCCACTTTCCTCATCACATCTGGGGAGCCATTAAACGTTGGCATGTACAATTTCTTACAAATAAACATACAAGTACCAGTGAGTAGCCCCATTTGACGAGGCCTTTTCCTGAAAAGAATCTAGTTGTTGCAAAAATTGTGAGAGCAATTCTATTCCGAATTCACCGCAATTATCCCAACTGCCATTCCCTTGAATACTGCATGAAACTCCCTAGTTCTAAACTCGTTGGTCTGAGACTCTAAGCTTGCATCATTAGCTAGCTCTTTCACCGTTCCAACTAAATGATCCATAACAGCTTGCTTAAGAACAGTGGGGCCACGGATGGTAAAAATCATATCTTTAGGGTTCATAAGCATGCCTTGCTATGAGGTAGACATGAAAGTTACTGGCTTAGTAGATAAATGTCGATATATCGGTATCCTCTGTCAATGTCTGTCAAAAGAAGTTATTTGGGATTCACAATCCCAGGGTGCTAATGCTGATAAGAAGTGAGCTAGCTAGTTTTGACATCAGAGTAGATAACCGACTCCCAGCAATCCCAGACAATAGAGATTAGTTCCAGTGGTTTGCGTTCTCCTCTTCAAGTAGGTAATGAACTGGAAAAGGAGGTGCTTTATCTCATTTGGTCCCATCCTACCTAGCTAGAGCTGTGAACTAATTTCCACAGAGCAGCACGAACACCGACGAGAATGTTTGGTTCCAAAGCAAGCAAGACTGTAGTTAGTCCAAAGCCAAAGCAAAGGCAGTGATTCAATGGAGAAGCATAGAAATGGAAGAGAAAGAAGACAAGTCCAGATAAAAGGAAAGGGAAGATCCAACCAACACATTTGAAGGAAGAACTTTATCACCATATGAAGAAACAAAAAGTACCCAAAGAAAAATGAAGCAAGGTTGAGATAAGATGGAGGTGGAGAGAGAGAGAGGGAGAGAGAGAGAGAGAGAGGAAAGAGAATAATACCATCGGTTGGATCTGTGGCAGCAGAGATGCAACCCAGAATGCAGAAGAATATCAGCACTGTAAACAACATAATCAGCTCAACCCTTCTCCTCCTCCGCCTCTCCATCATCATTTCCACAGCCCCGACTCCAAGCTTCTTCCTTTCTCCTCCTACCCACAAGCTAAAAAGAACAGGGCTTCCCTGCCCAACTTCTAGCCTTCACTTTATATTTTCCCCTTTTTTAGACAAATGAATTTAAGAATAATACATAAAATATAATGTATTAATGTGTGCCCTCCGTATGTAAATTAGAACAGAACAGAACAGAACAGAACAGAACCCCCACCTCACCTCGCCGCACCCATCTGAATGATAGGACTTTATATTTTCCTTAAAGAAGGGATATGAATATGATAGATGAAAGGACTCCAATGATTTTTTTAATCGAATTTCGCTTTCTAGAGTGGCGAGCTGTTCTTCATTCCACGATGCTACCCTCTCAGCATCAAACGAAACCGAGTAGTGGAAGCTGGCAGGCACGATTAGCTTAAAGAATCCAAAGCTGCTGATTGAAATTAGAAATGGAATAGTCGCCAATCTCATTCTTCTTTTTTTATTTTATGAATATTCCATATTATTTTTAACATCCAACAAAAAGGTAGATACTTGTTGCTGATTTTATTTTACAAGTAAAGTGGAAATTCCATTTTTGTCGCTAGATTTGCGTGTAATTTAGCCATACATACAATCTGATACAACCTGTCTTTATTGACCAAAATGAATGGCTTTTGTTTGTCGGATTTGCTGTTGAGCTTCTTTTCAGCGTTTTCCTTGCAAGTTATTCGAGGAACTATTTGTAACCAGTAGAGTACAAAATGCTAACCCAACAGCATATTACGAAAAGAAGCTGTCGGGGTATTAGATAGGAACTTGTTTTCCCATCTAGCATCAAATCTCCTTGGCATCTTTGTAACCTAAAAGTGACGGATTTAATTATATACTAGATAATTGGCCCGCGCTCCACCGCGGATATCCTTTCGTATTGTAAGATGAACATGTTCTTAGTTTGGAGCAATGCAGTTAAAAGCGCGATTCTACCTAGAAGCGGAAAAGGAGTAAAATCGTAAAGCGTAGAATCAAAACGTAAAAGCGTAAGTTTTTGACGCATACTGGAAAATAACTAAAAATCTGTTGAGTACGTTATATACTATGTAAAATATGAGTGCACAAAATTTGGATCAGTTAATAAATACTTGTAATTCACGTCTAAAGTAGAGCAACTCATAGTAATTAGTATCTTAACAATAAGTTCATAAACATATATCTTAACAATAAGCCACCTTCCTGTCCATGTTAATAAATTTGGGAAAGGCCTAGCTAGTGAATTAGATTACTCTACTAAGGTTGAGAATGCATCCAAGTACCTAATATGTATCTTTTAATATAAAATCTATCATATTGTTGGTGTTTTACCTTTACAATATACTTTTTATAATTAATTTCATGAAAAGAATATTCATTTAGTGAACTAAAAACGTAAAAGCGTAAAGCGTTTTGGTGAAATAGAAGCGTAAAAGCGTAAGATTTTAAGCTTTAAAACGCAATTTAGTTCGATTTTATGCACTTAAGATTTTACATGGAAACGAAAGCGTTTTAGTGACCTAGAAGCGTAAAACCGTAAGATTTTAAGTTTTATAGCGCGATTTTGACTGCATTGGTTTGGAGGCACACTACAATGGGTATATCATGATGCGGGTCAAAATACAATTTGTTAATACTTTGTAGTAGCTAATGTTTCGTTATTTCTTATTCGTAACACATTGAATGTAAAGCTCATTAGTTACTAAACCTTCTAAATTCATAGTATGACGAAAGTAGTATCAGAGACTCCATAAAGTTATTCTAACCAATATTGTAAACTATGAAAGTAGTAAAAGTAAAATAAAAATTATACAGAGAAAATAAGTTATACTTAGTGAACATGACATTTAGGAATTGATTTGTTTACGTGAAAACTTAACAATGGCGTATGTGTTCTCTTAAGTTAGGTAACTTGAACTGTTATTGATGCTTGTAATTTCTTCCATTTAAACTCGTTTTATTACCTTAATGAAGAGTCTGGAAGATTTTCTTTGTAATGCAAGTTAGGTTCTAAATTGGTCGTGGTCAACAACATCCATGTTCTCTGCATTAGAAAAAATTGTTTTAGTTAGGGAATAATTTAGGCGAGGAAAATGATATTGTTACTTTTCGTAATACGTGACGGTAAAACATTAATTTTGTCTGATTCAGTTGGGTCATCGGCATCAACAAACGTTTCTTCATAAACAATATTTCTAGTATAGTTTTGTGGAACTTCTCCATCGTTTTCAATCAGTATGTGCAGACCGTCCGCTGATCAAACTTGGGAAAATGCTACATATAGTTATTCGTGACTGAAGATCGGCTTAGGCAAGTAAACTTCGACTATATCAATTTCCCGATATTGCATAAATTATTACTTAGCTCGTACAAAGTACCAATAGCTCAACATATGTTTCAAGGTTTATAGGCAGTACCTGGAAACACAAAGATAATTTTAGTGCAATAGCAATAAAGTCATTTTGAGTTTAGGTAAAAATAGTGCATCATGATAGTATCTCCTTAGTGGAGTAATCATGGGATGACTAATCCATCAGGAAGAAGAACCTACTTCGATCACTTCTAACAGTCCATCCAACTGGAGAGATACATCACCTGGAAGGACATGATTGGAGCATGGACGATGGAAGAGGGAACCTGAAATTAAACTCAACATGTACCAAATCGAACAGAAAGAAAGCAATCAATTTCACAATTCATTAGCTTGTGATACCCCCAAGACATTCAATAGATAAAGGGGGAGAAAGAAAGAACCGGGTGAAGATGGATACCAAAGGAGAGATAAATGAAATTGCAGACCAACATAAGTTTATTCTTGTAATGAAAAGGATAAAACAATCCTAACTATACCTCTTTGCAGAGGAAAAAGGATACAAACCAAGAGCTAAAAATGGAGTTAATTTGCAACTGAACTCAGTATTGTACCCCTTGAGCAACTTGAAGTTCTAGTTCAGGAAACACTAATTGATGAACTATGTAACCTACAAAATTCTTTAAGTTGATTATATAGGCTGGACCTTAGTGCATTAGATAAAGGAGCAAAACATCAATGTCATAAGAAGGAATAGAAGTTTGTGCGTCTTTGAAGGCTTTGAGCATATCATAAACTCATGATCAAATACACAATAATTTAAAATCCAGACATCTTCTCTACAGCCAGTTACAAACAAAATCAACTACCTCTGAATCTCTGATGCAATAGACGATGAACTATAAACAAAATCAACTACCTTCAATGCAATAGATGATGAATATAATTAAATGATCAGTTCCATGTTATAAAATGATTAAAAGATGCTGACTTGACCCAACCATCAATTGAAAGAGCAATGTATGAAGCAACAGGAGAATCAAAGTTTGTGTAAAACATGAGGCCTTGGTTACAGGAAATGGAACGCAACAGAATACCGAATAGTTGATAACAATGATTAAACGGATTGGTTCCATTCAGTTGATGAATTCGAACGAATTAATGGGCTTTTGTCGATTACCTGAAATTGGGAGGCTTCCGCCAGAAAGATCCAACGTCCATCCTTGTTGGCTGACTACTGTAGAGTCCATCTTTCTTAATCTCTAGGAGGCAGAGGGGAGGAAGGAATTCATGGTTTCGGCATGAGACATAATTTTGGTTGTTTGACTACTGCTGAGTTCATCTTTCTTCATCTCAAGAGGCAGAGGGCAGGAAGGAATTGAGACGTCAAATCTCAAATCAAAACCCTCGTCTGAGTCGATGAAGGAATTGAAGATTCACCAAACCCTATCCTCGCACACTCTCTGTTATCTCAAAGAGGTAGCGGGGAAGAAGGAAGGGACGGGTTAGAGTGTAGTCGGAGGTCAATCGATTGAAATCGAACGACGGTGTTGAGGCGGAGGTGAGCCACAACTCAAATCGAAAAAAATTCACCAAACTCTTCCTCGCACACTTTATCAGCGTCGCCAAGTAGGATTCCGGCTTCCATGCACACTCTCCATTATCGGTGCCTGCGACTCTGCGAGTCGGATCCCCAAGTTAAGCCTTCTCCACTTTCACCCTTTCCTCGCTCACTCTAGGTTATCGGCGACGGCAAGTAGGATCACGACTTCTATGCATCTCGGCTTCCATAGCAACCGATCGTCGTGGGAGATCGGTGAAATACGGGGGACGGGGAGAAGATGAATCGACGCAGGGAGGAAAAGATTCCACGGTCGAGATCAAAACCAAGCATGTATACGGACAATGATCCGTGTAGTCTACAGGAAGCTTACGGTAGGCATGCCCACTCCCCACTGGACCCCTTATACCAATTATGCGCTATTTATTTCTTAATTAGAGTGATAGAAAGTATTTATAGAATTCTTCTCTTAATCATAAATAGAAAATCAAACATTTTTTTCAAATTTAAAAAAAAATAAAAACAAAGTTCAAACATAAAACCAAACAAACTAGGTCTAAAATAAATTAAAAAAATAAAGAACAAATCCAGAATAAAAAATTCAAGACATATACTAACAAACTTCCACATTGACTTGAATTTTCTCTCAAATATCAGATGTACCGGATGCAATCAGTATTTCCAAATGTACTTAAATGCGATCTATATCGCCCGATGTACCCAAATGCGATCCAAATTGCCAGATGTATCCAGACCGACGCGATCAAAATCGCCAGACTCAACCGCTTGAATAATAGACGCATATTAAAACTTATAGATTTTCAAGGTGCAGAAGGTATATTTTTGAACAATTGACAAACTCTTTCTAGCACAACAACTTTACTATTGGGACACACATTCAATTCAAGTCCTACTAAAATATATTGCTACCCTAATTTTTTTTTTCATTATATAAAAAAATAATATACTGCTGCTGGCTATGGGACTCTCTCCAAACACTCTTTGTGAAGGGTTGCCTCCCTCTTCCTTGGCTTTCAAGCGATGCATGTGACCAATATTATCAAATTCCTTAATTCTCCAAATTCTAACTCAAAAGGCGGAGCCTTTTTGCTTCATGTAGGTTCCCAGAAGATAAGGATTGAAGGAGCCCGAAAACGGTAGCTAGGCAACAAATGCTGGCTAGCGATGAAGAACAGAACGAAACCGCTAATCCCAATCCACATATAGCTAGCGGTTGATTCATGACGCAAACGATGACTGCAGCGTGGAATAAGCAAGCCATCTATCTCTGCGGATATAACAAATTAAAGGAACTGTTCGTTGGGCACAATCATGATTATATTAGATATCCCTTGCAAGGAAACCCCACACCCATATCGATCTGTGTATATATATCAGCACAAATTTGATTGTTAGTTACTGTTTATAGCAGCTGATAATGGCTGGAAATAGTAGTAGCATGAGCGTGGAAGATGATGATGCTCTGTTACTACAGAGCAGGAGGAGACGGTATTTGATAGTGAGGCCAGAGAAGGGAGGAATATGGGACTTGCTCGGCTCCGCGCTGTGGGGCGGGGAGGCCTGCAAGTTCTTGGAGACGAATGATCATATTGATCATCAGGTGGAGGTGCTGGATGATGCTGCTGATCGCGACGAAGTTTACAGAACAGCATCATCATGGGTGATATTGGTGTCTGTAATCGCTCGCAAGATCATTTCAACTGTTGGGAAGCCCATGGAGTACACTGGATACGCCCTTGATTTCTTCCTCAATTTACTCTCCCTCAATGGCGGCCTCTCTGGCTTACTCCTCAACTTCCTCCTCGGTAAAATCCCATATCTTCAATCCTCTTAAGCTTTTTTGTGCAGAATCTGGAATATGGAGATTACATTATATGTTTGCATTTGCAGGTAAGGTGGTAGTACCTGAGAGGGGTAGTGCGACGTTTATATCCACCATCGGACATTTGGATGGAAGAATCGACCTTTACAATAAGGGCAGCCCTGCCCCTGATGACCATGATCAACTAGTACAGTTGCTTGGCGGTCAAGACAGCTCTGGTGAGCCGAATCGAGCTCTGATGGACCTCTGTGTTATGGCCTCCAAGCTGGCTTATGAAAACGCCAAGGTCGTTCAAACCGTTGTCAGTCACCACTGGAAGGTACGAATGCGTAAGAATCGAAACTTGAATCCTGAATAATACTAACCAGCGGATTAATGTCACGTACTGATCTTCTGGTAAAAATGCAGATGCATTTTGTGGACTTCTTCAACTGCTGGAATGGTGAGTTACGTTGGTTAGTTAATTAGCAAAGCTCTAAACTAATAACTCGATTGATTTCGTGGACGTGGTTGATATAAGTGCGTAGTATGGTTTAATATGTAGATTTCCAGAAGCAAATGTCGACACAAGTGTTCATACTCTGCGACAAGCCCAGAGACGCCAAGTTGATACTGATCAGCTTCAGGGGAACGGAGCCTTTCGATGCTGACGACTGGTGTACAGACTTCGACTACTCGTGGTATGAGATCCCGAAGCTGGGGAAGGTACACATGGGTTTCATAGAAGCCATGGGATTGGGAAACAGGAATGACATCCAAACCTTGGACCATCACCTGCAATTGGGAGGACGATTTACTACTAATCATGATCAAGGTAAGGGCGATTGGCAGAAGAGTGCATATTACCTGGTGAAGAAAAAGCTCAAGCGCTTGCTGGCAGAGAACAAAGACGCAAAATTTGTGGTGACTGGCCACAGCTTAGGCGCGGCACTTGCCATACTGTTCCCAACCGTGCTGCTGTTGCACCAGGAGGTACTGGGATGGATTAAATCAGACCTGATTTCTGTTGATAGATATGTATTATGATCAAAGTCTCGTCGTAGCTAGCTGATAATGTTGTGTTGGAGTGCAGGATGAGCTGATGAAAAGGTTGCTGGGAGTATACACGTTTGGACAGCCGAGGATTGGGAACGCGCAGCTAGGGAAGTTCATGGCAGCTCATCTCGAACATCCTTCGCACAAGTACTTCAGGGTTGTCTACTGCAACGACTTGGTCCCCAGGCTGCCTTACGACGACAAAACCTTCCTGTACAAGCATTTTGGATACTGCCTCTACTATGACAGCTTCTACATTGAGCAAGTACGTAAGTTGTTGTTCATGGACGTCCCTAATAGCTCTGGCATAGATTGATCAAGAGACATTTTATGAATACAAGATGATGTAAGCGATATGGGTATATCATCATATTATTATGTACAGGAAATGCAGGAGGAGCCGAACAAGAATTTCTTCAGTTTAAGGAATGCAGTGGCGGTACACCAGAATGCTGTTTGGGAGCTGCTGAGGAGTTTGACAATTGGATACACCAATGGTCCAGAATACAGGGAAGGCTGGCTGTCTATGTGCCTAAGGGTCGTCGGAGTGGCACTTCCTGGCATTTCTGCGCATTCTCCCATCAACTACGTCAACTCCGTCAGGCTAGGAACAACTACACAGCATGCATGCTTATATTAATGCACTGTCCTTCACTTGCTGCTACATTACGCAAACCAATCGAGCTGCAGCACTGCATCTCAATTCGTCGTGTTACGCTGCTTCAGTCGGTTCAAGGAAGTCCGAAGAGTGTTCCTCTCTTCTTACTTCTTATGATCCCCCTTTTTAATAAGAGACTACATCTTCATACATTGCGATGGAATAAAGAGAGAATCAGGATTCGATACATTATGCTATACGTACTATACTACTTGGATTACTTGGCTGTAATAATATTTCAGTTACCCTTCATTGTATTATTACTCCCATTGCATGCGTTACACAAAAAAGCAAGCCCCAGACTCGAGATTCTGCAAACTTGGCATCACTTTTATTGAAACCTGGGTTCTCTGAGTGAAAAATAAACGACACAAAAATCTACCAACTCGCACCTTTCCAACAAAGTCTCATGACTGGCAACGCATGCAACTTCAAATACTGTGAGATCCTTGCATGCCCTTCAGGTCCAACTTTTTAAGCGTCGCTACTGACTCTACGTGCCCTTTCCAGTTATGAAGCTCCCCCAGTCTGACAGTCAAAAACGGGGTTGCACCTTAGTGGTGGTAATGTATTTTATTTTTGCATTTGGTTTTGTCAGAATTGATATTGTTGCGGTCTCGGGCACATTATCATTAAAAAAAAAGGTACTAATCTATAGTATGCAAGAAATGATAATCGTAATTCATGAGGTACCTGGCCATTTCGGCACGCCTCCATGCCTGCTCAGCCATCGAAGAAGATCGCCTAACAACTAGTTCTGGATCTGCAGAGCTCAACCCCTCTAGAGTCGTGTGGGAAAGATGCCACTTTCCTGCTCTCTCATCCTTCCTGTAGTACTCTTTCTTTGAAGTTAAAGCAGCCTGTTCGTGGTTTGAAGCCACGAAGCTGTTAACAAAGGATTGACAAAATCTTCCAGTAAAATCAATCACTAAAAACTATTGCACTCGCCTTTTTATCGAATACAAGATTCCATGCATCTCCACTCAGGATATAACGCACAGTGAGCTTTATGATATCCAGGGGAACATAGAAGATCAAGCAATAAAGCCAAACCACTCCAGCCCATTTCCATCCGATACCACTAATGTTGGCAAAGCTGAGATGCACGTAGACAGCAATTAATGTGGCTACCTGAAAAGAAACAAACAAGATCCAGCAGCATTTACATTCTGGGTGGACTTGCGGTGAACTCGAGCAAGGAATTGGCGATGATCATAACTGAAAGGACTAAAGTTTGGAGCCAAAGGCGAATGTATCGCAGATCTAATGTAAGATATGTCTCGGAAAAAATTTGCAACTCTCAAGGAAGGCCAACAAAGACAAAGCCATATTGCAGTTAAAGTACCATACCAGTTGAGCCACTAGAAATGCGCACACCAGGAGAATTCCAGGCCTCTCAAGGAATGACCAATATCGACTCCGGGTAACAAATATGAGAGCCTGGCTAATGATGCTGACTTGCAAATACAGTGCCGAAGAAACTTTTTCCGTATTACTGGATATAGAACTTACATGGAAGTGTGTCTGCAATCACAAGTCAAGAGTATAATCAGCTGCCTAGAGAGCAACAAGGTGTAATTTCTTAAGAAACTCTAACGGTTACAGGTTTGTACAGTACAATTGTATGTCTCTGAATGATACCTCGAAAAAAGAAGTGTGTACCACAATCCAGTAGAACAGTACAGTCGCCAGAGCAAGGTATGTCCCAATGACAATGCCTGTTGCAAATATTTCATTGAGCTTCCAACTATCAGGCCCTGGAGATGGCTTAACCCGATCTTTGGATATGGTCATTATAGTTCCTGAAATAAAAGAAATAATATTTGACTGATTAGGGACTTCATTGGCATTCTGCACCAAAAATAACTTCAAACCTTTATGGACCTTCATGCTACAACAAATAATTTGACATAGAATCCTTAATATATTGCACTTGTCATTCTACAGCTTGGTACCGCTAAAGCTAGGAAATAGCTCCTTCCTCTGTTCCACAGCCCAAGCAATTTATAAAATGCAGAAAAGATAACAAAACAACCAAATGTAAAATAAACTAAAAGGAGGAATAATTCTTCAGTTACCATCATTAAGTATTGCTATTATCAAAACCATGAAAGGTGGGAAGTCGTACTCCCATATCAATGCTAAAAGTGAAAAGCCAACCTGAAATAAACGCCAACAAATTGTTTAACAACCTTTTGGTCCAGATTCCAGACCATACAAGTGAATCCAATGAGAATAGAGGTACAAGATCCAGCATACCACAATTCTGATAGTGATGGAGACAGCATATATCTGCAAATTCATTGTTCAATTAATCATTAGAGAAAGTAAACTACACAGATACTCAGCTACACCACATATCCTTTCATTTTCAACCAAACTGTAAGCACCTTTAATGTCATTAAAAAAGTTACTTAGCATGGGAATAAACCAGGAGCATCATGAATCTGGAACTACCACTAACAGCTTCATCAGTGTCACCTAAATGCGAATGTAACTGTGTTATACACGTGTATAGAAAAATAAGAAGGAAAGTTACCGTATAATTTTTCATCCTTTGGAATACAGCCCTGCTAGTTAAGACAGCACTAATGATCACACTTAACCCAGCCTCAGTTAGGACTATATCAGCAGCACTTCTGGCTGCATCTGTAGAACCTGCAACTGCTATTCCAATGTCTGCCTTCTTTAAAGCAGGTGCATCATTCACCCCATCCCCAGTCATGCCAACCACATGCTTCTTCTCTTGCAGAATCTTTACAATCTCGAACTTGTGTTCTGAAAGTCATATTGCAGCAAAAGGAATCATGTCAAAGAAGCCAATCTAAGAGAAGCACAAAAGCATTCATCTATGCACAAACCTTTGGCTTTCACCAAGCACCAAACGCCTGGCTGGGTCCAGATTGCACACCCTACAACGATACCACGGCCCAACCAATAGTACACCCTACAACGATACTATGGCCCAAGATTGTTGGCAAAGCAACTACTTGGTGTTACTGCCAAAGTGAATTTTAGACATTTTACTGTTTATAATACAGCAGAATGTCGCTAGTCCAAGAACTAATCCCAATCAGAATCAAGAGGATAGAAACTACAGCTGCTTGGTGTGGATTTCAAGTATATCCAGCAAAGCAAGTAATCAGTCTGTTCTTTGAAGATCTGAAAACAAATTGAATTCTACTCAGATGACACACAGAAGAATTCTACTCAGACAAACATAAAATGCAAAGAAAAATTCAAAATCAAGCTTCCCGTGCCGTTGAACATAAAAACATCTCTATCATCTCCACATTACTCTAACCTCAAACTTAAAACCAGCAAATAGGGGAGGGAAAACAAAAGGTCCCTTGTCAGGTGGACTGTTATCCGAAATCCATCTCCTGGTAGGTTTCCCAATACTCCTTGATTTGCTGAACTGTTTTGGTGATGGACTGTTCTGATGGGTGATTCTACGAGCACTAGTTGATAGATTGTACAATCCATGGGAAGAGGGTAGTGTGTGTAGAACCACCACAAGAATCGTCTATCATATCATTGATATATTGAAAAATCAAAGGGTACCCTCAAATACGGGACAGAAGTCACAAAACTCAAGCGCTTTCTCCTCGGTTTTGTCATTCTCAAGAACCAAAGCCGCCCTAAGACACTAAACCCTCTAACAACTAAACAAGCAAATAACTATTTCAAAGTGAATTTGGTTACATCCAGAATTAATACATAGGCCTGCTACAGATGTTCATCTCTTAAAAGCATTCATCCAGAGTATAGATTCTTGTATGTTGTATCTATCCATTTCAACAACCTACCATCCACATAACCTGTATATTCAAATGTTAATGATAGTTACAGTTCACTGGTACCATATCCTATTTACTTACCAGGGAACACACCAGCAAAGCCATCTGCCTTCTCAATTAGCTCATCCACGAGAAGAATCTCAGTTCCATCCTTGTCATGGCTCAACAATGATGAAGCTGGGAACATGTTAGTTCCCATTCCGAGTCGTCTTCCTGTCTCCTTGGCAATTGCTAACTGATCACCTATGAGCTATTCAATTATTAGTATATTTTATTAAGACTCCATCGGAGTCAATCACAAGGTTGTGGTAAGAGGCAAGAGACGATATATATGTTTGTGGGGGGGGGGGGGGGGGGGGGGGAATCAAATGATGGGTCTCACTGTTTCAGCTGAGATGACAACTGTGCCATGGCAGTGTATGTAAGCTTGTGCTTGTACGGAAAGAATGATGCCAAAGAACAAGAACCATTGACTTCTTCCGTTACATTTTGATGAACGCAGGTGGAATTTTCATAAGCACAATTAATAGAACAGGAAAGAAGAGCAATTATAGATGTCTAGCACAATTCCAATACACATACAGCTACCACTATAAGTTTAACCAGAGTTACCTGTAATCATCTTCACACAAACTCCAAGGTTAAGTGCTCTTCGTACAGTGTCAGCACTGTCATGTCTTGGAGGATCAAACAAAGGTAACAAACCACAAAAAATCCAAGGACCGCCAGTGCTCTCTTTCGTTCTTCCTGGAACTTCCTGAAGGTGTGTTGATATACTGAGAAATTCTTTCATAACAATAATAAAAAAAAAAGATATTCCATGTAATTCAAGCTTGATGAGTTACAGGTGAAGGACAACACAAGTGAATTTTATTTTTCCTTCAGCAGAATATTTCAAGACGAGTGCTGGGAAGGTAACAGTTTTTTATGTTATGATTCCATCAAACATGTGTCAATGTGGGCATAGAAAGATATGATAATCAAAATTTGAGGTACCTGATAAGCGACTCCAAGAGACCGGAAGCCCCTCTCAGCAAAATTGTCAATGATGGAATGCACTCTTCTGGCAATCTCATTCTTTCCTTGGCATAGATTTAAAATCTGATGTCGTACAAAAATGGAAGACTAAGTACGCAGCTTTTGCTCAATATTAGAATGCTTGAATGATTTTGATGCCAAAGGTCATAATTATTATATCAACATGCACGACAGAGATAGAGAGGAAAATATCAAAGCTTAAAAAAGCACCTGCTCAGGAGCCCCTTTGCTTGCTCGATACCATTTTCCATCGGAGTCAATATACGTGATGGCAGTACGTTTATCCACTGGATTGAAGGGCATGAAGTGAATTTCCCTGATGTTGGCACGTGCCTGGACAAAAAAGTGAATAAAGCTACAATGATGAAACGAGTAGAACAAACATCATTTTGGAGTACTTTAGTGTCCTGGCCAGCCAACCAAATAGTATAGCACATTTTTTTTACCTCCTTGGGATCTCCTAGCGTGTTAACTATGGCAGCGTCGATGGCATCCTGATTCTCTACTCTTGATGCTCGCGCTGCCAACAAAATAATCATCTGCTTGTCCATATTTTTGTTGAATACCTGTAAAGATTAAGTTCCCATCATGCTGCTTATATGAATTTACAAAGTCTTGAACTCCTGTTTAGCTGCAGTAGTATGCAGTGTCAGCAGAACATTGGAAATGGCGATTTGCATACCTCAACAAGGTTGCTCTCAACTGTAAGGTGGTTCAATGTCAGAGTTCCAGTTTTATCGCTACACAGGACATCCATGGCTGCCATCTCCTCAATCGCTGTCATCCGCTTTGTAATAGCACCCTAGCACAATAAAAACAAAAATAAGATATCCGTGAACCTGAACAAACAGAAAAAAGAAAAAGAATTTGGTGAAGCATGTCATAATAAGCATTTGACTTCCATGTCATTATCTCAGAGACCACAGAAAGTATCTTTCTCTTCCCAAATTGACTAATAAACTCTGCTACATTCCTTTACGGCAGCCTTTACGTTTGCACCTGTTTGGAAAGACCATGAGAACCGATTGCAAGTGTGACAGATAATACTGTCGGCATGGCTATGGGTATTCCTCCAATCAAGAGCACGAGAAGATTGTTGATTCCTTTCCTATATAATCGATGCTGTATGGGGAACATGACAATGATTTCAAGAACTATTCCCACAGCTATACAGCAAATGCAGAAATTCCCAATGGAGGTAAGGACCTGATACAAGAAATTAAGAATGAAGTATCAAGTGTGGCCTCATTCAAACATTTGAATGGTCAGTTTGCAGTTGTAGCAAATCTTCACAATACTCAACCGTTCAATTAAAATTAACAGGAGGGTAAAAAGGAGTATCTGAAAAATTCAGAATTGAATTCAAATTTTATACAACCAAGCTTTATTATGAAGTGGATTCAGAATATCACACATACCAGTAGCATAGATCATAATTTACAGCTTGGGTTTCAATTTGGCGCGGTGCTTAATCGAGACAATTACCTTTTGGAAATGCCCAACAACGTAAGTGGAGTCCACTAGATGAGCTGCTTTTCCTAAAAAGGAGTGAACCCCAGTAGCTATCACCACAGCTTCAACTTCTCCGTGCTTGCATATAGAACCAGAAAAAACCTCATCACCTGTTTTCTTAGTGACAGGAAGAGATTCTCCTGTAAGGGCAGACTGCACAGAGAAACCGGCACATGACATTATTGCTGAACAGTTGCTCTAGATGATTGATTCGTACAACCAAAAAAAAAAAAAGATGATTGATTCGTACAAAGGGAAAAAAGGAACGCATTTCACCAAGAAAAAAGAAGTTGTGATTGTGATGAGATCCAAGATTGCCAACACGTGCCTGGTCAACTTTTAGTGGATCTCCTTCAAGCAACCGAGCATCTGCAGGGATTATGTCCCCAAGCTTAACACTTATTATATCTCCTGGCACCAGAATAGCTGCATCCATGTCCTGCCATTCTCTGTCTCTGAGAACCTGCAATTAGAAAGAATAAGCTGCATGCATTCCTGGGCAAGAAACCCCCAGTAAGACGTACACTTGCAAGAAACTTTATAAAGTGTGTATGTTCTCGTAACACTGACATTCCTATCTAGGAGACCTCCTGAGCATGAATTTTCTGTTTATTGATCTTCTATGGCTTCTATTAGTAAAGTAGTAATCAATAGTGAGCGCATACCTGCACAACCTGCCTACTCATGGAACTATGGTTGTTATGTGCTTTCTATGTCAACTAGTTCTTAATTTTCTATCCATAAAGAAAAGAAAAGAATGATTCATTCTAAGTTTGCTCGAGTTCATTATGACTTTATTATGCCACTAGTACTTAATTTTTTAAGCACGCAGCAGTAGCGTATGGTAAAAATGTAATGCCGCCATCTTGGTAAGTAGAACTCCTGAATCCCTTCACATACCAATTGCAAATCTCTATAACTCAGAAACCAAATTCTGTATGCATGTATTTTTTAGTATCAGGATCACAAAGTTCAAATTACCAAACAGAAAAACTTGAGGAAATTCTGAGCCATTGCTGATTCTGTCGTAATTGCTTTCCTTTCCAATTTAGTCATATTCTTTTAGCTATGTGGTAAGAGTTGTAGATTGTACTACCTTTGCTTTTAGTGCCAGACCAGCCATCAATGCAGCTGCAGCATTTCCAGCATTGTTTTCCTCAATGAAACTTATAGTTGAGTTGATCAACAGCAGGCAAACAATCCCCAGAAAGTCCTGCCAGTCAGGGCCTTCACCCTGAACACATAACTTTCATCAGCTAACAATACCTCAATGTTATCAACTCATAGAAAGCGGGGAAATGCAAACAGATGGCTGGTTATTTACTCCGCCATTGGCAAGGGCTATTGCCATTATTGATGCAGCTTCCATAACCCATGACAAAGGATTCCACATAAACCCAAGGAACTTCAATAACTTGTTCTCCTGAATTGCAAAGACGGAATGTAAGTGACCAGCTTAATTATTTAGTGTGCTAAATTTTAATGGGAATATACTGCAAGCCCGCTTCTCACTGTAAGGAAGCTGATGGCAAGGGCATGCCTCAGGTAGGCACTGACAAAACTTGAATGCATTAATGAGAAACTGAAATCCGAAAACAGAGTTTCAGATACTACTAATTAGTAATATACCACCTGAAGCGGAAAAGACCAATATATCAAACGATTATGGGGATCAAGATGATATTTTGTGCACCACCTTGCTATAAGGAAATTAGCTATGATAAAGTCATTTGAAAGTTGGGCAAGCTCCGGCATTATGCAATCCAAGTGCATATAAGGTTCAAGTTCAGAGGTAAAACACCTGAAACTAGGGGCAAGCACTGCATGGAGCAGGGATCTACTGACTTAACAGAGCACTGTACTATTGACACACACTATATCATCAAGGATAAGTACAAATAGCAAATGCAAGTAGATACAGACAGAATGGATAGAAAAGAACTATCGCTTCAATATGCCGACCTGTTACTGAGAACCAGACACATTGCACGAGTGGCCAAATAAGATTCCGTCATAATTTTTTTGATGGTGGAATATGAATTTTTAAAGCTTACAGAGAAAGGTGCTTACCGGCTTTTCTTCCAGTTTGTTTGGCCCAAACACTGTCAAACGAGCTTTAGCATCTTCAGATGTAAGTCCATCAAGTGAAGTTCGTAGTTGTTCAAAAACATCTTCTAACGGTAAGGTATCCTATTGTGTCAAGTCAACAAAATTCCTTGTCAGCACAGTAAAATAGGCAGGAAATTCCACATTCCAGTGATGCACAACTCACTAAGTCAATCAATGCTCGATTGAAGTTCTCAGGATCCAACAATGGTTTCACAATATCCTCAGCCATGACAGAAGCCTCTAAACCACCAGCAACAGCTACTTGCACGTTAATTCCACAATCCTGCAGACATTCTTCCAGTTGAGAAATTCCAATTAAATAAAGCGACAATCAAGTTACAGATGCATAGAAGACTGGCCGTTGCAAAAGCAGCACCATTGCAGGGTAAGCAGCTCAATTCAAATATTGTAATACCAAAGTATCTTGATCCTTCTTTCTGTGCAGTAAAGGACCAACCTTACTGACTCAAGCACGTCTTCTCTTACTTGTATATGAACAAGTTGTTCGATCTTTTCATCTTCTTTATTATTTTCAACCTCTTTTTTTTTTTTTTTTTTTGTGTGTGTGTGTGTCTTTTGTTGATATTCCCTTTTGAAGAGACACAACTGTGCTTAAATATTCACTCACAGTTCATAAACATTTCAACTTTTGGGACATGTTTGGATATGTGAACAACACTTTCCATGTTATTTTATTCTTATATCAATGATATGAGATTATTAGAAGTAAAGAAACAAATAAAGCAAGCAGGAGGCTATGCTTCACAAGGGATGAAACAGAAGGAAGCACCCCAACCTTGTCCCAACGTATACAACTAACAGAAACGCTCGGTCCCAAGTACAACCAAGGCCAGTGTAAACAAATTGGCTTTGGACCAACCAGCACCCAACAAGCCCCAATCCCAGCAACAGCGCACAGATAATCCGAACAGCAAAAAATGCAGCAGCGGCGGCGGATAGCACTTACATTTAGAGAAACAGCAAATACTTGTTCTGCACATAGATGTTGAAACCACAGCTAGCATGCCATGGACAGTGAATTCATCTGAAACAAGACAGTGGGAACCAAGGAAGGGACCACATACTATTCTCTATATGAAGAAGGATCAGTAAGTCATTGCAGGCGAAGCAATGAGACAGCTTCGGTACTGTTATTCTCTGAACAAACACTGAAACACATAGTGGAGCCAGAATAAAAGCAGAGTGCTGGATGTTTTTATAAGGGAATTTAGGCCTTACCAAGAGTGGACGATTTGGTGGCCAGTTAATTGACTATTAGTTACCTCTGAACACATACTGAAGTGGAAATCAAACGTTCATTGTTGGACTGGACGGGGTTGTTCATTCATTAGTGTTTGCTCCCGAACAAACAACAGTCAATGGACTCCACCAAGGAGGCACGAAGGATTGTTATCCAACGGCCCCCTCAAACTTACCATTCAAACCTAACGGCTCTTCCACATTACCTCCAAATTAGGAAATATGAAACTTGACATGATCCTGCAAGAAATCAGAATGCAGTTAGTTTACCACCAGAATAAGGAAAAAGGAATGCTGTAGAGACCTCATGTAGCTAAATGCAGTGGCAGTAGCAGCAGCAGCCGGCTCCGGCACACCTCATCCTTCTGTGTTTCTTCTTCTTCTTCTTCAATGGACATTGTTCTCTACTCCTCGCATCAGGATTTGGGAAATGATTCACGACTAAATTAGGGCTCTGGGAAAGGATTTATCTACCATGCTAAATTTTAGGGAGAGGATTTGAAAAAATCATATATTTCTCCCACGTAATGTAAAAATTGTCTCGAGTTTTGTTGTGCCTTTTTTTATTAATATTTTTCACGCAATTCTTTTGTAGGATAAGGCATGACATTTCATGAAAAAATAATGGCAAGGTATCTTGCCAGGAACACACAACAAAGAAACAAAAATGCGGAACCAACAAACTATATTCTGTATTGATGCGATATCACCATCCCAAGCTGGTGATTCTTGAACACAGTGGCCAGACTTTGAACCGAAAATAATGGCAGTTTCCGGATCCAGGTCACTCATGGCCAGACTTTGAACTTCCCCTTTGATTCTTGAACACAGTGGCAGTGGAGAAGAAGCAGCAGCTACTCCATACATCTGTTTGCATCGCCTCCTCATGTATAGCTTACTAGAGGAGACGAAGCTGGCTTCCCAACTCGAGCACCAACACTTGTTACCACTCCATTTCTACACTGCCTATTGCAGAATGCAATCCCAATAACTTAAAGCTAGAATATCAATCTATGCCCCGACACATAGTCTGATAACTTACTGAGTATAAGAGCAGCTTACAAACACATGTGTCCTACTCAACGCATTCCCAGACACAGCACACAACCTATCGGTTCTGACGGCTTTCTTATTTGTCAATCTGTCGAGAACAGTCAGCTAGAGTAGAAAACTGTGCGGGAGTGGGAATCGTTGACTTACCCCATACCAGATTATACCACTAAACTACAGAGGAATGCAATCATAACAGTTCAAATGTTGTCCAATTGAGGGCCCTGAATTGGCACCATACAAGTACAGCAGAAGCTTTTATCTCCTGCACAACATATGATGTGGCCACTCTAGAAAACAGCTTTGAAGAATGTCTCCATGGTCTGCATCAGAAGAGGTTCACCATTCATGCCCACCAAGTTCCTATGCCAAACGCCAACAAGCCGGTTTCTGAAGTGCTCTCTATTTGGCATGATAATTTATATTTCCTCTCTGCTCCCAATAGTTTCTTATAAACATGTCTGCGTACCTGTTCTGTATACTCCTCCAAACGGTTAATGTGTTTCCTTTCCATGTTCACACTAAACAGATTTGCAATATGTATTCCAGATAACTCAATGGCTTCACACAATGAAGGGTAAAGCGAGATTATCCCAAAACATACTCAGCAGCTACGAAGTGCCAGAAACTAAACTTCCCTACCTCGTACCTGGTATAGAATACACGAGGTCAAATTTGATCATTCTCACAGATACAAACCTTTTCTGAGAAACGTGCAAACAGACACAAAAACATATCACTATATCCACAAACACAGACAAAGAACCTTCTCCACCAAATCATTTTACTCTATTGCCCCAAAATGATCTCCCTACTCTACGCTACCAAACCATACCTAAACAGGCAGCAACAGTATCAGTTCTCCAAAAGTTTGATCTTCTCCAGATAGTTTTGCATGCGCTGACTATCATCAGTGGACAATCGGTCCCCAGCCATGAGCTTGTAGTGCTCAAACTTCTTCTCGTCACACTTTAAAGCAGCTACTCTACAAGCCCTTATACTTCCTGTATTGCAAAAGGAAAGAAGGGGAAAATAAGAGATCTGGACCAACCGCAGTACAGATATGAAGTGAAGAATCCTACAGGATACTCATTCATCGTGATTGAATGACATTTTAATTCTCCTAGTACAGAGACGCAAGCAACAAATAGCACACCTAACTGAATACATCACACAACAGTATAAGGATAAACCTAGGATATACAGAAGTCAAGTAAGAAAGATTTTAATGAGAAATTTTAAATGGTGCTGCAAAATTTACACACTTTCTGCAATGTACAATTGTTGATGATGAATAAAAATAGCTTCTACATGGGTATTTTTCTTGAAACACCAGAGTCATGTTCGAACCCTCTGAAAGAGTCCTTTCGTTTTGATCGGATCCTGATATGAACAACAATTGCAACAAATTCCATGAAAATTATTGAAAGCAAATAACAAAGTACTCCATGGTTTGCAGAGGACAATGTATGAGAACTTCAACCAAAGAACAGAACTCATCAGCGTTGCAAGACAAATTACTTTCAGTAAGTCTGCTTACCACTAAGGTCCAGTAGGTTGAAAAATGCCGGGCAATTCCCTATCTTCCGGACCATGGTAATAGCTGACCAAACTTTCTGATGGTTCTCTTTAGAAACTCTGATTATGCATATCTTTGTGATGGGGTTCACATACTTGACTGCAATGAAAACAGATCCAAGAAGTTACAGAAATATAATTTCATAAATATGCACGAACATTAAGTAGATCATTAACATGCAACATACCTTGCAGTGAACCAAGTGACGAAGCCAAGAAACATTCCCCGAAGTTTGGAAGAATGCTATCTTTAATTGCTTTCATCAAATTGAACGGTGTAATGATAATAGAATCGTCGCCTTTGATGTCTCGATTTGGGTCCAAGAAAACTTCCATCACCATGTATCTATTCTTAAAAGCCACCATTATGCTCCACCTAAGATGCAAGTTGACAAATCAACTAAAGGAAATCAGGAAAGATAAGAACTCACGGTCATCGTATTTTGGAAGCATTACCTAAAAGGTTTATGTTCGAAAAGCATATGCATCTTTGTTAAGAACAGATTGGGTCACATCCATAGGTTCCAGATGCACGGACCTATTCACAAAACTATTCATCCCAACATTTCACACAATTATACACAGAAATTCGCTACTAACAGAAGTACAGAACTGTCTCATCTTTCTACAGGGGATCGCAGATAGAAAAGGGTAAGCTGCCAAATCGGGTTCCACATCCACATAAAGAAAGCCCATCCCTCTCTATTTAACAGAAGAAGAGTTCAACTTCCCACTTCAGATTCTGAGATTCAGCTTGGCAGTTGTAATTCACCAACAAACTAACTAGCTACTCCTATCTAGTCATGCAGATGCACATGCTATTCACCAATGAGAAAGTGACGATGCAAGTTCATTCTACTCTTGAATCAATAGCAGAAATCCCTATAAGTCCAACTAAATATTTTATCAATCACCACAGCACAACCAACAGCACACCGTTAATCAACATAACTTGAGGACCGTAGGGATGGATGATAAGTGTTTTACCGGAGACCAACTCTGAAAAGCGAGCGAACCGGGACAAAGCACCACTACGGCCACTTATGGAGATCGAGGCGACAGCGAAAGGTTTTGCAAACAGCAGGAAACTGCTACGGAGTCCGACGATGAGTAAGGACGGTGGTCGCGGCTCCGCCGGGGAAAGTGGCGCGCGATTTAATGGCGGGGGGATGGGAATTGGGGAGTTTTCCAAGGAAAAAAGTGATCTTTTCGCAGAAGCCTAAACCGAAAACAGGTAGATCTAAAAGCCCACTAAGACCAAAAGTCATCTTCTGATCCAAAACAGAAACCCACCGAGCCCAGCCCAGCCCAGCCCAGCCCAGAGGAGGCCTAGTAGAATCCATAATAAAGAAGGGAAGGGAGGAGGTTATGCACTTGTGCTCCTACTCCATCCCCAAGTCTCAGATATCCATCCCTGACTAGTTTTTCCTCGGAGACTCTTGCTCGCTCGAAGTCTAACAATGGAGTTACTGTCCCTCTCGTCTCCTTCGATCCCGCACCAAGCATCAGCCTCCTACTTCAATCGCAAAGGAGTGACATCCTTCTCATCATCATCCTTCTCCTCGTTCCCTTCTAAACCCACCGCCGCCACCGCTATTCATTGCTCCTCTTATCCCAAAACCTCAATTAACCCATCCTCCAACCGCAATGCCTCCTTTGTCACCTCTTCCCTCACCGCCAACTCCCCCCAGTCTCCCGCCACCGCCATGAGGGGAGCTGAGACTGACGCCATGGGCCTGCTGCTCAGGGAGAGGATTGTGTTCCTCGGCAACGAAATCAACGACTTTGTCGCCGATGCCATCATCAGTCAATTGCTGCTCCTTGATGCTCAGGACCCCACTAAAGACATTCGCCTCTTCATCAATTCCCCTGGCGGCTCTCTCAGGTAACTAAAGCCAGTTGAACAGTACCTAATTTCACATCCGCTTCTTGCTAAACCTATGTGGACTGCGTTTATTTTCTGTTCTGCTCCATGACCTGAAGATGGGCGATATAATGGTTGTGGATCAGATTTCCTCAATTGTCAGTCTTCAGTTTGGTTTACTGGGAAAGATGAGATTTTGGTATAAAAAAAATGGTGTGCTTTGTTGTGATGTCTACCAGTCTCTTTGATTGAGTTTGCAAACGAATGTTGTTATGTATCTTGACAGTTAGTTACGAACTTAAATTTCACAACTTCAAAATTATTTTGCTGCGTGAAATGGAAACTTGTCTCAACTTTGAATCCAGGCATTGGATGAAACACTAATCCAAATGATAAACTTGGTTGAACCTAAGGAGTGTGTCTCTTGCTTGGAAGTTCGTCCTTCTGTTGATTCAGCCTGAAATCTGGGGGCGGGGGATGTGCAAAGATATTCTTATGCTGATTGATTAGGTTAGTTGGGAATATCCAGATGAGTGTCTGCCTGTCATTGGCTAGTGAGGTGAGACCAACTATTTGGCCGACAGTTCTGTTTCGGGAGGTATATCATGTTTGAGGATGGAGTCTTGAGCACTGTGCTGGATGTATTGGCACAATCACTCCATGCGGGCAAATGATTGTGAGTTTCAAGAACAGTGTTATTAGTAGGTTATGGTCTCTGCTGATTAAGTCCGTGTTACTTCTCCTCAAACTAATCCGCCCCTTCTTCTAGAAGATTGATAAATTTGCTATAAGACTATAGAGCAAGCTTTGTGCAAATAAACATTCTACATTTAGTATTTCTCTGTTTCCCGTCTTTGGTTTGGTGACTTTCATAATTACCCAGAGCGCTTTCCATTTGTCATCTTCCATACTGCATACATCCTTTTTAAGTTAGTGAGTTAGTGAACCTGATGGTAAAGATCTATTCTGCTTACAGAATAGAGATTTAGCCTTGTCGATTTGTTTGTTATGTGCAGTCTTTGTCTTAGGCCTATCTTCATGGCTCTCGTTGGGAAATTGTGCTCACAGTAGGAGCGGTGACTGTAGTTTACCATTGTTTTATGTCATGGTATACTTAATGTGTGCCAAGGAATGTGCTGCTTCACCGTGTCAAATTCCTGTGTAGAATGTTCTTGAAAAAAATAATTTGGTTTGAATATAAGATTTCTTTCTGTTTCTGAATGTCTCGTGGGTGTTACTGTAGGACTGTTCCCTTTAGTTTGGGTGGCTTTAACCTTCCTGAAGGGCCTCAATGAGTTAGACTTTCTTTTCTTTCTGGATGTTGGACTCAATCTTGAATTAAGCAATGGTAGCAGAAGTTGTTTGTGAGGTGGACAAGGTGTATCCATTGCAGGCCCCTTCCTAACAATAGCATGGCTGTATTACTATTAATATATATTTGCCTTCTCCATCTTAACTTTATTCCTAAAAAAATGTTGCCAGATCCCGTACTGGAGAATTGGTACATGAACATGCACCCTTGTTTTCTATTACAGTATCTCTCATCATTCACATTGTGAAAAGACGAGAATTGAGTTATTACCAATTTTGTCCAATGGAATTAATGTGTACTGATTTGTCAACTCTCTTTCCCGGTATAACATGTCTGTGATGAAACAGTGGCTTACATATTTGAATTATCAGCTTCAAAACATAATCAAACAGTTTGGTTTCTGCATTGTGCTTAGCAAAACTGTTGTTAGCATGCCATTATCCCTGGTCCTCTCTGATTGACTCATGAATCAATTTGTGCAGTGCAACAATGGCCATCTATGATGTCGTGCAACTTGTTAGGGCTGACATTTCCACTGTTGCCCTCGGCATGGCAGCATCAACGGCTTCCATTATCCTTGGTGGTGGCACAAAAGGCAAGCGCTTGGCAATGCCCAATACACGGATAATGATTCATCAACCACTTGGAGGTGCTAGTGGACAAGCAATAGATGTGGAGATTCAAGCAAAAGAAATCATGCACAACAAGAACAACATTGTGAGCCTCATTTCAAGCTGGAGTGGTCGGGCGATTGAGCAGGTGGCGAAAGACATTGACAGGGACCGATACATGTCTCCAATTGAGGCAGTTGAATATGGAATAATTGATGGTGTGATTGACAGGGATAGCATCATTCCTCTATTTCCCGTGCCAGATAGGGTTACTCCTACCCTGAATTATGAGGACATGCGAAAAGATCCAATGAAGTTCCTGTACCCAGATGTGCCTGAGGATGAGATTTACTAGATAGCAGCAGCAGCAGCATTTACTATGTTGAAGGTATATGCAATACCACTTTTAATATTCCTTAATCATAGTCTTTCATGTTTCCTGAAGCTGGTCTACTTCCTTCCTTTTATATTATGGTTAGGCTTCTGATTTGTGATGTCTTCTTCTCCTGGAGGCAGCACTGCATCTCTTCTGCAGTTCAAAGTGTCTCCAAAGTGAAACTAGGGAGCGGCAGTAACCGAAACGGAGGACTATGAGCTCCATGGCACACATAATGTATTATTGATTGCATGAAAAGAGAAACAGGCCATCTCCCTGTATTTGGAAATTGCAATGATTTTATCTGTAACATTTGATTGATATACTTTAGGACGAATATCTGTTGTGTGGGATATCAATGGAAGAGAGACGATGTTATGCAACACAGGCATGATTGCAGATAACTGCTACTTCCCTACTACCTCCACACATACCATCTAGATCACCCTTTTGTTTCCTAATTCCTTTGGTATTTGCTAAGCAATCAAAACTTTGGAGAAGTAGCTAGAAACATAATCGATTTTTCGCGATGCTTACAAAGCATATCATATCATTGTTTCTGTTTAGCTTATACAGACCCAGTTTTTAAGGCCGCCTTCGAGCTAGTCTAGTTTCTTTCCGCCCAAATCAGGATCAATAAAAATACATATGTTTTTTTCCTGGCGTATAACAGGAACTCGAGATGCCCTGCAGATGATGGATTGGTGTGGTGCTATCCATAGGCTGTGTTCTGCTGTCAAGAAAGCTGCCTGATGTGCTGCAACTCGACTCAGCTTATTTCAAGATGGCTCTCCATGTTTATTTGAATTACATTTTGGTTTGTCCCTGGATTTTGCATTCTTCTGAATCTTCATCTTAAGAACTCGATTGACCTGTTTTGTAGTGCTTGTTAGATTAAGATAATTTCTTTCCAGAAAAAGAGGACATTGATGTTGCTCAGCTCAACATGGAATGTACTAATTACTGCAATGGATCCAATCTAAGGACTTCCCCATCAGCTCTCGCTCGATGAGCAGCTCTATTTGTTGCCAGAAGACCTATTGCCCCAGATAGAGCTCCAGAAGACGGGCCAGTTCTTCTGAGCTTCAGTCCAACCCAGAAGAGAGCCTTCCCTCAAGGGATCCCAACTAGAAGAGACAATCCCATAAGTCACCCCTAACAAGGCAGACCCAAAGAAGAAGAAGGAGACAATGAAGGGAACCCATGTGGGCACGTCAATCTTCAGCCCGACCTTGAGATAGTAAAAAAAGGGGAAGAACAACAGCCCGATGAACAAAGGTATCCCAACAGACAATCCCATCCGGTTGATCATCCTGTTGGTGACTATCTCCGGTATGACATCGGAATCCTTGCTGGATTCCTCCTGTCCATCTCCACCATCTTCATCCTCGTCATCTTCGTAGGTTAGCGTCTTTGGTTTCTTCTTGCTCTTGCTGGTTTTCTTAGAGGGTACTGCCGGACCAAACCCTCTTGGGTTTTTTGTTGCATAGAGCAGAAATGGCGCTGCCGAGCTTGAGAGGGACCATGGATTGAATTTACGGGAACTTCTCGTATTTGGCACTGAACCACTTCTGAAGGTGTGATGGAATGTTGTTACAGCAGCAAGTTCAGAAATTTGGTCAATCTGCAAACCAAAGACAAACAGGGAAATTTTCAGAAACTTAAACACGACCGACTCGCACACACATTTGCATCCACATGAAAATTCTACCCATTTAGATTGTATTTCATATTTAACGCTGAAAGCCGGAAGAAGAAGCTCAGTTTACAGGGTCTTTCGGAAACGATTGGTCAATTGCTGCTGCCATTCGAGTTCCATACTTACACGATTCGGATGAACAGAGCAGTATAATAATGAAGACTAATCCGTTTGTGGTATAAAAGGTTTACCTTGTTAGGAAATGAGGTGGGAGTAGCTGCGGACAGCAGAGCAGAAGCAGAGGATACAAGCTTCATCACACCAGTTGCAGCCAGTCAGCCAGCCACTCATAGGTTGGTTCGGGGCGAAATGGAAATAGGCTTGGAGGTTGGAGGAGAGAGAGAGATGGATTAGATAGATAAGGTTTTTCCTTCTTTCGTTGAGGCCCTCTAACTTTGAGACTTTTACTGCTATAGTCCTTCAGCTATTATTTTCCCTGATCTCTCAAATCTTCTTTTTAATGTTGTCATTAGGGGTGGGCATTGGGTGGGTCGGGTGGATTTTGACCATAAAATGCACCCACCCGCGCTTAAACGGATTGCTAATTTTTAACCCACCACCCACCCACATTTAGTCTCGGGTTGGGTCGGGCGGATGGTGGATGATGCGGGTGGGTTTGTGGGTTTACCCACATCACAATGTATACAATATAAAGGAGTCAACTTGACATGATAATAGGTGAAGAGAGTTCTCAGGGAAAACAAGAAGATGAAATAGGGCGGCAAAAAATGTCGAATTAGTTCTTAAATTGGATAGAAATTCTATTATGAAAGAGTTTTCTACAGATTAAGATGATTACCAGGTGCAAGAAACTAAGGAAAGTAATTCCACAAAGGAAAGAGCAGTGATCTAGGCACAAGAATTAGAGGAAAAAATAAAGGGAAGAAGAAGGGATCGCTATTTGGAAGGTTGGCTTTGAGGTTCAAACTCCATGAGCAGTCCTAATTTATGTCTAACGTCTCCACTCTCCCCTCTCTAGCGCCAACGACTTTGATCTTTTGGCTGTTGGGTTGAGCGGGTCACCCGCGCACCCACCCACCACCCGGCGGATGGCTCCCAGAGCAACCCGTCACCCACCCACAGACCCACCCACTTAACGAAATTCGGGTCAAATGCGGGTGGGTCGGCTCAAACCCCCGGATGATCCGCCCGCATGCCCAGGCCTAGTTGTCATAACTGAACTGGACTATGAATCAGAATTGGTATAGTAAACGGTTCTCACTTGAGTGGTTTAATTAGTGTTAAGTCATTAAAAATCATTAATGAGCGGGTGCTGATTGTTCGTCGACTGTATCAGCTGTATTGTCGTAGCTAAATCGGACCGAAGCTCAACTTTTCTGAATCCTGCCTCCCAAGCTATTCGCATACCATGCACTATGCCTGCCAATTTTGGGAAAAAATCCCAAGTTACACATGTTTTTAAAAAAAATTCTCAAAATACACGAGTTATGAAAATAATTCCCAATCTACGTTAGTTTGGGCCATCACCGCTGTCGACGAAGACAGTGATTGCATCACTGTTGTCGACGAAGACAGTGATTGCATCACCGCTGTCGACGAAGACAGTGATTGCATCACCGCTGTCGACGAAGACAGTGATTGCATCACTGCAGTACACGGCCGCGGTGAAGGCCTGACCTGCATCGAAACTTTAAACAAACGTAACTTTGTGCTCGGTTATCCGATTGTAGAGAAATTTTTTTTGATTCCGCATAATTTTTCGAGATCTTGCAAGCCGCAAATTGTCGTAGGTGGTTTGGTCCCGCCTTCGTCTCAAAAATATGTCGTTTGCTACCCCGAACGAGCCTTTTTTCGATTTCGTCAAACTTTGAATGACCATAACTTTGTGCTCCACAATCCGAAAATCATGAAATTTTTTTTATTTCGCATAACTTTTTAAGGACTACAATATTTAGTAGGAGAGAATTTTCAAAAAATGAATTATTTATGGATATAAGGGGTTTTGGGAATAACTTTACCTTCCTTTTCAGGAATCCAAGTACATTCCGAAAATATGTCTATGATAAAAATTGTAGTCCTTAAAAATTTATGCGAAATAAAAAAAAAATTCATGATTTTCGGATTGTGGAGCACAAAGTTATGGTAGTTCAAAGTTTGACGAAATCGAAAAAAGGCTCGTTCGGGGTAGCAAACGACATATTTTCGAGACGAAGGCGGGACCAAACCGCCTACGGCAATTTGCGGCTTGCAAGATCTCGAAAAATTATGCGGAATAAAAAAAAATTTCGCTACGATTGGATAACCGAGCACAAAGTTACGTTTGTTTAAAGTTTCGACGCAGGTCAGGCCTTCACCGCGGCCGTGTACTGCAGTGATGCAATCACTGTCTTCGTCGACAGCGGTGATGCAATCACTGTCTTCGTCGACAACAGTGATGCAATCACTGTCTTCGTCGACAGCGATGATGGCCCAAACTAACGTAGATTGGGAATTATTTTCATAGCGTGTGTATTTTGAGAATTTTTTTTAAAAACATGTGTAACTTGGGATTTTTTCCCCAATTTTGCATGTGTTATTGAGCCTCCGACCAAGTTCATTGAAAAAGCTTAAAGCATACGCCCATTTGCTCCACTAAGAACAGTAAACACCACTTAGCCATTCTTTACTGAGCAGGAATTACGGTCCCATATGTGCGGAGAGCCGGAGACATACTCACCCCTGAGGCGGGCACTTTCATTTGATGAGTTGTCTTGTGCGTATAGGTGGCAAATGGATTGGTGGATCCATGGATTAAATAGATTGGATCCAATCCACGTGGATTGGTGGATGTAAAATGTGAAAAGTTTAGGTACTAAAATGTTATAATGAAATTTTTTAGGTATCAAAATGTAATTTTCCAATAATATTTTTTGTATAAAAAATTAAGTTTTAGGTACCAAAATGTAAAAATAAATATTATATGTACTAAACTATAATTTGCCAATGATCCATGAATCGAATGCATGAATCCACAAATCCAATTGGATTTGGATAAAATGGATTGGATTTACATGGATTGGATTAGTTGGATATTTTCAATGGATTGGTGAACTGAATTGGAGGATTGGATTGAGAATTGTCACATCTACTTGTGCACACACGACCTGCATCCCTTCCAGGCAAGTATTGTGAAACCGTACCTGAGGTTATACTTGCAAAAGTCAGAGGTAGGGTATTTTATACTAAAGTAACCTGGTTCAACCGTTTCTTACTATTAAAATTGCATATTGTTTTGCGTCCGGTATCCAATTATGGTCCAACCGACCTGTACGATAGAGTTTCTTAAACCTTGTTTCTAGGTTGAACCAACCAAAATCGGTTGGACAATTTGAACGGTTTGTCTAGTAAACCATTTGCACCGGTTGTTGGCCACCATGCTCTCAATAAGTGGCCAAAAGTATCATATGGGTCGATATTGGGTCCGATTGGCAGTTTTATTGCTCGAATCGGCTGGTCCGGCTTTAATAACATTGCTTCTTTCAAATAGTTTTATGGGTCATTTAGATTTGTTATTTGAGTGTGGTATTAGTGACCAAATAATACATTTGGCTGGAAAAAAATATGCAATATTTGATACATGTTATTCTCTAAATATCACAAAACTGTTATTAGACAAATACTAGGAGAGGGCTCATATTCTCCAAATACGAGGTTACTGTGTGTTTTTTTTCAATTACTTGTTCATTTTTTTAAATTTCAAACTACCCTCTCATTTTTAGTCCCATTATTTGACTCTTTTTCATTCCCCAATTATCTCCATAACAATTTTTTAATTGTCTCTCTTACCTTAATTATGCTTAATACTAACAAAAACTCAATATGTCTTGATACACTATTCTATTAAAATTATGTATAAAATTTTGTACATATTAATATCACAACAATGTATGTTGACCAATTATGCACAAATTGGCCAAGCGAGAAATATATGATGTCAAGAACTGCAAATTGGTAAAATAATAAAATTGATTGCAAATACCACATCAACAATATCACTACTTATTTTCCTTTGAAATGTATACTCTCGTAAACATAGCCATCTTGATTTGCACTCCAAACCAAAATACTCAATTTGTCATCGCACAATTTTGAGAGAATGAAAATTATGGAACCAGACGACGAATACATAATATAATAGGATAGAAAAAACTACCTGGGCAAACAGGTCAAAATATATTTAATGGGATAACAATTAATAGTTTGTTTAATTTGGATTAAAAAAAAGTTGGGTACGCCTATCGTGCCTTGCAAGTCATCGTAACTTGCACAATTCGGTTAACCTATTCCTAATTGTGGTCGACCGAATTCACTAAGGTGGTCACTGTACATGGGCGTTGGCCCGTGCTTGGGCCGGCACGACACGAGCACGCTTCAGGCCTATTTATTTTGTGTTGTGCTTGGCACGACTCGTCAATTTTCGTGTCGTGTCATGCAAGCCCATTTGTTACTTTTGCTAGGCCCGGCCCAGGTCCGGGCACGACTTGAATCGTGTCGTGCCTATTCGTGCTCGTGCCGTGCTCATATTTGTGTTAACGAAAATGAAGAAATTAAAAGAAGGAATGAAAAGGAAGGAGAAAATTGGATGGAGAATGAAAGTATTAACCGAGAATGTTTGAGAAATGTAACAATAAAGGAGAAAAGCAAATTGGAAGTATAACGAGTGTGAAGTTACGTTGTCTAATTCTTCGTCCGTTTTTTGTTATGGTAGTAATTACGTATACATCTTTACTATCACTTCTAACAACAATAAATCATTGTTTTTGCTACTTAATTTTGCAATATTTAAACATATTGTTCTTTTTATATTTATTTTTTATCAAATTAATATTCTTTTTTGCTATGTCCATTCTTATACTCAATAAGGTTCTAAAAATATTTGGCCCGGCATGGTCCATTTACAAACCGTGCCGTACCCGTGCTCGTGCCTGTGCCCATGAAGTTTAGACCCGGCACGGCCCGTAAAGAATTTTTGCTTGTGTCGGGCTGACCCATATATTTCGTGCCCGGGCTCGTGTCGGGCTCCAACCGTGTCGTGCAAGCACGTGGGCGGCCCGGCCTAGTGCCCACGTACAGTAGTCACTCTGATGAAAAATCACGGCCGACCATTAAAATATAGTGGTTGACCATTTTAAGTTAAGTTGATACATTAATGGTCGACCACAATAAAACTTTCGTAGGACTTTTCATTGTAGTCAGAAGCAAAATGGTGGACTGTAAAGTATGGAGGTCGGCCACTTGATGACAGTCATTACCGAAATGGTCGACCATTTACAGAAATAGGTCGATCAAATAGAAGAGTAAAGTTCTATCCATTTATCTAGCCTCATTTGACGTGAAACGAAGATCAAAAGTGTTGATTGCGCGGTCGACCACATACTGTAAAAGGTCAACCTTCTACAGGAAAATCAGCCTATGACGTTTGCCTTTTTTGCTTATGTATGTCGATGTGGGTGATTCGTTTGCTCGTACAAATTATGTTTGAAACCAACATAATCAGTCCTAAATCATGATAGTAAAGACCCATAACTTCATAACATAACAACTTAACATGCTAATAATAAATACAATAAAACACACCTCAAAATTGTTCACACATACCTAAAATCGAAACCACATAATATCAATCCACAATCAAAGTTGTTTCAAACCAAATCGTCTTTAAGACTTAACAAAAAAAAAACACAATCTAAAATCATGGAGTTCCTACACCTCTCCGCTCTCTCACTCACGCATTTTCCTCATTGGCGGTGCTAGCATTATGGTAGTCGGATGTGGTGGGATGCATGTATCTTTCACTGAAAGATCGGAACTCATCTTGTATCTCTGTTATTGTCACTTGCAGCGTGCTCATCTGGTCTAGTTGGTCATCTACCCCGTGTAGTCGTACATGACAGTCATCTGAGTGGACATTTGCCCCATGTAGTCGTACATGTCATCCATGAGGTCCATACACGTTGTAGGGTGACTGGTGGAGTTGAACTTTGTGGTTGCGCCATTGGCTCGTTTTCAGTCTCTTCATCGTCATCATCATCAGCATCATCATCAACACCATGGACTACATGAGGATTGTATGCTCGGACATACTCACCATCATGCAGCTCAAAATCCCATCTTCTTTATGGATGTAACTATATAGAACTCTTGTCTTGAAACTCTTAAGCCAACCTCACGACTTAAATCCACATTAAAATGCTCAAATAGCAAAGCGAGGATCATCCCATAGGAAAGATTCCTGGTTGAACTTTATGCAACAACAAGCATGTGTTTAAATATCAAGTATGACAAGTTCACCTTCTCATGTGAAAGAAGGTTGGTGAGGAGTTCCATGTCAAAGTAGGTGACTGCCTCCCGATGTCCACCCTTTGGAAGAATGTTGTAGGAGAGCATGTGATGAACAACTCTGGCTTGAACTGTCAACTGGCGAATAGTTGGCCTACTGCGATCCTCAACATCTTCCTCTCCAACAAGACCACATACAGTCTAAATTTGCCCGACCCTCGAGAAATGAGTTTCATTCCAAGCATTGTAAGAATCGATTCTCTTCCCCTGGTTTGGAGCCTCCAATACTGCTGCCAACACACTCTTTCTGATACGCATCTCTACCCCATCCGCATAGCTTTTATAAGCATGAATCGATCCATTTGCAGAACACTGATAGACGATGTTGTTGTAGAAGTACTGTACCTTTTTGGGTAGTATGGTACATCGAGAGATATCACCTTCAGCCAATCTTGTTCCACAAATGGTGCCTATATCCGGTTGTCCTGAACTTTTATAAGATCGACCTTCTCGACCCTGAACAGGAAGAACAACAACAGACTTCTTCTTCTCCAAAACTCTAAACGTGCAAAAAACTGAATTCAAAGTTTTGGTGGCGATGAAGGTGACATATATTCGTATTTATAGATATTTAGGACGAGATTAGGGAGAATTTAGTGGTAGACAAGTTAGGGTTACCTTTCTAGTGTTGGAATCCTTATCCAATATGGATACGGTGTGCATGCGGTCGACCACGTACTTGTCAGGTCGACATTTTCTACTATTTTCCTAAATAATTCCGACTTTGATGATGATCAATTAATGAAAGAGAGGTCGACCTTGTAATAGCAAAATGGTCGGCCTTTGAAATAATGGGGTCGACTTTTTATGTTGTTCGCTTGCCAAAGAGGTCGACCATTTGCTATAAAAGATTTGTCGCGTCGTTAAGTGTCACAAAATTGAAACAACAAATTCGGTCGACCATTTTTATCTTCAATCGACCAAAAAGTACAAGTTACGGTGACTTGCAAGTCACCGTAGCAAAGTACAAAAAATTTATACTTGTGTTTTTGTTTGATGTGAGGTCTTTACCTTATGTGAATGCGATGCTACTTGAGAGTTCAGGCAGCGGTGCACCACCGCACCAGCCACCGGTCGGCTAGTCTTTTGCTTTGTTCTGACTTTTGATTATGAATGGGTGAATGTCACATTTGATTACTGAGATTACTAAATTGTGTCATGTTTACTCACTAGAAAAATTTAATATCAATTTTGGTCACTCGAATTACTGAAACATGTCACATTTAGTCACTCTCCCGTTAGGTTCCGTCCAAATTAGTAAACATGACACAATTTAGTAATCTCAGTGACCAAATGTTGCATTTACCCATTCAGTAATTCGAGTGACTGGAGTTGGACATGTTTCACTAATTTAGTAATTTGAGTGCCTAAATGTGACACAATTTAGTAAACATGACACAATTCGAGTGCCTAAATGTGACACAATTTAGTGAGTAAACATGCCACAATTTAGTAATTTCAGTAATTCGAGTGTCTAACATGTTTGAGTAATTTGAGTGACTGGAGTTGGACGGAAGCTAACGGGAGAGTGACTAAATGTGACATGTGTCAGTAATTCGAGTGACCAAAATTAATATTAAAATTTTCTAGTGATTAAAAATGACACAATTTAATAATTTCAGTGCCCAAATATGGTATTTACCGAATGCATCACTTCACGGCGCTGCCGGAGAAGGGAAAAATATAGGCAAAATACACTTGTATAGCCAAAACTTTGACAATTTGGCCAAACATAGCCACTTTTGACGAAATACCAAAAATAGCCACTTCCGTCCAATTCTTTGACGGTGTGAATTAACGTGCTGACTGTACTAACAGAAAAGCTGACATGTCAACCTTTTAATCAATAAAAATATGATCTGGAATTAACTGAAAAAATTAAAAAAAATAATTTTTTATTATCTCTCTCCCCTCTCGGTTCTTTCCCCTTCCCTTTCCCCCAACCGCCGCTCATCTTCTCGGATTTCTCCCTCCGCCTCTTCACTTCTTCACATAAACATCAATACACCAGAAACCCATTCACAATACATAAATGATCTGGCAAAATACATATGTTGTCTCTTTGAATATACTGATTCTGCAACCATTTTCCTATCCCAACAAAAAAAAAAAACCAAATGCAATGATGAATGAAAATTGCGGAGATTTCAACCTTTCAAATGGGAACTCCGCCTCTAATTGCAGCGATTTTCTCATCGGAAAGCATTCCTTCTACACAAGCCCTTCGCCGCCTCTCTCGATTTCGCCATTGAGCTTTCTTGTCGCCTTCTTCGGCTCGGCGATTTGTTCGAATCCATGGGCAAATCCACACTCGTGTAGATGACGGCAACGACAACCGCCAGAAGAGGAGCCGCCTAGGCTGCATCGTCACAGATGAGGATTTCGACGCGCTGAAGGCATTCATCAAGCTCGGGATCGAGTTCGAGCTGGACTCGCCGGATCTGGATCCCAGACTTTTCGACGCACTCCCATGGGATTCTACTACGCCGTCAACAGGAAGAACAACGAGATCTTGTCACGCACTTCTTCCGACTCTTCCATCTCGTTCCGTCTCACTCCGGCGGAAGTTGATTTCAGCAGATCTTGGAGTCGAAGCACTGGAGGCTAAAAAGTCGAAGCCCCAGCTGTCTGTAGCGATCGATTCCCCTCTCTAATCGACGGCCGGAGGTAAACTCATCTAATCCCGGGCAGAGATCTGAAGCTACGCTATCATGGACGGCACCCGGCGGCTGGGGACTGGACTCCCGATGGGCCATATTTAGGAAGCGGAGTAGAAAGAAAATAATTCAATAAGCGAAGATGAAGTCTGGGGAAAGAATATGAGAATAAAAATAAATAAAAAAACTATTCGATTTTTTTTCATTTATTCACCTTAAATTGTTAAAAGATAAATCAAAATGATGTGGGAATTATACTGAAGACTTGTTGCTGACGTGTGTGATAATTTGGCATCCTAGTCAGCCTAACGTTAACTTAACTGACGGAGTTTCTAACACCGTTAAAGTTTGTAATGGAAGTGGCTATATTTGTCAGGAAACTTTCAAAATTTTGGCTATATTTGATATTTCGCCAAAAATGGCTATTATTGTCACAAACGTCAAAGTTTTGGCTAGACAGATGAATTTTGCCAAAAATATATAATAATACTGTGCCCGAAAATGCCAAGCCAGCAGTAAAATTAGAAAACTCAAAAACTCCCACCAATGGCGACCGCGCACGTCCCAATTTCTCTCCCTTTTCTTTTCAAATTTTTTTAAAAACTTTGCCTTGCGTCGTGTGGGATCTTCCAACCAGGCTCTAACTCGCTCCGTCCTTCTGTCCGTCAGAATCTTCTCCTTCCAGAAATCCCACCACCGCCCATCCATCTGGACCGCCGGCATTAGTTTCTGGTCTTCGTGCTTGCGCTTCCACCCGTCCTCCGGCGATTCGCGCCCTAAATCGGCCCTCTCCGACTTCACTCCCTTACAGTTGAATTCTTCTTCACCCACCCCCTGTTCTTGTTTCTTCTGCTACTGCTGGACGCTCTCTCTCTCAAATTTCCGTTCTCTCTCTTTCTCCCCTCTTTTGACTCTGGAAAGAAACTAAAGTTCAGAGTAGGATTTCGGCCTCTGGGGAGTTTCCCGCCGATGCTGAAATTGAAGAGGTTTCAGACTTCCTGAATTGGGATTCATCGCGCCAACACCGGCCGCGGCCGGGGTTTCACCTTTTAGCTATGACTCATCAGGCCACCTGAGACTTTTGACGGTGATCTCGCAGTAAAGGAAGCGACGATCTTCCTCCATCCGACCTTCGAATTCTGCGAGACTCCAAACAACAACAACAAAGCAAAAAAAATGACCAAATTCTGCGTTTAGTCTACTGTAAACTAGTGTCACTTGTACGCGAGGCGATTCTGGAGGTATAGGAAGACAGAAGCAAGAAAAATGTCCAAGGTTATATACGAAGGGTGGATGGTGCGGTATGGGAGGAGGAAGATCGGGCGATCCTTCATTCACATGAGGTACTTTGTGCTGGAACCGAGGGTTCTTGCTTACTACAAGAAGAAACCGCAGGATAATCAGGTAAAACTGGCTCCTAGTTACAAATTTTCTTTTCCCATTTGTTAGGCAAAAGTTGCAAAAAAAGTGGAGAGTTCTGGGTGTATAGATGTTGAAGCAGCTGCACTGCTTAGCCTTAAAAGCTGGAGTGCTTGTGTGATACGAAATGATGCAAAGCTTTCCAGGGGAACCTTTGTTCTTTCTCGACATTGACCTAGTAAAGAATTATGATGTTCCTGAGCTAGTTCTCTGTGAGCTGGAATTCTTTTCTCTTTATGTCTGTCTTGCTTTCTAAAAAGTGTGTAAAGAGCTTTCTTCTGTTCATTCATTTCGTTTTTTCTGCTTCCTGTTTTTCTGTTTGTTTCATATGGGGTTGATTTTGTTCAACCTTTTCTGGCAATGTCAAGTCAGTAATGAATTCAATCATGCCTCATATATATTGAGAAATCTTTCCTTCTTTTGGATGATAATGGGAAATGGAAGTTTCAGGTACCAATCAAAACCCTTCTGATCGATGGCAATTGTAGGGTGGAGGACCGAGGTTTGAAGACTCATCATGGGCTGGTGAGTTTGTTTTTCCTACTTGATGGTTGCTATAGCCTGTACCATATGTCTGGTGCTCTTTGGTTAAATTCTGCAAGATTTTAGTATGTCGTTGTTTCTCTACTGTAGAACAAATTTGGTCAATGGGACATAGATAGAGTTCCATAAAAGTTAATAATCTTATAAGAAGGAAGAAGAGATTATTTTCATTCCCAGGCAATGCTGTGATCTATGTGAAAGATTAGAGTGATCGGCCTTTGCAAAAGAGGAGCTAAAATTGCTAGGTCGTGTATCAGTGACTCATCTACTCTTGTAATCTGTTGAACACCAATATGTGTTCAAGGTTTCTCTCAGGCAAATGAAAGGAAGCAGTGGTTAAATGATCCATTATCTAACAGAACTATTGTTACTGACTTGCTTCAAAATTTTGTTAGTTGGAACTTGGAACCAATTTCGGGAGGTATAATTGGTTGGCTTTTCATTTATTAGTTTGTCCTAGAGACAGCTTACTGATGTTTAATTCACTTGCTTCATCCCTTTGATTCTGATAAGTTCCAAGGAAAAATTGTTGACTCATGTGTAATTTTGTTGTTGCAGATGGTTTATGTGCTATCTGTCTACAACAAGAAGGAGAAATATCATAGGATCACGGTCAGTGAGCTTTTGCTAAATATTTGAAGTCATCAGTATTGTTTATCTTATATACTTGGTGGACAGTTTTCTGCTCTTCGTTCTGTTTTGGAGAACTTGCGCTAGCTTGAATTCATGTGTGGGTTTCTCTTTCTTCTGTTTCGGAGAACTCATGAAAACATGAGAGCATCTCTGCTGCTTTGCTGTTTGTTGGTTTTCTTTTCTTGCACTGGGAAATATGTTATATTTACGGCCATGTTAGGCCACTTAAACTTCCACAAGGCACATACTGCTTTGTGCTATCAAGTGGTTGGTGCTTTTGAGCTTTTGTTAATTGTTGGCCATCTGGTACATGACATGTTGCATTTACCACTCTCAAGCACTTAGTAAGAATGTGGTTTAGATAGTGGTGGGTCTGTGTAATCGCAATACCAAAAAGATGTTTCTGCTGCTTATTACAGATTGAGCTGTGTTGCTGTTTTATTGGTTGCTTATATTCATTGGTATTGCTATGATTGACAATCTTGCGGTTTTGTTCAGATGGCAGCATTTAACATCCAGGAAGCTCTGATCTGGAAGGAAAAGATTCAGTTTGTAATTGACCAGGTTGGTTTACTTGGTTGTTTTAGTTTTCTGTTGTCATTATCTTCCTTTGGCTATAGTTTGAACTTTGGGCTTCTGGGGGCAAGGCCAACTGTACTTCGATTTTGTTGTGTATACCGTATATAAGCTAGTTTTTTCCCCACTGTACTTGGTTGTGTGTTGTATGTTACATCTACTTAGGAGGTATCGTTGGGGTTCTTATTTCTTGCCTCATTTTTTTTTATGGTTAAACTGGACTTGATTGTTATGTTCTAGATTATTTTGCATATTGACTTACTGCTTGAGGTCGTGTGCAGCATCAAGAGTCCCAGGTGCCGAATGGTAACAAATATGTCTCCTTTGAGTGTAAGTCGGGGATGGATAATGGAAGGGCTGCTTCGTCCTCAGATCAAGAAAGTCAGTGAGTGCCTTTTGAACCATTCTCCTTGTTTCACATAATACAGTATACATCAGTCTCGCAGTCTTTTGTGAAGCTGACATATTTGAGCGAATTCGCCCCCTTGCTTAGCATTTGAGCATATTATCTGCACTTGAGAGACATATTGTCCTATGTCATTGTATCTCAATAAGTATTCCATGCTATTGAATCTAATTGGAACGATTTCATTTTAGTGGTTTGACTCAGGGATAGCATAGCATCAATGACAGCTGTATGTATAATTCGCCAACATCTGAATCTTTTTCAGGTTTAGTGCTCAAGAGGATGAAGACGACTCTAATTCGAATTTGTTGCGGAGGACAACTATTGGAAATGGTTTAGTTTCTGTTGCTTGTCATCTTGAAGTCATTTTCAATTAATGTATTATTCACCAATTTGTTTATCTTCTTAATTGACAGGCCCTCCTGATTCTGTATTTGACTGGACTAGAGAAATTGATTTGGAATTAACAAACCAGAATGCTAATGATCAAGCATTTTCTAGAAAGCATTGGAGGCTGCTGCAATGTCAAAATGGTAACTTCCCCCGCGCAAAAACTCCTTGTTCGTAACCTCACTAAGTAGATGAAAATGGAAAGGATCCAAAACCAACATCTTGGTTCAATCTAACTCCCTTTTTTTTTTTCTTCTTGTGATGGACAGGTCTTCGCATCTTTGAAGAGCTTCTTGAAGTTGAATACCTTGTATGAACTTTTACGTATTTCCCCGCTGCAAAGAATATATGCCTTGTGTGATCTTATTACCATTATTGTTTTGTCTGCTGTCATAGCCAAGGAGCTGTAGTAGAGCAATGAAGGCTGTGGGTGTTGTTGAAGCTACCTGTGAAGAAATATTTGAACAAGTAATGAGCATGGATGGGACACGGTTTGAGTAGGTTTTCTTGTATTCTCAGTAGTTTTTGTTGAACATTCTTTTGATATGTAGAGAGTTTTTGTGCACTAGTATAAATTTATGCACTTCTAGTTTCCACACGTATCCCTCAACCATATTTCTGTCGGCTTGTGTTTTTGTAGTTATGTTTATCCCAAATTCTTTGCAATTTCATTGGTAGCAAATGGTTTGGTGGGATTAGTTGCCAATACTGGATATTGAAGAAAGTTCTTTGTTTTTGGGGCAGTGCCATGTGCACGTCCATGTATATTCCATTCCATGTTTATCTAGGATCTTTCCAAGTGTATTAGTTATAGTAACTGTCAGCCCTTGTATATTTATTTTAAGGAACTTATCCTTGTCTTTCTCTTTTTTGCTGATTCCAACCACATATACTTGCAGAGTTCCTGTCACAGTATTTATGTGCCTCTCGCAGGTGGGATTGCAGTTTCCAGTATGGCAGTTTGGTTGAGGAGGTAGATGGCCATACAGCAGTACTGTACCACAGGCTTCAACTGGATTGGTTTTCAACGTAATACTCTTTCTTGTTATACTAGCTTCATTTGTAATGCTGTATATGATTTAGCATGGTGAAATTTCTGAATAACATTAAATCCCAAAGTATTCTATTGCTTCTGCAATTTGACTTTTTTTTGTTGCTGCCATTTATTCTCTAAAAACTAGAGTTTATTGATATGTCAGAGATGCATTCATATGATTTTATGCTTTATCAAATTTTCTGAGCAACTATGATTTTGCTAGAGATTAAAATAGATAAACTTTCCTATGCTTTATTCTTGGCTATGCTCAATAAATTTCAACAGAACTTGAGAAACAATTTCTTTAACGAGCAAGGACCATAATTTAAATATGGCCCTACGGGAATATACCTTGGCGTTTCAGGATCTCCTGAAACTAGCAGAATGAGTTGACTGAGGATTAGGAAATATAGAAGATACTCTCCTTCGAGTTTTCCACTTCATGGTGCAACCTTGGCCATTTTGTTGTTCCCAGAACTTTGTTTGGTTCCTTAGGTTTAGTTAACATGAAAAGTGCCTTCCTTGTTTTGGAACCCTCAGGCTGTTGGTTACCATATATTGAATTACAAGGGCACTTTGTTCTTTCTCTGTTCTTGAGAGATCTATATATCAGTGGTAAGTTGAAACTTGAGGTTAGAATATTCATCTGGGCAATATGTTTCTGGAAAACTCCTGAAACTATATTTTCATTCTCCACAAGTATGTTAGGGTCCTGAAAGTATATTTTCATTCTCCTCATCGAGAGAAAGATCAATTTGTTTCAAAATTTGTATTTCATTATTCTGAATTGTCAAATTACTGGTGCTTGTCCATGCAAAGAAGTTGTCAAGGCTGATGGTTTGAAGCTACTATGCAGTAAGCTTTTTCAGAGTAGTGAATATAATGTTTTAATAATGGTTGCATGTGTGAATAAGATTTTCCTATCATGTGGTTAAGATGTTGAGGTGAAAGCCTATTGATATTGAGGACTGCAGAGAGTTGGGCTCTGTTCAAAGTAAAGTGAGTTATTTTTTTGTTGCTGCTGTGAGTTTGTGTCTCTGATAACTTCATAATGTGTCTTTTGTCATCAACTTTACTAGCAAAATTGGAGGGAAGAGAGAGTGGGGTATGAACTGGATCTGCTGTGTTTACTTGGCCTGAACGCTATTCAAAACAATTCACTGTGGATTTAAATTGGTCCCCGTGCTCATTATGTTTGTTCTCTACTGAATTCATCCCAACTTTGGTGCTTGTGTGCTGACTGTCTGTAGGGTTGTCTGGCCACGCGACCTTTGTTATGTACGTTATTGGCGTCGAAATGACGATGGCAGTTATGGTAAGTTGTTTCATCTTTCAATCCTTGTTGACACCTATATTTGGACTGGCTTAGAAACTGAGTCTTTTTTTTTCTTTCTCTTTCAGTTGTCTTGTTTCGGTCTAGAGAGCATGAGAATTGTGGTCCACAACCAGGTTACGTGCGGGCTCATATTGAGAGTAAGTTAGAATGCTTTTTGGTGTACTTGTAAATTCAGGGTATGGCCATTGTTTTGGTTTCTGTGATGGTAAATTCGCCTATTTACAGGTGGCGGGTTCAATATTTCTCCTCTGAAACCTAGGAATGGGAGACCCAGATCACAGGTTCAGCATCTTATCCAGATTGATTTGAAAGGATGGGGGGTGGGTTATATTTCATCTTTTCAGCAGCACTGCCTCCTTCAGATGCTGAATAGTGTCGCTGGTATGTGTTTGCTTGTATAAATCTCCTTAAAAACTCCTTCACTTTCAAATGACTAATGGCATTTATTGCTGGATGCTAGATTGTCTATTACATGTCAGTCTTGCTTTCTTTTTGCGTGTAAGCTGGACACTTAGTAAGACAGATACGTTTTTGGTGAAGGTCCACATTCTATTGTTGCGCTTTGCAGCCAACTATAGAAACTACCCCATGGACATCTTTGCTTTGTACTTAAAAACTATCCCCATAGTAAACTCTTAAGTCTGGCATTTGACATGATCTCTGGCTTATAGCATTATTGTTTCTTATGCCTTTGAAGCTGAGAAATTACAGTAGCTTGTTTGATGGTGAACATTCTGATAACTAATTAAGCCGTCCTCTGCCTTCCTCTGTTTTGTCCTGATTTTGTTTTAAGAGTATATATGACATGTTTTGCTTATTATGTGGTTAGGTCATATAAAAAAAGAGTTGTGCTATTGAAAAAGTTTCCAAAAGTGGATCTTGTACCTTATTGTGACACACCTCCTTCATATGAAATTCAAACCATGGATATGGTCCTCAAATCTACTGTAATATTGCCGGTTACCAGGAATCGAAAACATGCTCTTTCGCTTATCAGAGTCTCAGATGCCATGTTAACACCTAGTTTGCTCCATCAACTTGAGTTGTTTGAGAACATCCAAGAACGAACCTTTTACCATTTCCTTAAATATTATGTTTATGTCATTTACATTTAATATACAATAATTCTACGAGTTCCCTAGTATTTTGATGCCTGTTTGTGTGTCTTTCCATGGGATTACTCGATGCATGCAATTTTGTTTTGGTTCTGATTAAGTTGTGCATGTTAAGAACACCAATTGATGATTAGACTATAGGAGCTCGAATTTATTTAAATCTGTATGATAACATATCATCATTGTCCTACTTTGAGGTTTTTCAAGTATCTCCCTTTTTCAGGATTGCGTGAATGGTTTGCCCAATCAGATGAAAGAGGGGCTCCACCAAGAATACCTGTTATGGTCAACATGGCCTCTGCTTCTATTTCTTCTAAGAAGAGTCTAAAGTTGCAAGAATCTTCTGTTCATCATCGCTCTGCTTCTCTTGATCAAATAAATACGGCAGGCCGAAACTCAGCCATGATGGATGAGTACTCTGACGAGGATGAAGAATTTCAAATTGCTGAAGAAGAGCAGGAGGTTGGCTGGTTGCTGAGAGTTGTTCCCTAATTTCTTGAAAAATTTATTGTCCACATTTTCTTCTGACACTGTATTTCTCTCTTCTACTTAGGCTTACCTAATAAGTCAGGAGAATGATGTGAAGAAAGCAGGTGAATGCTGGCCAGAAAAGTGTTTAAATTCACAGATTCGCTTGTGCTGTTACCTTTTTCCATCTAATCAGAGAATTCTCAATATGAAGCTTCCGAAGAAGAACCTGGAGATAAGATTGACCTATCCTGGTTTGTGGGTAATCTACGCTATGATGAGCGAGAAAATGCCCGCGATTGCTGGAAAGTTTCTGACGGGAACAACTTTAGAGTGCGCAGCAAGAATTTTTGTTTTGACAAAACTAAGGTGACTTACCTATGGTACTTAGTTCTCTGTTGTCTTGGTAAGATAACATGTTTATAATTGTTTTCCGAATGCATGGGGCATTTTATGCAGATCCCCGCAGGAAAACACTTAATGGATCTAGTTGCTGTTGATTGGTTCAAGGACACAAAAAGAATGGATCATGTGGCAAGGCGTCAAGGATGTGCAGCACAAGTAAGAAGTCTTTCTTCCATCATTTCCTACACCTTTAGCACCATCAAATGAACTTGTTTCTCACATTGTATGCCGCTGTATGGTGCACCACATTCTGAGTGCTTCCACGTGCACATTTTCCCAATGGTTGGTCACGCGAGTCTATTTTGTCGTTTGTTCTGAATTCTCGCATTGAAACTATTTGCCCAAAGATCTCTAGAACTGGAAGAGAAATACTGTATGAATATATCCTGCTGGACAGCGAAGCCAGCTAGTCTGTGTTTAACTGCTACGGGTAAATTGGCCAAAGACTTGTAGCCTAGTGTCATATCTTCTTTTTCGCATATGTTTGGCCTGGCTTTTCCAATAGCTTTCCTGCTCCAAAAGCATAATCGGGCCAAACATTTCGCAAAATCGGCTTTCGGTTAAGCTAGGAAGCAGAAGTTTTGATATGGAGTTTTTGTGAAAAGCTGTTCCGGAAGTACAGTATTTTCCTTTTTTATTATTATCTTTCTCAAACAAAATTTTTTATTTAACTTATTTTAATAATTCAAATAATATAGCTAACATGTGCAAAATTCAACAAGATTCATTTTGACTATTTTTCTTGATATTTGAATGTCCTTTTTAGTCATTAACAAAACTTATTTTAAAAAGTACGTTTGATAATTTAGTAACCAAATGCTCAATTGTTTTTTCACCGCACTTCTCTGAAAGCTCAAATCAGAATTTGAGTTTGTAAAGCTACAGCAGGGCAAACAGAGCCTTCTTTGACCGAGTAGTCTAGTGTTACATAAAAGGGTTCAAATTGTGGAAACTTGGGGAAAATAACCAGAGGATGAGTGAATTCAGGCATGAAAGGATAAAATCTTATTCAGTTCATCTGATCTATCCTCAGAGTTCATCGTTCTTTTAATATCTGGGTGGGATTTGGCATTTCTCGTTTGTCTTCTCTTCAAGCTTCATATCCAGCGCGAGTTTATGGCTTCACCTTTGCTGGTATATTATGGTTTTAGGTTGCTTCGGAGAAAGGACTCTTCACTGTGGTCTTTAATCTGCAAGTAAGTTAATTGTTTTGGACGATAAAATCACATTTGTTTCTGTGGACAATTTGGTCCTTGATGTAACTTTATATCGTTATGCAGGTCCCTGCTTCAACTCATTACAGCATGGTGTTTTACTTTGTGACGAAAGCATTAGTACCTGGATCTCTGTTGCAGCGGTTTGTTGATGGAGATGATGAATTCCGCAACAGTAGGTTCAAACTTATTCCATCAGTTCCCAAGGTAGTTTCTCCTCCCTGATAGCCTGTGCTGAACGATAAATTAATGTTTTCTTGCTAGAGCTTTTGTAACGTTGTAAATAGATCCATCTATAGCTTCCACCTCTTTGATCAATAGATGAACTCCCTCTCCATTTTCATCTGAACTGAACAGTGATTGAGACGATACACTGACATTGGAATTTTGATTGCATGAAACACTCCCTAGAGTTCTCAAAACTCAGAATGTGTATAAATTTGTGTCTATATGTGAAACCCACAGGGCTCATGGATTGTACGCCAGAGTGTAGGAAGTACCCCATGTTTATTGGGGAAAGCAGTTGACTGCAACTACATCCGTGGCCCAGACTACCTTGAAGTAAGGACTGTCTGGGACTTTGTATATTACTGAAAATTCTTGTCAAGCCCCACCATGATACGATTCGTTTGTCTGATGATGGTTTATGAACATAGGTGGACGTCGATATTGGTTCTTCCACTGTTGCTAATGGGGTACTGGGCCTTGTAATTGGCGTTATTACTACCTTGGTGGTTGATATGGCTTTCCTTGTACAGGTACACATTTTATCTGACATTGCTTACCAGCCTAATCCTTCAAATCTGAAACAAATTGACCTTTTGTTTGACGCAATTTTGCGCTTCTATTCAAGTTACAGCCTGTCTGTATTCTTACAATTTCTCAATCAAAGAATTCCTGCTCCTCCCACTTTAATATTTAGCTCAACCCTACTTGAAGTTACTGTGATGCAATTCGTGCAGGCAAACGCTACGGATGAGTTGCCGGAACGGTTGATTGGGGCAGTTCGTGTTTCTCATATTGAATTGTCATCTGCAATTGTTCCCAACTTGGATCCATCTTAAGAGTGACCTCTTGGTCTAGAATATATTCTTGCAGACCCATGTATACCCATTCTGTCCTCCAACTTTGCTGTCATGATTCAATTTGGTAGTATGGAGCAGAGATGGTCCCTCAAATCCATCAAATCCTGTCAAATGGAACTATCATCTGGTTTCTTTTTGCCGCTCATCTGGTAGTTTTTGCATAGAAATTTACTTTGGAAAGGAAGGAAATCTAGTCCCATAGTTACCAGCCTGTTCATAGAAATGTTGAAGTTCCTGTTCTTTCATACATTGCCAAATTGTTTGGATGGTTAAGTCTTTCTTTTACATATCTCTGTCAAGTTTATTTTTCCAGTTTCCACTCCTAAAAGCAGCAGTTATTATGAAGCCCTAACTACACTTCAAAAGACTTCTTTTCGTGTCTCCTCAATTCCTTCCATGAAAACACTTCATAATAATCCTTACAATTCTTATAGATATAGATGGATAGCAGATTCAGTAATCTGGTCCGCAGTCGTCATCTCCTTGGCCATCATCCACAGGGTTGCCTTTGAACACATCTTCAGCATACAGCACGACTCCATTGGCCACTGCGTACAGATTCTTCCACCTCTGAACAGCAGCCGGGATCGAGTCATCGATCAGACCGGCACCACCACGGTTCGTGATCTTCACCAGCTCGCCGTCGCAGTTCTGAGAGTTATCCAAAGCAGAATGTATTTCCAAACTCTTCGTCACGTCCCCCAGCCCTCTGGTCGTGAAGAAGATGGCCGCATCATTATAGTCGAGAGCACACAACTCCAGCGAATGCTTGAACTTCGGGTTCTTCGCGTCTTTGCTGCTCAGAATCTCGCCGAACATCTCGCCCAAGACCTTCGACTCTTCCCTGGCGGCTTCCATGACTAGTTCGGCCAGAGCTTTGATGTCGTCGAACGCTGATGCTGCTCCGGGAATCGATCGCAGGGTCGCGATGCAGAGCGTCGGATCGATGTTGCTTTTCTTGCAAACTTCACCGACCAGGTTCGTTGCAGCAGCGGGGCTTGGAGCAGGCGCAGAGGCAGGGGCGATCGCCATTGGTGAAAATAGTGGTCTAGCGTTCATTAGTAGTGGAAGCTGCAGCATGATGAAGATGGCCTGTGGAATGATCAAAGAAGGTGCAATGGAGAATCCCATTTTTGTTGTTGTTTGGCAGCAAAGAATGTGGATGGTTGCTTGATTTCTTTTACTGCTTGATTGTGGCAGGGAGAGGAGAATGTCATTGCGTATATATAGGTCGATAGATTTATGGCGAACTTCGAGCGAGTTTCTGGAGAAGTTGGGTGTGTCCTCGTCATAAGGTGTAGGTTGTTATTACCGATAAGCCGTGAATTTGTTAAATTAAACAGGGAACAAATAATATTTTTGTGGTTCTCTTTTCATAAACAAAAACAAAAACAAAACAAAAGGCAAAGTAAGAAAACAATCAATAAGATTTTATTTCGAGAATATAGTTAAAGAGCGGATTACGTGCGTAGTTCTCGATAGTTAATTATTTAATTTTATTACAACATCCCGATTTTTACTTCCGACCGTAACGTTAAAAAGTTTTTAGGTTTTAATTACCGAAAAAAAAAAAGTTTTTAGGTTTTGAATCACAAGAATTTGTGATAGTTAGGTAGAAACACTATTCGTACAATTTAGATGAGTACACCGAACATGGATTAAGTATGATATGACTTAATGGAAGCTATATGTTATTATAGGCGAACACACTATTGGGTTATAAACATAGTTCATGGGTTATTGATACGGCAGGATGCACTTCATATGGGGAGGAAATCAATTTAGTTAGGGGTGGATTATTTACATATCAATTGCCACTAAATATTTAAACTAGATAATTGGTATGCACTTTGAAGCGGGTTGTAAAAAGATTTATCGGTCAATTAATGTGAAAAGATATTTCGTTTTAAGTTGAGATAGATGTTATTAGAGATCAAAATATAAATTTGAGTTCTTCGCCATTGGGATTGGATTGGAAAATTGAGTATAAAAATGTGGATCATAATATGATCTCAATGTGGAAAACACCTGATTCTGGTATTCTCTTGATATAGCTAATTTTTATAGATAATGAAATATGACAGGCCAATAAAATTAATCAAACGTGAAATTGCATTCACGGTATACTTAAAATTCAATCTCGTGCATGTGCTTTCTTCAAACTATGTGGCACACATTACCCGTCTAGTGTAACGAAATCAAACATTGTTGTCCGTGCCCACAATTTGAAGCCACTGGTCTTTAAAATATACTTTTAGATGCTAACTTATGGTACATTTATCATAAGTTGATCGTAAATCTAGAATTCTTTTAAGTTATTGTACGAGAGAAATAAAGAAAAGAAAGATTATAAATGAAATGTGATGCGACAACTTCGTAACATGAAATTCATCTAAGGTACCAAGTTACACAAAATGATGAAACCAGCCCTAAAAGAGAAGTTTGATTCTAAAAGCAAAACTGACATTCCACATAGTGGTGTCATGACTCATGAGCTTTTTATTTTTTTTATACAGAAAACGACCTTCTAGTCTAAGTGAAATCGGAAAAATTAGGATTACATTATAGAAATGGAGAGATGATAATTAAAACCCAATCTACTGGTACAGAACCCTCCCTAGCTTGCCTGTACCACCCAATATGTAAGACGATTCAAACGTCAAGGACAAACTCGACCAGAATCCACAGTGCAAATCGAAGAAGATAAATCATATGAGCAATGTGCTCGTCTCGTCCATAAGCAACTTAGGGGTCGTTTGCTTCAAGGATTTGGTACATGGATTTGGTACAAAAAAACCAACTATCAAGGATTTAGGTACAATCCGTTGTTTGCTTGCACCTTTTTTGGAGACCAAATCCGTGGGGCCCATGGATTTTAAGGGTCCAAATCCGTGGACCCCACGGACTTATAAATCCCACATGTTGATGTGGGATTTGGAATATGACATAAATCCTTGATGAGATTTTACCCATATACCCTCATGCACTTTTAATATTCCAAGGTTGCCCTCAAATTTAACTATTATACATTATAATTAACAATAAATGAATAATATAAACGTTCAATTAATGTGCAAACATGAGTTAGATTTTTTATATTATTTCTTGTGTTCTAGTTTTCTTTGACCTTTTCATGGAACATGTAATTCTTTATTCTCCCGATTCTAATATATGTTGTTATATGTTACTTTTGAAAAGGAGGACAAAGAATTGGTAATTAATTATGTTACGTTAAAAGTTAAAACAGAATTTTCTCGTTTATTATTATTGTCCATGTGGCAACATTATGCTTATTAGTATGTATTGTCCTTGTTTTGTGTACATATCATAAACATGTCAAACATATAGAAAATGATAGTAAGGTAATTTTGAAGTTTTGTCCTTGTTTGGTGTACATATCATAAACATGTCAAACATATAGAAAAGGGCAGTAATGTAATTTTTGACTTCAAGTAGTAAATCCCACACCTTTAAATGCATGATAAAAACATCCCAACAAACAAAGGATTGTTACAAATCCATGATGCCTCAAATCCTTGATAAATATTTGGGTTTTTAAATTACAAAACCCTCATTTTTAAATCCATGAAGCAAACGACCCCTTAATCACTTTGACAAAAACCTTGGATTAGAGAGTACATAATGTGGGGTCATTATGAGAAACTCGATAATTTAAAACATTATTATGGTGGAAATAGCCGATTTAGGGAAACCAACTCGTCAAATTTTCAGAGTACATGGTGGTGAAAGCAAGGTATGTATGAGAAGTGTAATGCATAGTTTGGACTTTGTATAAAAACAATGTTCTCTTTTGTACATGTAATAAATAGTTGAAACATCCCACGAAGAGAGGATAAACAGGGTAAAAAAAATTAATTCCTCCACCTCATTAGCTTTCTTGGGGATGTGCTCAAAATCAAATTTGCTACATCTTCAAGATCCATTCTCTGGTATCACACCACCCCTCCATCATGTTGTCTAAAGTGTCAATGTGTTTCTGCCTACGATTTTGGCAGTCCCAAGTATTCATGATTCTCTAAATTGTTTGAATAGGAAGACGATACATTCATGGATTTAGTCCAGCGGCATTAACGATTTTCGATCATCCAAAGAGAAATTGGGTAGTCCGGGTGAATTCGCCAGGTACGCTAATTAAGGAGAGTTAGGACATGGGAGATGTGACAAATTAGAGATGACAAAAAAGACCTAATAATTTAGTATTAACCGAACCAAAGTGGATGGCTATTTGCCGCCAACATAATTCTACAAAATTCTACATAAATCCAACTTTTTTTATAATTTATTTTTATAATTTTTCAAATTCAATAATATAATTCTACAAAATCCTATAATCTCAAACATAATCGCCGGCAGACAAAGTTTCACCGTCGACCAGTATTTTCCGACAAGATTTGTGAATCCTTCGGCCGGAATCACGACGGGCCAAAAATTTCCGGCGGCACGTCGTGGTTCCAACCGAAGGAATACTTCGACCCAACCAGGTACTAGCCAACGAAAATTTAATTTTGGCAAGAACCACGACGGGCCGCCAGGAATTTTCGGCTCGACCAGGCTCTGGCCGCCGGAATCCTTCAGCCCGGCCTTGTAACGATCGTCGGAAAATTTTATTTTTTACGGAACCACGACGGGCCGCCGGGATTTCTCGGCACGACCAGGCTCCGACCATTGTAATATTTCAACCCGAATACGCTACGGCCGCCAGATTTTTTTTGGTCCTACCAAATTCTGACGATATTAAGATTATTAATGTTTTTGTTTCGATTATTGATTGTAAAATTTTAAAATTATATATTTGATTTGATAATTAGTTCATTGTGCTGATAAATTTTAAAACTTAGTACTAATTTTTTTTCGTTGAATAACTTAGAAATAAATTATGGTTGCCAAAAATACTATGTTTACTTAGGGAAAAAAACATATATAAGAGCATACACCGTGGATACTGGATAAGTGTTGTTGCCCCCGAACTCCCTAACCGAGCGCTTCACCCCGAGACCTCGTGCATTCCAGTCAACGACAGATATTTCGTATTCAATGTTTGTCAAACAACGGTTATTAGTGTGCTTATTAATTGTAAACCGATCTTTTCTCACGCTACCGACATTAGAAATTACCCAAAACTTCATTGGTCCCTTGAAATGTGATCCTAAATGCATAGGAATCACTCGTTTCTCGAATTGAGGTCCCAGGTGAAGACGTCATGAATAGTGTCAAAACTTTGATCGAGGTTTTCGGTAGCCCCGGGGGTCAAAACATCGAGTTTCTTGGGACTAGAATGAGTCTTTTGATGATGTAAACTATTGTTGTTAGTAGAGGTTGGAACGATTTGGTCTCTAAGATGACGTCATAGTAGGATTGGATGTATCAAGGTAGAAGGTTGGTGGTTTGGTGAGAATAAGGGTTTAGGGTTTGGGAGGGTAGAAAAAATTGTTTCTAAAATGAAACACTAAACATAATTTATTTTTAAATTAGAGTTTAGGGTTTGAATTAGTGAGTTTAGTGTTGGAGTTAGGGAATAAATTAGGTTTGTATGCAATTGAAATTTAAAAATAAGTTGGTTTGGATTTAGAGTTTAGGTGGTTTGAATTAGGGTATAGAGTTTGAAAGTTTCTCTAGTGAGTTTTCTGGCTACTTTTTTGGCGAATTTTCTGGTGACTTTTCGAAGAACGTTGATTTTTACAATTGTTAAGTTTTTTGAAGTTGGGTGAGTTTGATATTTGTTATAATTGTGAAACAATCACTTCCCAAAATCTTATATAAATAAAATGTAACTAAAACTATATAAAAAAAAGTTGACGAGAAATATTAATTGAGTTGGCGGCAAATAATATGTCTCATTCTTTATAGATCAAACTGGATTTATGTAATATCACTTTTGGGGAAAACATTCATTCCCAATTTCTTAGTTTAGATCTAACCTAAACACATGATAATGAATACCCAAAAGAAAATGGAACACGATTCTAATGCGTTTTCTCCTTTTTCTTTATTACGAGACAAAGAGAAATGTGAAAACACCAATATGAAATTTGGTTAAAGAAAGTTAGTGACACGTACAGTCGATATTGTCTTTCTTTGTGCATTATCATCTGCACTCAAATAGACTCGTTTGAGACAGATCCAAATGAGTTGACCCAAATTGGATCCAATTCAAACCCAATCTAAAATCATTAAAAGCTATGTAGTCAAAATCATGCATTAAAACTAAAAACGCTTACGTTCTTAGGTCGCCAAACTGCTTTTACGCACATACACGATTTTGATTGCATTAATTAAAATGCATATGAATTCATTTGAGTTCCGCTCAATAATGAATGATAAAAATTGGGTTCAATTATCGGCGACCCACCGATAAAATGGCTTTTGATGGAAGGAAGGAAGGCAATCACAGGTGGAGAGATCCAAAGTTCTCTTGTCGGATCTGGAGACGGCCAGGTTTCGATTTCGCCGGACTGACGGTTCCCTTCTTATCGAATCCCCAGCAACTTAGTTAGAGCGGCGATGGGAGAAGGTGATAGCAGTTGGATTCCCCTTAGCATACTTGGTCGACCACTTTGGGGTCGTTTGCTTGTTGGATTCGAAAAATGAGGGTTTTGGCTCAAAAAAACCTTAGGATTTATGAGGGATTTGTACCATCATGGATTTGAAGAGTCTATTGTTTGCATGATAGATTTGATGATGTAATTATGATGGATTTGCTATAAATATAACTAGCCATCAAGGATTTACAAATCCCACCCCAATATGTGGGATTTACAAGTCCGTGGGGTCCACGGATTTTGGATCCAAAAAAGGGAACAAATCCGTGGACCCCACGGATTTAACACATGACAACAAACAATGGACTTGGCTAAAATCCATCATGCTTGGGATTTGAGTCCCAAATCCATGACCCAAATCCATCAAGCAAACGACCCCTTTATGGTTGGTGCCGATCCTGCAATATGTATTGTGGTCCTTTTTTTCTTCTTTTCTTCTTCATATTTCCATTCTCGTATTCAGCTAGCCTCTGAAGTCTGAACAGTCGTTTATGTTCTTCCTCATCCGTGAGGTCTTCTTTCAGCTGGCTAGTCATTCTCATTTGGTGCATCAATATCGTTCAACAAAAAGATCATGTTATACTGGTGTTCGTTTAATCGTTTATTAAGAAGTCAAAGGTGCAATCCCACTTCGTTTAACTCTAGTTTTTTTTTATAGGAGAAACATGTATATTTGTAGGAAAAAACAATAACTATTATTATCAAAATTTCAAAAATTATTTTATCAAATATAAAACGATCCATGCTATTCAAAAGACGGGGGCTGCTGACGCCTCTCTGCACAAAACGACATCTGTGCTTATGGACAGGAAAATAATTGTAGTGTAGCAGCAGCCAGCTTCTTATAAATAAATGGATATTATTAATATCGTTCACCGACCGGTGTCGATGCACGTGTTTCTGTCATCTGACTCTGAACGATATGGGTGCCCGCAAGTCAAGATATATAAATAGCGACCCTGCCTTCGTAATCGTACCCACCACCCCGTCACTAATAATACATCATTCCCCACCAACTCCAAGAGCAGTTGGGCTACCCCGTTGATTTTTTTTTTCCTACTGAATTATTATTGACTAATCTCTAGGGGTCAGAATATTCTATCTCAATATATTTTTTCAACTTATTACCATCATGTCAATTTACCACTATTAGATGGCTATAATATACATTAATCAGAAGATCATTAGGGGTTTTTTTTCTTTCTTTCCTTGAAACAATCCTTGATGCTATATGATGATAAAAGTGATTTACTCTCGAGATTAATTACCATCAAATTCTTGTAGTGTTTTAACATTTAAACACACTGTGCATTTTATTTCCATCCGTATAAATTTTAAATTCATGAATTTGATACAATCAGCTGTCTATAAGAATATAATTGATCTCTGCTGATGGCTGGTATTCATTTACCAATTTGTAGGACAGTCACTATTATCGACAATGTATGCAAGTGTCAAAAACACTCGTAATTTAAGATTCAAAAGGTATATATATATATTAATTCAACAATTTAGTGAAGTAATTATAGCTAGGATTGTGCAGTTGGGGAAAAGGGGAAACCCGTACAACAATATGAGCGACATGAATGACACTTTTATCAGTGGATCGATTAGCTGTCGACCGCCGCATTTGAATCCTTTATTTTTACAAAGATATTTGTTGTACTGCAAATGACAACAACAAAAAAAGAGGATAGATGCTCATCTGATACACTACCGACGGAATCATCACATGCATTCTCGGTGTTGTACATTATTCAAACCCCAAAACGCTTTACAGACAATACAATATATTAATTAGCCCAGATAATAAATCATATATAATTGATTGACAAACATGGAGACTGCTGCTGCAGGTAGAGGTAGCTAGAGCTAGCCAGGATTACAACACCACCACATAACGAAGATACCCAAGCTTAATTAATGAAATACAATCTCCATTGATAAAACGACATCACGGTGACTTTTATCGTAAACGAAATACCACGGAAACTCTCCGACTACCTAAACGTAGCGTTTTAGGTATTCCTCGACGGTGGTGTAGCGAACCTCCGGGTACAGCTTGGTGGCCTCCTGGTCGTCGTCAACCTCGAAACTCGCGAGGCAACCCTCGTAGCACACGTGATAGTAGTGCGTCAGTCCAACTTGTTCCGCGTAGTTTTGTTCTATCAACCAAACCACACACAGAACAAAACAACAAAAGCCTTCAATATAACTAATATAATAATTACCAAGTGAAATAGTAATAATTCAAAAGGAAGCAAAATTGAAAAAAAGCAGACAGTCTGACGACCTTTCATAACAGCCAGAAACTCTTGCTCGGAGAGAACGGTCTTCTGAAGCTCTTTGCCAATATACTTCTCCCAGATCTGAACCACTTCTCTTTGGGACAGCACGTTCTTTGGTGGCTTCACGTAGATCGTCTTGTTGAGGGTTCGAGGGTCGTCGATGGCCTTCAACGTGTACGCGGCTATGTCGTCCTCGTCCACGTAGATCCCTACGTGGCAAATAAATATCGAAGTAATAAATATAATATTTAGTGACTCAAGCTTCTTCTCTTTTTTTTTTTCCGTGTAAGGTACGTAGTAATGGTGGGTAGGTTAGCGTAGGGACGTAGGGTATTACCCTTTTGGTTTCCCTCTCCAAGCAAGGTGACGCGTTCTCGAGAAGGAAGAATGAAGCCAGGCTGGCAGAGTCCGCCGAGGAAGTAACCGGCGAAGCAGTTGGCGGCGACGTAAGTGAAGGGGATCCCGGCTTCCTCTATCGCCCTCCTCACCACCATCTTGTCGTCGAACGTGATCCTCCCGGGCTCCATCGCCTCCTCCATCCTCGCCGGATCTGTTCCGAACTCCGACGGCACGAATCTCTGCATACAACATGTTATGAACCAGTTGATCCCAATAACTCGAGTTGAGAGAGGCTACCGTTGCTTTACCAGTCAACACAAGTACTAATTAAGGGCAAAAACTTTTTGAGAGTGTTTATGATATATGATATTAGAATTGATTTATTCTTCATATATTCAAATCTTCAAAAGTCTTAATATTCCGGTCGATATATAAAATCGCGGTTAAGTATCATGCGCTCTCAATAATTTTGTTGGGAGCAGTTGATTTACGACACGGTGCAGAGAAAGTGTGAGTGTGTCGGCAAGGGGAAAATATTTCGATGATATTTACCTTGACGTTACCAGCTTCTTTGATGGCTTGGACGAGCTTGAGCTGGAGGAGGATCTGGTGGCTGCGGATGTGGACGCCGGAGATGGCGCAGATGACAACGTCGGCGAGGCTGACGGCGTCGACGAGGCTCTGGTAGTCGTCGAAGGAGGCGGAGACGAGGTGGGCGCCCTGCATCTTGAAGGAGAGGAGGAGCTGGATTTTCTCGATGTCGACGCCGATCTCCGGCCGGTGCATGACGTAGGTGTCGTGGCCGGAGTTCAAGCTGGCCTGCACCAGCCTCTTGCCCAAGTAGCCGGTTCCTCCGATCACCAGCACTTTGTTCGCCTTCCCCATTGAGCCCATTTTGATGAATGAATGAATGAATGGGCTTGATATTTAGCTTTGCTTACTTTTCTCTCTGGTATAGTTCTGAGACCAAGTGGTGGCTTGACTCCCAAGTATATATAGAGAGAGATACTGCAGACTTAAGTCGCGGGGTTACTGCTGAAATTATATAATATGACACACTAATATTGAATGTAATGCAACCGAGACTTTAATCAACTTGTTACTTTTGCGTCAAACAAGTTGTGCGGTGCCTTCCTCCACATGTTCCATCTATCCTTTCGAAATAATAGGTATGGAGACAAAAATTATTCAAATGTTGTCCATCGGCGATTGACAATTTTGGTGAAAATGATATTGTGTGACATTCAATTTGGGAATCTTGTGGCGGATGGACCACGTGTTTGTGGTTCGTTTTTCTCATTGGGTAGGGTAAATTCGGGAATCGATCTGCTGGTTGACAACTTTGGTAATGACATTGTTGACACAGATTTATATATAATCATGCAATGTGATTTTAAATTAGATTTACTATATATATTGGGTATTCAGAAGAATATAAATACTAAATTTTAATACGGTTTTTACGTTTTTTCCTTTGTTATGAAACAAACATAAATTAAATGTGGAAACGTCAATATTAAATATGTGAATTGGGTTAAAAGGAAGCTAATAAGATGATCAATATTATTTTTATGTCTATAATAATCTAGATTCAAATAAAATAGTCTGGCTCAAATTGAACTCATTTCAAACTTAACTCAAATAGAAAATTATAAACATACATATGCTTGAATTCGATCAAATATTCATGTAAATCATAATAATTAACTCAAATTATCTAAATAATCCAATCCATTATGATTCCTAGACAAAGCATCAGAGGCTCATGCACAAAATTTAGGTACATCACAAGAAACATGTTGCTTTTCTTTAAAATTAAGATATACATATATGTTTGATTGATTTTCTTTACAAGGTTTTCCCAATATATGTTTGATTGAAGATAAGGTTGTTGGGGATATTATTTTTATTTGTTTTTTTCTGCTAAAGAGATCAGGGGTATGGAAGCTCGCTGGCACCAGCAAAAGATTGTTATTATTATATTGCTGCACAATAATTCATAGACTTAGACGAAAGAAAACTTCGATTAATGTATATAATACAAACAGGAAATATTTTGTGGGTTCAAATTGGATTTGGGGCTTAATTGCAAATTTGGTCACCCGAATTGCTTAAAATTTCACGTTTGCCACCCGAATTGATTTATTCCATTTATAGTTACTCGAATTAGTTGAACAGTCCAAGTTCGGTCACTCTCCGTTAACCTCCATTAGACTCCGTTAATGACGACCGTTAAGTGTTGACGTGGCTAACAGAAAGACACAGTCAGCATATTTAAACATTAAAAATCGACGACCCGACCCGACCCGCCAGCTCAGCCTTACCCGCCCAGTCAGCCATTCTTGCCCAACCCGCGAACCAACCCAATTAATTGACCCTAAACCCAAACCCGAGACCCAACCCCCCTGAAAAGTAAATAGCAGATGGATTAGGGTTCAATTTCTCGAGTCTGATTCAGTTCCCTCATTCCTTCCTTCGTCCTCCCGTGAATTGAGCAGTCGAAATCCGTCAAATCGGCCACCAATAAATGGCGGCGGAGGGTAGGGAGAGCGAAAGCCACTACAACAGCGGCGCCAACCGCGACGGCGACCTTCCCGTCGGGAAACAACATGATTCGGTTCCCTCGCCATCCTCAAATCCCCACCAGTCGTCGTCTTCTGCGATTAACCACCCAATCCAGCGACAGGCTTTTCCTTCGTACTCCAATGTCCCGAATCTCCCCTCGAAACTCAAACTCCTCTGCGGGATCATCGCCACAACCCCCGTCGCCTTCCATAGAGAAAGTCCTCGACGGCTCCGGCATCGGCGTCACCCAGGCCGAGGTTGAGCAAGTTCTCAAGCTCTCCTACTCTTTCCCGGCCCCTACCGTCAAGTTCTTCAGGTGGAGCGGGTTGCGGCTCGACGACGATCATTCCCCTTACGCTTGGAACCTCGTGGTCGACCTTCTGGGTAAGAATTGCTTGTTCGACGCAATGTGGGATGCTATCAAGTCCATGAGATGGAAAGGATGAGAGGATGAAGATGGAGGAAGGGAAATGCCCTAATCCATCTGCCATTTACTTTTCAGGGGGGTTGGGTCTCGGGTTTGGGTTTAGGGTCAATTAATTGGGTTGGTTCACGGGTTGGGCAAGAATGGCTGACTGGGCGGGTAAGGCTGAGCTGGCGGGTTGGGTCGTCGTTTTTTAATGTTTAAATGTGCTGACTGTGTCTTTATGTTAGCCGCATCATCACTTAACGTTCGTCATTAAAGGAGTCTAACGGAGGTTAACGGAGAGTGACCGAACTTGGACTGTTCAATTAATTCGAGTGACTATAAATGGAATAAATCAATTCGGGTGACAAACGTGAAATTTTTAAACAATTCGGGTGACCAAACTTGCAATTAAGCCTTGCATTTGGTTTTCAGTGTGGCGTGTCACGTGTGCGAGTTATGAGTGATGTAATGCAGAGGGTCCAGAGGTAGCAAGCAATCAGATCGAGATGTGCTGACGGTAGTAAATATCGAATACTAATTAGTGATTGAATAATATATGCGTCTAAGTTTTGGTTACCTAATTAGTGTTCTTTATTGTACTTTTTTTTTTTTACTTGCTAGTAGAATTTCAATTTTCTGAATGGCGAGGAAGAGAGAAAGTTTATCTCTCTGCGATCCGCCGCCCTCCTCCGCCTCCTCCTCCTCGCCGCACTACTGACAACCGTCGCCATCGCTCAAAACACCACCGCAGCAGCTATACCTGCCCGCTCGACTTCACCGGCCTCCGCCGCCTATACGACCCCTCGAATTCCCCTGCAATCGACAGCTCCCAGACCTGCCAGTACATCCGCCAGGGCCTCCGCCTCATCCAGTCCGACTACCTCCGCCGCACCTCCCGATTCCTCCCTCCTCTCAGCTCCGCCAACTCCTGCTGGCGATCCTACCAGCAGCTCATCAATGATTCCCTCCCCAACTTCGACATCCGCCGCTCCTGCGGCTTCCAGACAAGCTGGATCTCGCAGGGATGCATGAATATCACCACCAGCTCCTGCATGTCTGCCGTCTGAGATTCCGATTCCTCGCCGTCCTCCTCCCTCAGCCGGATCCCAATCTCATCAGAGCCTTCACCAACACCTCCCTTCCTGCATCAGATTAGCTGAGTTATCAGGGGGTTTTCCCTTTTGGATCTAACTCCAAATTTCGGGATAAGCCAGGTTGTCAATCTTTCATTTTTCGGTGTGACACATATTTGGAGGGTCTCTATTGGATTTGCTGTTTGTGGGTGTCCTCTGCTTCCGTTTTTGCAAGTTTCTTCACATTGCTCTCTTCCCCTGCTACTTTTCTTCCCCGTTGGCTTACGCCGTCGACTCGAGACTGGTGGTCACGTACGAGGTTTTCGTTGCTCGGCGACATGCTCGACCTCCTCATCCTTATCCGGCAAAAAGTAGTGCGGTGGGATGGATATGTCTGTCTGACTTTTTGTTTTAGCGGTGGTGGAGTGATGACTCGTGGAGGTTATTCTTTTGAGAATTCCACATACTCTTGCTTTTCAAGTGGTTGTTTGGCGTTTTACTTCGGTGAAGGAGTGGAGAGTGGAGACGATGACAACGGAAATCTTTCCAGCTGCTGATGCGTTGGCACTCGTGACATTTGGGCCACTCTCTTAGGCCTATTGGGCCGGATCTATTTTTTTGTTCATTGTTTTGCAGGGTAGCTTGCACTTCAGGTTGGTGATGCGGCCCGTAACTTTTGGCACGAGTAAGCGGACTCTGATCCTAGGTGGAGGCACGGAGAACTCTAAGGCACTATGGTGTAGTTGCGGAGGAAACTTATATCCTTTTTTAAGGTTTAGTGTTTTTGTCACTCTATTCTTAGGAACTAACAGAGCTGCCCATTTTGTGGCATAAAGGGCTTTTTCATCGGCAGATCGATTAGTATTGACTGCCGTTACTTTTACCTATTGTAAACATATCTGTCTACTATTTTATCTGACTATGATAATAATAAAAATTAGCTAGCAACAACGTGACACGGTGACAGTATGTTACGTGATTAATCTGTATGTAGTTTTGTATGTCCAACTTTAATTTAATAAAGATACTGCATTTAAAAGTTTATATGAATTACAAAATATTATTAGAAATTTATAAGTTAACAGTAATCAATATTTTGATGTCAAAGTTAGAGCACAACGTGCTCCGAATTCTTAAAAGTTTTGAGAGAAATAAACCATGCTACGTTGGGGGAATCCAGAATAAACCTACTCCAGTGTTCAAAATGATTGTGTACGTCTCGGGAGGAGATAATCAAATAACAGTTTTAATAAAACTTATTATAGTAATTAATAAAGTAATATTTATTTTTTATTCAACTTTTTTCGGATTCTTTTATATTATACAAATTTATCAAAATACTAAAAATTAACTAAATATTAAATTTTAGTTAACAATTTTGTTAGTAATATTGACTTGATAATATGATACTGACTTGGAAGATACACATGTAGGTAAAATTATAATTTTTTGTATTTTAACAAAGAAAAGAGTTACAAAATTATTAAATAATAACGTAAAAATAACTAATATTTTTATGCATTATGAAAAATTTGAATAATTAATAGGATTTTAATAGATTTAAATAATATTAAAAATACTGAATTTTTTTTTAATAAAAAATAGACAATACCCTAATTATTATTCTCTTTTTCCTTCCACTTTTCCTTTTTTTCTTTTGATGAAAAGCACAAGTACATCATATAGTATGACCATCTCAGTGCACTACCACTATACATCTAACAAAACCTGACCACTACTTCATTATACAACAACCTAAAAGAAGAATACAGCAGACAAAAGACATGCCTTTGAACCCTCAATTATGAAACCAGAGAGGCTTTATCCAGGCTGCAAGCAGAACTTTTCCTTTCTTACTTATCTTTCATTGTGATTTTATGTAAAAATCACACTTTTATGACATGAGATAAATATATATACATATTTAGTGCCTAAAAATATTTTTTTATAAGTAAATCCTGAGATATTGATGAAAATTACATTTTAGTATCTAAATCTTTTTCCCCTTACATTTTGATAACTGAAATATTAAAAATTTACAAATAGGTCCAATGTTATGGTATGCTTTAAGAAACTTGTGTTCTGTTTTTAAAAACTTGTGGTATGCTTTAATGAACTTATTGTATGGTTTATGAAGTTTCTTTGTATTGTGTTTTAAGAAATTTGTGGTATTATGAGGTTATGTTGTGCTTTAATAAACTTGTTATTTGTTTTATGAGATTTCTGGTATACTTCAGGGGACTTGTGGTGTGTTTTAAGTAACTTTTGGTATGTTTTTAGAAACTTGTGGTATGTTCCTCTCCTAAGGACGACAACAAAACCCGAACCCACGGGTACCCTACCAAACCCAACCCGGTCAACACGGGTATAACCCGTGTTTAGGTATACCCACCCCATGGATACCTGCCCACACCCATATAATTAATTTTCTCGGTATATTTAGTATTCTAAGCAACTAATCTTATTTATGTTTGTGGAGACATAACTAATTTTTTCTTTCTAATTTTGTAGAATGAAGTTGATATTATCGAGTGGAGAGTGAAGAAGCTTAATTGACAAGGAAGAAGAAGCTTTAAATTAATCATGTTGTTTATGGATAATTTGTGATTTGCTTTTATTCTCTTGAGTTTTCTAGATTGATGTTGAACAATTTGTATGGTTAATTTGTGATATGCTTGAATTTTCTAGAATGGTGTTTTATATAAGGATAATTTGTATTCAGAGATTGATATTTAACTTTTATTATGATAGGAACTTGTTATTGTAAATTTTTTACGACAAAACCCCATGGGTAACCCAGCTGGTTGGGTTGGGTTTGAGTTTTCCAAACCCAATGAATTTTACCCCGGGTTTTTTTTTACAGATAAACACATGAGTTTGAATTTGAATTTGACCAAACATGACCTAACCCGACCCATTGCCATCCCTTCCCCCTCTTCCCCATTCATATTCTGCATTGCTTTCATTGAGATTCACATACAAATTATAGTTTAACACCTAAACTTAATAAATCTTAATATTTAGTGTGTAAAATTAAAATTTTAACATATAAGTTCTAAAAATATTGATGTATAAGTATATCTAGTACCTAAATATTTTCTCCCTCACATTTTGATATCTAAACTTTTTAAAATTTACAAATGTCGGCTCTTCTGTTAAGAAACTTCTACTATGCTTTAAGAAACTTTGATGTGCTTCACGGGAGTTCTAGTCTACTCTAAGGAACTTGTGATTTACTTTAAGAAACTTGTTTTGATAAACTTGTGATATGCTTTACATAATATAGTCAGCGAAAGAGATTGAAGTAAATATATTGAAATAAATGTATTTAAAAGTGCAGACAATTAGTGTATTTTATAATGTTTTCAAGATATGTATATATTAAGTTTAATTAATTTAGGATATGAAAACACGGTATAGTTATTTATGATAACCAATTAGTCTATTATTTCTTTATATCATTATATGTATGAAAAATATTTATATAGTTTTTAATTTTGTAAATTTTAAAAATAAAAATTATTCAAAAGGGCATACCTTGTACGATCTCATGCCTCCGCCACTTGTAGAGCATGGTGTAGGATTATACCATAAGATGTACTATAATGATAGGAATATGTCATTGTGTAGTATACATGGTGATTGATTGTACTAACTACTAATCTTCATCCACCACGGTTGACCATTTTCTACCACAATCTACCACAATAGTCATATATTTCATATTTGTTTAAAAAAATGCCTTTATTGAGCCGCCTAGCAACTTCGATCTCTTAAAGATCCGGAGAGCTTGGTGTGTTAAAAGCGTGGTCCATGAAACCGTACTGGAGACTGTACCGGTAAAGTCAATGGTAGAGTATTTTATAGTAAAACCGTGGTTTAACCGTAATTCAACCGTTATACCGGTAAATACAACCTACCGGTTTAGCCTCCAATACTGGTATTTCGTGGCTGAATCGCCGGTACGGTACGGTTTCATGGACACTGGTTAAAAGCCATTGATGGCCTCCATTGGGGTGGGCAACGGGACGGGATACCCGTCCCGTTTGAAATGAGTATTCAATCTCAATTGGAGATCAATCTCCCATGCATATTTCAAATCTGTACGAGTTAATGGGTACCCATTTTACGTATGGGACCATGTTGCTGGTACGATTAGGGGTTAAAGGGTAGTTTAGTATTTTATTAGATTTAGTCGATTAGGGTTTATGGTCAGCATCTATATAATGTACTTTAGTTCTATCATTAGAGACAGGAATGAAAAACCTAATCAAAGTATTGTTAGAATTATCCCTCCTCTCTAGTCTCTTTCAAGAACCCTAATCCCAATTCTAAATCATCCAATTATGCCCAATTCTACTCTCAACCAATCTAAATCTCTTTCTAAACTCTATTTTGTTATGTTAATCTGGGTGCCCAAGATCCGTGCCTACAACATACCAATAACGAGTATCCATACTATTTATAAATACCCGTCCACTAAACCTAGCAAATCTTCCGCGCCTACATTCTCGCCAGCTCACCTCAACATCCTCGACACATACCCAGCAGCAATAAGGGCCAAGATCAGGTGACTAAGGGGGGGTCCCCTTAGTCATGTGACTAAATGCATCTCAACCATCCAACCTCATTTAAATTCAAAGACTCAGATTAATCCAATTTAATGAAGGACAATATAGTAATTAAATTATTTTATTATTTTTCAATTATTAATTAATTAAAAAATAACGTGCCCACTGGCCGCCGCTCGTATTCCCTCCCGCCGGCTTACCTTTGCTCCGCCCGCCACTTTTATTCTCAGCGGCGCCGGTGATGGGAATAATCCCCCTGCCACTGCCATTTTTATTCCTTTGCCCTGCTGAGAGAGAGAGGGGAGGAAAGCCACTGCCATTTTTTCTCCTTTGCCCTGCTGCCATTCCTATGCAGAGAGAGAGAGAGCCACTGCCATTTTTTTCCCTTTGCCCTGCTGCCATTCCTATGCAAAGAGAGAGAGAGAGAGAGAGAGAGAGATTTCCGATGACCGGAGGAAATTTTCCGGCGACAGTGTTGAATTTGTGATGTTTGCTGACCTATTTTGTAATGTTTGTATAGATTAGGTTTGTATTGATTGTCATTTTTAGTGACATTTTGTACGGTTAGTATGCTTTGTACTGTTTGTCGGTTTATTTTGTAATGTTTGTACGCTTTGTTATTTTGTAATGTTTGTCAGTTTTTTTGTAATGTTCGTAAACTTTGTTATTTTTGTGAACCATGTTTATCATTTTTGTCAACCATGTATGTAATGTTTTTTTTTGTCTAAAAAACAACCTGGTTGACTTTTGGATGGAACTTCTCTATATAGGGATAAAGCCTCCAAAGTCAACCCAGGTGTTTTTTCCCGTTCGTATGGATTGTCGGTCTAGTTTGTCATTTTGGTCCACCAGGTTCGTACTGTTTGTATGTCTAAAAAACACCCGGGTTGACTTTGGGAAGGAGCCCCTCTATATAGGGATGGAGCCTCCAAAGTCAACCCGGGTGTTTTTTCCTGTTCGTATGGATTGTCGGTCTAGTTTGTCATTTTTGTCCACCATGTTCGTACTGTTTGTATGTCTAAAAAACACCCGGGTTGACTTTGGGAAGGAGCCCCTCTATATAGGGATGGAGCCTCCAAAGTCAACCCGGTTGTTTTTTCTTTTTGTATGGTTTGTATTGTTTGTCAGTCTAGTTTGTATTGTTTGTACAGTTCATACGTTTGTAATATTTGTATGTTTTGTCGCTCTAGTTTGTACTGTTCGTATGTTTGTATGGTTTGTACTGATTGTAAATCCGGTTTGTATACTTCGTAATTTTCCATAATACCCAAACTATCCCTGTCATTAATTAAATAGCCCTTCCCACTTTTTAACCATTGGATTGAAGTGTCCAGATCTAATGGCTAGGAGGGGCTTAGTCAAATGACTAAGGACCCCCCTTAGTCACCAGATCCGCTCTCCAGCAATAATGGCCCAACTGTTGTGCCTTAGCAACATCTCAACCTTCTCAACCAACCCCTTCAGGCAACATCCGATCAAGAGTGCATTCGGAACCCGGCCATCATAGAAAAATGAAAGTGAAAGGAAAGGAAGAATAATGGAAACAAACAAACAACAAACGTTCACGTGAACTTTGGTGAGGAGGGAAATGAAATTGAGGTGGACTACTGCTGCTCTGCTGGCCTTGCAATATTTCTCCATGTGTAGCTTATTCATCATGCAATGCAAACCCCAACCCAACATGCACATATTACATATATTGTGGTTATAGTATTTGATTTTGCACAGTCCCCATTCCTCCAGAAAATTCTCAGCTTCTTCAAGCTCCCTCAGTTTCATCAAAGAGCCGATCATGTTCAAGTAGTCCCTACTATGCTGTTTGCTTGGCATTAGCAATGCCCCACAGCCTCAATACCTCATCCTTGTTCCCTAGATTGGCATGGATTAATGGGTATAACAGGTAATCCGCGGATATCCAAAGTAGTGATTCTAGATCTCAAGTCCCATCCCGTAAAAAAATTAAGGGTATTTGAGTACCCCATAACATAAAAACGGTACAGATACATGTATACCCAAATACCCGTTTCCTGTTGCCCACCTCTAGGCTCCACCTCTGTGATACTTGTGTAACAAGGTTCCACCAGAGAAGTCCCAAATAAACCTCCTTCAATGTTCATGATGACCTTGGACCTATTTCTGTCTCGCAATTGTAATTGAGTCGGTTATCTAGTTTCACCCAGTTGTGACTATTTAATTGTGTTAAAATGGATTGGTATAATCGATAATGTGAGAAAATAAAGAATACACAAAATTAATATGATTCACTAACACAATGTGTGTTAGTTAGCCCACGAGATGAAGAGATGCAGTTTCACTATATATAGTTGATGAGATTCCGATTAAAGGGAAATATATAACAATATATTACCCAAATGATTTTCAATCGAGGATAGAATCCAATTCAACAAATTCCAACCACATGAATTGTTAGCCAAATTGTGTGGATTCGCAGTGTCTAGAGATAGAAAACATATAGAGAGTAGAAGTCTACGAATGCCTTTATTGCGTAGGAATGTGTATAATTGAGTTATTAAAAAGAGGGTACTCCTTCATACCTAAATATTCTATGTATAATACCCAAATTTCTTTGTCATGCACTAATAATCTCTCCACCAATAATTTTTCATAGGAATAAGCAATGCAGTCAAAATCGCGCTTTTAAAACTTAAAAATTTACGCTTTCATTTTTTTGGGTCACCAAAACACTTCTATGTAGAATCGTGATTTTCTCTTACAAATATAGTCAAAATTTACGTTTTAAAACTTAAAATCTTACGGTTTTACGCTTCTAGGTCACCCAACCGCTTTTAGATAGAATCGCGCTTTTGACTACTTTGGGAATAAGTTTGGGAGTGTATGAGAAAGTTTAAGTATGAAATGGATTTTCAAAGAATGTTGAGGTATGGAATGGAAATGGAATAAGGAAAAGGATGGTAAAGGGAAGAAGAAGAAAAGGGGGAGGTAAAGGAGAGAGAGGTGGGTAAGGGAAAATTTGTCAGTAATAGTTTAATATTTCGTAAATGACCAACTTATTACTTATGTGTAGTGGTTGAAAGAAGGACTATATTTACCTCCAACTCGGTTTGGACTTTGGAGGCTCTCCCTACAACCCGTACACATGTGTTCAGTCTATTGGCTGAAATAATTATTTTATTTTTCTTTCCCAACACCATTAACGCTAACGGAAAGGGACAGATGTAAGAATTATTGGTGAATACCATTGTTGGCGCAAAAATAATAATTAGCCTACTATAGTAAATCTAGCAAAAACATTTAGGGGTCGTTTGGGGAACATGAGTTTAAATCTACAGATTGCTAACAATTTAAAGATTCTAATTCTTCGGATTGTTGAAAACAGATTTTAAAATGTTTATTGTTTGGTAACTGTGATTGTTAACATTCAATTAAAATAAAAAATTTAGTTTTATACTAAATGACATGTTTATCCTTAATAAAAAAATTAGAGTGGTTCGAGAAATATTAAAAACTTTATTGATAAATATATTTCATGTGATAAATAAATAAAATAAAGAGAAAAACTAGGAGAAAAAAAACTTCACGAATCAAGATATAGAATCTCTCTGATTATGAGAGATTTAATATCCGCGGATTTTAGAGATTTGAAATCTCTAAAGATAGAATCCACAATACAAAAAATAACAAAAAAACATAACTTTCTACAAAATCTACGGATTCAGTGAATACATATCCTGAATCTTGTTCTCCAAACCAGCCCTTAATAGCCTTCTTACTAGGAGTAAAATTAAGGATTTTGAGAGGCATGCTGATGCTAGTGTAGATGAATACGTGATCCACTAGAATACAAATATAAAAGAACATAAAATAAATATTGTATACATATTTAGTATGTGAAATATCAAACAGATAAAGCAAAATGAGATGCCATTAAAATAGTGCAAGAACCTGACCATTAGATTCGTTTAATATCATATGGATAATAAAAGAATTTTTACTAGCAAGCTATGATGTTGTATCTTAACCTGTATGTAAAATCACAATATCAACCTTGTAATTGTTTAGGAAAACATTTTTCCTTTTCTTTTTAATTTGAAGGTACTGTGAGGAATAGTCCTTTAGGATATTTAGGAGCTGGAATGTTCATCTCATTCATATATGTCTTCTGTATGGAGTAACATTTTTACTTTCTTGGCTATCACAATGCAAGCACAATGCTTGCATGTTATTTTGATGCTTCAAAAAGGAGTTGATTTATCCTATACATGATGCTACTACTAATCTTGAGTCACCAATTAATTAATAATAATATAAGTACTGTTTGTACCACCTACCTCTGGATACGAATAATAATTAGTAGTAGCGTGGCTAGGACTTGACTTGCGATCCACTCGTCCGATCTCGTCGGGAAGAAGAGATCCTGTGGAAAAATGGGAATGTCTCCAAATTGTACTCCGATGATCATGTGAGTATATTGCATAAAGTGAGTTGAGAGAATATTTAGAGAGAGTAAAAACCAAAGTGTAAAGTGAGGATGAAGAAGTTGAGTCCCCTGCCCTCCCTGGAAGGATTGGAAACCATTATATAGTTGTAGCGGGCATCAGATTAGGCTTCACTGTTGGATGTCGCCAGTTAGACATCACTGATAGTACTCCTAGCTGATGTGCCACTACTCTATCTATCGTACGATAGACTTCTTAATTTGATGTCACTAATAAGTAATAACACTCCCAATAATAAGTTAAAATCGTTTTTGGCATCCTATTAGAGAAAACTAATTAAGTTAGAATCACTAGTCACTACTTGTCTACTCATCATGCATTCGGCCCTAGCCAACCAAACGTATCATAGACTAACCCATTAATTGGGAGAGGGGCTGTTGAAACGAGATCATTACAAACAAACAATAAAAAAAGTGTAGAATTATTGATTAAGGTGGGGGCGGTACGGTAAGCACGAGATATGGCCGCGATTAGGGAAATCTTAACGAAAATGAAAGGTTGGATAATTAATTAATGCCAGATTCCGCAAAATAAGTCTCACGAGGCGACAGTGCAGTAATATAATCCGTCTTTAAGAGAAAAAAGTACAGTGATGTAAGAAAAGCAAACCAACTGAGTCTAATTGGAATTGTCGAAATCAATGCATTTTATGAATTAGAATGTTTTTCTCATGCAACTTCTTGTCAATATTCTGTTCAAATTTCGTGTGCACATATCTATTCAAGGAATCGGTTAAAAGTATGAATAATTATTATCATTGTTGGGCGGCATAGGCTTTTAGATACAAATGAAACTTGTATCATAATGTCAAATGAGATTTGTATTCTAGGATGGAGTCTAGTTAAAGGTAAAAGTTCAGTTTGTACTATAAATAAATTTATAATTTTATGTTTGTACTATAAATGAATTTGTACATTTATATCAAAATACAAATTCATTAGATGACATTTTGGTCGACGATTACATATCCGAATATGATCTGGTTTTGTATCCTATATGAACCTTTATTATATGGTCTTTCCCCAGTATAACGCTTTAGATTAGGGGTGGGAAACCGTTCGGTTTAACCCGGTCTTTTAGATGAGAATTGTGCCAATGAACAACCCGAAACTGGATTGGATTGAAAAGAGTTTCAATCGTGACTGGATTGGATTGAAAAGAATATGGTCCGGTTTTAACCTGAAAATCGAAAAGACACAATTCTCGTCTCAAAATGTCACGTAACTCAAAATACATTAGACATAAAAAAAAACTTTCATCTTCTTTGTGGTGAAGGCAAGGCCGAGAGTAGCGAGCAGGACGTGGTGGTTGATTGTAGCTGGTGGAAAGGAAATTGGACAATAGTAGTTTGAGTGCAATATGCTTGGCCAAGGATCAAGTCCATCATGAGAGGACTAAACACATCGACGTGAGGTATCATTTTTTGAGGACAGAGAAGAGGATTAAGGTGAAGAAGGTTGGCACCGCGGATAATCCTGCTGACATGTTCACGAAGCCGGTTCCACATGACAAGTTCCAACACTGCTTGGACTTGCTGAATGACTTGAGTGGGTGACTCCGCCCTACGGGGCATTGATGGCAGCAAAGAGAGAAGGAGCAGAATACATCAAAGATTTCAGAGGAAGAGGATTCAAGTCAAGGTGGAGATTTGTTGATGTGACTTGAATCAGACTATCAGCCGTTACGACTGGAAGTCATGGGGTCTCGATGTATGGTCCATACACGTTTGTGTTATCGGTTTTGGGCCTGGTCTGTAATCGTTTCCTTTACCATATTGGATTAGGTTTAGACCCACATGGAGAAGTATAATACTTCTCATCTCCTCTGTAATCTGTAATCTCCTCGATATAGTGAAACTGACTCTCTCCTGCCCATGGACTAGCTAACACACATTGTGTTAGTGAACCACGTAAATCGTGTGTCTGTTTTCGATTCTCGCTTTCGTATTATTGCTTTCTCGATTCCAAAGACTTCCTGATCCCTAGCAGCACAGTTATAACAAACCTCTTTTTGACAATGTTTTTGACTCTCATCTTCAAGCTCGCTCTTTTCTCCCAATTGCATAAGCTTATAAATGGTGATATTATTTCTTTTTATATCTAATTGTCTTTCCCTGTGTTTCTTTTGGGAGCATAATTAAAGGTTTTTGTTTCACATATGGGAGAACAAAATGCAACATGAAGGCACAAAGTTACTTTAACATTGGGTCTTCAAATTTAGCTCCCATGTATTGAGCATATGAGATCAATTTTCTCTTCCTCCCCCACTGTTTAAACTACCTCTTCTTTCACATGAAAATATTAATGCTGAAGTTAACAATGAGGCATCTAAAGGTTCAACTTCTAATTATAACTTTCGCAGTGCACAAAATAATCCTTTGGTTTTTCTTTTATAGCTTGAGCCCTTGACCCAAGTTAAGAATGCTCAGTCTGAATCTTGGCACTAGGTCATTTCTGGTTTCTCTAATAGCTTCTATAACGAAACTCTCTTACATGCATGCATGCAAAATGGTCACAAATTCTATGACATATTAGTTTGTGCAAAATAAGTAAGGTTAATGTTGTATCGAGTAGGGTTTTTAGGTCGCCATGCTACATCTTCAACATGCTACTTCATATTGTTGATCAATCTCTAATGTGCCCTGTATCTTCTTTCGCATCGTATAATTTCATATCTATAATGTGTACCGTGACGAATAAAGACGGTAACTATTGAGAATATATATTTGATTAAACTACATGTGAATGGACAATCATTTTCTTTTATGATTAAGATGAATTATGTGTGTATAATGGAAGAAAACTCTTATGTTTCGTTCTGTTTGAAATATAAAATAAACAGACACCATTTTCTTTCTAAATATTATTATTAGTTATTTATTTTTGTTATTTATTGTTATATTCTTTTATCAGTACCGAACAATTATACATTATAAATCATAACAACATATAATCAAACTCTCCCGACCAAACGCCGGGCCCGGTGCTAGTCCGTATAATACAAGTTTTTCTAAACCCAATGGAAATAGAGGCTCCCCATCTTAACCCGCTGGGCTCGTCCCGAAAGATCTTCATTAGTCAGGTTCCTAGCATACCTGAGGCCCACTCGTTTGTTCCGTAGTGGGCCCAACGCAGTCTCTATCCACTATCCAGCCCCTGATTTCCAAGAAAATTCAACCCAAATCTCAAACCCAGAGTGAGCCCACTTTCCAACCAAGTTCCAACAAAGGGTTGGTAAAGGGTAGGCGGTTGATGATGAACGGAACCTTTCAAGGCCAGCTATCCCATTCCCAACTACAACCCGGTAGATCTATAAATACACACTCAAACTAACGCCCTTCAATATATATATAAGGTCGTATTTATCATCACCACGTACAACAATATATAGAGAAACAAATTACCAGCCGTTTTCCTATTTACAGTTAATCAGCACAGGATGGCGATTAAGAGCAAAGTGCTTGTCGTCGGCGGGACGGGCTACATCGGGCGGCGGATCGTGGCGGCGAGCCTGGCTCAGGGCCACACCACTTACGTGCTGAAGCGGCCGGAGAGCGGTTTGGACATCGAGAAGCTCCAGATCCTGCTGTCCTTCAAGAAGCAAGGCGCTCACCTCGTGGAGGCCTCTTTTTCCGACCAGGACAGCCTCGTCCGCGCCGTCAAGCTCGCCGACGTCGTCATATGCACCATGTCTGGCGTTCACTTCCGGTCCCACAACATCCTGCTCCAGCTCAAGCTCGTCGAAGCCATCAAGCGAGCTGGAAACGTCAAGGTATATATATTATGTTCGTATATACTTGACTTTTGGTCCAAATTACTGCTTTGATTGACTTTTATGTGTTTTTGTTAATTACTTAGGTTCGGTGTGTTGTTCTTAATTTCTCTAGAAAAAAAGTATGCTTCGACGACAAACTTGAGCACAAACAGTAGAGTTGACGTGAACTTTGAATCTAATGTTGATACACGTGACTCTATAGTATAAATACTGGAGACACGATTTGGATCGGACGCATATTTATCGAGTCATAAATCTGAATGAGGGGTGAATATGGACTGTGGTAATTGGTAAAAGCGCTAAAATTTACAAAAAGTATTCTATTTTCTAAATTTAGTATAAAATTACATGTAATTTTATCTATATTTGAAAGTTATAAGAGTTTCAACCTAACTCTACCACCACATGTGTGTGAAAAATTAGGAAAATCTGGGGTGGTACTGGACTCAACCGAGTTTGTATTTGTAAAGTATAATTAGTACAAATCTTATTACATAGATTAAGAGTGTTATTACCTAATTTTTTTCAGAATTTTATCTCCTATCAAAGTTGTATAATATTGTAATACTATTCCAGTGGCGTAGCAAAAAACGGTAACAAGGAGCTAAAATATATATACATAACGAATTTGAACTGTGTGGTAATTGAAAGGGATAAAATCGTACCACCTCCCAACTTAATTACAAAATTTACATTTTACACTCCCAACTGCTATTCGTACTACTCATGATGACATAACTAGCTAAGAGATTAATGTTAATACGAAACTTTTATATATAATTTGGTTAATGCATATCATGTATGTTTATATATATATAGCGGTTCGTGCCGTCGGAGTTCGGGATGGATCCGGCGAGGATGGGAGGCGCGTTGGAGCCAGGCAACGAGACTTTCGAGCAGAAGATGGTGGTGAGGAAGGCCATCGAAGACGCCAACATCCCGCACACTTACGTCTCCGCCAACTGCTTCGCCGGTTACTTCGTCGGCAATCTCTCCCAGCTCGGAACCCTCACCCCTCCCTCTCGCGACCAACAGGTCGTTATCTATGGCGGTGGGAACGTCAAGGGTAAGTGAAGTAACTCCTAATTCAAATTCAACCTAGCCAGCCACCTAATCATTCCGACACACGTATATATATGCTTTCGTAAAACAGTAATACTAATTATTATAGTTACTTAATTTAAGTGCTCTGTTGTTGTTGTTGTTGTTGGTTGTTAGGTCCCTTAATTCTTAATTTGACTATATAATAATCCACCTACGTTTCTGTCAATCTACCTCGAATCAATGAACATAACAGTAAAAGACACGAGATTTAACGTGGTTCGGCCTTTCAGAAAGGCTTTACTCCACGGTGGCTAATAGGGTTCTTAGTTTCATTAATTCGCCATTAAGCCAAAAGTAGGCTTAAATAGGCAGCCACAAACACGTAGAGGGTTCAGCCACAAACCCCAACGTGTATCCGTCACAGTCCACATACAAAATATATTTACAAGTTTGGTCCTCTAATTTTACATAATCCAACATCCCCCCTCAAACTGATGGTGCTTGACGCAACATCAGTTTGTGTGACAAATACCAATGACGACTGGAAGAAACCGCCTTCGTAAGAAGATCGGCAGGCTGATCATCAGTATGGAGATACTTCAACTGCATCCACCCGTCCGAGACAAGCTGCCGAATGTAATGAACGTGGATCTCGATATGTTTCGTGCGCTCGTGTAGAACCGGATTTGTAGCAATTCGAATAGCACTCATATTATCTGCGTACAAAGTAACCGGAGTGGGACACGAAATACCCAAGTCTTCGAGAAGACGATGCAACCAGACCAGCTCAGAACTGACGTCAGACATAGACCGATACTCGGCCTCTGTAGAGGACTTGGAAACTCGATCCTGCTTCTTGCAACGCCAAGAAATGAGAGAGGAACCAAACTTAACACACCAACCAGATGTAGAACGTCGAGTGTCAAGACAGCCTGCGTAGTCTGCATCTGCATAGGCCGATAAAGAAAGATCACCAATGGAAGGAAAGAAGAGACCAACCTCAGCCGTGCCACTCAAGTAACGAAGAATCCGATAAACAGCATCCAAATGCAACGTCCGGGGAGAGGCCATGAACTGACTGACAATCTGAACAGCGTAGGAAATGTCAGGACGAGTAGAAGTTAAGTAGATGAGGCTGCCAACCAGACTGCGATACATAGAACCATCCGACGAAGATAGAACATCACCACTCTCACTGCACAATTTCAAATTTTGCTCCATAGGTGTGACCGCAGGTTTGCAGTCAGTAAGTCGTGCCTGTTCCAGGATATCCAAGATATATTTATGTTGAGAAACAAATAAACCATGACTAGAGCGCTGAACTTCCAAACCCAAAAAATACGATAGATTTCCCAACTCCTTGAGACGAAAGGCCTTGTTCAAAACATCAGTCAACTCCCGAATGCCTGCAGAATCATCTCCAGTCACGATCATGTCGTCCACATAAATCAAGAGAACTGTCAGACCATGGATAGTCGACCGAGTGAACAGTGATGGATCATTGGCACTCTGTACAAAACCAGCCTGTAGAATCGTAGTATGAAATTTTTCAAACCACGCACGAGGAGCCTGTTTTAACCCATAGAGAGACCGATGTAATAAACAGACAGTCGAACTGTCTCCCTTAGTATAACCCGGAGGACGCTCCATGTAAATGGTTTCCTTCAAATCACCATGAAGGAAAGCATTTTTAACATCAAGCTGTACAAGAGGCCATTTCTGTAGGGCAGCCACAGCCAACACAGTACGGACAGTTTGCATCTTAGCAACCGGTGCAAAAGTGTCCTCGTAATCGATACCAAATTCTTGTTTGAAGCCCTGAGCAACAACGCGAGCTCGAAACCGCTCCAATGTCCCATCTGGTTTGAGTTTAACAGTGTAAACCCAGCGAGACCCCACAACATTTTGATCCACAGGACGAGGAACAAGAGTCCAAGTATTTTGAGCTTCGAGCGCATCCTTTTCCTCATCCATAGCGCGTTCCCAATTTTCATTGCCACAAGCCTGGCGATATGAAGTAGGAATTGGAATAGCAAGAGCATCCGCCGAGAAGGTTACATAGTCATGTGATCTAGGCGGGGGCTGGCCGAAGTTACTCCTATTGGAGCGACGCAGCACTGGCACGTCGAGAGGAGGAGACACCGGGGGAGATGGCCCGGAGGAGCTAGAAGAGCTAGACGATGACGAGCTTGAGGAAGGGCTCGTAGAAGACGGTGTAACAGGCTCATGTGACGGGGAGGAATCTGTGGAAGTGGACTCGGAATGAGAAGAAAAACCAGGGGGATCGATAGTAGGCGGCTGAGGTGAGGCGGATGGAGTGACCATTTCTAGTAGAGTAGCCAGCGGCAGCGAGTCAAGAAAAGAAATATCAGGGGGGTCTTTGGAAACCAGCTTGTAGTGGAGAAGATGTTCCATGAAAACTACATGAGGGGAGATACGAACTCGTCGAGCAGCAGTGTCATAACATAGATAACCCTTTTGACGATCGCTGTACCCAATAAAGACACAAGTCGCAACCTTAGGGGCCAATTTGTGTCGTTCCTTTGCCGAGAGCAAGACAAAACAGCGACAACCAAACACACGCAGGCGTGTGTAGTCCGGGTGTTTTCCAAAGAGCATGAAGTAAGGTGAATGCTGATTAAGAACAGGAGTGACCTGGCGGTTTATCAAATGAACGACAGTGTGCACTGCCTCGACCCAAAAATCAACAGGAACATGAGAGTGAATCAGCAAAGCCCGAGTAAGGTCTAGTACATGGCGGTGTTTCCTTTCTACCAAGCCATTTTGCTGTGAAACACCCGGACATGAGAGTTGCGAGATAATTCCATGCTGCTTATAGAAATCAAGTAAAGGAGTAGAGTTAAATTCACCACCAGGATCGGAGCGGATAACCTTGACCGTCTTACCAAACTGAGTACGGACCATCTGAATAAACTCAAGCGCTATACCACAAAGGTCAGATTTCTTACGCAAAAAGTAAACCCAACAATAGCGAGTAGCATGATCGATGAATAACGCAAAGTAGCGATATCCCAGGCGAGAAGTAGTGGGAGGAGGACCCCACAGATCAGTATGAACCAAATCAAAAGCTGCAGCATATTGCGTATCACTAGATCCAAAAGAAATCTGAGTCATTTTTGCTTGAATGCAACTAACACAAGGAGTATCATAATCAGAATGAGAACCCAAAACCCCAGGAAGAAGTTTATTCCGAAACATCGTTTTCAAACGGACAGAATGGGGATGACCCAAACGAGAATGCCACAAATTCCAGTCTTCCACAGAAACAGAATAAGAAAGTAAATCACTAATAGAAGGTGCACCCTCTTCCTTGTTGCCAAACGATGACTCCGATGACTCCAAGGTGTCCAAGGTATAGGTGCGTCCACGTTTCGATCCTTTACCCAGCATCCTCCCCGTTCTCCGATCCTGTACCACACACCCATCGGAATCAAAAATAACACGACATCCAGTCTCAGCTAACTGACCAACAGATGCAAGATTAGGAACCAGCCCAGGAACATAAAGTGTATCAGGTAACAGAAGGTGAGGCTGTTGAATTGTACCCTTCCCGTGAACAGGAAGCCGAGACCCATTGGCGACTTGTAGTTCAAGAGATGGCACACTTTGCAAGTTTAAGAACTTATCACGAGTACTAGACATATGATTATAAGCTGCTGAATCAAGATGCCAAGTAGCTGAAGTACCTGTTTGGGGGGCAGCAGAGAATACAGACTGTAGGGCAGAAGGCAGAACCTTCTGAAGTGCAGATTGAACCATTTGTTCGATCGCATCAGAGGAGAGGGCCGCAGGAGCAGGCGGAGCTCCAAGCAACCCGGCGACGGGAGGTGGCGATGGGAGACTTGATGAGGGAAGATGAACGCCGTACGCAGGAACAGGTGCAGCCGAACGTGACCCGCTAGCCTTCCCGCGACGAGCTAAGCTCGGACAGTCAAGAACAATATGACCCGCCGTCTTGCAATAGTTACACTGATTACGCTTGCGGCAGTGAATCTGAACATGACCTTTTTCCCGGCAGAAGTGACACTCAACATGGGAAGGTACAGGGCGCTGAAACTGAGGTTTGCCGGAACGACCGACAGCAAATGCCGTATCAGAACTGAAGGAACCATGATCAACCTGAGCTTGACTGCGCAACCTGGTCTCTTCGCGAATGAGTTCAGCGACCGCATCATCAATAGCAGTGACGTTGCGGTGAAGCAGCGAGGCACGAACCGGTTCAAATTCGGGGCGCAACTTGGCCAAGAACTGCATAAGACGAAGCCGTTTCCTTTCCTGTAGCATAGCGGGAGTAACCTGGCCTTTAGTGATAGCAAGAGAGAGCATGTCTTCTTCAGTCCAAAGATGGAGAGCATCTTGATAGTAACGACGAATATCCGAATCACCTTGAGCCAGATTAACAATAGCAGTAGAGACCTCAAATTGCCGAGAAGCACTAGCCTGTGAGTGGAGTGAGCAAAGATGGTTCCACATTTCATGAGCAGTCGAAAATGACCTCAAACTCAAGGCAATACTAGGCTCGACCGCACCCAGCAACATGGATGTAACCTGGGCGTTATTCGCCGCCCAATCAGCCTTATCTTTGTCGGCAGCAGAATCAGCCGGCATTGCAATAGAACCATCTAGGTAGGGAAACAACCGTTTGCCCTCAATAAAAACTCGAAATTGAAATTCCCAGAGTGGGAAGTTCTTGCCATTGAGACGAGCAGATACATATTCCTTCATTGAATCCATGATGCACGAGATACAGAACAAGCCAAGCAATAACGAGAACCAAAGCAGCAACAGCACCCCGAAGCAGCAAGCAGCAGCGAATGAAGGGGCAGAAGGCAAGACCCAACAAGAAAGGAATACCAATAAAAGAGAAAGAGCAAAAATAGCTCACCCGCAGCAGTAGAACCCAAAGCAATAATAAAGATTCCAAGACCCTTAACTGAGAACACGTTCCAAGCGGCAAAACCAGCGAATGATCACGCAAGGAGCAGAAAGAATAACCCAGCAGCGGCGCAGCTTGATACAAAGCACGTACCCAAAGAAGATGCAAACCACTCGAACTAAACACGATGAACCCCGCGAGGCTCTGATACCATGTCAATCTACCTCGAATCAATGAACATAACAGTAAAAGACACGAGATTTAACGTGGTTCGGCCTTTCAGAAAGGCTTTACTCCACGGTGGCTAATAGGGTTCTTAGTTTCATTAATCCGCCATTAAGCCAAAAGTAGGCTTAAATAGGCAGCCACAAACACGTAGAGGGTTCAGCCACAAACCCCAACGTGTATCCGTCACAGTCCACATACAAAATATATTTACAAGTTTGGTCCTCTAATTTTACATAATCCAACAGTTTCCAAAGTCAGGAATGGCTGGCCAGCTAGAAAAAGCAAACCACTTGCTTTCTGACCATGCACTAAGAATTTCCACCAACTTGTCAAATGATGATATTGACATGTGTCAACAGTAGTATACCTTTGAAGAATGCTTATATATTGCGTCTTGCTGACGTGCTCATGATGTTATATATTGATAATGCGATAAATAGTGACAGTTAACCGAATAATTTTTGGGTTACGTTTGGATCGACGTGGCACGTAAATATGCATGCATGTATATATATATATATATATATATATATAATTCTATAATTCGTTATAATAAATTATGAGCATATGTATTATATACGCAGTGGTGTACGTGGACGAGGACGACGTTGGCACGTATACGATCAAAGCAGTAGACGACGAGCGAACGTTGAACAAGACGGTGTACATAAGGCCGCCTGAGAATGTGATGACTCAGGGAGAGTTGGTTGCCATGTGGGAGAAGCTGAGCGGTCAACAAGTTCAAAAAGTTGACCTTTCCGCCCAAGACTTCCTTGCTTCCATGGAAGGTAACGTCGTCGTACTAATGGAAAGTCTTCGATCTTCATTATTTTTTATATACACTGTATTTATACGGTAGACTTGATACGTATTAGTGTATTCGTGTGTGTGTGTGTGTGTATTTATACGCAGGGAAGGATGTAGCTACACGCGCAGGGATAGGGCATTTCTACCACATATTCTACGAGGGGTGCCTAGCCAATTTCGAGATCGGTGAAGATGCAGCAGAAGCTTCGAGTTTGTATCCAGAAGTGAAGTACACTCGCGTCCATGAGTATTTGCAGATATTCCTTTGAGAGATTATCATATATGTGTACGAGTTAATTTGAATATTTTTGCTGAAGAAGATGTCAACAATGCGGTTCAATAATTTGAGCTATACGTACTATATACGTAGCTCTAGAATAAGCAAGGTTGTGTATGTTCTAATTTGTTTTGTGATCGTTACCTAGTGGGTTGCTGGATGAATGTTAATTCATGATTATGGCGCCTGATTTCAAAGCAAATGATGTTTAAATAATGAACTTGCATCCCATTAAGCGTGAAAACCGTTACCCATGTTTTAGCTATAATACTTCCTACTTTTTTTAGTGTTAGACGTGTTTGCCCGCCACACCGCTTAAAAAGTGGTTGGAATAACGAGGGTAGGACGGGTAGTTCAATACTGACCGGAGAGAGATGAGGTATGAAATTTGATAATGTAATGGGGAGAATAGTTTATTGTTGTATAGTTTTTTTTTAACACGTGATAAAAATAGTGAATTTCAGTAGGAAAGAGACATGAATGATGCAACAAATAAAAAACCAGCCTTGTGAACCAAAATCAAGTACATGTTACCTTGTGAAACAATATTGTTTCTGGTGGAGTAAGTTTTATAGAAACCGAATTTAAGAAAATCGAATAAAAAATCGCCTATCCCGACGGTTTTCGGGAAATGAGCATCTCACAATCGTTGCTAGCTTTTACTCGGCTCGTTGGCTGATTAATTTGCTTTATAAAACTTTCATCTTATCATCATTGTGCTTTCTGGATTTTTGCCAAGCCATGATAAAATCTAAAGAAATCAAGAATGAACAGCACGATTTGGGATAGGAACCACCGTTCCTGTATCCCTACAAAATGGTGGTAAACACGGACTCACCTGCCAAACTGGTTTGGATTGAGATTTTTATCGGGTATCAGGGAACCATGTGATTATAAATTAGACTTGATCAAAACGGGCCAAAACTTGAAATTCAACATGTTTGACCGACCCATGCCAAACTCTAATTATTATTTACTTTTAAAATTTCTATTTGAAAATAAAAAAATAATGAAAGAAAAGAGATGACTGCAATTCGCCATTTGCACATCACTGATTCGGGAATAAAACTATAGAATTTCGAAAGGAATCTGAAAATGTTTAGGATCGTTTTAATGTTAAAAATAACCAAATAGATCTTTATGTTTAGTTTTTAACTAACAAATACCAAACGATTCCCTATAATATACACTATAGTTTAATCATTATGATATCAAATAATTACATAATATATATCTGAAATGATGAAAATTGGACTAATTGGGTTGGTCGAGGTTGAACCATTGAACAACTTTAAAATACATTATATTTTAGCCATTAAGATATAAAATAATAGCATAATATATATTATGCTAGAGAAAATAGCTTGTTTTAGAATGGCAAACTCATGATGTTCATTTGTTTTACTTGATGGGAAAATCCCGTGTAGGTCAGACCCAGTCAACTCTTTTATTTTATGATTAGCGGTTAGCCCATTAGAATCCATGCATTAGTTTATTGTTTATTTTTTTCTTTTTAGCAATAAAAAGGAGTATTGTTTTTGCCTTTTCATATATATTTTACCACCACGGAGAAATAAAAGGACTTAAAGAAAAAAATTGACACTCCTGGACCCGTTTAAATCCATATGTGTACGGTAAGTTGGCCCGTTCCACAGAGGAAAAAGAAAAAAAAAATTGACACTCTCTATTCTACCCTTCTTACAAATGCTCCTGGAGCAGAGAATTTGAAATGGGGGAACTGTTTTTTCCTCTCTGCGATTATATGTTTTTAATTTAAAAAGCACAACAAATGTACTTAGTGTGATTGGTTATGATCTTTGTTTTTCTTTAAAGTGGTCATGGTTCGAATCCTAGTAAGTGTCTTTTTAATGAATAAAAAAAAGTAATTGTGAAGACCAAAATGTCTTCCTACTTTCACTCTGGATGCAGGAAATTTGAAATGAGGCTTCAAGTTTTCTCATTTGGCTTTTATTTATTGTGTAGATTCATATCTTTTTTTCAAAATCGAGTAAAAGTTAATTAGGTCGAATAATTTTTGTGTGGGTACTAGATAGAGAGGTACACTCATTATTACACATAAATTAAGGGACAACGCTTCATAAATGAAAAAGAGATATGATATGTTGAATAACTAAATAAATCTGATTACTTGAAAGATGAAGTCTTTCTGCTTATTCAAAATCTTGTTTGGTGAAAATATGATTTAAGAAGAACCAAAAGGGGAGAAACACAAGTAGATATTGATTCAAAACAAGATAGAACGAGTGGAGAATGTGACAGGACTAGGCGAGACAAGTTGAAAGTAATACGCATGTCATCCCGCCCCACATTACTACGAGTTTGGTAATATTAACTCCAAACAAGTTGGAGAGGTTGGGTTACACGATTCGTTTCAGAAATGATTTAATTAGAGTTTTGATATCTTTTGGTATAAAGTTTAATTAGAGTAGTGGCGAACTCACGACCCTTTGGATACCTCTAAAATTTGAGGAAAAATATTATTGACCCATCGGTAGCAGTTTGAGTTTACGTTAGGAGCGGATTCATGGCCCTTTATGGATGCTCAGGACACCACTATAAAATTTGGGGAAATTTTTCGACCTTCTAATAGTAGTTTGAGTTTGGAGAAAAGAAAAATAGATAGTAACCTTTGTGATTTGAACCCGTAATACAACAATTATTAGAGAAAATATTACACATTACACTACAAATGATTTATTGTTATATTTGAAACATAAATGAAATTACAATCTAAAGTCCTTTAAATCCAATATGGCCAATTTTTATTTAAACTCCAAAAATTATTCCCAATCTCCCACCCTTCTAATACTGATAAAGCTTGCAATTTTATAATGTTTAATTTTTTTACTTGGTTCTTAATATGCAACCTCAAAAGTTTATCTACACTTTGATGAAGCGAATACTAGGTTGTTAATTTGTATGATTTGTCCTAGCCCAGAGAATGAGTTTGCTCTTGACAAGGAGAAGGTCATAAATCGCACTCGATTTTAACTTAATGAATTTGATAAGCTTTCTGACTCATTTTTTCTATGACACTTTAAGAATGTTTATCAATATCATTGTGCAAGATTCAAGAATAATGAGTTATTTCTTTGATTAAAAGGAACAAATGGATTAGTTTAGTTTATGGTGATGAAGACAAAAGTAAATCCATAATATTCATCGGACTATTTGTTTCTTGAACTTGTGTTAATTTTACCAGTTGCAACTTCAAGTGTTGAAATATATTTTTTAGCTTACGCTACATCAAGAACAAGTTTCGAAACTGAATAGGCAATAAATTCGTGAAAGGTTGTCTAGTATGATATATTAAAAAAATTGTTGAGCACGATAGACATTAAATATATTCTACAATTTTTCCAAAATATGAAAATACATCATGGAATCATGTCGTTTTGTAAGGTCTACTAGTTGGATATTTTTCTAATTTGTGAAATTATATTTTAATATTTTAATTTAATTTTGAAAGATGGTACCCCTAAATAAAAATTTTCGGTCTTCCATTGAATTAGAGGGACTTCCACTAAGAGAGTCCAAGGTTATTTGCACACTTAGTTGCTGAGGTCCAGATACGAGTAATTATCAGAATTCAAATCAATGAGTCTAAAATTATAAGTTAGGGTTGTTTGAAGAACAATATTCGAGTCATAGATTCAACATAGAAAAGACTTTTTGTTACTTTTTGTATTGTGGTTTTAACTGTGAGATGATGCAATTGTAATTGACGGGATTGATTTGTTGATAATCATTCACACTTTTAGTGGCTTGGGGGGCAAAACATGAAAGCCATTGGAGATGATGGCCTTCTCAAGCAGGCGGAGTTGAAGGTATGTTCTATATCTTTTTTTTTATAATGGAAGGTATGTTCTATATCTTGCCGAGAGTCATATACTCTTCAATTAGTTATTGTCAAGAAATTGATTGAATCTTTATAAATTAGGGGAAGGATAGAGTTCCTATAAACTTATTACAAAACTAAATTTTGATCCATCAGTTTTAATCACATCTACCTAACCAGAATAACTCGTAATGAACAAAAAAGAAAAGAAGAGGTGGACTAATAATTTCACTCCCTTCTGCCTTTTATGTTTTTTTTTGTCTTTTACTGACATGAATCCAGAGCAGGCAAGTACCAATCAAAGATTTCTTTTTCTAATAAGATTATATATCATTTGTTTTAACTCAGAATTTAAATAATTATATATATAAAGAACGAATTAATTATGATCTACGTAACAATATCTATTTTATTGTAGTATTATCACTAACATATCATCACAATATAATCATATGACATTGGTATGATGATATATAAAATTCTTTTTAACTCGAAATTACAAAAATGTGTAAGAAGAACTCATTAATTATGATATGCACAATGATGGTACCTCTTAAAAAACAAGTGTTTGTTGTCATCTCATTACGGTCATATCATGATCTTACCACTATGGTGCGATAGATAACATTATCGTACCGCTAACATCCTATGACAGTGGTATTATGACATCTATTTTTCTGCTCAACGAGAGACCTCATATTATCTTATCAGTGTTATACCACTATGGTAAGACTTCATAATATCATATCATCATTGTCATACAATGGTCTTACCACTATAGTAAGGCTGACAACACCCTCATACCACTGTCATACCACTATGGCCATCTCGAGGGTATCACTAATCCATTCCTCAAATCCCTTTTCTTCTCCCGGCTTGACTAATCCCTTTTATTCTCTTCTCTTCCTTGTGACATCAACCATGCAAATCCTTTCACAAATTAATTCAACGAAGGAGACCTAACATGAAGGTTGGAGAGTCAGAGTCGCACGAAACAGTTCGATTTAAGAAAGGTGATTGAGCACGGAGGTCGGAGAGACAGAGGGAAGGAAGAAACCATGGACCCTAAGCTGCTCAACTTGCGGAGGATTTGTTAGTGGAAGTTTTTTGATGAATTCCTAGGATAGGTGATGCCTCTCTAAAGTTGTTTTGCAAGCGCCTTAATGTCCTGATGTGCCTCTAACGTTTACTTTCATGTTTTGTTGCTAACCACTTGGAATAGGAGGAATGTAGTGCATGGTTGGTAACCCCTAGTTTGCAGCTTCCCATTTTGCATTCAGTTAAGCTTATAGATAATTATCTTTAGGTTTTGGGTCGCACGAAGTATTTGATTATGTGTCGAGATGGAAGAGGGGACTTTTTTTTGTCTTTAACCCTTTTAAAGAACCATGTGTCTCTCCCCATAGGGCCTAGGATCAATTTCGGACACAAGTTTCTCGTAGACTGGCTATATCTTCTAATTCTTATTTTCCATGCATGTCCTATGCTTCACTAAAGATGGTGGTATGAGGTTTCGATCAGATGTTAGGGTTTAGATAACTGCTATTTAACTTAAGTGTATACTCCATCCATGGATGATGTCTTTTCAGTGTCGATTGCCTCCTGCAATGGACACTTCTATTGCAAGAGCATTGTCTATGAGCTATACAAGGCACCATATTCCTTGAAATCTTCACAAATACTTTGGGAAGATTATATAGATTTCCACACTGGATTTTCAAAGAGTAGATTACATCTGATTGTCCTCTGTTATGTTGAAGATGAATTGTTATTGCAAGCATGGATGCTCATTAATGAGGCAACGAGGAATAAACTATTCTTTCTAACGCTGAACTGCTCCAAAATTTTGGATAGAAGTTTGGTCTGAGGGTGTCTATCAACTGCATCTTGAGGTTAGTGGCAAATTATGTACGCATCTAATGAAACCGAAGATAGTCTACCCACAATGTGATTCTGATGATTTCCTAGATGTGAGTGAGCTGAAGTCCTACACCTTGTGCTTTGATCTGCAAGCAAACCATTGTTGGTTCTTAGATGATGGCAGGATTGATAGACATGTTGTATTTGGTTAGACAGTTTACTAACAAGTTCTTGCTGCTCGACCAACCATGGCCAGTCGGTAATGATAGCATGAAACTCTGATAGCACAGTATACACCTGAAAGTTTGTATCTTCTTGTGCATTTCACATTGGTTAGCTAGTTTGTGGGTTTTTGTGGTATGTATTTGATGTTTAGCTCATCAAAAGTCTTTGTTTCACGCCCTGAATTCGGGGAAAAGATAGCATGACAGCACTTTTATTAAGGGTCCATCTTGTAAATTACTTATATGTATAAAATGAATAGGACAGACTATGGGGTCGTTTGGATGAGAGATTGTGGCAGGATTGTGATGCAGGATTTTAAAACAATCCCACATAATGAGGGATTTTAATCAAATAACTCGTTTGGAAAGAGTTGGGATTGTGACCATCAGTGATTTTAAAAACCCACATATGTGGAATTTTAAAATAGCTGATGAGGGTCAGCTATTTTGAAATCACTCATTTTGTTTTTGTTTTTTCCAACTTGGCCCTTCTCCTTCTTCTTTCGCCTTCGACCACTGCCCAGTAAACTTCACCCATCTTCTTCCAGTTCGATTTCGCCGGCGAAACTTCCTCTTCCTCAACTCTCTCTTGTCGGCGTTGAGGTATTTGGGAACAGCGTCCAACAGCATCCTCCGATCTTCCTCCTTTTCTTATGGCGAATATGGGTTCGTGAGTTGGAGCCGGAGATTGGAGCGCTTCGACAGGACGGGAGGCGAGAGAGCGGATTTCAGGCAAACAGTTCTTCCTTGTCTTCCTATCTCGCTCGTGGTGGCCGGCCGATTTCAGACGAGAACTGCTTTTCCTTTTCTTCCTATCTCGCTCGATTTCTGACGGTACGGGAGCGGGAGAGCTAATTGCAGACAACTTTGTTCTTCCACTTCTTCCTATCTGGCTCCCATCGAATTCTCCGTTTCTCTGATTCCTCCAACGGTTATCCTCGCCGTCTTATTCTTGAAACAGTACGCTAGGGTTCTTGGTTCAGCGTTCCCAGAGTAGCCGAGGAAGAAACGAAGAAGAAGATGAAAAGGGCAATAATGTATTTTCACTTTTCCATTAAAAACCTTGATCTCTAAACAAACAAGAGATTTTATACAAATCCTTAATAACAAATATTTGGTTTTTTAGTTGAGAGATTTGAGGCCAAATCTCTCACAAATCTCTCAAATTAAAAACCTTAATCCAAACCACCCCTATAAGTTTTGCTGAAGCAAACTAGAAATCTCATGAAACAAACCACAAGCTTTTTATTATAGTGACGGAAAACATTTCGGTAAAAATAGAAAAAATAAGAAAACTAATAAGCGAGCTTCAATAAAACATAAAAAAAATCTTAGAAGACAATAACAATACCGAAGAACAAATTTGGAATGTCAATGTAGAGAAAACAAAAAAAAAACTACACTCTGGTCTAGAATTAGCTCAGGATGTAATTGATAACGTTATAACATATATAAAAAATGAAAAAAAAGATGATTAATGAATCTAGTAAAAACTCTATGCATACAACAATTGTACCATAAGTAGATCTTAAAGAACTAATAATAAAACTTTGAGAAATAACGACTGAATTATATAATAAAATATGTGTTACGATTGAAGATATGGAAGAATATGTAGAACAACTACAAACTAAATATATCCAATTCTCTTACAATTGTAACAATCTACAATCATTTATAACAACCATTGATGAACAAAATAATAAACTAAATAACTGATTAGCAACTATAAGCATAGATCTAGAACCATATGATAATAGTGAAAATGAAAAAATATTTTTGGATTATAGTAGGATGAAAATAATTCTTATACAAACTATGTAAAAACTGAATAAGTTTAAACATCTAGAAACGCAATTATGAATACTTTTCTCTTGGACAATTTTCTTATGAAGACTTTTTATACAAAAATTCTTACACTTTGGGGGGGGGGGGTGGAATATAATACCGAAACCTTTTTCTTTAATTTTTTTAAATCTTTAATATTTATTCTTCATGATCTTTTTTAGTTATTTGTGAAAGATAATGATACCATCTTGAAAACCTTCTAAAACATTATCCATAAAACGTTGATAGATAACTGATGTTTGTTTTAGACCAAATGATAAAATGTTTCATTCAAAATGTTTTGTAATGGGCAAGAAAATGTTGCGAGTGTGGTTTAGTTTTTTCATGTAATCTTTATTGCCAGTATCGTGATTTTATCATCTAAAATGCTAAACCAAATATGACCCTTATGTCTTTCTAAAATATAATCTTTTCATGGTAGTTCGTAACAATCACTAATACTATTTTCATTTTTTTTTAGTTAATGATCATCAGTCTTTTTTTCTCGTTTAATTTCATTATTATTTTCTACATAGGAAGCATGTGCACTAGATGACCTCTTGTTTTCTGTAATTATTCTTTTTTTAAGAGTTTCACGCATTCTTTTTGAAATTCTTCTACATTGTTTTGGGTATACTGTAATTTATTAGGTACATTTGCTTAAGTATTATGATCTTTAAGTTTATTTCTATTAATTTAATATTTTTGTTGTTGTCTAGAGGATGTTCTCTACAAACTTCTTCGATTATATCATAACTTATTTGAATATATTCCAATCTATTTTTAAGGTTGTATTATTTGTAATTATTTGTTTTATTTTTTGATACTTTTAATAATTCATTGATAACTTATGTCTTATGAGTAGATTTGATAAGTGTTTCTATAATCAAATGAATGGATTGTTCAGTTTGAATTTATGTAGTAAACTTAGATAGTTCTTTTAAGTGAGGCATGATCTATTGTGTTAATTCTCATCTTCATCATCAAGCATTTAAGAAATCATGATGATAAGTAGAGAATTGGGAGCAATAAATCTAACAAGCATAAAACATATACAACATCGAATTAGTGAATTACAATGAGAATTATCTTGTGAAATTAGACGTCACCAAAATTATATACTTGAATTAAACATTAGACACTCAAATTATCCATATCGAAGAAGAATTCATTAAATTTATCTTCTTCAAGGAATAATAATTACATAATTAGAACAAGCAATGGTAATAGATTATACATTTAATTAAAAATCTATAAGTACATTTAAAGTTTAAAAAATGATAAAATACATGTAATTCAATTTGATTAGGAATAATTATATTTTGAAATGTGTTTTTTAAAAGAACCTACCGAGTTATTTTCTTGAATAATATAACTTCTTAAATATGACAATACTACTCATTAAACAAGTAGAGAAAGTTTTAAATATAATTAGTTTCTCACAGCAGCAAAGCGCGGATAAAAAAATTAGTTTCTATTAAATTACAATCAAAATAATAGATGTGATTGAAAGGTTCTACAGATAAAATGCTGTTGTGGGCTTGCGGCTCACAGATTTCCGATAAAAAAATGTTGTTGTGCCAGAACAACCAAAAAGAAAAAGACAATGGGAAATTGAAATAGCTAGGGTTTCCATTGGGATTTTGTATGGGCCAAAGACTAGCTAAAGATTACCCACGTGTTATTAGTTTGATTTCGAGGTCCCTCGCTTTCCTCTCTAAGCCGTTGATCCCTTTCTTCCTTGGAGGTCTGATTTCTTTGAATTTTGTCCTTAAATACAGTAAACATTAAAAAAAAAAAAACTACAATACACAACTTTTATAAAAAATCCCCAAAATGCCAAAGTTTGGCACTGATCGAGTTTAATAAACTGGAACTACACCCGGATCGATTGCCACATCATCGATCTATATGCATCGAGTGGAAGGGCCACGTTTGGCTTAGACCAGACGACGCAGATCGATTGTTAGGAACTCGATTATAGTGGATCGATGCAGCGGGATCGATGATGCGGATCGATGACGTAGGACTCGCTCCATCCTAGATCGAGTCTTCAAAATACGATCCACACCGTTCGATTCTCTTTGCCGCGAACTAGTGGCGACGCAGATCGAGTTTAAAAAACTCGATTTCAATAGTTTGACGCCTTGGGACTCGATCAAGTTGACATAGATCGATGACATTGAACTCGATCCACCGTCGATAGAGTTTTCAAGACTCGATCCCGCCCATTCGATTTTCCTTGCCGTGAACTGGGTTGACACAGATCGATTGCAGTAAACTCGATCCACTAGTTCGAGTTTCCTTCACGCGATCCACTACCAGCCACAGAACCTATAAATACCCCTCATTCCACCCAAACTCACACCACTCCACTCTTCTTTTTCTCTTCCTTCCACCACTCTTGAAGAAAAAAAAAATGCTCTGTGGTTGCGGATAGGTCCGATCTTCCGCATAAAATTTTCTCTCTCTTTAGTTTGGTACCTCTATCACTCAATATTGCCGAGATGGACCCGAATATTTACGATCCTAGATTATACATTCAAGGCGGACTGCGAGAAATCGATTTGTTGGATGAGCAACCTTACCATCAGTCTGATAGTGTTTGGGCGACAGACCTGGTAATAGAGCTGGTAATCAGTCGGTATCGGTATAACCGGTTACCGACTTACCGGTTATCGGTTTTACCAAGATGCCAAAATGTTCTACTTACTACAGGTACCGAGTAACTATCGGTAAACCGGTTACCAACTTTCCGGTAACGATTATTGTTCTGGTTATCAGAAGAAACCGAGTAAGACTTTCTCTTCTCTCTTTCTTCGTTTCTTCCCAACTGAGCACTCTCTGCAGTAGGCGACTGGAGAAACGTCCGAGAGGCAGAGTAGCAGATCTGGCGCTCGGCTGCTCTCTATCTCCCTCGCGCATGCAATGACGGTCATCGGTGAATCTCTGATCGTCTGTGGAGGTGTTGTGGCGACGTCTGTTAGCAAACTTGGGATAATAGTTGATTCATGGTGGATATCATTTAGCAAACTTTGAATACTAGTTTGTGCTTTCTAAATACTTTAGTACTTGGATATTAGTTCATGTATTTTGGATATCAATTAATATCTGCTAACGAATCTTCAAGTTAGCGGATTAACTTTCCACTGGAACTTGGAGGAGCGAAAAAAAATAAAAAATAAAAATTCCCTGGCTAGCAGCATTGCCCCACCCAACCGCTGATGAGGTAACGCTTCTTTCGTCCAATCCGAACCTGACTTCGTCTGATCGGCCACTTCCCCCGAGCTAATGCTGTATGTATGCATCATTAACTTTTCTTAGAATGGGATTGGTAAATAAATTATCATATTTTCAAGCCTCAGCCTTATATGTCCTTTGGGAATCTGCGTGTTTCCCTTTTGACTCGTCCAGACTAAAACAGCCAGCCTATCCTTCTGAGTTCCGTTCCCCAACTCCGAACTCAGCCGCGGCCGACACCGGAGAAAGACCATGCCCAACTCTCTCCGGTCCCTCCTCCGTCACGGCCGCCGGCTTGAGTAATCAATTTACCACCCGATCCAACCTCTCTCTCTCTCTCTCTCCTAGCTCCTCCGCAGAGATTCCTTATCAATTACTACATCCATGTCCAATTCCAATTCCAATCCCTTATCTATTATCATAATCGAAGATGGCAATGCATGCGACGCCCTCCCTCTCGACGTCTGCCCAGCCCCTCCCAATTCATCATCCGCCGGGAGATCCCCGAAGCTCCCTTATCCAGCACCGGAAATGCAGGTTCAAATTCCAGTGGACCGATCTGAATCTGGTCAATCGGTACCGGGACCGGCCCAGCGGCAGTCCCCGAGCTCCTCCACCCATTCGCACGGAGGAAGCGGCAATGCATGTCAGTCCGGCTCTGCCGAGCTGGACTATCGGCAAGTGAAAACGCGATCCAGAGCATCTCAGATGCAGATGAACGGCAGTGGACCTCTGGTGAATGCTGAATCCGCTCAATTAACTGCAGAGGGAAAGGACGGCGGTTCTTTAAGACGATCCCCTAGGTTATCTTCTGTTACTCCGCAACCTCAAATTCTCCCGGAGAGGAGCGGGCGTCGAGGTAGAGACTTCCCGATTGATTCTGAACAGGGAAAGAGCACGAGGAGGTCGCCGCGGCTGGGTAATTCGAGCCCCGGGATAACGTCTCGGGAACTGGAAGTAGCCGGCGGTTCAGGGAGGATGAAAAGCGAAGGCACGGGAAAGAGAGGCGGCGGAAATCAGCGAGAAAATCTGCTTCCCCAAAGAAGGTCGCCGAGGCTGGGAAATGTGGAAATAGTTTCTGTTCCTGAAGTGCGAAAATCGAGGGAGAGTGGCTTCCCAAACGGTAACAACAAGAGGCAATTCGACGGATCGGCGGCGAGAAGGTCGCCGAGATTTAGCCCCGACATTGGATTGGAGTTGATGGAGCTTCCTTTACTTCAGGTCCGCCACTTCGACTCACTCTACTTCTCAACTCTATCCAGTGATGAACTAAAATTGAAATATTGCCGATGTTATTTCGTTCTTACTTTTCACACTTTTGAGTTTTGACATTGGAATTCACGAAAAGGAAGACCTGCCGGTCGCGGCGCGGGGTTGGTTATTTGTTAAAAGTATAATTTAGGCCCTCTACTTTATACCGTAGACAGATTAATCCCTAATACGTAAACTAATTCGCATTTCAGTCATTTTATTTATAGGAACAATCCGAACTTCAGCATACTGTCTTGAACAAGTGAATTTCACATGAAAATTTGCTTCATTAGCTAAATCATCTTAGATGATTTGTTCCCTGAACATTGCAACTGTTTTTTTGGTCCCCTATTGTCCATTATTGGTCGAGAATTACGTAGGAAGACACAATGACGCTTGTCTGATTGCAAGTAATTGGCTTGGCGAGTACATTGCTGTTGTTCTGTTTCATTTCTGATTCAATTATTCCATGCTCCAGAGTAAAAGACAGAAGGTTCGAGGTTTATCAGTGAAGTAAGTGTTCTCAAGGGCACAAGTTTTCCATTAGTTCAATGTCTGTTTCTGTTGTTTACCGGCTTTCGTGTTTTTTCTAACTCAAACTGTATCATTCCAGTGGTGGGCGTAGAGAAGAGGGTGCAAAGGAATTAAGCATCGTGCGTTTGAGTGAGAGGAATCAAACAGGATCTCAGGCAGGTTCATCTCGTCCTGGAATTGGTATACGCTCTTCGAACGGCACAATGCAGATGGCACCACCTTGCATCCATAATGTTGGTTCTCCCTCTATGTCATTGACACCTTCTGATCCTGAATTAAATGCATTAATGGAATCAGAAACTAAACTATTCTTGCTACCTTGCAGCGAGATGGTGAGACTGAGGCTCTTGCTGCATCCTGCTGTGGTTCTGTTGGTGTTTTTGATGAAAACAAATGTAGCATCTCTCCTGAGTACATATCGTTGACAGAAAGTGCAGTTGGTAATGATATGTTAGGGAGTGTTTCCAAAAAGCTTCTGGATGGAAAACCATTAACAAGATGCCCAGGACTTGTTTTGCCTAGTAACATTGCTAAAGACATTGACACAGTTTGCAGTTTGGGTGAAATGTCCCATTTGTTGGATAAACAGCTTCTTGAGAAGTCCTTGACATTATGTACTAGCTCAAGTCACTCTGCTGTAGTCGAGCAATGCAAAATGAACTATGCCATGGTAGAGTTCCCGGAGTTGTTTGATGAACTCCCAGCAAAGAACAAATCAGACGACCAATTATCTTTAGACAAAAGGAAACAACCTTCTCTGAATAATGAGTTGAAGGAACAGAGAGGTCCTTGTTTAATTGGCGATCCCATTGCGAGCGACGAAGCTCAGAAAAGGTGGCATTGGCGATATGAGTTGAAGGTAAACAAGTGATCTAGCTCACTGAGTGCTTTTACTCACAAGTACTGTTTAAATGTAGGTCTTTTTTAACGTTTTATGAGTTTCAGGGTTTCTGAATGTATCATTTGGTTTGTATGGGATGTGTAAATTTGTTAGATTCATTTCTTCACTTAGGTGAATTCTTATGCTCCACGCTTTCTGTCAATAAAATATTATAGTGTTTATTCTCTTAATAAACTTGTTTCATTGTCTTCTTGCTTGCCCTTGCCTCGTTTAGCACTTTTTTTGTTTGGAACATTGACAGTGGAATTTTTGTTGGCAGAGTAAAAGATCAAGAGATCGAAGGTTAAAGCCGGAGTAAGGCTCAACTCGAGCTCTCTTTGTGCTGGGTTTTCTTCTCTCTCCTTTCTGTCTCTCTCTCGCTCGTTTGATTGTGATGGTACTCTCCGAAATTTCTGGGTTGTTAAACTTCTTAGCTTAGTTCCTTTGTTGCCACTCTTGTGTATGCTCATTTATAGTGAGGATGATGAAGATCAGATTATTTGGAATGTGGAGTGTCATTATGCTCAGGCTGAAGTTGATGGCTGCGTGTTTGATCTCGAGGATTGTGCAAATATAAGGGTAATTTCAGTTGGCTTATTAAGGTCTTACGATTATCTATTTACGTTTTTCTCTACTTTGCTTTGTTATACTTCACCTCATCAACTCTTCTCTGCTTCGCATATATATAATAATTTTCATATGAAGGCTACCTACTTGAATTCATGCAATAGTACTTGGGTCCATAGCTTCGAAGTATTACATTTCTTCAATTTGCAAGTAAATTGAATGTCAGTTGAGGGTCATCAATCCCGTTGTTGTTTGGCGTTTGCTAACTAGTGCATGCTGCAGGGACAAGAAGGACAAATGCACATTGGAAAGATAGTTGAATTTTTTCGATCAACGGATGAAGAAGACTATTTCAGGGTTCAGTGGTTTTATAAAGCTGAAGACACAGTAAGTAAATTAAACTGTGTCTGGATTATGCTAGGCAAGGCTCATGTTTATCTTGACTATTTCTATTGTGGTTTGTCTTACCTCAGATTATGAAAGAACAAGCTGCTTCTCATGATACTAAACGTGTTTTCTACTCAACTGTAATGAATGACAATCCAATCGATTGCATAAGCTCGAAAGTGAATATCATGAAGATATCACCCAAGGTGGGTTTCAGATTGTTCTGAAAATTTTGGAGCCATTTACTCTGTTTGTATTGCTTCTGCGGTTCAGTAGATCACATGCTTGTGTTGGAAGTCATATTATTCAATGACATTTTTTTGTCTGTATTTCAGATAGTTCTGAAGCGACAGTTGTGTCAAAAGTTTGACTTCTATTTTGACATGGAGTATTGTGTAGAATACTCCACATTCCGAGCTTTGACTTCAGGTAAGTACGTTGATGCTCATTATGGTGCTTCATCTGACAGTAGTTTCCTAGCCTTACTTTCAAGTAATGAAAGGGAAGGGTGCTTAATATCTAAGGGAAGACATGAAGGCCAGCTGGTATGAAGCTGCAGTACTTCGATAGAAAATCCTCCTTGTTGACCATTCCATGTTAACTTCCACGGGAACTAGTATACTCTTCTTCTGAAAACATGTACTTACCCAAGCTAATGAGCACATGAATGGCATGCTTTTTGCCTACACTCGGTCAAGGAAAACTAGTAGACAGATAAAGATGTGACTATTACATCTTTGGCTGCATGCCTCTATAATAATGTGTGTGCCTGAGTGGATAAGTATTTGTTGTCAGTTCAATGCTAGCCTTGTCCGCATGGGAGCCAATATTTGTTTTTCTTAAAATAATATGCATCTAGCTTTGATTCTTTCTGGACAATAAAAAATAAAATGCTAAGATTTCCTCTCATATATCAAAGTCGGGTAAGATGTGATCAAGCCATTATCCTAAATTCCTAATACTCTAATGAAGGTGATAGGAAAATTCACAAATCCTGAGCACAGATCAAACTAAAGTATAAAGCATTTATAGATTAAGATACATGCAAGAGAAATTTTTAGATTGATTATGTTTCCAAACTTCTATAGGGGCAATGCAAGCCGTTCATTGACTGAATAGAACAACGAGTAGCGAGACTAGCGCGCCTGCCATGCCTAAAGCGAGACTACCTTTCTAGGTAGCAAAGATAAATGGATATAGAGATAGGGGAATGCTTATAGGAAGAAAGGAGACTAGGTTCCTAAACCTCTCAGGCAAGTATTATTTTTTTGGTAGAGCCTCTCAGGTAAGTTCATCAACCTGTAAATCCGACCTGTTAATTTGGATGGAAATGGTAGGCGCTGATTAAGATAGGCTGTTACTCTTTATGTGTAGGGTAGTCTCTAATTGTTTGATACTGATTCAACATTTACCTTTCCAATTAGCATGGCTCCTAAATGACTGGTCAACACATCATCTGTTAGGTAAAGTTATCCAGGTTTACAGTTGCATAATTTTCATCCAGATTCAATTGCAATTAGTGACCAAAATCACTGGTATAGGGAGCCAAATAAAAACAAAACAATGTTGGAGTAGTAAGTGAAGGAGCCTTAACAAAGAACTTTCACCTATTCATAATATAAAAGAACTTTGACCTAGTAGCTGTAACATTATTTTTTCCCCTACGTAACTAATTTCATACAATAGTTGTTTGCATGCCTGAAACCGCAAATAGATGAGTGAGGAATCTATATGTTGCTATCCAAATGGCATCTTTACATGACATAAGAGTATAAAGATCTTTTGAAATTGTCGTCTTCACAAAACATAATATTTTCGCTCTTACCAGAGAAATCCTCTTCCAAGGGACTGGACTCGTCAGCACCAAGTGACTTGGAGACTACTGCTGCTACAGATGGTGGTATTTCTGCTCTACCAAGTAACATTTCAGGGGAATCGGTGTCTAAAAGTGGAAATTGCAAGCGTGAATTAGTCCTATTAGATCTCTTTTCTGGTTGTGGTGGAATGTCTACAGGATTATGCATGGGTTCTAAACTTTCTGATGTTGATCTTGTGATGGTACTCAGTTCAAATCGACTCCTTATGTCATCTCCAATTTCTTTCTTTTTCCCTTTACCCTTTCTTAGCTGTGCTGGTTTTCAAATTGTTTCATTTTTGCACAGAGATGGGCCCTTGATAGTAACAAGTACGCACGTGAAAGCTTGAAACTAAATCATCCAGGAACCCAAGTGAGCTGCCCCTTCTACTTTTAGTTGGAAATCCTGATGGTCAGTATAATAAATAATATTTACCATCTTTTTGTCTAGGTTAGGGGTGAACCTGCAGAGGATTTTCTTGCACTGTTGAAGGAATGGGAGAAATTATGCAAGAAATATATGGATACTGTTCCTGAAAAGACACATTCCAGAAGATCAATGGCTTCAAAAGCTGAAAATTGGAATGATGATAGACTCAATGAAGCTGATGTCGCTGCTGGTGAATTTGAAGTCTCTAAGATAGTCGACATTTGTTTTGGTCATCCTAGTTCTTCTGGGAACCATGGATTGAAACTTAAGGTACATCTTTTCGGCCACTTCATGTTTGTTATCTAGAGAGGGGTATTTTCTTTTTTGTGGAAGAACAATAATCCTCAGCTTTTCAGAACGATTAAGAATGAACTGGACCCTGTGATCTGTTTAAATTTTGTCTGGCATCCTGTTATTTCTGTGATGGTCAGCTGTTCAAAAAGCCATAAACCAGGACATGGTATAGCTCAGGAATTTCTCTGTAGAAACTGAGTGGGCATGCTTGCTGCAGACAACTTCCAAATATCCGATATCCTGATGCATTCTGTCATATTTAGTATCATAGTATAAAAATTTGAATGTTGTAAATGATACCAGTATGTCTTTTTAAGTCAGTTACTTGTATTGAGTAATCTTTGAGAAGTAATTTGCAGGGGTTTCTGTTTTGCATGTTACAATTTTTACCCAACATCATGAACACTTTTGCATATTGCTGCTTCACATGTGGTAGATCTTAGATCTTAATCCTTCTTCAAAACTGACTATTGGGGTGACAACATGTGTTTTGTATCAACAGTATTCTGGATCCAAAATCTGTTTCATTTGGTTGTTTGGCTTCACAATTTCCTGCTCTTACCAATCTTGTTAGGTACATTGGAAGGGTTACAGTGTAAATGATGATACATGGGAGCCAATTGAAAGCTTAAGGTATTTTGGCACTTGTGATGTTCGCTTCTACTTGAGCTCATGTATCCTATCTTATTCATATTTGTTCTGCCAGTAACTGCCAAGATAGTATACATGATTTTGTGAGAAATGGGCGAAAATCAAAGATCTTACCACTTCCTGTAAGTCATGCTCTATTATTTTCTATACTTCTTTTGGCCTTTTTTCCTATTCTTATCTCTTTGTCCCTTATACTAGTTGTTTGTTCTGTTTGGATTCACAGGGAGACGTTGATGTGGTTTGTGGAGGCCCTCCATGCCAGGGAATTAGTGGCTATAATCGCTTCAGAAATTTTGATTCTCCACTTGATGATGAACGAAATCAACAGATTGGCGTTTTCATGGACATAGTGCAGTTCTTAAAACCCAACTTTGTGCTGATGGAAAATGTAGTTGATATTCTTAGATTTGACAAGGCTTCTCTTGCAAGATACGCTTTAAGTCGTCTGGTACAAATGAAGTACCAAGCAAGGCTTGGTACTGTTGCAGCTGGTTGTTATGGTCTCCCCCAGTTTCGTCTCCGTGTCTTCTTGTGGGGAGCGCATCCTTGTGAGGTAAGCTTCGATCTTCATTTTTCTAGTTAACAACCATCATGTAGAAACTAGAAACACCGTTTTTAAAGTAAACCTCAAGTTAAGACTGTCAAAGTCGGGTTCCACTTCATGCACTAGACAGAAGTCCTTGCACCTCGTGCCTTTAGTGGCCTTGACTTCTCGCCAGTGTACGTGCATCTTGTGCCTCTTATTTTCATCCACGAGGGCTTAAATTTGAATTAATGTTCTGTGGAGTTACCCCTGAAATTCTCTTGTTTCATTTTTGCCTGAGCAGAAACTTCCACAGTTTCCTCTTCCTACTCATGATGTTGTTGTCAGATATTGGCCACCGCCTGCATTTGAGGTACAGATTTTCCAACCAACAAAACATATATTTGGATTGTGTATCTAGATATTGATATGACTTTTTTTTTTGCAGCGCAATACTGTTGCTTATGATGAAGATCAGCCACGTCCATTAGAAAAAGCCTTAGTTCTTGAAGATGCCATATCTGATCTTCCAGCTGTAGGTTTATCTGCTCTTTCCACAAATTGCTTATTGGTTGGATTGTTTTCTCACATTCCCCGATATTTGTAGGTTTCCAGTAATGAACACCGTGATGAAATGCCATACGACAAGCCCCCAGAAACCGAGTTTCAAAGATTCATTCGGTCTCCAGAGTCTGGTAACTCAACCTCCTCTATTTGAAAACTCTTTCAGCCCTAATGGATTTCTCTGAGATTTTTAAACTTTTACAGTATGTTCCCTTTGACAGTGTTTTCATTTGCTATTTCAATTGATTGCTTGACTTAGTTGTGTGAGATTTCTTTCTCGAGTATCATGAACTTCTCCCTTTATCTGTGTACAAGGGAACTAATCAGTAATTGCCACATTACATTTCCTTTGGTATTTTAAGAGATGATAGGTCATTCAAAAGGTGGTGCAAGAATTGCCAAGGATGTACTGTATGATCATCGTCCTTACTCCTTGAGTGAAGAAGATTACGCTCGTGTTTGTCAGATCCCGAAAAAAAAGGTTGACTATTATGAGTTATCACATTAAATCTCCCTTCTTTCTCACTCTAATTGAGAAGCTTGATGACAGGGTGCGAATTTCAGGGATCTCCCTGGAGTAGTAGTTGGGGCAGACAATGTTGCAAGGCGAGATCAAAAGATTGAGCAAGTAATTTTACCATCTGGAAAGCCACTGGTGAGTGATTTTTCAACAATTTCCTTATGAGTGATCAAATTGACTGTCAATTTGTTGCTGAAGTTCTTGAGAAGATGAAAATAATCAACACTTATTTTGTGCATTTTGTAAAGTATTTCTCCATCTGGCAGAACTCATTGATAAAATGTTTCAAAGGCAATGCTTATGACGTCCACATCAATTTTTTTTACTGAACTAGCTTTCACTATCTAAACCTGTGTAAATGGAATAGAAATTTTTATCTTTTGCTAAAAAATTCAGGCTACAATGTGCTCAATCCTCGTAGTGCATTAACTAAGCTTCTTTAAGTCCCTTGAATATCTACTAGAGTTAGAAACTTCTGATAGCTACTTTTCATGTGTTGTCAGAGCATTTACATGTACAAGTTGTTCTTAGTGAATGGAAAACCATTATTTCTGAAGAAGAAAAAAAGCAGTATGTTAGTATCTAATTTATATATCTACTCATCTATATGCTCTAAAAAGAATTTGATAGTGGATACACAGACGCATACAAGTGCGTAAAAATAAAATACAAAGTACAGTAAAACAAGAGATGTATACATTTGGAAAAATTCAATATGTCTGTAAGCCTTTCCAAACATTAACGTATTTGTCAATAAAGTGCCACATGTTTGTGTCTTCTCCTCCAATCCCCTTCCTGTGGCTTTATTATCGTCACTGGTTGGCTAATGAAATGCAATATTAGTATTGTTACAATGTTCATTCCTCTTTCAGGTACCAGATTTTGCCCTAAAGTTTTCACAAGGGAAGTCTAGAAGGTAAGAATTATATGCATCTTTGTAGTTGTTGCCTTTCTTGTAGTTACTCAATTGTCTTGCATTAATGAGCACTTTCCGCAGGCCATATGGAAGATTGTGGTGGGATGAAACAGTACCCACCGTGGTGACATATCCAGATCTTCACAGCCAGGTTTGTTCCCTCTAGCTCTTGCCTAATATCTGTAAGCCGTATGCATGGTGTTTGTGGGTTTTAAGTCTCTAGACATGTGTGCAGGCAGTGCTCCATCCAGATCAGGATCGAGTTCTTACCATAAGAGAATGTGCAAGGCTGCAAGGTTTTCCGGATTATTATAGGTTCTGTGGTTCTGTTAAAGCCAGGTATGCAATTGGTTTCTGATGTCCTTTCTCTCTTTTGTACCCGGTGAAGTTAATATGCGCCAAGTGAGATGTCAACTTGAGTTCAGACATAATTGTGAACTATGATTGCATTTCCATATATATCCTCTGCATCTTTTTTTCAGTTGGAATTTTGTTTTGTCATTGCAAATTGCTTATTGCTGTAGTCCATGAAGCTTCGGAGCTTAGGATTGAATGTATTGCTGTGGGCCATGGGTTGTTTTAGAGTTTAGCAGAAATGTAGTGGCTAGAGTCCCAGCAGTCAAGCCTGTTCTTACGGGCAACGTTGGCTCTAGGTTGAACTAACAACTACGAGAGATAAGCAATAGAAGTGTTAGAATTACTGATTTCTCTAGGTCTTGGATTCCGGGTTCCTAAATGTTATCTGATTCAAGTTCATGGCAGCTGTGCACATCATCTTGTCCATTTACATCTTATCTTCAAACGTCCTGAATTTGCTAGTTTTTAAATTTGTTCGCCTATGCAGTTCTGGAACAAGTACACCGTCATTCTCTTCATTTCTCAAAATTGACTTCTGCTCCTGCTAATATTGTTGTGCTCAGGTATCGCCAGATAGGGAACGCAGTAGCTGTCCCCGTGGGACGAGCACTGGGATATGCCATGGGATTAGCAGCTCTAGGACTTGGTGATGATGGACCACTCATGACTCTCCCTAAAAAATTCTCCCATTCAACTAATCTTCAACTATCCGAGCCTGAGCCCGAGCCTGAGCCTGAGCTCGAGCCAGTCGAAGCAGTTCCAATCGACTGGATCTCCTAACCATAAGTGTCTTCCACCCGCCCATTTTTTATTCCTGCAGCATTGACTATGAGATTGAGGCTCTACCCGCAGTCTTATAGCTTGTGCCACTGCTGCTAGCCCAGGCCATTTTTTTCCCAGGCCTTTGTTGTAATCCTTGGCTAGAAATAATGCTACTAGTGTGACCTAGAGATGTAACTCAATAATGTTAGGAGTGTCTTCTGTTTCGTGTCCTTAAGTTCTTTCCTTTTTCAGGCCTTTGTTGTAATCTGGCTAGATAGAAATAATGCTCCTAGTGTGACCTAGAGATGTAACTTAATAATGCTAGAGTGTCCTTCAAGTGCCCTTCATAATACTACTAGTTCTTTGCTTATTTAAGGGTTGGAACCTTTCGTTTCTTCTTTTAAGATTCAGCTGCATTTTAAACATAAAAGAGTGCAGTGCAGTGCAGGCTTAGTGTAAATCTTACAAGTAAGACACTGTTCCGTGAAGGAGTGCCAAGTAAAGTTATCAGGTTTCTATCCCATTGAAAATGTTGAAGGCAACTTTTATATGTTTCTTTACAGCATCTGGTTCAGGGTTTTAAGTGCTCAACTCAGATTCCCTCTTTTCCTTGTAATTGAGATAAACTATAGTCTACAAATGGAAGATTATAATATACCGGCACAAAATACCATATTTGTGAATTTTTTTCTAAACACATTTGATATTTATCATCACATATAATAATTTTATGAAATTTATTGTTTTTAACTAATTTTCTAAATTTTGAAAATTTACTGTTGTAATTTGTCGCTTATGTAATGTCAATATATGTGTAATTGTTAACATATTGTTTGAAGTTATAAAAATCAATTATTATCTATGGACAACCTTGGATATCCAAAATCCGATCGAATGCGTATGATTTGATAATCTATCCGATTCTTATATATGTATGCGTGGTGGCGTCTTCGGTGCACTCACTTTTTTGGGTGCATTCAGTGCACTCGCTTCATAATCGTCATTTTAAACATGAGATTTATGTCAAAATGATGTCAATCATCACTTATGATGTGATGAACAATAACGCACATGAATTTGCACAAAAAACATGAAAGATTTGCTTTAATTTGAAGGATTTAGAGTTTAAAGATCTAGGGTTAGGGTTTACAGTTTGGGGTTTAGGGATAGGACTCAAAATTGGAGGTCTAGGGCTTAGGGCAATCCGCTAATTACTTGTTATCATATTTTATATCATCATATTATACTGATTCTACAAATTAAAATTCAAAATCCGACTCCTTAAGACTAGTTTTTGAGTTGGATGCATTGAACGTACTCATTTTTGTGAGTGCGCCGAAGTAGTCACCATGTATGCGTATAGGTAAAAGTCAAACTATTTCGAGTAGTATAATAAATATACACTATCCGGCCCCAACCCGACCCATTATCATCTCTAAATCCACTACTTGTCAGTTATTGGGCTTCAAGATCGGTGGAAATGTTTGGATGTTCTTTCTTAGTGGGCTTGCTGTAAACTTAAAAGTGAAAAGCCCATAAACTCTTCTGCCCGCCAAAGTCCAATCTAAATTCGTCCGCCTTCTTCCACTGCAACCACCGGCGCTACCATTTCTGCTTTCCGCCGGACTCCCGGGGGAAAATGAAGCTATGGCATCTTCGACGAAGAACCATTTCGAATCCGAACTTTATCTCAACTAGCTACTTCTGCACCAGCAATCCATGCAGACCTGATAATGACGAAAAAGATAGAGATTCCCACATCGTCGGCGTTCTCGAAACCATCGTACGAGGAAAACAAAGCTGGAGATCAGCTTTCAGCAATCCCTCTCTCTCCGCTTCAATTAGGACCCGCCATGTGGAGCAAGTGTTAGTTCGAACCGTTGACGACTCCAGGTTAGCTTTGAGGTTCTTCAACTTCCTGGGGTTGCATAGAAATTTTGACCATTCAGCCCTGTCCTTCTGCATTCTAATCCATTCGTTGGCCAATGCTAATCTTCAATGGCCCGCTTCTTCACTTCTGCAAACGTTACTGTTTCGCGAGTTGGAGCCGAGGCAGGTTTTTGAGGTTCTCTTGGACTCGTCCCGCTTGGGCAGATTTAGCTCTAGCTTGGGTTTCGATCTATTGATTCAGAATTATGTGGCCAATAAGAGGATGGCCGATGCTGCTTTGGTTTTTAGATTGATGAAGAGCAGCAGCTTATTTCCAGAAGTTAGGACTCTGGGTATGCTCCTGAATGGGTTTGTGAAGATTAGGCAATTTGAGACGGTTCTGCTTTTGTATGATGAGATTGTGAATGCTGGAATTATACCTGATGTTTACATTCACACAGCAGTTATTAGAAGCTTGTGTGAACTGAAGGAGTTCGTTAGAGCAAAGGCGATGATTCAATGGATGGAAAAAGAGAGATTGGAGGTAGGTATAGTGGGTTATAATGTTCTCATTCATGGGTTTTGCAAGTGCCAGAGAGTTTGGGAAGCTGTTGAGATTAAGAATAGTTTGACTCAAAAGAATCTAACCTCTGATGTGGTTACTTATTGCACGTTAGTACTTGGGTTGTGTAAAGTGCAAGCATTTGGTGCTGGTCTAATGATGATGAATGAAATGATTGTTTCCGGGTTTATTCCGAGTGAAGCTGCAATTTCAAGCCTTGTTGAGGGTTTGAGGAAAACCGGGAAGATCAGGGATGCTTATGATCTGGTAAATAAGGTTGGTGAAGTTGGGGCAGCACCTAGTTTGTTCGTGTATAATGCATTGATCGATTCCTTGTGCAAAAATGGGAAATTCAATGAGGCTGAATTTCTTTTTGCAGCCATGAGAATGAAGAGCTTATGTCCAAATGATGTAACTTATTCTATTTTGATTGATTCATATTGCCGAAGGGGGAAGGTAGGTACTGCTATTCAATCTCTTAAAAGAATGATTGAGGCGGGAGTAAAAATCACAGTCTATCCGTACAATTCTCTAATAAATGGTCATTGCAAGATTGGCAATCTGAATGCAGCGTGGTCTTTCTTCGATGAGATGGTTAATATGGGTCTGATACCCACTGTTGTAACATACACGTCACTTATAAGTGGACTCTGCAACAATACAGACATACAGAAAGCACTTAGGTTGTACCATGAGATGACTGGCAAGGGTATCGCTCCAAATATTTATACGTTCACTGCACTTGTACGCGGCTTCTGTCAAGCAAATATGATGAATGAAGCTGTCTGTATGTTTCAGAGATATGGTGAAGTGGGATGTTATGCCAAATGAGGTGACTTACAATATCCTGATTGAAGGACACTGCAAGGATGGGAACATAACCGAGGCTTTTGTTTTGTTTCATGAAATGCTGAATAAGGGTCTTGTTCCAGATACATTTACATATAGGCCTCTAATTGGTGGCCTTTGTTCTACCGGTAGAGTTTCTGAAGCTAAGGAGTTTATTGAAAGCCTTCATAGAGAGCATCGGAAATTAAACGAGTTATGTTATGGTGCACTACTTCAAGGCTATTGCAAGGAAGGAAGACTAATCGGCGCTCTGATTTCTGCTCGTGAGATGGTAGATCGAGGCATTGACATGGATCTAGTTTGTTACTCAGTGCTTGTAGATGGAACCATGAGGAAGCACGATATTAAAACGTTGTTGGGTCTTTTAAACGATATGCGTAATCAAGGATTGAAGCCTGACAATGTAATGTATACAAGCATGATTGATGGTCATGGAAAAATAGGCAACCTTAAGGAGGCATTGGGACTTTGGGATATAATGATCAATGAAGGATGCATACCAAGTACAATAACTTACACTGCCCTCATCAATGGTTTGTGCAAGTCGGGGTTGATGGATAAGGCTGTGCTTCTTTGCAAGGAAATGCTGGCCGGCGGTTCTCTCCCAAATCATGTGACATACACCTGTTTTCTCGACCATCTAGTCAGGGAGGGAAACATGGAGAAAGCTAGAGAACTTCACAACATCATGATGAAAGACTTTGTATCCAACACCGTTTCATGCAATATTCTTATCCGGGGCTTCTGTAGATCAGGTAAGATGGAAGAGGCAATGAAACTTGTAGATGGAATGACTGAGGCTGGTATTTTTCCTGATTGCATTACATACTCGACGATAATATACGAGTACTGCAGAAGGGGAAATTTGCAGGAAGCCATAGATATGTGGGGGAGTATGTTAAGTAAGGGCGTGAAGCCTGATACTCTAGCATACAATTTTTTAATATACGGTTGCTGTATTGTCGGGGAAGTGGAGAAGGCATTGGAATTACAAGATGACATGATGAGGAAGGGAATGAGGCTGAAATTAAGTACGCATAGTGCTCTGAATCATGCGACTCATCGTTTGACATTGAGAGGGTAATTCATTCAACCTTAAAAATGCTCTGAATTCCCACAGAAAAAAAAAATGCTCTGAATTGTGCTTGACTGTTTTCTCTGCTTTTATTGCTGTCACGATTCAATATATCACATGCTTATCTGAAGGAAGTCATGTTCAATGACAATTTGTGTCTGTATTTCAGATAGGTTTGGTCATCTCAAAAGTTTGACTTCTATGTTGACATGGAGTACTGTGCAGAATACTCCACATTCGGAGCCTTGACTTCTGGTAAGTACCATGATACTCTCATTATGGTGCTTTTAAGATGTTGCTATTATGTCTTTGGCTGTATGCCTCTATAATAAATTGTGTGGGTAAGTATATGCTGTCACAAGGCTAGCCTTTTCCAGTTTTCCTAATGGTACCTAATACTTGTTTTTCACAGAATAAATGTAGCTTTGGTTCTTCCAGACATTGTCTATTAAACTATAATGATAACATTTCTTTTCATCTATCAAAATTCAAAAGTCTTGTAAGATGTGATCAAGTCATTATTATAATAGTCTAATAAAGGTGATAGGCAAATCCACAAAGCCTGACTGCCTGAGGATAGATCTTGTAGTAAGTAACAGAGAATTATAGATTAAGATAAAAGAATATAAATTTTAGATTAATTATGTTTTAAACTTCTATAGGGAGCAATGCAGGCCATATAGGTTCCTAAACCTCTTACGTAACTTCATAAACCTGTATTATAAGCAGCGAGTGAAGGAAGTTTCACCAGCGGCTGTGACTTAATTCTAATTTCCTGAGTTTTTCATTATCAAATAATGCTCATACAGAAAGAAATTCTCTTTCAGACAGTTTTTTTAAGGCCTGTATATGGAAGCGTATCAGTAGATAATTATTGATCTTTCTTACACCTAGGAGTTTGTTGAGTTTCAGTGAGATGAAGAACCGTTCAAGAAGAGAGGAGAAAAGGGTTTGAAAGAGGGGGGTGGGGGGGGGGGGGGGGGGGTTTTTTTCCTCAAACTGAATTGTTATAAATTTCTCTTTCCAAATTGCTATCTCTACATACACTTAAATTTTTGGTTATAACAGACAATTCCTCTTCCAGGGGACTTGACTCATCAGCAACAGATTGGTGGTAGTTCTGCTCCACCAAGGAACATTCTCATGGAAGCTGTTCTGAAAGTGGATGTGGTGGAATGTGGACAGGATTATGCATGGATCCTAAACTTTCTGATGTTGATAGGATTATGCATGGATTCAAAACTTTCTGAGGTATGTTGTTTCATCTCAATTCCTGCCTTTTCCCCTTACCATTTCTTAGGTATGCTTTCAAATTGTTTCATTTTTCCTCAGAGATCGACCCTTGATAATGAAAAGTCTGCACATGAAAGCTTAAAACTAAATCATCCAGGGACAAAAGTGACCTGGCCTTCTATTATTAGTTGGAAATGCCTTCCTGGTGGTCTGTATAATAAATAATACTTACTATCTTCTTGTCTATGTTAGGGGTGAGCCTGCAGAGGATTTTTATGCAAGCAACATGTGGTTTCTATCCTTGAAAAGACACGTTCCAGAAGATCAATGTCCTCGAAAGTTGAAGATTGGAATGACTGTAGACTCAATGAAGCTGATGTCGCAACTGGTGAATTTAAAGTCAAAGATAGTGAAATTTGTTTTGGTGATCATATTTCTTCTGGGAACCATGGATTGATACTTAAGGTACCTCACTCATACTGCCCCTTCATGTTGGTTGGCTGGGATGGTATGTTTTTGTGGAAGAAAAGCTTTCCTCATGCTTTCAGGATGTTAGGAATCAACTGGACCCCGTGAATCCAATACTTATACATGGGACCATTATGTCCTTGAGAAGTAGTCTGCAGAAGCTTCTTCATTGTAGCATGTTGCAATATTCTTTCTAAAGATCGCGAATCTTGTTATACCCTTTATCATCAACTCCGTTGCATATAGCTTCTTCACATATGATAGATCTTAGATTTTAATCCTTCTTCAGATGGAATGACTGAGACTGATATTGTGCTTGACTGTCTTCTCCTTGGTAATAATGGTGATTGGATACTTTCCCTGTCACTAACTGCTCTGCACTTTTGCCTCTATAGCTAGTTGCTACTTCTGCCAGGTTGCCTCAAGGAACTGACATCCTTGCACAAAGACGCTCACTCTTCTTGTCATGCTCTCTCTGCTGAGAGATTTCTCGACACACAAGATTGTGGCAACTGGTGATCCATTGCATGTTAGTTAATGTCACTGGACAACAGTTGATGTTCATTTGATTTACGACACAAAATGGTAAAACATATTACGCCTGTTGTTATTAGAGCTCAAGTTAGAAATATAGTCCTTACTCATCTGCTGCATACTTTTCACCTTTGTTTTATAGGTTCAGGAAGTTGATTAGCTGGGAACAGGGATCAACAGATTGTCACTAATTTTGTCGGCTGATAAATCTCCGGTACAGGCTTGATGCATCAATCAATTTCGACCATTTGTGCTACTGGGGGTGATTAACAGTCTCCTTATTCTTTATTTTTTACAATTATTGGTTTCAATTTTCTTCATTGTTGTATTGAGGTTGTTGGATGGTTTTGGTGCTATAATGGATAGCTTGTGAACAGAGTTTATCAGAGGCAGTGGACTCTAATGAATTGGGGTTTAGTAAAACTAGAGAGCAGTGGGTGTCCCTGGTCATGGAAAGAAAAATTAGAGATTGATGAATGGACAGCATAACGATCATGAAATCACAAAAATCATGTTTTTCTTTTGCATTTTCTTGTGTCAGATCTTAAACAAGTGTTGAACTGGGAGATTGAGCATTATGTCACTGAGTAATGCAGTTTGAAGCTGGATTAGAAGACTGAATTTATCACCAGAGGAAGTGATGTAATGGCTAAATGGCTTACTCTCTCATCGAGCATGGATGGATTTTGTCTCATCGTCAACTTCCACCTATACGTGTATAGAGCATTTGATATTTTGCTTACTGAGTTTGGTTTCGATGATAGTTAAATTGATGCATTGTCATTAATACATGCATAATAATATACGTGTATATAAGAAAATTGGTGTATTATAGTTTACATCGTTTGTTTTTTTTTGTTATGAAAAGATCACTCGTATTACCCAAAAAACAGTTAGATACAAAGAGTCACATAGCTGAAAACAGCCAAGAAACAAAATTGAATCTCACTAAGGAGGGGGACAACAAAAGGGTTTTTCTTGCCACCAAGTGGGCAACCCTGTTATAGTCACGACCAACAAAAATAACCTTAAACTCCTGGGCTCGGAAATCTCTTATTTAAATAAGTTATATTACTTTTGGTTGAAATGTCATTTTTTCCCTTAATTTTTTATATAAGAAAGCAATACACATAATAAGGTAGAGACATAATTGGAAGAAAAATAGTCTCAACAATCTCAACCAAACAATCTTACAAAAAACTTGAGATTTAACAATCACTCATTTTGATGATAGTTTGTGTCACATCAAGCAAATAATGCATATATTGTTTGTACATAATTTTTTTAAAAAAAATGCATATGCATTGTAACTATCCGTCTATCCCAACCAAACTATCATAAAAACCAAACAACTCCTGAATTTGAAAATTCAAAATTTTGGAAAATCAAGGATTTGTGATGGATTTGGCCCATTATAGATTTTAAAAGTTTGTTGTTTGCTGGTAAGATATGTTGATGGATAAAAGATTACGCGCTTATCACTTTAAAGGATAATTTACCTTACCATCCTTCATAAAAAAAATATTGTGGAGTTTTACAGCTTTTTCACCATTAAAAAATCCATGGCCTCCCCTTAATTTTTGCCAGGGGTATTTTTGACCATTAAGTCCTATAATTTTATAGTATCCCGCCTAAATGTTGCTTCCATCTACCATTTAATACCTTTTTCATTTGGCTAAATTGCAAGTTTGGTCACTAGAATTATTATAAAATTTTATATTTGCCACTAAGATTAATTTATTCCATTCATGGTCACTTAAATTAGTTATGCAGTCCAAATTTGGTCACTCTCCGTTAGTCTCCTTTAAGTTTATCTGACGTGGCAGTCAACCCTAAAAGTTGACCGTTAAATAAGTGACGTGACAATTAAAAAATAATAAAATAAATAAAAATTAATTTGTATAATTTCCACCTCATTATCATAACAAAAAAAAATTATTATAATTAAAAATTTAATCCTTCCCTTCTTCGCCATCGGATCGTTCAATCGGCCAGTCTCTCTCGGTTGCCCTCCAATCTCCTCAATCTAGCCATCATCCGAGTCAGCTCGACGAAACTCAACCTCTGCATTCTATTCCAAAACTCCCTGACTCGCATATCAATTGGGGGAAATCGCTTCCTCCTTACCCCCGCCGAAGGAGAGGAATCGATCGAGGGCTCTCGAGGCGACAAGGTTCTGCTCGATGATGGTAGGTAATTTTCGTAATTCAACCTTCTGGGCGAAGGGAACGGATATGGAGAGGAACGCGCCGGCGGCCGCGCCGGATGATGATCTTGCTTGACGTTGAGAACGACGACGTGATTGTTGGTGCTACCGTTGGAGCCTAGATCTCTGCCATCTGTATCATTTATTGGTTAGCTAAGGAATATAAAACTATATATAGGAGAGAAAGATTGGCTGAAAATTGTGATTAATACAAAAGCTTTGCCCTTCTGCTTCTTCTTCTACCCACTCAACCGTCTCTATTGGAAAAAGGGGAAGGCGTTGAACATTGGAGAATGGAGAGATACGGTGATGGGAAGAAGAATGGAATGGAATGGTGTTGGAGGACGCATCGGCGGCGAGAGGAAAATTGCAAAGCCGCCGCTCAGGTCGGTCATTAAGGATGCGGTGTTTGGGTTGACTAGGTTGTTGATTAAGGGGCCTAGGAATTGGGTTCTGCAGCGGGAGGAGTGTTAAACACACGAGTTCTTATACGAGGATCACACGAACACACGAGATTACGTGGTTTCCCCAACGATGATCGTTGAGACTAGTCCACGGCACTACGGCAGAGAGTTCTTATTATCACCAAAAATCCTTGACCTAGGCGGCCATACAACACACGTATATATACAAGCTATTAACCCTACTTTGGACAATTGCAAATTGGTACTTAAACTTCTAACACCCTCCCTCAAATTGATGTTGTCGTAACATCAATTTGTGTGCTAAAAACCAATGTCGTGCTGACGCAACCGCCTTAGTTAACAGGTCTGCAGTTTGATTCTCCGAAGTTATGTATGCCAGTTCTACTTCTCCTTCAACCACCAATTGTCGAATGTAATGCACATGAACTTCAATATGCTTTGTCCTGTCATGAAGTACCGGGTTAGTAGCAATTCGAATAGCACTGGTGTTGTCCACATGTAACCGAACTGGTGGCTGAATCGCAACTCCCAATTCAGCCAGCAGTCTCTTGAGCCACACAATTTCCGATGCAACTTCACTCATAGACCGATACTCAGCCTCAGTAGAAGATTTCGAAACACGATCCTGTTTCTTGCAGCGCCAAGAAATAAATGAGTTGCCCACCTTCACACACCAGCCTGATGTAGATCGTCGTGTATCAAGACACCCCGCATAGTCAGCGTCTGCGTAAGCTTCCATCACTGCCTCTCCTCGCACTGGGAATAATAACCCCACATCCAGTGTCCCTCGAAGATACCTCAGGATCCGCTGCACTGCTGTCCAGTGTGAAGTCCTCGGAGCTGTCATAAACTGACTTACCACCTGAACAGCATATGAAATATCCGGCCGCGTATGAGTTAGATATATAAGACTGCCCACAATACCTCGATAGACTGACCCATTTTGCAGAAGTTCTCCATCTGTCTTGCGAAGTTTGAGATTTTGTTCTATAGGCGTCGAGCAAGGTATACAGTCTTCCATCTGTGCTTCCTCAAGAAGGTCTATAACATACTTCCTCTGACCCACATGAATGCCCTCTTTAGACCGATGAATTTCTAACCCAAGAAAATAAGAAAGATCGCCTAATTCCTTAAGGTTAAAAGTTGACCGCAAGACCTGTGTGAGTTCACAAATACCCTCCTTGTCATCTCCACTGACTACCATATCATCCACATAGATTAAGATTACCGTGAGACCACGAACCGTAGAACGGAGGAAGAGTGAGGGGTCACTCTTACTCTGCACAAAACCAGCATGCATGATAGTGTCCTGGAGCTTTTCAAACCATGCTCGAGGAGCTTGTTTCAAGCCGTGCCGTAGAGAGATCGCTTCAGCCGACAAACCATGGAGCTATCACCTTTCTTATATCCCGGCGGTCGTTCCATATATATTTCATCTTTGAGATCGCTGTGGAGGAAGGCATTCTTCACGTCCAACTGAAAAAGTGGCCATTCTTTCATTGCTGCCACTGCCAACAAACTCCGAACTGTCTGCATTTTCGCCACCGGAGCAAAGGTTTCTGAGTAATCCACACCATACTCTTGACGAAATCCTTGAGCAACAACCCGTGCTTTGAATCTCTCTACTGCACCATCCGGCTGCATCTTCACATTATATACCCATTTGCTTCCGATAACCGTAACATTAGGAGGCCTAGGGACTAACTCCCACGTCTGAGCCGCTTCAAGTGCATCTGACTCAACTGTCATGGCTGTCTCCCAACAATCAATCCCTTTTGCTTGTTTGTACGTCGCGGGAATCACGATTGAAGGTGTGGAGAAGGCCACAAAGTCGGAGTGGCTTAGGGGAGGTTTTCCTTTGTTAACACGTAAGGAGCGCCGTAGGGGTGGGGCAACTTCATCGGCCTCATGGAGAGATTCCATGGAAGCCTCGGAACTGGATCCACCCGAGCTGAACGAGGACGTCGAAGTGGTGGAAGCTGTCGAGTCCTCCGTTGGAGCGCTGGAAGAGACTGTTGCCGAGGAACTAAGGGAGGTCGAAGATGACTCGGAGCTGTCAGAAAAGTCTAGCTCCAAGCTAGAATGTGGTCCACCATTTCCATTATCATTTCCTTCGTCATCTATCACTGGTGCTGCATGAGATGGAAACTCAAAGGCCTGAAGAAAATCAAGATTCGGCGGTGGTGATGTGATAGAATCCAACGAAGCATAGTAAGGAATATGTTCGAGAAAAACAACGTGTATTGAGATGCGAATACGTCGATTACCGACGTCATAGCAAACATAACCTTTATGCTTGTCACTATAGCCAAGGAAAACACATCGGACAGCTTTTGGAGTGAGCTTATTCCGTTCCCTGCGAGCCAAAAGAACATAACAAGCACACCCAAACACACGAAGCCATCCATAGTTCGGAAGTTTAGAGTATAACGCCTGATAAGGACTACGTTCCTGCAAAACAGACGTGATCTGACGATTAATTAGATAAACCACCGTGTGAACTGCCTCCACCCAAAACCCAGAGGGGACCTGCGAGTGGAAAAGAATAGCCCGAGTAAGTTCGAGCACGTGACGGTGCTTCCTCTCCACCAACCCATTTTGTTGGGATACGCCGGGACATGATTGCTGTATGAGAATACCCCGGTCACGTAATAAAGCCTGCAAAGGATGTGAAGTAAATTCACCTCCTGGATCCGATCGCAGAATCTTCACAGTCTTACCAAACTGTGTCGATACCATCTGAAGAAACTCCTGCGCGATCGTGAGCATTTCAGACTTCTGGCGCAGAAAGAAAACCCAGGTGAACCGCGTAGCATGATCAACGAACAGGGCGAAGTACCGGAAGCCCATACGAGAAGTCACTGGCGAAGGACCCCATAAATCAGTGTGCACAAGATCAAATGGAGCTGAATAAACAGTCTCACTAGAATTAAATGAACTCTGTGATAATTTGGCTTGCAAGCAATGAACACACTCATGCTCCTGATCAATAGCATTCCCACCAGATAACCACTTATTCTTAAACATAGTACGCAGTCTAACAGAATTAGGATGCCCTAAACGAAAATGCCACAAATCCCAGTTTGATAACTTAACAGAGAAACCCGACAAATCAGAAATGTTGCTAGGGGACTTTCTATCTGCTGAATAATCTTCTCGACTCTCTACTGGTAACGAGTCCATCTTCCCAGCCTGCAAGGATTTCGAGTCTCCTCCAATCTTCCCATTAGGTGCCCGAGAGTAATAATCCAGCAGAAAGACACGACCCTTCTTACTCCCTCTCCCTAGTTCCTGCCCCGTCCTCGTGTCCTGCACAGTACATCCATCCGCATCAAATATTACCCGACAACCATCCTCTGCCAACTGACCCACAGAAACAAGACTAGGAACGAGTTTGGGAACAAATAGAGTATCGGGGAGGGATATATTAGGCTGACGAGCATGACCAACTCCCACAACAGCCATTCGGGACCCATCAGCAGCCTGTAAATCCAAACACGTACTAGACGGAGCTAGCCGCCTAAACACCTTGGGCAAGCTCGTCATATGATTATATGCCGCAGAATCAATATGCCAAGAAGAGTGAGAAGAAGAACCCGTACCCGTAGAAAAAGCTGAAGTTAAGGCAGTAGGCAAAGCATCCTTCAAGGCCTCTTGCACAAGACGACGAACATCATCCGGCGTGAGGGTGGCAGCCACCGAACCTGAAGAACCAGCCGCACCCGACGTCGTAGCATAAGCACTTCCGGAAGCATAGCGACCTTGGCCACCACGAGGGCCACCCGATCTAGAACGACCCCGTTGTGCAAGTGTGGGACATGCTTGAATAAGATGACCATCCAGCTTGCAGTAGTTGCATGAATTACGTTTAGGACAATGGAACTGAATATGACCCGGTGCTTTGCAGTAGTGACATATGATCTCGCCCTTAGCCGTGCGATGGAACTGAGGCTTCCCACCGGGACGAACAGCAAACGCAGCGCCAGGATCAGCAGCATGGAGGTCGAGCTTAGCAAGACTCTTCAACCTGGTCTCTTCCCGCAGCAGCTCGGAGAGAACTTCCTCCATGGTGGTGACATCACGATGTAAGAGAGAGGCACGAATGCCCTCAAATTCGGGACGGAGGTTCATAATAAATCTCATAACCCGGGTACCAGACCTCTCTTGAAGAACTTCCGGCGTCACAGCAGAAGGTGCAAGCGAGCTGAGGATAAGATCCTGTTCAGTCCAAAGGGCGACCGCCTCTTGGTAGTAAGAACTGATGTCCCAATCGCCCTGACGAAGCACGGCCAGATCTTGTTCCACATCAAACTTGCGGGACGCACTTGCCTTAGAGTACAACTTCGTGAGATGATTCCACATGTCACCAGCAGTAGCAAAACCTCTCAAACTGAGAGCAATTCCAGGATCCACCGAACCCAGCAATGCAGACATGACCATCGCATTGTTCGCCGCCCAGTCAGCTTTTTCTTTCGCGGGAGCATCAACAGCAGGCTCCTTAGAGGAGCCATCGAGAATATGCAGCAGTCGGCGCCCTTGAATGTGAATGCGGAATTGAAATTCCCATAAAGCAAAATTTTTTCCCATAAACTTAACAGAGATCGGATCAACCTTGGAGCCTTCCATGAATACGATGCGGCAGGGGAACACAAGATCCAGAAACCCAACCTGCCCACAAAAGCCTTAAGCGCACACGACCCAAATAATATCAGGATACTCACGAAGCCAACGCAGCCAGCACACAAAAATCCACACGAACCCGAACAACTCAAACGCTAAGAGCGGCAGGCTCTGATACCATGTTAAACACACGAGTTCTTATACGAGGATCACACGAACACACGAGATTACGTGGTTTCCCCAACGATGATCGTTGAGACTAGTCCACGGCACTACGGCAGAGAGTTCTTATTATCACCAAAAATCCTTGACCTAGGCGGCCATACAACACACGTATATATACAAGCTATTAACCCTACTTTGGACAATTGCAAATTGGTACTTAAACTTCTAACAAGGAGGAGTAGCCGGAACAGAGCATGGAGTTGATGACCGAGATGGCGTAAGGGAGCTGATCAGACTTGGTGGCTTCAACCGCAGGTCGACGAAGAGGATGCAGAGGAGTGCGCTTTGCGGCGGCGGCGGAAGGTGGAGCCGAAAGAGGAGAGGGATGACGTGGAAATTATAAACATTAAATTTTATTTTTTATTAATTTTTAATTGCCATGTCACTTATTTAACGGTCAACTTTTAGAGTTGACTGTCACATCTGATAAAGTTAACGGAGACTAATGGAGAGTGACCAAACTTGGACTGCATAATTAATTTAAGTGACCATGAATGAAATAAATTAATTTTAGTAGCAAACGTGGCAGCGCCAGCAACTGTACTTCACACCACCACCAGCTAGCGGCCGGCCGGCGCGGCATACATCGACCGGAGAAAAAGTCAGCCCATATTATTGATACGGGTTGGTAAGGTAAGAACGCTATCGAAATATTCGATGGGTGATTAAGGAAACAAAATAAAAGAATAAAAGTTAATACAAAAAATTTAAGAGAAAAAGACATTAACAAGAAGGATACAAATTTGGGAACGAAGGCGGAAGGTTTTCAAATGTAAGACGTACCTACGTTACGTACGTAAGATGAAGGGCTTCTCTTTTCTTTGGTTATTTATTTGTTTTCAGCATTTCTATTCGGCAGATGCCTTGCATGGCTTCATACTTTTATATATATAGTCAACTGAAATATTTGCTAATTATTTATATACCGACTCTTTCTTAAATTTTCGGCTGCAGCCAGGAGAAGATAACGTTCCAACTAAAATGCGGGTTGCAATTCCTTACATCGTGGCTGCCTTCATTAATCTTATTATTCTCTGTGCAGCGGCGGCGGCTGTGGCTCCGGCCGTCGGGGAGCAGTACTGCGGCGGCGGTCAGTTCATGGCCGGTAGTAATGCAACGTGCGCTAGTGGATATTGTTGTAGCAAAGACGGTGTCTGTGGGGTTACGAAGGATCATTGCGGCGTGGGTTGCCAAAGCAACTGCAATTACTCCTCCTCCAGCGCCGCCGCGACGGCGGCAGAGCCCCCGGCGGTGACCTACCTCACGGATGCGGTGGTGGGAGTGGATGATGAGACTAACGGCACTCCTAGGTCAAGCATTGTTCCTTCTACGCGGGGATTCACCTTTGACTCGAGGGTTTTGTTTTGGTGTTTAGTTCTTTTGGTCTCCATTGGGATTCTATCAGGTTTCCTATATCTCAACGTCGCCAAGAGATTTTCTTTCCGATGATACTATAGGGCTAAACGTAAAATCGAGGAAAGAAAACTTGAGCGTTTGGGCTCATGTTATAGCATTATTACTTCTTTTTAGGACGTTGACCCTTGAAAGTGCGTTTGTTTAAGTTTGTTTCGTTTTTGCGGTGGAAAAACTCGGGTTGAATTGAATTAAATGCGTATTGATGTTTTTGGCTAACGATTAATAAAACATGACTTGTATTTTTTCAAACATAGTTTCAATGAGAGTGTGATCAATGGTTTTTTAAATGAAACTACATTAAGTTACTCCTATTTGGAGGTTCAACGAGAGATTCAAATTATGACTATGGGTACATTTGCAGAGAAAAAGTAATACTTGACTTAGGCATCAGTTGTATGGTTTTGTGAACCCTTGTCCTTGTCGATCCCTTCTCCTATTCATAGCAACGAAAAGGTCGCCTCCTCGCGGGATGATTAGCAGTTTCTTTCTCAATCGCCTAAATGTCTTTTCCGGAAGCATCGCGACTCATGGAGTGTAGTTTGCTTTGCTTAGTCTTGTTCGAAATATTGTGTCATTGTGGTCTCTTGTCATGCTAGTTTTATGATGAGCTCATGGTCGCCTCCTCGCAGTCGCTTGGTCATCTCTCACGATAACATGGCCGCCTCGCTCGCGACCGTGTGGTTATCTCTCACAAGTTACAACCACATGGTCGCCTACTCGCAGCCGAGTAGTCATGAGGTATGATCTGAGAGCATGACTTCTTAGAACTTAGTATATTTTGCATACGACCCTCGTGGCTATGAGGATTGATCTCATGACCATTCTCAAGACAGTGTGTACTTTTCTTCCTTGATACTGTTAGAGTATATTGGGTCGGGAATATGGGTCACGGAGTATTGAGTGAATGTTGGCCCAAGCCCATGCAACCTTGTCCATGCAGACGTAGGAAGCTAGGGTTACAAACCATATATATACTCTCTTGTACACTACCGAGAACCCTAAGCAAGTATAGTACGATTTTCGTCTTGGAGAGTTAACCTCTCCCGTGGATTAGTCCTGGCATTCCAGGGATACCACGTTAAATCCGTGTGTTCATCTTTTTCAGTTTTAGATCATTTAGCATTGCTAACATGGTATCAGAGCTTTCGACATCCGATTCCGAGAGAATGTCCATTCGGCTCAACCCGAAGAACTACATGCTGTGGGAATTTCAATTTCGTGTTCGTGTGGAAGGGAAGGGACTCGCTGGGGTCCTGGATGGAACAGATCCGAGGCCGGACTCTACGGCCACTGCCGAGCAGATTGCGCGCTGGACTATGAATGATGCTCGGGTAAGATCGTGGATTCTGGACTCGGTTGATCCGAATATTTGCTTAAGCCTTCGTATGCACCAGACTGCCCACGAGATGTGGAAACAATTGGCGGCCACTTATTCAACAGCTAGTGTCGTGCGCCAATTTGAGGTGCAGGTTGCTCTCGACAAATTGGAACAGGGGGATCGCGACATCACGACGTATCTTACGGCTGCACAGGAGCTATGGACAGAGGAGGATTTGCTCACCACGTCCCTCCGCCCAGCCGCGACGTCGGCCATTTTGATCGCCGAACGGAAGCACGCTCGCTTACTTCACTTCCTGATGCGCCTGAGGCCGTAATTTGAGGCAATTAGGTCGGCTATTATCCAACGTGGAGAGCTGTCCATGGATGGGGTCTTTGGTGATTTAATAAGAGAAGAGACTCATTTGCGCACCCAAGCCAAGCTGGACCTCCGTCCCGGCGATAATGAGTCGGCACTTGTAGCTGTTGCGGGAGACGATGCGGCGTTCGCCGTTGGCCGACCACAATTTCAACGCCGGATCCCCATGGCTGAGTTACAATGTCATCATTGCAAAGAAAAGGGGCATACCCAAAAATATTGCCGCAAACGCAATCTGTGCGTGTACTGTAAGAAGGGCGGCCATATAATTCTCGATTGTCGCCTTTTTGTCAAGCATCACGGGAAGCATGCTGAGATACCATCATCGGACACTCACCAGGAGAAGCCCCGCTCAGAATCTCGTCGATCGGAACGCTCGGCGGCCTACGCCACACAGCTGGCCGACGGGAACAGTACGGGGATCTCGGCTGCCAAGATAGAAGAGCTGGTCAATGCAGCCTTGCAAAAGTCGCTACCCACAGCCATCAATTCAGCCTTTGCGGCAATGCAGGTCACTGGTAAGAAATCATCACCTTGGCTATTGGATTCCGCATGTTTTAATCATATGACGCAAAATTCAGCTGATCTTACAAGCATTCAACCTGTGCGTCATATGAATTTAAGAGTTGCTAATGGTGATAATTTAGAAGTCCACGGAATGGGATGTGTAACACAACCTAAAATTCATTTACCCGATACTCTACATGTCCCTAAATTGGTGCCTAACCTTGTTTCCGTCGGACAACTTACTGATCATGGGTGTTCGGTTACGTTCGCACCGTCTGGCTGTGTTGTGCAGGACCTGAAGACGGGGAGGCAAATCGGCAGAGGGAGTAAGCGGGGGCGGTTGTTCCAGTTAGAAGAACTCATCAGTCCATCATCATCATCATCCTCTCCGGTCTCCCAATCCCGTAGGCTTGTCAGTAGTCCGTTGCTGTCTAGTTTTTCCAGTGTTCCTAGTGAGTCAAACAATGTTTGGGATTTGTGGCATTCTCGTTTAGGTCACCCTAACTCTAGTCGGTTGTTGCAAATGTTTCGTCAATCTTTGTTAGGCAAGCACAGTGTTTCTTCGTCATCTAAACATAATTGCACAAGTTGTGTTGAGGCTAAGACTATAAGCATATCTTTTCCATCTAGTTCCACGGTGATTTCCGAGCCATTTCAGATTGTGCACTCTGATCTTTGGGGTCCATCGTCTGTTCTTTCTCGACATGGATTTTGATATTTTGCACTTTTTATTGACCATGCCACTAGATTCACATGGGTTTATTTTCTGCGCCTAAAATCAGATCTTAAGGCCGTGGCAGAGGAGTTTTTGAAAATGGTGCAAACTCAGTTCAATAAACCTGTTAAAATTCTCCGGTCCGATCCTGGAGGGGAGTTCAGCTCGAATCCGTTGATGTCTTTGTATAGATCCCTTGGCCAAGGTGTGTCTCAACAAAATGGCTTAGTAGAGCGTAAGAACCGACATGTGCTTGACCTAACTCGTGCCCTCCTTATTGAGTCAAAGGTTCCTTCTCGTTTCTGGCCTGAAGCTGTAGCTACGGCTGTCCGTCTTATAAACTATCAAATCACTCCTGTTCTTCAGAATGTTAGCCCATTTTTTGATTTGCATTCCCGTCATCCCGACTATTCTCGTCTTCGGGTTTTTGGGTGTTTGTGCTTTGTTCTCATGCCACGGAAAGAACGCACTAAGTTGACACAGAAGACAGCTAGATGTGCTTTCCTGGGGTACAGTGATGTACACAAAGGGTACATTTGTTATGATCCGAGTCTCCAACGTGTGCGCATTGCGGCCACTGTTGTTTTCTTTGAAAACTTTCAATTTTTCTCCACTGTTGAGTCCGAACCTTCCTTGTTCCAGCCTATGTCCGAGTTGCCTTGTTTTGATGATGATGATACCGGACTTGATGATGGTACGTTGCCTCCTGAAGACCCGCCATCCCCTCTGCCAACCGAGCCTCCCACACCAGACGCGCCATCCCCCGCTTCGTCCAACAGCCAGCAGTCGGGCTCGGCTGGTTCATCGTCCGCTGCTTCTGCTTCCTCCACGTCCCCAGCTTCGGGGTCCCATGCAGCGACGTCACCCGCCACCGACACTACATCGGCCTCCTCGGATGCAGATGGGGGTTCTCCGCAGCAGTCAACCCCTATTGCCCACTTGCGACGATCTCAGCGAATCACTCGTGGACAGCCGCCGCCCCGGTTTAATGACTACTTTGCCTACGGAGTTGATGCATTTGTCGTCCCTACTAGATATAAGCAGGCCCAGGGTGATCCGTTGTGGGAGGCGGCAATGCAAACTGAGATAGACGCTGTGCATGCCAATAAGACCTGGACAGTGGTGGATCGGCCCCCTCCGGAGGTTCCCGTCATAGGTTCTCGGTGGTTATATGCTCTGAAGATGACCCCAGAAGGGGAGATTGAACGACATCGCGCCCGGATCGTCGCGCAAGGTTACACACAGGAACAAGGAATAGATTTTGATGAGAAGTTTGCCCCGGTGGCTAAAATGGCTACGGTTCGTACTCTCCTGGCTGTGGCATCTGTACGTTCTTGGCCGTTGTTTCAGCTTGATGTCAAGAACGCGTTCTTGCACGGTGACTTAAAGGAGGTGGTATATCTGGAGAAGCCCCCCGGATACAACGTCGGGTTACCCGGTCAGGTTTGTCTGCTTCATCGGTCGCTGTATGGACTCAAACAGGCTCCAAGAGCTTGGTTTGAGAAATTTCAGACGATGATTCAGAAACTGGGAATGAGACAGAGCTTGAGTGATCCGTCTTTATTCACGCAGATCACGGCAGCATGTATAGTGGTTCTCCTCCTGTACATTGACGACATGGTGATCACGGGTGACGATACTAAGGGGATTGATGCACTTAAACGTGGACTTCACGAGGCATTTCGGTTGAAGGACTTAGGCGACTTGTCCTATTTCCTTGGACTTGAGATCACTCGCCACGACCATGGCATATTTATTGGCCAAAGGAAGTATATTGGAGATTTATTGGCCGATCATAATTTTGACGATTGTCATCCTGTGAGTACCCCGATGGAACTGAACTTGAAGTTACGACGTGATTCAGGTGATCCATTACCCGATGAAGATCGCAAGCGTTACCGTAGCTTGGTGGGAAGTCTCATTTATTTAGCAGCCACCAGACCTGACATTTCATATGCCGTGCAGCTGGTTAGCCAGTTCATGGCAACTCCTCATCGTGATCATTTGGCGGCCGCTCATCGGATATTGCGGTACCTGAAAGGTACTCAAGACGTTGGTATGTTCTTTCCATCGACTGGGACTCTCGATCTTCGTACTTTTTCCGATTCAGATTTTGCAGGTTGTATTGATACACGGCGGTCTACTACGGGCTGGTGTGTACAATTTGCTGGCTCTTTTATTTCCTGGCGATGCAAGAAACAAGATAAAGTGTCCAAATCGTCGACGGAGGCTGAGTACAGGGCTCTGTCTGATGTTTGTTCGGAGCTTGTTTGGCTTCACCGGTTACTGGGTGACCTTGGGGTGAAGTGCACACTGCCTATCGGTGTCTTTGTGGACAACACGAGTGCCATTCAGATTGCGATTAACCCGGTACTCCATGATCGTACGAAACACATTGAACTTCATGTTCACTATGTTCGGGATTTGGTGCGCGAAGGTACGGTGCAGCTTCAGTATCTCAAGACAGAGGAACAAATTGCCGACATTTTCACTAAACCGTTCACCAGTAGTCGTCATTGGTACCTCTCAAGCAAATTGATGCTTCGTTCCCGACATCAATTTGGGGGAGGCTGTTAGAGTATATTGGGTCGGGAATATGGGTCACGGAGTATTGAGTGAATGTTGGCCCAAGCCCATGCAACCTTGTCCATGCAGACGTAGGAAGCTAGGGTTACAAACCATATATATACTCTCTTGTACACTACCGAGAACCCTAAGCAAGTATAGTACGATTTTCGTCTTGGAGAGTTAACCTCTCCCGTGGATTAGTCCTGGCATTCCAGGGATACCACGTTAATCCGTGTTTTCATCTTTTTCAGTTTTAGATCATTTAGCATTGCTAACAGATACGTGGCTTGAGAACCATGGTTCATTATTCTATAATGGCATTGACTCTCGAGAGGACAGTGTCTCTTTTGACTCATGCCCATGCTCACAAAAAATTTAGCGTCTTACGTTTAAAAGTCAAGATCCATGAGGTCTAGTTTAAATAAAATTAATTGTTATAATTAATTTGTCCTTGTAAGAGTATTAATCACATTGTAAATTATCAATATGGTGTAAGATCATTTTTTGGTGTACACAAAAAATCCAAATTAAGAATATCATATTTTTTGTATAAAATAAAAATCGATGGAATATTGAGATTTAAATATATTTAATTAATAATGAAAAGCTATCTTATAAGTAGGGTTGGGAAATGGTGCGGTCTGGTCCAGACCAGACCATATATACGGTCTACGGTCCAGATCGAGAGGCTAAAGTATAGACCACAGACCAGACCACAGACTATACGGTCTGGTCCAGACCACGCCTGTACGGTCTGGTTCGGTCTGGTCTGGTCCAGATAGACCACACTCAACGAAAAATGAATAATTTGTTTAGTCAACCACACAAAAAATTGAACCAATAACCAAGAAAAATAATTATTATTTGCCTTAAAACATTAATCCTAACATGCATGAATAATTTTGATACTCTAAATCTTAGTACATAATAAAGATACAATGTAAAAGCATCCCAGCTTGCACCATAATGTCATAAACATTAACATAATGTCATATGGAGACACGATTATCTCCACTCTGTGGTTTAATGTGGTTGTGAATGAAGGAGGGAAGAGATTCACAAAATTAAGGTTGAGACTTGGGTGTCGTTGTGGGAGTTTGGAGAGTGGTCGAATGGGTTGTTAACACGTATTGACAAGTGTGTTGGGTCTACGGTTTGGTCCGGTAAACCGCGGTCTAGACCAGACCAGACCAAGAGATCAAATCATAAAATAATACAGACCATGGACCAGACCAGACCATACTTCACGGTCTACGGTCCGAACCAAACTGTGCGGTACAGTTTGGACCACGGTTTTTCTAACGGTCTGGTCTATTTTCTCAGCCCTACTTATAAGTTGTAGAGTTCAGCGCAAAACTTCTTTTAATATTATATATCTTCACTGAACATCTAAAAAAAGTCAATTGTGCTTTAGCAAAAAAAAAAAAAAAAGTCAATTGTTCTTTTTTTTGTTTCCCTTGAATAAAGTCAATTATTCATGAGACAGAAAAGGTAAGAATTTTTGGGGAAATAGAAAGGTTGCCGGACAGCCGGCTACATGGACAAGAAAGCTCATGAGTCGTGACTTAGGTAACTCAATTCATTCATATTCAAGCTTCCGCTTTGGCGCGTGAAAACGCGAATTATATTGAAGTCGGGTAAAATTTACGAATTTTGTTTTCACGAAGCACGAATTTCCCAGAGACTCTTACTCTCTCGTTGCTGTTCGACATGCACCACTCTGTTCTTCATGGTTTCACTCTTACTCTCTCCAAGGCCTTTCGACACTTACTCTCTCGTTGCTGTCCGACATGCACCACTCTGTTCTTCATGGTTTCACTCTTTTTGTTCATTGTAGTAAAATACCATGATGTTTGAAAATATTGTAAATACATGTTGTGTGCCTGTGTCTACAGTACTCAACAAATCTATTTCAATGTATCCTACTAGACAATCATTCAAAAATTGATCACTTATTAGATTCTGAAACTTGTTTTTGATATAACTCAAAGATGAAAAAATCATTTCCAATATTTTTAATAATTTTCTTAGTCGTTTTACATGACATGGCATTAACATATATGATAGTTTTGCATCTTTGTAGCCTGGAGGTATCTTGAAGCACTCCTCTCCACCACACTTTGCATATCTTCTCTACCAAGAGCATGAAAATCTAATAGCTTAATGAAGTTACCTTTGTTATTTGAATATGCAGATTCATCATACCTACGAAATAACAATCCATTCACCACCTCGTCCCCAGGACACTCTAGTTGTGCTTTAGGTCTGCCACTGAGTGAGGGTAACTCAAAAAAATAAATAATAAAAATGTAATTGAGTGGTCGTCAAAATCTAAATCATTTTCCTCAATTATCCCTTCACCATATCACCTTTTTCCCTTGTTAACAAGAATATTTTAGTTATTAATTGGTTAGTAGATGTATTAGTCAGAGATGAATGATTTGGCTAATAGTACTCTATCTTATGAATTAATAGATATTTTAGAATTCATATTTTGAACCACATTAAGAATGATTTTATTTATGTTGTTTTCCTGATTTGTTAGGTCTATTTAGTGTTAAAAATGAAAACCTGCATAAAAAAGTTTACGTATAAATATATTCTTAATATATTTACAAAGTTTACGTATAGATATTTTAGAATTCATATTTTGAACCACATTAAGAATGATTTTATTTATGTTGTTTTCCTGATTTGTTAGGTCTATTTAGTGTTAAAAATGAAAACCTGCATAAAAAAGTTTACGTATAAATATATTCTTAATATATTTACTCCTGGGGTACCTATATATGTACGCATCACGAATCACGATCAGTTTCTACGGATAACGTACACCATCTCCCGTTTCTCATACGTACGTATGTGCAATCGCCGACCACATCCAACTTTTTGTCATTATTCCTTAAGATGCATGCCTAGCTAGTTAATTAAAAGCCGCTTGCTTGCATCAATTCCTTAATTATCTACTCCACTTTGGTATTGGTATTTGGCATGTAGTGAATGTAACCAACTTATCATTATTTGGTGTTATCGAATACTGACTAATTTTTTAGGATTTGAGATTAGAATTTATTATGGAGTGCTATTCGATATTCGGGATTACGAGATTGGGATTGGTATATACCAAAATACCGAGAAACAAGGAAAATTGAAAATTAATGAAATATAGCATACAACCTTTGGTCATTCCACAATCTTTCACAACTCACAAATCCCCATCCAACTCAATTTTGGCTTTCAAGTTTAAGTCACTCTCGTCTCTCACCTGAACTCTTGTTATTTTCATAAACCCAAAAAGCAAACACCAGTAGTAGTCGTCTCTCACCACTCCAATTCGGCGAATCAAAGATTATTAATGACAAGAATTTGATATGTCACATCTCCTTTCTTCCCCTTATCCATATCCTAGCTCTAAGCAAACTTTAACTCTTTGCTTAGTCTCTTTGCCCTAAATTAAACAATCAAATCAAATTTAACTAATTTTGTATTTGATAATACCGAGTGGGATACCAAAAAATTTAGAGATTAAAATTGGGATACCGAAATTATTTAGTGATTGAGATTGATTTTATGGTGTAATTCGGTATTCGGTATTGGGATACCGATACCATACAAATTTCCACCATCCACCCATATATGCATTCAGGGAGGAACATCTACAAATAAATAAAAGCCAAATGAGAAAATTTGAACCCCCATTTCAAATTTCCTGCATCGAGAGTGAAAGTAGAAGGGGTAGATTCGTCTTCAGTCATTTATGATTTTCTTATTTACAGAAAAAATACATCAATAATGAGATTTGAACCGTGGTCTTTTCGAACAAAGATAAGAAACATAACCAGTTACGGTAAACATATTTGTGTGATCCTTTTCAATTAAAAATATATATGAAGTTTAAATCTAAAAAATCATGTGACTTTTCCACTACGGTTAGCAAGCGAAATGTCATTAATTCAAATATTGCATATCGAATTGCACTCTTCATGTGTAGAAACGATGTAGAATTCTTAACATAGACTTAATTGTTATAACTATACCATAAAGTAATGAAATTTTTAAACATAGAACTTTTGAGTGAATATGGGCACATGTGTCTTTAAGAGAGTGATAAATATGGAAATATTGAGTGATGTTGGTTTGCCGAACGCGGATGGAAAAGACACTACTAATGTAAACGGGCCCAAATAGTGCCCTGACCCACTAAATGCTCAACCATCGTCGTTTCTCCAAATTTCCCATTAGACTCAACAACCGGCTAACCTCCTCTATCTCTATTGTTACGCCAGAGCAATTTTTGGAGGGATAAATATGGAAATATTGAGTGTTGTTGGTTTGCCCAATGCGGACGGAAAAGTCACTACTAATGTAAACGGACCCAGATAGTGTCCGATCCACTAAACGCTCAACCACCCGGTTTACTTTCGCTACGCCTAATATAATAGTGAAATGGGAAATGTGCTTCCCCCATTACAAAATCCTTGCATCCATAGCAAAAGTAGGAAGGGTAGATTCGTCTTCACAGTCATTTATTATTTTCTTATTTAAGAAAAATACATAAATGATGGGATTTGAATTGTGATCTCTTTGAGAAAATACAAGAAACATAACCAGATACACTAAACAAATTTGTTTAAACTTTTTAAATTAAAAATATACAAGAAGCTTAAATTTGAAAATCATAGGAATTTTCCATCACAGTTAGCTAAGCTACTAACTCTCCTCTAAATATTTTTTGGCACTTGATACTTCTATTTTCATGCTTTCATTATTTAATTCCAGTTTAATAATTAATTCTATTTCTATTTGTCTTATAAAAAAAGAATAATTTTAAAATCGCAAGCCTAATGTCATTGGTGCAAATAATGCACATCGAATTGCAGTATTAAATGTGTAGATGCGATGCAGAATTCTTCACATAAATAATATAACTACCATAAAGCAACAATATTTTTGAATATAGAAGTTTTGAGTGAATATGGGGCACATGTGTCTTTAAGAGATGGGTAAATATGGAAAGGTTGAGTGATGTTGGTTTGTCGAATGCGGATTGAAAATGCGCAACTAATGTAAACGGGTTTAAATGGTGTCCCGACCTAGTAAACGCTCAACCATCATCATCTCTCCAAACCTTCCCACCAGACTTGACAACCGCCTAACCTCCACCTATATTGTTACACAAAGAAATTTTTGAAGGGGTAAAGATGGAAAGGTTGAGTGTTCTTTAGGGATGGCAATTTCGACCTGACCCGTTTTACCCGGCCTGTTTGGCCTGTTTTGGAGCGGGGCGGGGTGGGCATGGGTACCTCTCGTCGGCCCGACCTGCTCTGACCCGCCCCATTCTCGACCCGTTCTTGCCTAAATTACTTAGAATTTTCCTCATATTACCTCATTTTTAGCTATAATAAAGTTACAAATAAGTGAAAACCTAAATTTCTCCAATACTTTAACTACATTTTATCACATTATGGTTTATTTCTTGGTCTTTTAATGAAAATAATGAACATTTGTTAAGTTTTTCACATAAATTACATATCCATTAGGTCGACCTGCCTCGACCCACACCCCATGATAAATTACCCGACCTGCCACGGGGCGGGTATGGGTATCGAGATACCCGGCCCGGACCTGCCTCATTGCCATTCCTAGTGTTCTTGCTTGGAGAGCCGACTGGTGGGTTATGTAGTTTCTTTGACAGTAATGTGTGATCTCTTAACATCAATTCATTTGGTTGATCTTCTAGGTTGACTTTTGAGTTGATTAAAGATAAACAGTGTCTCGAGATCCTGGCCTACTAAACGCACAACCATCGCCGTCTCTCCAAACCTTCCCATCGGACTCGACAAGCGCCTAACTTCCTCCAACCTATATTGTTACACAAAGCAATTTTCGGAGGGGTAAATATGGAAATGTTGATTGTTCTTGCTTGGAGAGCTTACTTATGGGTTATTTAGTTTCTTTGACAGTAATGTGTGATCTCTTAACATCAATTCATTTGGTTGATCTTCTAGGTTGACTTTTGAGTTGATTAAAGATAAATAACTATACTTTTTCTTGTTTTTGTTATGATACTCATTTTCAGTATCATCATTTTTTTATTTGAAATGTTTTGTGGTTAGTTTCCAGTAAATATAGACTATTTTGATTAGTGTTAACATAGTGAATAGCTTCAATCATACCTCTTTTACACAAAATTTATATGTAAGAGCTGAGTTCATTGCAGAATTGAACTATTCAAGCTATAATGTTGGTCTTCAACATATTAAACATGATTTCCTTTGAGTGAAATAACATCATGATTGCAGATAAGTTTTTACTTTTTACAATATGATGTTTCGTGATAGTGGTCACTTGATTCCAGATTTAAAAGTGAGATTCTATTTACTACAATATAAAAAGCACGAGTGATAGCGATAATTGGAGCAGATACTAGATGGTTTTTATCTTTCTCTCTGTAAGGAATAAATACATGGTGAACATATATTATCATGGGAAGGACAAACCGAACTCTTTGTGTTTGTAGTATAGCATGTTGATATATACGCATGTCTAGACCCGATCGATGGGACATATCCACTTGGAATTTATTGACGGGATTTTTTCTCATCAAAACCGCGTGCCAAGTAAGCTCCCTCCTTAATCCTTATATTTTTCTTAATCTGCACATGCACACCCTCATAGGAAACATGCACAAAATTGTAATTAGGTGCTTAATTAGTGTTGTTTCCATAAGATTGTATTATCTGAGGTGGTTGTTCTAGAATTATGAATCGTGACTGTATCTCCTCTAAGAAATTGTGAAGTTAAGCTATAAAAGAGGCTAACTTGAGCTTCCTCTTTGTGGTAAGAGAGCAATGACCCACGTCAAATTGATTGGGGGTTGACAATGTTTGAGAAACGGTTTAGCCTTCTTCAGAGTATCACACAAGATCCTGATAGTAACTCAAACAAAGCAATTTTTGTTTTCATGCCTGATGTTGATACAAGTTGTTTACCTAGAGGAGAGCCCAAGCAAGTTAGCTCTTGGAGTTACGATGCGAAAATGGGTAAGGCAAAAATGATTTATACAAAAGGTCATACTGTGATCATATAGAATGCGTTGGTAGTTATAGTCATCAATCTCATTTTATTGATGAAGCCACCGAGGAGAAGATAGAAATCAACATTGGTTCTCTAAATTTTACAAGGCTATTATAATGATCATTCCTTTCATTTCATGTAAATTTGTATTATAACTGAAGTGATAGTACCCCAAACCATAAATTACAGCAAGGAATAGTCATTTGAATTAGTGTGCACTGATGCAAAATATCATGTAGCTGTCAAGAAAAAGGTGTAAGAGTGGACCAATCAGTGTGTTTGCTGTCGAGAAAGGATAAGAATCGTGATAATGGGGATCGTTCATGACGATTGAAATATACAGATTGAAATGATAAAAAGTACAGAGTTGTAAGTCATTTGTGTGTTTAGTGTAGCAGAGTGGTGATTTGGTAGGATTTCACAGTGGTAGGGATATTGACAAAAGTTATTATATGTGTTGGTGCTTCCACGCATATATTGCTTGCCTATTTCATTTGTTTGTATATAAGATTTCTACAACAGATTGGATGCTTTGTATTTTTTTTGTCATTTTAATTAACAAAACTATATATTAGAAAAAACTAGTCGACGCATTCCATCTACTTCATTTGGACATTGCTGATTTTTGTTTTCTCAGCCAGAGATTCATTGCCTTTGGTGTCACTGTGGTTTTTGGTCTAAGGGCAATCCAGATTGGATTTTTCTTATGAAATTTCTTGGTGGCTTCCATTTTTACCATCAATAATTGGAGTCAGGTAAACATTCTTTTGGTTTTTCATGTTCACTCTAGAGACATCATGGTGCATGGCAATAGTGGCTATATTTAAGGCTAATGTCTTGGTTTGGATTGTCCATTATAGTGTTTATGTTTTACTGTTTTCTTTTGTAATGCAATGGGATAATACCTTTTTATCATATTATTATTGTTGGGGGTATACGAATAAGAAGGCCTCGATATGTGGATGAGGCCCATTAAAAGGCATGAAGTCCAAATAGTCCGAGGAAAGGTGAGCCCATTCAAGACGGGAGTGGGCCATGATAGGCGCCCGCGGGCTTAGATCAGAAGAGCAAGTTGGGAGTTGTGTACACTAGGCGCCGAGGGGTACTCGCACGTTAGGCGCCTAGGGGTGCACTTGGGAGTTGTGTGCACTCGAAGAGGGCGCCTGGGATCATCTTCGGAGGGAGCGCCCTGGGTCACTCGCATTAAATGCAAGGGTGACGTGGAAATCCGTACGGGAAGGTCCAGGTAAGCAATCTTCGGCTATAAATAGGGAGGTGGGTAAGCATTTACTCAATTTGGCTTCTCTCACAAAAATCGTGCATTATAAGCACTTCTCTCTCTAAGAACTTCTCTCTCTAAGAAAGATACTGACTTGAGCGTTGGAGGACTAACGGGCCACAAGGCCCACCTCTGTGAGTGCAGGCTTAATTTGCAAGGGAGTCAGCTGGTACGGAAGGGAAGTAGGCAGATCAAGCGGGCATCAACAATTATATATGATGTTGTTGACCTACCTCCGGCATCGCAGCATACATGTTAACGAATAATATCAGTTAGAATCTAAGAGTCAATTTCCGTGACTATATCCGGCCAAGGGTCGGGTAATAAGCTAGTTGTTGTATTATTTATTATTTATTTGCCGCTTACGCCGTGTTTACAATGTCTTGTTTTGGTTCAAGGCAAGGAAAATTAATTATTTGAATATGAAGTTCTTGTAAGCGCATGGCATTGTAGGAAATTCATTACACATCTAATTAATGTGCCCCGAATATATGTGTTTTCAACAATATATAACAGGACTTGTAGGATGATAATTGATATGCTAATCGTGGTGATTTCCAACGAATTAACTGATGGCAACTAGAGAAAGAAAACCCTAGACATGTGTGCAGCTAGCTATGAGCACATAACTAGCTACCCATACAATATTGTAATCAGAAAAGAAAATCGAATAAGGAATGTTCCTTTCCAGATAATAAATCTTTCATTTAAATGTATATAAATTAAGAAGATATCGATTAATATACTTGGAAGCCAACCTATAGCTCTATTCCCTTCATAATACGTATGAGTTAGTTGAATCACTCATACGTATTATGAGACGGAGTACGCCGAATGGCGCTCCCAAAATTGTTGAGTAAAAGTCGAAGGTTGCACAGGGGGTAATGGGTGATAATAAAAATTCTCCAAATACATTGAAAATTGATATTATTTTACAGATTACAATAAACTCGTTCTCTCTGTGCATGAAAAAAAACCCGAGTTAAAACAAACAAGATGCAATCTCATTAAAAAAACGTAGGAAAAAAAGTTCTTACCCTTTACATATATGTCCCTACTCAAAATCAATGAACCAAACCTAGTTATGCATAATCAAGGTTATACACCCTAGACCTGAATATGCTCCAACTAATATAGAAAGAAACGAAGGGTTAGATCGAAATATTCTTACATTGTTATCACAAATTCCTTGTGCTTTTTTAACAAAACAAGAAAATACCCTACCTCTTCAACTCAGTCGAGTAAGTAAATTAATCGGTCATTCCATAAACAAATTGATGTTCTTAAGAAAATTTGCCTTTAGCAAGATAGGTCGACGCCAAAAAAAAAAAAAAAAAAAAAAGCCATATATCAGGAACCCCGCTAATGACAAGTTTGATGGTTGTCATTAAGCAATGCTTGTTTTTTGTCACATGCTAGTTGATCTCGTTGGCTCCGCTAATCCGCTTCCAAACACCCTCGCCTCGTCCCCCAGCTAGCTGTTTGATTCACTTCGGACTAACCCATGATATTGTCACCCAACACCTCTTCACTTAGTTAATTTAATCACTCCATTTAATTAACCTCTTCACTAATCACCAACTCTCTCCCCTCCCTCCTAGCTAGCTTTCTCCTCACTCCGGCGCCGGAGATGGAAAGCAATAATAACAAAGACCACCACCGCAGCATCAAGTCCTCCATCTCGACGCCGGACCTCCACGACACCGGCCTGAAGCTGGAGCGAGCTAGAGAGGCCTACGCCGGCTACAACTCCGACGTGATGGAGAAGCCTTCGAAGGTGGAGGTGTGGATTTGGTATCTGTACGAGGTCTGCTCCTACTTCATCCATTCCTGCCTCCTCCCCATCGTCTTCCCGCTCATGATCAGCCAGATCCACCGCCTCCCCGCCGAGCCCGCCCGCGGCTGGCTCACCAGCCCCATCGCCCTCTCCTGCCGCCCTCAACAATCCCAGCTGTAAGTTTGTCCAGTTAGAATGAGTGGTTCGTATTAACTAATTATGAACGATTGTAAAACCGTATCGGATGTTGCATCGGAAAAGTGAACGATATGGTGTTTTGTGTTGAAATTTTGGTTTGATCGTGGTTCAATCGTTTCGTAAACTCCTGCCTACTGATTTAGCAATTGATAGGAGAGGTTTCCCGGTCAGATTGCTGGTACGGTACGATTTGAACAACACCGCTAAGTACATTCATATTTTCTGGTTGAACAAACATGTTGTATGTTGAACAACTTTACTTATGTTAGCAAGTGGTATATGATTTATAATTGAACTGTTTCTCATAACTTGGTGGAACCAACGTGTTTTTAACAAGGTGTTAAATTCTTTTGAGAAGAAGAGGGTTTTTTTTATAATTTTGATTGTTCGAAATCTTGGTGACCCCTTGTGTTTTGATAAGCACCTGATATATATTTGGACATATGCAAATTTCAAACTCATATAAATAGGTTTTCATTTGGAAGGTATATATTCGTAAATTATATATAATTTATAATTCTATCTCTTATACCAATTCGAATTATTGGGATAAACTAGTTGTCGAATTTTACAATGTGTAATATGGAATGAATGATTGAATGCTTATGAGGAATGTTGACAATGTTGGCAGATACGAAGCGCTGGTGAACAAGAACGTAGAATTCGGGACCGCCAGAATCTCAGCATTGCAATGGACCTCCTTTTCATGGGGAGTGGGCTTGGGCCTAGCCGGCCCAATACTCTGGCTCATATCCACAAGCCTGGACTACGGCAACTTCCAGCCCATCATAGCCGGCACCGCCATCGCCACCGGATTCTTCTTCTGCCTCCCCACGGGGTTCTTCAACGTCACCTGGATCTTCCCGCCCTTCATCATCGCCATCGTGGCGGCGAGCACGATTGCCGCTGCCACCCACACGCGCCACCACGGCATGATGGTGCGCGGATTCACCGGCCCGAACCTCCACAAGTCCCGATTCGCCCTCCGCCGCTGGCTCTCCAGCTGGCTCTCCCTCTACGCCGCCGCCGCCGGCGCCCTCGGCTCCGCCGCCATCACCGCCTTCACCTACTACATGCTCCGGAAAAAAGAAAAAGAACTCAGCCTCTGGATCGTCACCATCTTCAGCGGCCTCACGTGGGCCGCCGGAATCTCCCACGTCGCCTTCATCAAGCCCGGCTCCGGCGACGTCGCCGGCCGGCCGTCGCCGGCGAAACATTCCCTCTCGATTTTCACCTACCCGCACGCTTTTACAACCCTGATTCTAACGTTCCTCTCGTCGTTCACCACGATGTGCATCTTCGCCAGCGGATACCTCTACTTCGCCGGATTCCTCTGTCTCCAGCCGCCGGTGATCCTCTACTCCTGGCTGATCTACTTCGTATTCCCGTTAATTTCCCTCCCGGCGGTCCACCTGGTCCAGCACGCGCTCCGAGCCGACGCGGCGAAGATGCACGCGCTCGGATTCGTCATGGCGCTGATCACGTCCGGGTTCGGGTTCTACTTCCGGTCCGGAATCTGGGCCGCCGGAGTAATTCTAGCCTTCTCGGCGGTGCAGGGGACGTCGGCGGGTGTGATGCACGCGTTCCAGCGCGTGCTGCTGTCGGACTGCTCGCCGCCGGGGAAGGAAGGGGTGTTCGGCGCGTGGTTCGAGTGGTGGAGGGCGGCGGGCGCGTTCGCCGGGTTCACGGTGGCGGCTAACTTGCCGGGGGAGATAAGTACCAGCTTAGCTGCCACGTTTTTGACGTCGGTGGCGGGGATCGTGGTGCTGGTGTACGGACACATCAGCGATACAGGTGGAGCTGCCGCGGCTGGACACGTGGTGGCGGGGGAGGGGAAGTCGGGTCGGGTTTATGACGAGGAGCAGCAGGATGACCCGGATGGTGGGATATCGTCGCCGCCACCGCCACGTGCTCGGCTGGCATTGGAGGACGATGTTCATCACGGGAATGGTAAGAATTATAGTAACAACGTTCGTAGTTTGGCGGTAATGAAGGAGGATCAGGATGATCATGATGACGAACTAAGTTTTCAGCACGATCATGACCATGAGGATGTCATTAGCTTAAGCTAATTAGCTGATAATTAGCCTGGCTTCGTAAATTAAGATGATGATCGTAGGCTATGATTAATTGTTGATTGCGAAGGGTCAAAGTCTTGATGATCTCAGTCTCGGGATGGATATGCAGGTTTGTTTATTTTTGTAATTTTCATTCTCAATTTTTTCTTCAACGACTTGGTTTGTTGCACAAGGAATTGTATTCAAATAATTAAGGACTTGGTGTGTAGTTCATTGATGTTAATCTCAAGGCTAACACAATGTTCTTTGTGTGTATTATTACTTGAAGTTAGTTAATTAGCTAAAATTTGTTGTTAACCAAACTTCTTGTGTTTCATGTATAATATTCTTTGTATTGTACATCCATTGTTTGGAGTTAACGTTAAAGATTTCAAAGAGATATATAGTAATATTGTTCAACAAAGTTTTTGGATGGCACGGCTTATATATATAGAGGACTGTATTATTATTGTAACCCCATAACTCAGCGACACAATAAGGGACAAATTGTTGAACTAGTACACATATAATTGTGTTTTATGCTACACGTACTATTTTATATATATAATTATTTATGATATGATCAAACTGATGAATTGATTCTCATCAAGACATAGCCAGTTGTTGAATGTTGATGGGATAAGTGAAGGATTGAGTCGAAAACGACGACTGCGCCAACAAGACGTTGGCAAGTTCCGTGGGGTGGAAGGCATCCCAAAACAGATACTTCCGCCGGTCCGGGCACGGTTGCTGCAACGGCAGACACGTGATTTGCCCGTTGTTCCTCCCAACTCCACAACACCCTTTGTCGATCACTTCAAACCCTAATACACATAAAATAATAATCAATTAGTTAGCCTTAAAATTGGCAAGCGATATACGAAAAGAAAGTAAGTTTGTATGTAGAATGAATTGAATTACCGTATTGGGAGGAGTTGCGATACAAGTCGCTTGTGCTCTTGTAGAAGTCGAGGTAAACGAACTTGGCCCCGGGAAGCTCCGTCCCACCGTTGAAACGCTGGACGAGCCTCTTCAAACCCGAGTTGAACATGGAAACGGCGTCGTTTATCTTCTCGTTGCACCGGCTGCTGTTGTTGCCGGTGTTGTTGTTGGCGGTGTACCTAGCCAGCTGGTAAGGTATGCACCCGATCTGCCCGACCGACGTCACGATCACCTTCCGAGCTCCCATCGTGTACATCTTCTGCATCATCACAAAAGCCAAACATAACTTAGCTAGTTTGAAAGCTGGTTTTGGTTGATAGAGCAAACTGGGGGTACGATGAATGAGAATTACGTACGGCGAGCTGGTTGGCGTAGTCTTGGAGGAGAACGGAGGCGAACGCCTTGGGGGTGTAGTCGGAGCTGGTGGTGTAGAAATTGGACATGAAGTAGTTGTTGAGGTAGTCGTTGCTCCCCATCCCGGAGAAGAAGATGCACCGGCCGAGGTAGGAATTGAGGAGAGAAGCGTCGCCTCGGAAGTACCGAAGCATCACTTGCACCACGTTGCCGAAGTTGGTCACTTGCTGGCTCAGCGAAGCATGATCTCCCTTTCATGCATATTGGGGGGAAAAAAAGTTTAAATTATATAGCTAGGTTGGAAGTTATGGAACAAAGAGTTCGCATGTGTGTCTGTCTATGATGGGTTTTAAATCGTAACGTACGAGATTGTTGCCGGTTTCTTCGCGGATGCCGGCGGCGCCGGAAGCGAAATTGACTCCCCTCAGCACCTCCCGCGGGGCTCGAGCTCTGGCGAAGGGCGGGATGAAGTTTTGAAACCCTAGCAGCCGAGCTGGACGTGTAATACCAATATAAACACGCGCTTATGTACGTAAGTATACATGCATGCATGCATGCATATGTGTTATTTTTAGGGTAATAAAACGTACGTACCGAGAGCGTCGACGTAGGTTTGGCCGTTTGACAGAATCCAATCATCAAGCTGGACCTTCTGCTGCACAGCAACCAGAAGATGAAGAAGAAGAATGAAGTTGCAGAGGAGATTCGAAACGTATCCAGCGCAGAAAACGTCTCTGAAGAAGTTGTAATAGGAACGCAGTCGTTTTACTTATTTTGTATTTACCGCTCTTAGTTGTTAACAGTGATTAGCGGGAACCAGTTAGGTTGAGCCACGTGGCAAGCTCAGTTTAAACTAAAGAGCTAATTACTGTATAACGGTATAAATGGGAACAGCAGCTGGAAACCTTTCTTCTTGAGGGTTTCCGATCAATCTCTGTGCATTTCTAAGGTTTTCTACATGGTATCAGAGCCTATGCTCTAACGACGCAGCTCCGTTCCGATGTCTGGACAACAGATACCTCCGCGTACTCCTCCCAACTCAGCGGGTGGTTCTGGTGTCCAATTTGGTAGCTTCAATATGTCGAATGAGCAGGGTAATGCCAGAGGTGAGATCCCCTTTGGACATCCATACTACCTAAACCCTAATGAAAATCTTTCTCAGTCCATCACTTCTGTTGTTTTCGATGGCACTAATTATCCTGTATGGAGTCGTTCTATGCGATTGGCTTTGAAGACCAAGCATAAATTGGGTTTTGTTGATGGATCTATTTTGGCTCCAGCCCCCTTAGATCCGAGTTTCCACCTCTGGGATGGATGTAATACGTTGGTCTTATGCTGGATTATGAACTCCCTACAGAAAGATATAGCTCGTAGTATGATGAGCCACGAGAATGCTCGTGTTCTGTGGGTTGAGTTGCAGGAAAGGTTTGCTAAACCTAATGCTCTTCGCATTATCAATCTTGAAGACGATATTCAGGCTTGTAAGCAAGGTGATAGCACCGTTCTCCAGTACTACACTAGGATTCATGGTCTGTGGGAAGAATATCAACAATTTTCTCCCATTGTTCCCTGTGCTTGTGCTCCTGGAAGTAATATTGATTGTGCTGCTGTTGCTGCTTTTCGTACTAAGCAGGAAACTGATTACCTCATTCGCTTTCTCCGGGGTGTTAACAAAGAGTTTGAGGTTGTTAAAACCCAATTGCTGCTTATGAAGCCTTTACCCACTGTTTCTGTGGCCTTGAATGATTTGTTACAACACGAACAGAAACTCAAAGGTGATTCTGTCAGTTCAAAGGGATCTCAGTCTGTTGCTCTTGCTGCTGGCCGAGACAGACCTCGTCCTCGATTTGACAAGCCTGACAATGATTCTGATCGAGTGACATGTCGTTATTGCAAGCGAGTTGGCCATGAGATTAAGGATTGCTTTAAGTTGAAACGCAAAGAGAAGGATAGAGAAGCTGGACTAATAGCATCTGTTGCTCATGATGGGGCATCTCCTGATACTCACAGCCAGTCTGATGGTAGTTCCAGCCCTTCCCAGTCTCTCACTGGTCTCTCCCTTGATGACATTACCAAACTCAAATCTCTTCTGCAATTTGGTGTGGCTGCTGGTCCTAGCTCCCCTGGTTCACCCAGTATCAATCACAAGGCTTTCTCTGTCTCTCAGTATCTCCCTAAGCACCCCAATCATGCTGGTAAGTACATCCTTTCCACTCACCTCGAGTTGGGTACTACTAGCTTGAATTCTGTTTGGATTTTGGACACTGGGGCCTCAGACCACATTGCTTGTTCTTTGAGTTCTTTCCTTGATCACCAACCTGTCCAAAATACCCATGTCTTCTTACCTAACAGTTCTAAAGTTCCTGTTAGTCACATAGGTACCATCAAATTGCCTAATGGGATATTCTTGTACAATGTCCTATTAGTTCCCAGTTTTACTTTCAACCTCATCTCTGTTAGTAAGCTTACCCATGATTTACCAGTCACCTTACACTTTCATTCCAATATCTGTGAAATTCAGGACCTTCAGACAAAGATGAGGATTGGTTTGGCCAACCAACATAGAGGTCTCTATCATCTAGCCACCACAAACTCTCCTTCCTTTGCAGAACCATCTCATTCACATCAAGCTGCCACCATTTACAACTTCAATCCACATCAAGTCAATCTTTGGCACTGGCGTTTAGGCCACCCTAGTAAAGATAGATACTTGCTTGTCAAGAATAAGAACTCCATTGTAACCAGTGATCTTGTTCTTCACTGTGATATCTGTCATCTGTCTAAACAAAAACGTCTTTCTTTTCCTCTTAGTGACCATTCTGCCAGTGAACCATTTGCTTTAATTCATGTGGATATTTGGGGCCCCTTGTCTGTGAAATCTTATGATGGTTTTAGTTACTTTTTGACGATTGTGGATGACTATACACGTGCTGTCTGGGTGTATCTCATGCATTCTAAGGCTGAAACTAGAGAACTGTTGCAAGGTTTTTGTCAACTTGTGAATACTCAGTTTGCAAAACAGGTTAAAACAATAAGGAGTGATCAGGGTAAAGAGTTCCATATGACAGAGTTTTATAGAATTCATGGCATTGAGCATCAGACTTCCTGTGTTGAAACTCCCCAGCAAAATGGCAGGGTTGAGAGGAAGCATCAGCACATTCTTAATGTGGCTAGAGCTCTCCGTTTTCAGTCAGGCATTCCTTTGAAATTCTGGAGTGACTGCATACTCCATTCTGTTTATTTGATCAATCGAATGCCTACTCCTCTCCTTCAAAACAAGTCCCCCTTTGAGATGCTCTTTAACAGACCTCCCTTGCTGCAAAACTTGCGTGTATTTGGCTGCCTTTCCTATGCTACTACCCTTCCCCAAGGCAGAACAAAATTCCAACCTCGTGCTCGCCAATCCATCTTCCTTGGATTTCCTTCTGGTGTCAAAGGCTATAAGCTGTTTGACTTACATGATCATCATGTTTTCATCTCTCGTAATGTCACCTTTTATGAGGACATTTTACCCTTCAAGACAATTTCAGATTCTCCTCCTCCTTCTCCTTCAATTCCTTCTCCTTCAATTCCTTTAGCACCTTATTCTATACCCAACACTTCAGACAATCTGACCTCAAGGGGGGCATATCCAGTACCTGCTGCTGATGATGTCCAGATTGCACATGATTCAGATAACAACACCAATTCATGTCCTGATGATCAGGATGATGTGGATGTGCATTTATCAGGTTTTAATGATGGAGAGAATGTTGAAGAACAACCAGAACTGGAAGTTCAGACAGAATATGAAGGAAGACCAATCAGGGTCAATAGGGGCAAGTTACCTGCAAAACTGGATGATTACTATGTTGGATCAGTGAGCAGATATCCCATGAGTGATTACTTGGGATATGATCAACTTGCACCTAAGGATAAACACTATGCACTCAGTCTTATTGCTGAAGTTGAACCTTCTTCTTACCAGGAAGCTGCTAAGTCAGAATTATGGAACAAGTCCATGGATGAAGAAAGAGAAGCCCTGGAACTGAATCAGACTTGGGAAGTGGTTCCTCTACCTAAGGGGAAACGAGCAATAGGATGTAAATGGGTGTATAAGATCAAAATGAGGCCTGATGGAAGGATTGAAAGGCGTAAATCACGGTTAGTTGCAAAAGGTTTTACACAAATACATGGCATTGATTTCTTAGATACTTACTCACCTGTGGCAAAGATCAATTCTGTGAAGGCTTTGTTAGCTGTGGCAGCAAGTAAAGGTTGGGTACTTGAACAAATGGATGTCTCCAATGCATTTCTGCATGGAGATTTAGAAGAAGAAGTTTATATGCAGTTACCTCCTGGTGATCCCAGATCTGGCAGCAAGGATAATTTGGTGTGTAAGTTAAAAAAATCACTTTATGGACTTAAGCAGGCAAGTAGGCAATGGTTTGCCAAACTTACCAGTTCACTTCTGCAGAATGGTTTTTCACAGTCTGCTTCAGACTATTCTTTATTTACTAAATGGGTTCATGGTAGAATTGTTGTGTTGTTAGTGTATGTTGATGATATAATCCTTGGAGGTGCAGATAAGAAGGATATAGAGGAAGTGAAGCTGTTTCTGAGTAGACAGTTTAAAATCAAGGATTTGGGAAGTTTGAAGTACTTCCTTGGGCTGGAAATCACTAGGAACAGTGAAGGTATTGCAGTATGTCAAAGAAAATACTGCTTGGATCTCTTGGAAGATACTGGTTATTTGGATGCCAAAGATTGCAAATCACCACTGGACCCTAAGGTTAAGCTGAAGGCTAAGCAAGGTAAGCCTCTTGATGATCCTGAAATCTACAGAAGATTGATTGGTAGGTTACATTACCTCACCACAACTAGACCAGACTTGACATTTCCCATGCAGCAGTTAAGTCAGTTTCAGAAAGAACCATACACAGATCATTTACAGGCTGTTTTCAGAGTTCTTAGATACATCAAAGGATCACCTGGACAAGGTATTTTCTTCAAGGCAGAACCTACTCTAAGGTTGATTGGTTATAGTGACTCAGATTGGGCTAGCTGCCCTGATTCGAGAAGATCCATTACTGGATACTGCACATTCCTGGGAAGCTCTCTCATTACATGGAAATCGAAGAAACAAACTACTGTTTCAAGGTCCTCATCCGAGGCTGAGTACAGGGCACTTGCACACCTTGGATGTGAGGTTCAATGGTTGAAAAATTTGCTTGCTGAATTGAGTGTAGAAGTTGTGCTACCTATCTCAGTGTTCTGTGACAATAGATCTGCTATTCACATAGCAGAGAATCCTGTGTTTCATGAAAGGACTAAACACATTGAGATTGATGTTCATGTGATAAGGGAGCGGGTTAAAGCAGGTTTGATTAAGCTGTTCTATGTTAAGACTGAAGATCAGTTAGCTGATCTCTTTACTAAGCCTTTGAGCAGGTTTCGCATCAAAGAGTTGATTGAGAAGATGAATGTTGAAAATCGATATGCTCCAGCTTGCGGGAGGCTGACAGAATCCAATCATCAAGCTGGACCTTCTGCTGCACAGCAACCAGAAGATGAAGAAGAAGAATGAAGTTGCAGAGGAGATTCGAAACGTATCCAGCGCAGAAAACGTCTCTGAAGAAGTTGTAATAGGAACGCAGTCGTTTTACTTATTTTGTATTTACCGCTCTTAGTTGTTAACAGTGATTAGCGGGAACCAGTTAGGTTGAGCCACGTGGCAAGCTCAGTTTAAACTAAAGAGCTAATTACTGTATAACGGTATAAATGGGAACAGCAGCTGGAAACCTTTCTTCTTGAGGGTTTCCGATCAATCTCTGTGCATTTCTAAGGTTTTCTACACCGTTGGTGAAGCGGCCGGTGGCGCCCAAGGGGAAATCGATGCCGTAGGGGCCGTAATTAGCCCTGGCGAGGGTGAGCATGCCGTTGTTGTTGCCGTTGTCGACCAAGGAGTCGCCGAAGATGAAGAAACATGGGACTTGTGCCTCTTGCGTTTGTGGCGGGCGCCGCTGCGCCATTGCCTTGCTCGTTAATCTACCAAATACTAATAAGGTGGTAATCGCCACTCCGATCGTCCAAATCCTACTCTTCATCTTCTTCTTAGTAGTTTGGTTTCCGTTTTCTCGCACTTTGGTAGCCATAGCCCCTTTTTATACTGTACCTTTGTCCATATTTTACACTGTTTATACCTCCCTTTTTGTTGGTGGACATTGATTGAGTTCATTCGTTTTTTATGTATATGTAAGCACTTTTATAAGGTTTGTGTTGTGGAATGTGGGTATCATAATGTGGCTTATTTAGATTGCAACTTTTGGTTGAGAGTTGGGAGTTGGGGAAACTCATGATGATCATGGATGCATGTACTGGTTTTGGCACGTACCAATTCTATTTCGCTGTAACGGTGAAGTGGAAGAAAAGATTCAAGTTGCGGTGCAAGTGAGGAATCTCGTGACAGTGACCAAACTAATCACAGACTGATGTCGTTGAGGTTGTAACTTGTACAGGTTAGCTAAGGTCGAAGGCTGTTAGAGACGTTATGGCTGGAAATAGGCGGCCCATAGCTAAGGTGACCCAGAGAGCCCACTAATCAGCAATGTCCAAAGCCCAAAACTACTATTTGTGAGAGCCTGGCCTGTAATTACCCATGCTGCTGCTGCTGTCCCTAGCTATCTGTAAGGCCCGCTTAACATGACAGACTTTGGTCGGGAAGCCCACAGGTTTACATAATTGGCCAATACTATATGGTGCCGCTGTAAAAAGTGCGGCACCGGTAATGCAATTTTTGATTGGTCCACATGGAATTGATGTGGCGTTGGTTTATCGGTCCAAACACGGTGGCCCATTAAAGTGGTCGAACCCAGCTACCCGCAATCAAACGGGAAAGTCTATCTTCCCACGCCCTTTTTCTTTTTTCCATTAAGTCTGTCTTCCTAAAAAAATGAACTCTTATAATAAAAAAAACGAACGAAAAGTAGACGCCACAATCGTCTTCCTCTATCGGTCACTCGTCTGATTCTGAAAAGAGGAAAGTGCTCCGGCGAACTCCACAATCGCCGACCCAAACTCCATACCGAGCAGTAAATCCTTCATCGTATTCCTCCTCCAATGAATTCCGTCACCGCTTCCATCCTAGAATCTCATCTTCCTTTGATTTTGCCCCTAATCGAGGTCATCGATTTGAATTCAGATTGTGCGAATTCAGAAGATTAGATCTGTTATCAACTTGGATAGACCTTTATCGCTAACTTGTTCTCTCCCTGTAAAATTTTGTGGTAGCTAGATTTTGCTCTCACCCCCGAATTCCTTCGGGCTGTGTTACTGCTTGCATTTATTCCATGGTTAGCTTTACCATGATGAAGGCAGGAGCAAAGAGCGACGGGTATGACGCAGAAGGAGGCTAATCCTCTCTTTGGCTACGGATCTTCTTTACGGTGCCGCCAGAGTACCTCGACGGAGATAGAAGCCCGCTGTTTCACGGCTTCACCGGGGATTGTTCCCCGAAAAACAAATGCAGTTAAAAATACATAAATAAATTTTATCTTAATTAATAAGGAAAAAATCAAACAAAACGGGAGGTAGACGGAATCACTTCTTTCCGTTTGTTTGAGTAGCTGGTTTGATGAATTATTGTTTTTGGGCTTGGATTCAATGAAGTCAGCCCGTGCCACATCACATCTAACGTGGACCAATCAAAATTGGCGTCACCGGTGCCGCACTTTTAACTGCGGCACCGTAGTTTTGGCCTACATAATCTCCTTTCCATTCCTTTTTAGCAAGTTCAACTTGGGTTTCTTGTAAAATATTGCGTTAATTGTTATCCAAATACTATACTTACGAAAATATTTTCAAATCTATTCATGTCTGTGGATGTTGGAGTGTTTATGGACGTTGAAAGACAAATTAGACTTATATGGAGTGTGCGCCCCAATTAGACTTTTTATCATCCCAATTTGACTTTAAACGTTTATTCAATTTGTTTGATGCGCCCGCACCTCAATTACGTTTTTAGTTGCCTCAATTTGCTTTAAACATTTGTTCAACCAGTTTGAAGCACGTGCACCTCAATTAGTTGTTGTTTTAACTAGAAAAAATCAAATTGAGGTGTGTGCCCTAATTCGCTTATATGGACAATAAATTTAGAAATATCTTCGTTCGTAAGCGTAGTATTATGGATAGTATTTTTAAAACGTAACATTTTAAGGAAAATAATCCGTTAAAAGTTAACGGTGGTAATTGATCATCTCATTTTTCATGTTTTCCTTTTCAAAAATTCAACTATACCCATCTTCTCATTTTGGTATATGACAATGCAAGTATAAACACATTTGATGCAAGAATATTGAAGGGTGAAGAAGGCAAATATCATTATCATTTCACGGGGGCAATGGGCATGTGTATGACAATATTGTGGTCTAAATCATGAGGTTGCTGCCACTAGGCGATAATCCGCATCATCATGGGCCACTCGTCCCCTCCTATATTTGTCCCGACGCTGCACGTGAATATGCACTATAACATACACACACGAAACACTATATTTAAGGCAAATTGGAATATGGCAATTTGCAACTAAGGATGGATGGAAAAGAAGGGAATCTTTTTCCTTTCTATGTTGATTTCTGAGGTATGGGGAACTTTGTACTCGCATTCTATATAACCAAATATCTACCCTTATCATATTATATACGTCATAAGAAGGAACAAAACAAAAAACAACAAGTAAAGTTGGTAATGTTCTATCCCTTATCCTTTGCCCTTGCCCTTGCCCTTTAGTTGGTAACGTAACTGGAATACCTGTCTTGCCTTGGCGGTTACTCTGTTTAGTGTTGCGCACCGCCCTCCGGACTCCAGAGACCAGAGCCTCTCTGACATAGTGACATTGGAAACCAATTTGGCTTTAACAGATCCATTTGTCTCACAATTGTAGCTAGCTAATCTCCCTATACATCAATGGTAATCAGGTACTAATTAATTAGTCAACACTGTAGGGTTGTCATGAGCTAGGCTGGTCACAAGCGGTTCGACGTTCGTTCGGGGAAAAAAAATCGACACTCGGTTTATTTAATAATGAGTCGAGTTTGAGTTAATCCTTCTTCGGCATGCAAGATTTTTGAGGCAACTCGATTCCGTGGCTTGTTGAGCTCAACTCGCGAGCTAGCTCGTTTTGGACTATGAGATGGCTCGATAGTATGGCTAGTGAGCCACGTCAACTAGCAACTTATGAGCGAATCAGTTAATAACTTATCATTAGCTTGTTGATATAGAATAATCTCACAATTGAAAATACAAGAACACGAAGACAAAATTTATGTAGTTTCCCCAACAATTCAGGGTTAGTCCACGCCAAAAGCAAAAATACTCTTATTCACCGAAATTCAGTGTACAAACTTAGCAGTCGTACCCATTATATACGAGTTGCGCAACCCTAAGTCTAGGAAAATTGTCATACTAACTACATATAATGACGGCTAGTTACAAAATGGTAAACAAACTTCTAACATTTGATAATTCATAGTTTTGTTAGATTATATATCTCATCACATATGAATTTTAAGAATTTGAGCATGTGATCAAATATGTCTCGTTTATAATACAACAGATAAATTATATATCATAGATTGCTTAGGTACTAATTAGTTATTACTATTAAGGGCTAATACCACTAGGAAACCCGAACTATCAACTTTGTGTCATTTGTGTCCTAAAGTATTCGATATGACAATTGTGTCCTGAACTATTTCTCCATTAGAGTTGACCGGTGTTGACCGTTAGTTTTTAACAGAAAATCCAGTAAGCGCTGATGTGGCATCTGAAGTGGAATTTATAATATTAATTTATAATTATTTTTCATTAAAAAGGAAAATTACAAAAATAAAAAATAAAACCCCATCTCCATCGGCGGTGATGAAGAAAACGCGATTTAAATCTTCCTGAAACGACGACGTTTTCCAGAAGCCACACGACGACGTCTTGGACTGGCTGCACGTAAACCTCACACGACATCGTCTTGGATTGCAAACGTTCTCTTCAGCATCGTCCTTCTAAGTCTTCATTTCTGATCAAAAGATCGATCTACTCAACCCTAGCCTCCCACCTACGAGGAGCGGACAGAAACCTTGAGCCAGTTCGTCGGTGATGAAGCACAGACATCACCGACAATCCTCTAAAGGAATGATGAAGACAAATCAGGCGCAAGTCTCACACAACGGTCATAGAAGATTTCTAGGTATAAATAGATTACTATCTGATTGAATTAGGTGTGTGTGTGATAGCGAGTGTTCTTCGTCTATCTTGAGAGAGTGTGTTATTTCTCTTCAGTAGCTAGATTCACAGTGGTTGTCCTGGGTGATCTAAGCTTGGGAAGAGAGTCTCTGTTTGTGTGTTTATCAAAGTGTCAACCCTGTTGGCTTGACACTGAGTGATTTAGGGATTTCTTCGTGTATTTTGGTTTCAATCAATAAAGTCAATTTGTTTCTTGTATTCCAGCCAAACACTTGGGAGTTTAAAAATCAACAATTGGTATCAGAGCGTGGTCTTTGAAGGATTAAAATTCGCCAAAGACGATCAAGGATATGGCTGGAGTCATGGCTGCCTCAGCGTCTTACTTAGCGAACACAAATCCACCTTGGTTCGACGGCACGGACTACACAGTTTGGAAAAAGAGAATGAGAATTTACCTGCGAGGTGTCGATGGAGGACTGTGGGCGATTGTCAAGAAAGGGCCAATCCCTATGGATGACGAGGAAGAAGAAAACTGGAAGGAGGATCAAAAATTGTCATCGCAACAAGATTCGAGGGCAATGCACATCCTCTTTTCAGCTCTCAGTCCTGAAGAAAGAAGTCAGGTTGCCCAATGTGAGACAGCTAAAGAGATCTGGGAGTCTCTTGAGACTACCCACGAAGGTACGTCAGAAGTAAAAGAAAGTAGAATTGACGTATTATTAAATGAATATGAATCGTTCGAAATGAGTACTGGTGAAACTATCACTAGTATGTACAAAAGGTTTAATGACCTTATCAACAGGTTAAAAGGTTTGGGAAAAACATTTCCAACTAAGGATTTAGTTAGGAAGATTCTGCGAAGTCTCCCTAGAGAATGGCTACCCAAACGAACAGCTATAGAAGAGGCAAAAGACTTAAATGTTTTATCTATTGAAAGGCTTGTTGGGTCTTTATTAAGTCATGAGGAAGTTATAGTTCAGATGAACAGAGAGGATGGTAGAAGAAAGAAAGTAATTGCTTTCAAGGCACAAGACTTTGAAAGTGAGTCAGAATATGAAATAGGAGAGGAGTTTGAGAGAGAATTTGCTATGATAAGCAGAAAATTTCACAAAATGCTAAAAATAAAAAGAGATTTTGATGATAGAAGAAATCATGGAAATTCTAGACAGTCTAACAATCGTACTTATGAGTCAGGAAGACATAGAGATGGATTTAGAAAACCAATAGGTGCAAACTCTGATAGGAATTTAGGAGGAAATGTTCAAAGCAGTGATCAGTTCAGAAAAACTAACAAACCAACTGAAGATCGTGAAAGGCACACTCAGGAAGACCATAGGTCTTCCGGTGAGAAGGATCTGATGATTTGTTTTAAGTGTGGTAAGTCAGGTCACATGAGGTCAAGATGTCCTCTAAACCTAAAACGACAAGAAAAGGCTATGGCAGCAACCTCTTGGAGTGACTACAGCTCGGAAGAGGAGACTGAAGCTAGAGATCTAGCATATATGGCCTTCGCCAACAAAGATGACAGTTGTAACATCCCGTTTCGGCAAAACCCATATCTCGATAGCTAGAAAGTTCGCGATTTAAAATCGAGCGTTTTGATAGTATTTCGACGAAAATCGGATTATCGATCGATCGGATAAGTATACGTATTATATATAGGCGCTCAGGTGAGCTCGGAGAGAAATTCCAAAGCTCCAATTCTTGAGCTCTAGTGATCCAAAAATCCCGTAGGTAATTCCTAATTCATCTATACATCGTGATTTATCGATTTAGAGCTTTAAAACGAGTTTTTGGTTCAGGAATTTCTTGAATTCCCGATAAGCCAAATTAGGGTTTCGGCGTATCCGGAAGCCGGATTGAGCCCAAATTTCATATACGAGCTTCCTGCAGCGAGGTAATCAATCCTCTAGTTCTAATCCCTGAATTTCGGCTATTATTTAGGTCGGAGCCGGGATCGCTGAATTTAGCTCCGGCCAGGGTTTGATGTGTTTTTATCGAGAATTTGACCCGAAGCCTAGAACTAACATTGACGGGAGTACTGCAGGGGATATTAGGACGCTCTCTGATTTTGATTCCGAGTTTGTTTGAGAAAAGTGAAGTTTGGTTCGGGAGGCTAGAACCGGTGTTTGAACTACCAGAACTGGTGAGGGATTAGCACGGCATACCGGGTTTGTCGTATCACGATAATTATATTGATGCTTAGAATTGACCTAGGTGAATTAGAATGGCATGATTAGGGGTGTATGGACTTTTATGCTATATGATGAACCATGGATGGTTGTATGATATTATTGACTTGCCCTATCCGATATGGACCTTGTTTATGTTGATGATTGCATACATGTTGCCATTTGTGGCTTAACCGTTGATATGACTTCATGGTTGTTCGATCAGGTGTTTTGACATGATGTGATATTATGGTTGTATTTGGATCCATAAGTGGGGGAATAAACTTTCCAAGGTGATATTATGATGTTTACGGAGGATGACTTGCACGAGGGTTTATCCCGAGGAAGTGCAATTATACGACTCCTGATTTACCTATGTTGAGCCAATTATGGCCAGGTCAAGTACATGTGCAAGTAACGAATTATGATTTAGCAAGATGAGATATGGATCATGTATAAGGATACCAAATATGAGTGTTGTGGTCTCATGGTCAATTACATAGTAATTAGGGCTCCCCATGCTATTACTCCATTATGATATGTTATGTCACACCCCTGATGTGGTGTTGACCGTTGATTCATCATGAGATATGACCACACCCAGAGTGGTGTTGAGTCCGATATGACCGCACCCATAGTGGTGTCAGGTCCGATATGACTACACCGGCAGTGGTGGGTCCGATATGACCACATCCACGAGATGTTTGGTCCGTATTCCCGGGAGAGTAATTAGCATGGGAGTAGCCAGGCGCCTATAAGTAAAACATGATAAGACGCATATGCATAAGTCAAGGTGGTTGAGTCTTTTGCCTATTGGGATGTTGGATGCCTGAGGTCTGATCCTAGTGCTTTGGCTTGTTTGCTAGATGTATGGTAGGGGTATGCTCTGTTATGAACTCACGATGCTATGATTATCTCACTCAGCTATGAGCTGACCCTCTTTTATTCTTCTTCTCTGCTTATGCTATGTGTAAGCAGATCATCAGTAGCAGCAGTAGATAAGTGTTAGGTGGGAGAGGAGCTAGAGTTGAAGCCAGGATGAGGTATGGTCTTCAACTATTCTGTGCTTGGACTACTACTCGGGATTTTGGCCAGTGATCCACACCTTTTTGTAAAATGTTTTGAGAACGTTTTTCATGTGCATACTAGCTTCTGATGTAGTGTGAGATATCCACAGGTGTGGAAAGTTGATGATATGTGTATATTGTGTAATTATGTAAGTTGTGATGATTATAGCATGTATCAGTATAGTATGCAGTTGTGTAGTATGAAACTGTGACTATGGCAATGAAAAGCCAATGCATATGGTTGTAAGTATATATGTTTGTGATGAATTATTTTGCATGATAAGTTGCAAGAACTGTTAGCCCATTACACGAGTAATTCATGTCGAAATTTTATTTGGGTAAATTTTGATAATTAATGTAACACCCGAGATTATTTCCGCTGCAATTATATGAAAAATATGATTAGGTAATACGTATAGGGTAGGGTGTTACAACAGTGAGTCAAGCTCACCTGCAAGTTGTGATCATACGCTTCCCTCAGGATATCAGGTAATATCTGACTCAGAATCTGAAAATTATGACCTACCTGAAACAAAAAACGAGTTCTTGCATGCTTTGAGGAATCTTCAGGATGAATGTAACAAACTTAGAAGTAGATATTGTTTACTAATGACTGAGAATCATGCTATGAGAAAGGAACTAAGTAATCTCAAAAAGGTTGTGTCATATCAGCATGAGAGCGAAGTTAAACTAAAAAATCAAAATTTTGAACTAACTGATGAGAACAATGAGTTAAAGCAAGACCTCAACAAACTGCATCTGTTGAAATCTGGAAGTGTTAGTGCAAAAAACAAGCTTCATTCACAAAGAAGCATTTCTAGAACCCCTGAGTATAATAAAGGAAAGCAACAGAAAAGGAATCAAAGACATATAGAAATATTTGTGTGCTCATACTGTAATCGAAAAGGTCATTTAGCAAAATTTTGTTATGATCTACAGAAACCGAAGAAAAATATTGTCTATAAAACTTTTTGGGTACCAAAATGTACTAATCTGTAACTGATTGCAGAAGCAGGGAGAAAAGGAAAACATTTGGTTTTTGGACAGTGGGTGCTCCCACCACATGACAGGTAGGAAAGAGCTGTTTTCTTCACTGAGTTATAGAAAAGGAGGTAAAGTAGTATTTGGAGATGATAGAGTGGGCAGAATAATAGGGAATGGGACTATTGGTAAGAGTCCCCTTCCAGTCATTAAGGACGTTTTGTTTGTTGAAGGTTTAAAACACAACTTATTGTCTATTAGTCAGCTTTGCTCCTCTGAAAACAGAGTAACGTTTGAAGCTCAATCATGCAAAATTATCAGAATCCATGATAACAAACTATTATTTAGTGGTGTAAAGAAAAATAACATGTATGTTGTAAACTTGGATAACTTGGAAACTTTCAATGAAATATGTTTTCATGCTGCATCTAATGAAGTAGACATTCTCTGGCATAGGAAACTAGGGCATGTATGCATGTCAAAACTGTCAAAACTGTCAAAATCTGAATCTGCTCGAGGAATTCCTCTGTTAAAAGATAGGCAAGATTTTTTCTGTGATGCATGTGCAAGTGGCAAACTTACTAAAAAGAGTTTTAAGCTAAAAAATTATATAACTACTTCTCGAGCATATGAATTGATACACATGGATCTATTCGGTCCAACAAACGTGGTAAGTCTTGGAGGTAAGTCCTATGCACTAGTACTTGTTGATGACTTTTCACGTTTTACATGGGTTTACTTGCTCACATCCAAGGATGAAGCATTTGCTATGTTTAAAATTTTTGTGTCAAAAATCCTGAGTGAGTCTGAACTAGGTATCAAGTCAATAAGAAGTGATAATGGAGGTGAGTTTGTCTCAGAACAGTTTAGTAATTTGTGCAATGACAAAGGTATAACTCATACTTTCTCTGCACCTAGAACACCACAACAAAATGGTGTTGTAGAACGTAAGAACAGAACTATAATAGAGATGGCCAGAACTATGTTATTAGAATATGGAACACCTAAATTTCTGTGGGGAGAAGCAGTTATGACAGCAGTACATGTTATAAACCGAGTTTTAATTAGAAAAGGTCTGGAAAAAACTCCATATGAGCTGTTGAAACATAAGACACCAAACCTGAGTTATTTCCATCCGTTTGGATGTAAATGCTACATTCTGAACACAAGAGATTATCTCTATAAGTTTGATGCTAAGGCAGAACAGGGAGTGTTTCTAGGATACTCAATCAAAGGACAAGCCTATAGAGTCTATAATCTAAGAACAAGGAAAGTAGAAGAGTCTGTTTTTGTAAAATTTGATGAATCTGGATCTTCTGAGAAAATAAATGCAGAAAATATAGATTTCTTGCTCACCCCACCAACAGTAAAAGAAAAGGAATCCGAAGATGAAGAAGAAAAGGTGAAAAAGACTGAAGGAGAACAGACAACTCAACTTGAAGAAAAACTGCCCCCTGCTCATATACAAAAACGACATCCAGCCTCTCAAATCATTGGAAATCTAAATGAAGGCATCCACACCAGAGGTAAGTACTATCCAGGTCAGTATGCTTTTGTTTCTTTAATAGAACCAAAGAATTACAAAGAGGCTTTAACTATAGATGAATGGTTGCTTGCTATGCAAGAAGAGCTTGTACAATTTGCTAGATTACATGTTTGGGAATTGGTACCTAGACCATTTAATAAACTAATCATTGGAACTAAGTGGGTATTTAGAAACAAAACTAATGAGCTTGGTGTGATAACTAAAAACAAGGCTAGGCTTGTTGCTCAAGGATACTTACAAGAGGAAGGAATAGACTTTGAAGACTCATTCGCACCAGTTGCTAGAATTGAATCTATAAGAATGTTGTGTGCATATGCCTGCTACATGAAAATTCCATTATATCAAATGGATGTTAAAAGCGCCTTTTTAAATGGAGAAATTAAAGAAGAAGTGTACGTGAGTCAGCCTCCTGGTTTCATAGATCATGAATTCCCTAACCATGTCTTTAAATTGTCAAAAGCCTTGTATGGTCTAAGGCAAGCACCTAGAGCTTGGTATGAAAAGCTGACCTCGTTTCTCATATCAGAAGGTTTCTCTCAGGGAAACGTGGATAAAACCTTATTCATAAAAAGGGAAAATGAGGACACATTAGTAGTACAAATATACGTGGATGACATAATCTTTGGTTCAACAAATCCAAAAATGTGCACAAATTTTTGTGAACTAATGAAATCAGAATTTGAAATGAGCATGATGGGAGAATTGTCTCACTTTCTAGGTTTACAAATCAAGCAAACTGAAACTGGAATGTTCATAAGCCAAACAAATTATATCAAATCCATGCTTAAAAAATACAACATGTGTACTGCGAATACATGTCAAACTCCAATGGCAACAAATTTAAAATTAGATAAAGACATCACAGGAACTCTCGTCTGTGAAAAGAAATTCAGAGGGATGATAGGGTCTCTTTTATACTTAACGGCCAGTAGACCTGATATACAATACAGTGTGGGAGTATGTGCAAGATTTCAATCTGATCCTAAGGAAAGTCATCTAAAGGCTGTAAAACGAATTTTTAGATACCTTAAGGGAACAATTGAACTAGGATTGTGGTATCCACATACTGATTCCTTCGAACTCACAGGGTTTAGTGATTCTGATTTTGGTGGAAGTTTAGTGGATAGGAAAAGCACTTCAGGAAGTGTGCAATTCTTAGGACCAACTCTTGTGTCTTGGTTTAGCAAGAAGCAGGGAGCTGTAGCATTATCAACTGCTGAAGCTGAATATCTCGCAGCTGGCAGCTGTTGTACCCAAATAATGTGGATAAAAACCCAGCTAGCTGACTATGGAATTAAGTTAGAAAACATTCATGTCTGGTGTGATAACACAAGTGCAATATCTATGACCAAAAACCCTGTACAACATTCCAGGACTAAGCACATTGAAATCAAATTTCACTACATACGAGATTTGGTGCAAGCAGGTCACATAAGCCTACAGTTTATACCCACTGAGCATCAGTTAGCCGACCTATTCACAAAACCCCTGCCTAGTGAACGCTTCGCAAATCTCTGTACTGAATTAGGGTTAAGATCTCTTAGCCAGATCTAGTTTCTGAAAAGAGCTAAAAGCCGATTGGATAGAACATCATGATTAGGATTAAGCCTCAACTCTAGCTAAATCTAGTTTCTAAAAGCAAAAACGTTTATTGGATGTGGTTTGTTCAAGGCAGTTTTGCTATCTTGGTTTACAAAATAAAAGTACTTTTCAGAACATGCGTATAAACCCGGACTTCTTTTCTCTAATCATTCTGCTTCGATATTAGGAGAAAAACTCTTCGTCTTCCCTGTTTCCTTCTGCTCTCATTTTCTATATAAACCTCTCGGCTAAGGTTTCTGGTCTTCACATCTATTCTCTTCTGTCCTTAAGCAAACACACCAAAAACTCCTTAGCCAGAAAAACTTCAATTTCTCAAGATGAGCGATCACCTGCCCCGACCTTTCCGTTTTGAAGGGCTAGTGCACACTTATCCCGGGTACATGTTTCATGAACCCGTGGTGATCAATCATCATCGCCATCTTCAACATTTCGAGAATAGGAGGCTGCACCATATCATTCAACTCGACCCATACGAGTTCAATCTTTACAAATACGATATCATTTCCCTCATTGAGGCTCTCGGATGGGATTATCTGCTACGTCAACCCCTCCATCCAGCCTGTCCTGGTGCAGTCAAATACTTCTACTCGAATCTGAGGTGTCAAGGAATCAGTACCAGAAGTTTTTCAACAGTCGTCTATGGTCATCTTCTAACCATCCCTGTAGCAGCCCTAAATGGAATCCTTGGATTTCCTGAACAAGGATTAGACATTGCTCATCCTTCGGAGTTCTGGAAGCATGATTTCATCCTTCCCACTGAGTATGCAAATTTCTCCACGGAGCCAACTGGAGGAACTGATGTGCCAATTCCAATCGAATGGCTGACACCACGTCTGAGGATCTTCCACCACTTCATCACACATGTGTTCTTTCCTAGGACATATAACCTTGATGTTGTCCTGCCACTCGATCTGTGGATCATTGCCAGTGCAACGGCAGGACGCAAGCTAAATTTTTCCAGCCTACTGTTTGCTAGTATCCTTCCAGTTGGGGATGAACATTACCAAGGTCTTCTTCCATTCGGGTCCATCATTACTCGAATGTTGATCAATCTGGGAATCGATCTCTCAGATTATAGAAGTGTGTCTCATACTATGTATGTTGGAGCCCTCAACGTTTTGATGATCCTAGACCTACCCACTGATATCACTCCATCTCCACCTCCACTTCCATCCACTTCTCTTCTGGGTCCCCACCCAAAACCTGCCACCGTCAACAAAGGAAAAGCAGTTGCTGGAGAATCAAGCAAAAATCTGGTGTTTACAGTCTCTGATGGAAACTCTTCCTCAGATGACTCTGCAGGGTCAGCACAAGAAGGACTATCCTCTCCCGCTTCTTAAAAGATTCTTCTGCTAGTTCTTAGGGGGAAGTTTTAGATAACTGTTCTCTGTAGGTAGTCTTAGTTAGTCTCTTGTAGTCGCAGTAGTTTAGGGGGAAGTTGTTTATTTCAAAGGAGTTGGATCCTTTCTAGTTGCTGCTATCGTGTAACCATCCTTTATTTATTAAGACATTGTAGTTTCTGTTTCTTGTGGATTGGTTTCTTGCTGGCCTTCTTTTGTTGTGTTTATTTTCAGGTCCTCTCCAGACTTCTCGGACGAAGGGGGAAATTGATGAAGAAAACGCGATTTAAATCTTCCTGAAACGACGACGTTTTCAAGAAGCCACACGACGACGTCTTGGACTGGCTGCACGTAAACCTCACACGACATCGTCTTGGATTGCAAACGTTCTCTTCAGCATCGTCCTTCTAAGTCTTCATTTCTGATCAAAAGATCGATCTACTCAACCCTAGCCTCCCACCTACGAGGAGCGGACAGAAACCTTGAGCCAGTTCGTCGGTGATGAAGCACAGACATCACCGACAATCCTCTAAAGGAATGATGAAGACAAATCAGGCGCAAGTCTCACACAACGGTCATAGAAGATTTCTAGGTATAAATAGATTACTATCTGATTGAATTAGGTGTGTGTGTGATAGCGAGTGTTCTTCGTCTATCTTGAGAGAGTGTGTTATTTCTCTTCAGTAGCTAGATTCACAGTGGTTGTCCTGGGTGATCTAAGCTTGGGAAGAGAGTCTCTGTTTGTGTGTTTATCAAAGTGTCAACCCTGTTGGCTTGACACTGAGTGATTTAGGGATTTCTTCGTGTATTTTGGTTTCAATCAATAAAGTCAATTTGTTTCTTGTATTCCAGCCAAACACTTGGGAGTTTAAAAATCAACAGGCGGGAGACGAGGCGCTCGAGGATGAGGTTCAAGTGTTTGGGCAGAGGGTTGAAGTTGAACTCCAGCATCGTGTGGAATGTTACCAGAACCTTGTCCGGTAAATTGGACTCTCCATAGATCTTGATTAGAGAAGAGAAGAGAGCCGGCGTTACTGGGTAGCGCTTGGATTTCAGATCGCCGACGAGAGCGTCGATGAGGGAGATGTGCTTGGACTCCCCGAGCTTGCGGATGAGAACGAGGTAGGAAGGGTAAGAGTGCTGGAAATTGGGCTGGAGAGAGGCGTAATCGAAGATCTCTTTGGCGAGGAGAGGATCCGAATGGGAAGCACGACGGTGGACAGTTGCGGTGAACCAAACCCTAAAATTTGGGGATTTTTTTTGTATTCGACGGTGGACAGCGGCCGAACTCACAAAATCCCCAAGATGCCAATCCATTCTCACAAAGTCCCCTCCTCCGATGCATTCTCACATCCTCCATTCATTGCTTAAAGAACCCATCAAAGCAAAGAAACGAAAACGATATCAGAATTGGAGAAGAAGAATGGGAGTAGGTGATGCTCGTTTGAATGGGAGTAGGTGATGCTCGTTGTCGGCCTCCTCGCGATTCAAGATGGCGACGAACTCGGTGATGCTTGTTGCTCTTTGAAATCTCCCCTGCTCCAGATTCGTCTTCTTCCGACGCCAGTATCTAGTCGCCGCCGTCCTCTGCAGCACCGGCAGGCTCGGCGTCGTGGTAGCTTCCGGCGCCAATCGCGCGCTCGACCCTCAGGACATTGAATTGCTGGCAGAGAAGTTTGCTATTTGAATTACTCTTCTTGAGGGCAGTCTTGCCGGTAGTTGTTGCTGGGAGGATTAGAGGAGCTTTGGGTTTGATTGGGTTCTAGGGGGAAGAGGGGAGGCCGGTGGATTAGACCCTCCCGGCGCTGCAGAGGGTCGCTCTTCTCCGCTGTTTCCCCTGCTTTTTCTTCGAGATCTAGGGATTTCCTTTGCTTGTTTTTTATTTTAATTTTTAGAAATAATATTAATTAATTGAATTTACATTTTTTAATTTTTATAATAATATATTATTATTTTTATTTGATTTTTAATTAAAAATATGAGGTGTCATTGACGTGGCATCTACGTGGCTGCCACGTCAACAAAAGTCAATGTTAATGTTGACTTTCGTTTGGTCAACCGTTATCTATAACGGTCAACGAAATCGTCAGGATATAAATGACACATAACTATCATACGTTGTGACACAATTGTCATATCGAATACTTTAGGACACAAATGACACAAAGTTAATAGTTCGGATTTCCCAGTGGTATTAGCCCTACTATTAAATAGCATGATAGAAAACTTAAAAATTATGAACTAAATAATATAATATGTTAGCTGGAGACTGCAGTCGATCTCGCAAGGTAATTGATGATCCTCCCTCGAGTAGAGCTTGTGAGCTCATTAATGAGCCAAACTCGAGTCATGCTAGAGTCAAACACAAGCCAAAGTCTTAGTAAACAATTCGAGCTCGTACTTGACTTGTTGATTAACAAGCCGAAGCCCAAATTAGGTCAACAACTCTTCTCGACTGGGCTTGACTTATTTACATACCTAGTTATTGCGGACAATGAGTTTTTCTAGTATTGTTGATTTTCAATTTGTGGATTCCATATTCGAATTTATTGGTGAACTTACCCTTTCGTATAGACCTTAGTTGGTAGCATGTAAAAAGAAGAAGAAAAATGTAGGATCATCCATTCATCATGAGAGGTGGCAATTGGATTAGATCAATGGATTGGTTGATTGGATTGGTGTATCTATGGATCAAGTGGATTGGATCAAATAGATTGATGGAATGATCGATGAATCCAAATGACATCCAAGCTTTGGACTAATATGTAAATTTTAAAAAGTTTGGATACTAAAATGTCATAATAAAAAAGTTTAGGTACCAAAAGATAATTTTCCAATGATATTTTTCGTATAAAAATATTTTGGGTACCGAAGTGTAAAATATAAAATTAATAGATACTAAACTGTAATTTTGAAATTTGAATCAAATAGATTGGATTTAAATAAATTGGATTAGTTGAATGTGGATGAATTGGATTGGATTGAAAATTGTCACCTCTAATCGCGAGTCTCATGAGTACCAAAGACAACTGGAAAATGGTTTTTCACTTTGATTTGAGAGGTTTAAGACTTTAAGCCACTAATTTAGGGATTCACGGCATAGTCAAGAATCTCATCATTATTATTAAAATTGTTCAGGAAGAATTGTCTCACATGGACATCCAATTTTCTACAAGTTCACACGTCAACTAGCAGATTAATGCTCTGTCAATCATCCTTAATCAAAAATTCAAAATTTAAAAACATACATAAAATGTTATGGCAATTGGAAAGCTATTGGATCCACTAAATAGACCTTTTTCTCCATATTTCTTTAATGCCAAGATGTGTTCAACAAGCCCAAACCCTAGACTAGAGGTCTATTTTAGGTTGATAATGAGCTTTTTATTAAAAAAAAACAAACAAACTAGTGCTTTCGAGGGTTTAAAAACTAGTTAACGACCTGGGCCTTTACAGGTGGAACCCGCTGCCCAAATTAAGGTGATGACTGATAACTATCGATGCATATTTATGGTACTATTATCTTGCTCTTTAGTATACCCACTTTCTTCTTTCCTTGACAAATAGAAAAGTAGGGTAAATTAGTGCAAGACTCATGAAGTTTTGTTAGTTACATCATTTAGTCTCCACTCTCTCCATTTTTTTATAAAATATCACTTTATAGCATGGTCCATGAAACCGTACCGGATATCGTACCGGAAAAGTCAGCAATATGATATTTTATGATAAAATCGTGATTTAACCGTAGTTCAATCGTTAGATCGTTAAATACCGCCTACCGGTTTAGCCTCCTATACTGGTATTTCGTGGTAGAACCACCGGTACGGTACAGTTTAATGGACCATGCTTTATAGTTCAATTGTTGGTTATTAATTAAAGAAGACACATTACTCAATCACCTATGAATGTGTGACTGAAATAGCAAATTCATACCTAAACTAAATCTGTGACATAGTTGAAGCAAATGAATTACTTGGATGTAGGAATTATCGCTTGAAGCACAAAAGAAAAGGGATCTAGCAAACACGAAGGCCAGCTCTAGCATGTGCGCAATAAGATTTTAATAAAGACTTTAGCCATCTTTGTATCATCATCATATTCTTCATCAAAGACATGAGTATTGTCTAGTTTTGTGGCTCATGTCTACATCCTTGGGATGAAAATATTGTCTCTCTTTTTTCATTCGCTCATGTTCCTTCTATGTGATTGTCGTGATTTCATCCTTCTACAAAATTCCTCTGGCTAGGAAACGAACGTGTCTTCTAAACTTCGGAAAAGTGTAAAGTACAACACTGACTCTATGTATTGTTGTATTAGTTGGGTTTCAAAAAAAATGTTGTTGATGACTGTGTAAAGGGGATTAAAATACAAAAGAGCTTATCTATCTGGCTACTGAGTTTATGGAATGGAGTTGGTTAAGACAACACATTATTATTTACAATTTGAACTGGTTTAACTTTAAAAAAAAATTCCCCAATAGATTACTTGCATTACCGAGACAAAAGATATAGAGTTTACAGTACAACATTCGCCCAAGCGCGAAAATCAAACCCCGACGATAGCGTAAGACACAAGAAGAGGGCTTTTTTAGCCACCAAATGGACCACCCGATTGTTATTCCTACCTATAAACCGGACTGAAAAAACGTTAAAGATCCGCCTCTATCTATTAATCTCTTTGAGTAAAACACCACCCCTTAGCGTCGGTCAGAACCTCGTGTCGCAACTTTAAACAAAAACATAAGATGGACAATATGGAAAATAAAAGGTTTAGGTACCATATGGTAATTACAACTGAAAAAAAGGAAAACAATTTTTACGGAGTAATAGTATTTTCTTTTTCTTGCACTTTTGGTGTTCTGTTCACACCTTTAGCCTTTTCACTCCAGCATTCCATTATTCATTCCATTACGGCTCTCCCTTCCCCTTTCCCTTTCCTGCAATTACTGCTGCCTGCTCGCAAACTTCCCCTAACATGCTCCTCGCCGCGTTTCCCGTTCTGGTTGCTCCCGTATTGGTCTTCTTCTGAGCTCCAGCTTCCTTCTTCTTCTTCTTTCTTGAGCCGCCGCAAAAATCATGGCGACTCTGGAGGACATTGGCGTCTCTGCCGCCATTAACATCCTCTCAGCTTTCGCCTTCCTCCTGGCTTTCGCCTTCCTCAGAATTCAGCCCATCAACGACCGCGTCTACTTCCCCAAATGGTACCTCGCCGGCGCCAGAACCGGCAGCCCCGGCTCCGCTGGCCGGGGAGTCATCGGAAAGTTTGTCAACCTCAATTTCGCTACTTACTTCACTTTCCTCAACTGGATGCCTCAGGCCCTGAAGATGAGCGAAGCCGAGATTATCAACCACGCCGGCCTCGACTCCGCCGCTTTCCTCCGGATTTACATTCTTGGGTCCGCTCCTGTTTCACTGCAATTCTGTCAATTTTTTTACTTTTCGCTGTCAATTTTCTTTTGCTGTTGCTTTCTATGTTTATCTTTTGCGTTTGTATTCTTTCTGTTGGCCGTCAATTTTTCCCCACTGTTTGTTTCTTCACGTCCGTTAGCTTACTTTAGTAACAAAGGGCTACAAGTCTGAAAGGAAACACCTCCAATGGTTTGATTCTCTTCTAGCTTAGTGAGAATTTTTTTAGCTGTAGTGTTGACTGTACTTGGACTGTATTTCTATGGCGCCTGACTTCTGAGACGGCTTCCAGTTCTAATAAGGGCCTAAACTAGGAGGAAAGTTGCAGACATTTTGTTCAATTTCACCATTTATGAAATTCTGTTGACCTTGTTCAGTTGTTCCTTTGGGAGGATTGAACTGATGGGAAGCTTCTTGTGGAGTTCAGCCCTGCTTACCTTTTTCCCATTCATGTGGCAGGCTAAATATCTTTGTACCAGTGACACTATTGGCACTCCTGATTCTTATTCCAGTCAATGTATCAAGTGGGACACTGTTCTTTCTGCGGAAAGATTTAGTTGTGAGCGACATTGACAAGCTATCGATATCGAATGTGCGTCCAAAATCCAACAGGTAAAGATGCAATTTCACTTTAACTATAAGTGGGTTTAAACAGATACAAACAGTGAGATTAATAGATAGTGAAACAGTGAAGTCCATTCCTTTTTTCATCACAGCTCTTTACTACCCTCAATTATGCTCGCGCGTTACAGAATGTTTGAACATCTCTTGTTTTGAATTTCAGATTTTTTGTCCACATAGGCTTGCTGTATGCTATCACATTTTGGACATGTTGTATGCTGTACAAGGAATACAGCTACGTAGCATCAATGAGGCTGAGATTCTTGGCCTCGCAGCAGAGGCGTGCTGAGCAGTTCACTGTGAGTTATCACTTCTTTAGCCTGCCACAGTTCATAGAAGATGAAACATTTATCTACTCTCTTGACTTTTCAGAGAGCTGGGAGGGGAGGGTATCTAGTTAAGCATAGTGCATCATCTTTTCTCCTATTGTATGCAGGTGGTTGTCAGAAATGTTCCACGTGCTTCTGGTAAGTCAACGTCGGACTCAGTGGATCACTTTTTCCAGAAAAACCACCCTGATACTTACCTTTGTCACCAGGTGAACTAGTTTTGTTGTGATACTCTCTTCTTTCCTTTGTTGTTTTCCTTCAGAATAAGTTGGTTGAATATGCAACATGGTTGGAAGAGAAGTAACTTCATTATGCCCTAACCCGTGTCATATTCTATGTTCTGAAGCATACTGTGGCTTTTTCTTTAGGCTGTCTATAATGCAAATAAGTTTGCTAAACTCGTAAGGAAAAGAGATAGGCTGCAGAACTGGCTGGACTACAATCAGCTTAAGTATGAAAGGAATCCTGAGAAGAGGCCAACCCGAAAGGTAACTTCTTTGACACTTAGAGGGCAATCATGAATTGTTTCCGGTGTGCTCCTTCCATGAAGAAAAGCATGAGCAAACTGAAAATTTATTGCTTATTGAGTGCTTAAATGGTCTTCAGCCTGCATAAGTGACAATACTCCTTGTGTGTTTGGGGATCTCACTTACACTTGGTATGGCGATTTCTGATTAGATCTTCTTTTCGCCTTCAGACAGGATTTTTGGGCCTTTGGGGCAAACAGGTTGACTCCATTGAATATTACAAGCATCAGATAAATGTTCTTGAAAAAAGAGTAAGTAGTGAAAAATGATTCATATGTGCTGACCTGTATCAACTTTTACTACTCTCTTAGTCAATATGGCAGATGGAGACTTGAACTGTTCTTAAAGTTTTTTGCTTGCTTAAGTGAGCCTCGTTTTTACCGTCCTGTTTTTCAGATGGCTCTGGAGCGCCAGAAGATTCTCAAAGACTCGAAATCAATATTGCCAGTTGCCTTTGTTTCATTCAAGTCACGTTGGGGGGCTGCTGTTTGTGCTCAGACACAGCAAAGCAGGAACCCTACTTTATGGTTGACTAATTGGGCTCCAGAACCACGAGATATTTACTGGCGTAACTTGGCCATACCATTTGTTTCATTGACTATCCGGAAGCTTATAATATCGGTATCTGTTTTCGCATTGGTTTTCTTCTACATGATACCCATTGCTTTCGTGCAATCTCTTGCAAATTTGGAGGGCCTTGAGAGGGTTGCTCCATTTCTCAGGCCAGTAATAGAATTGTAAGTCAACCCCATCTTTCCTTTATCATACGTGGTATGTTGTTCTCTTAACTCGAAATGGTTGCTATTTTGCTGGCACACTAATCTTAGTACTGTTTTCCAGACATATCATCAAGTCATTCCTTCAAGGTTTTCTTCCCGGGCTGGCTCTAAAGGTCTTCTTGTACATTCTGCCAGCAATTCTAATGATAATGTCCAAAATCGAAGGTTTCATCTCTGTATCAAGTCTTGAACGGAGATCAGCAGCAAAGTATTATTATTTCATCTTGGTGAATGTATTCCTAGGAAGCATAATTACTGGAACTGCTTTTCAGCAGTTGGATTCTTTCCTTCACCAGTCACCAACAGAGTAATACTTCATTTCCTTCGGCTTGAACTCTCTGGTTTATTGGAGATAGTAAATTCAAGTAAAAACTATCACTTTTTTTGTCAACCTTTTACCTGCTTTATTATTGGAAATAAGAACAACCTTTTATTATTACTCAGGATCCCGAGAACTATTGGAGTTTCCATCCCGATGAAGGCTACCTTTTTCATCACATACATCATGGTCGATGGCTGGGCTGGAGTTGCTGCTGAGATTCTCAGATTGAAGCCACTGGTGATATTTCATCTGAAGAACCTGTTTCTGGTTAAGACTGAAAGGGACAGAGCGAAGGCAATGGATCCTGGCAGCGTAGCGTTCGCTGAGACTCTGCCTAGCCTTCAATTATACTTCCTGTTGGGGCTTGTATATGCAGTTGTCACCCCTGTCTTGCTCCCCTTTATACTCGTGTTCTTTGCCTTTGCATTCTTGGTTTACCGTCACCAGGTCAGTTCACTCTGCTTCTTCTTCTTAGTGCTGAACATTTTGTGATGTGTTCTTCACGCATAGTCTGCCACTAAAGAACATGAAATCTGATACGTATTGCAAATCATGAACTTGTGGTTGGTGATGGTGCAGATTATCAATGTGTACAATCAACGGTACGAGAGTGCTGCAGCATTCTGGCCGCATGTTCACAGCCGGATAATTGCAAGCCTGCTGATAGCTCAACTCCTGTTAATGGGCTTGCTCGGCACCAAGAAGGCTGCCAATTCCACTCCTTTACTAGCCATCTTGCCCATATTGACATTCTACTTCCACCACTACTGCAAGCATCGATTCGAACCAGCATTCAGAAAATACCCACTTGAGGCAAGTGAATAACGTAGATACTATCCGACTCTCCCTCTCCTTATTCTTTGTTCTTCAATTGCTGATGGGCTTGCTTGCTTTTATTTCTTATTCAGGAGGCCATGGCGAAGGACCTTGCGGAAACTACTGCAGACTCTGACCAAAACTTAAAAGCATACCTGTCCGATGCTTTCCTACACCCGATTTTCCATTCATTCGAGGAACAAGAGTTGGTTGAAGTGAGAGTAGACAAACAACAGAGACAGGCCACTAATGCCCAGATCAGTGAAGTCAGCCCTCCATCGCCGCTGCAACCAGTTCACCAGTCTTCTTCTTCCCCGCCACCACAACATGAAGAACATGAAGATATCTATTATCAACCTTCCAATCCTCAGTATCAATATGATCCTTCAGTTCCATCTCATTACACCTATCAGCCACCCCATTTCCCCCATTACGCCTATCATTATCAAGATCAACCTTGATCAATAAAAGCTTATCGGTCATCGATCAGCTTCGTAGATAAAGAATCGCTAATTGTCTCGACTCTTTCTTCCCCCCAACCTCAACCCTCTTCAGTTTGATTATCTCCTAGAGTTATGAAGTATGTCTGCAGAAGAAAATTTCAGCATGGAAGATGGTTTTCTCTGCATAGTAAAGAAGCCCTATTATTCCATGGTGGTTTTCAAGTGTTCCATATGTAATCTGCAACTCTGCATACAAACTTATTCAGCCTCGGTTATTGCTTTTGGCATTGTTGGTAGTTAAGCTAAAATCGTCAGCCAGTTCTCTTCTGTTCTGTATGTTCTCTTCTGTACATATATCGTGAGTTCTGATTATCGTTGCTAAAAGTTTGCTTAACATCTTAATTTCATTGAGAATTCATGGAACAACAGTGGGGCAATCGATACCAAATCCGAAACTCAGACGAAGATAACTAAAACCAGAACAGGAAAAGGATATGCTATCGTGATACGTACAAGCTTTCTATCCAAGTGAAGAAGACGACGCCACAGAAAACATACGAACTTGGCAAACTCACCGAACACTTGGCGCCTGGTTTGTCTAAAAATTGAAGCCACCTGCCCTCCATTGTCCCGATTAGGTGTTAAAAAATGGAGGCCATGCATCCATGCAAAGTGAAGAATGGCGGAAGAAACCTGTCCACCTCATTTCTTATGTGGCGATCCTTCAATGCCTTCCTTTCTCCTATAAAATACCCCAAACACCTGCAAATGTCAACAACACTGCTCACTTGATACTTCCACAACATCATCATGGCGAGGTCTAGCTCTTCACTTCTCTGCCTCTCACTGTGCCTTTTCGCACTCCTCTCCCACACTTCTCAAGGTAGGCAGCAATGGCAGCAGGGAAACGAGTGCCAGCTGGACAGGATCAACGCGATCGAGCCTGACAACCGCGTCCAGAGCGAAGCCGGTACCATCGAGACTTGGAACCCAAGCCATCAGCAGTTCCAGTGCGCTGGAGTTGCGATTGTGAGGCGCACGATCGAGCCCAATGGCCTGCTCTTGCCTTCCTACAGCAACACTCCTCAGCTCATCTACATCGTTCAAGGTACTGTACTATGCTGTAACTAGTTACTCCATAATCTCATCATCTGCTTAATTAGTCACAGTTGGATCAACTGTTGATTATTGACCACATTTTTGCTGCTGTGATTCCTAGGAAGGGGACACACTGGAATCATGTTCCCGGGATGCCCCGAGACATTCGAGGAATCGCAGCAGTCAGGGCAACAACAGTTCCAAGAAGGTGGCAGCTCCCAAGACCAGCACCAGAAGGTTCGCACCTTCCGTGAAGGTGACATCATCGCCATCCCTGCTGGCGTAGCCCACTGGTGCCACAACGATGGCAACGAGCCCGTCATCGCTGTGACCGTCCACGACACCTCCAGCCACCTGAACCAGCTCGACAACAACCCCAGGGTCCAAAACCCACCATTTCATTGAATAGCTGTAATTTGGTAGTTTCCCCTGATCCACAGAATCTGGAAATTGTTGTTTGATTTGGTTTTGCAGAACTTCTACCTGGCCGGGAACCCACAAGACGAGTTCCAGGAATCACAGCAAGGAGGAAGGCTGAGCCGCGGCCAGGACGAGAGGCGAAAGAGACGCCAAGGAGGCTCCACCTCATGCAACAACCTCTTCTGTGGACTGGACTCCAGCTTCATCGCCGAGGCTTTCAACATCGACGAGAGCTTGGCCAGGAAGTTGCAGGGCGAAAATGACAACAGAGGCAGCATCGTCCGAGTTGAAGGCCAGCTGGAGTTTGTTCAACCTCCGAGAAGGATTCAGGAGGAGAGACAGCAGCAGGGTGGCCGTGGCGGACGCTTCCAGCCTCTCGCCAACGGCCTGGAAGAGACCTTCTGCTCCATGAGGCTGAAGGAGAACATCGGAGACCCCTCACGAGCAGACATTTTCACTCCTGAAGCCGGCCGAATCACCACCGTCAACAGCCACAACCTCCCCGTCCTCCGTTGGATCCAGCTCAGCGCCGAAAGGGGCGTTCTTTACAACGTAAACACCTACTGCTTCTCCCTCTGCATTCTCTAACTCCATTCCCAATGAAAGCCATTCTTAGAAAGTGGTTCTGTTTTTGCAGGAAGCCATGAGGCTGCCGCACTGGAACCTGAACGCCAACAGCATAATCTACGCCATCAGAGGGCAGGCCAGAGTCCAGATTGTGAACGAGAACGGCAACTCGGTGTTCGATGGCGAGCTGCGCGAGGGACAGGTGCTGACGGTGCCCCAGAACTTCGCGGTGGTGAAGCGCTGCGAGAGCGACAGGTTCGAGTGGGTGTCTTTCAAGACCAACGACAACGCCATGGTCAACTCGATCGCAGGACGAACCTCTGCCATCAGGGCTATCCCGGCTGATGTTTTGGCCAACGCATGGAGGGTATCTCCGGAGGAGGCCAGGAGGTTGAAGTTCAACCGCCAGGAGACTCACCTGGCCAGCTCAAGGTCTCAGTCCTTCAGAGCTGTCGCTTAGAGGCGAAAATGAGAGCTGCAGCTTAGATGCCAGCGGCTGACGTTCTGAGTTTGTATGTAACGGGAAGCAAGTTGTGGAGACTGGGGAGTAGCCCATCACCCACTGTAAGAATAATGTAATAAAGTAAGGAGTAATTAGAAGGAGCTCCAAATGTTGGCAATTTATGGAACACAGAGTTCGATCCCAAATCCGAAACCAACCCAGACTAACAACGATACCAGAATATGATTTACTACTATGATACATACATGCAAGCTTTCTCTCAAAGTGAAGAGAAAAGAGGGACCCCTGGCAAGGTGGCTCCAGCATCCACAATGAAGATATTGCCAGTCACATACTGAGACGAATCGTGGAGGAGGTATCGAATGAGCGATGTCAATGCCGGATCTGTAGTTCCGTAGGTTTGTAGAGGGAGTGTTTTCTCAGCAACCCGAGTCAGCCATTCTTTCTCCATCAAACCTTTCGTGATCTCAGACTTGAAAATTCCAGGCGATATTGAGTTAACCCTGATCTTGTACACCCCCAACTCCAGCGCCATCACCTGCGAAAACGGGTTACATCTATCATGAACCAGTCATCCCAATTCGATCAACCAATTCAGGAAGGTAACACTTTGTTTTGCTTTTGGAATTTTGGCTTGTATTGATTTTCAGTTCTACAATCAGCTTATATGCTGTTGAGTTGGGTTTACAGATCAAGGAAAGAAGACAAGCTTGGGACAGAAGAAAGTACACTCCGAAACAGGAAAATGAACAAGTTAATTAGTTTGGGACTTGTTTGGTAATTTGCCAGACACTACTTCACTCCAGGTTCGATGCGTCGTCGTCTCGCTTGCTGTTTGAGTTTGCTTTAGTGGATGCGGCGTCGTCTGGGTTGCAACGGTCGATGGATTTGAACGTTGGAGCTCTGCCTCCTGCTCTGCTAACTCTGGTTCCATTTCAGGCGAAGAAAAACGTAGGTTTTTCTCTGATACCCCCCCGCAAGCTGGTGGGCAGAGATTCAGCACACCAAGCTTGGAGAGAAGATGATTGAAGGTTGCTGGAGGAAGAGGTTTGGTGAAGAGATCTGCCAGCTGATGCACGGTGGAGATATGAAGCACTTTGATGATGTTGGAGATGATCTTTTCGCGCACAAAATGGCAGTCAAGTTCAATGTGTTTCGTCCTTTCGTGAAAGGTTGGATTTTCGGCGATGTAGATTGCAGACTGGTTGTCGCAATAGAGAATAGCTGGTTGGGGATGACCAATTTGTAGATCTTGGAGAAGATAGAGGATCCATTGGATTTCGCAGCCTGTGTGAGCAAGTGCCCGATATTCAGCTTCACAGGAAGAGCGGGAGATGGTGGTTTGCTTTTTGCTCTTCCATGATATTAGAGAGTCACCCAAGTAGACACAGTACCCAGTTGTTGATCTTCGAGTGTCAATGCAAGCCGCCCAGTCAGAGTCACTGAAGGCCTTGAGTTGAAGTGAAGAAGTAGCTGAGAAGAAAAGTCCACTGGAGGGAGCTGATTTGAGGTATTTTAGAATTCTGAGAACTGCTTTGTAGTGGTCTTGGCTTGGATTAGACATGAATTGGCTCACCTGTTGTGTTGCATAGCTGATTTCTGGTCTTGTAGTGGTGAGGTATATGAGCTTGCCCACTAGCCTTCTGTATAGAGTGGGATCTGGAAAGGGATCAGAATGTTGAGATGATAGGTGAATCTTGTAATCCATTGGTGTAGTGACTGGTTTGCAATTCAATAAATCTGCTTCTTCCAAAATTTCCAGTGTGTATTTCCTTTGAGAAATGTGGATGCCTTGTTGTGATCTGGCCACCTCGATGCCTAGGAAGAATTTGAGGGTTCCCAAATCTTTGATGCTGAAGGCATTGTGTAGGGACTGTTTGAGACTGTTGATTTCTTGTAAGTCAGTTCCTCCAATGACCAAGTCATCCACATACACCAGTATGCATGTGTAGGAGGACTTAGTGGCCTTGTAGAATAATGAATGATCCACTTTGCTCGATTGGTAGCCTTGTGATCTGAGCTTGTCTGCTAGTTTAGAGAACCACTGCCTTGATGCCTGTTTTAGACCATAGAGTGATTTTTTCAATAGGCAGACTGGTGATTTGAAGCCTGCAGGAGGCTTGTAGCCTTGTGGCAGTTTCATGTAGACTTCCTGGTCAAGGTCCCCATGTAAAAAGGCATTGTTCACATCCAAGTGATGGACATGCCAGTTTTGTGCAGCAGCAATTGCTAAGAAAAGCCTGATGGTTGTCATTTTGACAACTGGGGCAAAAGTATCTTGGTAATCAACTCCTTCCTGTTGGTTGTAGCCTTTGGCTACCAGTCTTGCTTTGAACCTGTCAATAGAACCATCAGGATTGAATTTAATCCTGAATACCCATTTGCATCCAATTGCTTTCTTGCCTGCTGGTAGTTCAACAATTTCCCAAGTCTCATTAGCATCAAGGGCAGAAAGTTCTGTAGTGACTGCTGCATCCCATTCTGGGAATTGGATTGCCTCTTTGTATGTGTCAGGTTCTTTGTGGGATGAGATGGATAAAACAAAGTGTTTGTGATTGGAGGAAAGATTGGAGTAATTAAGAACAGTGGAAAGTGAGTGTTTGTTACCTTGGATGTGCTGCTGTGGAAGATGACTGGTAGAAGGAAGCTGCTGAAGCAGGTTACAATGTTAGTTTTGTAGGTGAGAGGGTGGTTTGGAGGGTCTAGTTGATTTTCTAGTGGGTTGGACTGGTTGTGGTGGTGGTGGTGAGGGTGAGGAGTGTGGGGTTGGAGAAGGGGATGGGGAGGCAAGGTTGGCAGTGTTATCATCCTCATCACTGTCTGAAGGGAGGTCTGGGAGGATAGTTGGGGGAGAGTCATGGGGTGGTGGGGGAAAGTAGGTGGGGGAAAAATCATCATACAGGCTGGGAAGTGAGGGTTGGGGATAGGCTGGGTTGGGGGAAGTGGTTTGTTCTTGAAATGGAAAGTGATGTTCATAGAACTGGACATCTCTAGATGTAAAAACATCATTTGTGGCAAGGTCATAGATTTTGTATCCTTTGATACCTGCAGTATAACCAATGAAAACTCCCTTTCTTGCCCGAGAGTCAAACTTAGTTCTGTGGTTTTTGAGTGTGGTTGCATAGCAAAGACAGCCAAAGACTCTAAGGGCAGTAAGGTCTGGTTTATGGTTGAAAAGGAGTTCAAATGGTGTTTTGTTGTGCAGGACAATAGAGGGTACTCGATTGATTAAATGAACAGCATGTCTAACACAGTCACCCCAAAAACCAGAAGGTAGGTTTGCTTGGAATTTTAAAGCTCGAGCAACAGCAAGGATGTGTTGGTGTTTTCTTTCAACCTTGCTGTTTTGCTGAGGTGTTTCAACACAGGAGAGTTCATGAAAGATTCCTGTGGTGTTAAAGAAGTCATTCATTTGAAACTCTTTGCCTTGGTCACTACGAATTCTTTGGATGGAGGTTTGGAACTGGGTTTGAACATAAACACAGAATTCCTTAAGTTTGGACCTAGCTTCTGACTTGGAGGATAGTAGAATAATCCAAGTCATTCTAGTGAAATCATCAACAATGGTTAAGAAATATTTGAAACCATCATAGCTAGGAACAGAATTAGGGCCCCATAGATCAATGTGAATAAGCTGAAAAGGTTTAGAGCATACAGTGGTGCTCAAAGGAAAAGGCAGTCTTCTCTGCCTTGCAAAATGACAGACATCACAAGGTAATGACTTGTCTGTGTTAATAGAGTTACATATTTCTCTCAAAGAAGGGATTTTGGAATGAGAAACATGACCAAGTCTATAGTGCCAAAGATCAAAAGTATGGTAGCTTGTGGCTGTGATGTGTTTTGGTATGCTGTCTGTTTGGTTTGGATCTATGAGGTAAAGGCCTTGGGTTAGCTTAGCAGAACCAGTCATCTTCTTGAGCTGCATATCCTGTATGTAGCAAACATTGGAGAAGAAGGTTAAGCATAGGGAAGTATTGGTAGTTAGTTTGCTGACTGATATGAGGTTGAAACTGAATTTGGGAACAAAAAGAGCCTCCTCTAGGATAAGACCAGGAACACAGGTAACTGTTCCTGTGTGGGTTGCTTCAACCTGCTCTCCTGTTGGTAAGGTTATATATATGTTCTGGAGTCTCCTGCAGTTGGTTAGCAAGTGCAGAGAGCATACAACATGGTCTGAAGCTCCTGTATCTAATATCCATTGTTGAGGTGGAGAGATATTAGAGTCAACAATCAGGCTGAATTTAGCTGAGTTGTTACTGAATGCTGCAGCTGTGAAAGATGGAGTCTTTTGGGTTCCTTTGTCTTTGACCAGAGACATTAACTTGTCAAAATCTGCCTTGGTGAGCTTGATTTCGTCATTGGAATCATCATGGAGGTTGCTGGAGGAGGCATTAACAGATCCTCTTCCTCTTCCAGCACCTGTGGTAGTTTTGGGAGGGAATCCATGTTTGAAGAAACAACGTTCTTCTGAGTGGCCCTGTCGTTTGCAGAAGGTGCATTCATATGTTTTCCTCTGATTGGTTGAGTTCTTGGTGTTTACTCCAGGAGGCCAGCCATGTTTGTGATAGCATGTATCCTCTGTGTGGCCTTCAAGTTTGCAGTGAGTGCAAAATGGTCGTGGTTTTCTGGTCTGGAACTGGTTTGAGGTTTGAGCAGCAAGAGCCATGCTTTCAGTAGCAAGGCCTTTGGATTGAGGCTGGCCATTGAGTTGGCGTTCATGTTGGAGCATCCTCTGAAAGACCCTGTCTATAGGGGGGAGAGCATCTCCAAACAGAACTTGAGAACGGACACTAGAAAAGTTATCATTAAGTCCTCTCAGAAACTGAATGATGTAGTTAGTGTCTCGATAGAGGAAAACCAGTTTCATTGCTTTGCAGGTGGTAGAACTTGTGGTGGAGCAGTCACATTGTTCAAGAGGTTGGTAATTGTCGAGCTCATCCTTGAGAGCAATGAGGTTGCCATAGTAATCAGTGACAGAAAGAGTACCTTGTTTCAAGGTGCAGAGAGATTCAGTGAGTTCAGCAATGCGGATGAGGTCACCTTGGCCATATCTTTCGCGTTAGCTTCTCCATGCTTCCAGGGCTGTCTTGCAAGACATGATGGTCTTCCGGATTGCAGGGTCCACAGCTTGTTGAATCCATGCCAACACCATGATGTTGTTGCGTTTCCAAGAGACAGATTGCTCACTGTCTTCTCCTGGATCTGGAATGCTTCCATCAATGAAACCAAGTTTGTTCTTGGCTCCCAATGCATTGAACATTGCTTTGTGCCAGTCATTGTAGTTGAGTGTTGTGAGTTTCTCTCCTACAAGCTGGGATCCTGGTTGTTCAGAACCATGGAGATAGTATGGATCTGCCATGGGATCTGAGTTTGCTTCCATTGGTGGCGGCTAGGGTTTAGAACCCTTGAGGCTCTGATACCATAACACTTTGTTTTGCTTTTGGAATTTTGGCTTGTATTGATTTTCAGTTCTACAATCAGCTTATATGCTGTTGAGTTGGGTTTACAGATCAAGGAAAGAAGACAAGCTTGGGACAGAAGAAAGTACACTCCGAAACAGGAAAATGAACAAGTTAATTAGTTTGGGACTTGTTTGGTAATTTGCCAGACACTACTTCACTCCAGGTTCGATGCGTCGTCGTCTCGCTTGCTGTTTGAGTTTGCTTTAGTGGATGCGGCGTCGTCTGGGTTGCAACGGTCGATGGATTTGAACGTTGGAGCTCTGCCTCCTGCTCTGCTAACTCTGGTTCCATTTCAGGCGAAGAAAAACGTAGGTTTTTCTCTGATAGAAGGATGTGACTTTGAAGGAGATATTCGGATTAGGAGGTAGTCATTCGAAAGGATGTTCATGGAGATTGGGTATTGGTAACGATATTGAAGTCCTATGAAGTTATGTTTGCTATACCATCCTATCCATAACATCATCAAGCAAGTTCAATGCATATGACGAGAAAATGCATAGTTTACCTTAGTCATGGCATTAACTCCCGTCTTTGAAGAAGCATATCCAACAGCACCAGGCAATTGACCGCGGTGGAGACCAGCAACCGATGAAATGTTGATTATGGAACCTCCAACCTTGGCATCACGCATCCTTATGCCAACCGACTTAGAAACCAACCAAGTCCCCGTCAAATTCGTCTTGATCACATGATCCCATTCCTCTTCAGTCAAGTCCAACGGATTCTTTACACTCCCTCTCACGCCTGCATTGTTGATCAAGGCATCTATCGTCCCGAACGACTCCCAAGCCTTCTGTACAGCTTGGTCAATGGCAGCACCACCTGCTGATACGTCCAGCTCAACGGCCACAGCACGCAGACGATTGCTAGGCTCCCCTGAAGAGGATGAAGAAGATTGAGGGGTTGGGAAGGGGAGATTATTGATCTCATTGCACAAAGATTGCAGGCGATCGATACGCCTAGCAGCAGCCACTATCCTGCACCCGGCTTTCGCTAGGTCGAGACAGAAGTCTAGGCCTAAACCTGACGATGCGCCCGTGATGAGGACCACTTTGTCCGTCAAGTTGCACCATTGCTCAAGCTGGGAGGGCATCGCGTTAGCCATTTCCTGTGCCGAGAGAGATGTCGTTCAACAGGTGAGCGAGCGAGGTAAGTAAGACGAACAAAACGAAGTAAACAGTCACTAATTGATGCATTTCGATGATGAAGAAGAAGAAGAAGACCCACGAAATCACAAGAACCAAAACGGAAGGAACAGATTAGTTTTTGCCAGAAAATTCTCACTCATGCAATTCACCGAACACTTGGAGCTCGTGGTAATTCCTATTGGGCCGGCCATCAAAATCGAAAGCATCGAACTTGGGGCACACCAACAAAGTTCAGACTCAAGCAAATCATGAATATCAATCAAAATTTTGAACTACTCTATCAGCAATTGAACTAAAATTGAATTGCGGAAGACTGAATCCTGAAAGATGGTAAGCACGAACAGGGGAACCAAAATCGAAACAAAGGGAAAGGAGCAAGCTTGCCTCGTGTTGGACCAGACGCCCTTCCAAGCTTCGATTCTTCTGAGAGAGGATCCACGAGCGGGTGAGGAAGTCGGATGGAAGTGATTATACGGCGGGATAAAGGAAACCTAACTGATAGTGCCCACTTCACTTCTGGGAACTTTCCGCTGGTGAGATTGACGACGCAGCGAGCGAGGTAGTTACCACTCGGCCACACTGCAGGAGTTGACGCCTTGACGGGGAAAGTGGCAGCAGTTCACGCATGAAATTAAATATTATTTTATCAGGCCCGGATGAATAATTAATTGCATTTGTAGTCCCTCTACTATATATTTCTAACGAAACCATCCCTGTATATAATATGAAATCGAGCAAGGATTACTAAACCTTATTAGACTGGTATAATCCTAGCTGACTATATTTATTATATTTTAACAGTTGTATTGCACTTGTATATTAGCAGTTGATGTATTATTATACAACTAAAATATCAGACTGATAATTTACCGGTAGTATCTTGTTTACACCTAAACAATAATCTTGTACCATATTGATTATTTACATGTATTTAGTGTTTTTATAAGGCCAGATCAATTATAATAATTAATTTTATTTAAACTAGGTATTACTGTACTAAATTTTTTAGCCCAAACGACTAAATTTCTGAGAATGCACTAATTTTGTTGCGAGGGAGCTAAGTCTGGTAGACCATGTTGTTCGCGAGATTTAGACAACCTTCGTCGGGAGATCTAGATCTAGACCACGTTGGTCGCGAAGATTTAGATGTCCTTCGTCGCGAGCTCTAGATCTAGTCCAAACGGCCAAGTCTTCGAGAGGGCACTAATTTCCTCGCCAGTCTGCTAGACCACGTTGGTCGCGAAGATTTAGATGTCCTTCGTCGTGAGATCTAGATCTAGACCATGTTGGTCGTGAAATCCAAAGCCAAGACGTGCCACCGATATGAGGTCATGAAATGGACAGCATTGGTCGCGAGATCTATAATGCCTCAGCCGCGAAATCATATCACGATGGTTGCAAGTGGGCATTGTCGCGCGGAGTTTGGTAGACCTCGTTGGTCATGAGATCTAGAAGGTCTTAGCAGCAAAATCAGACCATGATGGTCGCAAGTGAGCATTGTCGTGTGGAGTTTGGTAGACCTCGTTGGTCGCGAGATTTAGACTTCCTTAGTCGTGATATCTAACAGTCCTGGTCATGGTGGAGAGGAGGCAAACACCAAGACTTCAGTTCCATAAGAAAGAGGCACTTGGACGGTTAACGGACAACTATCAATTTTCCTCGTTCAAGCACACGTCAGTCATGTCCGAGGAAGAAGGGTAGCAATTCTTTTTCAAGTTACTCTCTAGACGGTTTTCTATGACGGTTACTACCTCATGGCTATAAATAGGAGGAGGAGTTGACAGATAAAGGGACGTCAAATTCACACCAAACAACTTAATGTCAACTTTTATCTTTTTATCTTTCCTCGACAACTTTAACCATAGTCGTAGATTTGGAGCTCTCACTGAACCTCCATAGGAGTAGGGTTAATTTAATGTAAATCTGTCTCGTAAGTCGTGTAAACGTCCAACACCCTCGTTCGAACTTTGTTTGAAGATGTATGAACTGTGTTAATTTAATCAATGTTCAAGAAGTCAAGGTGCAATCAATTCGATTTAAACGTAAGTTTTCTCACCGGAAAACATCGATTTTACAAACCATGCTTTTTAAAATAGAAGATGAACTTTTAGTAAATGCAATGTGAATCATTTAGTTCATGCTTAACTAGCATAGAACAATCTCACTAGCAACATAACCTGAATGAAAACTTGGATAAAAAATATAAACATGAAGGGAATGACTCTAGGGCTGTAAATGAGCCAGACCGCTAACGAGCAACTCGTCGTTAAGCTTCGGAAAAACTTGGTTGACACTCAATTCGTTTACTAACATGTCGAGATAGAGCTAAGAACTATTTGGTTCATAAGGTTCATGAGGAAATTCGCCTCGGTGGTTGGTTGAGCCCAACTCATGGAGTAGTCGTTTTAAGCTATGAGCTCACTCCGCAGTATGGGTAGCGACACTTTAATTAGCAATTTGTGAGTGGATCGGTTATTAGCTTATCATTGACTTGTTGATAATTCATATGTTTGGTAGATTATATATCTCGCCACATATAATGTTTAAGAATTTGAGCAAATGGTCAAATATGTCTCATTTATAATTGAGAAGAGAAATTTTGTATTATAGGTTGCTCATATACTAATTACTACTAATTAAAGGGTAAATGCCACATTTGGTCACTGGGATTAATTAAACGTGTCATGTTTAGTTACTCGAAAAAATTCTTATCAATTTTGGTCATTCAAATTACTAAAACAGTTCACATTTAGTCACTCTCCATTAGTCTCCGTCCAACTCCGTTAATGGAGTCTGTTATGTGCTGACATGACCAACGGAATCGCCTAATTAGCATCGTTTTGGACCGGAAATGGTCAAACCCGCCATGTCATATGCCCAAACCAACCCATGAACCAAACCCGACCATATTCTCCATCTCTACCACGCCTCCCCCACTATCCCTCTTCCATTTCACATCGTCGGCAAAACCCCCCCATTCTGTTTCAAACCTGACCCATGATTGATTGGAGAAGTGAAATCGAACCGGACTCGCCTCCCACTTCCCTTAACGTTGCCTTCTCTGCATCGGTGACGTTCTCGTCGTTCTCCAACTTCCTCAACACAGTGGAGGAATCAATTGATTGGAAAGGAACCTCTGAAGCAGACACTCCGCCACCATCACCCGCACGACTGAAGGGGCTCTCCCCATCGCCTAACTTATCATCATCGTCATCGTCGTCTCCGGCTTTCTGAATCTTGGCAATGGCAGAGGGATGGTCGTGTCTGATTTTGATCGAGATTCTGCAGTATTCTCCCCAAATCATAAACGAGAAAAGCCGCAAGAGATCGGAATCCGATGGTGAGAGGGAGGAAGCGAGTCGGGACGCAGTGGAGGCGACAACGAGCGAGAGATAAAGAAGAGTGAAAAACTTCAAATCTGAAGTCAAGCTTGTTTTGTTTTGTTTCTCTATTTGCTACCGGTGGCGCCTGCAGCATTGGCGAGGGCAGGAGTGGGAGTGAAAGGTATCCTGTTGAATGAAAAGACGACCTGGAGGGAGAGATCGAGGGAAGACACAATGTCGGGGATGAGAGGTTGGAGGGAAGCCAATAGGTGTAGTTGGGCGGCGCGTTGGGTTTGAATGCGGGATTCCAGCTCCGTCCGAAGGGTTTTAATTGTCGACACTAGACTTACTTCGTTTGGGGTGGGGTTGGAGTTGGGTTGTTGTGGCCGTCAAATTGGAAGTTCATAAATTGATTCCATTGGCTTGCCAGAGATAGGAGTTCACGAAGGGGTCAAAGAAGAAGCGGTTAACCTCAAAAGCGCACCGAGAAACTCAATTAAGCGGCTAACTAAAAACTGACAAGGAGCTGCAATTGGCGGTGTCTGTTGGGGGAAAGAGGGTGTGAGGTCAACCGTGCGGTTATCGGTGACTAACCGATAACCGGGCGGTGACCTGCACTAACCGCAATTATGCCCTACTGTCCCTAACCACAACCACTCGACATCGCTTCCCTTCCTCTCATCGCTCATCCTCGAGTCCCCCAGCGTCCTCCTCCTGCCTTCTTTGAGATCGTTTATTATATAGTATGTTGGTACTGCAGATGGTGATAGATAACAGGAGCACGATGGACGATCGAGCACTGGCATCCTCCTCCTCCCATATCGACATTAATCACCCAATTCCCAATTAAGCGTAGAAGGAGAAGAACCTTAAGTCCCAAATTTCGGATGGCAACACCCAGCAAATTCGAAGTCAATCCTTCATCGGCCAACCGTCTTGGCCTCATGTTCTCGACCTCATCATCGGCTAGCCGTCGTCGTCTAGTCATCCTGTCGGCTCGTCGCATCTCGTCAGTCTTCAAGAGGTCCTGACACCGCCCCCAGGATGCGAATCGTTCTCATCTTCTCAAATCTTGACCTCGCCATTGCCAAAGCTTCAAATCCTTCTCATCATCTTAATTTACACCCCTCCTTGAAGTTGCTATTATCGCTGGCGCCTGCCAAACTCCCCTGGAACTAGGGGTGGGCATCGGTTCGGTTCTGTCAAAATCAAACCGAAAATATGCATACCGAGTCTTCCATATCCTCCATATTTGAAATTGAACTCAAACCGAAATAGAATTCGACTCGGGATCCCATCCAAACCAGACTTCTATAGAAGAAAGACTCCACATCTCCACCTACCTGTCTTACTTTACTTCATCTTCAATTTTCCTCTAATACTCTCTCCCCCACTCTGTCCCCTCTCTCTCCCTCCCTCTCCCTCTCTCTTTCTCCCTACCCAATCTCTCTCTCGCCCTCCCTTTCTCTCTCCCTCTCTTTCTCTCTACCCAACTAGTAAACACAACGGTGACCGGCGAACGAAGCTCAAAGCAGAGCACAACGCGGCGATAGAGATCTCTCCTTCGTCATAGATCTCGACGAATGACGACAGGCGACAACGGCGATTAACGCCGACGATGTTGACAACTTCGACGACTAAGGTTAGAGGTGAGTAGTATGGGTAAGATCTAAGCATGCATGGGCTTTTTTGGGTTTGCTTTTCTCCGTCGAGGTTCAGTAGATCTTCTTTGTTTTCGATTTCAGGTGGAGAAGAAATATGTCGCGACGGAGAAGAGAGTGCGGTGAGACACCGTGTGAAGAGAGCGCGAATATATCATGGAAGAAGCAGGGCGGGGACGTTGGTGTGTGACGGTGGTGGCTGCTGGAGTGTAGGTGGTGGCGTGGTGGTTGTGGGATAGGGTCATAGGGATGGGGGTGGGAGGCGAGAGTTGAGAGAGCATAAATGGGTTGGGCTTAAGGTTTTGTGGGGACTAGGTTGGGGAGAGTGGGTTGTGGCCAGTGGGAGGAGTGAGCTTTGGGTTGTGTGGGTATAGACTATGATTTTGTGGTTAGTTTTATAATTTTGATTTTTCGGTTCGGATGTTCGGAAATCGGGTTTGATTGTGTGACCTTAGTTTCCGAAATATGGTTTTTCTCCTTCTGAACTTAATAAGTAATAACTTAAATTTTGGTTTTGGTCGGTTTTGGTTCAATTCAATTCGATTCGGAGAGTCAAACCCAAACCAAATGCCCACCTCTACCTGGAACTACTGTTGTCGGGTATCCGCTAACCGCCCACCGAACTGATGCTAGTGGTTGTGGTTGTCGACTAACCGACAAGCCTTGTGGTGGCAGTAGCGGTTGACGGTATCAGCTCCTATTCGATCTCGGCTAACCGACATTGCGATGCGGTTAAACCGCAACCACACTGATTATCAGCCTGTGTCTATTAAATATAAAGACCGATTTTGTAGGCCCCAAAAATTTGATGACCGTTAATAACTTACCGGCTACCGCTATTTCGCCCACCACTTATATTCGCCGATAGATATATGCTCCATTAACGAACCCGCCAAGTCGACTTGAAAAACCCGCGGCGCTACCAAATTCGACACTCTGACGGAGCTTCCGGCTTCCGTTCCCCGGCTTATATTGAAATCCCCCGCAGAAAATTATGCAGAAGGAGTCGCTACTCTCTGTAGCAGAACGTGCACATCCAGCCTGGTTTAACGCCGAAACTGGAATCTACCGCAGCCCACACGCCGCCGTTGCTCTCCCCGCCGACCCTCTCCTCGACCTCGTCTCCTTCATCTTCTCCCATCGCCGTCGCGATGCACCCCACACCTCCTCTTCCTCGGCGGTCGCCCTTCTCGATTCCGCTTCCGGCGACTCAATCACTTACCAAGACCTCTTCCCCCTCGTCAAATCCACGGCCTCTGCCCTCCAGAAATCGGGCATCCGCCACGGCGATGCCGTCTTGCTCGTCCTTCCCAATTCAATTCACTTCCCCGTCGTCTTCCTCGCCGTCCTCTACGCCGGCGCCGTCGTCACCACCATGAACCCTCTCGCGACCGTCGTGGAGATCCAGAAGCGCATTGCCGATTGCGGCGTCCGTTTGGGACTCGCTGCGCAGGAGAGAGCTACGGCTCTGCAGGATTCCGCTCTCGGAATTCCGTTCGTCTTAGTCCCGGAATCGAACTCTGGTTCCTCCCTATTGGATGCCTTTGGCGGCTTGATTGGTCGCGACGTTGATTCGGATTTGAGGCCTCCGGCAATTCGGCAGCAGGACGCGGCGGCGATTATGTACTCTTCTGGAACCACAGGCGCCAGCAAGGGCGCCGTGCTGACGCACGGGAACTTGATTGCTGCGGTGGAGCTCTTCGTGAGGTTCGAGGCTTCGACGTACGATTTCCCACCTCAGGAGAATGTTTATCTCGCTGTGCTGCCCATGTTCCACATATACGGCCTCGTTCTGTTCGTCGCCGGCCTGCTGTCGTTGGGCTCCACTATTGTCGTGATGAAGAAATTCGATGTGGGTGAAGTAATCAAGGCCATTGAGAGGCATGGGGTCACCCATTTCCCCATTGTCCCGCCGATATTGGGTCCCTTGACGGAACGCGCCAAAGGTGTTTGTGAAAATGGCTTAAAGAGCTTGAAGCAGGTTTCCTGTGGTGCAGCTCCTTTAAGTGGCAGCACTGTTCAGCACTTCCTCAATGCCTTCCCTCATGTTGACTTCATTCAGGTAATGCGGAATCAAAAGCTAGCGTAAATGGCAGACTAGCGCCCAAGATTTTGTTCTTTCACTTGCTTCAATAACTGTACTAGTTTGTAGCAAAGTTGATGCCTTTCTGTCTAGCAGGGATATGGTATGACCGAGTCGACTGCAGTAGGAACCCGGGGATTCAACACGAAGAGATTTCAGAAGCACTCTTCAGTAGGACTGCTAGCTCCAAACACAGAAGCCAAAGTTGTGGATTGCACCAATGGCCATCCCTTGCCTCCAGGCGGAATTGGGGAGCTCTGGATGCGAGGACCTGGCACCATGAAAGGTAACCAATCAATCATCAAAACCACTTCACTTCAGTGCTAGTTTTCATAAGTTACAAAACTCTTAAATCCTCCCACAGGATACCTGAACAATCCGGAGACAACTGCTGAGACAATTGACAAAGATGGTTGGCTTCGTACCGGAGACATTGTTTCCTTCGACAAAGATGGCTATCTGTACATCTTTGATCGATTGAAAGAGATGATCAAGTACAACGGGTTCCAGGTAAGTGCAGTTCAAACGACCGGTGTGCCCTTTTGCTTTTCTGCTAACTTGACTTTGATCAAGCATTGAACATTCAAATTCCAGATAGCACCAGCTGATCTGGAAGCTGTATTGATAACCCACCCGGACATACTCGATGCTGCTGTAACAGGGTTGGTGAACAGTTCAACAGTCTGTGTTTGTAATCCTTTTCTCGTGCGGAGTTTTCTTTACTTCCACCATCTTTGGCTAACAGGGCGGCAGACAAAGACGCTGGAGAAATACCGGTGGCGTTCGTGGTGAGGAGGCGGGGAAGCAATCTCAATGAAGAGGATGTAATCAAACATGTAGCCGCTCAGGTTTGTTAAGCACCCGCCATTACTGGAAAAAGAAATACAGTTGAAAGGAGGAGAAAGGTTGGTTAAGTTGGAGTGTTTCCTTTTGTGGGTTGCAGGTGGCGCCGTATAAGAAAGTGAGAAGGGTGGTGTTCACAGAAGGAATACCAAGGTCTCCAGCCGGGAAGATCCTTAGACGGGAACTGAGGAGCTTGATGAAGTTCACTCCCACTCCCAGACTCTAATTAACGTTGTAATCAGTTCCATTGAAACACTTTCTCCATTAATTGTCTCTTCACCATTTGTCTACACATTTGTGTACTAGTAATAGCATTTTTGTCAACTGTTACATGTAATTAATGAAATCATTCCAATCTCTTTTAGTCTATACGGTCAGATTCGAAAGGTGAGAGCTGTTATATTTAAGGGTTCGTTTGGAAGTTGTGATTCTTCAAATTGATGTATTGAGCCAATTAATGTATTACCATTTGATGTATTGAATCAATTGATGTATAAGGAAAATATCTTGTTTGAAAGTTTAGATTGTGGTTTGTTTTAAAACCACAAAAGTCCATTTTGAGTGATTGGGAAGAATCTTAACAATAAGTAGAGATTGATAATCCCTCAATTATGAGTGATTCTGGTGGGACCTCCAAAAAATTAATGCATGTATTCTAGTTTAATATAAGACAAAAAATGACTTAATCTCACAAATACATGAATTAACTCAATACACCATTTAAAATCGTAACTTCCAAACGATGCCAGTGTCGGTAGAATGAAAACTGGAAATTTGTTGAATTTTACAAAATGAACTGTGCTTTAACTTATTGTTCCTTGTCTTTTAATGTTAATGCTTTGACAGATTGAGTGAAGACAAAAGCATGAGGGAAGGGGGCAAAGATAGTGAGTGAGAGGATGAATAGAGAACATGTTAAGGAGAAAGAAACGGGCAACTGGTCCCAGGTAGATTTGTGCTGGAGGAGATAGCAACCCAACTGGTTACATTGTTTCAAGTTGTCCATGTTGGTTCTAATGAAGGTTAAAAGGACAATTTACCAAGTAGATGGTGGCTATATCACTTGATTTGTATTATAAGAAAATGATATGATATAAGATTTTGTTTTTGCTCTTTTCGACTAGTTCAGATTGTAGTAATTGGCTCCTACCACAAATTCAGTGGTTATAATATGACTAAAATCTGAAGAAATTATATTAGAGAAAAATGTTCATAATTTATTCATACAACAAAGTTTAGTAACTAAAACATGATTAAAATATATAAGAGGGAAATTTTGAATTCTCCATAAAAACTCATAAATGTTATAAAATTAGAATTTCCATCAAATTCAACAAAAGTTTTAATATCTAATTCACTCGTTCTCAATATATTTTCCCTCTCGCTATATAGCCCTCATTCTTTTTATGATTAAAACAATATACTATCCAAATCTTTTATTTTAAACAAAACAATAGCTAAACCTTTCGAAAAACCAATACAATAGCCAAATCGTTAACTTTCATCCAGTCAAACGCAAATTGACTCTAAAGTGATAAATTGTGTTGACATGGACTCTGGCGTCGATGTTGAATTTTGACATATCAGCAAAAATATAGAACCAAAACAATTTAATAGTCAAACCTTTTATTTGAGCTAAATAATAATCAAACCGTTTGAAATACAATTCAATTATCATTTTTGTCAAATTTAGCTTCATAGTTAACAAAATTATACATAAGTCCGAGTGTTTCGACACCTCGGCAAAAAAATAATTAAGATAGTCTTATTTAATTTAGAACAATAAAATAATAAGTTTTTAGAAATATTAAACTAGAAAGAAAAGGTAGAGAATCTTCTTCTTTCTTCTAAGACGATAAACATTTTACTTCCTTTTTGGCCTAGATCATTCTCCTTCTCGTCTTCCTCCTTTTTTGTACAAAAATACAGTCTTAATCTTCCTTCAACAAAGGCTTGAGCTCCGGAAAAAAGCTCCAAGGATATGCTCCCTTTGAATGGCTTTTTCGGAGTTCGCAATTGAAGGAACTAAGCAGTTGATGTAGAAAGAGGAAGAGTGTTCTTGTTATTAAAAAGGAAAGATTTTAGGCATAGAAGAAAGGAAGAGAAAGGTTAATCATCGGAGAAGACAGAAGATGACGAACATTTATTAACCTTTTTTATTCAGTTATTTTAATGCTGTTAATTTAATAATTTATTTTAATTAATTTCGTGTTGAGGTATCAAAACATCGGCTCAAGTTAGGGTGCATAACCATGGGTTAATGGTTATGCACCCATCAATAATCAAATCTGGGCCATTCATTTAGAAAATCTAGATATAAGGATGGAGAATTAAAGGTCTTTTTTATTTTCACCAGCTTTCTTAATTGACTCATTTCTTTTTCGTTTTAACTCGGATTTTAATTTTTTTTGCACAGATGGAACGAGTTCATCATGCTCTACAAAATGAGATCAATTTTCAATATTTTTTGAGGAAAAAAAATATCTGGCCTCTCGGTACCAACTGCATACCATATGGTATCTTCTTCGTTTTTCATTCGTTTTTGAAAACGTTTGCACAGCAGGGACGAGTTCATCATGATCTATTGGATCTACAAATTTCTGGGTGAACAAATTACAAGACAAAAAATACCACACAATACCATACAATACCACCCTGGTACGGGGTGGTATTTTATGGTATACAATGTTAAAAGTCGTAAATGACAATTAATATACTTCTACTATCATGTATTCAACCATCCGACAATTTTGGTTTGTGTCATACCACCATGGTACGCTTTTCAAACCATAGGTATGCTCTTATTTCAATACTAGTCAATACCATATGGTATAGACTAGTAAAAAATGGCTCAATTTTTTTTGTTCGAAAAATATATCAAAGTGGATATCATTTCGAAGAGCACAATTAATCTGATCTAACTGTGCAAAAAAAATTAAATTTCGACTAAAAACGAGTGAGAAATCGTCCGTCAAAGATTAAGGAGGGGAAAATTAAAGGTTTTCCAAGAGAGAGACGATGCTGATATCATGCTGATGTGAACTGGTTACTCATAGTTACTCACCATAAGGTTACTGACCTGATCCGTTCCCCAAAACATCTAGCCTTGTGTATAATTTTGTTAACTCTGGCGCTAAGTAGCTAACTTTAACGAAAATGGCTATTAAATTATATTCAAAAGTTTTGGTTATTATTTTGCACAAGACAAAGGGTTGCCTATTAAATTAGTTTGGGTCTATATTAATAATGACATGTCAAAATGTAGCATCCACGTTAGCGACTTAGCGTCCATGTCAGCATAATTTGTCATGTCAGCTGACATGTCAGAATGTAACATCCACGTCAACGTCCATATCAGCATAATTTGTCACGTCAATGTCAACTGACATTTATCTGAATGCAAAATTAACAAACTGGTTATTATATTTTTCTTAAAAATTTAACTATTATTTTATTTAAAATAAAATATTTGACTATTATATTATAATCCTTCTCTTTATCTCAAAATTTGATTTCTATTTCTTAACTTATAGCAAAATCTCTAAAAAAGTCTGTTGAACTTGAACCTCATTTTACCCTTTATGTGAAATCCTTGGAAAAAATCTCTTTATTTTTTAATTAGTTTATAACCCGGCCCGTTGACTGGAATATTCATATTTGATTATTTATATTTTGATGTTATGTATAAATCTATCAACCCGTTTAATTTTATTGACAATCCTTCAATCGAGATGATACATTAAGAATGAATATATAGGTCGAACATTTGGAGAAATATCATCATCATTTAAGAATATAAAATATAAAAATGTATCATTGATCCCATTTTCATAATGATAATTAAGTCCCAAGTAAAACTCTATCGGTTAGTTAATTGTCAAGAAAGATATAGTATAAAAGCTCACTGAAATTTTCACATGAACCATAGATAGTTTGAAACTAAATCTTAAACCTCGCAATACTACATAAAGGTTCAATGCTCTCCTTTAATAAAAAAAGAAATGGAAAGTAGTTGATTCAAGTCAACTATATACTAACAACTCTGTTAAGAGGGGATCAAAACTTGAGAGCAAACGCTAAAATCAGGGTTACCTTCAATATACTAATAGACTCGATCAAAGTAATAAGGAACAAAATTATACACTCCTTCTCTATCAGTTCCAGTAGGTTTAATAAAGAATCAAATGACCTATTCAGTAAATCAATCAATAATTCCTCGTTTTATGATAGAAATAGGTTGCGATAGCTGCAAAAATCATAAACCTAAATATCCAATAGCCACCACTCTTTGTTCTACAATCAAATTTTTATTCACTCTATCTTCAATCTCAAAGAAGTGTATGTTTCAAACCAAAAATTCAATTTCTAATCCTCCTCCTGCAAATCCATTTATTGGACTCCATTTTATTCGTCATGGATTGATATCGGAGTTAAAATCTTCTACTTGCCCAGTTTAAATCCCCAACAATAAAATTGTAGTTCCAAGAGATACTGAAAGATTGATTTTCAAAGGCTGCCTTGTACCGTGAAGTGAAAGGGGCGCAAACTATTGCACGATGGAGGGGATTTCGAAGGAAGTTAGAAATAGAAAGAGATAAGAACAAAGATAATAAAAGTACTAAATTTAAATATAAATTAAAAAATGCACGGAAACAACACGTAGTAATATAATTAGCCTTTCATGTTAGCCAATTACCAATTTACCTTTAGTGAAAATTAAGGAGAGATCAGTAATTTTAGAATTGAGAAAACCACATGAAACTCAGCTATGAAAATTGTAGTATTAAGCACCATAAAAATACATACGATAGACTTTGTGGGCTTGCTAATCATGATGAAAAAGTCCTCCGATTTTCAGAGTGTCACTTCGTGTATGTTTTATATTTTAGAAAAGATACAACAAATTTGTTTAGTGTAATTGATTGCAATTGTTGTCTTGATTTGAAGAAACTTAGGTTCAAATCCTGGTATTGACATTTTTTATATGAAATAAATAATTGATGGTAAAAACAAAAATGCTTCTTACTTTTACTCTCGTTCTAGTTGCAGAAAATTGAAAATAAAAAAAATAGAGAAAACTCTAATATATTATTGGAGAATTTTGTTTTTACACCCTGCCTCGAGGTCGATAATTCCGGTCAGAATAAAGGGGGGAAATCCCGCGAAATTGGAAAGCGCTGAACCATTTGGTGCCGAGCGCCATAGTTTGACAGGACTAACAGACAAAAGAACAGAAAGCTAATGAAAAGGCCGCATCTTCTTCTCCTCCTCCTTCCACCACAACAGCCAAAGCCGTTATCTACTTGTCCATACAAATAGGAAAAAGCCACACCACACACTACCTACCTACTGCTTCTTCAACCGATCGATAATAATGTCCACTCCTGCTAACGCTGATGTTCCTTCGCCTTTCACTTTCGCCTCCTTCAAATCTCCCTTTCCCTCCACTCCATGGCTGCCCACCAGTCTCCCTTGTCCGTCACTTCATCCCTATTTCACCACCGAAACAACCCACGACTCTCTTTCTCGATCAACCCGCGATGCTCCTTGAAACGCCCATCGAATTTGGCCGCCTCCCAGGTGGCCATATCCCTTCACAATCGGTCGAATTTTCACAAACACTTGGGCCGCATTCCGCTCCCTCGCCCTGATTCCGCGTTCTTGCAAATGGGTCCTCCTGAAGAACGCTCGAGTCTCCGAACTTCTTTGATCACCTCCGTCGGTTCTGCTTCAGATGGCGGCAGTACAGCATCGCCCACTCTAACTCAGAGCGTATGTATCCTCATTTTTCTTTGCTGTGTGCCAACTGGGTTGTTCTTGTTTTTTCATTGCTTTGAAGGGTTTGGGTGAATTTTGCAGGTGGTTGGGGTTCTGCATTTGCTTGTTTCGCTTGGGATAGTTCTGGCCGTTGATAAGTATCTGAAGATGGCGTTCGTGGCTGCTTCTATCAAGTTCCCCAGTGCGTTGTTTGGGATGTTCTGCATATTCTCGGTTCTCGTCATTCTCGATTCTATTGTTCCTGCTGCTGCCTCCGCTGTGGTGAGCTTCTTCGAGCCTGCGCTTCTCTTCATCCAAAGATGGCTTCCGTTGTTCTACGTCCCCTCGCTTGTTGTTCTGCCTCTCTCTGTGAAAGACATCCCAGCTGCTTCTGGTGCCAAGATTTGCCTCATTGTAGGTAATTGGAGCCCTTTTACTTTGCCTGAGTTAGTATGTTCGTTGTTCTTACACTCTCAATATCATCGGTATACGGTGGTAACAGTTGTTTGTTTGTGTCTCTTTCCTATGTTTTCCACAGCGGTTGGGTGGCTGGCTTCTCTCTGTGTTGCGGGATTCACTGCCATTGCTGTGAGGAAAATGGTTAAAACAGAAATGACAGATGCTGAGCCTATGGCCAAGCCCTCTCCTTTCTCTGCAGTGGAGCTATGTGTTTGGATTGGAGTCTTTGTGGCATCATTTGGTGCTGCTGTTCTGTATCCAACTTTGCTGGAAACAAGTGCTAGAACGTGCCTCCCGTTTCTGCTAGCATCGACAGTTCTAGGATACATGATTGGTTCAGGGTAATTTCTCCAATGTCGTCTACAGATGATTGATTATTGGGAGAGAAGAAAAAAAAATCTTTTGCTTTTGGAAGCATCGGGATCTGGAATGTGATACTCGCCTTCCATTTGGCCTCTCATGGGTTTTACAGGTTGCCTGCTGGTCTGAAGAAAGTTTTCCATCCGATCATCTGCTGTGCACTATCTGCAGATTTGGCAGCATTTGCTTACGGTTATGTCTCCAAATGTGGACTTGATCCTGTTTTAGGTACGTGTTATTGCAGTCATTGCCTTCAGTTTTCAATTGCTCTGGGATTTAAGTAGCTGAGATGCCAGTGGAAAAGCGTACAAGAATCAGAGAATGTAACTGGTTGCCCTAGTTTATGAATGCACTTCCTCTGCTGGTTTTGTAAGTTTCTCTGGTTGCATACAGGATATTACCTTACGAAGGCAGCAACTAATCCTGGAGCTGGAGATGTACTGATGGGATTTTTGGGATCTGTTATTCTTTCTTTTGCTTTCTCCATGTTCAAACAGAGGAAGGTAATGAGATTTACTCCTATCATCTCGCAGTCTGGAGTTGTTGGAACGTTTCCTTATTCGCCTTATTAGTTCACAGCATTCGTTCTATGGCTAAACTAGACCCTAAATCGTATGGGCTTATTGTTACAGCTTGTCAAGAGACATGCAGCAGAAATCTTCACCTCTGTCATCATTGCGACCCTGTTCTCATTGTATTCAACAGCTTTTGCTGGGCGTCTTCTCCAACTAGAACCCACTTTGACCATCTCAATTCTTCCTAGATGCATTACTGTGGCATTGGCCCTCAGCATAGTTTCACTGTTTGAAGGTAAGAGTGCACACTTAGATTCACTGCAGGTTCTGTTTTTAACTGATCCTGAATTGAACAACATATTCCTCGTACTATATTTGAGGTCAAACCAGCACTTAAGTTTCTCCCTTCATTGCATGCTTTTGCTGCAGGAGCCAATTCATCTCTAACAGCAGCAGTGGTTGTAGTAACTGGTCTTATTGGAGCAAACTTCGTGCAAGCAGCACTTGATAAACTGCAGTTTCGTGATCCCATCGCTCGAGGAATTGCCACTGCTTCCAGGTGAGTAGGAAAAAACATTCCCAGAGAACATTCTAAGCCAATAGATGCTTTCATATGCTTCCTTTGATGTGACGTCAGTCTGCTGACAAGCATAGCTTCTGTTGCAGTGCTCATGGACTGGGAACAGCAGCATTGTCAGCCAAGGAACCCGAGGCACTCCCCTTCTGTGCTATTGCATATGCTCTCACTGGGATATTTGGTTCCATATTTTGCTCCATTCCCGTGGTGAGGCAAAGCTTGCTCGCAATTGTTGGCTGAAGATATTATTCTCTGAATTTCAATATTGCGTATGTACAAAGAGAGGGGAGAGAGCAGAGTTATAGGAGCTGGACATAATGGAAAGGCCCTCATTTTTCCTGTATGATCTATCCAATTCATATATTGCCCTTCTTTTCTTCATTCTATTAAAAAGGAATCTGATTATGTAAAAGACAGATTGAAAGAAAAGAGGAAATGGTTGCCCATTTTTTGATAATCTGCTCTGGGTCAAATTCTTCGAGAATTTGGTCAGGAAGCACAAGGCAGTACTATCGGTCACACATTTTTCAAGATCAACAAACTATAACTCATATAGTATGGTAGAAACTAGCAACCATGTCAATAATATTCGTACGAGCATCAGGCGCTTGGCCCGTTCACATAAACTCCATGTTCCATTAATCTCATCACAGGGAACCGAAATGTGCTCATTGGTTCATATTCTCAAGACCTTAGTACTACTATGGAAAATTTCCTATCTTGACTACCAGTTTTCAATAACATGCTGCATCCATTTTTCGGAAGTAGAAGCCAGGAAATTACGGGTTCCTCACTTCAGCCCAGGAAGTTCATGATCACCAAATGAAGCACCAAGTTGCAGAGAATAAAATCGGCAAAAGCACGCTCAGGTGCCACATCCTGTAATTTATTCGAAGGAAGCATGAATTAGTTACCCATAACCACTCATTAACTCGGTTTGATGAGATCTGAGCTCTAGGAAAGAAGTGGCGAACAAAGAGTGCTGTTCTTTCCAATATTACCTTAAACTCCTTGTTGTCCTTGTTCACTTGGATGCGTAGACAAACTGTCGAAAGAGCAACAATTTAGCCCTGAGTTCAACCTCGCCATATGGCGAAAGGGAAAGTTATAGTACACTTACCAGCAAGGACTGCAGTGCCTATGCAAGAGAGCACCCCCGATAGGAAAGAATTGAAAGGAAATGATCCCACAACCGCCATGTAAACTACCTGTTTGTCAAAACACAAGTTATAATCAAGCAAATAGAACGTAAATCTCTCAATCCGTCCTGGAAAAGGCAGAAAATTCTGGAATCTCTTGAACAAATAAGGTATAAAACTTATGCAACAGCTGCATCTACCTTAAAATCTAGCAGGTTAGCATACTATTAGAAGTTTAAGCAATCATGACATACATTAGAACTAGTTCTATTCGTTCCAGCCATATAAATTTTATATATTAACAAAAGCCTCGTTAATCAGATCCTAGATTGTAAGAGATGAGAATTATTAGCATCATCTGTTAAAGATTCCAAAAAGTAACTATCCAATCTCAACCTTGACAAATATGGGGAAACACCTCAACATCAAATTCTAGGAAGACTCCCCTTCAAACACAGTTAATACTCCACAAACTGCGCAAAGAGGGAAAAGAAGAAGCCTAACGTCAGGTCTGAACTCAAAACCTTCATCCTTCCGTTTGATGTAACCAACTAATCTAATGTTCCACACACGAGAGAGGAATTTTCTAGGATGCAGACAGTCTAATTAACCACGGATAGCAGTACGGAACTTCTGATAGAAGGCTAAGATCAATCACATCCAAACACGATCCCAATAGATTGTGAGAGCAGAAAAGAGTTGTACTTTCCACTCTCCACTTCCAATATATGAACCTGAATAACTAAAACGTTGAACCACGGGGAAAAATAACTAATTGGCCCTCTAATCGACCATTCAATCGGATTCGAGTAGACAAAAGTTCGTCATCTCGAAACTGATTTCTACAGAAAGCAAGGAACTTGGATTTCGCCGCTTCGAAACAAAGGAATTGGGAAGTGGAGAATGAGGAAAAAAGTACCTGAATTACGGCGGTGAGAACGGCAAAACCCACATAAAGATCGATGATCTGCAGCGGGAAGATCAACATCAAATCTCAAGAAAAGGCGGGAATGTATAAAGGATCAAGAGATTCATCCACCAAACAAATGAAGACGGGCGAAGAGGAGAGAGAGAAGAGAACCTTGAGGTTATTCGGAGTCGCGGCGTAAGCAGAGCGAAGGGATTGGAAGAGCGCCTGCGTCTCCTTCACAGTGGAGGATGATCGCCCCATTCTGCCAACTCAATCCACGAAATGAAACGAAGAAAGAAGAAGACTCTAGGAGGATACTCAATCAGATCCAACCAATTCAGCAAATTCTAAGTAGTACCAGCTGCTGAAACACTCGAGGGTTTGAGATCAGGATTCAGGACTCAGGAGTTGGCACAAGGGTATAATAGTCATTCCAGAGCTCCCTTTCTCTCTCTTCCAACTAGTTCAAAGAGATTTTGTACGTCACAAAAATAAATTTAAATAGAACTTCGATTGAATTTCGTAGTTCCACTCGCAACCGCCAGTTAGCTCGAGTGGAAGAAACTCTCCCAAAATGGCGTCGACGGCATCCTGCAATTGCGCGGTAGCTGCGATTCCCGCCATTCCTTCCTCTTCTTCGCTTCCTTATCGGCTGGGAATCAGCAAACTGCGTCTCTCGTCGCTTCCATCTCACAAATTTCCCGCTCGGCTGTGCGGGAACAGTTCTCGTAACCGGTTAGCTCTCACTCACACTCCGCGGTTTTCTTTCCTCGATGGGAATTTTTCGGTTAATTCCCGTTTCAAGCTCCTCAGCTAGATCGTGTATGGCATGTGAAGCACCTTAGCAAACGGAATTCGTTTGGAATGGTGAATTCTGATCACGATTTGGAATTTTAATGAGAAACCGCCAGAGACATGTTAAGCCTTTTTTAGGAAGTTTGAGAAAAAGTTGGAACTTGGAAGGAAAGATAGAACCTGTTCATATGATTGGAATCGTGGAGCTTTCATTTTTCTAGCTCTTTTAGAAATGAAGGTGGAGTGAAATCAAGAAAATAAGGGATGAACACCAGGAATCAGCATGTTCACTTATTTGTTAAAGGTGCTTCCTTTGCCTGCAGATTTCATGTGAAGTCCAGCTATGCAGGTACAAATGTAAGGGATGGTTTGGAATCAATTGATGTTGTAGCTGATATCAAAACTGAGAAGGTACAAACTTGGTTCTCCTTTTCCCTTTCACCAATATTCTTGATGGTGATCATATATCTTGTAACCTTATTTTTTCTTTAGTAGGTTGTAGTCTTGGGAGGCAGTGGTTTCGTTGGTTCTGCAATCTGCAAGGCTGCTGTTGCAAAGGGTATTGATGTTGTAAGCCTAAGCAGGTCCGAGATCTGTTCTTAGGAAGTGGAATTCATCCATGTTTGCTGTGTTAGTTTGGCTTTCTCAAAAAATTGCTGGTCCATTTTGTTGGCATTGCCTCTCAAAATCATAAGTGACTATGGTTTGTCTTGTTCATCTAGTTTGTTGCTTACTTGCTTTGGTAACAAGAAAGTTGGGTATATCTCAGGTCAGGGCGTCCGACTTTGCCTGGTTCATGGGTGGATCAAGTTACTTGGGTACCAGGCATGTTCCTCTTCTTCCTTTTGCCTTGTCAAGTTATATAGAAGTTGTTAAGGATAATGAAGTATGTCAAGGTTCTCGAACATTTATGTTTTTTATCTTGTTGCAGGGGATGTTTTCTATGCTAACTGGGATGAAGTACTCCCAGGAGCCACTACAGTGATCTCAACTCTTGGAGGGTTCGGGAATGAGGAACAGATGCAAAGGATCAATGGAGAGGCCAATATTGTAGCAGTAAATGCTGCAAAAGACTACGGTAATCATCTCCTTTACCTTTTCTCTCTTAGTTCCCTGCTGTTGCTAGAGCGATATCCCTCTAAAACATGAAAACATGGAAGAGACCATCAAATTAGCTACAGGGCTGGCTTTCTACTGTATTTTATCGATTCTTTTCGTCTCTTCAGTGAGATGGTAGCAGTAAATAGAAGCATGACCCAACAGAAAGGAAGGTTATGATGCATCCATTCATTGATTTCAAGCTCTACTGCTATAGTGCTGATACATTGTGCTTTCTCCATCCAAATGTTTTACTCTCCATCTTCTTTCACTGTATTTAGGAGTCCCCAAGTTCATCTTGATATCAGTCCACGAATACAACCTCCCATCATTTCTCCTCTCATCCGGATACTTCACCGGGAAAAGGAAAGCAGAGTCCGAGGTTCTTTCCAAATATCCAAGCTCAGGTAACATTCAAGAAAACACGGTAAAACCCTTTGCTTTCACATCGACGACTGTACCCTAATGTTGTGTGCTTTCGGTGAGCAGGAGTGGTGCTGAGACCGGGATTCATCTATGGGAAAAGAAGAGTGGATGGACTTGAGGTCCCTCTGGATTTAGTAGGGGAGCCATGGGAAAAGGCTTTGGGAGCTGTTAGCAACTTGATTAGACCCTTGAGTTCTCTTCCGGGATCTGATTTGGTATTGGCATCACCTGTCAGCGTCAATGATGTTGCACTTGCTGTGATCAATGCTATTGGGGATGACGATGTTTTTGGTGTGCTCACGATCGAACAGATCAAGGAAGCTGCTGCTAAAGTCAAAATATGAGGAGTAAATAGAGAAGCAAACCAAGGATGAAGGAACTGAATGACCCATATAAAGTTGCTGGGGGTAGAAAAATGTAAGGTGGATTTTTGTTGAGACTGTACAAAGAATCCAACTTTATCAGTTAATGAAAAGCAGTAGTATTCTCAAAATTTCGTACATAGTTCAATGAGAAAATAGATCAGTACATTCATAAATTGATTCAAGATTGTTTACAAACTTCTCTCTAACTTCTTTTCCTCTAGTAAATTTAATTTTTGCTCCATCGCCAGCCCATCACGCCATCACTTGTATTCCTTCTACTCCAAGCTAACTAGGCCAGCTGAAAGTCTTTAACAGGAATCCCTTTACTTCTTAGCAACGGATTGCTCCGTGAGATACCTATTTAAATGCAAAGTTAACACAGGCAAGTGTTGCAAAATGTACCCTTCTTGCATAATGCTTGCTATCAAGGAAACAAACAATTGGAACGGAAGAGTGAGCTCATACTTTGCGGTGAAAAACCCAGCAGAGTACCAAGCATTCAAGACATTGCAGAGATCAGTTCCGGAGGTAGGGCCTTGTGCCTTTCCCTGTTTTTCTTCATCTGCGTAAAGGGAAGAGCTGAATAACTTTATGAAGAGAGGGCACAAAAGAAAATGGTAGATCGGAAACAGCAAAAAAATTGACAAATTATTATACCATCAGTATTTTCGATTAACAACTAGTTTGAGGTTCGCAAACTCATTTGAAAACACTGAACTACAGATTGAAGAGCAACTCGAACCCTTTACCACTATCAGGTATCATGCGTTAGTGATTCTTTAGATCTTATTTTCTAGGAAAAGGTCATACCTTCGACACCATTATTGTCTGAGGATTTCCCTTTCATAGATGACATCGCTCTTTCAGCAGCTTCCATGGCTGTTTTAACAATGTCACTCTCCCCAAGAGGACAAGACTTTCCACGACAAGTCACCATGGCAGACTCGGTGCCTAACTTACCACCACAGCATGAAACTGCTGGACAATGACTGGCATTAGGGCAGCAAGTGGTACATATGCAGGCAACTGAGGCATAAGTTTGGTTCGCCGCTGGGACTGAATGGTCTTGAAAAGTGGAGCAGTTAGCTAACTGGGAAGCAGAACCAGAAACTTCAGCAGGATCTTGGTAATAGTAGCCTCCTAGTTGTTGAAGCTGTTCAAGAACCTTTTGCCTTTTCTCTTCCAGCTCGTAATACTGGCTTAGTAGCTCGTTATAATCCTCTGTCGCTTGTACATTTGACTGATCACCAACTGCAGGTTCTTTTAGACCATTTGCAGTATCTACGTTTTGTTCATCGCCAAGTTGATACGCAAAATGATTTTCATCCGATGGTGCAATGCATAATCCGTCCTTGAGCTCTGCTGTAGGTTGCGATGCGCCTTCCCCAGTTTCATCCACCTCCCTGACTTTGCACCATTAAGCATGTAAGGGGGAAGAGAAGCGGGGGGAAATCGAAGCATATTGTAGCAATTGAATTAGAACAAGCAACATTCCCATCTGAAGCCACTACTCCATTGTAACTTTTGTCTATTGAAAGTTCTCACAGCAAACTAAAGCACCGAAATTTGTGTAGCTTAACACTACCTTGATACTCCATGACCTTCCTCCACAACAGGAGCAGAATCCCCACTGTCAGCTAAAAAATCTCCACTATCAGCTGACTTTTCCTGGCCTTCCTTGCCATGATACTTCTGGAAGACAAAAATAAGAAAACATTAACTGGATGTGGGCATTTAAAGGTATTTCATTTCATGTAACCAGCACCAATAACATCTAGCTCGCGCAATTCCTCCATCAAACTTTTTCATATTTTTACTGTCTACACTAGTTGATAAAGCGCTGACAAATTTAAGTTGCGACTCTGAAGCAGCACCCATTTCCCCCTCTCCATATCATGAATCGCTCATTTCTCAGCCCTCAATCGACCAATACAAGTATACAACTATACCAAATCAAACCCAAAGAAATGAAGCTCGTCGAAAGGATGAACAATAAAGAGATATAAGGGAAAAGATTGAGGGAAGGGGGGAAGAGTGAAGCTTGACCTTGTACTTGGAAATGGCGTCGTCGAAAGCGTTGAGAAGAGCTGAATCGTCCCACAGTTCATCTCCCTTCCCCATTTTCCCCCTGCGCTGCGTCTTCTTTTGCCAGTCTGCGGTGGTGGCGGCAATCGTCGAGGCTGAACTCGGAAGTAGGAACTAGGAAGAGCTGTTTGTTAAGTTTCACCCTCGCGCTAAATTATGGACATCTTGCCCGCCCAACTTATCATATTTCTATGGGCTTAAGCCCATTAAAAAATTTCTCCTTGACAAGAAACCACATTTACAACGTTTACAACTCCAACCGGATCCAAACTCAAAAGATCGAAACTAATTACATATTTACATCCACGGAATAAAAAATGAGAGCTGAATTGTTCCGTAATATTTACGTAATGAATTTGTATTTTACGTAATAGTTGTAAAGAAGTGTTACATAAGGTTGTCGTAATGTTTTGTCACTTTATATAACGCGAGATTTTCGTAAAAATTACATTTCATTACGTCAATCTTTCGTAACGTTTCTGATTTAACCGTTATGTAAAAATTAATTACAACTCCATAACTTCTACGTAATGGATATGTATTTTATGTCACAGTTGTGAAGTGTCATTAGAAAGTCTTACGTATGTAATGGATGGTCCTTTTACGTAATGAAAGTTATGTTTGTGTTACGTAAAATGTTAAGCCATTACAGAAGTCACGTAATAGACAGGTCTTAAAGTAATGAATAAAAACCTCGCGTTACGTAAAGGGCTAAGTAATTACATAAGCCTTACTCAACGCTTCTAGTTTAACTGGTACTTCAGTAACAACTGTCGTTCCATAATCTTTATGCAATGGATGTATATTTAACGTAACAGTTGTAAAAGGTCAATAAGTGATGACATGCACTACCGGTTACCACTATTTTGGTAATTAACGATCTGAACTGGTTTAAGTACATTTTAGCAATATATATTCATCAAGTTACCTAACTTGAAATTATATCCAAGTTACTGTAGGAGATCCGGTGTTTTAGCATAGATACCAAATATTTGGCTTGTGGCACCTAATTATACAAGGGTAAATTCCCAAAATAATGATTTTTTTATTTAACACCAATATGGCAGTTTTAAAACTATTGACATGTATATTGTGTTTTGGAGAGCAAAACTGGCGAGACCGCTCAAGACTCAGGCGGAGCCGCTTTGTAGGCTTTTTAATACAAAAATGGCAGCCCCGCTTGAGTGTGAGGTGGAGGGGCCTTTTTTTAATTTCGGCTAACGACGATCCCGCCAGAGACTGAGGCGTGGTTGGTGGCTAGGTCTGCAAAGATTCCCAAAATCATTGACCAGTGGAGGCGCTCCAGTCTAGGGGGAGTTCGCTAGCTTGCCCACCCACTCCATCACCATATAACAACATCCCCTTCCTTTCAGTTGCTCACCACAAAAAAAACCGATGTTACGAAGCTAAACGAGAGGAGCTCTATTGGTTGCTGCAAAGATGGCTAATAGGTAAGAGACACATTTATTTTTTAATTATATTATTAAAATGCTATTCTGATTTTGTTTAGTTAGAAATTAGTGAATTTGTTTTTTATGTAGTGATTTTAGAAGATTTGAACTAGTCATTCGGTGGAAATCGGAGAAAGTAGAGGACAATTTGGGCGTTCATTTTCGTTGGTGGTAGAAGTCACCTTCATTCGAGAATGTCAGATGCTTGAAGCACAAGGATGACAATTGTGCTTGGATGGTGTGGTTTGGATGTCGAGATGTTGGAAGCAAATGGACCGTGGGAAAGGTCGAGTTTGTGCATTTTTGTAGCAGCACGAGTCAATCGACTGATCATCGCCATCTTGATGTCGACGTTATATCTGAGTTCGTGAAGCATTTGGTACGTGCCCAACCAAATCTGAGTGTTCTAACTGTGCATTCCGAGTTGAAAGATAAGTTTAATATGTAAGTTACTTACAAGAAGGATTGGTATGAGAAACAAAGAGCATTGGAGAAGTTGCATAAAAATTGAGAAGAATCCTACGATTATTTGCAAACATTCTTGCGAGGGGTAAAGAGAAAAATGCCAACATCAGTTATTGATTGGGGCAAGTGTTCCTTCATCGCTTGATCTTTCGGCGAGTATTCTGAGCTTATGGACCTTGTATAGATGGATTCAAGAATTGTCCAGGAGTCATGGTTGTTGATGGAACATTTCTTATTAGAAAGTATAAAGGAGTGCTACTCATGGCAAGCTCATGTGATGGCCGAAGAAGATTTTTCCAATTGCATTTGCCATAGTGGAGAGTGAGAATACTGATAGTTGTTCATGGTCCATAAGACACGTTCAAGGTTTGACCGATCGAAATGATGTTTGCATCATCTCAGAAAGACATGCAAGACTTTATGAAGCCATGAGTGACATCGAAAGAGGTTGGGAATGGAGGTGGTGCATGCGGCATTATGCAAGCAACTTGCAAAGGAAGGCTAACGGTCACCTCCTAGGGAAGAGGAGCTTGTCATGTGCAAAACCGACCTCCCCATCTCACGGTACAAGGAGGCTAATACAACTGCTCCCCGGGAAAACGGTCCAGCTCTCTGCCAATCCTCCACCAAGAGTAGGTATTGTAGATGAACTATAGCTCCACTCTGATCGTGGAACAGTACACCTCCCATCAGAGATAAAGCGTAATCTCGTGCAAACTGCTCTGTAGTCTCTGGTGATGCATGTGCCGACAGATTATTGAATTGTTCCCTGAGCCAACCAATCCTAATGACACCGTCGGAAAGATCATTAGGAGCCCGTCCTAATAGTCTCACACAAGTCTTCGACCACTCCTCATCTGGTAGGTCTACTGCGACGGCATCACCGTAGATCGCTAGACCAGTGAGTGTCACAACGTCCTCTGATGTGATCGTTGCCTCACCAAATGACAATTGGAAGGTCGATGTCTCGGGTCGCCAACGCTCTACGAGTGTAGTAATCAAACTTGCATCAGCAGTCATAGGGACCAATTGCAGAACAGTAGACAAGCCCGCCTCGACGAGGTACGTCAAATAATGTGAATGGTACGTCACTAAATTGGTCGTACCTCGAAATGATAAGGTCGCTCACCAGCCTATAGTGCACAAAACTTATATTAATTCAATTTCATGCGTAATTCTAATTTCAGTTCAGCTAGTAAAATCTATCTAATCTAAACTTATACTAATTTCAAAAAAATTCATACGTAATTCTATTCTAATTCAGTTAAGTTCACCTAGTAAAAATCTATAATAGTCTAATCTAACCAGCTAATGAACTTTAAAAAAGTAGTTGTTATGAAAGACTTACCTCGTTTGCCCAAACTGCGTCGACATGATGTTTACCATGTCCCCAAAGAAGTGCCGAATCAACCGGAGTTGGATCAATTGTCGTAGGTGGTGGTCTCATGGAATAATTGTCCATAAGCCTAAGAACTGAAAAAAAAACAAAAAAAAATTAGCAAAAGATAATAAAACTCGCCGCCGGCAAGAATCCGGCAGCCGCCGATGAAATCCTCACCTCGATAGCCGCCGCCGCCACGAGCTCGCCGCCTCTCCCCCTTCCTCTTCCGCCGACCGCTTCCTCATCGGTGTCGGACATCTTGTCCCCAAACCAACCACAGATCTGCTGCTGCGAGTGAGTGGCGTGTGAGGGAAGAAGGAAGGCAAATGGCACCTTCGTTTGAGACTGAGGCGAGGCCTCCGCCTTTAGTTTCAATATACCCACCTCACACTCAGGCGGGGCCGTAATTTTGTATTGAAAAGGCCTAAAAAGTGGCTCTGCCTGAGTCTCGGGCTGTCTCGCTAGTTTTGATCTCCAAAACACAATGTCCTTGTCAATTGTTTTAAAACTGACATATTGATGGCAAATTTAAGAAAATAATATTTTGGAAATTTACCCATTATAGAACCAGTTGGATCAAAAAAGGCGATTATCACCTAACTAACCAATATAATATACATGTGTAGGGAAAGCTAGACGACAAATACAACGCTATTAAGTTGTCGTTTTGCACGCACTTTTTGATTATACCGTTTATGGTTTGTATGATATTAGAATATCACCAACTAACAGATAATCAGTATGATACTCGTTAAACTACAATTATACTACTAAATATTGTTAGACTGTCTAGTACAACCTCCTATCCAATTTGACAAACTATGACAAACCACGAAATAATTTCATATTGTGAAAGAAACGCAAAAGCATTCGTTATCTACACTATTAAATAAGTCTCTTTCAATGTATCTCACTAAACAAGTACTAGCAAATTGATCGTAAAATCGACCTGGAGTAGGTGGAACATACCCAAAAGCCAACCACTACAAATTTACACCACTACTACGACATCCTTAGTATTAGTCTTCCATCTTGGCCCATTTCAACTAAACCACCATTGAGGCATTCATTTGAATGCCCGCCCCACACTACGAGCTCCAACCTACTCCTGGGGGCTGAGGCCTGAGGTTGCCTAATTGGCAAGGCGCGTTGTAGTGTTGAGCTAATTTGGAATGTAAAATTAGTCAAATTTGTCCCAACCCCGTATTTGGTTTTATCTTGACTGGGTCTGGGTGTAGTCAAATTGCGCTTTGAATATGAAGAGAAAAAAAGAGCAAGATTTAGACCCCCGCTGGTAATTTTGACTTCAGAATGTGTTATAGGAATAGGACAACACTAAGTAAAGATGGTAACTATAAGCCACACACAAAATGCCAACAACAAGAATTGTGAAATCATATCGAAAGTTATAGCGAAAAGATTAATAATATATATTATAATCGTGTTTAATCGTAGTTCAACCATATCGGTCCAACTAACCAATACGGTAGGATTTCTCAAACATTTCCTGCAACAAGCCAAGTAGATTAGTGATGGCAATGGAGTGGGGCGAGACGGGTACCTCAATACCCATGCCCCGCCCCACGCTACTACGGGTCGCGGCGGGTAAAACCCGCGCGGATACGGGGCAGGGCGAGTTGACCCATTCTTATATGTTATATGAAAAAAACACAAGCAAATTTTACTTTTTACGATAAAACGAAAGGGAAAACACCTTATGAATGAATAATAGTGATAATAGAATGGTTAATTGAGTCTAACCAGTTGAAAGATAAATTCTAACTAGTTGAGAAAAAGTCAAAATAAGATAAATATGTACAAATGTTGTAAGAAATTGATGTAGGGCCAAGAACGGGACGGGGTGGGGCAGAGCGGGTCGGAACTAGATACCCATACTCCGCCCCACGATATTGCGAGTGGGGTAATACCCATCTCATCACGGGTCAGGTCGGATAATACACGCGAGACAGGTTCAAATTGTCATCACTAAAGTAGATGTTGAGAACAACCCAACCAAACCAAAGTGGTCGGTGGGTACCACCCACTCCAGCTCCAACCTATCCAGCTCTGCCAACTACCATTGTTTTCTAAGCTAAGATTACGGGTCGTTTGCTTCAAGGTTTTGTTGATGGATTTGGTGATGGACTTGCATTTATCATGGACTTTGACAAAAGTCTATTGTTTGTTTGATGGAATTGGAGGTAGTAAATCCGTGGGGGCCACAGAGTTTGGAGGTCAAAATCCGTGGACCCCACAGACTTGGAAGTTCCACCTATGGAGGTGGGAATTGGGTGATGGATTTAAATCCATGATGGCATTTTACTAGTTTATCCCTACTTATTTTACCTAATGACTAATCTACCCTTCCTTCTTTCCCGGTGGTGGCCTCCAACTCTTTGTCCTCAGTTTTTCATATAGAGCTATGAATGATAAAGGGACTCTCATGTTTGTTTCTTCTTGTCTCTTTCTTTTTTTGGACTTGTTTAACATTAATTTCTCGCATAAATTGTGAATTTCGGGCTGAAATTTCGGATTAAGCGTGGTGCTCGAGTTTGATCAAAAAATCGGGACATTTTCAATTGTGGTTGAATTTCACATCTTCGTCTACTGAGTCTTCTATTTACTCCTCTAATGATATTTCTAACACTTTATGCTCATCTTGTGCATTATTGCTGGATCGACAGTTGGATCCAAAAATTAGGGAGTTGTGTCATGTTCAAACTATTATGCATTTTTATATTTGTAATTGAACGAGTTCACAAAGTAGAAGTTCAGTTACTTTGTATGCATTAGATTTGTTTTTAAGGGAAATATAATTACATAAGTGTAACAAGGTAATTTGTATTTCATATCCACAAATCTAATCAAATAAAATTCATTATCAAATCCAACAAGCAAACAATAGACTTGTTCAAATCCATGATGCCACCAAATCCATCATATATCCATGGTTTTTCAAAACCTTAGTTTTACCAAAACCCTCATATTTAAAATCCACGAAGCAAACGACCTGTAAGTGAAGGATTAGCCATCCTTGAAGTAAACAAAGCAAGGTTAATCTTTTGTTACTTAAGTCGTTTGGTATTTGTTATTGTTAGAATTGATGTATTGTATGAATGCTTGCATTATAAATTGGTGTATTGTTTAAATGCATGTATTATAACTTATAAGATTACATTGTTTGGTAGTTGTGATTGTAATTTTAGGAATGAAATGAGAAAGTTACTATTTAAGTGAAAGGTCATGTTTACCCTTTCTTTTACATAGAAGAGTAATAAACAATGTATAAAAGTTGATAGGAATATAAAGGGAAAGAAAAATGGAAGAACAATCTCAACAATTTCACCAAATTGTTGAGATTGTAAATCATTCATATTGAATAATTTCAAGTGTCGCATCATCAATGAAATGCATATATTGTTTTTCATTTTGATTCAAAAAATGATACATTCTATACAATACATATATTCATTAAATACATCGTTTAGATACGCATATACTAAACGAAACCTTAATTTCAACCAGCACCCATTATAAATGGGGAAGTAATATTAGAATAATTAAGCCACAAGATTTTTTAACTGTTGCATACGAAAAAAACGGATTAGCTTTTAAACTCGGTTACTGTTCATAAACTTTTCTTTTATTGCCTACAGCCGTGTGTAGGTAAACACGTGTGAGCTTCATGGCGGCTGTCCAAGAATCTCCAATGCAGCCCGCCCTGTAATTTCTTAACCTGTGCATTTTTTCTAATTCACTCCATTCCCAATCCATTAGTGATGGACCAAATTCCTCCTTCATTCCATTCCCAATACATTAGTCATGGACCAAATACTATCACGATCAAGATTGAGATTGAGATGGAAGGAATGATAATATTTTGAACAAAAACTTTTTAGATCATAATGCGACTATCATATCACGATATTATTACTGATTGTGGTATGATGTTGATATGATAGTGATCTAATATGATATTGGTATGATGTTGGTATTATAGTGATATATATGATGTTATTATGAGATCTTATGTACAAAATAATTTTATGACATGGTTTTATTATTAAACCAAACACTACAAAATATTTATGTAACATCATTCTATAACGATTACGTAACTTAATACATTAGGTAAATCTTAGAGTGATAGTTATTTTTATGCAACAATTAAAAAAAACATACAATATAAGTCTAAATGAATAAGACAATACACAATAATTTTATGACATGGTTTTATTATTATACCAAACACTACAAAATATTTATGTAACATCATTCTATAACAATCATGTAACTTAATACATTAGATATATCTTAAAGAGTGATAGTTATTTCTTATGCAACAATTAAAAAAAAACACATACAATATAAGTCTAAATGAACAAGACAATACACAAACTTTTGGAGAAAATAATTTCTTATGTATCAATTGACCAAACATATCACATAAGTCTTTCACGTATGAAAATTCCTAAATTAGTTACTAAATTTTTTAGAATCTAATCAATTGCTTTACAAAAAGTTTTTTAAGGTCCATTATTTTTACATAACAAGTTAATCAAATGTGATACATTTTACATTCTTTTTCACAGATTATTAACTAAAGTTCTTTATTATTGCCTATTATATTCAAAATCTCCTCAATTTGCATTGCATGAATTAAAACTTTGGTAAAATAGTTGATATTATATAATATTTTAATCAAATGTGAGATCTGTAACTTGATTTTATTATTGGACCACACATTATGGAAAATTACGTAACGCCGTTCTATAACAGTTCTTCAAATACACTACATATGTAAAACTTATGAAGGTTGAAGAGATAGTTATTTCTTATGTATCAATCAAACAAACGCGTTACCTAGACTTCGGTAATAATTAAGATACTACCTAAAACTTATGAAAGTGATTTACTTGAAATATTTTGTGAATAATTTTATTTTAACTAAACAATTAAATAAATAGATGAAATTTTATTGTCGAAATAAATAGTTAGTTTATAACCGCCGCGAAGCGCGGGCCAAAAAACTAGTGTAAAAAAAAGGATAAACTTTGAGGGGCAAACGACGAGCTCCATTTATCGTTTTCATCTTTTTCCCCATCTTCCCCTTGTTTTATTCATTTGTCTGCGTTTCTTTTTTCCTTCTCTCCTCTCCAAAGAGAGCAAGGTAAGCACTGTTCAACTCTTTAGTAAGTAGTAGTGACTAGATTTCATTGAGTCATCCCATCATTCATTCCCCCAAGCGAGAACCGAACCTTCTCTCATTACTCATTAGTCATTTCTGCTTTCTCCCGGCACGCTGAAACCTCTCAATTCTTCTTCCCCTTCTTCTTCATCACTGTGTTCATCATAGATTTCCTCAAAAATCTGTCCGCCTGCTTGCCTTCTCATCCGACCGTGTTGTCCCTTTCTCACAGGTATCCTTTTATCCATTTCTCTCTCAATTTCCCCATCTTCTTCTTTCAAAGTTCGAACCTTTACTTTCTTTTTGGGTATCTTCACAGTGGTCTTTCTTAAACACCGGCTTAAAAAAGCCATCCTTTTCAGCTTCCCTTTCATGGGTTCCTTTTCTGATCCATGCTTTGTCTTTCGTGGCTGTGGTGGTTATGAAATCCAATTAGTCCTGCTTACAGTTCTAGGGTTCCCTTGTTTTTTTTTTGGTCTGTAGTGTTCATTGCTTTGCTGACCGTTTTAACAGTTTCATTGCTTCGACCCCTTCAAATGGGGATCCCAGGGTTGCAAATTTTGATTATTGACTTTGGTGGCTTGGTGCTGGTCTGTTGGGAAAAGTCAGATGCTTGGACTGTGACCAAATCAAACAAAAATAGAGTAGGACAGAGATTAAAGAAGAAGGCAATTGGAATTTTGTTTGGCATAGCTCTCTTTACCTTTGGATGCTTCCCTTGTTTGTTTTGACAGCTTCTAGGGTGTTATTTCCCATGCGCTGTTGAATTTTTTTGGCTTGAAGAAATTCTGTTGACCCGTCGATGAGCTCTTAAATTTGGGGTTTTATTCCGTTGATCTGGACTGTCTTCCTAATCATCTCTTGACTTTCCCTTGGTTGTTTCACAATTTGTAGGCTGGAGACTGATGTAGAAGGATTCATTTTGTGGATGTTCCTGAGAGATGTTTGATTGATCGATGGTGGCTCGTGAGTCTGCCAATCTGGTTGCATCTTGAATTTGGTATTCAAATTCTACCTCTTTATCTGTTGTTGCTATGGTGAGATGAAGAATGCTGTATAGTTGAGTGGGTAGCCCTGAAAAATCTGAGGTGGATATCATATTCTGTTCCAAACCTTCGTTTGAGAGAAATGGAGCAAAATGGAGGTGAGAGCTGGAAGGAACTGGTACGGAAAATGCTTCCGCCAGGTGCTTCTCTTCCTGAAGACGAGGCTAAGCTTGACTACTCCATAGCTGTAGAGTACCTTGGTCCTCCAATGCCTTATGAGGTCCCTAAGGTTGAACCTCTCGATGTCAGTTCCCATGGAATCCCAACTGCTGAGCCGCTCCAAGTCTCGAATGGATCAGCTGCGAATCTAGGCCCACCTGTGATCAACCCAATACCTTTGCCAGTATCTTACATTGCCTGTGTCACAGACTCCCCCGTCCAAAGTCCACGGGCATCAGCAAGCTCGGAGTCGGTAGTATCGGTTCTCCAAAATCGTGACTCTTCTTCAGCTTCAGCATCAGCTTCACCTGCATCAGCTCGAAACCCTCCAAATCAGACAGTGGCTAATGAAGCAAGGCGAGTGCCAGTAGTCAAGTTCAACACTGTTGATACCTCTAGCCACAGCAAAGGCTCGGATGCTGAGAAGTCAGTTTATCCCGAGTATGTAGTTGGGGTGTCAAAGGAAAAGAAGAAGCAAAAAAAGAGTAGGGTTTGTTATCGTTGTGGAAAAGGGAAATGGGAACTGAAGGAGTCATGCCTTGTTTGTGATGCAAAATACTGTGGCAACTGTGTTCTTAGGGCAATGGGATCTATGCCCGAGGGACGTAAGTGTGTCACCTGTATAGGTGAGCCAATTGATGAGTCGAAGAGGTTTAAGCTCGGGAGGCATTCCCGTGTCTTATCGAGATTGCTCAGTGCTTTGGAAGTTAAGCATATTATGAAATCAGAAAAGGAATGCTCTGCTAATCAGCTTAGGCCAGAGCAGTTGATTGTGAATGGGCTCCCTTTGAAACCGGAGGAGATGGCGGAATTACTTGGATGTCCTTTACCACCGAAGAAATTGAAGCCTGGTAGATATTGGTATGACAAGGAGTCTGGTCAATGGGGAAAGGTAATGCATTTGTTCTAGTTGGGATTCACCACTTATCAAGATGACCAGGATTTAAAATGACTATGATTATTCCATTTTACAGGAGGGAGAAAAACCAGATAGAATCATTAGTTCAAACTTAAACTTCACCGGTAAACTCAGCCCTGATGCGAGCAATGGCAACACTGAAGTCTACATTAATGGCAGAGAAATTACTAAGCTGGAGCTCAGGGTGCTTAAAGTAAGTATTTTCTTTTATTGATAGCTCAGTAGGATAATAGTAACCTATAGCTGAACTGTACAGACTAATCATGGACTGTCACTCTGTAGTTTTTGAATCTGAGTGTCCTGGTGTAGGATTGATTATTACCAGTGACTATGATACAGGATAATTTTAGAGAAATGTAGAAGGCTTTAGTTTGTCCTTAATGAATATTATATCTGTTCTCCAGCTGGCAAAGGTGCAATGTCCCCGTGATACTCATTTCTGGGTTTATGATGATGGCCGTTATGAGGAGGAAGGTCAGAATAATATAAGGGGAAACATATGGGAAAAGGTATATTTGCGTGAAACTCAAATTAACAAGATTTAGAAAACTGAAGTACTATCACTTGGTCATATATGAATTGTTGTGGGTTGCCTCTTGCTAGATAGGCATCAACCCGGTTTGTCTGCACGCTCTTCTCTTTGCCGGTTCCTCATGGTCAACCCGTTGGTCAGAGAGATGAACCCAGTGCTTACACTACACTTCCGAATTATCTTGAGCCGAAAAAAGTCCAGAAGCTTCTTCTCCTCGGACTCCCAGGTTCAGGAACCAGCACGATTTTCAAGCAGGTACAACTTCCGTTATTTTACTGATGAATGCTTGCTCTGTGCAATTGACTATTCTTGTTCCTTATGAAGTTGAAACTAGATTATCTCTTTCCGTGATAAGGAAGTACACAAGTCGGTCTACTGTTTGTGAGTTCGGGATATTGTTCCTACGACTGGAGCTGACATGTTCAAACTTCAAACCATACTAATCATGATGTGTCATTTTCTGCAGGCCAAATTCTTGTATGGAAACAGGTTCACTGTAGAAGAGCTTCAAGATATCAAGTTGATGATACAGAGCAATATGTATCGATATCTAAGCATCTTGCTCGATGGACGAGAGCGTTTTGAGGAAGAGGCACTCGCAGAGATGGAGACCGAAGATCGAGACTCTGAAGCTGGTAGGACTTGTATATAGCTAGTAAAGCAAAAGTAAAGAGCTGGTTACTATTAGTTATTTACATTTCAACTGTTCTTTCAGGTGGAGAAGCAGACTCGGTTGAAACCAACAACCAGTGCATCTACTCCATCAACCCAAGGTTGAAGCATTTTTCTGACTGGCTGCTCGACATTATAGCCACTGGAGATTTGGATGCATTCTTCCCTGCAGCCACGCGTGAGTATGCCCCGCTGGTTGAAGAGGTTTGGAAAGATCCTGCTATCCAGGAGACATATAAGCGAAAAGACGAGCTTCACTTCCTCTCAGATGTGGCAGAGTACTTCTTAAGCCGGGTTTTGAACCTTTCCCTTTGCTTCTGCAGCCAAGTAACCAGAGTATGTGATGGACTGTGATTACTGACAAACTTGCCATATAATGTTTGATTTTTCAGGCGGTCGAGGTCTCCAGCAACGAATATGAACCGACTGAGCGTGATATCCTTTATGCAGAAGGCGTCACCCAAGGAAATGGTCTAGCTTTCATTGAATTTTCACTCGATGATCGGAGTCCAATGTCCGAAGTCTACACTGATAATCTTGAATCTCTTCCTCTCACCAGGTGATCATCTTCTTCTCGTGATGTCCCTTTTCACTTTTAATCTTCTCAGTAATCTCATCAGCTTCACATGGCATCCTAATGTTTTAGGTACCAACTCATAAGGGTCAATGCCAAGGGTATGAACGAAGGGTGCAAATGGGTTGAAATGTTTGAAGACGTACGAGCTGTAGTGTTCTGTGTCTCCCTCAGTGACTACGACCAGGTGAGCTTATCACCATCCGAGGGCAGCGGATTGCTGCTCCAAAACAAGATGATGCAAACCAAGGAACTCTTCGAGTCAATGGTCCGCCACCCTAGCTTCAAAGACACCCCATTCGTGCTTGTGCTGAACAAGTACGACCTGTTCGAGGAGAAGGCGAACAAGGTCCACCTCAGCACGTGTGAGTGGTTCTCAGACTTCAGCCCAGTGAGACCCAACCACAACCAACAGTCCCTGGCCCAGCAGGCGTACTACTATGTAGCAATGAAGTTCAAGGACCTCTACGCGTCAATTACAGGGCGGAAGCTGTTCGTGTGGCAGGCCAGGGCGAGGGATCGGGTGACTGTAGACGAGGGCTTCAAGTACGTGAGGGAGGTGCTGAAGTGGGATGACGAGAAGGAGGATAATTACTTTGGTGGGCCTGAGGATTCGTTTTATAGTACGGATGTTAGTTCATCTCCATTTGTGAGGCAAGAGTGATACAGGGTGGTTTTGGTAACTGTTATGCCTTGCTAGTTTAGGGGAAAAGAGGTTAGGAGGAAAGGTAAAGGAAGGGAGAAGGTATTGGTAGTGGTTAATAAGGCTAACTGCTTAAAGTGTAATTGATGTCATTGTTGTTCCTGTTGTAATCCCAATCTCAAATGCTTGTGTCTTTGAATTGTAGCACATTAGGTCATGAAAGAAATAACCAGGGCCTGCATATTATCTGATCTGGTTCAGAAGCAAATAAGGAAAGACCATTTGAGGGCCATAATCAGAACAAATTAAGGACAAAATCGAATTATTAAGTGTTACATGTGGTCTAAGATGGTGGTAATCATTTCATCAAACGGTCTTTAACCTGCCATTCCTTACAGTAATTATTCTTTTCCTATCAAGCCTGGGACATTATTCGGACCAAAAGGGTCTCTGAATCTTCCAGTTTCAGCCATTCTCAAGTCTCAACCTAAACTAAACCTCGTATTGCACAATATGGCAACTCAGTTCTCTCATTCCAACAGTAGTATACATTTCGTTACAACAAATCGGGAGATACCCCCTACTGGATGCTCATTGCAGAAACACCTGATGTGATCCCCCGGCTTCTCGGATCACGACCTTCTAGACGAACGCCACACGGGTCTTCTCGTACTAACAATGCTAGAACATTATGCGAGCTCCAAGTTGCTGCGAGATTGCTGCTGCTAGAGCTCCCCAACGTCACAGCGAATACTGCATCAAACCCACCTGCACCCGGAACCCCAGCCAGCAAAACTCCTTCCATATTCATCGTAACATCCAATAGTTTGGTCTGGGATTCTGGCTCTATCTGCAAAATCACAGGCCAGGAAGCTGTCAAGCATAGACTCGGCAGGAGAAAAAAAAGTAGAAAAGATATGGCAGTTTCAACACGACCTGGTTAACCATTTTCCTGATGAGCTTATGAGTTGGACCATTGTCATCATTGTAGGAATTATGTGACGGAAAGGAAAAAACAGAATTAGCTTACTGGAACACCCGCAGCTTCTCCCATCTGGCGCATATACTTTCTGATCTCCAGCATTGCCTCTCTTGCCCCCAGTAATGCTTTAGCAACAGCTTCTTCGTTGGGGTCAGCAGCTTGCTCCAACCACTGTAATACAAGATTCATATCATGCTTAAACAACTAATGATAGACAATCCTATGCATAACCTTTTATGGCTTTCTAAGTGAAATGAAAAAGCAAGCTGCTGGGATACCTTGTCATTCTTTGTTGTGCTGCAGCTGTCTATCACGGACTTATATGCAATCCAATGCTCTTGTGCAAGTTGGCTTAAAGCTTTAAGTTGTCTTTCCAGCGCTGAATTTGCTGCTGACAATATCCTCCACGTTTCTTGAGACTTCTGTGGATCAGCTTTCTGCCACTTTCTTACTGCACCTACCATCGATGGGGTGGATGATCCTCCAACTCCTGGTTCCCCAAGTAGCTTCACAAAAGAATCACGATGATCATTTTGAAGGTCAATACAATGAACATTTACTGTGCCAGAATGCTTAAGCATTCAGGCTGAACTATTTTAACTCATGACACCCTAAAGATTGCCATGAATGCAAGAATCGACAGGTAGAGCCAACGATGTGGATTGCGTCAACTATGGGCATTCTGCAAGAGATTTTCCTATTTCATCGATAAAACATTGGTATCATCAGATTTGTACGCTGGGCAGATAATGATGTCTGAAAATACAGTTCACAAGTGCATTCGCAATATACAACTAGCACCAAAATGGTATGTCTGAAAATACAGGTTCACACGAGCATGCACAAAATACGAATAGCACCAGAATGATGTATGTATGAAATACTTTACCAAGGTCATCAATGGAGGCAAAGAGAACTTAGTCCTCTCATGATCCCAATTTCCTCTCAGAATATCAACTATGACTTCCTGTAATGGCAAACCTTTCACTGCATCCTAGAAGACAGATGTAAAAGTAAGGTGGACAATCTCATTGAAAATCAAGGATACCACTGTAAGATATAGACAATTCACATTCATCCTGTTTGGCTGTGTGTGTGTGCGTGTGTGCGCGAGAGAGACTGAGAGAGAGAGAGAGAGAGAGAGAGAGATAAACCTGAGCAGATGAAAGCACAGAGGAGGAGAAACGGACATATCGCTGGCTACCATAAACTGCAGAACTGACATCGAACCCACTGCCAACTTTGCCTTGGGCAATACAATGAGCACTTTGAGCTATAATATGAACCAGATCAAGATCTTTAGTTTCCTTATCGTTGGAGGAAGAAAGGTCCACTAGTCCAAAGTACTTGAGCAGAGCAGCAACCACAGCAGTGGTCATTGCTGCAGATGAGCCCAGCCCGGTCTTTGCAACTTCAGGCTTACACTGTTGACCACTTGCATCATCCTCAACATTAAAAGTGATTGACTTGAAAGGAGTGAGTGCAGCCAGTGACTCTGGCGTCAAAGGGAGACCACGTGATTCTATCTGAAATCCAAGCAATCAGGTCATTCGATAAAGTCTTCGAAGCAGAAAGAGATGAAAAAATCAGGAGGAAAGTTGCTACGCCCAGAAAGGGGGAAAGATTCTTTCAAAGGCTATGCATAGAAATGAAACAGAACTACACCAACCAAGAGAATGGAACAAATACCTGGCTTCGGTATGAATAATAGTCATTACAACCCAAAATTGTGATGTCAAGACCTACAAAGAGCAATGAGATTCAATACTTTGGGTTCTTGATATCCAGTCTCCCGCGGTTTTCGCAAGAGAGGAAAATCAAACAGAGGACATCAGGAGGATTCTCAAGCATCATACCTTGCAAGAGTAGCTTGTTTAAGTCATCCTTCTTATTTCTATCAAAGGTAGCATTTGCAGCAGCGACAGCATATTCCACCGCATGTTCAACAAATGGATTTCCCGAATCACTGGAATTGGAAGCAGCAGTAACAGCAGAATCCATTAAATCCAAAAGTTCATCTCCATATTCCCCTTCTTTCCAAGATAACCTTGAATCACTAAAGAAATCCAGGAAAAAAGACTTGCCTGGAGGAGACACGCTGAAGATTCAGATTCTTAAGGGACAACTTGTACATGCTCTCTCTGTTGAGCTGGGGAGAAGTCAACTTGACATCAGACCAAGCCTGGCAACAGCAACAACAACAGAAAAGATCCTAATGAGCATTTACAGAGATCACAAGTCGCTGGAATTGGAATCTAGGAATCAATCTAGTTTACGGCAAGCAGTTCATTCCTCAACGCATCAAATTACATCGTCGCCAATCGAATTCGGTTCAGGAACTCAAAAATTCAAATAAAGATAGACAAAAAGCATCGAGGCGGGAACTCACCCAAGCCCAGCTCTCAGGACTGAGCTGATCGAAGAGAGGTTTAACAATGGCGTAGAATCTAGCGTTGGTGCTCAGCACGATCCCAGCATTGGGCCTCTCCAGTATCAAATAGCCGCCAGTCAGCAACACTTTCCCGGGAGCAGAAGCAACTCTGTATCACCATGGCACAGCACCGAATCGTATCGGAAGCGATCGCAATAGTCACTTGAGTGGAGAATGAAAAAAGCAAAACGTTAAGAACAAAGGGAACGGAACTCACACGGCCATCGTTTTCAGCCTAATCTGAAATTCCACCGGAGTTACCGGTGTCAGCCTTCAATTCGCTTCGAAGGAAGATAGGAAACAGTTGATCGGAGCAGAAGAGGAATGAAACAGTTGCAATTTGCAAATGACGAGGAGTGTTGCCCACCTTTAGCAGCGCCTTCTTTTGATTTATAACAATTGTAGTTAGTTGGACAGAGCTACTACTACTGTCTGCCTCACCGCTAGAAATTTTGGCAAGTAGTCAAACCACGCCAGCTCTACTTAAAGAATACTAAACCAACTTCAGTATTCAAATGAGGAACTAGGATCAATCTAGATCTTGAATTCATGATGCACCAGCCTTTGATTATACATTGATTCTTTCTATTCAACCACGCAATTCTAATTTTGAAATTCACCCTCTATTTCCCTATATACTATAATTCAAACAACGGGTTGTGTAACACACTCCCGCGAGAATGAGTCATGTTCCACGATCATGTTTCTGCCGATTTGTACAGGTTAAATCACAACCGATACAATCTTCAATATCATCGATGTCATAGATCGAAACTTGTCGTCCTAAAGACTATTGCAAGGATACATCTCGTAAACATCCTTCAAATTTGATCAATGTTGCTAATTCAGGATTTAGAAGCTCACGTTTTGGAGCGTAACAGATCTTTCTCAATGGAGAATACATGAGCAGCAACACTAGCCAGCAATACATTTCTACTTCTACAGAACAACCAATTATACTTTGCCTAGCTAAATGCAGAGTATTGTGCTCCCTCATAACGCGTCAGAGAAGGGGCGCCTTACCAGAAGTCCAGAACATGCAAACAGCAAACGCCATAATCTCACAGACAAAAGGTGGTGAACGTAAAGACTTAAAAGATTAAAGCAGTAGCCTTCAACTGTTTCAGAAATGAAATGAAATGCAATGCTAATTTGGGTAACAAACACCTCTGCGGAAGACAATGCCATCAGTTCTAATGTCCTCTGGTCTTCCCACCACACAAGTGAAGCCGCTAATAAACATAAGCTCAAGTTCAAAAGGCCACACGCAGAGAGGTGATCGCGACCCCGTTTTCAAGAAACTGAGGTGCAAGAGGATTGTCCAAAAAAAAAGGAAACAGTACATAGTTGCCTTGTCTGTCTGTTCAAGCAAAGCAACCTACCACTAGTCTCTCCCTTTCCTCAGCACACTATCAAGTACGTACAAATGGGACAGAAATGCAAATCAAACAGACCCCCACCAGAAGAGAAAACAGCCCACCCTAAGGATTTATGAAGCTACCAGATCAGGCGTTTCAGCTTCGATGGACAACAATGCTGTGTGCACTTTACCCAACCAGCCATCCAGACGATCTCGCAATGACGTGATTTGTGGAATCCCAAGAACACGCGGTTGCACCCATGACACATACACTGTCCCTTCCACTTGGTCAATTATACCCTCAATCAGATGAACCTGCAAATTATGAAACCCAGGTTCAAAATACTTGCATGGAAATGACCTAACTAATCCAGTGTCCTGAATTTTCCCAACCTATGACACAACTCCTTTAAGTTAAACAGGCATACACATGTAGAAACCAATTAAACAATTTGTATTCGGATAACAACCAAAACATATAGATATGTAAAATATCTAGTCCTCTATGTTTGGATTTCATAGAAGTGAACAGGAAAAACTTACAGAGAGACTCTTCATCAGGAGATGTTCCACCTCTTCAATTGAGAGGTTTGTACGCTCCGCAATGACCTTCATTGGAATGGTCCGATCTTCAGATGGGCGACTGCAAATATGACATAGTCAATAGCAATCAGGAAAAGTAGCTAAGTAGGTTCAAAATTACCCGACAAGTAAAGACAGCCCAAGTGAAAGTAAGAGCATATACCTAAAGATGATTTCCATAAGGCACAGAATGTTTATCTTTTCCAGGAGCTTGTTCTTGTTTTCAACTAACGCTGGTTGAGATCTCAGTGCAGACTCATGCACATGCCATAGTTCTTGATACCGAACTAAATCACCAGCATTAAATGCTTGGAGAATATAGTACAACCACTCCACTTGTGTTCCTAGCAGACTCTTTATCTGCAGCAATATTCAGGATATATCATCATAAAAGCCACATAACAGAGAGAAGGGGGGAAAACAAGAGCCACGCACAGCAAATGGTAATATCAAGAACAACTGCCACCTACTATTGAACAATCGCATGTTTATTCTATTTTAGTCAAAAGGACATACCGATATGTAATGTTCAACATGGATTTTATTTCTCTTGGGACTACTATCATTCAAATGAAAAAGAAACCCTATCACAGCCTCCAAAGTCGTGGCACGATAGCATTCATTAGTTATTCTAACTTTCAGAAACAAACAAAGCATTAAAACTCTTACAATAGGATGTGCAAGCAGCTCTCCAAAATTGTAGATGTTATCTCCCAGAAGCGCTGAAAGAGACAGATCAAATGCCAAATCCTACAAGCGAGGGTGGGAGAGATAGTCAGCACTTATAACAAACATTCCAGTAAGCTATAAAATGGTTGACGAAATTGAAACAGAAATCAATAATTCTCATGAAAGAAATAAACAAAAAAAGTAACTGAATAGCCACTGAATTAATCTAGTTCCTGAGCTTGAAATAACCAACAATTAGAAACAATATATCAAGAAACCTTTAAACATACGAAGGTTATCCTGGTTGGCTACAGCTGAACATGTTTATGTTACTTACAAAAGCAGAAGAGGGGACTAATAGTCATCAAATTCAAAACTAAGTCGAGGATGATATATTAAATTTCTTCCTTGAAAGAAGTAGAGCTGTAACATGGTCTCCACCTCAACTGACTTGATATGCCATGCTTTCTTCCCAAATTAAAGACAGTTAAAACTTCCTTGTAGATGCTTCACAAATAAATTGATGATTCATACGAAGAGGCAGTTCTCAGTTAAAGTATAAAAAAACTACCCAGTGCAAGCTTTTTTACCTACAAGACTGAATTTGATAACAGCAGCTCCAAAGCAACAAACCACTCAGTTTATGCTAGCTTAACCATACACAATCAGCTAATGTCAAAGAAATTAAAGACCTGTTTCAGGGCTATAAATAAAATTGAGTGCTTACGATCACTAATCCACACGTATGTTTGAAACTACTAAGTTGCACCTTATTAGAGTCACATTAATTAGAGTCCACAAGGTTGAAGAAATAGCTTAGCAACTCACACTAAGGTACAGACATGAGCACAATTATCTAAGTAGCATTCAGCAATACATATTGGTCCATATGAGCTAACTTTCAGGAGATGCAATGAACACTAGGACTCTTCCTCATAGACAGAAGGTTTCAGTTGGTCAAACTACATTATGAGATGCAATTAGGAGTCGGTTAAACAAGAAGATTGGAAATACAAAACTTAAAACACTATTTCTACTTCAGAGTTAGCGCCATATCCCGTGTATCACAATTCTCAAGCCTCAATATCAAAGAACATTCAAAGATTTTGGTTAAGGATCTATTAAAATCAAGTGATTCTATCCCACCAATAAGCTAAGTTAAAGAGAACATACCAGCTTGAATGAATCAGAGAGGGACTCCACTGATGTGTATGCCAAATACAGAAGTGCGCTTCTGTAGAAATCAGCAAAGTCTTGGCGGTACTTATGGAACTGTGACGAAACCCAGTAATAACTGGCATACACTGACGGATCAATGTCAGTCATGCTGTCCAGTGTACTCTTCCCGTCTTCTAGAAGCTTCTTGCACTCCTTTTGATCACCTTGCTCAAGCTTAAATATGGCTACCTGCATCTTAATATAAAGTATCGGCTCCTCTATACGTGACTCCCTAGTCGCCTGGAGCTTTTCAATCACCCCATCAAGATACCCAATGGCAGCCTCTTTCTCTTGATACTGACGGGAAACAACGACTGCAAAGTGGGCAAGCTTAAGGAGATTGATCTTTGTCTCAAAATCCGTGATGAAGTTGTGATATAGCTGTATGAGAGCATCGCCAGCCTGCCATTTTGAAGAAACGAAAATGCATCAATTTAAGGGGAAACGAATCAGAAGCTAAATCACTATCAAAGATACATAATCCCAAGGGACATGAAACCTAATTCCCTAAAGTTCAGGGACCAATTCGACTTGAGTAGACTTCAACCTCAGAACACAATCCTCAATTAAGAAGCACTGAAACAGACAGCGCCACATTCAACTCATCGAACATCGAACACAAAAAGCTCACTAGTCCACTCGAGCAGAGAATGAAGAACCCTATACAAACCACCACCCACCCAAAAAAAATTGGCAGCAAGCAAATACGGCAACAATTCCTCCATGAAGATCTGCAAACCCTAACCGACATACAGCAACTTCCGAACGCCGGATTGAAGGGGGAAAATGCAGCGGAACAGTCATAGAGACACAGCAACACAGAATTCAATCAGGGAAAGGGGGGTCTTGGAATGAACGGCAGCGTGAAAATCAAACCTGGAAGACGGCGAGAGCAACGAATTGCTCGAGCTTGAGAGTAAGCTGGTGCCATAGCTTCTTCTGGTACAGATCCGCCAGAGAGGTGTACCACTCCGCAAGCTCAGGTTGGGCGTTGCGCTGAGACTCAAGGTACTGTAGAGCACTCATTGCGATGGCCTGGTGCTTTCGGGCGATGACGGAGGGCAGTCTTGTAGACGAAAGGGAAATCGTAAACCCTCTCTCCCTCTTTCTTCAACTTCAGCTCCTCTTCTTCTCTTTTTCCCTTTTCCTTTCAGTAAAATAGAATTTTAATTTATTATTTTGTTTCGTAGGCTCAACGAAACGAATCGGACAGGTCAATACTCAAATGATCACTATACTTGAGGTTGCTAACAAAACAGCCACTGGACTTTTTTTTTAACAAAACTAGAGATTCAGTGGTTTTCTCAGACTTATTGACTCTAAATGAATATATATAAGGCAAAATCCCAAAATCCCAACCCTTTCCTCCCAAGGCCAAGGTATCCTCTCATTCTCCTAGTCAAAATAGACTTTCCTTCGCCAAAATGAATAATAAATATTATTATTGGAACAATTAATAAATCAAACTGCCTCTTGGTACAAGTAGGAAAAGAGAAAGCATAGAGGAATAAAAAATACAAATAAAATATTGCTGTAATAGTCTAATCCATTCCCTTGAAACGGTGAACTAATATTGTGTATCAACTATCAACAACCAAATTGGGGATAATAACGAGGAACAATTATGTACACAGCTTATCCTTGAACAGCAGCATGTCTCAGTGAGATAGCAGAACACGGATTGGATCTCTAATCACTGTTGAAAGCTTTGGATTATTGAACTCGACATGGTGTTCGAGTTTCTTAACAGGCTTTGGCTTAAAAACGAGCTAACGTTAAACGTAACTCATCATCGTGGAAACCCAATAGAATCTTAATCGACTTATTTAGGAAAATCCAATAGCTCTTTTTTGGGGGGTTTTGTCAAGAACTAGTTGACTCTAATAACTCGAATTGTTAGGAGAGGTTCCACAATGAATCTTATACTACACATTAATAGTTTTCTCCGAATCCGACAAAAAAAGATAATAAGTTTGGTGTGGTTTTGTTATTTTAAGTATCCACACTCACCCAAATATTTGTTATAGATTTATAACTATGTTCTAGATTTATTCACTTTAACCGTTTCTTCATTCATATCACTAAAACATTAGAATTATATTAAACGCCTCAAATCTTATTCATTTTCCTCGCAAAATTTTAATTATGAAAATAATGAAAATGGTTATGATTTTAAAACCGTGATTCCGGTGTGATTTTTAGACCCGCCCGAAATGGAGCTAGTGGTTGGTTGGGTTTTGCTTGGTGGTGTGGGCTTTACACCCTCTTTAGTTGCATTCTCTCCATGGGCTTATTGCCCAAAACGATTCAATTCACTTGCTACTTGCTAGGTCAAAGCCCCTTTTGGACATTGGAATTAGTAAAATGATGAAGAGGTAGCTTGAGGAGGAGTAGATGACCAACTTGATTTTACTCCGTAAAACCAAATCATCGAAGACTTGATTAATCGGAGTGGTGCCCTAGATCCCAACTAAATTAAACCCGCAGGCGTATCTAATTGTCTGCTCAAAGCCTCAAACAGTGAATTTAATTGTAGGGCTCGTGTGTCAATTAGTCTGGCAATCACTCTAAATTAAATCATCCACGATCTAATCGTCACGAGGTTTAAAATTTTCTTTCTGCATTATAATTGGATCAATATAAACTATTATGGAAAATTCGGGTAAATTGCAGGTTTGGTGAATGAGATTGCAAATTTATTTCATGTTTGTTACTTACAAAATTTTTATATATAAGTGGTCACTTAGATTAGTTCCATATTTCAAGTTTGCTCTCTAGTTGTAACCTTTAGTTAGTCTTCAACTTTTCATTAACAAAGTTTTTTTTTCTGACATGACTAACAGAAATGCCTAATCACCTAATTTTTTCTCGAAAAAACCTATAATTGACCTGCCATGCCGGAAACCCCATCTTAACACGTAACCCGACCCACGTCACTTCCACAATTCCACACACTTTGCAAGCAGATTGGTTGGGGTTTATGACGTGGCAGGTCGGGCTTAAATTTTTTTGAGTTAAAATTGAGACACTATACATTTTTGTTAGCCACGTGCCCACGTCAACTAATAACATACTTCGTTAATGGACGGAAGTTGATGATCAATAACCAAACTTGAAATGTTGAACTAATCTTATCACTAATAGAATAAAATTTTTTTTTTTTTTTTTGATGCGAAATCAAAAAATTGCATTAAGCTCAGGCCACTAGCAGAGGAAACCTGCAACGCCTCTCAAACTGTTTACAACTCAAAGAAAAAATACTATCAACTCCTATCCACTATTAATTCTATCTATTTCTAACTGTAGAGCAGAATCCTCACAAACTCGGTAAGCTACTTCCTCACGTATCAGCTGAACCAACATAGCAGGGTCTTTGATCCCCCGTTCCCCATACATTCTAGCACACCTTTCCCGCCATATATGACTTACAGCAGCACTCCACAGGGCACGACAGACACGATTTTTGTCAGTCTTCTTCCTCCATGTCCTTGCACACCAAGTAACCATATCTTCCCAACTCCCTACTATCGGTGGAGCCAGTTCCTGCATACAGAGTCTCAAAACAGCACAAGTATAAGCACAATGCACCAATAAATGATCTTTACTCTCAACTCCTCCTCGACACAGTAAACAGCATCCAGAAACAGCCTTCCCCCATGCCAGGAGCCTATCCTGAGTCACCAGCCTCCCATGTATGGCAAGCCATAAGATCAAACCATGCTTAGGAATGATTTCTTTTTCCCAGACAAGCCTCCACCATTGCACTTCTGGCTTCTTCTCTCTGATATCATTCCAGACCCTAGAAACTGAATATCTTTTCATTTTCTCACCTTTCCAGAGAATAGTGCTACCAGAACCAGTAATGAAAAGAGCAGCTTTCTCCCTACATTTCAGAATTCTCTTCCAGACCCATGTACCTGCAGAACCCTGTGATATATCCCATACACTTCTGCCCTTCAGCCTATACCTGGCTATCCATGCAACCCAGATTGATCCTCCCAGAGAGAGTATTTCCCACAAATGCCTCATTACACAAGCCCTATTCCAAGCACCAAAATTTTTGATCCCAAGGCCACCCTCTAACTTTGGAACAGCCAGCTTATCCCAGGCCATTACAGCCCTCTTACGACTACCATCCTCTGCAGAATCCCAGAGAAAAGCATTACACAGCCTGCCCACTTCCTTGATAACAAACTGAGGCAATAGGAAAATATTGAGCCAGTATTGGAGATTACTGGATATAACTGAAGTGATAAGCTGTATTTTTCCTGCATAACTGAGCAATTTAGATCTCCAACTTCTTAACCTTTGTGTTATTTTGTCAACCAGAACCTTGCAATCTTGCCTTGTAAGCTTACCTGTTATTAATGGGACAAATAAAAAAATTGTAAATGCCGAATGTGAAACAAATATATTAGTAATCTCAACGATCAAACATTCATTTTACCCAGTGAAATTTGGTAAACATCCAACCAAAAGCAAGTCTCAGAATTGATAATCGCTTCACCGCACAAATGGAACCGGGAAAAAAAATTATGCAAAATTCGGTAACATCCAATGGATAATTTTAGCGAATGAGGATAAAGTAATAAACCAACTTATAATAATAACTTGAGTTGTTGAGAGAGGTTCGTGTATGAATCTTAATCACTTTTTTACACATCTGCTCAAACGAAAACCAACTCATGTGTTTCGAGTTTCCACATGCCCCCTACCATGTGTTTTAAGATAACGGTTAATATTGGGATCGTGAGGACTTGAACACGTGATTTTAAAGGCCACAGGCAAAGCTAGAGTGTTAGAGGGTCGGGAGGAAAATTGATAAGTTAGTTATAATAATTCATTTAGAATAAAAATTAGGGCATATCTAATTGAAATGATTGAACTTACAAATGCTTGATGTATAATTTAAATATTTTATTAGTATATTCAAAATTCTATAACGAGCTATGTACAAAAAATAATGATGCATATGATCTACTGAAAATTAAAGGTGAATTTATTCAATATTAATAACAAAATTTTCACAAAATTTTAGTTAATTTGTAACAAAAAAATACACTATGGAGGTGGAAGATTGTCAGAGGGTGGGCCAGAGGAGGAAAATGGGTAAATTAGATATAAAAATTAATTGAAAACGAAAATAGAACCCGTCTAATTGAGAATCGATGACCGAGTGGTCTTGTATTTGAACCTTTGGCGAGCTCGTTTTTTAAGCACATGATAATCGAATGTGTGAAAACTTCAAGTCCATCTAAGTGTGTTTTTATTTGAAGAAGTGTGTTCGTAAATGGTATAAGATCAATCATTTCATCTAACCCTACAACTCCAGTTATTGATAAAATAACCAGTTCTTGACAAAGCGTGTCATTCGGAAGCGAACGGTTAACTAAATCGTAAATAATTTTATGTACATATAGAGTAATATTTTCATAGTTTCGAACCATTGTATTTTAATTTATTAAAAAAATTCAATATAATATTAAATCAGGAATGATTAAAAAGGTTAACAAAAACAATTTTTTCATGCATATTTTTCTTAAAATGGACTTACCCTAGACGAATTCCTGACTACGCTCTTGTTAAGGAAAATCAAACACTAATACTATGGTATAAACCCACCGATCCAATAACCCGAGTTATTGGAATCAAAAGATTTATGACAAATGATATCGTTTGAAATTATTTAGTTCAAATCAAAAGGATCAACAAAAGTTCGTCTCCTACTTAATGTGATACAATGTATGTACATGGTCAACACGTAGAATGAAGTAACACACATGCATATGCTTAGTTCTGATCATTCTAGAACAAGCAAATGTGAATTAGTAACTATATATATATTGCCAATGCCAGTTGTATTGAGTGACTAGTTCTTAGAGTTATGCCATCTCAGCAAGTGTTTAGCTAGCTGTTGAATTAATTGGAAAACAATGGTTTAAAATTGACGTATACCACCTACATTTGATTTTTCTATTTTGTGCACGTCACCAACAAACAAGTAGAAGTAGTACAAGTCTTGAAGCAACTAGTGGGATACGGGAAACAAACTCCAAGCTAGTAATTGCAATCTTCCAACAAATGGAATATTGAGATTCACATTGTCTAAGTTAATTAATCCTCTTGGACACCGCTAATTATCTTCTTGACCAACTTCGGAATAATTGTTCATAATTTCAATATTATTCAGAGTTTAAATTAAAATAGTTAGAATATTATCTATTACTGTGAGAGTAGATGATATATTTTTACGGTGGGTAGAATCAACAACTGAAAAACGGTTTTGATTATTGTTGTTATTATTATTGTCATATATTGAACAATAACATAGGATAATTAGAAGATCGGTGCCATTAATTAATTATTTAATTATATAGTATTTGATTGGATCAAAATGAGACTATAGCTAGCTAGGTCTGAGTTCTGACCAAGTAAAAGAAAGCAAATATATTTGCTCAATTCAACACATACATCCAGATGTTGAGAAGTGGCATGACATTCTCCAATAACTATCAAACAAACAGAAAATGGATGGTTGAGATTATGGATGTGAGATGCAACATTGTTTTCTAATGTGGTTGGTGATAGCTAGCAAAATATTTTAGAGTGTCTAGGCTGAGAAGGAACAAGAATCCCAACCTCATAAATGGTGGGAGCATGACCAAGTATATATACAAATTACATCAAGAACATGGGGTTTCATTGGTTGTCAAATTGAAATGCAATTACAAATTTTCATTATATTATATGCTTAAGATAGAGCAAGGTTGTCAAACCCGCATTAGGCAAACCGGTTCAACCTGGTCCGATCAGAACTGGTTATCTGAACGATTTGAATATATGCTGGTTGGACGGTTTTAGAGAAAAGTCAAAATCGGGTTAAACCAATCAGAGCAGAGTTTGAAGATGAGGGTTGATAATTTGATAATATATATATTTATTTTGAAGATATGATTTAGTAATATATGAATGTAGATTAGTGAGATTGTTTTAAAACATGTCCAATAAATGCATAATTTATTTTGTATTAGAGGTTTTCACACATGTTCTGTTAAAACCGGTTAAAACTGGTTGAACTCGATCCAACCATTAAATCTCAAATCACTTGTCAAACTGGGTTGATGACTTAATCCGGTTTGACCATTTGAACGAAGTATTTAAAACCTTGCACTACAATTGTGGGTCTCGCATTGACCTATTGTCATTCCTACGTAATTTTGAATTGTACATTTCTCTCATGGCACTTGATGACTGTTGATGTGACTTGAATCGGACTATCAGCCGCTACGACTGGTAATCGGGGGTCTCTCTGCCCGGTCAGCGAGTGGGGTCCAGGGGCAACGCCGGTGTATGGGCTCAATGTTATTTGGGTTCGGGTTCTGCGCCTGGTCTGTAACCGTTTTCCTTTGACAGATTGGATTAGGTTTAGACCCACATGGAGAAGTACTATAAATACTTCTCATACTCCTCTGTAATCTGTAATCTCCTCGATATAGTGAAACTGGCTCTCTCTCGCTCGTGGACTAGCTAACACACATCGTGTTAGTGAACCACGTAAATCGTGTGTCTGTGTTTTTCGATTCTCGCTTTCGTATTCTTGCTTTGTCGATTCCGGCGATTTCCCGATCCGCAGCAGCGCGTTTATAACAATGACATTTTGGAAGAGGGACAATGAACACTTCGCCATAGCTTTATGATAGAAACCCGCCCCAGCGGGTTGGGTGACCGGGTCGGGTGACCAATGGCATAATTGTTATTTTATGTTCTCTAGAATTTCTATTTTAAAGGTTCAGCAACGTATTTTTCAGGCAGGCAATAATAATCAAAGAATTCCCAAATCCCTAATCCCACTTTCTCTCTTGTTCTTCCCCAACCTCTTGAATCCCTAATTTCTTCTCTTCCAATCCCTTCTCATTTCTAGTTTCTATCATCTGGTATCAGAGCCAGCATGAGCTCGTCACAGCTCTATGATTCTGAATGGACTCAACTCCAGGAGCTGCTGCGCCAAACCTTGAACCGCCGAGAGCAGGAGGCTCGGCTGAGGGCAGCGAAGAAGGAAGGAAAGGGCGCACCGGCGCCGGCTTTGACACCAGAGTCGGCCACGCGCACGAGACTTGGCGGGGCCGAGGCCGAGGACGGCGGGGCTGAGGCGGAGCCAAGGAGGACCGCGGCGCGTTGCAGGAGGGGCTGGCCGCCGTCTCGCTGCATTCCGTGGCGGGGCAAGCTTCGCCGGGAACGCTGCGGTTCCGAGCAGCGGTGGAGGGCCGAACGGCCATGACCTTGGTCGACAGTGGCGCATCCCTTAACTTCATCAGCTTAGAGTTCGCAAAGACACTGAAACAAGAACCTACGGCGGTCAAATCGATCACCGTCAAAGTCGCCAATGGAGTACCCATGGGGTGCGAACAGGTGTACCGAGGTATGACTCTCACTGTGCAAGGGTTAGACATCACGGCTGACTTGTATGTGCTGCCAATCAGGGGGTTCGATGTGATCCTCGGAATACCATGGTTGAGAAGTTTGGGTCCGGTGATCAGTGATTGGAGAAGTTTGACCATGTGTTTCAAGTGGAGGGATAAGGAGTGGACCTTGCAGGGGCTCACGACGGCGATGGGACCCATCTCCATTCGAGAATGCGCGTCGGGAGGGGAGGCCGAATTGGCCGTGCTCTGCTGGCCGCTGGCTGAGACGGCAAAGACAGAGATCAACGCCGAGCTGCAAGGGTTATTGGATCGGTATCCCGAGCTGTTCCAAAACCCGACTACACTTCCTCCACACCGAGAGGTGGATCATTGGATTCAGCTGAAGGAGGGGGTGGAAGCAGTGAATGTCCGACCGTACCGCTATGGGCATTCACAGAAGGAAGAGATCGAGAGGCAGGTGTCTGAGATGTTGGACACCGGGTTGATCCGGCTGAGTACCAGTCCCTTCTCTTCACCAGTCTTGTTGGTCAAGAAAAAGGACGGAACTTGGAGGTTCTGCACCGACTATCGAGCTCTCAATGAAGCAACGGTGAAGGACAGGTTTCCCATTCCGACAGTAGATGACATGTTGGATGAGCTCCATGGGGCGGCCTACTTCACCAAGTTGGATTTGAGAGCCGGTTATCATCAGATCCGAATGCAGGAGGAGGACGCGCATAAGACTGCCTTCAGGACGCATAACGGGCACTATGAGTACCTGGTGATGCCGTTCGGGTTATGCAACGCCCCGTCCACATTTCAGGCAGCCATGAACGACATATTCCGACCTCTGCTGCGCCAGTATGTCCTGGTGTTTTTTTATGATATTCTGGTATATAGTCGGAGTTGGGAGGACCATATGCGTCATTTGCAGGCTGTGTTTGAGATACTGAAGAAACACCAGTACTACATTAAAGCTTCTAAATGCGCGTTTGGGGTTCAGGAGGTGAAGTATTTGGGTCACATAGTGACGCCGCGAGGGGTACAGGTGGATCAGTCCAAGGTTCGAGCTATGGTTGAGTGGCCAGTGCTGACCACCGTCACAGAGTTGCGCGGGTTCTTGGGTTTGACAGGGTACTACAGAAAATTCGTGCAGGGGTACAGTATGATTGCAAGGCCACTGACGAACCTGCTTAAAAAAGGGGGGTTTGAGTGGACCCCTGCGGCAGAGGCGGCCTTTCAGGATCTAAAGCGGGCCATGACCACAACCCCGACATTGGCAATGCCAGACTTCTCCAAACCGTTCGTGATCGAAGCTGGTGCATCCGGGCGGGGAATCGGGGCAGTGCTATCTCAGGACCGACACCCGATCGCCTTCCTGAGTCGGACCCTAGCCCCGACCAAAGAGGCTTGGTCGACTTATAAGAAGGAGATGCAGGCCATCATCTCTGCAGTACAGGCATGGAGGCCTTATCTTCTGGGACACAAATTCCACATATACACAGATCACCAGAGCCTGAAGCATCTCTTCAGCCAGAAGGTCTCGACACCAGATCAGCACAAGTGGGTCTCGAAGTTGCTGGGATACGATTATGAGATTCATTACCGGCCAGGCTCTACCAACGTCGTGGCCGACGGGCTGTCTCGGTGTCAGGGTGGGGAGATATTAGCGGCAGTGACCGGGCCTGTACCTCAGTTTTGGGATGAGTTGAGGACTCTCACGGAGACGGATCCGTACCTGCAGGAGTGTCGTGACATTGCAGTGAGTGAGGAGCCGGGAAATTACACATTCCGCGGGGGTCTGGTGTCCTTCAAAGGGCGTCTAGTCCTTCCACCTGGATCCTCATTGGTCACTACTATCCTACAGGAGTTCGGTGGACATTCTGGGGTCGAGCGGACCCTACGCCGGGTTAGGGCACACTTTTACTGGCCTAAGATGGGTCAGGCAGTTAAGGATTATGTGGCTTCCTGCGATACCTGTCAGAGGGTGAAGGTGTCGCAACTGCGACCGGCCGGGCTGATGCAGCCGATACCGGTTCTGGAGCGGGTATGGGAAGACATCAACATGGATTTTATCGTGGGCTTGCCGCCCTCAGGAGGGAAGACGGTGATGTTCGTGGTGGTGGACCGGCTCACGAAGTATGCTCACTTCATGCCTCTAGCACATCCATACACGGCGAGAGGAGTAGCTGAGCAGTTCGTGAGCGGAGTAGTGCGACACCATGGGTTTCCCCGGACGATTGTAAGTGACCGGGACCCTATCTTCCTTAGCCACTTCTGGCAGGAGGTGTTCACCATGGCTCGCACAGCACTGCGGATGAGCTCGGCGTACCATCCCCAGACGGACGGTCAGACAGAGGTGATTAATCGGCACCTGGAGCAGTATCTCCGCTGTTTCACACACCAGCAGCCGAGGAGTTGGTTGGCCATGGTTCCGTGGGCTGAGCTGTGGTATAACACCACGTACCATCGAGCTATCGGGACCACGCCATTCGAGGCGCTGTACGGCAGGCCGCCTCCATCTCTGGTGCGCTACAGGGACGAGAGTAGCTCGGTCAATGCAGTCGACAGGTGGCTCGGCGACAGGGATGAAGCAATAGCGCAGTTAGGGCTGTTAGCGGTGCGGTTTCGGTTTTAACCGAACCGCAACCGCGGTTAACCGCAGCCGAGTAACGTCCAAAAAGGCCAACCGCAACCGACACCGACGGCCTTGTCGGTTAGCCGAAAACCGCCGCCACGGTTTCGGGTCGGTGTCGCGGTTAGCAGAAGACCGACGCAGAGGGCGAATCTGGCCGGATTTCTGGATCTGCTGGCGACGTCGGCCTTGCTGGGCGGTGTTGGGATGGCTGGATGACATCGGCTTTGCTGGGCAAGGTTGGAACTACTGGGCGACGTCGGCATTTTTGGGCGACGACGGAACTGTCGGGCAACGTCGGACTGCCGGGTGATGGCGGGACTGCGGGGCGACGATGGCGAGATGACTAGCGATGGGGGAATGGCGATGTTGACGATTACTGGGAGTCTGGGACTGCGAGAAGGAGGATGAAGGCGGCAGTGGGGAAGTCGAGAAGGGCGGTGGCGAGTGACGATGGGTCGACGACTGCAGCAGGGACTCCGAAGAGTCAGGGATGGTAGGGCACGCGGTTGTCTCGGTTTAACCGCCACGGTTTTGGTTTTCACCGATAACCGCAAACCTCTTTAATTTGCCGGTGACTGCCAACCGACACCGCCAACCGACACCGACGTTGCGGTTTTCGGTCTACCGAAAAACCGACGGTCTCGGTTCGGTTACGAGGTTAACCGGAAAACCGGCCACCGATTAACAGCCCTAAGCGCAGTTGAGGGCTAATTTGGCTGCAGCCAACAATCGGATGAAATAGTTGGCGGACTCGGGAAGGTGCGAGGAAGAGTTCGAGGTGGGGGACCTGGTGCTGCTGCGGCTACACCCCTACCGGCAGGCGACAGTGTTCAGGCGGGCTTATCAGAAGTTGGCCGCGAGATACTTTGGACCATATGAGATTTTGCAGAAGGTCAACCCAGTGGCTTATCGACTGCATCTTCCAGTAGATGCTCGCATCCATCCGACATTCCACATTTCCTTGTTGAAGCGCTACAAAGGTCCGGCGGATCGAGTGGAGACTACTGCACCTCCGGTTAGTGCAGACGGGGACTTAGAGCTGACACCCTTGCGAGTGATAGAGACGCGCTGGACCAAGAAGAAGGGCCGACTCATTGAAGAAAGCTTGGTCCAGTGGAGACATGTCAAGCTCGAGGACGCGACCTGGGAGGAGACATCGACGCTGCGGGAGAAGTACCCCATGTTCGACCTTGAGGGCAAGGTCGGTTCTGAAGAGGAAGGGGATGATAGAAACCCGCCCCAGCGGGTTGGGTGACCGGGTCGGGTGACCAATGGCATAATTGTTATTTTATGTTCTCTAGAATTTCTATTTTAAAGGTTCAGCAACGTATTTTTCAGGCAGGCAATAATAATCAAAGAATTCCCAAATCCCTAATCCCACTTTCTCTCTTGTTCTTCCCCAACCTCTTGAATCCCTAATTTCTTCTCTTCCAATCCCTAATTCTCATTTCTAGTTTCTATCACTTTAGCTTATATAGTGAACACGAAAAGAGGGTTAATCAACAATACAGAGTTGGCTGGTAGTAGGGCTGTTAATGAGCTGAGTCGAGCTTTGCCATAGTTCGGGCTCGGCTCGTTAATATATTTCCAGGCTCGAGCTCGGCTCGTGTTCGTCACGAGCTTTAATATGCAAGCTCGAGCTCGGCTTGTTTATGAAAATGAAAGCTCGAGCTCGGCTCGAGATCGGCTCGTCAAATAAGCTTAACGAGCCCAAATTCGAGTTCATCTCATAAAATGTTCATGATAGCTCAAGATTGACCTAGAAGTGCACACAAAATTACATTCAAACCTGTAACAAAGTCTAGAAAAGTAAAACACAATATTTATCCCAATTTCAATACATAAAATCTATGAATTCTAATCCTTTTTTTATGCCAAAATATTAAATGAGCTTGTTCGCGAGCTTTCGAGCTGAACATGGTATGGCTCGAGTTATGCTCGTTTAGTTAACGAGCTTGTTCGCGAGCCGGCTCGATTAAAACGAACCGAGTGTCGAACGAGTTTTTCTCGAGTCGCACACCGAGTCGTTCATGAACGGCTTGGTTCATTAACAGCCCTAGCTGGTAGTCTGGTGCCATGCGTGTTTCAAAATTGGTAGAGGATGAGTAATTTAGCAAAGTTAAATGTTCTCAAATATTCCCATAGAGATTGACAGGTCATCATTGTTCGCCCAACAAATAACTTAAGGGTTAATTGCAAGATTGGCCACTGGAATTATTAAAAACATTCACATTTGGTCACTACAAATATTTAATTCCATTCGTGGTCACTGGAATTATTAAAAACGTTCACGTTTGGTCACTCTCCGTCTCCGTTAACTTCATCCTAGGTGACAGTCAACTATCAAAGTTGACTGTTAAATGTGTGACGTGGCAATTAAAAAATTAATTAAATTTTTTAAAATTTCCACTTCATTATCAAAATTAGGGGAAAATGAAAAATGGAAAAGTACCATTTTAATCCTCCCTGCCGCTGCAACCACTAGGGCCCCGCAACCGAGTCCCTAGCCGTGGAGAAGCTGAAGGCTGGCCGGAGCGCTTCAAGTTCTGTACGTAGGTCATCCTACCGTCACTCATTTAATTTCCATCCATTACTCTTCCAGTTGCCTCCCTCCGTCGTCTCTTTGCAGCCATGGCTTCCTACACTTCCCTAGCTCGCTTCAACAGACAACAATAGTAATTTCTTTGTTCCATTGCTTGGATTTTATGTATTCAGTATTCTACCAACTTTAATCTGAAGTTAGTTGATTGTATTATAACTTGCTTCTCGTTTGACTAACCTGCATCACCTTCTTTCTTCCCAATTGATTCTCCCTTCCGAGGTCCATTTGGGGGCACATTTTCTTCTCCCGCTGTCGGTGCGTCTCGCCAGATTAAAACAAGGGAAAGGCAGATCCGCTTCAACTTTCTACTCCTCCACTAGGTGCTGCGTACAGAACCTCAGCCACCGCTTCGAGCTCCTCCTTGTCCTCCTAGTCGTTGATCTGGTCTTGATTGGCTCGTCTTCGGATGAACTTGAAAATCAGCGCTCCGGCTAGTCTTCAGCTTCTCGTTGGAAGTAACCCACAACACCTTCTCTCGCTGCCGCTACCCTCTTGCCGGAATAAACTAAGGAGAGGCACATCCGGCCAGTCTTGAGCTTCTCAAAGGCCAGGGGACGCGGCTGCGGGGTACTAGTTGTTGTAGCGGTGGCGACTGGCGAAGATCTAACAAAATAGTTTTCATTTTTTGTATAATTTTGACAATGAGGTGGAAATTTGAAAATATTTTATTTTATTTTTTATTAATGTTTTATTGTCACGTCACACATTTAACGGTCAACTTTGAGAGTTGACTGCCACCTAGGATGAAGTTAACGGAGAGTGACCATTGGTGAAACGAATATATAAAGTTAGTGACCACGATTGGAATTATATATTTTTAGTGACCAAACGTGAACGTTTTTAGTAATTCCAGTGACCAATCTTGCAATTAACCCAATAACTTAACTTTGCTAAATCACCCTCCTTCTCAATAGATCGTATCTTTCGAATATCAAATAACTCCGTGAATTACTAGCTGTATTTTGATTAGGTAGGAATTTGCCAAATTGATAACTAGAAATGTCGACCTGACTAGTTTTATCTGAACTGTGTGACCTGTTTCGAAGTCGGTATTACCCGCCTCGTAGATTGGGTGGGACGGACATGAGTAGTCTCGTCGCCCTGATCCGTCTCATTTCTAACCTGTTCTTAGCTATATCACATGTAATTTTACCCAGATATTAGCATTTTACCTCTAATAGCTCATATTTTAACCATAACAAAGTTATTATAACCTCAATTTTCAAATAATTTAACTACACTCATCATTGTTTCTCAATCTTTTGTAATGAAAAATTAAATAATTATGTTTAAATTGCATACTCATATGGATTGACATACCCGACACAACTCATGATAAATTACCTGACCTGAATCCGACTTCCACAAAACGGATATGAATATCGAGATACCCACCCAAACCTGCCCATTATCGTTGTTATTGAAAACGCCTTTATACTTCCCGTTTTCAAATTATCCGACTTAAACCCAAAATATTACGAAACACATATAAGTACTGACTTACCCACAAAAAACCGGCCATTGCCACTCCTACTAGAAACGCCTCTATACTTGCTCGATTTCGGATGGAATTAAAAAATGGCAGGGAAAAAAAACATTATTCTCCAGTAGCACACAAACCCGAGAAACAAAAGCCTCAAATTGCCGCGTACAAACTCATCGAAAACCCCCTAAGCCCGTGGGCCCAGCGCGTGCGTAGGGTAAAGCGTGTCCCTCTCTCCCTTTTCTCCCCTCGTTAACTCCACCACTAACCAACCAACCGCGGGCGCCGAACTCAAATCCCAAAATCCAAACACCTCTCCGCTGTCCCTTCCGTTCTCCCTTCTTCTTCTTCCCCCATATGTCCCGCCGGCAACACCTTTCCCTTCCACATCTCCCCAACCCTTAACCCAAATTACAAAACGACAAAATACCCAAAAGCTCCTTCCGGCGGACGGACCGAGCCCGCTAAATCTCTTCCACACCTCCAAACAGATTTATTAATTAAAATAATTATTTATTATTATAAACGAATCGCCGGATTTTTCAGGACTCAGTCCTTCCTTCTTTGGATTTACCCCCTTCCATCCCAACTCGGTCCACCCTTATAATCTCCCCCCCTCCTCCATTTTCCTCTCCATCTTCCCCCCAAGCTTCCTCAATTGAGGTAACAATGGCGAACAACAACAACAACATGCACGATTCGTACCACACCCGGCGCGGCCCTCCCACCGCCTCCTCGCCGGGAATCCAGTTCAGCAACTCCCGCGACTTCGACAGCGACATCGGCAGCAGCCTCGAGTTCGCGACCTACACGGTCCACATCCCTCCCACTCCCGACAATCAGCCCATGGAGATTTCGATGGACTCCGCCCAATCTTCCCCTCCTTTCATCCCGATCAACCGGAACCCTTCGACTTACATGTCCAATTCCATGTACCGCCGGCAGAATTCCGGCGCCATGACCACCATGAGCCACCTCCCCTCCTCCGTCGTCGTCTCCGGCGGCGGCGGCGGAGGCGGAAATCGGTGCCAGGTCCCCGGGTGCGACGCGACCGCGATGACGGACGATCGCGGGGACCCAGTCTACCCGTGCGATTGCGAGTTCAGGATCTGCAGCGACTGCTTCAAGGATGCGGAAGGGGTTTGCCCCGGCTGCAAGAGCAGTTATCGGGACGGCGGGGATTACGGGTCGGCTCAGTTGGATCGGACGCTGACGACGATGAAGAACCCGCGGATGTTCGATTCGACGGATTCGGATTTCTTGTTCGAGGATTCGAAGAAGGATTATGGGTACGGGAATGCTGCGTGGTCGAGTGATGGCAATAATGAGGACGGCGGCGGCGGAGGGGATCCGAATTTGCTTGTGGAAAAGCAGCGGAAGCCTCTCACCCGTACAGTCAGTATTCCGGCCACGATTCTGGGTCCATACCGGTAATGCTCTTCCTCCTCTGTTTTTTTTTTCTTCCTTCCTCTGTTTTCTTTTTTCTCCTTTCTTTCTTCTCAACTGTTTAAGGAAGTCAAACCTTGAATTGGACTGTGAAAACTGAAAATGGTAAATCTTCAAGTGATTTGGTATTTTACTAGAAAGTGAAAATTAATAATCTTATAACTAATAAGTAAGAATCCCAAATTCGTGCATGTATCCTGATTTGCGGGACTAAGTAGGTCAAATTTTCTATGGGTAGTTCAGCGTAATTATAGCCATTAGCCCATTATTATGGCACACTCCCATCCCTATCCTTTATGTTTATTGTTTTCCTTTTCATGGAACCTTTTAATATTTTCCCCATATGTTGAGGCCCATCAAGTTCGACAAAAGAATGATCAGTTTTTCCTTTTTAATAATGAATAATCAATGAAAAGTAGTTTTTTTCTATCATTATCATCATTTGCTTGGATAAACTTTCAGATTCTATTTACAATTCTACATTTTTTTATAGAAATTTCATTTTCGATTCTTATATTTGATCTATTTTTCAGAACTATGAAAATAACATGTATTTATAACTATAAATTTATAATTAGTAATTCTAATTTGTCTTAGGAAAAAATATGAACGAGAGAGGAAATAGGTGAAATGATAAGATAATAATAAGTATTTGCTAGAACCCCATTAATTTCATTTTCGTAAACCCAATGCATACTTATTTTTATAGGGTTTTCAATTCATATAATTTAGCTCAAATAAAATTCATTTGGATACAATTTTCCATTCCAAAACACAAAAGATGGAATTGAAAATGGAAATGAATTCATGAGTTTTGTTTCATATCCAAACAAATTGTGAGGGGGTTGGAATTGGATAAGCGACTACAATGTTAACTAGAAAATTATGAATAGTTTCAGTAAGATACTGGTTAGATCATAATAAAGGACGGGTAATGAATCATAATTAGTTGTATCACAATTGTGTTAATTGGTTAAGATCAATATAGTATGTGAATCACATTAGCGAACTTGTAAAACCTCTAAATTTTCGTGAATGGAACAAGTTTATTAATTAATGAAAAATTTCAAATCAAAACGTGTTACATGATAATGAGTCCAAAGTCACAGCAATTGAATCATAATTGGCGACTTACCCATTCATAGAGATATGTTGGCATTCCAGCCTTATTTTTCCTTTCAGGACCTATCCGAAAGAGAATCCAAGTGTTCTGAGTCGTGTAAATGATTGATTACTACTTTAGACAAGTCGAGTCAGAATAAATAATGAATCACTTTGGTAGTTCACAATAGAAATTGCCACATCTAATTAACAACCACCTAACATTTTTTTTGTGTGTAAAATAAGCCGCGAACTTTTTTTTTTACAGGTTTTGAGGTAGAAACAAATTGATCCATACCGTTCTTAATAATGAACACAAACATTCACCTGGCATCAAATCAAATATACCATATAATCACAACTAAATCTTCTCGAGTAACAGAAATTTCAATTTCTCCAACTAACGACGCTGATTTCTCAATGAACATTACTTTCCACTTCCTGCAGGTTGCTGATAGTCATCCGGATGGTAGCACTTGCAATGTTCATAGAATGGCGGGTAACAAACCCAAACGAGGATGCAATCTGGCTGTGGGGGATGTCAGTAGTATGCGAGCTCTGGTTCTCCTTCTCATGGCTGCTCGACCAGCTCCCCAAGCTCTGCCCAGTCAAACGCGTGGTGGACCTCGAAGTCCTCAAGGAAAAATTCGAAACCCCATCCCCCACCAATCCCGCCGGAAAATCCGATCTCCCCGGGGTCGACATCTTCGTCTCCACCGCCGACCCGGAGAAAGAACCCCCGCTCACCACCGCCAACACGATCCTCTCCATCCTCGCCGCCGACTACCCCGTCGAGAAGCTCTCCTGCTACGTCTCCGACGACGGCGGAGCTCTCCTCACTTTCGAGGCCATGGCGGAGGCCGCCAGCTTCGCCCGGCTGTGGGTCCCCTTCTGTCGCAAGCACAACATCGAGCCGAGGAATCCAGAGTCTTATTTCAATCTGAAAAAGGACCCGTATAAGAATAAGGTCCGGGCTGATTTCGTCCGAGATCGACGGCGGGTTAAGAGGGAGTACGATGAGTTTAAGGTGTGCATTAATGGTTTGCCGGAGTCGATACGACGGCGTTCGGATGCGTATAATACGCACGAGGAGATCAAGGCGATGAAGAAGGTTAAGGAGATGGGAGATGACGAGAATTTTGAGAGGATTAAGGTCACCAAAGCGACTTGGATGGCAGATGGTACTCATTGGACCGGGACTTGGACCACGCCGGGGCCGGAGCACACTCGCGGCGATCATGCCAGCATTATTCAGGTAAAATGTCTAACTATATCTAAACTTAAAGGTTTAAACTTTAAACCCATTTGATTACTTGTTCATCACTGTTCGATCTCTTATTTTGAAACAAAATTTTTTTTTTTACAGGTAATGCTGCAGCCGCCGAGCAACGAGCTAATGAAAGGACCGGGCTCCGACGGCAACTCAATGGACCTATCCGACGTGGACATGCGGCTGCCAATGCTGGTCTACGTCTCCCGCGAGAAGCGCCCCGGCTACGACCACAACAAAAAGGCAGGGGCGATGAACGTTTTGGTTCGAGCTTCGGCGATCATGTCTAACGGTCCCTTCATCCTCAACCTCGATTGCGACCACTACATCTACAATTCCGAAGCAATTCGCGAAGGGATGTGCTTCATGATGGATGCCGGTGGTGACCGCTTGTCTTACGTTCAGTTCCCTCAACGATTCGAAGGGATCGACCCATCGGATCGATACGCGAACCAGAACACGGTCTTCTTCGACGTCAACATGCGGGCTCTTGATGGAATCCAGGGCCCCGTGTATGTCGGCACAGGTTGTATGTTCCGACGGACCGCCCTCTACGGGTTTGACCCGCCGGAGGCGGAAAAGTACGGGAAGAAGAGTAGTAAGAAGTCTGCCTCCGCCAATGCTGCACCTACTTTCGACTCTGCTCCTGATCAATCCAGCCAGTCTTCTTATGGTATGGAGGACATGGACGATGAATCGATGAACATCGCTCTAATCCCGAAGAAGTTTGGGAATTCGAGCATGCTCGTCGATTCGATTCGAGTCGCTGCGTATCAAGGCCTACCTCTTGCAGATCATCCATCAATTAAAAACGGACGTCCTCCAGGTCAGCTTAGTCACATTCTCAAAAATTCTCACGTAGATTCCTATGGGAGAAGATAAATGCAGCAGGAGTCATTCCTATGGGAGTTTCACTACATTTTCACTAAACTGTACTTTGATTTTATTTACAGGCGCACTCCTAGCTCCACGTCCGCCACTCACGCCGGGGACGATCGCCGAGGCCGTCAATGTGATCTCTTGCTGGTACGAGGACAAAACAGAGTGGGGGGTCAATGTCGGCTGGATCTACGGCTCCGTGACAGAGGATGTGGTCACCGGATTCCGTATGCACGAGAGAGGATGGCGATCCGTCTACTGCGTGACGAAACGCGACGCTTTCCGTGGCACAGCTCCGATCAACCTCACGGACCGTCTCCACCAGGTGCTCCGATGGGCGACGGGATCGGTGGAGATCTTCTTCTCCCGCAACAACGCCTTGCTGGCCGGGCGTCGCCTCAAATTCCTCCAGCGGATTGCTTACCTCAACGTTGGGATCTACCCTTTCACGTCCATCTTCTTGATCGTCTACTGCTTCCTTCCAGCACTCTCCCTCTTCGCCAACAAGTTCATCGTCAATTCGCTCGACGTCAACTTCCTCAGCTACCTCCTAGTCATCACCATCACATTGACCATGCTGGCGGTTCTGGAAATCAAATGGTCGGGGATCGCGTTGGAGGAATGGTGGAGGAACGAGCAGTTCTGGTTGATTGGTGGGACCAGCGCCCATCTCGCCGCGGTTCTACAGGGGCTTTTGAAAGTGGTGGCTGGAATTGAGATCTCTTTTACACTGACTTCCAAATCCGCAGCAGACGAGGACGACGAGTATGCCGAGCTGTACCTGATCAAGTGGACGTCGTTGATGATCCCTCCCTGCGTGATCATCATAGTGAACATCGTGGCGATCGCGGTGGGATTCTCGAGGACGATCTACAGTGCGATTCCCCAGTGGAACAATCTGATCGGTGGCGCGTTCTTCAGCTTCTGGGTGTTGGTTCATATGTACCCGTTTGCGAAAGGGTTGATGGGACGGCGGGGGAAGACTCCGACGATCGTGTTTGTGTGGTCTGGACTGATTTCTATTTGCATTTCCTTGTTGTGGGTTGCGATCAACCCGCCTGCTGGGCAGAATCAAATCGGTGGGTCTTTCCAATTGCCTTGATGATGATGATTGCTGCTTTTTACAGTAGAGCTTTTGTGAATGGGACTACACGAAGCTTTTCCTTCTTTGACAGTCCAGTTTAGGATACTTTTGATTTTGGGGCATAGAGGTTTGAAAGTGGCCGAAAGGAAGGGGACATGTAATTCATTTGTTTTTTCTTTTATACTTTGAATCAATATACTGGTACAATGCTAACACAAAGTTATGTGATTAAAATTGGTGGATGGTTAATGATGTTTAACCTTGGTAACATTACATGATCGCAATTAGCGCACTAAATTATGGTACTTAACATTTGAAGAACAAGTTAGTGGGGGTACAAATGGCTATGAAGTATGAACACAAAATCTCGGAATCATTAACGCAACTCATGAGACATTCACATGACGATTGACGAGTGACACACTTTATGAACATAATAATCATACTTCTAACCGGAAAAGTTTCACCTAATAATGATAACAAAAGCTACTTTAGTTTATGGCCTCCTCCACGTTGATCATGGATGCTTCCCCGCCCCACGTGTGTGCTAAAATGCTAACTGAGATTGGAGAAAATGCTTATAGCTTAATCTCTGGTTATAATGATTGATCTGGATAGAGTCCAAGGTGACGTCGCAGATACATAACGGCCGCCGTAGCTTCCAGTTCATCAATGCCTGCATCAGAGAGTCCATAACCTGGTTTGGATATCGTTGAAGAGAGATATGGTATCACGTCACCTGATGTTTCGTTGTTGTTATTGACTCATTCTGTTTCTACTCTGTTTCACGCTGCTTGTATTGCGCTATTTAGTTGTGTTCCCACAGTACTCTGTTTCATGTTGTTGTCGTCTTGTCGAGAGTGGTAGATTGCTGACTTGTAAAGCGTGAGTTAACTTGTTCGCTAGGTTTCATCCTTTGGGCTTGGGTTATGGGCTTCGGATGAGGTAGATGAACTTCTTGTTTATATGTGTGTAGGTGAGTGCAGGGACGGAGCCAGGAATTTAGGTTAGGGGGGGCCGATAAAATTTTTGAAGTAAAGTTTATTATGTTATTTATCGTTCAACACAAATTACCAAAATATTGACACATAGAAGTCTATTTTTAACTAGTAGAAGAGCATTGTATAGAAAGGTTGTGGATGAGAAAGTCCGATACAAAGTAAGACAATGGGCAAAAAGTCAAAAACACTACTAAAATGGAAAACTTAGGTACCAAATCGTAAGGTATGCGAAATTTGGGACAAAATGTGTACTAAAATGAAAACATTTATTATCAAATCACACATGCATAACTTGGGATTTAGAAGCAAAATTTCATGAATGATTCATGCAAATTTTAGGTACCAAATTGTAAGACAATGGACGAAAAATGTACCAAAATGAAAAATTAGGTACCAAATCATAAACCATGCAAAATTTGAGGTTAGGAATCAAAATTTCACAAAATTAAAAGGTGCAGATAGCAACCATCGAACCTATGACCTCTCCTTTATAATTACATGTTACACACCGCTAGACCACAGCTTGTATTATCCATTGTTGGTGCAAAGTCAGACTTTTATATTTTAGGGGGGGCCATGGCCCCCCCTCCTTACACGCTAGCTCCGTCCCTGGGTGAGTGTGTGCGAACAACTTGAAAAGATAACAAGAATATCGCCGTTGGCTGTTGGCAAATCACGAGTTCATGAAAATCCTTCTAGCAGAAATAAAGTAAATCTTAATCTTAGTTTAGTGTGGGGTCGACTCACAATCTGTTCGTCTGATCTCGTCGAGAGAGAAGAGGCCTGTGAAAGAGTCGGGGTTGCCCCCCGGATTAAGCTCCGACGATCAAGTTAGTGTATGTTTGTGGAGAGAGTTGAGAGAATAGATAGAGAGATAAAGTGTAGAGAGATAGTAGAAAGTGGAAAGTGAGGAGCCAGAGAAGAAGTCCCCTGCCTTGGTGGGTTTTGTACCTTTATATACTCGTAGCGGGTTTAGAGCGTCATCCGCTGTCGATTGGACGCGGTATTACTTAGTCTCTGCGGGGAGTCTCTTAGCAACACCCCCAACAATTGCCCCCCAAGCTGGTGGTGAGTTTTAACTCATCACTAGCTTATATTTTATTTTTTAAATCTTCGTCGGTAATTTTGGGTGGGGCCCTATGTACCCCAGTTGCCCCCCAGCTGGTGGCGCGTTTGACTAACGCGGTGCCAGCTTCTTGCGTCTTGCCCCCCATTAGCGCCATTAATGCTCATGAAAGTAAAATATTTCAATATTTAATAATGATAGAGGTATAGAGTACTTAGCTTTATGTTGGCGAAGCGGCTCGAAGAGTTGTTAAAATAAGAGTGTTGCGCCTAAGCATCACATGGCGCGTATGCAGCCCACTGGTGATGTTGCTTGTCTAGCGGAGGAAGGGCGTGATTTCAATTCCTGTTGGCGGCAATAATATTTTTGACGCGGAGTGGAGCAAGGATGGACGGGGCGGACTTGGATCCGCGAGTGCGGGCCAGTTAAGCGGGCCGGCTGGAATCCACAGGCCGGATGGAGGGAGATAAGTGTCGCGCGGCCGCCAATTCCTTCGCTTTTTCTTTTTCTTTTCTCCTTTTCCCAAACTTCTTCGCTCAAGCCACTTCCTCATTCTCCCTTTTTTTTTATCACGATGGAGATGGAAGCACCAGGGACGGACTCGCGCTTCGCGGGATGGAGGGGCTAAAAGCGCACCACCGCCGATGTGGGCGAAAGCATGACGTGGCCCGATTTTCTTTCCCGGTCAGCAGAGTACGACGACTCGTAAGTTCGCCGCTTCAATTAAAAAGTTGCGGCGCGGAGCTTGAGAGCTGGGGCGGACAGAACGCGTGGAAGATGTTTGGCGAGAATTGGGGCGAGGCACTGAAGCAGAAAGTGGGTCGGCGCGGCGAGCGGTGGCGGACTGTCTGGGATTTTTCTGTCTGGTTGTCCGCCGCGGAGAGCTGTGCTGGCGGACAGGTCACAGGAGTGGCGGGTTTCGGCTACGGCGGCATAGCTTCCTGGTGCTTCAATTAAAAGCCATGGCGTCCATGACTTCAGCGGCAATTGTTGGGGCGGCCGTTGAAAGCTGAGGTGAGGACAGAGAGTCGGGAGAACCGAGCTCGTGGAAAGTAGAGGTGAAGTTTCCAAGTTGATTTTTTCCTCCCGCTCGCAGGCTTAGGCGCAGCTTAGTCGTGGAAGGCGCGTTTCGGGACTACAAGACGCTGCCTTGATAAACCTATTGTTTGCCTCGAGAACTCCACCTGTCTTTTCCTTCTGACAAGCAGAGAGAGTAACGCCATCTTTTTGGAGAACCAGTTGGATGTGACAACTCCTTGCGACCACAACTTATTCTCTTTCTTCTTAGAGCTTCGGCGCCGAATCAATCTCGGATGGTTGGAATCTGGGAAAATGGTGGGCAGTGTGGCGCTTGTGGAAACTTCTTCGCCGGAGATGGGTTGGCTCCCCGGAATCTGGGTTGTTGTTCTTCATTTTTTTTTATCTCTGCTTTTGCCGGAACCTCTGACTTTGTGTAGAGATTTGGTCTAAGCTGCCAGGTTGCGAACCTAAAGAAGAGAAAGTCTGCTTGCGGTATCAAATCTCGTTTTGCCTTTATTTTTCGGAGTTGCTTGATCTGGAACTTCTTAGTTGTCCCCTGAACTGGACACTTTCCTCTGTGTATGTTTTTCTGATTTGCTTCTGGAATTTCCTTTATCTTCCCTTTGTCCCCCTTTTTCCCGATAATGTTGCTGCTCATCTTCTAAGTTGCTTCGTCCAAACACCGATGCCCTTCCAGTCGCCGGCAAGTAAATGTCACCGGGATCTAGGTTTTTGCTTTCCGCGGTTTGCGCGCCATTAAACCAGAGATGAGTGGATTTGGTTTCTGGGATGGGGATTAACAGGGCGCTGACAGTGCTTGCATGGTGAGTTGTAGGGCTGCAAATGAGCCGAGTCGAGTCGAGTTTTACCCCAGCTTGAGCTGGGCTCGTTAATAAACGAGTCGAGCTCGAGCTCAGCTCGTTTATTAACGAGCCGAGTCGAGTCGAGTTTGAGCTAGCTTGTTTATTAAAATCTTAACTTTTATTTGGTACTTCATTTTGTATATCATGATACATATGATTTATTTTGTTAGTTAATCTCATCTTATACTTTATACTTTGTTGGTATTATATATCGTTTAGTTATTAAATTTTAACTACTCCAAATCATGTTATTTCATTGTATCGAAGCAATCTATGATGCATAATTTCTTTTTAAAGTAGAAAATAGGATTAATTGCATGGTTGGTCACTGAGATTACAAAAAACGTTCATGTTTGGTCACTGAAAATATTTAAATCCAATCTTGGTCACTCAAATTAGTTAAATGGTTCAAGTTTGGTCACTCTCCGTCCAACTCCGTTAAATATGTCTGATGTGGCAGTCAACCCTCAAAGTTGACCGTTAACTCGGTGACGTGGCAATTAAAAAATAATAAATAAAATAAATTTTAATCTTCTACCATTTTCAACTCATTTTCACAATAAAGTAAAATAAAAAAGATACCAAACTTGTGTAAAGATTGAATGAAACCTCTTTCCTGATGTATTCTTGCCTCATGAAATAGTATACACAGGTTTGCAAGTATTCAGATTTCAGACACTCACAAGTGCTTAGCCTTGAGGAGGAGGTTGAAGCCTGGAGTGTCCGGTGTGGAAACTGGGATATTTCCTGTCAATTGATTGTCAGCCAAATCCAACCAGTAAAGCTTGGAGAGGTTCCCCAATGGCGGGGGTATTCTTCCTGTCAAGTTATTCGAGTTGAGTGCCTTGCAGCCAACGTGTGAAAACCGTAGTAATTAGAAGGTTTGTACTCCATTTACAAAGTAATTTAATTTTGCAGGGTCATACAAGAAGGATAGTTCTGAAAGTTTCCCCAGCTCATCTGGAATTCCGCCACTGAAGCCACATCCCACCAAGATTCTGGCAAAACAAGACAGCATATCAGAAACGTAAAGAGCTGAAGTAATCAATCCATCACATTACAGAGAAACAGAGAAGGAGGAGCAAGAAATGGTACTGTACAAGATGTTTAACTTCTGCAGATCGCCTAACCGTGGGGTTAATGGCCCTACGAGGTCTCGGTTGTATGACAAGTCCCTGCAATTGGAGATCGACGCAAGAGGTAACTAATCATCACTAGAGCTAGCTTATTCAGCGATTCACCCTTTCGAAAACATACAAGCAAGATCGGAACTTACAAGGATCTTAGTTCAGTTAGCCCTCCAATGTCACCACTCAACTTACAATGCTGTACAGGTCAGAAACAAACACGTTTCACAAAAACACCCCTGGTTTTAAGTAGTCTCTCATTTCAGCCCTGTAATTTGGAAAAAAGAAGGAAATGGGTTTAATTCAAGCGCCACCAAGAAACAGAGTAGGAAGTAAAAAAAAACAGAGTATGTTTGAAACAGGGGATGGAGCTAGAGCAGTGCGTGAACTCAACGACGTGCCTTGACGTGAAGCCGAAGGCGGTAATCGGGCTGAGAGGCTCCACCTCCAACATCTTCGTGGACAACAAAGCTTACAGAGACTTCCTCTTCGAGACTTTCAAGGTTTCTTCCGCGGACATGGAGAGCTCTGCTGTTGTCATGGTATGTATAATTAACAATACTCTTCTCCGCTTCCTTAGCTCGTCATCATTCCGATGAACTCTCATGATCATGTCGATGCAGACGTGTTTGTCAAATGGGCAACCGGTAATCGTGATAAGGGGGATGTCGGATTTGGCTGGCAAGCAATCGGGGCACAATCCGATTCGGACTTTCGGCAGCCTTGCTGCTCTCAACGCTGCCAACGTTGTTCTGAAGTTCATCTCGAAGCTGAGAGGACGATCCTTTGCTGGATCAATTTTGGGCACGCCGCGGCAAGCAATTTCATTAATCAGCCGAATTTCTCCGAGTTTCCAGCGGCGGCGGAGAACGAACGGGTGGAGAAGCTGGTTATGGAGGACGAGGATTCGTCGGAGACGGAGTACGAGGAAGAGGAAAATGACAAGGTCGCTTTGCTGGCTGCTGATGGTGGCGGCGGTGGTGAGAGCGGCAACGACGACGGGGAGGTGGTGGAGGAGGAGGGAGCTACTCTTTCAATTTGTGATTATAATAATTTTTTTATTTTTTTTATTTTATTTTATTGTGAAAATGAGTTGGAAATGGTAGAAGATTAAAATTTATTTTATTTATTGTTTTTTAATTGCCACGTCATCGAGTTAACGGTCAACTTCGAGGGTTGACTGCCACATCAGACATATTTAACGGAGTTGGACGGAGAGTGACCAAACTTGAACCATTTAACTAATTTCAGTGACCAAGATTGGATTTAAATATTTTCAGTGACCAAACATGAACGTTTTTTGTAATCTCAGTGACCAACCATGCAATTAACCCGTAGAAAATAAGATATATTTTCTCACATACTCAACGTGCAAAACTTTATATATGGTGAGATATATAAATTAACAACCATATGAATTAAAATTATAAGATATAGATTGATTCGTCCATAAGTTGGTAATCGAGTTGGCTCTCTAGCCACATGTTAAGACATATCATGAGCTCTAAACGAGCCAGCTCACGAGTTTAGCTCAACAAGCCACCGAGTCGAGCTAGCTTGCGAGCTTCGCGAGCTGAACAAAGGTGAGCTCGTGTTCGGCTCGTTTATTAACGAGCCGAGTTTCGAACGAGATTTTTTCGAGTCGAACGCCGAGCCGCTCGCGAGCAGCTCGGCTCATTTGCAGCCCTAGTGAGTTGTTTCCCTTCCCAAAGTCGGCATATCTTGAACTTCATGTTTGTTCCCAGAACATAACATTTTGTTTTGTTCTGGATTTTTGCCTCGTCTACTGTGATCTTCCTTCCTCAGAGATCAGTCGAACAAAATTGATGAGTGCCCCACGGTGGGCGCCAATTGTTTGTACCAAGTCGCTCTGGCATGAACAATGATATTTGTTGGTGTGGGGTCGACTCAGAATCTGTTCGTCTGATCTCGTCGAGAGAGAAGAGGCCTGCGAAAGAGTCGGGGTTGCCCCCCGGATTAAGCTCCGACGATCAAGTTAGTGTATGTTTGTGGAGAGAGTTGAGAGAATAGATAGAGAGATAAAGTGTAGAGAGATAGTATAAAGTGGAAAGTGAGGAGCCCGAGAAGAAGTCCCCTTCCTTGGTGGATTTCGTACCTTTATATACTCGTAGCAGGTTTAGAGCGTCATTCGCTGTCGATTGGACGCAGTATTACTTAGTCTCTGCGGGGAGTCTCTTAGCAACACCCCCAACATTTAGTTTCTTAGTTTATCACATATAATGTGATTGACACATGTATTACCATCACTTGTCAAATAAGAGATATTGTGGTATATGATAATTATGTAGTATTTAAGTTTAAATACCACATTTCACATTTTACACATCCTAACAGAATATTCTCCAAATTTATTGGCATAATCCTTCCCACTATCGGATTTTGGCACAATAACTCATTTGAAAAGGGGAGATATTTTGAGATTATACACCGTAAAAATAATTGATTTTGGAGTTTTGAAATATTCGTGCCTAAACTATTTCGAAATTTCCCATTTATCTTCTTCACTCTTCCAAAACATCATCTCCTCCACCAATTAATAGGGGCGCCATGGTAATTTCCAACCACTTTGTTTATTTTATTTGGGCTAAATTACACGTTTGGTCACTCAAATTACATAAATCTTTCACGTTTGCCACCCGAATTACTTTTCTTTCTAATTGACCACTAACTTTACGAATCGTTTCACCGTTAGTCACCGGCCGTTAGTCTCCGTCAAAATCCGTTAACTCCGTTAGTTTTTTGATGACGTGGCAAACGGGACTGATGACTGGATGGTTAACTTAATGACATGTCAATAAAAAAATAACTAATAAATAATTAACAGGTGGCCTGCACCCCACCATGAACTTCCTCTGCTTATCGCCCGCGGCCAACGATTGGCTAGTTGCTGCCCTCTTCTGTTAGGAGATTCAATGTCCGTCGGAGGCTGCCTCCGAAAGGGATTGTGAATTAGAATGGTGGGTATTTGTGGGATGGCGATCTTATTCCTACAGAACTCAGACCCCCTATGGGCATCATAGCAAACTCCAACTGGGCCAAGAACACCACCACCACTGACAATAGCAACCGTGACATATGGGCTTCCTCCTGCTCTTCTTCTCCGACCACAAGAACTCTTCCGTCGGGATCCAGAATTCTCGTTTCCGACGGCAAACAGACGGCTCACAACTATGATTACAACCTGTCCTCCTCCCCTTCCTCTGGCGATTCTCCGAAAAATGCAAAACCAGCCATGAAAAGAACAAATTCCAGCAACCCAATCCTTTCCAAAACACAATCCACCCTCTCTCGCCTAATCCTTCTTGGTCCTCTTCTCCTTCCTCCTCTTCGCCCTTTCCACCTTCGAGCCCCCTCCCCTTCCCACCCGTCTCGTTCCCCACCAGTTCCTGTCCAAGAACCACCGTGCTGGAAGAGGGAGAAGGTGGAATTATTGGCTCGACTCTGCCACCAGCTCAATCGCTCGCGGCGGCGGCAGGATTGTCGGGAGGAGGAGGACACGAGTTTCGCCTCTTCCTGCGGATGTTCCTCCAGTCCAGCCTAGCATCCAGATCTGACGTTGTTTCCTCTTCCGTTCTTCTTCCACTCCCTCTGCTTCCAGATCCGGTTTCGAAACTATAGTTCGAGAGGAGAACGACTTGTTCTCCGCGCTCTTCGGCTGCATTGCGCAACGAATCCCTGTAAATCGCCGTTGAAGGAGAGAGGAAAATGCTCCTGGTCCAGATTTGACGCGGAGCGGTCCGTGAAAAGAGTGAATCACATCAAGGGAATGGTTAAAGCGGCGGCGGCGGGGACGATGGAGCCGACTCTTCTGCTGGGTAAGAAAATTCGAATCAATGCTACCATTAATTGCAGTTACAATCCTGCTCCAAGTGGTGATGGCTAGTCCTCCATCGACGACGACGTGTCGACGACTCGGGTGGGTTACAGATCGGTGGTTAGATTCGAGGCGAACGAGCTCGACCTGGAAAACTCGCTACCCGGTTGACAATCCCTTCCGGAGACAGCCTCTGAAGGACTTCGAGTCTCCCAACGAAAGAGGGCGGCAGCTTGCCAAACGCCGGCCGCTGGCGATCAGTGGAGGAAGTTCACGGTGGGGTGCATACCACCTGTTAATTATTTATTATTTATTATTATTTTTTAATTGACATATCATTAAGTTAACCATCCAGTCATCAGTCCCGTTTGCCACGTCATCAAAAAACTAACAGATTTAACAGAGACTAACGGCCGGTGACTAACGGTGAAACAATTCGTAAAGTTAGTGGCCAATTAGAAAGAAAAGTAATTCGGGTGGCAAATGTGAAAGATTTATGTAATTTGAGTGACCAAACGTGTAATTTATCCATTATTGTTGTCACGAATTTTAGATGCGACATATTTTGACCAAAATGTAAATCACCGAATCTCTCATTCTCAAATGGCCAACTGATCTGGACCTAAACCTGAGCATTTTGTTTCTTATGATGTGATCGTAATATCAAGTTTGGAAATATGATATCAATGTTTTGGTTGTAAACCTTTGTCTTTTCCTTCTTTCTTTAATTTTTTTTGGCTAAATTACACGTTTGGTCACTCTAATTATACAAAATTTTCACATTTGCCACCCGAATTACTTTTCTTTCTTATTCGCCACTAACTTTACAAATCGTTTCACCGTAGCCACCGGCCGTCCAAATCCATTAAAATCATCCTACGTGGCAGTCAACCAAAGGTTTTGACCGTTAGTTTGATGATGTGGCAACTAAAAAATAATATAAAAAATAAAATCACTTTTAGTTTGCTACCAATTCCACGCTCCGACCCCAGGACCGACGTGGCAAAGTCAATCATGTCGTCTGCCGACACACGCACCGCTTCGTCTCGCCGGGGCTCAAAGAGCGCTCACGCTCGGTCAGCGAGTTCACGATCATGACCTCCATCGTCGAGTTGTCGGCTGCGTGGAAGATCTGCTTTAGCTCGCCCATTTGGGATGCGGCGAAAGGCAGTTTCGAGATTATGGCTGGGGCAGGAACGACCTTTCCGACATTCTTCTCGAGGCTGGGGGGACAAATGGGGTAAGTAGAGGAGCCTGGCAGCGGAGCAAAACGTCGGGAGCTGAGTGGCGAGAACGATTTGGGAGATGAGCTAGGCAAAAGTGGCGGACTGGGAGAAGCCTTGGAGAGTAGGAATTGGGAATTTGGGAGGCCACTCCGAATCTCCTTGTTCCAGTAACGAGCCAGATCCGTCCAATTCGTCGCTCCCGCTCCAATCGCCGACCCGACCAAGTTGATATTCCCCACACGACGATTCGTCCTCATCTGAGACTGACAAAACTGTAATTGACCCGGTGGAGGAAGCGCTCCTCGACAAGTTGAAGATTCCACAAGTGTTCGAAATTGAAGAGGCCTCAATTTCTCTCCGGCAAAAAAACCAGGGCCAAAGAAGAGGCTTCCGTCAATCTCTGAACTCCGACGATTCTCTCCGCCTTGCGAACTGTAATTTCATCCAGGTACACGAACATTCAGGTGAACGCCGTCGCTTCTCTAGTCAACCTCTCGTTGCAAAAGCAGAAAAGGGGAAGATTGTACGATCGAGGCTTCTCCCACCGTTGATTGATATGTTGAAGGCTGGGTTTCCCGAAGCGCAGGATCACACCGCCGGAGCGATTTCCAGCTTGGCTCTTCACGATCACAATAAGACAGCGATAAGTGTTTAGAGTGCATTGCCACTGCTCTTGAATTTGCTCCATTCAGGGACTGAGCGGGATCTGGATCAGCTCTAGCTCTGTATCAAGAAGGGGCGGAAGGAATTGCCATTAGAATAGGAATTAATATTTATTATATTATTATTTAATTTGAAAAATATATATTAATGTTTTTTTGTTGCCACATCATCTAACTAACGGTCAAAGCCTTTGGTTGACTGCCACATAGGATGATTTTAACGGAATTGGACGGCCGGTGGCTACGATGAAACGATTTGTAAAGTTAGTGGCGAATAAGAAAGAAAAGTAATTCGGGTGGCAAATGTGAAAAATTTGTATAATTAGAGTAACCAAACGTGTAATTTAGCCAAAAAAAATTTTGTCTGATTTACTAACTCTATGTTTGGAAAGAAGAGGGATGCAAATTCGAAGGGGTTGCAAGTTGAGTGGCAAACCGCGAGGGTACGAATTGATGGAGGCTGCAAGTGGATGGGTAAATTGTTGTTTGGATGAAAAGTAGGGGTGCAAATATTAGTAAAAAGTAAGAAAACTATATTTTATCATTAAATAGATGAAATTTATAAAATATTATCACAAAATAATAAAATACAAACTATTTTTGATAGTAATATGAAAATACAAACTATTATATATAATAATCATAAATATTCACAAAAATAATTTAACAAAACAAAATTATTTAGACAGTAATGCTTAAATAATAATTCATTGTAATAATCATTGATCGAGCAACCCTCTCCTTTTCTAATCTTCCTTAAGTTGTTGCCATCAGCGACCCTCCCCTTTTCTCTTTTGTACTCCTTTTTTCTGTTGTCCATCTATGCTCCCAAATCCGCTTTGGAGTTCTACCTTCCGCCTCTTGTTTGGTATGATTCTCTTTGCTGCTCTACTCTGATTCATCATATTTAGAAATCCTTTTGTTTGTGTTGGCAAAGTGTGGTTGGTTTTGGTAAAATAATCATCATCCCTTCTCGTCTTCTTGCCTGTCGTCTATCTCCTCGCTTCGCCCAACATATCTCGGTGATTCGGATGCAGTAGCTCTCCTCTATAAATCGGCTCAGATGCGGATGAAAGATTAGAATGCACAAACTAAATCCATGTTTTCATCGTCGGGTGCCCATTGTTATGAAGTTCTTCTCATGGTTGGGTTCTTGGAGGTAAGACACAACACAAGGAGGTAAGGTTTCAGATAATTTTATGACTCTTGTTTGCTTATCTTCTTCTGATCTTCTTCTCGGGATGACATTCTCTAGAAACTTGATTTCCAGTTTGGTGGGTGGTGGTCGGCATGTGCTGAAGTCTCTATCAAAACGGTCCATGGAGTGACAGGAGGCTTGGGTTTGGAGAGTCTAAGTTGTCCATGTGCTGAAACTCGATCTTTTGCGAAATATGCCTCTTTTATGATTTTCTCCTTTGCCTAAACCTATCTTTAGACTTCTAAGTTGAACATTTCAATATTGATGTTATATATGAGTGAGTTTGAAATTTCACTATGGATCCAAGTACAAACTGTTATTTTAGTGTAATGTTTTATGTTATTATCCATATGTTAGATGTGATTTAATATAATTTATAAATATATGAACAATATAATGATTTCTTTTATATATTTGGACTAAATTGAGCTAAAATGATCGGATTATTAACCCTAAACCTACTTGCTTGAATAGACCAACAGGTGAAACGAGTTAACAACCTTGCTGACGACTGATAGAGACCCACCCTCTTTCTCCATCTCACCCTCTTTCTTCAGTTCCTTAATTAGGAAAAAGTTAATATGCTCACAACCCTTTTTGTGAGTATATACTCACACGGAGGGATGGAGTGCCACGTCGTGCAAGTTGAGGTCCTAGGGTTAGAGCTCAGTAGCTATAGGAATGACTCATTTAAGTGGATTTTGGTGGCTTTTTGGCTAAGAGCCAAGCTAGCCGAGAGAACCCATATCTAATATAAAAAATCAACACCATTATAAAAAATACATACCAATATGAAAAATCATGATATGAAATTCGGTCGAGATGTTCTTCATCAATCTCCTTGAGAGAGGGAGAGAGGGGGAGAGAAAGGGAGGGGGGGGGGGGGGAGGAAGGCCGGGGAGTAGGGATGGCAATGGGTAGGATTGGGTGCGGGTTTACACTATACCAACTCCTAACCCGCCGGGTAGAGCCTTCTAAAATACCCGACCAAATAACCACCGGGTATGAAAATTATATAACCATACCCTACCCACCGGGTAACCACGGGTATTCGGGTAACCATGGGTATGAATCCTAAACTATGAACTTATACACATATATGCACATACATACTGTTGTCCATTAAAAATTCTCAATACTTGTAACTATTCTAGTTTCAACAATCCACACAAATAAAAACAGCAAACACATAATAATTGTTCTTGCTTCTACAATCCACACAAACATAATAATCGTCTACATCTTCATCATCAATAATGGTAGCTAAACCCAATTTCTCAAGCTAAACTCAATTTCTCAAGGGAAATTGACCCTTTAGTTAGCGGGGCGGGTATAACCGGGCGGGTATTATCGATTACCATACCCGTACCTACCCTTTATTTTGAAATCGGGTATTACCCGTACCTGCCCCTTAACCCTTCAAAGCGGGTAATTACCCTCGTTGACCGGTTACGGTCGGGTAGGGTACCCATGGTTACTGGTTGGATTGACATCCCTAGCGGGGAGTGAGGGGAGGCAGGCGGCGGTGAGCGGTCGTGGGAGGGACGAATGGCGGTGGGAGCTGTCGTTGGATAGAAAGTGGGAGGAAATGAGGCGGATGAGAGAGGGTGGTAGTAGGGTTTGGTTATAATATATACAAATTCAATTTTAAAAAATAATAATTAAGTGTGGTATCTTTATTGTTTTCAAAATCATTCTTAATCTAATCTATATCGTTAATTTAAAAGTATGATGAGATAAAAGTAATGAAAGAGGTAAATTTTGGTAGCCACCGTGGTTACTCAAAATTGAGTAACCACGAGCAGTACTACTGCTCAATATCTACAGCCTTCCAGACTTCATATTCATCATTTTTGAAAGCGGGGGAAGGGATGCACCTTTATCTTTTAGCCACTAGCCAATCAGAGACTGACTTTGTGCAAACTCCATAATGGATTTGGATTGGACTCAAACTCATCACCAAATTTTTGAAGCAAACAACTCCTTATCAATTTGATTTGTCTTCCAATATTTTGATCATGCAAACAAAGAATTTTCATCAAATCTTTGATGATTAGTAGGCGTTTGTTTCATAGATTTAAATGATGAATTTAGGTCTCAAATCCAATCCATCATGAAATTTCTCGAAAGTCATTATTGGCTTCATGTTTGTTGAGAGATCAAATTTGTGGGTCCATGGACATTAAGGGCCCAATTCGTATGCCACGAACTTGCTGATCTCATGTCAAGAGGTGAAATTCGAACCATTATCTAATCAAGTCAATCCATAATAGAAATCCAATAAGCAATCAATAGACTCATTAAAATCTATAATGTGAACAAATTCATCATAAATTTAGAATTTTCCAAAACTCAAAATTTAACAAAGGGGTCGTTTGGAAGTTGCGATTGTTAAAAAGATGTATTGTTGAGAATGCATGTATAATATTATACATGTATTGTCGAATTTGATGCATGGTAGAATACAACGTTTGGTATGTGTGACTATGTATGTCGCATCAGCTAAAAGCTGAGACAAAACAATCTCAACTCAACTATCTCAACAATCACAACTAAAAGTTGAGATATAACAATCACTCAAAATGAGTGATAGTTTCTGTCACATCATAGAAACAATCGATGTATTGTTTCTGCTAAAAAAAACAAAAAACGATGCATTGTAAACAATACATGCATAATGACAATCTCAACAAAATAATCGCAACTTCCAAACCACCCCAAAACTCTCATTTTTTTAAATAAAAAACAAACAAACGGCTTGATATTTGGGACCAAATCCATGATAAAAATCCAAGCAACAAACGACCCCAAATCTCTTATTACCAAACGTCATATCTAATTTGTAATATTACTGAATAATTTCGTCGTTGCCCTGACCACTGACAGACAGGGACCCTCTCTCTCTTCAGTTCCTTAATTATATTAGCTGGAGAGTCTTATGCTTACCTGACAAATATAAAAAGAAATTTCTAGCTGGAGAGTCAACAATAAAAATACAGGGAGAGAGAAACAAGAAAGACGAATCGGGACTGTTTCCGTTTTCTTGTTTGATTTGTTGTTGCTATTAACAGTTCCTTTGCTATACAGAAAGAAGCCAGCAGAAGCAGATCAATATAAAACAGAGGAATTGATAAACTTTTTCCTGCCGACGATGGTGGGGATTTTTTCCAGACTTTCCGTCGGTAGAGCTTCTCTCAGACGAACTCAAAGCGCCCTTGTAAGTCAACCCCTTTTGCTCCAATCTGCTCTTGTTTCAATTGAACAGCTGCAAAGTTTAGCTTTTTTTCCTGGTTAGTGGGTAGTAATTGCTAGACTCCTTCGTTTTGTGGGCAGCAGTCGAATTCAAGCTGGGGTTTTGTTTAATAGCAGTTGACTAATTAGAGACTGAAACGTTTGCTCTGCTGCTGCTGCCATGGATTGGATTGACTTCTGTTTCTGATTGGTTTTTTGCTTCCTACTTCCTTATATGTCTTGTGTTTTCTGGGCTGAGCTAAGTATTAATCAACGAACTTCGATGATGATTGATGGTTGAATCAATTTGTTGATTTTCTTTTTGTCTTGTTCCTTTCCCCCGTTTCTCCCTTGTCTCTATATTGGAGCAGTTGGGTAGCAGACATTAGATACCATTCGTCCGGCACGATCAACTGTTAAACAAATGAATTTGTGGATAACTTCAGTTAAGCATTCCCACATAAGCTGGGGGACAGAATGGAGAAATGAAAGAAGCTAAGCCAGTGATTCAAAGCTGAAAGGAGAAGCCTTTGTTTGTTTCCGTTTTCCTTTTAAGATCATCTATTAAAGCTCTGCATGGTATTAGCACAGGAATGTGAATTTGTTTCAATTAAGGGTAGCACCTCTTTGTTTCATAAGTGGAAATGATTGGTTGTTCTTCTTTGCAATATGTTTTCCTTGAAGAACACCAGTTGAGTTATTGTCTCATGAATATGTTTTTGGTTTGTTGTGTCTGGAGCAGGATTACACAGAAGCTTTGCCCCCGAGTACGGAACTGACTGGCTCGGAGGTTGTGGCTTCAGCTGTTGCTCCCCATGGGATTCAGGTGACAGTTGAGTTTAAGCCAGTCGAACACCCCATTGAGCCTCTCGACAATGATCAACCTATTCAGTGTCCAGTACCTGAACCTTCAATTCTTAATGTAAGCTTGAAGTTCTTCTTTATGTATCTTTTCCCCCAAATTCTACTGCAAGAGACATTCGTAGCTTCCCCACTACATTCGAACCATGTTTGTCGATTTGCAAGAAAGGGTGAAAAGGCTCTTGCGTTGCTTGATGTCATGGGAATGAATATGGATTGTAGATTCTTTTATTGTGTCTTTTCTGTTTGGTGTTAGAAATGGAATTAAAAAGACATTGATGATAGGAAAAGCTTCTCTGCTCAGAAGTTAATATTTTAGTGTCTAAGTTCTACGTTGATGGGGCTAACTCACTGGTGAAGCTTCCCTCCTTTCTGACTGTGTTTTTTTGGAGACCCTAATGAGCATCACATCACCCTGTAATGGATCTTGGCTGGGTTTTGGTACCTCTGAATTGTGTGATTGTTCTCTCTGCTTGCTGTTGTTAATGAATCAGGAGCTGTATAAATAACGCCCTTTCAGTTAAAGCTATGCTAGACCTGACCCAAAAGGGGGGGGAAAATTATCATGGGGGGACTGAAAGGGGGCTATTTCAGAATTGTTCAGTAGGGAAATCTTCAGTGGTTGCTTGATATATCATGCACGTAGATGTTGCACTAAGACATAAACATAAGACTATGCTAACATTATATATGACTGTACAATTATGTATCCCTCCATCGATTCTTTTCAAGTTCAGAGCTTCTGAAATTATCTAACTATGAGTTGACATAAATGGTGTTCAGGATGGGAGAATATGGAAAGAGAGGGTATCTGCAACCGTGAGAAGACGAAATGACTTGCCAGTAATGAGAGAAGATGGCGGTGACACCCCTGAACCCGAATCTGCAGGTTCTCATCGACCGCCTCCCATGCGCTCATCAAATCGTTTGATTCTACCATCTGTCAGTGCCCCTGAACATAATCTACTAAAGCTGCTGGAAGAATGTAATGCTTCTGGAATCTAGAAGACGACGTGCTGGTTTTCCTTCAGATTATCCGTTGCTCCTCATTTGTATATTTATTACAGTGTATAGTGTAAAAATTGAACCTTTTGCTCATTGTAAAATCTGTCACCGAAGTTCAGCTCTCTATTATGCTGAAAATTGTTGCCAGCATTTTGGGTGATCAGACAGTTACGATATTGAATGATGTGTTTTCTGTAATTGACATACACTTGTTTGAGTGCATGCTAGTATGATTATCAAGATATCAAATGCCATTTTATTCAAAGGCACCCTGGAAATTGAGTGCTTGTTTTCTTAGCTTGAAACACCTTAGAACACCAAAGTGAACGCCAAGTACATGAGATAAAAAAAAAACATAATTGTAACCTGACTGCATTCAAGACAACATTGTAACTTCCAAGTCTCGGTTCGAGCTATGTTTCTCCTTTCTTGTCATCCTCTTTTCGTCATAATTTTAATATCTATCAGCGAAGAATTCAGCGTTGGATTCGAATCCACGTAACATCCTTAACTTCAGTTATGGTTGTAAGATTCTATTGGTAGTGAATCGAATACATAAGAGAAGACATTGCAATTGCAACTGGTTACTGGTATAATATTGTTGAGACTTGCACCAAAAGAAAAGGACAGTTGCACTTGTGAGAATGCTATAACAACCACAAACCTGAAAGACCCTATATGTGGTCAAGAGAGCTAGCTACAGCTAAACAACCAACTCAGGAAGGTGATAAAATGCTGCAGGTTGGTCACTGAGAGCTGGATTAGCAATGTGAGCTCGTGGCTGCTGCCCTCCACGTAGGCTTCCATGATTCACCCTCTTCCACTTAGAATCGCTAGAGCTGCTGCCAAGGCCGCCTCTGGATCCTCCGTGAATCGCCACCGCCATGGAAGATGGTAGAACCAGAGCCAGAACCAGAAGAAGAAACAGAAGCAATGAAGCTGATGGCTTAGTAGCTTTCATGAAGGCTAGCTAGTACCTTCCTAGTCACTAATGCCGTTTTGATATCGGGAAGCAAGTGGCCACATATACTTCCTTTCTCCATTATATAGAAAGAGCAAGGGGACATATAGCTACCTCAGATGGTGACTTTGCTTTGCCTGGAAGTAAAAATCATCACAAAAGTTATTCCACCACATTATCATGTGAACTCATCACATGTGATATTTGTTTGTCCTTCTTCTTTGTGTGTTCATTCATTCACCCATTTTGATTATGGATTGTAGTAGGTTGGGTTAATGGGTATTAATCCTAATGATGATCAGAGTGGAAGTGATTACTCTCTAGATTAGTGCTCAACTCCCAAGAGTCATGACATGTAATTATGAAAGATCATTACATTACACCTAACCATCCACTCAATTAAGAATCGCAATAGAGTATCTCTATATTCATACTCGTCTCTTACCGAATCAAAATATCATATCAAATAGAATGGATTAAGTCGAAATTGTCATCTACGAATCTAGGGTTGTAAGTAGGGATGTCAATCCAACCCGTAGCCATGGGTACCCTACCCGACCGTAACCGGTCAACGAGGGTAATTACCCGTTTTGACGGGTTAAGGGGCGGGTACGGGTAATACCCGGTTTCAAAATAAAGGGTAGGGTACGGGTATGGTAATCGATAATACCCGCCCGTTATACCCGCCCCGCTAACCAAAGGATCAATTTCCCTTGAGAAATTTAATTTAGCTTGAGAAATTGAGTTTAGCTACCATTATTGATGATGAAGATGTAGACGATTATTATGTTTGTGTGGATTGTAGAAGAAAGAACAATTATTATGTGTTTGCTATTTTTATTTGTGTGGATTGTTGAAGCTAGAACAGTTACAAGTATTGAGAATTTTTAATGGACAAGAGTATGTATGTGCATATATGTGTATAACACTATAAGTTCATAGTTTAGGATTCGTACCCATGGTTACCCGAATACCCGTGGTTACCCGGTGGGTAGGGTATGGTTATATAATTTTCATACCCGGTGGTTATTTGGTCGGGTATTTTAGAAAGCTCTACCCGGCGGGTTAGGAGTTGGTATAGGGTAAACCCGCACCCGACCCTACCCATTGCCATCCCTAGTTGTAAGATGAAGAACCAATTGCTTCCTTTATTGCATATACCAAAACTCAAAGAGGGAAATGAAGAAACAGATATATTACAAGAGACTGAGGGGGAGAGACAGAGATGGAGCTTTCAATTTACAGGTGGGCAATGGTAATTAATTACTAATTATAAACTAATCATATAGATAAATCAACCCCCGGAATAAAACAAACTTCACAAAAAACGGGAAAATCACATATCCGGGTCCTCAACAATAACCGGGACAACCCGAGCCCGGCTCCTTCTCTTGGACCGCCGTTTAGGGCTCCGGTGGCTGCCGCCGAATTTCAGCCTCCCGGTGTCCTTAAACCTCTCCTTCTCCATCGGGTTGATCACGCACTCCGGCGGCGGGATCGGGTACCGGAGCGTGTCGTAGCAGTAGGAGTAGTAGAGGTACCGCTGCCGGAACCTCCGCATGGCGTACCGCTGCTTTCGGGAAATGGTGGAGTAATCGGCGGCGGCGAGCCGGGCGTGGCTGTCGGAGCAGTCCAATTCCTCCGCCGCCGACGCGACCTGCTGGACGGCTTCGAGCGGGCAGCCGTCGAGGGCGAGGTCCTTGAATTCGGCGACGAAGGGGGCGTACTTGTAGTCGGCCTTGAACCGGCCGCCGGAGGTGGCCCAAGTGGAAGCGTCCCATATGGTGGCGTAGAGGGACATGGGCTTGGATGGGTACTCCGAGCCCATTTCGTCGTTTCGGATTATTTCTCGAATTGGGACGTCGTCAATGTAGAATCTGCAAGCCCAAAAGCCCAAAATGGACACACATTAGCAAATTGTCACAATATTATGAGTTGGCGCAATTGTGTGTAATTTGGTATTTGCAGGATGACAAGTGATTTAAGATGCACAGTCTAATCGATACTTTAAGTAGTAGTTAAGTGTTAACCATATTGGAGCTAACATAGTTGGTGACTTAGAGATTGAATAAGCATCTTTAGCTACTATCACAGCGTCGTTGTACTATAATGTTAATCCGAAAGTAAGTGGAGGACAAAAAGGGTATAATGTGCATTGGAGGGGAGATGTATCTAATGCAGTAGTTAAGTGGTAACCAAATTAGAGCTAACATAGTTGGTGACCTAACGAGTAAATAAGCATCTTTAGCTACTATCTCCCAAATGGGTTGTTTCCATTTTGTTTAGACATGTATGTGTTGCATATATGTGTAAATACTTTATCTAAGATTATGACCATTAAAGGTAAATGAGAGTAGATTAGTGAACTAATAAGGCCTACTTCTTAGGGCGAGTGATGGCATTTAAGGGCATTCAATTATGGATTGAGATTAGAGGCCAAATGGGGGTTAAAGTGGTGGCCTCCCTCCATAATTATGAAAGGTTTGTTAAAGCTCACTTTCCTCTCCACTAGTCCCAAGTTCTATCAAATACGTATATATCTACAACTCCTACACGCAATTGCTACCTTCTTTTTGCTCAATTGGCAATTCCATTTTGGCCTAATAGTCAACACATGCATCCACCTTATCCCATTTTCCCTTGGCATCATTGTAGAGAGAAGAGACCCATCTAGGTTTTGGCCACATATTGAAGCAAGCTTGTGGATGACTACTACTACTACTACCCAATTGAAATAAAACAACAACAAAACCCAAAAAGAAACTGCCTTTAATTATGATATAATTAATGGTCACTTCCCCATCAAGCCAACCCAAAAAAGAAATGTTAGTGAATCAACTACAATGGTCACTAAGAAAGACTATGGAGATTACATATAATAACATACTCAACCACCACACAAATACCTACATCTGATTGCAAGTTTAGCATCAACAGGTGTTACTTTTAATTAGTTATACGGATTATATTTCGATAATCTGTTCTTTACTCTATGAATCTAGACTATACAGACAAAACCAAATGAGACGATAGAATAAACAGTTTATGACGGAAAATAAGTTGAATTCAACATGTTTTCAAATGCAATAACAAAGCATTTTTTTAAAGTTGTTAATCATAATATAAGGTGTTCTTGATTATGAGAAATCCTCCATCAAAATTAAGATAGTTAATCTCGACCACCGTTATATTAACGCTCCAATCATTGTGTCTAGTTAGTTGTCACCCTAATAAGTAATACTCTTTAAAAAAAAGTTGCTAAAAATCCTAATTAGAGATGAACCAGTTCAATTGAACAGTCTAAAAACATACATGGAATGCCAGTCAATCCATTCGAAACAAGTTTCCTTAGACACACACGCATCATTACTTAAATTAATCACAAAAACAACACGCGCAAGAATTAAATACTGCCGCGTAAAAAACGTTAAACCGCAGTGTCAAAAAATTAAACCATATCAATTATCAAATCAAGCTTATATATATAATATAACAATTGCCATAATTAAAGAAAACGAGTAAAGAAAGAAGGGGTTAATTTAATTAATAAAAAAATTAATTAAGGGATTAGGAGAAGAGATAATATACTAACATGACTTGGTCGGGCGTCCAGAGGATGCTGTAGCGGTGGAATTCCTTGGCCGGGTCGAACCAGAGGCTGTACCTCTCCTCCCGCCCACGGTGGGTGCTGCCGTTTCCGTACAAGTTGGTCTGAAACCGCCACGGCTTCCCCCTCACGTTACCCAGAAACTCGAAGTCCAGCTCGTCGTGCCTCTTCTCGAACACGTCGCCGTTTGACGTCTGTAAATACATATAAATAATTAGGGGATTTAATTCATCTATATAGTTTTGATGAAATAAATTATAAATAAAAATTGATTGATCGAGTTCGTGTTTCTTACGTAGAAGGCGACGCATATGCCAGCTGTGTACTCGCCGGGGAGCTTGATGTTGGCGCTGAAGAATCCGTAGTTGTACATTTTCGATGATATGAACCCCGAACCTGCGATCGCGATACAATCACCTCGCGTATTAGCGTAAAATTTTGAACAAGTTTAATACGAATCAATTGAAATTGAATTTTTTTTCCTTCTTCTGTAGCGCAATTCGAATTTCGTCTTTGACGTATCAAAGACGAAATTACTTACGCGCTAGCTACAATCAAACTAAAGCGCGAACTCATCGTACCCTATTATGAACATGTAGGATCATGTAACGTTTTATTTTCGGGGTAATTATATTTGATGATGAGATTAGACGTACCGGAGGAGCGGTCGAGGAGGAGGCGGACGGAGCGGCCATTAGGTGAGCGGAGGACGTTGCCGTCGCCGAAGAGTGGGGAGTAGGCGTCGTCGAAGGCCAACGTGGAAAGGTTGAAAGAAGAAGAAGACGACGACGGGGTTGCTCCGTCGGCGATAGAGGATAGAAGAAACAGCAGCGACGAAAAGAAGAGAGCCGGCGGGAATAAGGAAATTTTAGAGGAACGGAGACCACCCATGGTAATTTTCTCTCTTTCTCTTCCTATTCTGGCGGTGGCTAATTTTTGGGGGGAGGGATTGAAAAGATTGGTGTTATGAATTGGATGATATTCCAATGGCGTCGTCCCGTTTTCTTCTGTGTGCTAAATATGGATGAGTTTTCTGGTTTGGCTGCCCTGACCGCTTTGCTTTCCCCTCCCCTCTATTTATATCGATGCTACTATTCAACGAAGAAAACATGGCGTTGCACAAAATTGATTCCATGGAGAGAGAGAGGTAGAGAAATTCGTCTGTTTTTTATTTTATTTTTGATTGATTAATATTTTTTAAATTGATTAATTTAATGTGAAAGCAATTACAAACCCAAAGAGGAAAAAGGAAATAAAAGGATAGAGAGACAGAAAAGGGGCCAGTCATCGGCAACTACGTTATATGATTTGTATGGATTTTGCTTAATTAATTGCATGATCATGATCATGGCTGGCTGGGGATAAGTTTTTGTTTCGTAAATTAAAATCTAATATCAGTATTATATTTTTATGATGTTAGTCGTAGAATGGATCAATTCCTGTGGGATGATTTGTGATGATCATTTGTCTTGGTTAACTTTCGTCGGCTTGAAATCATATGGTATGGATCAGGGTGTTTATAAATGAACAATTTTTTTGTCATGTTTGTAATCTATACTCTTCTCAACATGACGGAATTGGTTTTTCCTACTTGCGAATCAGCTGACATATTGCATTAGTAAATCACGTAAATCAGTGTGTTTTTTCTTTTATTATTGATGGCTCGTTGGGTTATTTATTTATTTATTTCCCATGGTTTGATTTATATAAGATAGATAGCTAGCATAGTATGGGAAACCAGAAAGATATCTCGTTTTCTATCCCATCCATCCACGGTTGAAATGTGAATTTGTTATTAAAGGCCATCCCATTTCAGATTGAGATTTCTAAGAAACTACAGCAAAGTTAAATCTACTTTCTTTTTCCCACACTGATATATCGTGATCTTCCACATGTATATTCACTAATTGCAAAGAAAAAACAGCTAGCTCATAGTATTTTTAGGATTCATAAATAAACAGCTCATTTTCCCAACAAATTGATTTTTAACATGATTTTAAAATTTTCATGATCGTCCAAAATAATCTGTCCGACGTTAATATATAGAGTGAGAATTTTAACTCTGTATTTAACTCGGAATCATAGGATAAACTGATTCGTTACGACTAACTTGTTCAATGGCTTCATGCAGCTGCTGGTGTAGTGATGGTTGAGAGTGGAATGGAAATTCTAAACTAATAAAGGAATAATTTTATTAACATGGAATATTGGTCATCTCTAATCAGGGAAATTGGGCAATTTAGTTTAGTAAGCTTCTTCCTTTTTCTATTCTCGTAAGTTATATAACAGTAAAGATGACAGCCAGCATGATAAGGATGTATGGTTTTTTTTTTTTTTTTTTGTATGATTAAGCCTCCGTCTACCCATCATCTTATAGACATATATAATCAAACAAAGTATTTTTAATTCCATGCACAAAATGCTTCAAACTTTGACTGTGACCAACCCATTTTCATTTCTTTTAATTGCAGCAGTTAAACCTAATGTGTTCGTTTTCATTTCTTTTCTCAAATTTTCTTTTGGTTGGTCCGAACCTAACATATCTTGTTTTAACAGCACTATCGACGAACAACAATGATGGCCATTATAGAATGCACAATCATGTAGTGAGTTGGTATCTATATAGCTTGCAATAAAATTCCATTCTTCAGACTCAAAATACATATTACAAGATATGATATAAAAATAGTGTTTAGATATAAGATATAAGACAATCGTTATAAAATTTAGGACTTTGCTATGGTGATTTACAAGTTACAGTGACTTGGAGAAAATGGTCAACCTCTTATGGGAAATGGTTGATAGGTCTTGGCAATCAGTCGACCGAATGAACCGTTATTAATGAAATCAACGTATTTGATTGTAGACGTCCACTGTTAATGGATATGCGTGTTGGTAAGAGAGTTGAAGTGAGTACAAAGATTGGAGCATATATGAGAGGATTCTTGAGTGATTGTTCTTGTGGAGATTTGGAAACTGTTATGTAGGTTTATTTTTTAGATTTGACTTACTCTATACAAGCTTTCACCTTTCCTTCAAATTTACTATTGTTTGGGTTTAAAGCTTTGTAATTGACTTGTGGTGGTGCAGTTTTCATTGTTATTACGAAGAGATCGACTTAAAAAGTAGGATAGCATTGTTATACAATCAGTGGCGTAGGCAGGGACTTTTGGCCTTGTCCCGGGACAGGGGTAAATTTCGGTGGAACAAAAATACGCCATATATATTTATATTGGTGATGGAACACAACACGTATAGGTAGTATTAGAGTACTTTGTCACTAAAACACAACTCATTACTTGTCCAAAATTGACATAAAATTAATTTATTATACAATAAACGAAATTCCAATTGCAATAAAGAACTAATCAGGTCTCTTTTCTCCTTATGCCTATTCGATCTTTCCCCAACAACCCTGAAATTGTCTAGCGACAACGGCAATCCCACTAGTTTTGATCTACCAATTACAACTGCAAGTGTAAAAAGAGCATTTTCAGCTTTGAGTTATATTAAGAACAAGTTTCCAAGTCGATTTGATGACCAGTTTGCTAATACTTGTTTAATTAGTAAGATACATTAAAAGAGACTTATATAATAGTGTAGACAACGATTATTTTTGCGTTTTTTTCACTATATGAAATTCCTTCATAGTTGTTTATGAAAAGTATGATAGTATAATCGGTTATTTTTAATTTATGAATGAATTATTTGGATATAATTATTTTTTATTAATAATTCTTTTATTAGATACTTATATATTTAAGTTATGAAAAGAGGACAAGGGTGGTTTGAAATGCTGCCTCCGCCACTGTATACAATCATATCATCTTTAAGGTCCAGAAGTGTTAAAATGTGTGTTATTTCTTTCTTTCCATGGTGATAGTCTTCGTAGAGATTTGACTACTCATGGGTGAAATGTTGTTTGTACTACTGTTAAGAAATTTCGTTTTATAAGCCTCCTATTATCCATGATTTTGTAAACTATAATTAGAAGTAACTGTATCATCCAGTCAACCATTTGTCGAAAGCCGTCGATCGTTTGTCAGAAGAGCTCGACCATTTTCCGTAACCAATCGATCATTTTTCAGTAGCGAACTACCACAATAAGCATACCTAAAATTTATATTTCAACATTTCTCAAAACCGAGATTCCATGTCTCGAGAAAAATGACTTAACTTTTGACATTGTATCACACAATTCTGTACATATGAAAGCAAATCCACAATCATGAGAAAAAAAATGGGAAATTCCCCATGGAAGCAGCTTTCAATAGGCTGGCCTTGGGTGTGTTAGGCTTCCATCATCTATCATCCTGTTCTGTGATTTGGGAAATGATGAAGGGGGAATTAATTGCACTTTAATTGCCAAATAGAAAACTTGAAAGGCACGCGAATGCCTTCTTGCTTTATGGGTCACTATGTGTGCACACATTTTTGGCTGAAGGATCATCACCATGTCATCAATATGAAGAGATAGAAGATTAATTAATTGATTTATCGATTATTAGAGCTCATAGACATACTTAATCAACCTCGATTAATTAATTCATTTTAAGTTGGTAAAACTTGACGATCTCCAACATTGTTGATTTTGGTAAGAAAATCAAGGAAAGTTCCATTGAATAGTAAAAGACAATTTAGGATTAAGGATCGGATCAATAATGCATTCGGTTCAGTTTTGTCCAATCTAAATGTCAATTTGGTCTATTTTTCTTAAGTATTTATAAAATCCACGAGACTAAGGATCGAACCATATCATATTCGGTCTGATACGATTCGGTATAAACCAATGTGCGGTGCACACCCTTAAGTGGGCTACTTCAAACACAGACAATCCAAGACGACATTGAAGTTGAACTCCTTGATCGATTAAGGTTGAAGCACAAATGCACATGGACTTGGGGACGTTCAGACGTCTAGATATGAAACGTTAATTGTAGCCGGTTTGGGGGTAGACGTCCAACTACGTTGACATGAGCGTTCAACCAATTAGAGGGCAAATTCGTGTTTTGCATTAAAAATTTAAATATCATCTCATGTTCACCCAACACGAGCAATTATTAACGACTTTCATCACCTTAACTCATACAAATTCTAATGTTTGACTTCATGTCGACCGTGAGATAGTTTTCTTAGCTGGTTTTCAGAACCTATGGAATATTAATTTCAGATCATAATTTCGAGCAGATCGCACAATCAGATCCAAACACCTGGCTTTGTTCATCTTCGTTCTAAAAATGTTCAACTCAAATTTCTTCTGACCGACCATGTACATACACTGGGTTTCATTCTATCGTCCAGACCCACCAACGAATGATAACGGTATAGTTGCATACAAAAAAAAAATCATCCAATTGTTTTACTATAATTTCAAACTTGATGCCTCAAAGGGCTGGAATGAATTGAACGCATGTTACTAGCTAGCTATATGTTAATTCCATAGTTGTATTGAGTGCTTATGAATACAAATATTCATGGAGAGTCGGCAAGTTGGGATATGGGAAGGGAAACTACACTATACTAATACAAATTATGGGGCATGAATCAGCCATTACGTTGGGACTTTGGTTTTACTTTATCCAATTCATATGAGTCGTCCCTGTCATCATGACATTACATTGCCAAGTTTTTGAAACACCAGCACCAGGTGATGATACCATCTGCCATTGACACAAAACCAACTCCCCACCTGCTACTGATTATTTAGAGCAATTTGGGTTGTTCATAAAAATACCAATTTACAGGTAGAGTCAACCCTCTTGATGATGAGTTCTCTAGAGAATTAGAAGAAGAAAAAAATGTCATTTTGGGAAGGAAAATTCCAATTATGAATGTTTCCCCATTGTTTTTTTATTGGGTTCGACCAATGATGTTTTGTGAGACTCACAGATAGGGATGGCAATGGGTCGGGTTGGGGCGGGTTTTGTCAAACCCAAACCCAAATCCATGGGTTTATCCGCCCAAAAAATCCGGGGTAAAACTCGCTGGGTTTGAAAAACTCAAACCCAACCCAACCCGCTAGGTATCCGCGGTTTCATGGGTACCCGTGGGTTTTTGTGGTAAAAAATTTACAATAACAAGTTTCTTTCAAAATAAAAGTTTAACATACATTTTCTAATACAAATTATTCATACAAAAAACACCAATCTAGAGCATACAAGCAAACCGCAAATGATCAATACAAATTGTTCAATAAAGATAAACATCTATAAATAATAAGATTAATTGAAAGCTTCTTCATCGTCAACTAAGTTTCTTCACTCTCCACTTCATAATATCAACTTCATTCTAAACGAACAAATTATACATGTCTCCACAAACATAAAGAATATTAGTTGTTTAAGGAAGATATATTATTTAGAATATTAAATATACCGGGAAAGTAATTATATGTGTGTGGGCGGGTACCCATGGATCGGGTTTACCTAAACCCAAACCCAACCCGACCGGTGAATAGTGTAGCGGGTTTAAACCCGAACCCAGCCCAAAACCCGTCAACACGGGTTTTACCCGTGTTGACCGGGTTGGGTTGGGTGGGTACCCATGGGTTCGGGTTTTGTTGCCATCCCTACTCACAGATACTCTACAACCTGCTACCTCACCCCCAAAATGTATATGGTTGACCAACCAACCACCCAAAACAACTCTATAACCACTTTATATGATTTCAGATTTCATATGATGTTGTTATGGTTGCGAGTGCGAGCTAGCGTACTACTATTGATCTTATCGTTAATTGTTATGTTGTTTTTGATTAATTGGTCTTATGATTTTAGAGAATTAGGATATTATGATTTATCAATTAAAACTTACTATAGAGTACCATTTTTCAAATTCTAGTTGATACATCGTCGATAACTCGATAGTGTCACCATATTTAGAAAAAAAATGTATATCGCATATTTCAGTATTCAGGTAGTTCTCAGGCTGAAACATTATTCATCAGTAACTAACTATGGTTAGCTATATATAAGTCAGGGATAATCAGAAGACTAATGATTTATTGGAAAAATGATATTTAATCTCAGTTCAATCCAATTCGAGCTAAAATTAGAGGGGGAAACGAGGCCATAAAACATGTAGGCCGAAATCCATGTGAAGGCCCACAACAGCCTATAATAGTTTCATCTATTTCAGCCCAAAACAATGCTCGCAAGTTCCAATTAATTGGTCTCTAACGGAGATTGGCTTTGTAGCCCATGGAAGCCCAGCCCACAGAAGAGCTTAAATTATTCGCGCCAATTTACATGAGACGCCGACTGTGGAGAATGTAGGAAGACATTTTTTATTTGTGATTGGCAAAATACACTTCCATAGCCATAACTATCACGTTTTTTACAAATATAGCCATAATTATCGGAAAACACAAAATAACCATTTTCGTCCATCTTTTTTACGGTGTTATTTAACAGTCTGATTGTACTAACGGAAATGCTGACCTGGCGATTTTTGGTCGGACACGTGTATTAACAACAAAAACAAAAAAACAAAAAAACCATAAGTGCAATTTTTGATTTAATAAAATGAAAAAGAAAATAGAAAAAGCTTCATCTTCCTCCCGTACTCCTCTACCCCTATTAACCACCATTATCCAGCAACCCTAAATCGCCACCGCCGCCATCGACATCATCTTCATCCCAGCACCCGCAACCCACAACCTTATTCCCACCAACTACCTGAGCAAATCGCAGGCCACGAGGCAAAGCACCGGTCTCACCTACATCCACAGCACTGAACTCCCCCATCGTCAGTAGTGGTCATGGTTGTGCCGGCTGCGTCGAGGACTGCGCCGATGCGGAGGACCTCCTTGGAAGAGAACCTGAAATTAGGGGGAATTTCATCGATAGAGGAGGTGGCGAGCCGAGAAGCGTAGCCGCGTCGTTGGAGTCGGCGGGAGGATCTGGATCCGAATCCAAGGATGGCTTTCGGGCGGCGAGGATGGGCTTTGTGGCGAGCTTCCACCGCATGAGTCAAAATCCATGGAGAAGTGTTATAGGGAGATGATAAGAGTCATCCCCCTGATGATTGGTAAGAGTCCTTGCCGATTAATCAATTTCGCAAATCCTTAATCCAAAAAATTATAATTTGTAATTCTATTGGGTGGCTTGTGGTGGGTTAAGTGATAGCCATGGAGAAGTATTAACCTTTGTCTTCTTCAATCGCAAAATTTGGAGATGGTGGCGGGCCTTCTTCAATGGTCCCCGGAGAGAAGCCGTCCCCGAAGAGAAGCGATCTGGGTTTTGACGGCAACGAAGGGGAATGCACATTTATTGATTAATTAATTATTTATTTATTTATTTTTTATATTAAATATGACATGGCATTATTGTGGCAAGTATGGCTGAGTTGTCGCTGACGTGTGCAATGATTTGGCATCCTAGTCAGCCAAAAATTAATCTAACTGACGGAGTTTCTAACACCATCAATGTTTCTAACGGAAATGGCTAGATTTGTCACAATACCATTTATTTTTTGGGCTATTTTGTGTTTTCCAATAATTATGGCTATATTTATCAAAAAGGTGAAAGTTATGGCTATGGAAGTGTATTTTGCCTTTGTGATTTGTGAACCCTTCGAGACAAGATCCATGATGAACAAATGAGCGACCATGTTCCCCTTTAATCAGATTGCGCTGTTGCTACTAGCAGAGAAAACAACTTTGGAAAAGCTTGCGAGTCAGTCTCGCTCGCAATCCGACAACCTGCAGTAACACCAACAAAGTTATTCAACACTTTAATATCCCTCAAATCAGCAACAATGTTACGGAGACAGAGAAATCAACATGCTGTAAGTTCAACACTGCAGCCAGCAAAAGAAAGGGTTGACATAAAGCTGTGCTAAGCAGAAGAATGTTTACCTCGAGGACTGGGGGCCTGAGGTCACTTCTTCTCGGTGGCCATGTTCTTGTTGTTTCTCTTCATCTGATCCTTCTTCTTCCTCCTCCGCTCGATCCATCCTCCACTGATTACAACATTTAGAAAGTGAGCAATTTTCCAGACGGCAGGAATGTACTTGAAAAGTCTCTAACCCAGTGAACATCTGGAGTTCAACATCCGACTTTCCAGATTACTCGATCAGTGCAGAATGCAGAAGGAGGGGGCTTGCAAATTTGCAGATTAGCAAGGTTTTCTGAAGAAATTTTTATAGCCAGTTCTGGTTTCCTGTCATCCAATACCACTCTTGGGTCTGCAACAAACGCAAAAGTCATCATGAAGTTTGAGGCAAAAGTTTGATACACTTAATCGATATACACCCAGCAATTTCCCTAGTTTTCACCATAAACTTACCTTCCCAAACCCCCTCCATGAGAACCCAAAAGATAAAACAGGAAGAAAGGAAAATTTCACAATAACCACAATGCTTAAAGAACGAGACGATCAAACACCACCCTCTACTTGAACTTTTCTTACTCAGAACAAAGCACATCAGGCAAGAGATAATGGCGCTCAATGAAAATCATCTATATCAACCCAGAGACAGTCGCTGCATATTACACCCTTAAATTGAGTAAGACTATAAGTTGATAAAAACGAAACATCCTTTCAGCAATGCTTAACATCCAAACGGCACTCTAAATAATCAAACGACACTAGAACTTTCAAGTTCAAGTGCTATTAACTTTAGCCAAATAATTGAGCAGGCTAGAGAAGCTCAACAGCATCCACACTATCCACAGGCACAAAGACCCTTCGCATTGCAGCTCGCAAACACACAAGTAAATTGCAGTCTATTACAACTTTGAATTGCTGCAGTAAGAAATCAGTTGATCCCACCTATTAATTACTTACTTCGATTGAATGGAGAAGTTGATTCACATAAAAGTTGTTGAGTTCTTCTTGGGCAGCTGAAAAGTTCTTTTCGCAGCCATGGAAAAAGCAGCAGCCAGTAGTTCCTGTTGTCTTATAACTAATTCAACTGCGACTAAGAACACAAACCCACCTTAAGTTCAACACTTAACTTTTTCAGTTTAAATGGCAAGAAGCCAGTGATATTCAGTATAGGCACGAGAATTGTGATCTTCAGAAACTCAAAACTCACCTAATAGTTAACCATCAAGGGAAATGCATGCAGAATGTAGTTAGCAAAGAAAACATCTGTGGAACATGTTGCAAGTCAGCCTTGTTATGCAATTTGACAACATCCTGCAATGCAACATAAGAAATTAATCAATGATGTAGTAGAGCACTTTTATACTAAACACAAATGTTCGTATCATATAAATGGAAGTAAGACCCTCAAAAAGGGGGAAAGAAAATATACGAGTAATGTAGAGAAGAAGAAAAATTCAACAGTGTAGCGAAAGAGAAAAGGATGAGAAGTTGTGTGTCTGTCTGATGGAACAAAGTATTGACTCAAGAATGTATACTTACCTTGAAAACTGGGTGCCTGTGGGTAGTTCTTGATCATCTTCTTCCCCCTCCGCTTCTTGTTCTTGGTATTGATCTTCTTGTTCTTCTTCTTCTTCTACTGCCAAGTAGTTACCATTCCGTTGAACCATTCTACCATTGATTTTGATATTTGGGATGCGAGCTACTTTGGGCCAGTCCTCAGCCATCCTGCTTTCCAACCTAGGTGATAAACGAGCACATGAGTGTACTTCCAAATTCTCCAACGCTGTGAGCTTCGGGAGCCACTCCGGTAAACACACAAGATCATCACAAAAAGTTACATCCAGAAGCTGCAACTTAGAGGAATGTTGAAGCCAATCTGGTAGACACTCCAAACTATGGAGGGAGTTTATCTCAAAGCGAAGCAGGGCTGGAAGGGCATACAGTGGAGCCATGTTGTTGTTAGTAACACTCTGAAGGCAGGTGACATTTTGTTGACTAGGAATATCAGCTGGTGGTGGAGACAGAGTCATCAAGTTTGGACAAAATTGTATACACAGGTATTCAAGCGAAACAAGCTGTGACAGAAGCTCTGGCACCAACATTCTTTGACCTTCCAGCCATTCGATTCTAAGTGATTTGAATCGGGATTGTGTCGAGCAATGGGGTGGAGGAAGTGAGGCAGCAAACTCACCCAACAGCTCACTCTTTACACTCGATAACCCAACCGTCTCAACGTGCACCGAAAGCCGAGGAATGGATACCAGTTTCTCACTGTAAGAAATGTCAAGAGAGGAAAGACAAGGAAATAGTGGCACCTCTATCTTTGTGGTCGACCACCAGCTAATCAGGTTACTGCAACCCGTAATGGAGAGAGACTTGAGGCGTGGAAGATATTGCACAATATTATTGTTGTTGTTACAAGTAGATGCTAATGGTGCTGCAAAGGCCTCATCCTGTTGTATGTACTCTAAGTGGGTTAGAAAATGCAACGTCAGTTCTTCAAGGGAAACCAGTGGACCCAGCGATGGCAGATATTGCAGTCCCACACAGCATTCCAGACGGATTATCACCACATTCTTGAGAGAACTAGAAAACCAGGTGGGTAGACTGCATCCTCTGTATTCCCTTATCATCAGCTCCTTCAAATTTTCATGTGGCTCCAACGCCTCTAGTGTCCTGAAATCCCCAGCAGCACTAGCCTCTTGATCACTATCCCACATCAATTCCAAGGCTCGAAGATTTGGCTTTGTTTTTAAACTTGATGCCTCCGCTTCAGCCTTCTCCTTCAACGATTCCAGATTCGTAACTGTCAACCTCCCGCTTAGATTGAGATCCTTCAACTCGCTAAATTTGGCAGCGGTGGCTCCTGATTCTAAGTGAGCTACCGTTGTCACTACGAATGTGGACAGCTCTTTCAAGCAAGCGAGTTTCCTGATCCCAGATGGTAAGCCTCTCAAAGCACAACAACCATCAAGGCTAAGACACTCAAGATGGGACAACTTCACAATGTCTCTTGGCAGTTCCTGAAGCTGTCCACAATAGTCTAAGATGAGCACTTGCAAGTTCACCAATTTTGTGATCTCATCAGGTAGCATCTTCATTTCATTTCCAAAAAGATTTAGATACCTCAGATGCTTCAATTTGTGGATGGAGGGTGGGACAATCTTCATACCTGTCTCAGAGAAACTTAGAACTCTCAGACTAGTCATATTAGACAAGATTGTCCCATATTGGGTTCCTCCCCATCCATTCATACCAAATCGATACAAATTTGTAGGAAGCAGAGTTCTCACTTTTGTTGGCTTAAGTAACAAATCTGGAACTTGCCATGACTCTCTTTGTAGGTTCTCAAAATCGAATGACAAGTGGAGAAGCCTATCGAAGTTGACATCATCATTGACCATTGAAGTTGAGGCCTTCAAAGTGAAGTTCTCTTTCCCTGCAATTTCTAGAGCTAGATCGTGCATCAAATCGTGCATTTTACAAACCGCCAGATCACCCAATTTATTTACGGACGACTCTAGAAAAAAGGACTTCGATAACATAATCTTGAAATATTCAACTCCACTGTCATATAGATTTGATGATGATGATTGGCTAGAATCAATATATCCTTGCCCCATCCACAGTTGTACCAACATTCTTATGGAAATCTCACAATCTTTTGGAAACAAGCTACAATAAGCAAAACAGGGTTTCAAGTAAGAAGGCAGGTTGTCGTAACTCAACCTTAGAGTTTCCAAAATCCTTTTATCATTCCCAACCCTATCTAGTCGTGCTTGCTTGTCTCTTAAAGCCTCCCAATCAACCACATTTCTCTTTGACGACAATGCGCCAGCCATCGACCTTATAGCCAAAGGAACTCCAACACATCTTCCCACAATTTCTTCTCCTGCCCGTACAAACCTTCCATCACCTTCCTGTACTTCTCTCTTGAATGCTATATGTTTAAACAAAGCCCATGAATCTTGTTTGTTTAATCCTTGTAACTCCTGTGGTTCAAGCCCTTTAGTCGCCATAAAATTTGCAACACTTCCAATACGTGTAGTTATGATGATTTTACTCCCCATTGCGCCGACATTCCACAAAAAACTCATGAAACTGTCCCAGTTGCTCTCATAATCACATTTATCCCAAACATCATCTAACACCAAAAAGAACTTCTTATTATCCATTTTCTTCTTCAATTTACTCTTCAAAGTTTGCAATTGAAGATCTCCAGCTTTGTCTTCAGTCAAAGACTCCAAAATATTTTTGACCAATACTGTTTCGTCAAAATTATCTGAAACACATACCCAACTTTTAAGTTGAAAATAAGAGCTCACACTCTTATCGTTGTAAATATGTTGCGCCAGTGCTGTTTTCCCCAGACCCCCTATACCAAGAATTGGAACAACTTCAACTTTCAGCCCTTTGTCGGTCGATAACAACAAGCTTATTATCTTTGCACTATCTTCTTCTCTCCCAATAAACACATCAGGGACGAAGTAGTCAGTTTGCCTGCCGATCTTCCTGAGAGCAGAAGATTTCTCCTCAAGTCGCGTTTGAAGGTTGAACATCTTCCGATTTTCATCAATCTCATCTAGTTTGGTCCTTATGGCCTTAATCTGATGAGCCATCACGAGACCACTAAACAATTGGTTGAAACTTGAAAGTAATAGTTGTACCTATTGGGATCAGATGAACCATTTGTAATTAATTTTATATGATAGAGGTGATGAGAGTTGTTTCTTTCCCTAAATGCAAACTGTGGACCAAGAGTTAAAAAGTGGAAGAAAACCTCATTTGACATTGTCTTCTTATCCAAGACATCTTGTGCCTTCATTGTTTTCCATCAGTCTTACAACACCTATATTCTTCTTCTTCTTCTTCTTCTTCTTCTTAATTATTAAATTATCATCCTTTTGATTAACAATGTATGGTGAAACCAACACCAACATGCAGGAAAGAAGAAACTTTTCAGGAAAGTTATAGCTCAGTTTACATCACAACCTGTACCTTTCTTATTTTCTTGATCTTTTTCCACCTTTCTATTTAGCTTAGTTTCATTTGTTCTTCATCTTTTTTTTTTCCCTTCCCTAGTTGCTATATGATACGAACATGTACTTGAGTGGTGTTTTTTCATCTATGAAGTATCTAAATATGATCATTATGAAAAACTATGCTAGTGAAATCGAAAAATAAACAAAAAGATGTACCTTCTCACTCAAACTGACATTGCCATCACTATACACCTGTTGTTGCCTCAACAGAGCTTCCGTGGAGAAATCATCCAGTAAATCTTCAGCCTCATAAAAGACTTGTTTCAGTTCATCCAACCAAACTCGAACTTGGTTATTCAAGCCAGATAACTCCTCTGCATCCAACAGCACAGCCCGCATGGAAGTAACCTTGTTCTTCAGTCTCAAAACCTCGCTCTTCAGACCCCAGAGGAGCCCTGCCTGCTCAGTAGCTAAGGGACCCAACTTCTTGAGGATAGCCTCAGCAACAACAAATGCCATTTCTGGAAGAGAGAAATAGGGTTTCACAGCCAAAGCATAAATCAGGAAGAGGATCAGTAATTTGCTATGAATGAGAGGAAGTGCAAGGGGGAAGAAACTTGTATAGAATGTACACCACTCAGAAATTCAAGAGTTGACTTGGATTAATTATATGAAGATGGTGCTTGGCAGAAAAATGATCTAAGATGGATGCACCAGTTGCTTGCCCAGACTAACGGGCTAGCTACTGCCTCTGCTGCACTGATTTGGTCAGAAGAAAAAACAGTAAACAATGCTCAAGTTGATGCGATGCCATGTGAAAATTAACATATCTCAATCCAAGACGACTAATATAGGTATTCACCAAATTGATCATAGTCTATTCTTCTCGTCTAGTGAGACGAGATCCGACATTTAAGGCGCGCAGGGAATCAAGCAATGCTAGGTCACAGGAGGCAATTAAGATACTGCTATACTTACAGATCCGACCATTGACGGGGAGAGATTCATCCGACGCGGGTTGGAAAGTACACCTGAAACTGTAACTTTCTGGCTACTGAATTTCGAGCAAGCATAGAAGGCAGTTGCAGTATTTAACATAGAAACAACTGAATTGTGGTTTGCCGCCGATCGGAAAGGAGCTTTGATTCCCACCGAACGGTGGTCTCAATATTAAAGGTGGTGTTGGTACGTACAGAGTTAGTCGGCCGGAGAAGTTCACCGCTGATTTGGAAATCATGACACGAAAAATTCCGCCGCTTCGCGTTTCGCCGGCGATCGGAATATGAGGAGAGGGGAAAGCGTTCTGACGACCCCTTCATTTTTCCCACAACTGAAGCTGGGCGGCAGAATTAGGGGTGAAATTTGAAAAATCCATAGCTATTTATTTAGGGATGGGAACGTTCCGGTTAACCGGATTGATTTCCCCCTAAAACTGGAATCGGAAATTGAATTAGATTGGAGACGTTTTTAATCGCGACCGAATTGGATTGAGTCTGATTCGATCCAATGTTAACCCAAAAAATCAGTACTACTCAAATAAGTGCTAACACGACGCCCTGTACAAAGTCATTTAACTGGGAAAAAATAAACCTCACGTTTGCTTCAAGGATTTGGATGTGGGATTTGGTTCTCAAATCCCACACATGAAGGATTTGTCCAAAAGCCATTGTTTGTTGAGCCAAAATGGAGGGTACCAAATCCGTGGGGTCCACTGATTTGGGGATCCAAATCCGTGGGCCCCACGGATTTGTAAATCCCACCTCATACCCTGGGATTTGGGGCTTGTTTGCTTGGTGGATTTGGTGATGGATTTGGTGAAGGATTTGGATCTATCATGGACTTTGTCCAAAATCCATTGTTTGCTTCATGCATTTAGGGGAAACAAATCTGTGGGTCCCACGAACTTTAAGGGACCAAATCCGTGGACCCCACGGACTTGAAAGTTCCACCTATTTAGGTGGGAATTGATCATGGACTTTGAAGTCCATCATTTTTTACCAACATACCCTTCATATTTGCTTTGTCTTCTTATATCATTAAGGGCAATAAAGGTAAATTACACTTCATACATACAAATTTAATAAACAAAATCCATCATGAAATCCATCAAACAAACAATGGTGTTTATCAAATCTATAATGAACCTAAAACCCTCATTTATCCATGGTTTGTGAAAACCCAAGTTATACCAAAACCTTCATTTTTCAAATCCACGACGCAAACGAGCCCTTGGAGACAAGCTGAAAAACCATCAAATCAATGATAAAAATAGCTCAACAAACAAAAGATTTCCTCAAATCCATAATGCCCAAAATCCCTAATAAATCCCAAGGTTTTTAATTAGCAAATCCATGACAAAACCCTCGTTATAAAATCCTTGAAGCAAACGACCCCTTAAATCGTCGACCTAACCTACCACACATTTGTAATCTCTCTCGAAATTCCTTATTGTCTCCCCCTTATTCTTCTCTCTCGACTTCTTCACCGTTGCGAGCGAAATCTGATCGCCTCTTCTCCTGCGAATCAAATCAAGCAAGGCGACGAAGATCTTGAATATTTCGCATTTAAATATTTCTCTTCAAGGATACCTATGAAAGAAAAATAAAACTTATATCAAACACGGTCAAGGGATATTGCATCATCATTAATTGCTAAAAATCGAAAACAACCTTTTAGCAAAACTTACCATCCAAATAAAATTCTAAAAATAAAAAACAACCAGAGATTCAGAATATAAAGTTCTCATATACATGAGAAGAGTAGAGAAGGTCAATAAAAACATGCACAGCTGTCTCTTGCACCTTTGAATTGCTGCAGCAAGACATAAATTGATCCCACCTATTTCGTATCCAAAACTGCACCACCATTTTACTCGTCTTAATTCAATTTCATGGAGAGGCTGATTCACAGAAAAGCTGACTAAGCATTATAGCTAACTAAGCTGGGAGTAGGAAAAAAGCCCTTTTGGCAGCCATGGGAAGAGCAATTGCAGCAGCAACAGCCAGTAGCTCCTGCTGCATTCTTATAATTAATTCAACTACAGCTAAGAAACAAATCCACCTTAAGTTAGTGATACTCAGTGTAGGCACGAGAGACTTAATCTTCAGAAACTCACCTTATAGTTAGCCAACGTGGGAAATGCCTGTAGAAGGTAGTTAGCAGAGAAAGCATCTGTGAAAAATGTTGCAAGTCAGCCTTGCTATGCAATTTGACAAAATCCTGCAATGCAGCACCAAAATTACTTAATAATGTCAGAAAGTGCTTTCCTACTAAAGAAATGTGTTCATAGCATAGGAAATGGAAGACATTTCCTCAAAAGACAGGAAAGAAAATATATGATTAACGGAGAGGAAAAAAAGAAAGTTCACTGTAGCGCAAAGAGAAAAGGATGAGAATCAGTGTGTGTTTGTACTTCGTTGTGCCACAACAGATGTCTATCTCATGGAGCAATGTGTATCGTTTTGAAATGCGAATCCTACCTACAAATTAATATAGTTTCATGGTTGAGTAGAAGAAACGGAAGAATGTATCTACCTTGTAAACTGGGTGCCTGTGGGTAGTTCTTCTGCTGCTGCTGCTGCTGCTTCTTCTTCTTCTTCTTCTTCTTCTTCTTCATCTTCTTCGTCTCTCTCCGCTTCTTCTACTTGGTATTGATCTTCTTCTTCTGCTACTTGTACTGACGAGTAGTTACCATTTCGTTGAACCACTAAATCATTGATTTTGATATTCTGAAGGTGGGTAACTTTGAGCCAGTCTTCAGACACCTTGCTTTCCAACCTCGGTGACAGACGGCCACATGAGTCTACTTCCAAGGTCTCCAACGCTGCGAGCTTTGGGAGCCATTCTGGTAAGCATTCGAGACCCTCACACTCAGTTATCTCCAGAAGCTGCAACTTAGAGGAATGCTGAAGCCATTCTGGTAGACACTCCAAGCTTTTGAGAGCCTTGATCCTAAAGCGAAGCAGGGCAGGAAGCGCATACAGTGGCACCATGTTGTTGTTAGTAACACTCTGAGGGGACGGGAGATGTTCTTGACTAAGAATATTTGCTGGTGGTGGAGACAGAGTCGTTAAATTTGGGCACTGCTGTATGCTCAGGTATTCAAGCGAAACAAGCTGTGGCAGTATCTCTGGAACCAAAACTTGTTGACCTTTCACGCCAACAATTGTAAGTGATTTAAATTGGGATTGTGTTGGGGAATGGGGTGGAGGAAGTGCAGCAGCGAACTCAGCCAACAGCTCACTCTTCACACCCTTTAACAGAACCCTTTCCACGTGCGACGAGAGGCGAGGAACGGATACCAGTTTCTCACAGCGAGAAATCGAAAGAGAGGAAAAACACGGGAACAACGGCACCTCTTTCATTGTGGTCGACCACCAGCTGATTAGGTTGTGGCAATTCCCAATTTGGAGAGACTTGAGGCAGGGAAGATACTGCGCATTGTTAGAAGTAGATGATGGTGGTGGTGGAGTGGTCTGTATGTACTCTAAGCAGGTTAGATGATACAACGTCAATTCTTCAAGGAAAACCAGTGGACCCAGCCACGGCAGGTATGGCAGTCCCCCGCAACTATATAAACGGATTCTCGTCACATTCTTGAGAGAATTAGAAAACCAGGTGGGTAGACTCCATCCGCTGTAACCCGATAACATCAGCTCCTTCAAATTTTCATGAGGCTCCAACGCCTCTAGTGTCCTCAGATTCCCGGCAGCATTAGCCTCTTGACTACTTTCCTTCCACTTCAATTCCAAGGCTTGAAGATATTGCTTCCTCTTTAAACTTGCTGCCTCTGCTTCAAGTGTCTCGACCGATTCCAGATTCGTAATTGCCAACCTCCCGCTTAGATTGAGATCTTTCAAGTCGCAAATTTTGGCAGCAGCAGCAGCTCCCCATTCTGAGTGCACTGCACTTGTTACTATGAACGTGGACAATTCTTTCAGACGAATCAATTTCCCGATTCCAGATGGTAAGCCTCTTAGAGCGTTACAGCCGATAAGGCTAAGACACTGAAGATAGGACAACATCACTATGTCTCTTGGCAGTTCTTGAAGCAGTCCACAATCATCTAAGATGAGCACTTGCAAGTTTACCAGTCTTGTGATCTCATCGGGTAACATTTCCATTTCATTATCAGAAAGATCAAGATACCTGAGACGTTTCAACTTATTGATGCAGGGAGGGACAATCTCTATACGAGCACCACAGAAACTTAGAACTCTCAGACCAGTCATATTTGAGAAGATAGTCTCATATTGGGTTCCTCCATGTGCATTCATGCCCCGCCAATGCAAATTCGTAGTAAGAAAAGTCCTCAGTTTCGTTGGTTTGAGTAACAAACCTGGAACTTTCCATGACTCTCTTAGTATTTCCTCAAAATCGATTGATAAGTGTAGAAGCCTATCAAAGTTGATATCATCATTAACCATTGAATTTGAGGCCCTCAAAGTGAAGTTCTCCTTCCCCGCAACTTCCAGAGCTAGATCATGCATCAAATCATGCATTTTACAGACATCCAGATCCCCCAATTGATTTAAGGACGACTCTTGAAAAAACGACTTCGATAACATACTCTTGAAATATTCAACTCCGGTGTCATATAGATTTGACGATGATGATTGGCTACAATCAATATACCCTTGCCCCATCCAAAGTTGTACCAACATTCTCACATCAATCTCACAATCCTTTGGAAACAAGCTACAATAAGCAAAACATGGTTTCAAATGGGAAGGGAGGTTGTCGTAGCTCAACCTTAGAGTTGCCAATATCCTTTTATCACTGTCAACCCTGTCTAACCGTGCTTGCTTGTCTCTTAAAGCCTCCCAATCAACTATATCTCTCTTCGACGACAGGATACCAGCCATTGCCTTTATAGCCAAAGGAACTCCAACACATCTTTCCACAATCTCTTCTCCTATCTGCTTAAACCTTTGGCCACCTTCCACTACTTCTCTCTTAAATGTTATCTGTTCAAACAAAGACCACGACTCTTGTCTGGATAAGCCTTTTAACTCATGTGGTTTAATCCCTTTTGTTGCCATCAAACTTGCAACACTTCCAATTCGTGTAGTTACGATAATTTTACTCCCCACTGCACCAACATTCCACAAAAAATTCATGAACCTATCCCAATTGCTCTCGTAATCACCATTATCCCATACATCATCCAAAACCAGCAAAAACTTCTTATTATCCATTTGCTTCTTCAAATTACTCTTCAAAGTTTGCAGCTGAAGATCTTCCACTTTGCCTCCGGTTAAAGACTCCAACATTTTTTTGACCAGCACTGTTTCATTGAAATTATTCGAAACACATAACCAAGTTTTCAGTTGAAAATGAGAAGTTACACTCTTATCATTATAAACACACTGAGTCAATGCTGTTTTCCCCAAACCCCCTATTCCAAGGATTGGAATAACTTCAAGTTTCTGCTCATTACTAGATGATAACAACAAGCTTATTATCTTGTCACCATCTTCTTTCCTCCCAACAAATACATTAGGGACGAAGGAATCTGTCTGTCTGCCAAGGTTGCTCATAGCAGCAGCAGGCTCCTCGAGTCGTGTTTGAAGGTTGAACTTTGTTCTATTCTGATCAATCTCATCCAACTTGATCCTGATGGCCTTAATCCGATGAGCCATCCAGAGACCACTAAACAATGGGTTGGAACCGGAAAAGAAGAGGCTTACCTCGCTCGTACAACGATTGCCATGGATATCCATCTGTTGCTGTCTCAACAAGGCCTCAGTGTTGAAGTCATCCAACAAGTCGTCGGCATCATAAAGGACTTGCTTTAGTTCATCAAGCCACACTTGAACTTGATGATTAAGACCGGATTGCTCCTCTGCATCCAACAGCACGGCCCGGATAGAAGTGACCGTGCTCTTCAGTTTCAAAACCTCGCTCTTGAGACCCCAAAGGAGGCCTGCTTGTTCAACAGCTAGGGGGCCCAACTTTTTCAGGATTGTATCTGCAACAGCAAATGCCATTTTTTTGGAAAAGGCAGAGAAAGGAAGAGGATGCAGAGGAAAGGAAGAACAAGGGTTGGACGATTCAAAAACACATGTATTATTGTAAAGGTGAACATGGTGGTGGAAAATGAAGACGCAGCAGTTGGCAAAGAGGAAAAAAAAAACAGTAAACAATGCTCAAGTTGATGCAATCATACAAATGACAGATTAACTAACCTCGACCCAGAATGAATAAGACATTCGCCAATTTCATGATCAACTATTGTTTTATCTATGTATATATAATTGAATTAGACCCGTCAATAATGTTAGGTAAAGAGACAAACAAGACACTCACCAGAGGTGTCCACTGTCCAGTGCCTCCCATTCTATTTACATATAAACAATGACCTAGTTGTGTGCAGACAACTAATGTATTGCAAACACAAGGAAACAGAGTATCTTTCTCATTGCTCCCTCTTCTTTTGCTGTTACCGCTTTGAAGTTTCAACCTCCAACAAGAACGTCGCCAATGTGATGCATTTACAAGCTGTGATCCACAAAATTACTTCTCCCCAACAACAAAAGATCAATAGAACAGTGAGCGAGTTTCGGAACTTATCTGAATCTTGCTGGACTCCGGTCGGAAAGAGCTCTGATTCCACACGGTGGTTTCAGATTCTCGGCGCATGAGACCGTCGGCCGGAGAAATACACTGCTAAATTTTCCTTGATTTTTCCTTTTACCCGCTCTTTTCCTCCCGCGGTAGATATATGCTATAATGGGCCGAACTTCTCGTGACGGTGAGGCCCAATTTGAACTGTGGGCTTCACAAACTGAAAGCGTGGGGGATTGGCGTCATTTACTCTTTTCTGGGTTCTTACCTGATGATTGATATTTATGTACTGTAGATGACTACCGATGCAAACAAATGGAAGCAATACTATTTTTCCTTTTTCTTTCACCCTACTGCTTATACAACCTCTTCAGCTGCTATCAGTTCTTTCATATCCCCAAACAAGAATACAAGTATACAACATCCCTCGTTTTACAATGTAAAACAAATTTCCTGTTTTGTACAACCTACAAAGCTATCATAACAAATCCAGATATGAAAAGAATAGAACTCTCAGCCATTCAAGAACTGGTACTTGGACTCAACATAGCTCTCAGCATCCCATAAGAAAGACCCGAATGCTACTGCTTCCAACACCAGCATTGTCAACCCGGAGAATGTCAGCGACGCCACTTCATCATTGCTCGTGTCTAGCGAACCATCCTCCGCTATCCTTATGTCCGGCCTACCAAACAGTGCCTGGGTCTGCTTCTCGATCAAAGAAACCGCTTCTTTAGATCTCATGGTCGCGTATCTCTGAAGGGTCTCCGCATCCAAGTACATAACATACGACCTCAGTCTGTATGACGTTCCATCATCAACGTTATCACCACCATCATCCGGCATCATTTCTATTAAGGAGTCTGGGTCCCACAGCCCCTTGGTCGAGGATCTGAGTTCCTCGTATCTAGCCCGGTTCTCATCGTAACCTTGGGGAAGGGTGTTCATGGTTCTCTCGAGCTGGAACCTCTCATCAACTCTTCTCAGGAAGTATCCGTACATTATTGAAGCTGCGTATAGCTTGCCTAGTTTGATTTTGCTGATCTGGATGATGGTATCGATAGGGCCCACCGAGCGGTCTCCTAAGACGAGAGATAGGTGGCTTTGTATCATTTCGAAGGCTTCAGCAGAGTGAACAGACTCCAGCTTCTGCTCCTGGTTCGGCCAGAAGTCCACTCGTCCAGCGGGATCCGAGGTGGGTGTTATCTTTGGTATCATTGTGATGCCTTTGTCGAGAAACTTTTGAACAATCAAAGAGTAGATGATCTCTTCCAGTGCCTTACGCCTTTCATTCTCTCGAACCTCAGCAATCCTCCTAAACGTTCAAAGGAGCCATAAATAAGCTTTACCAACAAGAGTTCAAATCTCAAGTAGAGCAATAATAAGTGTCAGTAAACTGCTCTCTCTTATGTGCATGTTCCAGATAGTTAGCCTTAGTATCTGCACCATATGGAACTACCAAAAGATACGGAAACTTCTCATAAGGCATTGGATAGGGAGTGGGCTTTTAGTGGTCATCGCTTTTCTCGGCAAGGACATTGCACGCACAAGCACGGTAAGCCAAATCTAGTTTCCATTCAGCAATTTAAACTGTCTAAAGAGGATAAAAACCAGAACCCCTGCCAGGCATAATACAGCATTGTTGCACGTTGGAGTTCCTAAATATGGTTCACATTGTACATTTTAAAGATAACAAGTATAAAAATTATGACGAAGGTATTATCATGGAGGAAAGCACCAGAAAACTCATAATCAGAACCAGACCGGAGGTTGAACCGGAAAAGTTAGTGGTTTAGCGTTCACCGGTTAACCATTACAAAATCGTTGGTGAACCATTGATAAAACCGTTAATGATATATAACATATAAGTCTTGTATATTACACTAATTTAAGAATGAAATTATCATTGACCATAAACAAGTTCAAATTCATATCATCACGAAAATATCTAATAAATCATTCCAACCATCTCACAAAAGAAACCACATTTTTTAATGCAAATTAAAAATTACGGTTCTAGTTGGTAGTAGACAATGTAAAATCGACAATAAGGTTGAGGAAGCATATATAAAATTAATAATTATGATTTGATGGTCTTAGTTTATGTTAAAATATTCTTTTTTGTTAAAATAGTGAACCAGTGGACCAGTTAAACCGTGCCGGTTCATCTGCTTTTATGTTGAACCGTGAAAAACCGTTTGGTCCATCAATAACCGTTCAAACAATGAACCGGACCGCTATCGTAACTGGTTTGGCGGTTCTACTGGCCCGGCCGTTGATCCGGTTCTTTTAACAAGGTAAAAACTCCTAAGTTAGTTAGGAAGAATTATAAAGCCTCTTACTTAAAAGGGCAGTTTTAGCGGGAGACAACTGGCAGAAGGAAAGCTACGAGTTATATGGGATTTGGAGGACCTAGCTAGGCTCTTCAAGATCCAACAGACTTATATGCTAATCAGGTAATCAAATATCTGGCTAATTAGATTTCCTAATCGATGCAAAATGCAGACTACTCTTCTAAACTTGAGGTAAATAAACATCGAAGACTAGCTTCCAGTCACCAATCCTAACCTCAGATCTGTAACAAATGCAAATGTGACCATGAGATTCCTGCATTCATGAAGTTGGTGAACTAAGCTCAGAAACCAACACTTGTCACTTGAACCGTATGGAACCAAACATTTCACTAGAAGTATCCCCATTCAGTCACCTGCCTAGATCTTCAAACGAAAACACAAAAGACAGCGAAGAAGCCAGGAGAGCTCAATCATAACCAGAATGATTCGTAGGAGGAATATCTGCTCACAACTAATCTATCCCAAGTTCTAACCACCTGCCTATGCCCTATGGTTTCCATCAAATGCAAGCAAACATTTTAGCTTTCGTGGTGTAAGAGCATATTCCAGTTTTTCTCTCTGATGAGAACCATTCCACGTTCTAGCTTAAACAAAAGATTTCAACTCCTTCCATCCTAAACAATCAAACCGGTTTCAGTAAATCAGCTCAGCTAAGTTTAACAGCAATGCAATAGATTCAGCAATCTACAGAAATGTTCCATACTTTAAACACCTGCCAACCAATCCAAGAACAAAGAAAAAGCAAGAAACGGCAAGGAGAGAATACTACTACTCACTTGTAAAGTAGATCCTGAGCAGAAGGAGCATCTTCCCCCTGAGCCTCTCTGTCGGTCTGAAGATTCTCGAGCTGCTGATCGATTGCAGCGGGCAACAAATGCGGATGCGACTGCAGAATCTGCGCCAGTAACTGGCCCACCGGAGATTCGAATTGCAGTGGAGGAATTGGAGCAGAAGGATAGTACTCGCCTGGATTCCCTGACGCTCGCGGGGCCAAACCAACGCCGCCGCCGCCGCCGCCGCTTGAATAGAGGAGCTTCCTTCCAATGTTCCGCTGCGGCAGTAGGTTGGGGAATCCAAAGGAAGAAGAGCATCTGGATAGTGAAGTATGGAACTGGCGGTTGAGCTCCGGATTTCTTCCGGAGACGCGGCCGCCGCCGTTGGCCGGCATCGCCACCAACACCTCGCTCATGGTCTGCATAAACAACTTTCCCTCGTTTGTTTCATTCGCTCACTTGTCCCCCTCCCTATTTTAAGTGGTTATCGCTACTCGAGTCGAGAGCCGGCCGTCGTTGAATAAAAGTCCGCTCGGGTATACGTGGCAGTCGAGTGATTCGCCACGGCTCTCATTTACGGATATTTTCCGGTGTTTAGATCAAATTAATTTGTTAAATTACTTATCAAATTTAGGATGGCAAAAATATCCGTAACCGTGGATATTCGCCCGAATCCGACCTAATCGGGTAGGATAGAACCCGAACCCGAAGGACATTTAGTGGGTATGGGTAAAATCCGAACTCAAATATTGCGGGTAATGGGTGGGTATGGGTTTCTCACTATCCAACCCGAACCCACCCGATTATACACATGCATATGTATTATGTCTAGAAATAATCATTTTTTCTCTAACATATTTTATATTTAGCATATAAATATAATATTTTCATGAAATTGTGTTGTTTTAATTAATTTTCTTCATTCTAGTGAATTATTGTCGTACTTTTCTTCTTACGTAATGTGAGAATACGTGTGAATGTTTACATATCGGTTATAGTTATGAAGAAAAATCATTACCCATGGATAACCGCGGATACCCGAAACCCGAACGGGTATGGGCATGGTTTTAATTTTCTACCTGTTTCACACGTGGGTATGGGTATGGGTAAAACCCGAACTATTTTGGACAGGGTAACGGATATGCACTATCCGTCCCCGACCCGACCCATTGCCATCCCTTTCAAATTTTATGACTAAACTTGTTAATCTCTTGGATTTGATCATACTATTTTATCTATAAAATCATAATCTATATTTACACCTCATTATTTAACATGTACAATAAAAAATTGCGCCCTCAATTCAATCTAAACTTAATAATTCTCTTAATTTTTTAGCCAAACTGATTAACATGAAGGTAATTGGTTTGAATAATTCTCATTAGAGAAAAGCTTAATAGTCCTTCAATTTTTTGAAATGTCTAACATGAAGGCGACTTTTTTTTTTTTTTTTTTTTTGACAGAAACCTGTATGTGATATTAAGTAATCAGAAGGTCCTTCTCCAAGTGAGAAAGGAGAAACATAGGAGGCCTAAGAGCCCAAGATTCCGACGAGTCCCAATTACAGCTTGAGTGGGCCATCTGATTGGCCGGTTCATTTCCTTCTCTCTTTGTAAAACGCCATCGTATCTGGCCCAGGGACTCGGCCCGATCCTTCACCTCCTTCGCAACAACACCAACCTCCATTCTCGAGTCTTCCTCACCCACCATTTTCTGGATAGCGTTCTGGCAGTAGGCGACTTATTTAAACGCGAGTAAATTAATACTATTTTGATAGGTTTGTTAACTAATATTGAATTGGAAGTGAAGGCTCACATACAAACTAACAAATGTTAGTATTGTGGTATATGATCCACGATTGAACATCTCCCAACAACTCGAGTTATTGGGATCAACTGGTTCTTGACATGGTATCAGAGCCTAGAACCGAAAGGTCATGTGTTCGAATCTCCACGACCCCCAATATTAACTGCTGTCTTTCAAGCACATGGTATGGTGGGCCTGTGCAAACTTCAAGCCCGTGGGTTGGCTTTCGTTTGAGGGGGCGTGTTAGAGAGTGGTATAAGATCCAGCATAACCTTCTCCCAACAACTCGAGTTATTGGGAGCAACTGGTTCTTGACATGGTATCAGAGCCTTCTGTGACCGAGAGGTCTTGTGTTCGATTCCCAGTGACCCCCATTTGTTAAGCACATGGTATTCTTATCTTCAGACCTGTGCAAACTTCAAGCCTTGTGAGTGGCTTTCGTTTGAGGGGGGCGTGTTAGTATTGTGGTATATGATCCACGATTGAACCTCTCCCAACAACTCGAGTTATTGGGATCAACTGGTTCTTGACAACAAACACTATGCAAAGCTGTATATGTGTAGCGAATGCTTTAGAGCAACTCCAACCCATTAGTAAACTTCGCCTATTTGGGAGGATTGGTGAAAAAATGTGCTCCAACCCAAATTTTATGATTTGACCAAACTTCTTCTTCTTCTTAACTTGTTTGTCCTTATCCTCGTTCTCTGAGATGCTTCCTTTTAGCGGCTAAAGCGAAGAAAACAGAAGAAGGAAGGAATGGGAGAAAATGGGACGAAGAGAATTTGTAAGGGATTTGTACCCAAATTTCGCACTTAAAAATCCAAGCAATTTAATAAGGAAATTGAATCGAATTACTTATTTGATAAATAATCCAAAATTGTCCAATGAGCAATTTAAATTTTTGTGGCAAACCTAAAATTACCATTTTGTCATGTTCACTCTCTTCTTTGCAGACCCTTTTAATCCCTCTCTTCTGCGTCCTCCTGGAATCCTTGACAGGAGCATTGGATGTGACCGGCGGCTGTTTCTTTCACATGACTAGGATGTTATCTAACCTGATACGGAGGTTGAGCGTGGTTTTGCGGTTTGTGCTGTTGCTTTCTGTATCTCCTTCTGCGATTTTTGGAGGAACCAAAACACGTTGAGAAGCAACCCATTTGAAGAGATTGAAAAGGGGAAACCTTACACTCTATTTCTTTTATTTATGTCCCTATCTTTATAGACAAAGGAGGAGGAGAATGGTCGAGAATATAGAGGGATGGTATTATCCGTACTCTCGCTTGCCTTCTCGATTCTTTCTAACTAGAAAAAAGGAAGAGAATGGCGTTTCTGCTTCGATTCTCAGTTGGGCCATGGTTTGTTGCATAGAGAAACAAAGGGAGGGAGAACGATAAACAGAGGGGGCCATGGTTTGTCGCTGTATATCGAAGCTAGTAGAACCCCGCAACAGCCACCAACGATGCGAGAAAAATGAAGAAGGAGATAGAGATGGTTTCTCATATCGGGAGTGAAGAAGGAGATAAAAATGGGTAAGAGAGATTGGAAATGGCGAGTCGGTGAATAAAGGGCGAGGGCAAGAAAGGAATACCAAAAAAATAAGGAGGGATAAATTGGAAAGGTTGGGGAAAATTTATGGAGATTTCAAAAAATCTGGGGTTTTAAAATCTCTAATACTATGATTTTTGAAATTTCTAAACGGTCAAATTTTTCAATTTTATTTTCCCATCCAAACGAAAAATTGTGACAAAATTCTTTATGACAAGAGATTGTGGAAAATCCTTGTCTACATTTCCCAATCCAAACAACCCCTAGGTTTTTGTATTCCAAATTCTTCATCAAACTACTCCTTTTTACGCGTGGGACATTTTTTAATATAAGCCGGGCTTTGGGCTGGCGCCACATTGTAGAAGGCTAACGGGCCTGCTAGCCCGACCCGCCCAATTTATAGTCAACAAAACCAAATATTCCAATTCCCACAAGGGAAAAGCAATTTGCTGTTGTTCTTTTACCTCCTCTTCTCTTCATCTTCTTCCTTTAGCTCGCTTGAATTCCCTACGATCATACCCATCGATCAACTCCATGGCGTTCGAGGACGATCCGTAAGTGCTATGCAACTCCAGCTCTCTGCTTTGTTGTTCATGGCTTTTATTGTTTATTTCATCCTTTATCTCCGTCTAGGAAGAAAATTCAGTTCGGTAGGGTTCTGATTTTTCAATTCGATGTTGTGATTCTACGGTTGCCGTTCTTCTCAGTTACCGAGACGAGGACGGAGAGCCTTTGATGGATTACGACGATATGGCATCGGACGGCGGTCAATCCCCTGGAGTTCATGACGACTTTATCGACGACGACGGTTCCAGAACTCCAGTCTACGACGCGGACAAATCTTCGAAGCCGAGGAAGAGGCTGGTGAAGAAGAGCGACGGCGGTAGGGACAGTTATGCAGCTCCGCCGGAGCTGGTTGACGAGGACGATGACGATCAAGGGTACGATGCGAGGGAATATTCAAGGGATAGGGAGGGATCGGCTGAAGGGAAGAAGAGGAGGAGATTGGGAAAGGAGGGGATCGGGAGCTCTGGGAAGGATAGGAAAAGGCTGTTCTCCAAAGGGGATAAGAAGTTTGGGAGTAGTTCTAAATCTGGAGGAGGGATGCCGAAGAGGGGAGCTTACCCTGGGAGGTTAGTTGCTGGGAAGGATGATGGTGAGGTCAAGGAAATGTGGGACACCATTGCTGGTGGCGATTCCGAGGTTCTTATCTTACTTACTCCCTTTTTATATATCTACATGAAAAGCTCACTTTTGGCTTAGAGATCGGGTGAATTTGGTGCTCGTCTATACTTTTGGCTAAAGCGCAAAGTTGGAGACTTTGTGATGCGGCTTCTTGGTGGATTTTCTGGCATTTTGACACCAACTGTATAAGTCATTGGTGTATTCACCTTAATTGTTTACACTTGTTGATTCCCAAGTTACTCTGAGCTATGCCTTTCTTATGCATTTAGTGATAACGTCACTGCTTTATTGAAAGAGAAGTAGTTTCTCTTAGTTGTTGGTGGAAGTGCTAGGCAAGGTAATTGTTTTCAGTTTTCACTCATGAGTATGTATGATCACTTGCAAGATGTTGCACAGTTTATCTTTGGATGTTATCTTTAATTTTGAAGCTTCTACTCTGAAAGTGAATCTGTCTGTCGTAACACTTGGTCTCAGATTTGCTTTAACAATCTGTACCCCTGGTGACGAATCTTTCTGTACTAGGAGTTGGATCGGCCCTATGTAGTATGGTTGTTTGCTTGTTGTCAAAAGTCTGAGCAGATTGCTATTATGTGTGTAGGATGATAAAGAAGGCTTGAGAACTATGGATGATGATAACTTCATTGATGATACTGGAGTAGACCCAGCTGATCGGTATGGAAGTGACAATGAACAGCGCTCTCTCGGTGATGTTCCTCAGGTCATCTTATTTTCTTAAACGAGCTTTGCACTCAAGACGAGTAACTTGGACTATTTTAACTGACACTCTTCATGGGCTGTCATTGTGTTAATGTTGATTGGGAGGACTTTAACTTTGTTGAATTTTTCCCACTATTGATTCCATTTTATATATTGTGCTTGATCTTGCCAGGCAGAGGAGGGTGACGAGGATGATGAAGTAAACCAGCTTTTTAAGATTGGCAAGAAACGGAAGAAGAATGAGAGAAGCCCTGCAGAGATTGCATTGTTAGTGGAGAATGTGATGGCTGAGCTTGAAGTCACTGCGGAAGAAGATGCCAGTCTAAATGAGAGGGGAAAACCTGCTATTAACAAACTCAAGAAGTTGCCTCTTCTTACTGATGTTCTCTCAAAGTAAGTTGGCATGTCCTTTCTGTGATTTATCCTCTCATCAGAGCTTTTGGTTTAACCATCTTGTTTATTATCGGGTACACTCGTGCAGGAAGCAGCTTCAGCAAGAATTCATAGATCATGGAGTTCTGACCCTGCTGAAAACTTGGCTCGAACCCCTTCCTGATGGAAGCTTGCCCAACATAAACATACGTGCGGCAGTTCTGAGAATTCTAACTGATGTATGTGAGAGCTTTTCCCTATTATGTTGTGCTAGTGCCCATGTATTTGAATGATCAGTACGTGGATCCTAAAATGTCTTTTCAAGCAGCTTCCTATTGATCTGGAGCAGTATGATAGAAGGGAGCAATTAAAGAAGAGTGGACTTGGAAAGGTTGGACATCCTCCTGTTTATTTTTTAGGTTGAAAAATACAATTTCAACTGAATGAGTTCAGTATTGGCAGGTTATAATGTTTTTATCAAAATCTGACGAGGAAACCACTTCCAACAGAAAACTGGCCAAGGATCTGGTTGATAAATGGGTATGTTATATTTATATGCTTAATCTCTACCCTTAATATGCCTTCTGCTGATTCTTTAATTCTGCTTATACATGTTAAGGAATAGCAACTTAAACTCTGCTGTTTCCCTATTGTTGGAGAATCAGAAAACACTCCTTGGGTACTAATCACCTGACCTCTCTGTTTCTTTTGAAATGATTAAATCAGAGTCGACCAATATTCAATAAGAGCACGAGGTTTGAGGACATGAGAGGTGCTGAAGATGAACGTGCTTACAGAAGGCCACCACCAAGAAGGTATTGCTTGTCACATGCCTGTTGAGTTTGTGGTTTTTTTTACAAATGGCTTGTTCAGACACATTACCATTTTGTATTCTTGATTTCCTATTTTGGCAGACCTGCGAGCAATTCTGTTGGGATGGAATCTAGAGATGGTGATCTTGATTTGGACATGGCACGGTAATTTGTCACCACGAAAATCATACCATACACTTTGCAATTTGCATCCTTTTTTGCTCATGATTTACGGTTCGTTTTATAACCTAATTTAGGGGAAGGAAGTCTGGCCAGCCATCATCATCATCATCCAGGCAACAACAGCTCACTACCAGGCCAGAAGCAACAGCGTTGGATTTCTTGGTCCGTCCACAGTCGAAGATAGATCCTGAAGAAATTAGAGCACGTGCTAAACAAGCTGTACAAGATCAGCGGAGAATGAAGGTTTGTTTTCCATTTGTGGTATTCAAACTTTCAATCCCAATTTGATTTTCTCTCCAAACAAAGAGGTTGCGTGATAACTTTCATGGAAGGATCTATTTTTCCATGAACCATTGTCTCATGTAAAAATGACAAATCTATAAGCTCCAATACTTTCTGGCAAACCGCAGATGAATAAGAAGTTGCAGCAGCTGAAGGCACCAAAGAAGAAGAGTTTACAAGCTTCAAAGCTCAGTGTTGAAGGCCGTGGCATGCTCAAGTACTTGTAATTGTTGGTGGACCCTTCTCCTCTGCCAAGCCTGATCATTCTCCCTCCTGTCTCCCTCATGTCTCTGATCCTTGTGGCGGGGGACTCGACACTCACCACGTTCGAGTCAAGCTGCTTGTCCCTTCCTGGTTGGGAATATCGTGTGGGTCGTTGCTTGAGAGCTCGTACGCGTTGTTGCTGCAATTGGGTGCAAGTTGTTGGTCATTATCGCCTCCCTTGTGTTAGAGCATTACGATCTAACCCTGTCTTATGATTCTGCAAATCTTTCTGGAGGGAACTAAGTATAGGGTAAAGGAATCTGACTTGAATATCCTCCTTGGTGTATTTAAGAGCAATTGTCTTCCGGCACTGTGTTAGTTTGCAATTCGATGGATTTTACATAGCTGGTGGATGTGTATTGTGGTAATTCAATCGTGTATGCTACAAGCGGGTTCAATGTAATTTTAATTGCTGAAACAGGAATTAGAGGAACTCAAGACTGGATTGTTCATTGGTTGTTTAACCTAGTTGAGATAATCATATCATATCCTACAGTTTCTCTTGTGATTTATCAAATTAACTTTGGTTTACCAAGTGTTACTTGTCAAACTTGTCAAGGCTTGATCCTATGAAGCCATGATAGTAATATAATAATATTATAATAGGTGCTAAGATAGTCTCAAGGGCCATTCCGACATCGTCAAGTGTCCCAGTTGGTTTCAGATTGACAAGAGACTTGCGGCGGACATGGCAGTCCTATCTTGTTGTGTCGCTTCGCTTATTCACACGGACACATTCCCAACAGGTGCATAGGGGGCCATAACAAATTTGAAGGGTCGTTTTGTTCAATAAGACAGAAAAATGTTTAAACTTATCCCAACAGTGTAGTCAGAAGTTCCAATAACCCTACTAATTTTAGTTGTACGCGAGTTTTACACAAAGTTACAAACTAAACATGTTTTAAGATATAAATGCAATTTGTAATTATATTTTTTTTGTTACAAATTAAATTTGTACTTTTAACGATATAATATAAATTTAATTTGTATTTAACTCTTTTTACATATATTTTTATAATACAAACTAAATGTGTACTTTTAATATTATATAATACAAATTCAACTTATTTGAAAAGCGTGAATACTTCCAAACATAGTAGTGACTACTGACTAGTGAGTAGTGACAACTCTACCAATTAAGCACAAAGGTTTTAAGTCCAAGTCTTGCAAGTACAATTATCTCTTTACGGAAATAGGAAATGGGTGCACATGGGAGAGGATGGGTGCCATTGCGAAATTTTATGTGTGGGAGTGTGAGCTAGTGGTGGTGGCAACTGGTAAGGCACAGACTATCTACACTTGATACAATATATTCGTAGTATATGGAGAAGCAGATAGATATGGAAGAAGTCTTGTGTTTAGCTCGATTCCATTAGTAGTGGATTAGGTTGAGAAGATAGTTGTGAATGTTTTCCTTTTTTTATTTTATTTTAAGTAGTTGTTATCATTGTGTTCGGGGGTACAACAAAAAACCCGGTAGGAATCGATAACGTATCATCTATAAATATTATTCATACTTGTTGGTTGTTGCATAATATATGTGAAAAGAGGGAGGTGGGTAAAAATAAATTAAGTCAAGTCAAAATTGGCATAGCTATAGCCCATAGGCACGAGTTGAGTTGGTTAAGACAAAACCTAAATTATATGTTGATGATATGTCATAGACTAACACGAACGTACTTCTACAAAATCCTTTTCAAACTCGATTCAAGCATTTTTGGAGAGCGAACATGAGCTGAGATGTATAAGTTCCATAGAAACTAGCAAAACATGTCAATAGATGTAGAAATGATTAGAGCTAGGATACATTACTCGGTACTATCTTATAATTACTAAAATACACTTTTAGTAACTTGACCTGTTGACCGTAAAGGAGTTACCAAAATAACACAACTATCCACCACAAACCCAATTAAATTTCCAGACTTTAATAAATCCGCCAATAGCATCTCCGATCTCGCGGCCTCTCCTCGTACCGGCCTACTGGGTAAAAGAAAAAAAAAACCCACAAACCCAAGCCCAAAGAAAAGAAAGGCCCACCGACTGTCACCCAGCCGTGACACTAGCAAACCCCGCCCACAAGTAATCAGCAGGGGTATTTATTTTTCTCAGTTTAAGCATTTCCTTGCTTTCCGCCCAAGCAAAAATTAATTAAAATAGAAATTGAGAGAGAGAAAAAAAATCAAGCGAAAGAGAGAGGAAGAGAGAGAAGAGAGCAGAGCAGCGTATCCATCACCAGGGAGGTTTCCGCCGACTTAAATTTCCGCTACCGTCAACGGAGTCGGAATCTTCCTCTTTATCTTTCTTTTTTTTTTATATTACCGCCTCTCTCTTCTTAGAAGCGGACAAGCGGCGTCGTTTCATCCCCTATACCCTCTCCGCTTCATACTGTTCCGTCCTCCACCTCTCCCTCTCTCTCCGCCTTTTAATATTAGGGTTTTTATCGCCTAATCGGAACGTCGGCGGAGCAGAAGAAGCACTCCTCGTCCGTCCAAATCGATCCTCCACCATCCCCTTATCGGCCCGGATCATATGATGTATCATCGACGGTAAGTGGGTTCGTGGCCGTTGGAATGTGTTTTTGTTCCTGTATAGCGTTATCGCCGTCTGTTGCTGATTCTGGTGGCTGTAAGTCGTAGATCGGGTTCGGTTTCGTGGGAATTTCCTTTGATTGATGCGTGTTGAGTCCGAATTGGATTGGCGGTTCTGGTTTTCACGAGTTTTCGTGGTTTTTTCCTCCTTCTTTTCGTCTGGTTTGACTTTGGCTTTCGATTCTGAAGTCGTCGCGTATTGATTTTGTTTTAGCGACAAATTGGACTTTGTGGTTCGTAGAGTTGAGATCTGGTGCTTTTTCTTGCTCATAACGGGATAATTTGACGACTCAATCTGTGGATGGACTCTGGTTGATTCTGCCTTGGTGATTGGGTCTTCCTTCCTTCTGATCATGGTTTGATGATGGTTGTTGGTCTTGCAGGTGTGCAGAGCTAACTCTAGGTTTGTGAGATAAATAAGGGAGTTGGCTTACTTCCAGAGAAAGTGTTGATTGTTCATATTAGCAGAGGATGGACATGTACATGATCAGCTTTAGTTGCAGTGTTAGGTCTGTTCTCTGCTATATATAAAAAATCTTTCTTTGTCCTTGTTCTTGTGAATTATGGTATTTTGAATTCATTGTTGTCTTTTGATGCAAGTATTTTCCTGATTATCAGGTGTGTACTGACTTTGAGTTTCTAATTGGTGGCTAAGTCTTTGCTGCGAAGTTAGTATTTTGGTTAGGAGTTGTCCTTGTTGTTCTCTGTTTCTGCTTTGTACTTTACTGTTTTTCTATAGCTAGTTATCATGTTAGAATTTAGTTGGCTTGGTGGTTGCTTTATCCTCTTCATGGTAACGAAGCTGCTACTAACAAAGTTGTCCCTTTGGTGATATCATAACCGGAAAGCTTGATGTTGTTTTTTAGTGTGCTGATATACTCTTGCTGTCGTTTGAGAATGTGCGTTTATGTCCTCTCAGCTATACTGTCGTCCTTATGTACTGCACCAAAAGCTAGTTTTTCATGAAGTGGCAGAAATTTGGTTTTCCTTGCCCTTGGGTTTTTATTTGTTAATGGCGGTAAAGGATTCTTTAGAGCGTGCATTTATGAACACTGCATCTTCGGTTGGTTTATTTTTTCCTTGTTGCATTTTTCATATATTCTGGATCAATGTTATCTACTGCCCGTGGACAATAAGTTACAGCTTACCTAAATGTGCATGTTTCATATTTTGGTTTTGTGTTTTTCCATATGTTGTGAATCTGTGTCCCCCACTTGCATTTATATTTCAAATACTGTGCAGGTTTCCCCAAATGGCTCTGATTGCATCCTGACTTTCAAACTGGTGGTTGGGGGACAGAGTTGTTGCTTTACTGTAAATCGAAACTTTTGTACTTCAGGGTTTTATTAGTGATAGATTTAGTAGCTAGACATGGAAACGAAGTTCGGAAAGGTATTGGATAGAAGAAGCAAGGTTATGCTCGGCTTAAAGAGAAAGCGTGCATCCCGCTGTGCAGCTAATTTCGCCAGAGCTTCCCAAACAGTGTTGGCTGACTGTCCTATGCTGGGAAAACGAAGGAGAGTTAGTGATTGCTTGGACAAGCCTGCGAGCTGTGGCTTACCTTGCAAGAAATCCATACTCCAGCGTTATTCAAATTTTTCGAGGACTGGAGTGCCGGCACGTCTTATGTATTTTCAGAATGGTGAATGGACCGACTTCTCAGAAGATCTTGTTGCCTTGGTAAGAAAGGATCTTCAGATAAAGAAGGCTGTTGTTGAAGTTGAGTTGGAGGGGCGCCATTATATGCTAGATTTCTTGCATATGTGTCAACTTGATTTGAAGACAGGCTCTCAACTACCAATTGCTTGGATTGATGAAGCTGGTGCCTGCTTCTTTCCGGAAATATATGCCGATGATGACGAATTAAGTAGTGAGGATTGTGGAAAAGATCAGTATGGGCCTCATGAGATTAAGCTGCAACTTGAGATTGATATAAATGGAGTGGACCAGCAGACTAAGTTGGAGTGTAGCGGGGAATCAAATGCTCTTGTGAAGCACATCCAAGTTGCTCCCAAACCTGGGAGCAATCATTACGTTGTTGAAGTTGAAGATAGTTGCAACCGGAAGTCTGTTGAAGCTGTCCAGGAAAACCAACTAATTAAACCACCATCTGTTTACAAAACTCCATCTGTTGATGTGAAATTTGATTCAGATACTATGCAGAAGATTTTTATTGGAGGCATGAAATGTTTTCAAGAAGCTGAGGTGCTTAACGTTTTACCCTGCTCGAGCACTTTTTTACAAGACCGGTTAGCAATTTTTGAGAAACAAATGGAGCTCACAGGGAAGTGCCGTGGTGATGCAAATGTTCGATATGCTTGGCTTGCTTCTTCCAAGGCAGCATTGCCTATGCTTATGACATACGGACTTGGTCATTGCCGACCTTCTGCCACAAAGTTCAGATATGCAGTTGGCATTCATCTATCTGCTGCAGATCACTGCCACATCAGGTTTGAAAATTTTATTTGATTTGGAGATATGCAAACCAATCTGTATATGTGCTTACTGTTTTTGTAAATGAATGCTAGCCTGTATCTAATGATAAATTAACACACTGATTAATCTAGTAATAATATTTGAAATAGAAGAAGTAGAAAGAAACATTACTCAGATGGAGTCATATTACTACTCATGGCGTGGTTAATATATCCAACGGTGGTTTATGGACTTGTACTCTTTCCATCCATTGCTGTGCATTGAAGTTCTTTTGTTAGTGGTGTTTATGGAGCATACCCAGTTAGATATCTTACTTAATGTTTTTGTTAGTTGTGTTTTGTCCTTTTGAATTGGTTGGTTGAATTATGGAGTCGGTTTTGTTGTTTGATATTTTTTTATGCAAATTGGTAAGATTTTTTTTTATCATCGTCATTATTGTCATTTATGCTTCTTAGGATTGTTCCTTTTTATTCCCCTACAGTGCCAGTGATTGTGATGTTGACGAAAATGGCACTCGGCATATTGTATTTTGTCGTGTGATAATGGGAAATATGGAGCCTCTTCAGCATGGGACTCGGCAGTTCCATCCCAGTAGTGAGGTCTTTGATAATGGAGTGGACGATCTTCAAAATCCAAGACAGTATGTAGTTTGGAATATGAATGTTAACACCCACATTTTCCCGGAATATGTTGTTAGTTTCAAGGTCTCTTCCAGTGGTGAAGGTGATGCCCTATTTCCTTTTTCCCTTATATACTTCTTTCTACATGTTTTTCGTGTGTGTGGTGGTACCAGCTGCTTTTGCACTCTTGAGTTGACGTCTCATTAATTTTTTGCCGATCCATCATTGATCATTGTGGATCCTTCTTGGCCTATGAGCTGAAATGGGAATCATCAAAGACCACTGTGCACTGTTCTGGAATGCCGAGAACTTGGTGTCCGTGGTATAGAAGGCAGATTCTGTTGCATGATGCGTGGACAACTCTTGGTTGTGCTTTATTACACCTGAGATCAAAATCTTCAAGAGTATCTGGGTGGTGTCTTCTCAGATGCTCAGATAACAAAGAAATTTCCCTTTGATAATCTTTTTGTACTTGAGAGTTAGCATTTTTTGTGTATCTTCTATAGGTCTTGCGAATGGGAGTGAGAGTAAGTGTGCTGCTTCAGGTATCACCAGTGCTACAAACACAGTTCAGGGGAGTATCCTGATGAAGTCTCATCATGTGGATCTTAATTTACCTGTACAGTCCCCTGCTGTGGATCTTAATTTGGCCCCTGCATCTGATGAGGTGAGCTCAGGCTAACAATTGGATAGGTGATTCATTTACAGTTTCTGGAATGGTGGTAATAATCGTTCTTCATATTATACAATTCTCTTTTGTATTGTTGGGCAAATTATGTCGTACATGAATGATTAGCAAGTGCTGAGATACACCCTCTGTCCTTTATTGCCACAGGTCAGTGAAAGTAGACCGCTTTCTGACTCTGGGGCATCTATTGGACAAGCAAATAGTCTGGGTTCAAGCAATGGAAGGACTCATAGTTCTCCTTGGATGCCTTTCCCTAAGCTCTTTGCTGCTGTTTCTACTAAAATTGCTAGGAGGGACATGGAACTTGTTATTAGTCATTATGAAGAATTCCGGGTAGGTCATAATCTTTTCTGCATTTTGTTTCTTTTGTTGAACTGTTTTCCCCATCACTAAAGCTGCTGTGTTATCAGGCGAAAAGGACGAGCAGGGAAGACTTCGTTAGACAGTTGAGACTAATTGTCGGGGACACTTTGCTAAAGACCACAATAATGAACCTGAACCGAAGTCAGGTATGACTTCATATGGTTTATAATCTCTGTTTGTCGTTCTTTTGGGATTAGCAGACATTTTACTGGCGTATTTTAATTTGAGTTGTGATGGACAAAAATTGTGTTATGATTTTGTAGTCTCTTCTAGTTGTCCTTTTCTTAATTGGGAGCTTATATGGTGATGTGGTGCCCTTAAGGGACTTATCGATCCTTGAGGCTTTAAACACACAATTTCTTCTTGTCATTTTTATTTTTTTGGATTGTGATGTGAAGCTCGACTTGTTGCTTGCCGGCATGTCACATTGTGCTTTTGTTCATGTCAAGTCTGCAATTCCATCGTAGTAACAATAGGCTGGTGAGTCTTGCAGGTGGTGTCCAAGCCAGAAGTTCGAAGCAACTAGGTGAAAGTCGCAGAAGCCAGAAGTGGTTGTGGTAGTGGCGTCAGCAATCTTAAGCTCGCTCCCAGGGGAATGCATATATGCTCTCTTTCTGCTGTATGGTTGGTAGTATTTCTTCGGTTTGGTAAAAAGTTCGAACTTCAAATACTTGGTCGAAATGGTCCCTGGTAGTCTTGCAATGTGTCGATGTTATCGTGATATTGTTTTAGATTTGATTCTGAAACAAGTTGGTATTTTGGGATGCTTATTTCTTAGGATTGCAGTTTTAGTTGATCTGGGTTGCCTTCGCATGATCACTACTGGTATATTTTTCTTGCCTATGCGAACTTCAGAAATGATCATGCTCAGTGATACCAGGGCACTAGGCTCTATATGGTACCCAAATCCTTGCGGCGGTGAGATGCATGTACACCTATTTGCCGCGGTATTAAATCAACGACGCTTAATAGACTTGAAGAAATCAGAAATGTCTAAATAACAGATTTTGCTGACAGTGAGCGAGCAGAATTTCGATTCTACAAGCTGACGATTGTCTACAAGGCTACTTCAGTATTATTGGATGGATCCCAACCAGGAGGCTTGATGTCTGGCCAATCTCCTCGACATCCCAACCTTATGTACAGGCTCTTCTTCCCTTCAAAAGAAAAATGAAGGCAGAATGATAACGTTACTTCCTACTGTTCAAGATTGCCGAATGAATGAACCCCAAAAAACAATGACAGAACAAGTATCTTTAGTCTTGGACAGCGTACCTGGAAGTTCCTTGTCGGCCAAAATTAGACGTTTGAGGGCGCTCAAGGATGCCTGGGCTACACTCTTTGCGTGATCCGGATCCCATCCTTGGAGCTTCACCACCACATCCGCGTTTGTGTAGCCGGTGCTGCGATCTTGCACATGCCTTATAGCCTCCTCCTTAGCTGTATCCTGATCTGCGTTTCCATTTTACTAGCTGGAATCAGTTTCTTTCCTGGTTCATTGTCTATTCCAGAATCTGTTCCTTTTTAAAGAAGCAGAGTTCCTTGAGCTTTACCCATTGCTTCTGTCTCTGAAACCCAGACAGTGAAACCTGCGTGAAGATGCCGCCAGTTAGTGGTTCTTGCAGCTGCTCCATGCTTTCCTCCTAGTGTTGACACCACAGCTCGAGCGTGGCTGCAAACCCACCAGAACCCCACTTTGAGTTTACAGTCAGACAGCGAATGAAGGGGGATACCATCAGATGATAATTCACGTACCTACTTAGGCTTTCTAGCACTGAACTTTCTGCTTCAGCTACAGAATCAACACCTTCATCAGCGATCCCTGGAACGAGCATAGGTAAGTCATATGATTAGTTCCAAAGAGCAACCTCTAGTGCTCAGGGTCCACGCTTCTAACTCCTAGCTGGCAAGTTTTAACAGCGTGAAGCCTACATAGACTTCACAGCACAACACAGTTTTGCCGATTGTTCGACTACATGTCTACATGGATGCAAGGCAGTAGAACACACGTACGCCACACAAATGCTTACATGAATCAACATCTTGCTTAGAAACCGACTCCAGTAACTCCTGAGTGTCCAATGGAGTGTACCTGAAACCAGTATTTCGTAGAGTCCAGCAGTTCAATACATTACTCGGAAAACGAGGTAGCAACTAACCTTCTGAAGAGATGAATAAAGCCGAGGGCATGAAGATCCACATACCCTAGACCAACAGCAAGTTCTCGAGCCACCCTTCTGTTCACTTCAGTAGAATCCCCTACAATGAACACCGATGTTCCTCTCAGAAGCTGCACAGCTGCTGAACTCAGCGACTCCCACGATTCGATGATGTCGGGCCATTTCAATTTCGGGTCATGCTTCTTCAAGTTTATCACTAGCTCATCCTCATCTATAAACCTGCCCACCAAAAATGATCAACCCCTAATTGTCAATTCTTCAATTCAAACCACCCAATTCCGAATACTGAAACAGAAAGAACGCCATCACTCCAACCATATCGTATCAGAAGGTTTCACTCTATCGAACAATTGATCAGTCTCTATAAGCGTAACAACGGAACCAGATCGCCGAACCGTGACCCTCAACGAAGTCCCAGCTGCATCCACGCAGACATCTCTAGGCCGTGGAATTTCCTGGTTCCCGAGCGGCAATCTCAATTCCACATCCGAAGCGCCATCGGAGAACTGCCGACCAAATTCATGACAAAATTAACCAAACAGGAAGCTGAAATTTTGGAATCGGAAGGCTGGGGTTTCTTAGAGGGAGGATCGCGGTTCGGGAAGTTCACCTCGTAGTTGGTGTTGGGCGCGGCGGTGGAGATGCATTTGCAGAGGACTGAAGGGAGATATTGTCGTCGCTTGCTTGGAATCCTGGCGAGGCGCGGCTTAGTGTAGGCGCCGAGGCTAAGGCGGGACCTGGAAAAGGGTGGAAAGGAAAGAGAGCTAATGGGTCTGTTAATGGAGCTCTGAATAGAGAAGTAGAAACAGAGTTTGACTTCTGCTGCTGCTCCTACAGAACCCGCCATTTTCCCCCTGGTTAGAGCTCCCGCCTGTGGAGACGGGAGGAAGAGTGAAGATAAGGAAAGTTCCACATTTCGATGGCCTCCTCTTTTTCAGGAAATGATGACAGCATAGCCCGGCCCAATAACTTCGGACAAAAATAAGGCGGCCCAGCAATATGGGTTCGGAAAGCAGCCCATTGGATATCTATTGAGCCCCTCGTAGTGGACTAGCCCAGCTAAAACAATGGTCATAGTTTGTCGGCCCCTAGAGAATGAAGTCCAGGAGTCCAAATGATGGATCTCATTAATTCTTTGCTGGGTCAATCAAGTACTTTGAAAAAATAATCAAATATATTCTTCTATTAACATTTTCATCAACAAAATTGTTAATTACTGTCAAAATCTTGATTTGAGCGACACAAATGTCTAAAATATGAATATCACTTTATAATTTTTCGATTCTTCTATATAGTCAAATACCTCAAGTAATTTCACTTTAACAAGACCTAGAAAAATAAATCAGGGAACAAAGATTATTTCAAGACATTAGCCTTGATTAAAGTTTCAATTCCTATTCATAAGTTCATAAAAAAAAAGAGTTCATGCCTTATACCTAGGGTTGCATCTTTGGTGGTTCCTCTTAATCATAGGTTCGATTCTTGTTCGTAAGAGTTCTTATTTCCTTCTACTTGTATGCATCTAATAAGCAAATTGTGGGGTATTGACCAACTAGCGATAAATGGATGAAACATATTTGTTTTCACTCTCGATTAGTCTATTTTATAAAGCACATATCATGAAAATTCTGGAACACTGGTCCACAGCATTAAATGTTATTAGAACAGGGGGTGTGCTGTGTGCATTTTCTTGCTATGGAAATGAATTGATGGTGATGGGGTTGCTATGCTGTACTGTCATCAGTAAACAGAACATTACAAGAAGAAGAAGAAGGAAAGGGATGAGATGAGATGAGATGAAGAAGAAGATAGAGTGAGTAGTAATTAATTTATCACTCACTCCCAATTCTCTCCTTTTTGTCTGATAGCAGAGAGAGAGGTAACATGTTTGCCTCTTCTGTCACATCCACCTCAAAAGCTAGTCATTATGAATGTATCATTTCTGACTTCTCTTCATCTCTCTCTCTCTCTCTCCTCCCTTTATTCAGTCATTCATTCCCACATTTCTGACTTTCCTCTTCCACCTCTCCTTTTCATCACTCTCCTTCTCTCTTTGCCTTTATGTTAGTTCGGAGTTGTTTGGAAGTTGTGATTGTTAGAGTTGTGTTTGTTAAATACATGTATTATGCACAATACAATGTTTGGAAGTGTCAATTTGTAAAACAATGCATGTACTGTTTTGTGTAGGTCCCACCAACAATCACAAAAAATGATGCATTATACAATCTCAACTAAAAGTTGAGATTGTTGAGATTGTTTCTTTTAGATTTGTGTCTACTTTTTCTTTTCATTTATATCCCCAATATTTTTTGTTTTATATTAAAAGGTGAGGGTAAATGTGACATTTCCCTATAAAGTAACTTTATGCAAATAAATATATAAAATAGAATCTCAACCACCAAACAATGTATTGTCAAAATGCATCTATTGTATCAATGCATGTATTTATATTGTAGTGATTCATTACAATACAACGATTTAACATTCGCAACTTCCAAACGATCCCTTCTTTTTTTTTTTTACTTTTCGTTTTTATCTCCAAGAGAGGCAGCTGTGGTAATCTGGAAAATCTAGTGAGAGGGAGGGGTTCTAACTTCTAACCTTAAACCAGCTTTTGGGTTTTATTAAAGTTGCCAACTTTTATTAGCAAAAGCACATCTTTTGGGTTTTCTTTCTCTTATTTCTAGTTTTCTAACGAAAATTAAACACTAAAACGCTTAGAACTTGCAACATTGGCCATACGGGTCGATTCTTGAACATCGATCCAAGCTTAACCCGTAACTAGAAACAAGGAGGAGTTTGGGGGTAACTAGCTATGCATGAGAGATCGCCATCATTCATTGAAGAAGTGAGGAGGAAGAAGTACTACTCAGTGTCCATTAAACCATACCGTACCGGCAGTTCAACCACGAAATACCAGTATCAGAGGCTAAACCGATATGCGGTATTTATCGGTATAACGGTTGAACTACGGTTAAACCACGGTTTTACCATAAAATACCCTACCGCTGACTTTCCCGGTACGGTCTCCGGTACGGTTTCATGGACCATACTACTACAACACAAGCACATACACAAATGGAGGAATAACCAAAAGATAGGTAAAACATGCCATGTATGGGGAATTAGCAAAAGTGAAAAGGAAGCCAAAAACTCCCTATAAATGAGCAAAAGAAGTTTCCTGACAAGTTCACTTTACCAGCAAGCTCTCCATTAAAGTGGTTGTTAGAAGCTTTGAAAGGAACCTCTCCACCCTTAGTAGGAGAGTGATTTTCTTTCACATATCACTTTCTTCTGTTTTAGGGGAGGGCAATTAGTATGTCTGTGCACACTCTCCTCTTATTCAAAATGGGTTTCTTTCCCTACTGACTCTACCCTTTTCCTTTTATGGGGTAAGATCAAGCTTTGTCACGGTTCCCCGTCATGAACTAAAGTAGTGAAATTTTGGAGAAAGCAACATCAGTATAGCTAGATAGAAAGAATGGGGAAGAAATTTTGAAATATGGGTCTCAGCCGAAATCAAGAAAGGACGATGAGCCCATGTAATGAATCGAAGTGGGCTTCTGTATTTTGGACTCGTTTGCCTGTTGAAGCGTTTTGGGCCAAAATTCAATATACCGAAAAGGGAGACAACTTAGTATTCGTTATGGTCGAACATAAGCATGCTTAATAAAGGTGATGAAATTCCTGTGCATATATGACATCTCCCTCCCTAGTCCTTTTTCAGCCTTCCAATTCCAAGAAAACAAACCCACCCCTTATGAATCCTGTTCATCAGCAGTAACTGTGGTGGTTTTTTACTTGGGTAGGTGCAGTCAAAATGTATTTTTGCAGAGAATTATGGGAAGAAAGAAATAGACGAGAATTCCAGAGAGGGAGAGAGAGAGAAGTGAAAGGACAAAGCTGCTGACACCATTGCCCTCTCTCTGTCTATGCTACATTGCTAGTGTCAGCGAGGCGTCAATCATAAAGCAATCGATTGCAAAATCATTTCCCTCCCTTTCTTCCTCTCTCTGTTTTTCATTCTTTATAACAATAAGAAAGTAAATAAATAAAATAAATGGGGTTTCTTGTTATCAATTGTCAATTGTGTCTTATTCTGACAGTACTGACCTTTCGTCTTTGACCGTATCCCACAAAAACCCTCTCCCCGCCATTGCATTGCATTGACATGTCGACCTCTTCCTTGCCACGTGTGCCCAGATTTCCCCATAAATTCCTACTAATATCCATTATAATACTAATATAGATGAAATTGTTGTGCTATATATATATACTGGGTGTTTTTTTCTCCATTGGGGAGCCATGCACTTGCGATACATGCTGTTTGTTTGTTAGTCCAGCCTATTTATTATTGCTTTTGGTTTTTTCCTCTCCCTCTTTCTAGATATATATAATATATGAATCAGGATTTCATTCAGGATAATATATATACATTCTAGTAATGTTTTCTTAAGATAAAGAAAACAGGAAATGCATTTAGGTGGGGACTGACTGGTCCAAAGGAAAGGAAAGGAAAGGAAAGAAGAGAGAAAAGAAGGGAGGATCCTTCCTTCCTTCTGTATCAGTGTTTTGGATCCCGCGGGAATCCCGCCTTAGTCTGTGCGTCTGTTCTTTTTCCACATATATCTCTCTCTACTCCTCTGAAATTCTTTTCTCATTTCTGATGGAAATATCCAGATAGAATGATCGGCTAAGAAGTTTTTAATTTCTATTAAGAAGTGGGTTTCCAAATTAAAGACTCATGTAATGTAAGCCACCCATAATTGAAATATGATGACATTCTCGTGAATCTTAACGCATTTATCGTATTTGAAGTTTGCTGAACCAAAAGGTTGAGTAATTAAGTTCGATGATGGACCAAGTCACCGAACCCTTTGTACTGATTCAAATCCAAGGCTTCTCTAGGGCATGCAATCCAACGAACCATCCTTTTTTGTTTGTTTGTTTTGTTTATGATGATGTATGGTGCAAGTCAACTTGTTGCACAGTTTTGATGGGTTTTTAATGTTCTTGGGGATGGAAATAGGAATGGCAGAGGGATAATTTGTGGACAACTTTTTATGAGCTCCAGGGATGGGACTGTTTCAATAGGTTTTTTGCAGTGGGCATTTATTTTGGTTTATGGTTAGCCTGAATTGGGTGGGGATTGTGATCAATTCCTAGAAAGCATGCATTCCATTCTATCCATGAATTCAAACCCCAGCTAGGGAAAAACACAACCAAAGAACACGATATACAAAGAGATAGAATAGGGGCCAAATTGGTATGCTCTCACAGTTGTCTTTTACATTTCTCAATGTAAAAAATGAAAATTATCAATATTGTGTCTAGTATATAGGCATACACTTTATTAGAAATAACTAAACTTATCAAATTACCATAATCAAAAGATCTCGTTTTTTTCTTCTTCAAATTCAACAACTAAAATTATTGGAACATATTCGTCTCATCCAATACTATGTCAAAACTTTAATGAATCGACCAGTGTATTGGGTTGGACACAATGACACACCTATTCTTGATGGTAAAATGGGTACATGAAACGATAATACCATCAACGAAGGATTGGGGCCAGGATGATTATATTCAATTGATATGCAAGCAATAGCGAATTGCATTTTTGACTTGGCAGAAGAGAACAAGATGGTGTAAGGGATCGAGTAAGCATACTGTACTACATAGAAATGGAATTAATGTGGGCTAGCTACTCCATGTTTCCCACCATTGCCTTTTCTCTTTCTTTCCCAGACATTGCTTAGAAAGTAAATATTTGAGAGAAAGGTTGGAATTAAGAAGGAAGAAGCTAATATATAGCTGTTTTCCGACGAGGAAACTTGCGTTGAAATGAGATTAATGCACCTTTGACTTCTTTGGGCAACGATTACTAAGACACGGCTCACACCTCTTCAAACAAAGTTCGAACGAGGGTGTTTGATTGATGGTTTTGGGAACGAGATCTAAATTAAATTACTTCTACTCCTATGGAGGTTCGACGAGAGCTCCAAACTACGAACTACATCTATGGCTACATGATAGAGAAAAGGTAAAGGATAAACTTGACATGTGTGTCAGTTGTGTGGTTGTGGGACCCCTGTCTCTGTCGACCCCTCCTCTTATTTATAGCCCCGAGGAGGTAACCACCATAGAAAATCGCTTGTTGGATAACTGCTACTAAGAACCGCTCCCCCTTCTTCGGTAGAAACCACCTCTTGGATAACTCCCAAAAAGAACCGCTCCCTGCTTCCTCGGAGTGGTGGTTACTCCTTCAACCGCCTAGGGGCTTCTCTTGTAACCGTCGTGGGTCTTGGAGTGTAGCTTGCCTCGCATGGTCTTGTTCTGAATCTCGTGCCATGCTAGTCTTTTGACGAGCATGTATTGTCTCGCAAAGGGGGTCATGGTTCTCTTGTCTCATGGCCATGGACTTCTTACCCATGTCCATGGCCCACTTGGGACTTAGTCATTACTGATATAGTGCTCCACCACCACCCCCTTCTCATTCATGTCCATGGCCATCCTCGTGAGGTGGCATGGACCTCTCAATCATGCACAATGCCCCTCTCATGAGGCGGCATGGCCTTTCCAAACTTAGTATTTTCAATCATTTCTAATGCTTCTTGCTTCGCATCCATGGTCATCACATGACACGGCCATGGACCTCTTAATCATGCACATGACCCTTCTCGTGAGGCGGCATGGCCTTCTCAGACTTAGTATATTTTGGATCATGAGGCGACATGGCCTCCTCATTCGCGGCCATGGATTTCTCAGTCATGTTTGTGGCCCTTCTCGTGACACAACATGGCCCTCTCATGCTTACTATCTTTTCTTGCGTCCATGCCCCTTCTCGTGAAGTGGCATGGACGTCTCATCTTGTCTCGCGTCCATGCCCCTTCTCGTGAGGCGGCACGTGCTTCTCCTTGAAGTGGCATGTACCTCTTCCAGACTTAGTTTATTTTTTAGTCATTAGGCCTTGGTCATGGGGCGGCATGGCCTCTTCATGAAGTGGCATGCCCTTCTCGAGACTTAGAATATTTTTGACCGTATCGAGGTCTTCCTTGAGATGGCATGTGCTTCTAAATTCTAGATGAACATGTTTTTGTGTCGTTTGGTCTTGGTTATGAGGCGGCCTGGCCTCTTCATTCATGGCCACGGACTTCTCATACTTAGAAATTTTCATGCCATCTCGTGGCATGGCATGGCCTCTTCCGAGAGGCCCATGTCCCTTATTGAATCATGTCCATGCTCATTAATGAGCTAGTGACTTGGGTTTAAAATCAATATCCATAAGGCCCAATTTAAACAACATTAATTGTTATAATGGGTGTGGCCTTATAAACTCCTTGATTATCTTGTAACTCACCAATATGGTACAAGATAAAATTTATGGTGTAAACAATAGCTAACAGCTTGCTACGCAGTATTACTACTGCTGCTGAATTGATGCTGCTGTTGCTTGCTTGCTTGCTTACGTGAACAGCGTGAACAGGGACGGCACAGAGGAATCGAGAAGAACGGAAAGTTCAAAGTCTGTCATTATTTATTATTATTGTATTACGTATTATAGCATTAGCAGGGAATGCAAGTGATCGATCAAATTAAAGTATGATTGCGTTTGGATAAGTGTATTTCAAATGTAAAGTATTTGAAAAATATGTTTTTAAAATGTATGCATTTGAAATACTAGTAATTCAAATTCGTAATTTGAATACTCATTTGTAATTTGTTTATATTTTAATTTTGATGATTTTTATTTTAATTTCGAATTTTATGGCCACTTACTACAATTGTTGGTAAATTACAGTTTGGTATCCAAATTTATTTTTTTCTTACAATTTAGTACCTAAACTTTTAAAATTTTACAAAAAGGTCCAGAAATTTTGATGGTAAAATTATGTTTTGGTACCTTTATATGTTTTGCCTCACACTATATTACCTTCACTTTAAATATTTTACAAATAGGTCCAATATTTTGTTAGGAGGTATTTCAAATCACTATTTGTTGAAATGTATTTGAAGTTGACAAATAATACGCAAGACATGTATTTGGAAATCACCCCATGAATTTGGTATAAATTCAAATACCAAATGTAATTAATAACCAAATCATTCTATCCAAACACACCGTATAAGATTTAAGTTGTTTAGATGACATAATGAATATGTTTAATGATCGCGGGTTCTAGGGATGGCAATTTCGACCTGACCCATTTTACCCAACTTGTTTGACCTGTTTTGGGGCGGGTCCGACCCGTCCCGTAGGCGGTGCGGGCGTGAGTACTCTCATCGACCCGACCTGCCCTGTCCCGCCCCATTCTCGACCTGTTCTTGTCTAAATTATATGTAATCTTAGTGAAATTACTTAGGATTTTTCTTTTATTACATCATAATTTAGCTATAATAAAGTTCGTCGGCAAGTGGATTCCGATTCCCAAATTAGTGAAAACCTCAATTTCTTTAACAATTTAACTACATTTATCATAATATTGTTTGTTTTATTGGTCTTATAATAAAAATAAAGAATATTTCTAATGTTTTTCATATAAGTTGTATATCCATTGGGTCGACCTGATCCGACCTGCGACCCATGATAAATTATCCGACCTGAACCCGACCTGTCACAGGACGGATCTGGCTACCAAGAAACCCACCCCAGACCTGCCCATTGCCATTCCTAACTGGTTCAAGCCTTTACAATGATTTTCAATATCTTATGTTACAAACTCATAGAAAGTGAACAAAACATGAATTCATTGAATGGGTTCAGTAGGAAGGGATTGATCGTTAACTATTAAAGAAGTCAAAGAACAGAATATTTTGCAAGAAAATATTTTAAATATGTGTAGCTAAGTAATTAAATAGGAAGGTGTAGTACGAAGGAATTATTATTATTATTATTATTATTATTATTATTATTAGACGAAAAGCCAAAAGGCAAAGCAGTACTTCTTTGGGGGTAAAAAAAGAAAAAGAAAAAGAAAAGAGAAGGCAAAGCAGTACTTGCCTTGCATTGCAATTGCATGGGCTGTCACCATTACAATTTACACACATATATGAATATGACACAGTGTTCTTGGGTCTACGTGCGGGTCCCGCATCTACCCGGTAAACCGAAAATCAATTAACCACCTTTTTCCATGCGAAGCAAAATCCCCAACCCACCCAGACCCAGCCAGTTCTGATTGAACCCAAAATTTCTTTTCTTTGGTTCCTTTTTTCTTTTCTTTCTTGTGTCAACCAAGAGTACAACTATTGTACATGAATGTACAATGTACATGTATATATACACACACACATATAACGTACAAACCCTAATCAATCTTAAATAATAAACTAGTTGAGCAATGTTGAAGAGATCGAGTTGGGTAGAGACCGAAGGTAGTGCATATGTATGCTAAATGGTAGTTATATATTATATATAGTATGACTTAAAAAGAGGGTAGAAAATTACAAGCGGCGGCAACAAATTTCATCGTTGAACTTAAATTTTTAGACAAGGTTGCTAATAGCTCCATCCTACCAATTTTGAGGTATTAATATATAGATCGATGGTGCAGAAAAGGGGCACGTGGAAGTGAGAAAAAGAAACGTAGACGGTAGACCCAGACCCAGAATGAATGAATGAGGGAATAGTACTACTGCTGCTGCCTGGCCTGGCCTGGCCTGGGAACGAACGAATGAATGTGAGTGAATGAATGAATGATAGTGTAATGATGCCACAATAATTGTTTTGACATTCCAACCACAGAGTGAGAGAGAAAAAGAGAAAGAGAAAAGAAGGAACAGATGCATCAGCTAAAGTAAAAGCTGCCTGCAGAGCCAGAGAGTTAAAAAGGCGGAAGGAAGGAATTGAAGGAAGAGTATGCAAGGGAGGGAGTAAGTAAGTAAGTAAGTAAGTAAGTAGCAGTGTGTGGGGATGAATATATAAATGAATGAAACGAAAGGAAAGGAAATATATTTAGAGATGCAGCAGCGGCTGTGACGCTGATTGCACAGGGAGAGGGAGATAGAGGGCAGCCTAGCCTTGAGCCTTATTTCTTTCTTTCTTTCCCTGTAGCAGCTGCAGGCTGCAGCAGCTGTCTAGCTCGCTCGCTCGCTCCACCGCACGATGCATGCTGCGAAATAATGACAGAAACTTGGTTAATGTGGGGTCTTTCATCTTTGGATATTCGGATTATTGTCTACATGCTTTGGCTTTCAGGTATTTATATCATTATGGATTATCTTTTCAGGAATTTTAAGAGGTATTTGGGATTTCAGTCATAAGACTTATTTATGAGTTGTTTAAAAGAATTTGTTAGATTTATAGGGATTTCCTATGTTAACTTAAATTTTTATCCTGCTATAGCATATTTCACAGGTCGTGTAAAATAGAATAGGCATTACGTAATACTTACGTAACATATGATAATTTTACGTAACAGTTGTAAAAGTTTATTATGGCAGCCTTACGTAATAGATAGTGTCTTTACGTAATGAGTATTAACCTCCCGGTACGTAAAATACTAAGTCATTACGGAAGCCTTACGTAACGCTACTTATTTAACTATTACGTAAGAAATAGCTGTCGTTACGTAACATTTACGTAATGGAAGGTCCTTTTTACGTAATGAGTATTAACCTCGCGTTACGTAAAGTGCTAAGTCATTACGAAAGCCTTACGTAACGCTTCCGATTTAACTGTTACGTAAGAAATAACTATCGATGCGTAACCTTTACGTAATGAATGTGTATTTTACGTAACAGTTGTAAAATGTAATTACGGAAGACTTACATAGTGGAAGGTCTTTTTACGTAATGAGTATTATTATCGCGTAACGTAAAGAGCTAAGTCAGTACGAAAGCTTTACATAATGCTTTTAATTTAATAAGAATTAAAAATAAGGAAAGGTTAAAATAAGGAAAACCAACTAAATGTGAAAAATGAAAGGAAAAAAACAAAAAAGATAAATTATATATGAAGGTGGTGACCGGCAACCCCTTTTGCCATTTATTTTTTTCTCTTTTATTTTTTATATCAATGATTTAAATTAAGTTTGATATTTTAACGATTTAGATCTTTGTAAGTTATCTTGCTTAAAATTATACCAAATTACTGTAGAATGTCATAGATTTATATATTTTGTAATTGTGGTTTGGGTTTCATTTAAAAAATTATATTTTCTGAATTCTAGCCTTTTTTTTTGCCAAAAGCTCACTTGCATTACCAAGAGAAATAGATACCAATGTTTACAACCCACATAATAACCAAATCCGAAAATCAAAACCACAAACACCTGCAGGAAACAAAGAAAAAGCCTTTTTGGCTACCAAATGAGCCGCTCGATTGTTCTCCCTGCCTCGAAACCCAACTGAAAAACCTGTGAATAGCTCCCGGAGTTGAGAAATTTCGTCTAAAATCGCACCACCCCGCCCGTCCCAAGTCACCCGATCCTTGATTTTGGAAATAACAACTTGCGCATCACCCAGGAACGAGACTTAAGTTAAACCCTTCACAGAGCACCAATGAATCGCGTCCCGGAAAGCCATTAGTTCACTCACAAATGGATCTGTCAAACCTGCATACATAAAACCCTGTGCAAACAACACAGTCCCCGCTTGATCCTGTACCACCATCCCACCCGCAGCATGGGACCCCACCTTTACCGCACCATCCACATAACAAACATAAGGCGTACCAACATTCGTCTCTACCCTCCCGCGCACTAAATGAGGATGCACCACCCCCCCAGAACCCGACAAGTCCCCACCCATTCCCTAACCTGCATATGATACTGACGGAGCAATGCATCTGCAGAATACTGGAAATGATCAAAAACCACCCAGTTCCTAGATTTCCATATTCTCCAGAATAGCGCCACTATCTGCATGATCCTTGTCGGCTCAGTAATCCGCTCCATTATCCTTCTAAAGACCAACGCTATATTCATGCCATCCAAACCTTGTCGTTCCACCACCAACCCACTCCGCATCCAAGGCTCCTCCGCCACTCTGCAGTTCAGAAAAAGATGCTCCATAGTTTCTAGAGGACCCCAACAGACCGGGCATCGCAGGCAGTGCTGTCAAAGCCGAACCGAGCCGGTCGGCCGGACCGCCAAAGCCGCCACCCGGCCGTGAAACCGGCTCGGATCAGCTATTTAACCGCCACGGTTTTATACAGCGGCCGGCGAGCGGCCGAAGCGGTTACCCGCTCGAGCCGCTCAAGCCGGTCGCGCGGTTCGGCCGTTTGGTTTACCTTAAAAAAAAAGAAAAAAAAAGAAAAGACCAATCGTGGAATTGGGCAGCCAAACAAAACCCTAACTTTCATTTTATTTCTTCATCTTCGACCTAGAAGTTGAACAGACGACAGAGGGAGAGCGGCGCCACCCTGCCGCCGTCAACCATCGCCCCCGCGCTTCCGTCCCGTCGCCGCAAGCAGCGCGCCATCCGACAACGGGGTAATTCATCTCCCTTCTTCTTCTTCACTCTTTCCGTTGGTTCTGGGGATCTCTATGTTAGCATTTCTCCAGTGTGGGTATTATTAGGCTGTCGGTAGCGATTGATTTACTAGGTATTTGATTAGTGGTGGATCTAGTAGTCGTTTGTCTGATCTTGACGTGATTAGCGTATATTTTGAGATTTGCTGATAGGGGCAGCTAGTTTGCTTACGAAATGGACTACCGGTTCTCAAACGGTTTTTAAACCGTCTAATGCCGGCTGGACCACTAATGACCGAACCGTTCACGTTACCGGGTCATACTCCGGCTCGGCTTTGACAGCATTGATCGCAGGAGCTCTACCTCCCCTCTCTCGCGCAATTCTTCCATAGGAGGCAAAATACCCCTCTCGCTTAATGCTTCCCTAGTAGGCAAAATACGCCGCATCAATTCCCACAGAAAAAACTTCAACTTAGGCGGGATTGAAAAGCTCCACATCTTCTTCCAAAAACTCATATCCCAAAAGGACACTTCCTCCTTCCATCCCTGCAACCCCCGCTGAATCTGCATCGCAGTATGATACCCAGACTTAACAGAATAACACCCATCACCCTCCTTAGCCCAAATCAGCTTATCCTGCACTGGAAGTCTCGGCAACGGAATACTCATTATCCGCTGCTTAACTTCTGTCAGGAAGCACTGATCCAAACATTCTAGCCTTTCTTCCTTCCTAAGTTGGTTGAATTATTTTCCCTCTCTCCCTTCTCTCACTTATTAGTCCCCAAATCCTCCCGAATTCTCTCTCCTAGACCCGTGTTCTCTCATAATCTGTAATTTTTTTTTTGGTGAACCCCTAATCTGTAATTTTCAATTCTCTTAGTCATCTATCCCAATTAGCGACGCTCTAAATTCGGATTTTATTCCAGAAAGAAAGTATCATCATCATATTGATTGATCAAAACCGTTACTCTTTTTATCAAATGTGTATCATGAATATGGGCCTTCCAGTACTCGCCCTTGTGGTCTTGGTTTCTTTAAAGTGGTTCTCTTTTGGGTTTTATTGGGCCGGAAAAAGTCGTTTCTTTTTTTCTTTTCTAGCTAGCCTGGGGATGGTCTTTATTTCTTTGCTTCCCATATCCACACAGCAGCAGACTGACTTTGCGTCCATTGTGTGCTTAATTCCCATAACCACATTTATGGGGTTGTTCCATATTCTCTTCTCTTAATTCCACAAATTCTAATAATAAAATACCTCATACTTCAAATTTACCTCACACAGCACTATGATTTTGAATATTTGACCTGTGTAAATTAATGCCCCCTAATGCATTACCGTACTATCACACAATGACTTGATTTCTGCAAAATTATACTAAATAAATCCGATACAAACCACTAACGTATAGCCAAGATGACGATGAAGTAGGTATACATGTGTATCTACTTAGTGTGTCATACATAACTGTAAAGAACCAATTGATTTCAATAACTCGAGTTTGTTTTTTCTCTTCTTCATTCTACTTCGTTCTGCATTGCTTGTCTGCTTGTCTTTCTCTCCCTCCTTTATTCTTTCCCATATATGCTTTCTTTCTTTCTGGTTTTAATTTGGAAGAAGCATAAACAAGTATGATTTCATCTTCCCTGCTGCTACAGCTAGAGAACCTGATTCTTCTTCACAAGGCACAGACAGAAGTTGCTCACCATCATGACTCAACCAAAATTCTACCCTCTATTTTCCACACAGAAGATAAATGCATTAATAATCATACCCAAAATCATCACTACTACTTGCCAGGAAACTTGTAAAAAGAAGGTGGTACGTACGGGATTTCCTTTCTTTTTCCTTTTTTTGCATTGTGGAGGGGTGGGATTTTCATATTAGATATTTTTTTATAACATATTATATGTAAGGAGATCATAAAAATTAATTAAATGTTTGATTTATATAATAAACTAAACTTTTTATACTAAAGAGTGCATGTCATTCCATTTAATGTGGCCTGCCCAAGGTGAACTCCAAGTTTGGCCTCTTGGGGCTTCTTGACCTTGATAGCTATGGCTTGACGAACAACTTGCACTTTGCATCCATCTCCTTCTGCATCCCCAAATAATCAAAGGAACCCATCAACATTTATGTAGCTTATTGATTGTCCAATTTGATGCATAATTCTTCCTTATGAGGGCATCAAAAATTCCAAAATTCTAATCATGTAACTAGCTTAAAGAAGTCAAAACCTAAGAAAAAAACCATGACTTCAATAAGGTCATATCGACCTTTTAATAAAGTGAAGAAAATCGAAAACCTATAAGTTCAATCAGTGCAAACCTCAAGTAGAATGTCCTAAATAAGAAGTACTTCTACGCATTACTTATTGGATCCATCTCACTAGAGCTAATTACAAATTTGAAATCTACCACTCTTCGTCAATCTGACTTGTTGTTTCCCTTTTAGTTACTAATATAAAATTTGACCCTCCACACAAATGGGCTTCAATCAAAATTAAGGTCGTTTGCTTCAAGGATTTAGATGTGAGATTTGGTTCTTAAATCCAACACATGAACGATTTGTCCAAAAGCCATTGTTTGTTGAGCCAAAATGTAGGGTAGCAAATCCGTGGGGTCTACGGATGTGTAAATCCCACCTATTTACTTGGGATTTGAAGAAAGGAACAAATCCTTCATGAAAAATGACTTATATATCCCTTTATAATTTATTTATTCCAACTTTACCCGCCATTAGTTATTCTTTGCACTACTACAATTGCCTCTTATAGCTACTAACTTAGTCATGAAAAGTAATATTGTAGCTAGTAACATGCTAATGACTACATAATCTATGCCATAAGCTAATAACATGCTAATGACTACATAATTTATTCCTCATGGCTATTTGTGAAGGTCTTTGTCACACATTTATTTTGCCATAAGAGTATGATTATTTTGATTCAAATTTTGATTTGGATGACAAGTAATACCCTTTACCTACAAACTACATTTGTTGTTAAAATAGTAATTCTAACAAACAAATTTTAGCCAAAAATTGTAAGATTACAACCATATATTATGATTATCTACACATTTTAATATCTTGTGGCTACTAATTTTACGAGCTTGCTATAAAATGTCAATTTAAAAGCACAAATTAACAATATGACCAAAATAATAAAATTAGAAACACAAGTAAAGTTATATAAATCTAACATGAAGAAGGGTAATAAGGTAATGTACATCTTAAAGATATAAATCCATAACTAATAAATCCATGATCAAATCAACTAAGCAAACAATGGACTCTTCCAAATTCGTAATGCAACAAATCCTTGGGTTTTTAAATTAGAAAACTTTCATTTTCAAATCCATGAAGCAAACGACCCCTGAAGACTGGCTAGCTACCTCGTGAGGTTTTGGTTTTGTGAGTATTAGATTACCTAATGGTGGGCAAACCTTTTTAACTTTTTGTTTACCTCTCTACTAGGTGCATTTTGCAAGAAAGCTTTCTCCCCTTTGCCTATGGCTATATCCATTTCAAAATTACAACCCACCTAAAAACCCAGCTTATAAAAGGCTTTTTCTCTTGTAGTTGTTGTACTAAGCTAAGCTAATGACTAAAAGAAAAAAGAAAAGTAAAAGGAAAGAAAAAAGAAAATAAAGCAATTGTGTGTGTATGCCTTTGCCTTTTCAATTGTTCACTTATTCCAACAAGATAGTAAATGAAAGGGTTATTGACTCACTCCTACTGTCACTCTAGAAATTGGCCAAGTGTAACCACTTCCTAAAGCGTAGTATAGCGGGTTTGAGTTTTAATGTCAACGCGGGTCCTAGATTTGATGACTACTCGATGAATTCTTGGTATCTAGCAGCGAAACTTTAGTGCAAGTCCAAATTAACAAACAAACAAAGCAAGTTAAACGGTTGTTTTCAAGTCGAGAGAGGTCACCCGGATATGGTTCCCCCTAGACTGCAGTTAAGTCGGATTGCAATTTACCAAGTTCAGTTTTCATGAAAATTATATTGCGGAAGGTTCTTAAACAGTCTGAAGTCTCGACTAAAGGTCTCCAGACCCTCTCAATCTGAGTCTCCAGCGGGCGACTAACCTCCACCGGAGTAAACAGATTGAGGCCCTAACGAACCAAACCTCCACTACCGAATAGCGAATTGGCTCCTAGACTAAAGTCGCCAATTCACTACCTTCAATTAAGGATGCTCTATCAACCTTGGCAGATATTCTCATTCTAGGTTAAAGCAGAAACAACAGGAATTTGATCAGGATTTAAGTCATTCAATCATTCAAGCCTCAATCGAATATAATCAAATCATAAAATCTGTACTTGGGTTCATACAATCAGACCTAACATACAAATCTAGGGTTCCCCATACCCAGACGAATGGGAAAACTACTCCATGGAGAGAGAAGCAAAAGCATATTCAGACGCGGAAATCATACTGTGAAGGATGAGTTTCTGCTCCTGGTTGTCAATCGGCACTTCTCCAAGCTCAAGCCGGGCTCCAATGGTGATGAAGATCAAGCTAGGGCACTTGGGAACTCTGGTTCGTCGCTTTCTCTCTCTAGGAATCGCTCTGTCTCTCTAAAACTCGGAAATCTTGATTTTTGGCCTTCTTTTCCTTTAAAACTGCTGCCTGTCGCGATACTCGGTCGGGTATTTTGGTTCTCGACCGGGTATAATTGAAACGCGCCGTTTTGCCTAGGGGAAATCCCCGGTCATGGCCAATAATCCCCGACCGGGGATTTTTGCCTCCTCCCCAGGCCCCCTTCTGTTTCTCACGGACGCCCAAAGCTGCAAATCCCCGACCATGGCCAGATAATACTCGACTGGGTATTTCTGCTCATGGCCGGGTATTTTTGCTCTCCAACACACTTCAAACCTCACTTGCTCCTTTCGACCCGAATCTCGTTCCTTCGCCTCGAATCCAACGCCGGGCCCTGAAATACGACATAAATGCACAACCTCGCGTGAAATCGGCTTAAACCACGAGAATCAACCTCTCAAACGGCTCAAGAATAGGGGTAAAAACATGTGTAATTACTGGTCTATCAGTTATAGGTATAATATGCCCCTCTACTATGTCGTTTTATCAAACATGCCTCTCAACTATTTTTTACATCAAACATGCTCCTGCACTTTGTAAAAATGATCAAACATGTCCGTCTGTTAATATTCTCATCCAAAAACAGTCAACCACGGTCGAACTTTGGTTTTTGGGGGACACAAATGTCTAAAATATCACTAGTAATTTCACTTTAGAATTTTTTGGGTTATTTTGTAGAGCCAAATATCTATAATAATTTCACTTTAACGAGACCTAGAAAAATAAAATGGGGGACAAAACTGACATTTCCCCTCTCATTTGCCGATGTCGGGTCGTCTACATCTCGGTTCGACCATGGTTGACGATTTTCTTAATGGAAATTTTAACAAAAGGGCATGTTTGATCATATTTCCAAAGTACAATGGCATGTTTGATGAAAAAAATAATTAGAGAAATGTTTGATAAAAGTACATAGGAGAGGAGCATATTATACATATAACCCTAAATGAAACTATACTTGGTGAAGATATGAGATTTGTTTGATGTTCGTGGGGCCCACACAAATGGGATGTTTTTGGTGCGAAAATTTGTGGACCCCATGAATTATAAAATCTCACCTCATGATGTGGAATTTTGGAGGAGGGCAAAAATTCATGCAGTGAAATTACCCAAATAACCTCATCAATTTTTAATATTCTCTTTTTGTCCTCATGTATTTACTTTTATGTATTTGTAATTTTTGACCAACGCTCTCCGATTTTTTGTAATTTTTTAATTAAACAACTTGATTGCTTCATATGGTCATTACTCTTATATGACTCTTTGATCTGTTTCATTATATTAATGAAACCTACTAATTATTTTTCTTTTTTCGTACTAAGTGAGCGAGCCAAAGATTTATGATGTCTTTTCAAAGATAGGGAATAGTAATAGTCACATTTGTGTAAATTTTTTATTTAACCAATTTTATATGTACAAAACAATTCATACTTCATTAAGGATAGGAAGATAAATCCATCCTTTAACCAATAAATTAAATCCATTTTGAAATCCAAAAGGCAATCAAGTCATTTATAAAAAATTCAACACAAATCGAAAATAACAAAATCCAACATAATCATTTAATTCCAAAATCGAGATTTTTTTTCTAAATCTCTCAATTTTTAAATCCTTTCTAGCAAACAGCCTCTAACTTATCTAATTGGAGGGACCTTTTTCTTTCCCTTTGGTTTTTAACTTTCTCTGAGCCACGAAATCCAGAGGAAAGCGATATATCATTAATTTTTGATGGTGAATTTTAGCGCTTTTCCATGAAGCACTTCTACTATACTTTAAAGTATAACTTAAAGTTGTACCATAACGTTTAAGGTACAATTAAAGTTGTACAATAAGAGAATTTGACATTTAAGTTGTACCATAACAAGTTATATCGTACCATAAAAATACAACTTTAGTTTGTGCCATAAAAAGATTTAAAAAAATACATGTAAAACTTAAAATTGTACCATAACATAAAGATACAATTTCAGTTTGTATAGTAAAGACAAAAACTAATCCATACAAAAATTCATCATTTCCATGCATTGGAATGAGAGGAGATGTGGTTTCTTCTTCCTTTCATTTTTTGGCTTTTTATTTAAAAATTCTACCTTTCCACTCCTCACCCACTACCAAGCACAGCAAAAACACAACAAGATGATCAGTTGATCCTATGCTTGTATAATTACCCAATCATAACTAGGATGATCCTCTCATTCTTATTGGGAATGCTAACACATGTACAAACAAAACCAATTTCTAGGGCTTGTCGTCGGTTAGTTTTGGTTATAACCGGTAACCGATCGGTTATCGGTTAACCGAACTGCCGAATCTTTTTACCGACAACCGACCAAAATAGAGATTTAGGTTTCGGTTATCTCGATTTTCGATTAACCGAACCACCTCCAAGACCAAAACCATATCGGCCAGCCTCCGAACACTGATCGCATTTCGATTATCTCGATTTTTTGGTTAGTGGATAACCGGTCGGTTATCGGTTTAACCGACCCGGTAACCAAAACTCCACCCCTACCAATTTCTATCAATGCATGTGCCATTGGTAAATGGTTAGAACTTTGGTACAACTAACAAATCACTTGGCTAACTTTAATCTTTCTAACAAATGACTTGGCTAACTTTGATCTTTCGTACAATTTTATCACAATAGTTCCTCATCCATTTTTGTCAACTCGCCTGAACTCTACAATCAGAAATGTCAAATAAATTATTTAATTCACTATTGAATAGAGGGAGGAAGAGGTTATGATAGTTTGTTTTGTGTAATGTGCGTTGAAGTCAAGTTGAGGGTATATACTTGACATGATAATATGAAAATTATTTGAGGTATATTTGGTTTATGTAATCGTTTCTAATATGAATTTGGTTTAATTGACAAGTTAATATAGATTTTTTGAATGTGAAGAATGTTGACAATGTATCGAATGATTATGACGTTAGATATATCGAATCACAGGATCAACCTTGTTAATATAGATTTTTTGAATGTGAAAAATGTTGACAATGTATCGAATGATTATGACGTTAGATATATCGAATCACAGGATCAAACTTGTTAAAATCAAAATTAAGCGACCAATTTCTGAAAACTAATTTGGTCCTTCACGAATGCATACAAAAGCAAAGCTTTAGTACTTCCTTTGATTTGATTCTTCCTTCCTTCCTTTTAACAGAAGGTGCATTTCCATGTAACTCTGAAAAGTGAAAAAGAAAGATAGATAGGTAGGAGAGGGGGATGAAGAGGTTTGCCTTTGTATTTTTGTAGGTATTTTACTTTATTCATCTCTAACATGCACATGCAACACAGAAGTATGGCCAAGTCTTTTTTCCTTTGGGTGTGCTTTCACTTTTGCTTTGTTTCCTCTCTTTTATGGAAGTTAGGGACAAAAGTTACTGGAAAAAACTGTTCATTTTCAAAAAAGAAACTGGAGGAATAATGCAAAAGAATTTTCCTTTTCACAAAGATATGATATGCCAAAAATAAAAACCCACCCATATCTTCCTTTTGTCCTCTCAACATTCTTTGTTGGAGTTCTCATTCCTCATCAATCTCCACATTCAAATCAGCCTAGGATGATGAAACTCCCCCTTTTGCCCCCAAAAGAAAACCAAAACATAAATTAATGTTGGGTAGAGGAAACTAAAGCCACAAACTAACTAATTGTTCAGCAAAAACTTCAGTTATTAGAATTTCTATTGGTTTTATGTTATTGGAGGCGTTTATTATTTTTTTGAAAGATTTGAATAAGTTCAAGGTGAAGGTGGGGAGAGAAAACCAGTCTCCCCTCACAAATGTATAAAGACATCAATCTACAATATATGACTAGAAAAACACACTACTAACACTTCATTTCCTACGAAGGTGAAAAACAATACCAAAAAGAAAAAAATTGTGTCACGGGGATGAAATGAAGGGGAAGGAATTGGGTTCCTCGAAATGGTGACACCATGAGAGAAGTGTAAGCACAGAAAGAAGCAAATGGATGGCAAACTGCAGAAAGAAGATAAAATGTAAAAATATATAAAGAGAGGCTCTTTCTCGTGAAACGATGACAGCATAGTCCGGCCCAATAACTTGGGACGAAAGTAAATCGGCCCAGAAATATGGGCTCGGAAAGTAGCCCATTGGGTATCTATTGGCCCCTCGTATTGAACTAGGCTAGCTAAAACGGTCTTTTTGAAAGTTTGTCGGCCCCTACAGAATGAAGTGTAGAATTAGAAGACCAAATAATGGATCTCATTACCTCTTTGTCTTCTTTTAAGACATTCTTTTGTGTGGATAAGATTTTTTTTTCCAAGACATAAGCAAGTAAGCAACTACCATTAAGGGTGCATCTTTGGTGGTTTATAGCCTTAATCAAAGGCTAAATTCCTATTCATAATAGTTCATGTCAACCATTAGGGGTGCAATCTTTGGTGGTTGCCGCCCTTAATCATAGGTTCAATTCTTGTTCATAAGAATTCTTTTTTCCTTCTTTCTTTCTTTTCTGTAACTGTCAAAGAAAATTGTGGGGCATTGACCAACTTGCGATAAATAGATGAAACATATTTGCATTCACTCTTGATCGGTCTATTTTACGAAGCACTTATCATGAAAATTCTGAAAGATAGGTCCACGGCATTAAATGCTATAAGAACATGGGGGGTGCATTTGCTTGCTATGGAAATGAATTGATGGTGGTAGGGTTACTGTGCTGTACTGTCATCAGTAAACAGAACATTACAAGAAGAAGAAGAAGGAAAAGGATGAGATGAGATGAGATGAGATGAGATGAAGAAGAAGGTAGAGTGAGTAGTAATTAATTTATCACTCACTCCCAATTCTCTCCTTTTTGTCTGATAGCAGAGAGAAAGGATATAGAGAGAGAGAGAGAGGTAACATGTTTTGCCTCTTCTGTCACATCCACCTCAAAAGCTAGTCATTATGAATGTATCATTTCTCACTTCTCTTCATCTCTCTCTCTCTCTCTCCCTTCCCTTTATTCAGTCATTCATTCCCACATTTCTGACTTTCCTCTTTCACCTCTCATTTTCACCTCTCCCTCTCTCTTTGCCTTTATGTTAGTTCATTTTCTTCTTCCTTGCTCTTTTCGTTTTTATCTTCAAGAGAGGCAGGTGTGATAATCTGGAAAATCTAGTGAGAGAGAGGGCGTTCAGTTCTAACCATAAACCAGCTTTTGGGTTTTATTAAAGTTGCCAACTTTTATTACCAAAAGCACATTTTCTGGGGGGTTTTCCTCTTATTTTTAGTTTACTAACAAATACGAACTATAAAGTCTAAAACTTCCTAAGGACTTGCAGCATTGCCCATAAGGGTCATTTCATATCAAAATAGCTAGTATACTAACACAATATTGCTTCACATGCAGCGAGTATTTAACGAGTGAAGAATTAGGATTCTTGAGCAATTGATCCAATCTTAACCCGTAAGTAGAAACAAGAGGGAGAAATTAACAAGCTACGAGAGTCGTTATCGTCATTAACTCATTATTCATTGAAGAAGTGGGGAAGAAGAAGAAATACTACTCCAACATACACAAATAGAAGGAATACCCAAAAAAATGGGTAAAATGCCAAGAATGTGGAGGTAGCAAAAGTGAAAAAGGAAACTAGAAACTCCCTATAAATGAGCAAAAGAAGCCTACTGACAAGTTCACTTTACCAGCAAGCAAGCTCTCCATTAAAGGGTTGTTTAGAAACTTTGAAAGGAACCTCCCCTCTCTTAGTTTGGGGGGGTTGTAGAGTGATTTTCCACACATCCCTTTGCTTCTGTTTTAGGGGAGGGCAATTAGCATATCTATGCACTCTCCTCTTATTCCAAATGGGTTTCTTTCCCCTACCTACTCTACCCCTTTCCTTTTATGGGTTAAGATCAAGCTTTGTCATGGTTGCCTATCATTAACTAAAGTAGTGAATTTTTGGAGAAAGCAACATCAGTTTAGCTAGAAGGGGATGAAAATGAAGCTGTGCTTGTATAGTTTGTATTCACTTACCTTTCTTTCCCCCTCTCTTTATCCAACAAGAAAAAGAAATATGGTCTGAACAGAAATTCAAGGAAGGATGATGAGCCCATCCAATGAAGTGGGCTTATATATATGACTTGGAATGGTTTGCCTGTTGATGCGTTTGGGCCAGAACTACTCATCAACATCAAAGGGAGACAAATTTTAATACTTGGTTAACTAAAATTGTAAAATCGTAACCAAAATTATTTTGAAAAATTCAAATGATAGAGTATTTTACATTGAATTGTGACTTAATCGTGGTTCATGTTTGGACTTAATGAGTAGTAAATACTAAATAGTAATAGGAGCAGGCAGAGAAGAGAAGAGAAGACAGAGACAGGACTGGCCTTTGCAAATGGGCATGGTCTCAATCAATTATCCCTTCCTTCCATTCCCACACTCTCCTCCAAATTCCTCAATAATAATAATAATAATGAGAGAATTATGAAAACAAACAGAGATTGAAAACGAGAATTCCAGAGAGAGAGAGAGAGAAGTGAAAGGACAAAGCTGGCATTGAATGCTGTTGCTGACACCATCTCTCTCTCTCTCTAGGCTACTACTGGTAGCCGATAGTGTCAGCGAGGCGTCAATCATAAAGCAATGGATTGCAAAATCATTTCCCTTCCTCTGCCTCGATCCTCTCTCCCTCTGTTTTTCATTTTACAATAATAATAAGAAAATAAAATGAAATGGGGTTTCCTGTTATTAATTAATTGTCATTTGTATCTTACTCTTCTTCTGACACTGACTTTTCGTCTTTGACCGTATCCCTCTCCCCGCCACTGCATTGACATGTCAACCTCTTCCTTGCCACGTGTGCCCAGATTTTCCCATAAATTCCTACTAATATCCATTATTATACTAATGTATGCATACAAAATTATATATATATATTGGGTAATCTTTTTTCCCCACTGGGAAGCCATGCATTTGCGATACATGCTGTTTGTTTGTTGGTCCAGCCTATTTATTATTGCTTTTGGGTTTTTCCCTCCCCCCTCTCTCTTTATATATATGAATGAGGATAATATATATTATAGTAATGTTCTGTTAAGATAAATAAAACAGGAAATGAATTTAGGTGGGGACTTGGGAGTTGTCCAAAGGAAAGGAAAGGAGGATCCTTCCTTGTGTATATGTGTTTGGATCCCGCGGGAATCCCGCCTTAGTCCATGCGTTTGTTCTTTTACCACATATATATCCTCTCCTCTCTATCTATGTCCGTGAAATTCTTTTCTCAATGGAAATATCCTGTGACGAGAGAATGACCAGCTAATAGTTTTTAATTTTTATGACCGTATATCAGGGTTTGTGTTGGAGGAGCAAGTATGGGCCAGGGGCCAACATAAAAGGAAAAGCCCAAAGTATGGTGTTAGTAGATATGGGCCCAGCTAGAGGAGCTCAGGAAAGCCCATGGGGGCAAGGGTTTTGGGCTAAGGGGCGCCCTGACAAGGGCGCAGGTGGCCAGAGTGACGTGGGAGACAGGTGGGACCGGGTACCAGGCGAGGGGCGCACAAGACAAAAGTAGCCAACGGTCGAAAGGGTACGGAGGGCTGACTTGGTGATGTCATGCGCCTTGGTCCTCTGACCGCGGTGTCAGATGGTCGAGGCGCATGCGCAAGGAACGTACGGTGCATTTATGACGGGCCTGACACAGGGCGAGAGCGACGGATACCGGTCGATCTCGCCCCGAGTATAAATAGTCGAGTAGGTAAACCTCATTTACTCAGTTTTAGCTTCTCTTACTAGAACTGATCCTTCACTTCTCTCTCTAAAAGAAGGTTTCTCACTTGAGCGTCGGAGTGCTAACGGACCGCGTTGGTCCGCTAGGTACTTGTGTGGGTGCAGGAGGGCGCATATCAGGAGGAATCGAGAGGATCGGGACGCGAGGCGTGAGGAGGGGGGTTCCGGGCACGAACAATTGGCGTGCCAGGAAGGGGGAAAGAGAGATCAAGCTACCGAGCAAGTGAGTGACCATGGAGGCGCTAGGAGGAGTTGAGGGGGAAGGAGGACAGGCGGCCGCCGAGGCATCCCGAGAGGCGCCCGTGCTGTCGGGAGAGGCGCATGCGGGGGTTGACGATGGGGCGCAAGAGACTGCCCAATCTGAGGGCGTCACACTCACGAAGGAGCATTTGCTTCACATAATCGGGGAGCAAGATCAGGCGCTGGAGGCGCTCAGGAAGGAAATGGAGATGCTAAAGAGAGGGGCAGAAGTAGCGCCCCCTCTCGGGGGAAAAAGAAGGGACCGTGAGGAGGATGAAGAAGGGGCGTCCAGCGCGCTGAGGCGCACCGAAGACTTGGGCCACCTGACGAAGCATTTGGCCTCGGATTTTGACGAACACAATGGATGGGCGCCCCGGCGCCATGGAAGGTCATGGGGGGTGAGGCAGCCACTCGCGCGAAACATACTGTCCGAGCAAGCAAACTCGGTCATCCCAGCGCTCCCTAGCTACGACGGTACGACTGATCCGGAGGACCACCTGAACAACTACTTCACCAAAATGCAGCTGTATAACAGCTCGGACGCCACCCTGTGCCGCGCCTTCCCTCCACTTTCACAGGCGTGGTTTTGGATTGGTACCACCAGATCGAAGAGGGGAGGATCGATGGGTTCGAGCAGTTCGCGGCCCTTTTCCTTTCAAAGTTTGCCAGCCGGAAGCGCAGGAGTCTCACTATCAGTGCCCTATTTAAGGTCAGACAGCGTAAGGGCGAGGCGCTTAGGGACTTCTACGAGCGCTGGATGTCCGTGGCCATGGCGGTCAAGGACGTCAAACCCCCAGTCTTGGGATGTTGCTTGGACGAGTGCACAACCAGTGAGGAGTTGTGCCGGGCGCTGTCAAAACGGGACGTGGTGTCCACTGAGGATCTGGACCGGAGGGTGCAAAAGGTGATCATGTTAGAGGAGACATTGGCGGCGAGGAGGTTGGAGAGAAGAGACGTGCGCCCCGAAGAGGCAGAGGGGGGCCGAGCGCCGCGTGTACCGACTACCCTTAATCCACCTTCGTTTTACCCGGCAGTCGCGAGGCGTCCTGATCCGCCGCGCTTTGCGCCCAAGGGAAGTGGGAACTTCACTGAACTTAATGACTCGCTGAAAAATGTGCTGCAATTTGTGAAGGACAAGGGGTACCATATCCGTTGGCCGGGACCCATGAGAGGGCGCCCGAATGAGCAAAACCTCGATAGGTATTGTGAGTTCCATAGGGAGCGGGGACACCACACCGCAGACTGCTACCAGCTGAAATCCGAGATCCAAGGGTTGGTGGATAGGGGCATGTTGAATGACTTTGTGAAAAAGGATGACAGGGCGCAGAGGGCATTCGTAGCCCAGGAGGAGCAAGTGAAGGCGCCCGACGAGAAGCAAGGGTTGGTGGTCGATCAGCCTCAGGAAGGCGCTGCCTTACCACCACCCCCATTCGACGTAGAGCAGGAGGCGAACCCGAACCTTGTAAGACTGACTATCGAGGCCATCACGGGCTCCGTGGACTTGCGGCAAAAGTTGGAAGAAGTAGGCGCCTGAAGTCCGCCACCGCCAGTGCGCGAGAGGCCATACAAATACGCTTTAACGACGTGCCCGAAGAGGCGTGTCGGACGCCTTCCACGGAGGCGTTGGAAGTCCGCGGAGTGGTCGCCGGGTGTGAAGTCAAGAGGATGTTGGTCGACACTGGGAGCTCAATGGACGTGTTGTTTCTTTCTACATTTGAAAAGATGCAGTTGGCGGCGAATATGGTGAAGCCAGCGGACACGGTGCTAATTGGGTTCTCTGGGGCGCCGACTCAAGTACTTGGGCGCGTGCGCCTCCCCGTGACGTTGGCGACGAAACGCATTGTGTCACGCACACGGTGGAATTTGGTATAGTTGATTGCCCCTCGCCGTACAATGCAATATTGGGGCGCCCCTTGCTTGCCCTTTTTAATGGGGTAGCCTCCTCTTGTCATCAGATCCTGAAGTTCGTTACACTGGAGGGCATCGGAATATCAAGGGGCGAGGCCTCTGCGGAGGCGAGACTCGCTAAGAGGAGTCGGATGTATAATATCGATACGCGCCCGGAAGACCTGCCGAGGGCCGAGGCGGCGGATGAAGAGATACATGTACCTCTCGATGACCTGCGCCCTGACAGATGCGTTCGTGTGTCGGCACATACGACGGGAGAAGAGTTGGGGCCAATGGTTGACCTTTTGAAGGAGTTCGCGGACTTGTTCGCATGGAGCGCCAAAGAGATGCCTGGTGTGAGGGCGGAGGTCGCGGAGCACCGGCTCGCTATAGCGAAGGGCGTGCGCCCCATCCAACAGAAGAGGCGGCCAATCTCGTTGGAGAAGGAGGAGGCGCTGAGAAAGGAGGTAGGAAAGTTGCGAGAGGCGGGGTTCGTGGAAGAGGCCAAATACATAACGTGGCTGTCTAATGTTGTGCTGGTACCAAAAACAACGGGGGACTGGAGGATGTGCGTGGATTACACCAGCCTCAATCGAGTCTGCCCTGCGGATGCCTATCCCATGCCAAGGATCGACCAGCTAGTAGGGGTGGCTATACGGTCCGGTCCGGTTAAATTGGCCCAAATTGATCCGGTCCAGTCCGGTTTTTTTGAAAATATAAGGACCGAAGATTGGATTGGATATAGTCCGGTCTTGATCCGGTCCGGTCCCAATTCGGTCTTGATTTTATATTGAGATTGTGGGAATTTGAGTGGCCTAAGGCCTAAAAGGGTGAGGATTTGGTTAAGTTTTGTACTAAGTGCAAATGTTTGTGACCGTTTATGCAAATTACCCTTAAGTTTTGGGTGTTGAGCTCTCTTATCCGGTCTTTATCCGGTTTTTTACCTCAAATCTAAGCCCAAAGATTGGATTGGATTGTTTACTATCCGGTCTCGGTCCGGTCTCGGTCCGGGTTATACGGTCCGGTTTCCAGTTTTTCATCCGGTCCCGGTCCAAATAGCCAGCCCTACCAGCTAGTAGACGCGACCGCATACCACGAGGCACTTAGCTTCCTAGATATGTTTTCCGGCTACCACCAAATACCCTTATGTGAGGAGGACAGGGACAAGACGGCCTTCATGACTCCGTTTGGCAACTACCGCTACAAAGTGATGTCGTTCGGGCTGAAAAACGCCGGGGCCACATACCAGCGAATGGTGGACAAGGTGTTCCAGCATCAAATAGGGCGGAACGTGGAAGTGATGGCAATGGGGCTGGGCGGGGCGGGTACCTCAATTCCCATGCCCCGCCCCACGCTACTACGTGTCGGGGCGGGTAAAACCCGCGCGGGTACGGGGCGGGGCAGGTCAACCCACTCTTTCATGTTGTTCAAAAAAAAAAAAATACAAGTAAATTTTACTTTTTACAATAAAACGTAGGGAAAAACACTTTAAGAATGAAAAATATTGATAATAGAATGGATAATTGAGCCTAACAAGTTGAAAGATCGACTCTAACTAGTTGAAAAATAGTCAAAATAGGAGAAATATGTATAGATATTGTAAGAAATTGAGATAAAATGAGTCTAGAACGGGGCGGGGCGGGGCAGGGCGGGTCGCAAGTAGATACCCATGCCCCGCCCCACGCTACTGCGGGTCGGGTAATACCCGTCCCATCGCGGGTCAGGTCGGGTAATACCCGCGGGGCGGGTTGAAATTGCCATCACTACGTGGAGGCATACGTGGATGACTTGGTAGTCAAGAGCAAGCAGAGGGGGGACCATTTGTCGGACTTGCGCGAGACGTTCCAAGCGCTACGAGCCCACGACTTGCGTCTCAATCCCTTGAAGTGTGTGCTCGGAGCGGAGGCAGGAAAATTCTTGGGGTTCATGATCACTAAGCGTGGCATTGAAGCCAACCACAGGCAAGTGTAGGCGATCAGGCGTCTCCAGCCTCCCCGAACGCCTAATGAAGTGCAAAGTTTGAATGGGCGGCTGGCCGCCTTGGGGCGCTTCATACCCCGCTCGGCAGACAAGGGTGCGCCCTTCTTCCGGGTACTGAAAAAGGCCGCCCGGTTCAAGTGGACAGAAGAGTGCGATGAAGCGTTCGAGCGGGTGAAGGCCTTGCTGACAGCGCCCACTGTGATGACTGCTCCCAAGCGGGGCGAGATGCTCTACTTATACATTGCGGTGTCGAGGGTGGCCGTGAGCGCGGTCCTCGTCTCCAAAGAGCGAGAAGGCGGAGAGGAAAGGCCGGTGTACTATGTGAGCAAGGTGATGGCGGGAGCTGAGATGCGCTATGCACCCATTGAGAAGGCGGGGTTAGCGGTTGTCATGGCGGCGGAGAAGTTGCGTCCCTACTTCCAGGCTCACCCGGTGACAATCCTTACGAATTTGCCGCTGAGGAGCACGTTGGGGTCCATGGACGTGGCGGGTCGCATGGTTAAGTGGGCAGTGCAGCTGAGCGAGTACAACATAAGTTATGCGCCCCGACCAGCGATAAAGGCACATGTGTTGGCGGATTTCATGGCTGAGGGGGTTGTGAGCGCAGGCGGTGATGCGGAGGAAGTCTGGCAAGTCTACGTGGACGGCGCAGCAAGTAGGACGGGCGCCGGAGCGGGGGTGGTAGTTGTGAGCCCCATGGGGGTAACGCATGAGTTAGCTCTTCGCTTCTCGACCCTGAAAACCAACAACGCGGCGGAGTATGAGGCGGTGATCGCCGGGCTCCACACAGCTCGAGAGCTCGGCGCTCAGAGAATCCAACTCCGGTCGGATTCCGCGTTGGTGGTGAATCAGCTGAACGGAGTGTATGAGGTTAAGGAGGAGGCTCTGAGCACCTACGTCACCATGGTGAAGGCAAAGGGCGCATGGTTCAAGGAGGTAGAGTTCATGCATGTTCCAAGGGAGGAGAACACCCACGCAGACGCTCTCTCCAAACTCGCCACTGCGACCGACTTCGAGGAAGATAGGCAGGTCATTGTTACCAAGGAGCATTCTGTGCGGGAGTCGATCATTGGGACGGTCGTCGAGGAAACTGAAGGGGAGGGAAGCTGGATGGCCCCTATCAGGGCGTACTTGGTCCAAGGGGTCCTCCCGGAGGATGATAGGGAAGCATGGCAGGTGAGGCGGAAGGCGCGCGTTGCACCCTTATTAATGGGCAGATGTACAAGAGGTTGCACTCCGGTGTCTACTTGAGGTGCCTTACTGAGGCGGAGGGAAGACAGGCGATTGAAGAGGTCCATCAGGGGACATGTGGCATGCATGCGGGGGCGCGCGGTCTTGAAAAGGTGTTACTAAGGCAGGGGTATTACTGGCCAACCATCATGGCGGATGCAACAATGCATGTGACCAGCTGCCACCAGTGTCAGATACATGCCAATGACATTCACGTTCCCGCGGCGCCCATGCGGGGAAATGTGGGCGCGTGACCATTCTCCCAATGGGGCATGGACCTACTAGGACCATTTCCTAAAGCGCCCGGGCAAATGAAATACCTGATAGTGGCAGTGGACTATTTCTCCAAATGGATCGAAGCTGAGCCTCTGGCGTCCATTACCCAAGCGCAAGTCCGTAAGTTCACAAACAGGAATATATTCACGCGATTTGGTTTGCCGGAGTCCATCGTGACCGATCACGGAAAGCAGTTCGACTGCAAGCAATTCGTGGATTTCTGTGATGAGAAGGGGGTGATACTGCGCTTCTCGTCTGTGGCGTATCCTCAGGAAAATGGGCAGGCGGAAGCCGCTAACAAGAGCATCCTGCATGGGCTCCATACGAGACTTTTGGAGGCGAAGGGCAGATGGGTAGAGGAGCTCCCGAGCGTGTTATGGGCGCATCGGACAACGTACAAGGCGGCAACGGGCGAATCCCCATTCGCACTCACATATGGGAGCGAGGCAGTCATCACAGTGGAATTGCGCATACCTACCTTTAGGATGGCTAGTTTTGAGGCGCAGGTCAACGAGGGGGAGCGCCTGCATGACTTGGACATGCTCGAGGAGCGGCGTGACGTTGCCTCTGTCCGCCTGGAAGCTATGAAACAGCAAGTGGCGAGGTATTATAACAAGAAGATGCGCCCTCACCAGATACGGCGGGGGAGTATGGTGTTGAAGAGAGATTTCAGACCCAAAGCCAGCGATGGAAAGCTTGCCCCAAAGTGGAAGGGGCCCTATCGGGTTCGTGAGGTGGTAGGGCCGGCAACGTTCAAGCTGGAACGTATGAGTGGCAAGAGCATTAAACGAACGTGGAACGCGCAGAACCTTCGTGTTTATCACAGCAAGGAAGGCGAAGAAGTAGTGGGTTAGTGAGTGGCAAGACCAAGATGGAGGAGGAGGCAGTTTATTCAAGTATTCCCAAAAGCGCCCTAACTAAATTGCGCCCGTAGTTTTATTTTCTATTGTATTTCCAAAAGCGCCCTAACTAAATTGCGCCCGTAGTTTTATTTCAAAGTGGTTCCAAAAGCGCCCCGCATGTGTTGCGCCCGATGTGTTTCGTTTAGCAAGTGTTTTCAAAAGCGCCCTCCAGTTCGCGCCCTGTGATTATGACTAGCGTGTTCAACTAAATGCGCCCCTCAATTTGCGCCCTACGTAAGATGAAAGATTAGGCGTGTTAGTACTTGCTAAAGCGCCCTAAATTGCGCCCCATACTCGTAAAGCGCCCCAAAGTCGCGCCCTACGCAATGCGCCCTCAATATTGTGCCCCACACTTGGCTAAATAACGGAAATATGCATAAAGGCACAAGCAAGATGTTCAAGTAGAGTCAATGGAGCAACGTGTTCAAGAAAAAAAAAACTCCGCTTTCATCCCTTGCTGACTTTCACTCTTCAACGTCAACGTTCTCGTCGTCCGCCTCCTGATCATCCGCCTCCTGATCATCGGCCTCTTGGTCATTCACCGTCTGGTCATTCGCCTCCCCTTCATCCGCCTCCTGATCATTGGCCTCTTGGTCATCCGCCTCCTGGTCGTTCGCCTCCCCTCCATCGGTGGCGGCGTCCCCCGCGCCATCTCCAGCGGGGGCCGAAGCATCCGAGGCGCCTGCCTGACCCTCCATGACCGCGATAACATGCTCGATTAAAGCAACCGAGTCGAACACCACGCCGGGGTAGTCGGTCTGGAACTTGGCCCTCAGCGCCTCTACGGTCCCGATGATGACATTGGCCTGGAGATTCTTGCCTTGGCTCGACTCCAGATAGTCGGCCATCTCCTGTTCCAGCTGCTCGGCGGCCTCTTCGGCTTTCTTCAAATCCTGTTTGTAGCTGTTCCGGGACTTCTTCAGCTTCCGGTTGGCCTTCTCCAGATCTTCGATGGTTTGGCGGAGCACGTCCTTTTCGGCCAGTAGGGCGTCGCGCTCCCGCACAAGCGCGGCGCTGTCTTCCTGGAGCTTCTTCTCAGTCCCTTCCCACTCGGCCCTATCCATCTCGGCCTGCGCCTTTGACTCCTCTTCGACCTCCGCCCGGGTTCTGACACGCTCGGCCTCCAACTTCGCCTCCAAATCGGACTTGACCGCGTCCAAGTCGGCCCGCATGCGCTCTGCGGAGACAGCGGCATCCGATCCCTCTTTGGCAATCTTGGCGATTTCACGGGTGGTGGCCTCGCACAAGAGCATCATCTGGGGCGCATGGTCACGTACGTTCAACGGGCATTAGTAACTTGGCGGGGAAAAAAAAAATAGAAAATAAATTCAAAGTCATGGCATATGCGCCTTATAACACAAGTCCTTACCTGGACACTCATGTTGGTCAATCTCAACCAAGGCTTTGTCGAGATTAAGCCATCCAGGTGCTCAACCACCTCGTAATGCGCCCTCGCCATCTGAACAGAGGCGGGGACGTCCTTAGCTGCTCTGACGGGGTCGTCCACTGGCACCTTGACGAGAGGGCGCCGCGCTTGGAAGTATGGGGGAATCACTTGGCCAGTGTGCTCCCCAATTGTGGGCTCCATGAAACTTGGGGGCAGGCCGGTCTCTTTGGCGGTGGCGAACTTCGCCCGCTTCCCCTTATCAAGTAGAGTCACGCCCGCCCTCTTCCGAGAGCCGGCGGACGAAGGGGAGGGCGGGGTGCTCACTCCAGCGGCGCCCCTGGGTGTGGAGGCGGACGACGGAGTTGAGGAAGATGAAGCGGGGCGCCCCGATGGAGAGCCTTGGCCTCCCGCCTCGACTCCCGACGCCGTCGGCAAGGATGCGGTAACGCGCCTTGAGGAGGAAGCGCCTTGAGTAGATGCGCCGCGTCCCCGCTGAGGTTGCACCCTCCTCTGACGGGGCGCCTGAATGATGGGCGCGGCCTGACCAGCGCCCGCGTTCCGCAGAAGGTCGAGCCTGGATCTGTTCAGATTGGTCACGGAGGTGAAGTCGGTCCCTGTACCACCAAGCGCAATAACAAAGGGTTAGAACAACAATGGAGTAAAGTAGGAAAGCACAACGTAAAAGCAGAGGCGCAAAGATAGTGGCGAGCGCATGGCCCGTGAGTTCAAGTGGCGGAACATAGCATAATAGCAGAAAACACGCAGACAACACAGGGCGCATGGTCAGTACCATCGCCGTAGAAATCAGCGAGGACACGGGCATATTCATCTCCTTCCTCGAGGTCTATGGGATGTGTCGATATGGACCTCGCCATGGCCTACTCAGCATCATCAAGCGGCTCCTCCTTGTTAAAGGCGAAGCGGTTCCCCAGCGACCATTCTGAACTGAGGGGGCGCCCACTTTCAAAGAAGGGCACTTCGCGTGGTTTGACAAAAAAATACGAGTCAAACCAAGAGCGCCCCATCTTCACGCAACTACTGACAAACCCATACCCGAGCGCCGTGCGCCTTTGCAAACTCAGGCAGTTGTTACTCTTGGTCACTTTAAAAAATGTTTAAAAAGTTTAAAGGTAGGGGGGACGTGATGTCTTCGGCATTGATAGCGAAAGACGATGGTGGCTAAAATGACGGCGGGAGAGGCGCACGCAAGGGGACACGGGCAGGTAACCATGAAGCCTTCAAGCACTGGGTCGATGGGGAAGCGCTGGCCGAATCGGATGAACTCCTGGTACACGCCCACCCACCCCTCGCCACACAGCCCGACGCGAGCTTCGGGGGGCGCATGGATGTACCGCCAAGGCGCAGGCATTTGGGCGCATACGACAAGTTTCTCTAGTCGCACCCCCAACTGCTTCGAGGCGTGGTGGGGACCAGCCTCCTCCACAGGGAGTAGCGACGTATTCTGGGGCGCATGGCCAGGAGGCCACATCGAGTCTCATGGCCTGAATACATAGTCTTGGGGTATGACGGCGCCTGAGTCAAAGGAAGGGCCAAGGGGTGAGGCTAAGGGTGGAAAAAGAGGCGCGAAGGCTAAAAAATAAAAAATAAAATAAAAAAGGGGGCGGATTCGAACGAAGCGCAGGGACCCTATGTTCGCAACAACAAAGGTTCACAAACAGGCGAAAAGAAGTTAACGCTATGAAAGAAGAGGAGGCGCATATGGGTATACTTACGGCGTGGCGCGGCAGGGGCGTTGGTTGCGTCGCCTTCGACGGTCGCCCGAGCCATGGGCGGAGCGGAGGCTGCGGGAGGCGCAGCGGAGGAAGGCGCATTGGCGGCAGGCGCATTATCGGCAGGGACATCGGAGGCTGGCGCCGCAGCATCGCGGATGGGGGCATCTGATCCGGCGGCAGGCGCAGGAGTCTGTGAGGGGAGGGGTATCTGACGAGAGGACGCCATGGCAGGGGGGGGGGGCGTGTAGGGCAGAGCAAGGGGAAATTCGGCGGTTAGTGAGAGGAAGTAGAGAGAGGATGCAGGCGAATTGTGAGAGCTGTAGAGGGGGAGAGGGGATTTTATAGAGGGGTCCAAGGACGAAGGGAGGAGAGAGAGTGGGAAGGAGAAGAGGCTTCCCTGATCCGTTAGCGATTTCGAAATTTGAATTTTGAATCGCGAACGGATCGAGGGGTGGAGAGAGTGGAATGGCAGGAGTCACAGTGGCACAGAAAGAAAGGCGGAAGATGAACAGTCGCGGGGAAGAAAAGAAAAAAAATGGGGCGAAATGAAAAATAAGTAATAATAATAAAGAAAAAGAGGAAATATATACGAGCATGCGAGGAGGAAAGAGAGAAAGTACAAGGCAGGAGCAGAGGAGCAAGTTGCAGATGGGAAGGGCGCACGGCGTGGCATGAAGAGGCGCACGGAGGAACCAAGAGGCGCATAGGTGTCAAGAGGGAGGCGCACGAACCCTAAAGGGGGAGAATACAGTCAGGCCCCTAACCTTGGGTGTTAGGCGCCTAACTGGGGGGCAATTGTTGGGGGAGCAAGTATGGGCCAGGGGCCAACATAAAAGGAAAAGCCCAAAGTATGGTGTTAGTAGATATGGGCCCAGCTAGAGGAGCTCAGGAAAGCCCATGGGGGCAAGGGTTTTGGGCTAAGGGGGCGCCCTGACAAGGGCGCAGGTGGCCAGAGTGACGTGGGAGACAGGTGGGACCGGGTACCAGGCGAGGGGCGCACAAGACAAAAGTAGCCAACGGTCGAAAGGGTACGGAGGGCTGACTTGGTGATGTCATGCGCCTTGGTCCTCTGACCGCGGTGTCAGATGGTCGAGGCGCATGCGCAAGGAACGTACGGTGCATTTATGACGGGCCTGACACAGGGCGAGAGCGACGGATACCGGTCGATCTCGCCCCGAGTATAAATAGTCGAGTAGGTAAACCTCATTTACTCAGTTTTAGCTTCTCTTACTAGAACTGATCCTTCACTTCTCTCTCTAAAAGAAGGTTTCTCACTTGAGCGTCGGAGTGCTAACGGACCGCGTTGGTCCGCTAGGTACTTGTGTGGGTGCAGGAGGGCGCATATCAGGAGGAATCGAGAGGATCGGGACGCGAGGCGTGAGGAGGGGGGTTCCGGGCACGAACAGTTTGTTTCTAGTTTCTTTTACTTCAATTCCAGAAACTTTTCTCATGTTCAAGTAAAAAATATGCGTTCGAAAAAAATTAAGATAAAGAATATAAAAAATTCTTTATTGACAGAAGTTTAGTTAGTAAGATGGTAAATAATGTGATTGATAATAAATTAGTGTGTACAGAGTTTCAGAAACAAACCACTTGTATGGGTGTAACTATGATAATATGTTCCTTTTACAAAATAGAAAATTTCCAATTCTAAGATAAATTCTGGATTCTAAAAAAAATATGCGAGTTTCGGAGTGAGTATTTGTTAATTTTTTTCAACTTCTTATTCATTCTAAGGCGGCGGAGGAGCCGTTGCACCATCTCATGAGAGCCTCGTGCTTTAGTTTCAAAAGTTTCTTGCAACGAGAGTGAACAGTAGAACTCCCTCAAGTGGTTAGAGAGAGTAATTTTCTAGCTGCTTTAGTTGGCTCGTAGGTGTTTCCATCTTCCTTTTGATAGTATAACATCATGTATGATGTTTTGAGGATTTCTTTGTCCCATCGTATTAATATCATGAGGCGGTGGTGATTTGCACCCATTTTCGATAAAAAAAAATGGAAACAAACATATCCTTCATCTAAGTGTATTAATAATGGGTGAATCTAGTATCATATATAAGTCAGCTGACTATTCAAGTTGGTAAATTGGCAGCATCCTTGGAATCAAAATCCTGCTAGCTAGCTAGTTAGGCACATGATAAACATGTTTTGTGTTTTAGTACCATTTGATCTCTAAATCCTTGTGTTGTTTGCCTCTCACCTATATGTTCATGGTAACGTCACAGAACAATATAGAGGGGGGAAAATGAAAAAAAAAAAAGGAAAAAATAGAGGGCATTTCACAAACAAGGTAAGCAGACATATGAGAGGCCATTTTATGCCTCATCCCACAAGCTTTCTTTCCTATCGATAGTGTACGTACTTTAGGCTCTAGCTAGCTACACGACTGCATTTACATGTCAAAATTTTGACAAGAGAGTAAAAATGATTCACTTGAAATAGTATCAAATCTGAGCTACATGACATAATTCAATAACAAGCGGTCTAAGCCTCCTAGAGTGTCGTACTTGATCTTTGGTCTACCTAGCTAGTTTGGCTAAACAATTATCAAGAACATTGTATTTCGCTCACAACATAATCCACTGCTTCGTGTAACTTCATCAATCAATTTACCGTTGAAATGGTGAAGATGATTGCGAGCTTTCACCTATGTTTATAAGACTTAAGTCAGTTGATGAATTCACTAAGAAACTACCTTCTTTTTTTTTTAAATCCATTTTTCAAGCACGTTAAGGACTCTTGTAGGCCGCTCATAAATTAAGTTATGATAATGCTCTTGAAAATCTTAATGCCTTTATCGCCCCTGAAGAGCCTGCTGAACAAAAGTTGTGAAAGTTTGATGAAGGACCAAACCCTTTTGTACTAATTCAAATCCAAGCCTTCTCCTAGGGCATGCAATCCAAGTATCCAACAAACCATCCTTCTTTATTTGTTTATGATGATATATGCTGCAAGTCTACTTGTTGCCCAGTTTTGGTGGGTTTTTAATGATCTTGGGGATGGAAATAGGAATGGGGGAGGGATAATTGTGGACAACATTTTAAGGGCTGCAGGGATGGGACTGTTTCAATAGGGTTTTTGCAGTGGGCATTTAATTTGATTTATGGTTAGCCTGAAATGGGTGGGGATTGTGATCAATTCCTAGAAAGCTGCATTCCATTCTATCCATGAATTTAAAACCCACCAATTCTTGAGCTAGGGGAATACAAAAGCAAAGAACACGATATACAAAGCGATAGAGGAGAGGGGGGCCAAATTGCTCTGTCTATTACCCACAACTTCCATTCAATGCATACACTGCTGCTCTCTTTTACAATTCCATATTGTAGAAATTGAAAATGACCATCCTAGATATATTTTTCCTATAAGAAAAGTCTAGTATGCATACACTATATAGCCTATAATAAAAATAACTATAATTATCAGATTACCAATATAAAAAAATATCGTCTTTCATATTTAACTACTCAAATTATTGAAATAAATTCGTCTCTTCCTAACACTGTCTCAAAACTTTAATGGTAAAATGGGTACATGAAATTATTACCATTAACAAAAGATCGGGGCCATGATCTTTTTATTTCTGAGTGATATCAATGGAGGAAAATAGTTAAATTTACAATTCTATTCAGGACTTTTAAAAGACTTTAAAGAAGCCACCCAAAAAAATCAAAAGATTCTAACTCTAAACGAGACAAATACACGCTACTCCATGGACAACACTGTTTGCGGATCTAGGCGCCAGGTTGATTTCATTTACAAGCAACAGCAAATTGTATTTTGACTTGGCAGAAGAGAAAAAGTTGGTGTAAGAGATGGAGTAAGCAAATTGTATTTTTCCTTTTCTCTCTGTCTGGCCGTGTGTGTCTTTCTTTCCCAGACATTGCATAGAAAGTACAGACTGTGAGAGAAGGATGGAATTGAGAAGGAAGAAACAGCTAATAGCTAACAGCTTGCTTGCTTGCCTGCTTACTTTTTTTTTTTTATGAAGGTTTGCTTGCTTTCACAGCGTAAACAGGGACGACAACACAGAGGGAGAACGGAAAGTCGTCACTGTTGTAGTATTGTATTTTATTATATATAGCAGGCCATGCAATAATTAGAAGTGATCAAAGTATAAGATTTTAAGCGATAATTTAAGGGTTAAGTTTGAGCTATGTGATTGGAACATGGAAATTTTGAGGAATGAATAACTGGAGCTTGGAAATGGAAAATTGATTAGCAAAATTGTAGAGCATGGAGGTACTTTGATGGTCGATTTAGAGATCAAACAAGCTGGAAGGAATGTTGAAAGCATAGAAAAAAGGAGAGCTAGCGAATGTTTAGTTTACATGATTCAGAGGGGATCGTACTAAACTATATTTTAATTTAAAAAATCGAGTTATCAAGTTATCGTAAGGATACGAATGAAATTTATAGCATCATGTTCAGTGGCAGAGCCACATGGACCTTACCTCAACATTGTTTTTTTTTTTGAAAAATATAGTTGTGCTTTTGATACAAGTGAGTATGAGAAGCACAAGTAATATTAAGTTATACTACGCGAGTATTGTTATGTGATTGGATTGAGTTATATTTGTTGTCAAATTTGTAGAAATTATATATTTTTTTTTATTAGTGTTAATGATTTCCACTTTCGTACATATTTTTGCTAAAATCGGCATGAACTGGTACCAGGGGTGTACATAGGTCTGGTGGTCCGGGTTTAGACATTTTAATCACCCGACCCATGCACTACGGTTTTGGCGATATTTTTAAGTAAAAACCCAACCCAACCCGACACAAAATATGTGATTATTCTACACCATAAAAATATTTTATAACTAATTAAAAATTCAAACGAATAAACCGAGGTGAAAGGTATCAAAATTCACAAATTTTGTTTGAATTTTAATAAAATTTGATTTACTTCAACTTATGTCTAGTTTTTTCATGACATTTGTTGAAATAGGCTAAAAAGGTTGCAAATGAACGCATCCATAATGTGTTATTCTATTAATATTGTACACAAGAAAAATAATTATGTGAATCATAGCTATATTAAATATATGTCTAAACTTTAAGTCGAAGAATGCATTAGAGTAGGGAGACTTTAAGAGAAAAACATGGCGAAATATCTTAATTTTCTCATAAGTATGGCTATATACGACATAAATATTTTTTGGATACGAACTCATACCAATAATTGAAACACGGGTTGGGTCGGGTTCTACGAGTTGTGTAATCCAAAATCCAAACCCAACTCAAAAGAGGCGGGTTGTACAAAAGAAAATCCTCACCCAACCAAAACCTTCGTTTTAGCAACAAATACGGGTGGGTTAAGTCGGGTTGGACGGATGGGTCGATTTACGGGTGTGTTTGTTCACCCCTAAATGGTACTGACCCTGGTCGAAACATACCACTTACCAATCCCATATAAAATGGTTCGACAACCTTACTCTAACTCCTTGTGGACGCAACTCCACCGCGCTATACATATATACTACATTTTGGCATGACATGTAGAGATCACTGTATATGTACTCTTTTATTTAATCATACGCCCTACTGTTTGAAACGAGTGTTTAATTTTGATCACTATTCACCAGTGGCGGACCCACATATGAGGGAGGCGTGTCACCCAACACGAAAAACCCATATTTTTTTTGTATAAAAAATTTGAATATGGAATCTCCGACACACCTTCGATCATAACCAACACACCTTATTATATTACAAATTTTTTGTGGTCATAATGTTATTAAAATGTGTAAATATAGGAGTTATTGGACTTGAGACTAGGCCGTTAATTAGTTGGTTGTATAAGAGTAAACAATTAATTAGCTACTTAGTATGTAGTGAGTATTCATAGAGATTTCTATCACCTAAGAGATAACCTTAGTAATTTAATGAGAATTAAATTGATTTATAAGCTGGCTGAGTCAAACAATTAGATTGTGAATTTCATGTTGTCTTTCGCCTTAGCTTCTTCAATAGGTTTTTTCTTTAAGTTAATTTTCAACATGCTTTCTAGTTTAGTTATTACTTTCCACGTTAATGCCTGTCGACACCTTCCAATTGTCTGTGTAGGCAACATCCTCATTCTCATTCAAATTTTCACGTTGACGCTTGTGGCTACCCTTTGAGCTTCATATTCCAACTTTTCCATATTAAATTAGTGTTGACTTTACCTCTTGGAACCGCAAGCTCCCAAATGAAATTTCTCGTATAAGAGCTTAATCAAGAATGATATTTGGTATCATTTGAGGTACCAATTTATGAATAATTGTTTAGTTGTTTACATAAAAAAAAGTTTGATTTGCAACCTAATGGACAAATGTAATTAATAAATCTTTCAAAAATTCGTCATGGTTCATTATAAAATACAATGAAATTGGTGATTTTGATGAATAAAATGTTATATTTATTTTTAATTACTTTAATTATTATTTAATTTTTTTTATGGACCGACACACCTATTCCAAAATCTTGTGTCTGCCACTGCTATTCACTAATGCATTCATGGTTTACTAATAATATGCTATGTTTAAAATTAGCATGGTTGGTAGTGGTAGTAATTAATCCACAGCTGCTACCAAGCAGACAGAGTAGTGCCCCGAAAACACTAATTTTGATGCTAGCTAATTAATCCATGCGGCATTATCAATAATAATTAAAATTTGCTGCATCCATTCACTGTCTTTCACATCGTTGAGAGTAGAGCACTGCAGAGGTGGTGGGTTGGGTAATATGTAGATGGATGGTGCAGAAAAGGGACACGTGGAAAGGGATGAAAAAGAAACGTAGACCCAGAAATCAGAATGAATGAATGAGGGAATAGTACTGCTGCTGCTGCTGCATGGGAAGAGGGCAGGCATGGTGCTGCTGCCTGGCCTGGGAACAACGAATGAATGTGAGTGAATGAATGATAGTGTAATGATGCCATAATAATTGTTTTGACATTCCAGCCAGAGAGAGAAAACTAGAGGGAAAGGTGAAAAAGTGAAAGAAGATGCAGCAGTAGCTAAAGTAAAAGCTGGCATGCAGAAGAAGGAGAGAGGTAAAAAAAGGCTACAAAGGCTATAAGGTGGAAGTTGGAAGGAAGAGTATGCAATGCAATGCAAGGGATTGCAGAAGTGCAGCAGAGCAGAGTGTCTTCTTTTTCTTTTCTTTTCTTTTCTTTTGAGTTTGACACAAGGTATAGTGAGTGAGTAAGTAGCAGTGAGAGCGCGCAGTGTGTGGGGATGAATATGAAACGAAAAGAAATATATATTTTCACATGCAGCAGAGTAGCCTGGATGCAGCAGCGGCTGTGACGCTGATTGCACAGGGAGAAAGAGGGCAGCCTTCCTTCCTTCCTTCCTTCTTTCGCTCTGCTGCCTCGTTCCACCGCACGATGCATGCTGTGAAAACACACACAGTACGGCCTACCATCCCCGCCACTCAACTAAATTATGGAATACCACGTCTGAGAATCCAAGGAGACCCAAAATTAAATCATGACGGGGTTGGTTCAAAACGATCAATATCGTACGTACTAATGGAGTTACCCAATTTCAGCATTAGACATTAACCACCGCCTGGGCTAGCCTCTCCTAATTGTGGTAGCTTAAAAGAATTTATTTATTTATTTATTTATTTATAAGGTCTATTGTAATTGGGGTAGGATGATATTATTTCTAAACCCTAATCTTTGCTAAGCGGCCAAATTCTTTCCCTCTCTTCCTTATCTCTCATGTTATTCCCCAAGTTCTTTCTAATTCTATCTCTTCCAAACCCTACTTCTCGCATAATCTCTCATTTTCAATTATCTATCTATCCCAATCAGTGGTGTTTTTATATATTAGGTTCTATCCCAATAAGAAAGTATCAGAATATTGATTGACTATCACCTTGCTCTTTTGTCAAATGTGTATCATGAAGTTGGACCTTGCAGTAGTACTGACCCTTGTGGTCTCACTTGGTTTCTGTAAAGTGGTTCTCTTTTGGGTTTTATTGGGCTGGAAAAAGTTCGTTCTTTTTTTCTTTTCTTTGCTAGCTAGCCTGGTGCGGGTCTTTCTTTGCTTCCCATATCCACACAGCAGCAGACTGACTTTGCGTCCATTGTGTGCTTTACCCTTCTTTCTGCTACCAAGCTCTCTCGTTGCTTTTCTTTCTTTCTTTCTTCTTGCATTGTTGTCCCCGATATCTGTGTCGTCACCTTCATCATCAATATTTCAACTCCCACCGCAACTATATATCTTATCCTCCAAAGCTTTGATATATATATATTCCACAATCACATCTATACTAGGATGGTACGTAGACCTATACTATACGACGACTCGGCATTAGAGACTTGTTCTGAACAAACCTAGCTAGATTTGCAGTACTAGTTTGCTACCACATCAAAGACACCAAAAAAAAAGGTTGACTAACAGAAGGAAAACTTGTCACTAGAGAATTTTCAAAGCCCTAATTAAAGTAGTAGGTCTCGGGCCAGCAATCTGTATATAGGTACATTATATTAACGAGTTTATTGTTGAATAGTGTGTATATATGAGGTGAAGTGACGTGGGAGCCAATTTGCCGCAGAAAGAAACTCTGGTCCAAAGTTTCAATCCTTAGGGAGCTGGCTGTCCAGCTTCTTGTCTGTCGCCCAATCTCTTGGCATCTTGACAACGTTACGTCCTAATTATATCCGGCCAGCAACCATAATAACTAGGGCTAGAAGTTTGGTACCGGTATTTGGGATATACCGAATACCGTACCGAATTTGTCAATATTTGGTATTACCGAATACACGTATTATTTCTTGGGATTGGGATTCAATTTCAATTGTTATTCGGCATTAGGGATTACGGGATTGGGATCGTTATATACCGAAATACCGAACAATACCGAAATATAAGCTAGTGTGTATTTTATCCTCTCAACCAGACTCTCTCATTCACTACTACACTACCCTCAACTCTTCTCTCAACCTCCAATTCGTCAAATTAAAGATTACCAATGAAAAAAACTTGAGATGCCACCTCTACTCCATTCTCCTTATCCATATCCTAGCTCTAGCCAAACTCAAAATTGTTTGTTTAGTCTTTTTGACCTATATTAAACAATCAAATCTAATTTATATATTTAATTATTGATTATAAAGGTAATTAATTTCGTATTCGATAATACCGAATGGGATACCGAAGTACCGATTGGGATACCGAAATATTTAGGGATTGGGATTGGGATACCGAAATTATTTAGGGATTGGGATTGGGATTGATTCTAGGGTGTAATCCGGTATTCGGGATTTCGGTATTTGGTATTGGGATACCGATACCATACCGATTTCCACCCCTAACCATAACCACATTTATGGGGTTGTTCCACATTCTCTTCTAGTTATCCCTCAAACTCTAATAATAAAATATCTAATACTTCAAATATAACTAATTATGTTTTTGAATATTCGACGAGTGTACGTAAAGTAACGTAGCCTAATGCATTAGCGTATTATCACAAGGTGATTTGATTTCTACAAAATTATACTAAGCATATCCGATACAAACAGCTAACGTATTGCCAAGATGAAGAAGTAGTAGGTATACATGTGTATTTACTTAGTGTGTGAGACAAACCACAGCGGAATTAATACAAAAGGCCACCATATAGAGTAGTGGAGACAAGTTGATTCCATGACGTCTTAAATTGACCACCTACATCAATAATTGCATAACTGCCCCCATATTGAAAAATGAAAACTGCCCTCCCTCCCTCCCTCCATCTCCATGCAGCAGACAGATCTTTTCAAAGCAAATGTTTGGAGGGACAACTCACTCACTCTCCTTATGTTATGTGGTCTTTCTGTAGGCAGGGGATTTTATGGGCACTGTCTCTTTAACAAAGGAAAACAGAATATTGTGAGACGGATGGGAATTGGGAATTCAGTGATGAGAGAGAGAGAGAGAATATATAGACATAAAGTGGTGAGGGAGTGGTCAGAAGGTTTGAATATGATGCTTGGAAGGTACAGTAAGAATGGGGTCAAGCAACCACATTCAAACTGCTGCTAGCCTGCTACAATCTAAATTTAATAAAATTATGACAAAACCCATGAGGGAGGGAGGGAGGATATGAGGAAGAAAAGTCAGAGGAACAAGTACAATTATACTTCTTTAATATATTGGGACTGTTTAATTTGCATTATACACCTTTTCCCCTATACTACTACTACTATAACTACATATGTGAGGCTGTCTAAGCTATACATATGACTTCCTTGCATACATATATATATGCAATAGTTGCATTTTGGGGACTGAATATTTCAAGTGGATGGGTAATTGTGTGGACCAATGATCAGGATTGTTATTCCCTAAATTCACAAACCTACCTATTTTTGTACAATATAGTTATAAGGTGCTCTGCATGGCATACTGTTAGTAGGACCGTCCTGCGAATGTTATCCAACGACTGAGATGAAAGGTCGTCCACTTTATTATAGGTCCAGATCTCTTTGAAGTTTAAGTTAGTGGATTTAGTGTCCATTATATTGACAAGTCTATAAGATCTCTATTCAAGTGGGGCATTTGTGTTTAACAAAGTTGCAAAACTAACGAATTGCACCTATAGAATATATATTCTAATTGAACAAAAAAATGTTTCATATATGTGGTGGTATGTGTATTCGTCATTTCCTCAACTTATATTCGGAATGAGGAGAACACATATTAAATACATGTACATACATCTATAGAATATATGTTCAAATTGAAAAAAATATATTATATATATATATATATATTCGTCATTTTCACAACTTGTATTCAGAATGAGCAAAACATATTGTATACATAAGCCCCAACTTTCACTATTTTCTGTTAGTTACTTTTATATCGGAAAACCTTAGCAAATTTGATTTATATACTCTAGGTATTTTATGTCAAATCAAATAAGATTTGATTCATATGAGGAAGGTGCATGCAATAGGGAGGAGGAGGGTTTGAGATTTGGACTCATGTGTTGTGTTTGCTACCATTGATAGATATATACAGACCAGGGTTGTGTATTAATTTGATGGTTTCTGCATTCTAGCTAAGATTAGTGTTAGTGATTGATTATAAGGAAGGACAGGGCCTATCACTAATATTTTGCATCAATGTCAATAACTGAGCTTTGATTTTTAACCAATTTATATGTACTTATTAGACTTTGAATAGCTAGCATAATAATTATTTTGCTATACTTTTCACTCAAATAAATAAATAATGATAAATTCCAACTCTAAATTCTAATAAGTTGTTACGGGCTTATGGTAGATAAGTTGAGTTTCATACCAGATCCAAAGTAAACTAATTACTGGCGGAGGAGAGCTCCGTGATTTTTGTTAAAATATGTGTTAGGATTTCGACTTTTTTTTCTAGGACGGTTATATAATTTCAACTTTTTAAACTAGGGCGATAGTAATAAAATTAGATCAATATTTAGAAGTTCAGTATAAATATGGATGAGATGACATATTGATCTAGACAATGTGGGAAAATGACATTTTGGTGATGGATGGAATGACCATTTGATTTGTTTGCTATTCAATATTGTAGTGACAAGTTCCTGGAAAACTACAGTCTAGTTAATGGTTAACCATTTATGATTGTATATAGATTAGTTGCATTTGAAATATGCATTTAAGTAGTTTATATCATTTTTAAGTTGGGTTCTTTGTACGATTAGCCTAGATTTAGTTTAAGGCTGGAACTGGTGAACTTGTGACATTTGACACTTAAAAGCATTTGGACAAGTCCACAATAATTTAGCAATCCCAAGTTTCCAACCCAAATTGTCCATAGAAAAAGTGGGAGGAGGAAAAAGACTGAGTTGTGGCTAGGCTGAAAATTGTCTCGACCTGTCCTTAACTTGTTCTAACCCTCATTTGAAGGGTCGAGATATATTACTAATCCGCCCCTTTTATGTTCCATTCTATACCCTAACTGAATATTTAGAGTCAGGAAGAGTTAGGGAGGGTCGGGTTAGTAGATCGGGCCTAATAAACCCACTAATTTTTATAAATTATAATTTGGTACCCAAATTTATTTTTTATTACAATTTAGTATCTAAATTTTGTTTCTTACAAATAATATCATAAATTTGATGGTGAAATTATGTTTTGGTGCCCAATTTTTTTAAAAATTATTACTTAAATTTTTAAAACTTTACAAATAGGTCCAATGTGTTGATATGAGAAATTTCATATCACTAGTTGTTGCAAAATGTCACAGGGTCTCCCTTTTTCTTATTTAATTATTTCATTAATACTTGAAAATTATGTCGACGCCACCTCAGCATCGGATGCTAACTCACAAATGAAGAAAATGTTTGACCGTTGAATTTGACGGTCAATCCAAGATTCGAGCTAAATCTATTCATTTCTTTCAAAATATAGCTACAACTGTAATATTTAAAATTCATAAAAAATATTATTTATGCCAAACTTCGTACCAAACAAGATATTATCCCTTACTACAAATCAAAAAAGGGGACAAGAAAGAACCCCATCATGAGATGGATGATTGTCATTTTGGTATATGTAGTAGATGGATGGAGAAGGAATGAGATGTGTGTATGGGTGGTCGATATCGATGGGTTTAGTGTAGTACGTACATTTCCATCATTCATAATTCCTTTTGGTTTCTTGACCAACCAACATTTGTGTAGGCAGCTAATTAAGACCGCACAATTGACAGTTGGATCCCAACCCAATATATGCACACAAATTAAAACAACACCACCCAACATTTCTTCCTGAGGGACATAAATTATAAATTAGACCCACTCTATTTCTTTCTCACATGTACATTTTGTATCTTTTCAAATTAAAAACGTGTAAAAATCTAAAACTCAAATTCAGAGGATTTTTTTACTATGATTAGTTCGTCCACTAACTCTCCCGTAAGTATTTCTGTCGTGTTTGATATACCGGTTTTTATATTTTGATTATTTTTAATTCAAGTTTAATAATTAATTTAATTTTATATTTTATGAATCGAGAATAATTTTAAAATCATAATTCAAGTAACATTGGTTCTAATATTGCATATTGGATTGCAGTATTGAATGTGTAGAAACGATTTAGAATACTTAACGTATTATTAATTTTTAAATGAAGTTCCGACCAAGGAATCGGACACCAAACTAATATATAAGTAGGAACAATTTTGTTTCGAAAATTTTCAATGAAAATCCAAAAAGTAAGTTATATACCACTCTCTTGTCTCATATAAATTAAAGTTGAAAAACTCATTAGGAAAAGCCGAGAATCACGTTTTGCTAAAGCTAAAAGAGATTTTCAAACTATGTATTATATATTCATTATTAATTTACAAAAGAAATATATATGATTTTATTGGTGTACTCACTTTTTTGGTGTATGATATGCACTCACATCATAATCGTTATTCTGAACAGATGATTCATGTTAAAACAATGTTAACCATAATTTGTGACATCATGGATACGAAAACACACGAATTTGTAAAACAATCATTCAAGATTTAATTCTGATTTGAAGAATTTAGGGTTTAGCGACTGACAGCTAGGGTTTATAATTTGTTGTTTACAGTTAGGGTTCATAATTGAATGTTTAGAGTTTAGGCTAATTCATTGATTAGTTGGGATCCTATGTTATATAATCATATTAGACTAATGGTACCAATTCAAAATTCGATGTCTTAAGACTAGTTTTATAGTTGGATGCATAATATGCACTCATTTTTGTGAGGGCATGCACCATATAAGTCACTATATATATTTGGTGGCTTCTATAAATTTAGAGTATCGCATACCCTTAATAAAAAAATGTTATTGAATTCCTAATTAACTAAATCATAAACGCGAAACCCTAGGATGGTGATGTGGTTTGTTGCATGTATTTCGATGAATCATTACGTCAATTATTTTTTCTGCTTAAATTTTAATAATTGAGGAATAGAGTATAGTATCATATGCCAAGTTCGGTTAATTCAAGGTTTAAATAACATTTTCTTACTTTAAGTATGCGAATGGGATACCCCATATTTGTCCTATGTATGATAGAACTCCTTATCTATACATCTCTTTAGCTAGAGTGACTTCAAATATCGTCAATCCTCGACATCTGAGGAGCTGATTGTGCATTATAAATATTGCTATGCCAAAAGGATATCTTTTCCTTCCTTATAACTTTTTTTTTCATTGATGGAGGCACAAGGCCAAAGAAAAGAAAGAGGTGTTACAGGGGATGATTAGCAAAGGAAAGGGACGAGGTAACCACTCTTTTAGGGAAGGTGACTTATAGAGAGCCGCTCGACGGGTAGAGCGGGTTGGGTTCGGCCATGTGGGCCGGGTTGAGTGGCAGTTTTGTTATTTATTGTTAGCTTCAGAAACTCATAAAAGAGGGTTCAGTACGTTCATTTGAGATTAAGCAATAAGAATATCAAATCTCTAAATCCCTCTTTTCTCTGTTCTTTCCCAACTCTTCCTCAAATCCCTAATTCTTCTTCTCACTTCCCATCCTCTATCATTTGGTATCAGAGCCAACATGAGCTCGATACGGCTCTCTGATCTGGACTGGACCTGTGTGAAGCAACAGATTGATGCCATCCGGGTTGACCAAGCTCGAACCGCATGCAAACAGGGCAGGGAGGTTGTGGCTGCCGCGGCGGTGAGACGGCGAGAGGGGTCGATGGCTGTGGCGGCCGGCGATGGGAGGCGGCAGAGGCGCCGCGGCAGGGGGAGGCGCCACGGACCAGGGCGACAGACGGCGGGCCGTGGCGGTCGCTGACGCAGGACGACAGTGGCGGCGCGGTAGCAGCGGCGGGGCGGCAGAGGGAGACTCTGGGGGCCGAGGCGGCGGTTGGGCGGCGCGCATCACCGAGCGCGGCGGCCGTGGGATAGACAAGGGAAGGGGCGGACCCGTCTCTCTCTCTCCATTCAGTGATCGGGCTGCCGACACCGGGGACTCTCCGTTTCCGGGCTCAGGTTCCCGGTACCATTAGGGGTGGAAGTTTGGTACCGGTATTTGGGATATACCGAATACCGTACCAAATTTGTCTATATTTGGTATTACCAAATACACGTATTATTTTTTGGGATTGGGATTGTGATTGAATTTCAATTGTTATTCCGTATTAGGGATTACGAGATTGGGATCGGGATATACCGAAATACCGATCAATACCAAAATATAAGCTAGTTTGTATTTTATTCTCTCAACTAGACTCTCTCATTTACTACTAAATTACCCTCAATCACCAAAAGTGTCATTTAATTACATACAGATCATTCCATCACTATTAATAGTCGTCTCTCAACCTCCAATTCGTCAAATTAAAGATTATCAATAACAAGAACTTGAGATGTCTCCTCTCCTCCATTCTCCTTAATAATATCCTAATTCAAAACTCTTTTCTTAGTCTTTTTTTTTTGTAAATTAAACAGTAAAATCTAATTTATATATTTAATTATTAATTGCAAAGGTAATTAATTTCGTATTCGATAATACCGATTGGGATACCGAAATATTTAGGGATTGGGATTGGGATACCGAAATTATTTAGGGATTGGGACTGGGATTGACTTTAGGGTGTAATTCGGTATTCGAGATTTTGGTATTTGGTATTGGGATACCGACCGTACCGATTTCCACCCCTAGGTACCATGGCCTTAACCTTGGTGGACAGTGGCGCCACCCTGAACTTTATTAGCGAGGAGCTAGCCAATCTTCTTCCGCAGGCGCCAAGCTCGATGAATCCGATGGTGGTCTGAGTAGCAAATGGGGCACCTATGCAGTGCAAGGCCGTCTATCGGGAGCTTCCGTTCGAGATTCAAGGGCTGCCCATCAACGCGGATGTGTTTGTGCTGCCCATTCGCGGGTTTGACATGATTTTGGGTGTTCCATGGTTGCAGGGATTGGGACCAGTCACCACCGATTGGCGTAGCTTAACCATGTGATTCAAATGGCGAGATAAGGCGTGGTGTTTGCAGGAGCTTACCACGGCCCTAGGCCCAGTTTCTCTCCACGAGTGCGCCATCGGGGAGGAGGCGGAGTTGGCGGTCCTATGCCGGCCCGTGGCATTGACTGAGGACTAGGAGCTGGGCCCCGACCTCTAGCGGGTGCTGGCAAGATTTTCGGAGCTCTTTCAGACACCGACCACATTACCTCCCCACCGACAGGTTGACCATCGCATTCAGCTCAAGAAAGGGGTGGAGGCTGTGAACGTCCGTCCTTACCGATACGGCCACTCCCAGAAGGAGGAGATCGAGCGACAGGTGGAGGAGATGTTCGCGACCGGCCTGATTTGGCCGAGCACAGGTCCCTTTTCCTCACCGGTGCTTAGGGATGGCAATGGGTAGGGTCGGGTGCGGGTTTACCCTATACCAACTCCTAACCCGCCGGGTAAAGCCTTCTAAAATACCCGACCAAATAACCACCGGGTATGAAAATTATATAACCATACCCTACCCACCGGGTAACCACGGGTATTCGGGTAACCATGGGTACGAATCCTAAACTATGAACTTATACACATATATGCACATACATACTGTTGTCCATTAAAAATTCTCAATACTTGTAACTGTTCTACCTTCAACAATCCACACAAATAAAAATAGCAAACACATAATAATTGTTCTTACTTCTACAATCCACACAAACATAATAATCGTCTACATCTTCATCATCAATAATGGTAGCTAAACTCAATTTCTCAAACTAATCCAAATTTCTCAAGGGAAATTGACCCTTTGGTTAGCGGGACGGGTATAACGGGGTGGGTATATCGATTACCATACCCTTACCCTACCCTTTACTTTGAAACCGGGTATTACCCATACCCGCCCCTTAACCCGTCAAAGCGGGTAATTACCCTCGTTGACCGGTTACGGTCGGGTAGGGTACCCATGGTTACGGGTTAGATTGACATCCCTACTGGTGCTATTAGTTAAGAAGAAGGATGTGTTGATATGACTTGAATCGGACTATCAGCCGCTACGACTGGTAATCGGGGGTCTCACTGTTATTTGGGTTCGGGTTCTGGGCCTGGTCTGTAACCGTTTCCTTTGCCAGATTGGATTAGGTTTAGACCCACATGGAGAAGTACTATAAATACTTCTCATACTCCTCTGTAATCTGTAATCTCCTCGATATAGTGAAACTGGCTCTCTCTCGCCCGTGGACGTAGCTAACACACATCGTGTTAGTGAACCACGTAAATCGTGTGTTTGTGTTTTTCGATTCTCGCTTTCGTATTCTTGCTTTGTCGATTCCGGCGATTTTTCGATCCGTAGCAGCGCGTTTATAACAAGTGGTATCAGAGTCGCGGATGGAAATCAGGCTAGGGTTTTCAACTCAGAAGAATGACGTCGGTGAACATGAAGATCGAAAAGTTCACGGGGAAGAATAGCTTCGCTATATGGCAGATCAAGATGCAGGCTTTATTAAAACAGCAAGGGCTGTGGGGGCCGCTGTCTGCGAAACAGAAGAAGGCAGCGATCGATGACGATGAGTGGAATACCCTGGAGGAGAAGGCCCACTCGACCATCATGCTATCGTTGTCTGATGACGTCATCATTGAAGTCGCTGCTGAGAAGACTGCCGCGGGCTTGTAGTTGAAACTGGAGAGTCTGTATATGACGAAGTCTCTAACCAACAAGCTGCATCTCAAGCACCGGTTGTTCAGCTTGAGGATGCAAGAAGGTACGCCTTTGAGGGAACATCTCGAACAACTTAACTCTATTTTGCTGGATCTGCGTAATATAGATGTTCAAGTTGATGACGAGGATGTTGCCCTAATCCTGCTGGTTTCTTTGCCGAGTTCATATGAGAATTTCGTTGATTCTTTTATTGCCGGTAAAGAAAGCGTGTCGTTGGAGGATGTCGGGTCTGCTCTTCATACGAGAGAGATCAGACATAAGGCGTCCGGATCTGGTACAGGTGGTGAGGCATCGGGTTTGGCTGTCACAGGTGGAAAGGGAAAGAAGAAATCTGGTAAAGGGAATTCGAGCAAGAATTCCAAGGGTCCCGGTCCACAGCCAGGTGATGCTTGTCACAACTGTAAGGAAGTGGGGCATTGGAAGTACAACTGTCCCAAGAGAAGAGGGCAACAGAAGAAACAAGGTTCAGTTGTCGTGGTAGAAGTGGACAACAGTTCTGAAGACGATCTCACCTTGGCTGTAGATGAGAAGGCACATCGTGGTGATGTGTGGTTTCTAGATACTGCAGCCTCATACCATATGTCTCCGAACAGGGATTGCTTCACAATCTACGAGCAGATAGATGGTGGTAACATGGTCATGGCTAATGGAGCTGTCTGCAAGGTTGTTGGAATCGGGTCCATAAATGTTCGGACACATGATGGTTTGTTCTGTACCGTGAATGATGTCAGACATGTTCCACGAATGACAAAAAACCTGATCTCCTTGAGTCTACTCGACAGCAAGGGCTTCAGCTTCAAAGGAAAAGGTGGAGTTGTGTATGTCTACAAGGGTTCGAGGAAGGTACTGAAGGGCGTGAAGCGTGGGACCTTGTATGCATTACAAGGGTCTGTGTTGTCGGGTTCTGCTGCAGTTGCATCATCTCAGGTTCAACAGGAAGATATGACCACTCTCTGGCACATGAGACTGGGACATATGAGTGAACGGGGGATGCAAGTTCTATCGAAGAGGGATCTTCTTTGCGGGCACAAGGTGCATAATTTGGAATTCTGTGAGCATTGTGTGTTTGGGAAGCTACATCGCAGCAAGTTTCCCAAGAAGGGTATCCACCGGACGAAGGGGATACTGGATTACCTCCACTCCGACTGTTGGGGTCCTTCACGAGTTGAATCCATTGGAGGCAGCAGGTATTTTCTGTCTATTATTGATGATTATTCGAGATTTACTTGGATTTTCATGATGAAGCAGAAAAGTGAGGCTTTCACGAAGTTCAAGCAGTGGAAGACATTGGTGGAGAATCAGACCGGTAAGAAGATCAAGAAGCTGCGAACGGACAATGGTCTGGAGTTCTGTAATTCTGAGTTCAACGAATTCTGCAAGGATGAAGGGATTGCCCGTCATCGGACTGTTAGAGATACACCCCAGCAGAATGGCGTTGCAGAAAGGATGAACCAGACATTGTTGGAGAGAGCACGATGCATGCTCTCTAATGCTGGACTAGAGAGAAGATTCTGGGCAGAAGCAGTAAACATGGCGTGCTTCCTGATCAACCGTGGACCACACACAGGTATCGAGTGTAAGACTCCTTATGAAATGTGGTATGGTAAGTCTGCTGATTACTCTTCACTGAAAGTTTTTGGGTGTCCTGTTTATTATCATGTGGATGAGGGTAAACTGAACCCAAGAGCAAAGAAGGGTGTATTTGTGGGTTACGGAGATGGAGTTAAGGGATTTCGAGTCTGGTCGCCTTCTGAGCATCGAGTTATACTCAGTAGAAATGTGATATTTGATGAGAAGTCTATGTTTAACCCCATGTTGAAGGTTACTGTTGTTGAAGGTAGCAGGAATGTTGATAAACAGGTGGAGCTGCAAACTCTCAATGAGAGTGAGTTTGAGCACCAAGGTGGAGAAGATCAACATGATGAGGATGTCTCTGCAGAGCCAGAAATTTCAGAGTCCAGTGCACGAGCTCAACAGTCTATTGCTTCCGGTAGACCGAAGAGAGCAACTGCAGGAGTACCTCCACAGAGGTATGGCTTCGAGGACATGGTGGCGTATTCATTTCAGGTTGCTGAAGAAGTGGATGCAGGAGAGCCACAGTCCTATAGAGAAGCAGTTTCGGGTGGTGAAGCTGATCAGTGGCTCGCCGCAATGGGAGATGAGATGGAATCCCATGATAGGAATCAGACTTGGGAGCTAGTCAAACGACCACAGGGAAGGAAGATTGTTACAAACAAGTGGATCTACAAGAAGAAGGAAGGAATCACCTCTAAAGAGGGCATGAAATTTAAAGCTCGGGTGGTTGCACGAGGCTTCTCGCAGAGGGAAGGAGTTGACTACAATGAGATTTTCTCACCAGTGGTCAGACATACTTCGATCAGAGTGCTACTAGCAATAGTGGCACATTATGACTTGGAGCTCGAGCAGCTAGACGTGAAGACAGCTTTCCTGCATGGAGAGTTGGAAGAAGAAATTTACATGACTCAGCCAGAAGGATTCGAGGTTCTGGGAAAAGAAGACTATGTTTGTAAGCTGAAGAAGTCCTTGTATGAACTTAAGCAATCTCCGAGGCAGTGGTACAAGAGATTTGACAGTTACATGCTTGAGTTGGGCTACAGCAGAAGTCCATATGATTGTTGTGTATATCACAGCAAGGCAGAGGATGGCTCGATGATATATCTAGTTCTGTATGTGGATGATATGCTCATAGCTGCGAGGTCAAAGTATGATATCCAGAAGTTAAAGGGGCTTCTCAGTGCTGAGTTTGAGATGAAGGATTTGGGAGCTGCTCAGAAGATCTTGGGTATGGAGATTTACAGGGACAGGTCGAAGAAGAAGCTTTTCTTGTCACAAAAGAGCTACATCCAGAAGATATTGTCGAGGTTTGGCATGTCTTCAGCAAAGCCCTTAAATACTCCTAGTGCTTCAAATGTTCATCTATCCTCAGCTTATGCACCGCAGTCAGAGGCTGAGAAGGAGTACATGTCGAGAGTCCCATATGCTAGTGCAGTAGGTAGCTTGATGTACGCTATGGTATGCACTAGACCTGATCTTGCACATGCTGTTAGTGTTGTCAGCAGGTTTATGATACAACCTGGGAAGGAGCATTGGCAGGCTGTGAAGAGGATCTTCGGGTACCTTAAGGGTACACCTGATGTGGGGATTAGCTTCGGAAGTGATACAGAGTGCTTGGTGTCTGGGTATTCTGACTCGGACTATGCTGGAGATGTTGACACGAGGAGATCGATGACCGGTTATGTATTCACTCTTGGGAGTTCTGTAGTGAGCTGGAAGGCAACTTTGCAGTCGGCGGTGACATTGTCTACTACTGAGGCAGAGTATATGGCGTTGACAGAAGCTGCTACGGAGGGAATATGGTTGAAGGGACTGGTTAGTGATCTGGGTCTACATCATGATCAGGCAGTGGTGTATTGCGACAGTTTGAGTGCAATATGCTTGGCCAAGGATCAAGTCCACCATGAGAGGACTAAGCACATCGATGTGAGGTATCATTTCTTGAGGACAGAGAAGAGGATTAAGGTGAAGAAGGTTGGCACCGCGGATAATCCTGCTGATATGTTCACGAAGCCGGTTCCACATGGCAAGTTCCAACACTGCTTGGACTTGCTGAATGTCTTGAGTGGGTGACTCCGCCCTACGGGGCATTGATGGCGGGAGAGAGAGAAGGAGCAGAGTACATCAGAGATTTCAGAGGAAGAGGATTCAAGTCAAGGTGGAGATTTGTTGATATGACTTGAATCGGCTATCAGCCGCTACGACTGGTAATCGGGGGTCTCGCTGCCTGGTAATCGGACTATCAGCCGCTACGACTGGTAATCGGGGGTCTCCTTTGCCATATTGGATTAGGTTTAGACCCACATGGAGAAGTACTATAAATACTTCTCATACTCCTCTGTAATCTGTAATCTCCTCGATATAATGAAACTGGCTCTCTCTCGCCCGTGGACGTAGCTAACACACATCGTGTTAGTGAACCACGTAAATCGTGTGTCTGTGTTTTTCGATTCTCTCTTTCGTATTCTTGCTTTGTCGATTCCGGCGATTTCCCGATCCGTAGCAGCGCGTTTATAACAGGATGGGACTTAGCGATTCTGCACGAAATACCGGGCACTCAATGCCGCGACGGTGAAGGATCGATTCCCGATTCCGACGGTGGAAGATATGCTCGACGAGCTCCACGGACTGGCCTACTTCATTAAGCTCGATTTGCGAGCAGGGTACCACCAGATTGGGATGCAGGAGGAGGATGCGCACAAGCCCGCTTTCCGGACTCATAATGGCCATTATGAGTACTTGGTCATGCCATTCGGCTTGTGCAATGCCCCCTCGACCTTTCAGGCGGCTATGAATGACATTTTTCGACCTCTATTTAGACGCTATGTGCTGGTATTCTTTGATGATATTCTAGTCTACAGTCCATCTTGGGAGATGCATTTGCAGGCAGTGTTTGAGATTCTACGGCGCCACTAGTACCACCTCAAACCTTCGAAGTGTGCATTTGGGGTGCAGAAGGTTGAGTACCTGGGCCACATTGTCACACCACAGGGGGTCCAGGTGGATCAGTCAAAGATTCAGGCTATGGTCGAGTGGCCAACCCCAACCACTGTCTCGGAGCTGAGAGGGTTCCTGGGTTTGACCGGTTACTACCGGAAGTTTGTGCAGGGATACAGAATGATCGCCCGACCCCTGACTAACCTGTTGAAGAAGCGCGGGTTTGCATGGACATCATAAGCAGATACGACATTTCAGCAGCTAAAGCAGGCGATGACCACCACTCCGACCCTAGCCATGCTGGATTTCTCCCGGACTTTCGTGATTGAGGCGGATGCTTCGGTCCGAGGTATTGGGGCGGTGTTATCTCAGGATCGTTACCCAGTGGCCTATATGAGTAAGACCTCAGCTACATCCAAGGATGTTTGGTCTACTTACCAGAAGGAGATGCAGGCCATCATCACAGCAGTGCAGATGTGACGACCGTATCTTCTGGGCTAGAAGTTCCACATTTACATCGACCATCAGAGTCTGAGGAACCTCTTGGAGCAACGAGTTTCCATTCCCGATCAGCACAAGTTGGTCTCGAAGCTCCTTGGGTGTGATTATGAGATTCATTACCGGCCGGGTCCCTCCAACGTCGTGGCAAATGGGCTCTCGCGGCGTTCTAGGGGCGAGGTATTGGCAGCAGTGACAGGGTCGGTCCCCTAGTTCTGGGATGCGCTATGGGCTCTTATGGAGACCGATGTATACCTGCAGGGTTGTCGGGATACAACAGTCAGTGAAGCTCCCGGCCATTATTCCTTCCGGCAAGGGTTGGTATTCTTCCGTGGGCGCCTTGTCCTTCCGCGGGGATCTTCACTAGTGACGACCGTGCTGCAGGAGTATCATGACTCTCCATTTGGAGGGCATTCGGGGATCGAGCGGACGCTGCGGCGGATCCGGGCACAGTTTTATTGGCCCCAGATGAGCCAGGACGTGAAGGACTATGTCGTGTCATGCGATACTTGTCAGTGGGTCAAGGCGTCTCATCTGATACCGACAGGCCTCTTGCACCCTTTGCCGGTACCCAAGCGGGTGTGGGAGGACATCAATATGGACTTCATCGTCGGCCTTCCCCCCTCCGGAGGGAAGACGGTCCTGTTCGTCGTCGTTGATCGACTGACGAAATATGCCCATTTCATGGCCCTGGCACACCCGTACACAGCCCGGTCAGTGGCAGAGTAGTTTGTGATGGGGGTCGTGCGACATCACGGGTTTCCAAGATCTATTGTCAGTGACCGGGACTCCGTTTTCTTGAGCCGCTTCTGGTAGGAGGTGTTCGCTATGGTCCAGACCACACTGCGGATGAGTTCCGCCTATCATCCACAGACAGATGGCCAGACGGAGGTGGTTAACCGTTACCTGGAGCAGTACCTACGCTGCTTTGCCCATCAGCAGCCGAGGCGGTGGTTGGCTCTGTTGCCATGGGCTGAGCTATGGTATAAATCTACTTACCATAGGGCGATCCAGACTACGCCGTTTGAGGCTCTTTATGGAAGGCTTCCACCTTCCTTGGTCCGCTACCAGAGTGACACCAGCTAGGTAGATGCGGTGGATCGCTGGCTAGAAACACGGGATGAGGCCTTGGAGCAGCTCAAGGCCAACCTGGCGGCCGCCAACAATAAGATGAAGCAGATGGCCGATGCAGGACGTCGCGAGGAGGAGTTCGAGGTAGGGGACTGGGTTCTGCTTCGTCTCCACCCTTACAGACAGGCTTCCGTCTTTCGCCGTGCCTACCAGAAGTTGGCAGCTCGTTACATTGGGCCCTATGAGATACTACAGAAGATTAAATCGGTAGCATATCGTCTGCAGTTGCCAGCCGATGCGCGCGTCCATCCCACCTTCCACGTGTCATTACTGAAGCGATACAGAGGAGCGGCGGACCGGGTGGAGACAACAGCCACGCCGGTGTCAGTAGATGGGGATCTTGAGCTAACCCCCTTGCAGGTCATGGATACCAGATGGGTGAAGAAAGGCGGGCGCCTGACGGAGGAGAGCTTGGTTCTGTGGCAGCATATGGAGAGGGAGGATGCCACTTGGGAGGAGACGGCCACGCTCCGGCAGCGATTCCCGACATTTGACCTTGAGGACAAGGTTATTTCTTATGGGGAAGGGGATGATAGAGACCTGCTCGACGGGTAGGGCAGGTTGGGTTTGGCCATGTGGGCCGGGTTGAGTGGCAGTTTGTTATTTCTTGTTAGCTTTCTGAAACTCATAAAAGAGGGTTCAGTAAGTTCATTTGAGATTAAGCAATAAAAATATCAAAATCCCTAAATCCCTCTTTTCTCTGTTCTTCGCCAATTCTTCCTCAAATCCCTAATTATTCTTCTCAATTCCCTACCCTATTTTCCTCTATCAGTGACACCTCTCTCATCTTCCTGTAGAAGGATGCTGAGCTCACTTGGCGGTGTATCCAATTCATGCATACCGTAGGGATAGACAAGACAGTGCTTCGAGAGTCAGTCCGCGACTCTATTCCCTTCCCGGTAAGTATGAATTAGACTTACCACCCAGTCCTGAGTAATCTTGCGCCTAATAACCGTTAGGAGAATCACATGGGGTGAAGGGGATCTGTCATGTTGTTCACCAAGTGAATAGCCAACTGTGAGTCTGTTTCCAAAATGAATGGGCAATAAACTTATGTTTTCTCCGTAGTTCTCCACTTTATACTTGTAAATGCGATAAATTTATAAAAGTGAATGGGAAATAAAAGCACTCGTGAGCATACAAGTTTGAAGAGGATGTTTTAGTAAAGTTTTTGTCTCATTTCACAGCTTTTTAATCTAAAGAATTGCTCATGGAATGATATCTTTCTCAAAAGACGAAGGGAAAGGGCCAAAGTTAATTAAAGGAGGATTTTTTTGCTGTATTAAGGTAAAGCATACATTTATAGTCGTTGGTTTAATTATGATTGTAAGTGAATAATGTAATCACTCTATGGTATATAGTAGTTTATTTGCCGAAAAATCATTACTTAAAAAATAACGATTTACAATACAATACTTAAATTTATGACGATTGAGATGTTATATTCTATTTCATTTCTCACCATCATATCAATCTCCGTTGTTCATATACTCCGATGGGGAGAAATGTAGGGGCAAAATGTCGGGAAATGGAGCTAGGCTAGCAAATGTGAGAAGCTAAGCTAGCTAGATTGCCAAAGGCTTGAAATACTCATCTACACTTGCACTTTCTAACTGTGCAACAAACCCTTCTCATCAGCTCAAATCCAATGTTAGGTCATGGCCCTGTGACAAGATATCTGGGAAGGATTGCCTAATGCACGAGATGATCGACGAATTCGGGAAACACTCGAACAATTCATCTCTAAAAAGAATGGATAATGGAAGAGATTGTCAACAATGATAACTCTGGCACTCTGCCATAAACGACTCACTCATACATGTACTGAATACTCACAGGGAGCAATTCAAAGCCCAGAGTTCCTATGAACTCATCAATGGAGCTTGAGGTACATACAAAAATGAAGAATCTATTAACAAAACTCAGAGGATATTGCTTCCTTTCTTCTTTCTCATGGTCCCTCTTCTTCCCTCCCTCTCTCTCCTCTCCTTCATTCTGTTTCTTTCTGCATTGCTTGTCTGCTTGTCTTTCTTCTTTCCCATAACTGCTTTCTTTCTTTCTTCTTTCTGGTTTTTCTTTTGGAAGAAGCATAAACAAGTATGATTTCACCTTCCCTGCTGCTACTGCTAGAGAACCTGATTCTTCTTCACAAGGACTCAACTAAAATTCTACCCTCTTTACTTGCCATGAAACTTGAAGGAAAAAAGAAATGGTACAGGTTTTCCTTTTTTTTTTTCATTTTGCATTGGGGAGGGTGGAGATTTTCATATTAGATATTTTTTTGTAGATATTATATGTAATGAGATCATAAAAATTAATCAAATGTTCGATTTATATAATAAACTAATTTTTTTTTTTATACTAAAGAGTGCATGTCATTCCATTCAATGTGGCCTGCCCAAAGTGAACTCCAAGTTTGGCCTCTTGGGGCTTCTTGACCCTGAAAGCTGGCTTGATGAACAACTTGCTTCTGACCTTCTCTCATAGCTCATACATTTTGCATCCATCTCCTTCTGCATCCACGAAAAATCAAACTGAGAAATGTACGAAGTGGGTGAAACCCCAAAGGAAAGACAATGTACAAACTCAACCTAAAAAGAAAGAAAGCCCAACAAATCCAATCAATGTTAAACACTACAAACCTCAATTTGACTTGTTTCTTCCCCTTTGGTTACTAATGTACAATTTGATCATCCAGACAAATGGGCTTCAAAACTCAAGGCTCGCTAGCTAACTGAAGTTTTGTTTTTGTGAGTTAAGGCTACTAACCTAGCTAACCTAATGGTGGGCAAACCCTTTTAAAAAAATGTTATTCTCTCTACTAGGTGCATTTTGCAAGAAAGCTTTCTCCCCCCTTTGCCTATGGCTATATCCATTTCAAAATTACAAAAAGTAAGTCTCCCCCTCAAATATTTCACCACCTAAAAAAACCAGCTTTTGAAAGGCTTTTTTCTCTTGTAGTTGTTGTACTAAGCCAATGACTGAAAGAAAAAAGGAAGGTAAAAGGAAAGGAAAGAAAAGAAAAGGGAAATAAAGCAGTTGTGTGTGTATGCCTTTGCTTTTTCAAATTGGTCACTTATTCCCACATAAAAGTAAAATGACACCATACATATATAGAAGGATGTATATATATGTCAATATCCCATATGGTACCTCAAGAGATGGCAAACTTCCAGGGGAGTCCTTTGTCTTCCCATGCAACCAAGCTTCCCTGCTTCACAAACCCAACAGAATTGAAGGGAAGAATGTATATTATTCTCATCACTGAGCAGCAATGCATGCATGCAGAAAGCTAGCAAAGAGCTATGCAAGAATGAATGAAAAGAAGGAAAAGGGAAACAACCCATCATTGCTTTCTCTCTTTCTCATATCACCCTCCAATTTGGTTTCTCCTTTTACTCACAAATCTCTCTCTCTCTCTATCTCTCTAGTTGCTGAATCAATATTTTTAGGGGTAATTGAGAAATATCATGTCCAACCCAACCATGTGATATCCACAAGGAGCAGCAAAAGAGAAGGGAAAGGGAAAGGGAAATATCACAAAGGAAGTTTTTATTCAAAGGGCATATAGCTTTGGCACCAAGCTAGCTACCCATCAAATGAAACCCCATCTACACGGTTTAGCTTTGACACTAAGTTATCTAATTGGAGGGTCCCTTTTCTTTCTTCTTCCCTTTGGTTTTAATTCTCTCTGAGCCCACGAAATCCAGAGGAAAGAGATATATCTCCAAATTTTTTAAGGTGGATTTTAACCCCCTTTTTCCATGCATTGGAATGGGAGGAGATGTGTTTTCTTCTTCCTTGGCTTTTTGTTCAAAAAATTCTACCTTTCCACTCCTCACCCACTACCAAGCTAAACCCAACAAGATGATCAGTCGATCCTATGCTTGAATAATTACCCCATCATAGCTAGGGATGATCCTCTCAATCTTATTGGGAATGCTCACACACATACAAACAAAACCCATTTCTACCAATGTGGCATTGGTATATATGGAGTCAATTACATGAATGGTACCTGAACTTTGGTGCAACTAACAAATCACTTAGCTAACTTTGATCTTCCATACAATTTTATCCCAATATTCAATTCATCCATTTTCGGTGAGTACTTTCTATACGTCAACTCGCCTAAACTCTATAGTAAAAAATGTCAGATAAATTATCTAGCTATTGAATAGGGGGAGGAAGAGAATGTGATAGTTTTTCTCATGTAATATGGTTGAAGTCGGGTTTAGTATATTTAATATGATAATATGAAAATTCCAGTTAGTTCTGGTCTGCATGGTCGTGTCTAATATGAATTTGGTATCGTTAACATGTAATATAGATATTTTGGATGTGAAAAATGATAAAGATGTCTAGAGTGATTATGACGTTGAATATGTCAAATTACAGGATCAAGCTTGCTTAAATTCGAAATTAAGCAATCTATTTCTTAATGCTTCTAAATCTTGATGGCCATTGATGTAATTGGGTCCTTCACGAATGCATACAAAAGCAAAGCTTTAGTACTTCCTTTGATTTGATTCTTCCTTCCTTCCTTTTAACAGAGAAGATGCATTTCCATGCAACTCTGAAAAAGAGAGAGATAGATAGGGGAGGGGGAGGAAGAGGTTTATGCCTTTGTGTTTTTGCTGTATTTTACTTTATTCATCTCTAACATGCACATGCAACACAGAAGTATGGCAAAGTCTTTTTTATTTCTTTGGGTGGGCTTTCACTTTAGCTTTGTTTCCTTTCTTTTTTGGAAGTTAGGGACAAAAGTTAATGGACAAAAGTGTTCATTTTCAAAAGAGAAACTGGAGGAATATAGAGAAGAAGTATATTAACAAGAGAATTTTCCTTTTCACAAAGATATGATATGCCAAAAATAAAAACCCACCCATATCTTCCTTTTGTCCTCTCAACATTCTTTGTTGGAGTTCTCATTCCTCATCAATCTCCACATTCAAATCAGCCTAGGATGATGAAACTCCCCTTTTTCCCCCAAAAGAAAACCAAAAACAAAAATTCATGTTGGGTAGAGAAAACTAAAGCCACAAATTAACTAATTATTCAGCAACATCTTCATTTATTGGAATCTATGTTGATTTTATATTATTGGAGACGTTTATTTTTATTTTATTTTTAAGTATGGTATTAGAGTTTTCATAAACCGGGAACTTTTGTATTCGAATTATGGCATCCCTAATATTGATATGTTGATGCACATCATAACGTATTGCGGGTCTTTACCGACTTTAAGATTAATGCTCTTCTGTATGGCTTAAGAAACTGTGTAAAATCTGTTGGTGAAATCTTATACCATTTTAAGTTATTGGAATAAACTAGATTTTTGGACTAGACTTCTAAAAGTCTCAGAACTTCATTTTGATCATTGTTTTTGTTGTTGTTATTATGCTTTCCGTCTTATTTAGCTTAGTATGCACACCTAAAATCAAATGCAATTCACCATAATACATATACAAATAATATGCATGTATTATTCATTAAAAAAAAAGTTGTATCTATATGTATGTATCAAATGCATTGTTCTTCACTAGTCCACTAAAGTAGACGTAGGAAAGAATAAGGGGCAACTGACCTAGAAGAATTGCTCCAAAGCGCTTGGTGATGATAGTCCTTCTCGTGCTGGTGCCCGACGGCATTACTAGCGCCGCCGCCTGATCTTCCCGGCTGCTGCAGCATCGACATTACTTCCGGTGGTGGTCGCCGCGACGACGACGAGTTCTGATGTATGTCCAGCATCAAATCTTCTGAAGTATTGTCCCCAGAAGACCCGTTGTCAAGCACGTCCGATTGCCCTGCATTATTATATTAACAATTAAAATCAAAGACCCAATTAGTTGATAATCACCGTTATTAATGTTGAATTGGATAGGCTTGATCGTTAATTAACCTGACGTGGCAGCTGCTCTGTCAGTGGTCTTCACTGTCCGGTACATCTGCCACCAATCAACAAATTTACCTCCATTATTTTATCAATCAACAAACGAGATAGAGAAACAAAGAGAATTTAATTTTAACCCGCATTGTTTATAACAAGGTAAAAAACCCCTCATAATACGCTAACCTTATCGTACGCTCGCTCTAGTCGCTACTAGTCCAATCCATTGAGGTTTAAAAAAGTGGCGTACAACATTAGTTGGTGTTTGCGAACAATGACAACAAGAAGGAAAAAATTGTGTCACGGGGATCAAGTGAAGGGGGAAGGGAATTGGGTTTCCTCGAAATGGTGAGACCATGAGAGTGAAAGTTAATGAATTAAGAAGTGAAAGTAGAGAAAGAAAGAAAGCAAATGGATGGCAAACTGCAGAAGGCTGTGTTATTAATGGGAAATCTTAGCATAAATGCCTGCCTGAAGCAGCTCTCTTCCCACCACTTGGTTGCATGCATGAATGTGTGTATATGAATGGGATAGATGCTGGTGAATAGAGAGAAGGAAGATAACTACATCATGGGTTCTGACCAGAGATAAAAAAAAAAAAAACAGATGCTATGAAAAAGGAAACTGTAAAAAAATAAAATAGAGAAGGTGGGTTGAAAACCAAACCATGGTTAAAGAGAGAGGAGAGTTGTCTCTGGTTAAAGAGAGAGAGAAGAGGAGAAGGATATATGATTGAGAAATGATGGTGTTTTTTGTACTTTTGGTTTTGGGTTTTCAATGCCTATTCCTTCCCACAGCTTTTTCCCCCTCTCTCACTCACTCCCATCTGTGTAAGAAACCCTTCTTCCCAAACCCAATTCAGGTGAGAGATATTGTTCAAAAAAATAAAATGAATTATAAAATAAACAGTAGATTGTCTTCCTATGACAATGTGGTGTAAGATTGTATTGTCTTGGCCTGGCTATGACTTGTTGCAATATAATAATATTAGTTAGTATATATAGAGATGGGCAAAAAAAAAAAGCAGAATTTTGACTTGTTTATACAATTATTTGAGAATTTTTTTCCATTGGGTGGGTTTGTCTTACTTGATTATTTCTGAAATCGATGACTCTCCTCTTTCTCTTCCTATTCCTATTCCCTTCTCTGTCCTTCTTCTCTGTGCATGTCTCAGTTTAGTGACTTCACTTTTCATTTCAAGGTTTCTTTTCGTTAAACAAATGGGAGAGAGACTGAGAGAGAGAGAGAGAGCAGGCAAGGAAGGAAGACTTTGGGGTTCAATCTCCAAAGCAGAAATGGTGTAAGAAAGAGAAGAGGAAGAAGAAGAAGAAGGAAGGTAGCAGCATGGTCAGATCTAGTGGCAAAAGAAGAGCTAAAGGAAGGAAGGGATTGTTTGTTTGCTTGCTTGTTTAGAGAACACCCTTCTTCCTCTACTAATAACAATAAAAGAACTCACTTATTCACTTCACTCACTCTGCTGCCTGCAGAGCAAGAAGAAGGAAGAAGAAGGAAAGAAAATAATAAAACAACCAAAGGAGAAGCCTTGGAATTTGTGATCTTTTGCATTTAAACCCTTCCTTCTTCCCACCTAGCTTAGCTAGCCAGCTCTCCATTTACAATCTCAAATTATTCCCCCCCTTTTCATTATGGCTAGGTGTATTATTATACACTACCACCACAATCTTCTCCTCCCTCTTCTTCTTCTTCAAAATATAATATACTATTATAATATTAATCTGTTAATTAAAACCTTGAGTACTTGTAGCCTACCTCTACTACATACTAACACCAAAACAAAAAAAAAAAAAAAAACACAGACCCAATGTGATGATGATGAAAATAATGATAAGCAGCAGTTTGGTTGATTAATTAATTAATTAATTAAGTTACCTGCAAATGGGATTTAACATGAGCCAAGGTGAGGTCTTTGACATCCATGAGCTCCAACACCGATTTGGGCGTCGCCCCTTTCATTTTCCAGATTATGGGTATTAATCAGCCGATTAAAAAGTGGAGAAAAAACGATTAAAGGGAAGAGCTTTGTAACACTCACTCTCGTGGCCGCCGAGGAGCTCGACGGCGTGGACGAAGCGGGCGTGGAGGGTGGTGGTCCACCGCATCCGGGGAGCCCTCATGCTCCTCTTCGCCGGAAACCGCGACATGAACCTCGATCTCATCATCATCCCCGCCGCCCCTCCTCCTCCTCCGCCGCCGCCAGCAGCAGCTGGGAGAATGTTGTTACCGCTACTATTATCTAGATGATGATGCGGCTGGTGGTGAATCGGAGGTGGGTTCTGGTGGTAGACTGGGATCCCGCGAATCGGCCTCAAGAAACCCAGCTCCTGGCTCAGCTGCTGCTGCTGGAAGCTGATTGGGTACTGGTTGTGGTTGTGATTTGGATTCTGATACTGATACGGTTGCTGTTGCGGCGGCTGCTGGTGCTGGTTGTGGTGGTGGTAGAAAGTTGAAGGGTGGTGATGTTGGTGGAAGCTAGCTCCGTTGGCGTTTCCATGGTGGTGGTTGGAATCGGAGAGGAGGCGGGGATTGGAGAGGGAGAGGTCGAAGGCGGTGTTGGAGGTGGTGGCGGTGGGGTTTCTGGAGTCGAGGGCTCGCTTCCAGAACCCTCCCAAATCGGCGGCGGGGTCGTCGTCGGCTGCCGGCCGGCGAGGCCAGGCGGAGGAGGAGGGTTTGGCGTTGGGAGGGCTGATTTGGAGGGACAAATCGGGCTGTGCTGGGAACAGCTCCATCGATCTCTCTTTTCCTCTTCTTCTTCTTCTTCTGGTGATTGTGGTCTCTAGCTAAGCTAGTTGGTACCAAAAAAGCAAAATCAAAACCTTCCCTTGTTGTTGTTCTTGTTCTTCTTTTTGGTGGGTTGGATGGAGATGGAGGAAGCTGGGGAGGATGAATAGAGGGAGAGAGAGAAGGGGAGAAATGACAAGGGTATAATGAAGTAGTGATGAATGGTTGTTTCCTTTGTGTGAAGTATATGTGAGAAAATGACACTACTTGAGGGAGATGGATAGAGAGAGAGAGAGATTGCTCTATAGCTAGCAAAAGAGATAGAGAGATAGAATAATAATAATAATTATTATTATTAGGATCATACTAATATGAATGAGGAGAATGAGAAGGAGGGTTTTTCTTTTCATTTTGTTTTTTAGAAAAAAAAATTTAATATGGGTTTTTAGTTTTAAAAGCAAGGGTACGTTTGGGAAGAGAGGACATATGGAGGGTAGGGTCCTATCTTAGGGTAAGAAAAAGGGGGGAAGAAAGAAGAGTAAAAAGGGTAAATAAGTTTGGGGACTTGGGTTCCTCTTTTTACCATTCTCTTTTAAAACTTTATATTTATCCTTTTCCAACTTTCTTTTTTACTCTTCTTGAAAGAGAGCAAAAGGAAGAAGAATTTCTTTTTTCCCTCCTCTTGAGACTCTCTTTTATTAACTTTCTATAACGTGTGCATTTGACCCTCTCATCAACAAATTCAACCTTGCCTAGTACTTTAGGGCTTCGGAATTCATGGACAACACATCTAGCTAGGTATCCCTCCATGCACACAACTTTTTCTTCCAAACTTTTTCCTTCCCTCATTGTAATGTCTAATTGTAGGACATTGTGCCCTTTAGTGAATGAATCATCAACCCTAAACAAAAAAAAAAAAAAGGTTTCCAAGTAAAGTGGATTTAATTACTCTTACACTTTCAAGCATTGTTGCTGAAACAATTGTACTTCAACAAAAGACATATATTTTGACTTGTGTATATGAGTTATGCATGATCATCAATGTGTTGGAATTTTAGGAACAATATAACTCACAATATGAAATATGGTGCATAGAACTAATTAAATTGCCCTTTAGTAACTAGCATTCTTCCTAATGTTGATTAGTGCACAATCCATGTCAACAACACTTTAATCTCCATCCTCAAATTTCATAATCTAGCAACTTAAGCAATGTGTTCTTGGAAAATTCTTACAATTTAAATTTTGGTCACTTAAAATTGATTAGATTTCATCTTCACACCAATCGATTTCCTAGTCACATAGGATGCTTATACAGATACTAGCTAGCTAGTGATTATGAAAATTTTAAATATTTTTCATATACCTAGACACTTTACCCAAGTTGAAGCAAATGTGTACCACTATGGTCAATGAATCAACCATATAGTGGCGGTTGATTTAAAACACACGATTTGGTCAACACCCATCTCGGGTTTCGATATTCTTCAAAATATCCACAATGAGATTTCAACCAGAAATCTCCTTCTCCAAAGCTATTGAAGGGTTCTAAACTCGTTTGGTCAAATACCCATCACATGTCATGATTGCCCGCCTGCAACAGAGTTCTCTAAACAGGCCGTGATTCTGTAACTATTTTGCACAATTAGTCGCCTATGAATTCAAGGAAATGAAATATCACAAGTTCACAACCCAGCTAGCTAGGGCTTTAACTTTGTCCTGGTAACAAAGCTGTTTAGTTACATATACACGTTGATTCAATTCAATGCATGAAAAACCCTAGGCTAGATAGCAAGGTAATTATTGCATTCTCTCTTTTCTTGATCATAATTACAACACCATGTACGTACTAATCATCGATGATCACTACTTTTCCCCCCTTCTGTCTTTCTTTCTCTGCTCATCTTTTTTTTTTGCTTTCCAATGGGAGATGCCAATCCAATTAAATGAGGTCCAGGCTGAATGGCGATTGAATTGTAAAGGGCAGAGAGAGTGGGCAGTTACGTTGGTCAATCCACACACAGTCAAGAGAGAATTGAAAACTACCACCATTTCCATTGAATGCAAATCGAGAAGGTGGGGTAAAACTGTAAAGTCGTCGTGTGAGCAGTAAATAATGGAATCAAGGGATGAGGTAAAGCAAAGAAGGACATTCTGATCACCGCCCACACAATATAATGGTTGTTGGCCTTGTTGGTGTGTTCCAGGGCAGACAACAAAAGGTTAAAAAGTTTGGACTAAAATGCTATGCTTATGTAAAAAAAAAAAATCCCTACCTTCTTCTTCCATCTCTTTTCTTAGCTGCAAAGGACATTTTGGCTTTGCATTTATTGCTCCCCACCTCTCTTTCTTTCTTTCTTTCCTGTCTGTAATTTTCAGAAGATCGATATAAGATTCGTTTTGAAGATGCATAACTTATGAATATTTATTTTGTTATCATATTTATCAGTTCGTAAAATGAAATTTCGTGTAGGTTGTTACCAAAACTAATGTTGAGGTCTAAAACGCAAGTGGGAGGTGGGATGTTATTGTAGTCAAATTCTCTTAAATCATTTGCAAATACGATTGTCAATGTTCTCTGACTAAATCTTTGTACTATTTCTTGAATACGTGGATGGATGGCCTCTTGCATGTAACATTCAATACTTGAACATTTCTTCTCTCAAACCCTCATCTAGGTCAAGCTTAAATGCAAAGGTTCTTACTCGTTATTGACACTTTAAGTCCTTGTACCATGTACTTTTAACAAATAAGTATTTGTCTTGTACATATTTTACAAACATGTCGTATTGTATCATGTTTCATCATCTAGTATATAAATTCAAAATCACATTCAAACTAGTTACAGATAAGATCGACTCATCTCATGGTTAGGGTTTTGGATGACTCACAAAAACACATTTGTCATAAGTTCATCTTTTCCTTCTCAAATTAGCTGTTAAATTTGTCCGTCCTCGTAACTTGATGGGACTGTTACTAATCAATGGGTTATGATCCAAATCGAACTGGAATTTGGGATTTCCAATACATGTGACTATCTTTTTCTTTATTTTGTTCAAGTTGAGACCATAATTAACCAAGTAGAGAAATACATACAACTATGATGCATCAATAACGTGTGCTTGTTAAGCACTCATCAACCATGCTAATAACGAATTTGGATATAATGTTTTCAAAATCAAGATTGTTGCAATAACTCAAAGATGATCTTTTTTCTTGCAATGGATGTACTATCTATATACTGATATACAAGCGGCCCATTCCCTGTAATGGGTATGGTTTGGGCCGGCTGGATCTCCATGACTCCTTTGCTTTCCCAAGCATTAGAACAGGTAACTGATAGTAACATCACTTTCCTTTCAATCATACTGAAATTATTGCTTTACAGAAATTTCCCGACTAGAAAGAAAGAAATGGGGAAAACAGACAAACAGAAAGACTTTATGTGCATTTTGGTCACTAAATCACTTTCATACCACAGGCCTGAAAGAAAGTGCCACTTTGGTGTTAAATCAAGAAATGCGCACATATATTTGTATGTACACACATTTTTGTAGCTCTTTGGTGGAGATTAGGAATATGGGCTTTTCTCCACTTAGGTTGCGTATCTGCAACCTCCAATCCATATGTATATGACGACGTCTTTCTTTTTCTCATCGATTTAGCCTTTGCAGAATTATCTTTTACCATATATTATTTTTATTTTCATATCAATCAATCGAAAAACTAAGTATATTTTGGGTTTTGTACAGACTAGTCATTCATGATTTGTCCTTGAATCATTTGTTAATTATATGAGGTAATCAAGAAGTAGGGGACCTTCTTTGGCCATCCATAAAAGATTATAAGGTCTTGTTGAATCGGTGTTTCTCAATAACTCAAATTGTTAGAATCTCAAATTCATGTAATCACCGCACATAACATGTTTTGGGGCCATATACATTAATATTATTTAGTCAACTGTAAATCGTACATGATGCTCAATATGCAATTAACAAAGAGATTTGCATCAATGGAATGGACGACTGCAATCATGCCCGCGAATTGGAATTTCAAATAAATTGTATTCGTGTAGGTGCAATGAAATCGATATGGGTATGATTGCAAAAATATTGAGGTGAACGTAGACACCACGTGTAAACTAGAAGTCACCATAGATAATATACATATATGGTGGCTTACTCTCGGAAAATATAGGCTTGCATACTCAAAATCGAACAATTCAAGATCTAGATAGGATTTTCTTAGTCAATGTATGTGGTATCCTAGATTTTCTCGAGGTGAGATAGAAGCTACCATCCGTACATAAATACATATACATGGTTTTGTCTTTGGCGCACTCACTTTATTTGGTGCCTTCGGTGCACTCTCCTCATAATCGTCATTCTAAACGGGCGATTCATGTTAAAATGATGTCAATCATCACTTGTGATATTATGGTCAAGAAAGTGCATGAATTAGCACAAGAATCATTCAAGATTTACTTTGATATGTAGGATTTAGTGGTTAGGAATTTAAGATTAGGGTTTACAGTTTACAATTTAGAGTTTAGGGTTAGGGTTCCAATGTTAGGGCTTATTGTAATTGTTGGGGGTAGGGCTCGGGTCTAGCCACGCCAAGGAAGAAGCTCGGCACCGTCCCAGGAAAGCCATGCGCGTTAGCACCATCACAACCAAGGCGCGGAACAGCTCGCGGGAGGATCACGGGCGCGGAGAAGGCCGCACTCGCGGATGAAGTTTCGCGAGACGGCCGATCGCGCTACAAAGAACCCAGATGTCGAACTATTTTTAAAAGTAGTATTTCTTTTTCTTTCTTTTTTGACGCCTTTTTGCTCAGACTCTGACCAAACCAAGAAACCAAGAAAACAACATCGTATTTCCCGAAGAGTGGTCACATCATAGTCCTAGGTATAATTATGGACAAATCGTCCAGTCCTAGGTAGAGGCATGACCTAACCGCCTGACATGTCAGTAGTCATGTCACATTAAATACTCACCCACCACCATGTACTCTATAAATACGGCATTTACTCTGGTGGGTGAGGAGATCGCATTTTTCACTCTCTCACTCTATATCAAAGAACTTTCTCTCTCTAAAGAACTCTCTCCGTCCTGATCATCCTATTGCTTACTCTTCTTACCCCTCTTTTCCTGAGTCTCCCTCCTACTCTCAGTTAGACTCAAACAGTAATGTATTGGTTAGTTGTGACCATATATTATATTATATATTAAAATAATAGTACCAATTAAAATTCAAAATTCGATGTCTTAAAACTTGGGTGCATTCTCTGCACTCATTTTTTTAGCGCACCGAAGAAGCCACTAATATATGTGTGTGTGGTATTTTTCATATGTAGTGTTTTGAAGCAAAATAATGTATGATTTGATATGTGATATTTGTGAGTTATTTCTATCTAACTATCCCAATGTCATTTCAACCGACTTATTTTTTAACCAACTCGATAAAAATATCGCATCTTATCCTTTTTCCATAAAAAAAGAATTCTCATGAAAATAAGTTTATTATAGAATAAAAACAACGTTTTAAAGCAACTCATTAATCATCTTTTTGTTGCGTGCATCAAAACATACATACGGCCTCCAAAGAGCACTTATATTATTGATCAATCATTGAGCAAATGACTCTAATGCGCTCAGAAAAGCCCTTTCACTTCTCTACCCCAAATTCTCCTTTTGGACTTGGAATGAATTAATAAGTAATTATATAATAGAAAATTTCTGGGTACGTACAATGATATCAAATCAAATGCGGTTTCCAATTCCAACCATTATTCTCATAATTAGGTAATTGTGGAGGGAAAAAATCCAGCCACTGGCCTCAATATATACCAAGATAGAGAGATGTATATATAATGGTATTGATGGGTTATGTATTGTTATTATGAGTTGGTCCCAAATCCATGTGCGTCTAAGATGCTACTTTTTTCTCTAGATGGGAAGTTCTTCTAGTTTACACTTACACGCCTCATGTTCTTTCCAATTGTGTATTGAACATCCATCATCATCATGCTTCTCTCTCAGAAACTACTTCAAATTCTCATAAAATTGACTCCCTTTTTCTTCTTTTTTAGAAAAAAGGGTCCATACGTGTAAAAGGCTTGACCACATATGCTCATGTAGGGAAGGAAATAATGGTTTAATTTGAAAGATATGGGGATGAGGGACTTCACATCATACAAATTCCTCTTCTGGGTTCAGTTTTCGTAGCTTGCCACTCACAGATGTCTCGTAATCAGACATTTTACTCAAACGAGTTCAACAAATGTGATGTGCTCGCTAGTGTTTCACGTCAACGATTTATCGATAATTATAATTCTAAAAGATTATATGTCATTACATAAATATTAAAGGAAGATGGCTACTTTACTAACTACTTTTTACATGCTTCTAATTGTTGGTGCTCACTCTCTTTTACTCCTTTCAATATTGTTTTGGCAATTTGATGTAATTGGGTAACACGACCTAAGCTAGAAGTCGGTGTGTATTGGGAGAGAGTACTTAACATAAAAGTAGGATTATCCTTTTCCTCAAAATTGCAATCTGAAATATATATCTCTAACTCCCACCAAAAGATTTCTTCCCCCTGGCCTCCCCCTATTTTCCAACCCCTTATTTGTAAGTGAAGCTCTGATTATGCCATGAATTCAATTGATTTGCTTCTATTGTACCTTCAAAACTCTCTCGATCGAATTCTATATAGTAATGATTCAACTATTACTAAAACAATTAGGGTGTAGAAGGATTATCATAATGTATGTTTCTTAATGGATAGGGGTGGCTATACGGTCCAGTACGGTTACATTGGCCCGGATTGGTCCGGTTCCGGTTCCGGTCTTTTCGAGAATATGAGGGCCGAAGATTGGATTGGACACAATCCTATTTGACCCGGTCCAGTCCCAATCCGGTCTTGATTTTAGATTAAACTTGTGGGGGTTTGAGTGGACTGAGGCCTAAAAGGATGAGAAGTTGGTTAGGTTTTGGGTGTTGGGCTCTCTTATTCTGTCTTTATCCCGTTTCCGGTCCGATCCCGGACGGTGTTTTACCTCAAATCTAAGCCCGAAAATGGGATTTGATTGTTTGCTATCCGTTCTCGGTCCGATCTCGGCCTGGAACATACGGTCCGGTTTCGGGTAAAACAAAAAAACCCGGACCAAATAGCCACCCCTAATGAGAATAGCCTTAGAGGGTTTCGTCCAAGTAAATTTGTGCAATCATCTGATTTGAAATTGTATCAAACCTGCATAATTCCGATTCAACGATAAAATGAGTTTGAGAATCAAAACCCAATGATAAATGAACTGGGTCTGGTTTGGTATGGTCTAATATCTATTTGTTCTTTTTTATTTAATATTCAAAAAAAATTATGGAATTGAAAATAAGAGGGCAAAATATTGAATCTAGTTTGAATTCGTTCAAATATCAATTTAATCCACTTTTATTCTATTCGAACCAAAGCATTGTACATGCCCTTTGTGCGAGGCTCTAAGCTTCCGCGCCAATGATGAACAAAACTCATTTAGAACTCGAGGAGTTGTGTAGGATTTGAACTAGGGATGACAAAAAAAAAACTCAAATATTTGATGACGAAGTTCAATGTGTTATTGGTCAAATCATGTTTGGGTAATTTTACGTTTGGAGCATATTCCTGCCCAACTTTTTAGTTTGGATTTAAATTAGACTCATAGTATTTGGCACACAAAATAAATTCATACGATCCGATCCAAATTGAACCCAATCCTAACTCAACATCATTTACGTGCATATGAATTCATTTAAATTTGACTCAATACTCATATAGACAATCGGGTCTAAATACCCAATAAACCTGCTGCAGACCCATTGTCATTGAACCAAGCCAACCGATGGATTAATAGTGTTTCACCCGACAAACATTTAAACCGAAAAGACTTATTAAGCGTTCATGATTTTGCAATCAGTGAACAAGGATGACATGTATCAGAAATGGGGAAGTGGGCGATGATTGATATGCAGCAATGCAAGTTGTTGGTCCCCGTAATAACATTGACCCGCTTTTCTCTGTCGGTAAAAAATAAAACACTGCTTTATATACTAATGATTTTTTGTCCTTATATTAATCAAGACTACCCTGCAATATTGCATTTGCGTGGACTTAAAAATTGACTGCAATGATTCTAAAAAAAAAAATTTGACTGGAATGACCTATAGATTGATAGATATAAATTAACCCAGCCAGCTATCCTAATTGCATAGTGTAGCTGCTGCTGCTATTTCCAAAAATCAAGCAAAAAAGTAGCTTTTAATCTTTTGACTTTGATCGGTTCGTCGTGGGGTTCTCTAATCTCTATCTTTTCCTTTTTGCCTTTGTCCCTATTTTTTCACAAAACCTTTTATTTATAATATTGTTATATTATATATTCAGATATATATACTCCATTTTATGCTAGCTTTAACTCAATTCATTCCTTCTACGTTATAGCTTTGCCATCCACCATTTGTTCGACTTGTCATTTCATGTTTATGCTTCAATTTGTTAGTGGGAAGGAGGGGAAAAGGAATGGAGTTATTTGCTTTGAGCCAAAGCTCATATATCAAACAAGTTAATAAGGATATATATGCTGCTATTTATTTAACGTGTAACAGCTATTGTCTGCAGGGTTGAAGAGTGTTTGTGATATTCGTGGGTGGTTAATCTATGATTGACATCATATTTTCTTACCGTACTACAAACTGGCCATCGACTACTAAATGGAGAAAAATAAAAATATTTTTAAACTAGTATTATCGGCAACTATGTTATGTAATGTTCATTAGTTATTGTAATGTAAATTATAAACTAATAATTGTATCAAATTCGCAGAAAGCTTCTTTGCATAATTAGTTGACATAGTAATGAAATATTTGATACAAGTAGTATTGGACGGATCCAGAGAAGAAAAGGTGGGTATTTTTTGAGTCGATGAATCTTCCTAAGTTATTGAGTAATTTATTATAAATATTAGACAATCCACCTAATGGCTAGTCGGAGAATTACTTTTGTGGGTTAACCCACAACCTAACCAGACACACCTGCTACATGAAGAACAATGTGGGTGGATACCAGATCACAATTGTATCAACTCGTTAATAAGCGACTAAACGGGTGAGTTAGTTTGAGACCAAGACCTACTCACCCCATCTATGCCCCGAACGGAGTTTTATTTTAATATTCCTTTTAATAGGATAATCATATATATGTCCACCTTTCGTTTACCAAATTGACTGGACCAAAATCAAATGGGCATTAGGTATTTCATTAAACGCTATAATAAATGCTACCCAACATATCTCTAACTCGCTCGATTGCTCTCGAGATGTTGGTCTTAGTCTACAATGGCTAACGCAATCCATCAACTTAATCAATACACAACTCTAATATAATTATATAGACATGAATGCCAGGGTTGTAGTTATTGTATACACATTTTTTATAATAAAAAATTGTATGCACATCATTATTTGCATAAAGTTTGTACAAATAATAATTATGCTTAAACGAAACAGTATGGGAATTATAGATTGCTTCCACTTCCTTATTAGATTGTTAGGTTGAAATATTTGGTACAACAGAAAGCTCTTAGTAACTAATACATTAAGTCATGTAGAAGCTAAGTTATTGAACACTTCTCTTCCTGATTGTTGTTATTGTCTTGTCAATTGTGATCCAGCAAAAAAAAGTCATAATCTTTTATCCACTTGGAATGTCTCTTTACTCTTCTATAGCCAGCTATAGAATCTGTTTTTCCTCTTTAAACTAAGTATTTTATTCATCGTCTCTAAAATATGCGAACGATGAGAATTTATATATTTTTGCATTTTGATACTCAAGACAACTAAAAGCATAAGCATAAAATTCAAAACGCTAAGGTTGAGAAAAGTCATCACGTATTTGTTTTCGGTGGAAATGGAATTTTTGTTTGGTCTTTAGATTTTGGTATAAAAAAAAAGAGAGCTAAAGTGTAGTTGTAGAGTCTAAATGAGTTTTATGGGCTTTGCGTACTCAACGATCCTGAAATAATTTTAGGATAAATGAGTCTTAAAACTTATTTAACGTGTTTTTCGTGACGAGAAGTAAATTTAAGATGATATCACAACAAATTAATTACCCCATATATGATATATAATTGCATTGGGGTCTTTTTTCTATTAGTTTTAAGGCTACATTGAGGTCTTCAACAACAATATAATTGTTGAAGGTTAATTTTGATGATGAAATGAGGAATTTGCTACGGTGGAAAGATAGATAGATGGATAGATAAGCTTTGCATAGGGAAAATAACATGAATAATTAAAGTTTGGAGGTGAGGGGAGATTAAGGGATGGAAGTAATTAAGATGGATCAAATGTCTTTGTTTTCCCAGAGATCCAAAAGCATCTTGAGGATCTCAAGGTAATTACTTATTAGCTTGTTGGTGGTTTCCTTCATGGACGGGCTAAAGACAAAGACAACATAATGCCTGTTTAATAAATAATATTCCACCGCACTTCCCAAGAGCAATTAATGAAAACGAGCTAAGAGATTAATTACCTCATGAAATTTTTACTGCAGAGTGAGTAGAAATGTAGAATGGTCATGGTTAGGTTGGCTGGGTCATTCGATATTCATAAATGTTGTATAACTGGTTGGGTTTGAGTTGTATTCTTTTGGTCCGGATCGGAACCGGCCAGTTTATATATAAGTATGTATTTTAAATAAAAGACACTCGAGATATTAGCTTATTCATTAAGAAATCGAGAAGTGTTGATATGACTTGAATCGGACTATCAGCCGCTACGACTGGTAATCAATGTTATTTGGGTTCGGGTTCTGGGCCTGGTCTGTAACCGTTTCCTTTGCTAGATTGGATTAGGTTTAGACCCACATGGAGAAGTACTATAAATACTTCTCATACTCCTCTGTAATCTGTAATCTCCTCGATATAGTGAAACTGGCTCTCTCTCGCCCGTGGACTAGCTAACACACATCGTGTTAGTGAACCACGTAAATCGTGTGTCTGTGTTCTTTCGATTCTCGCTTTCGTATTCTTGCTTTGTCGATTCCGGCGATTTCCCGATCCGTAGCAGCGCGTTTATAACAAGTGGTATCAGAGCCGCGGCTGGAAATCAGGCTAGGGTTTTCGATTCAGAAGAATGACGTCGGTGAACATGAAGATCGAAAAGTTCACGGGGAAGAACAGCTTCGCTATATGGCAGATCAAGATGCAGGCTTTATTAAAACAGCAAGGGCTGTGGGGGCCGCTGTCTGCGAAACAGAAGAAGGCAGCGGTCGATGACGATGAGTGGAATACCCTGGAGGAGAAGGCCCACTCGACCATCATGCTATCGCTGTCTGATGACGTCATCATTGAAGTCGCTGCTGAGAAGACTGCCGCGGGCTTGTGGTTGAAACTAGAGAGTCTGTACATGACTAAGTCTCTAACCAACAAGCTGCATCTCAAGCAACGGTTGTTCAGCTTGAGGATGCAAGAAGGTACGCCTTTGAGGGAACATCTCGAACAACTTAACTCTATTTTGTTGGATCTGCGTAATATAGATGTTCAAGTTGATGACGAGGATGCTGCCCTAATCCTGCTGGTTTCTTTGCCGAGTTCATATGAGAACTTTGTTGATTCTTTTATTGCTGGTAAAGAAAGCGTGTCGTTGGAGGATGTCAGGTCTGCTCTTCATACGAGAGAGATCAGACATAAGGCGTCCGGATCTGGTACAGGTGGTGAGGCATCGGGTTTGGCTGTTACAGGTGGAAAGGGAAAGAAGAAATCTGGTAAAGGGAATTCGAGCAAGAATTCCAAGGGTCCCGGTCCACAGCCAGGTGATGCTTGTCACAACTGTAAGGAAGTGGGGCATTGGAAGTACAACTGTCCCAAGAGAAGAGGGCAACAGAAGAAACAAGGTTCAGTTGCCGTGGCAGAAGTGGACAACAGTTCTGAAGACGATCTCGCCTTGGCTGTAGATGAGAAGGCACATCGTGGTGATGTGTGGTTTCTGGATACTGCAGCATCATATCATATGTCTCCGAACAGGGATTGCTTCACAACCTACGAGCAGATAGATGGTGGTAATGTGGTCATGGCTAATGGAGCTGTCTGCAAGGTTGTTGGAATCGGGTCCATAAAGGTTCGGACACATGATGGTTCGTTCTGTACCGTGAATGATGTCAGACATGTTCCACGAATGACGAAGAACCTGATCTCCTTGAGTCTACTCGACAGCAAGGGCTTCAGCTTCAAAGGAAAAGGTGGAGTTGTGTATGTCTGCAAGGGTTCGAGGAAGGTACTGAAGGGCGTGAAGCGTGGGACCTTGTATGCATTACAAGGGTCTGTGTTGTCTGGTTCTGCTGCAGTTGCATCGTCTCAGGTTCAACATGGAGGATATGACCACTCTCTGGCACATGAGACTGGGGCATATGAGTGAACGAGGGATGCAAGTTCAATCAAAAAGGGATCTTCTTTGCGGGCACAAGGTGCAGAATTTGGAATTCTGTGAGCATTGTGTGTTTGGGAAGCTACATCGCAGCAAGTTTCCCAAGAAGGGTATCCACCGGACGAAGGGGATACTAGATTACCTCCACTCCGACTGTTGGGGTCCTTCACGAGTTGAATCCATTGGAGGCAGCAGGTATTTTCTGTCTATTATTGATGATTATTCGAGATTTACTTGGATTTTCATGATGAAGCAGAAAAGTGAGGCTTTCACGAAGTTCAAGCAGTGGAAGACATTGGTGGAGAATCAGACCGGGAAGAAGATCAAGAAGCTGCGAACGGACAATGGTCTGGAGTTCTGCAGTTCTGAGTTCAACGAATTCTGCAAGGATGAAGGGATTGCCCGTCATCGGACTGTTAGAGATACACCTCAGCAGAATGGCGTTGCAGAAAGAATGAACCAGACATTGTTGGAGAGAGCACGGTGCATGCTCTCTAATGCTGGACTAGAGAGAAGATTCTGGGCAGAAGCAGTAAACATGGCATGCTTCCTGATCAACCGTGGACCTCACACAGGTATCGAGTGTAAGACTCCTTATGAGGTGTGGTATGGTAAGCCTGCTGATTACTCTTCACTGAAAGTTTTTGGGTGTCCTGTTTATTATCATGTGGATGAGGTTAAGCTGAACCCAAGGGCAAAGAAGGGTGTATTTGTGGGTTACGGAGATGGAGTTAAGGGATTTCGAGTCTGGTCACCTTCTGAGGATCGAGTTATACTTAGTAGAAATGTGATATTTGATGAGAAGTCTATGTTTAACCCCATGTTGAAGGTTACTGTTGTTGAAGGTAGCAGGAATGTTGATAAACAGGTGGAGCTGCAAACTCTCAATGAGAGTGAGTTTGAGCACCAAGGTGGAGAAGATCAACATGATGAGGATGTCTCTGCAGAGCCAGGAAGTTCAGAGTCCAGTGCACGAGCTCAACAGTCTATGGCTTCCGGTAGACCGAAGAGAGCGACTGCAGGAGTACCTCCACAGAGGTATGGCTTCGAGGACATGGTGGCGTATTCATTTCAGGTTGCTGAAGAAGTGGATGCAGGAGAGCCACAGTCCTATAGAGAAGCAGTTTCGGGTGGTGAAGCTGATCAGTGGCTTGCCGCAATGGGAGATGAGATGGAATCCCATGACAGGAATCAGACTTGGGAGCTAGTCAAACGACCACAGGGAAGGAAGATTGTTACAAACAAGTGGATCTACAAGAAGAAGGAAGGAATCACTTCTAAAGAGGGCATGAAATTTAAAGCTCGGGTGGTTGCACGAGGCTTCTCGCAGAGGGAAGGAGTTGACTACAATGAGATTTTCTCACCAGTGGTCAGACATACTTCGATCAGAGTGCTACTAGCAATAGTGGCACATTATGACTTGGAGCTCGAGCAGCTAGACGTGAAGACAGCTTTCCTACATGGAGAGTTGGAGGAAGAAATTTACATGACTCAGCCAGAAGGATTCGAGGTTCCCGGAAAAGAAGACTATGTTTGTAAGCTGAAGAAGTCCTTGTATGGACTTAAGCAATCTCCGAGGCAGTGGTACAAGAGATTTGACAGTTACATGCTTGAGCTGGGCTACAGCAGAAGTCCATATGATTGTTGTGTATATCACAACAAGGCAGAGGATGGTTCGATGATATATCTAGTTCTGTATGTGGATGATATGCTCATAGCTGCGAGGTCAAAGTCTGATATCCAGAAGTTAAAGGGGCTTCTCAGTGCTGAGTTTGAGATGAAGGATTTGGGAGCTGCTCAGAAGATCTTGGGTATGGAGATTTACAGGGACAGGTCGAAGAAGAAGCTTTTCTTGTCACAGAAGAGCTACATCCAGAAGATACTGTCGAGGTTTGGCATGTCTTCAGCAAAGCCCTTAAATACTCCTAGTGCTTCAAATGTTCATCTATCCTCGGCTTATGCACCGCAGTCAGAGGCTGAGAAGGAGTACATGTCGAGAGTCCCATATGCTAGTGCAGTAGGTAGTTTGATGTACGCTATGGTATGCACTAGACCTGATCTTGCACATGCTGTTAGTGTTGTCAGCAGGTTTATGATACAACCTGGGAAGGAGCATTGGCAGGCTGTGAAGAGGATCTTCCGGTACCTTAAGGGTACACCTGATGTGGGGATTAGCTTCGGAAGTGATACAGAGTGCTTGGTGTCTGGGTATTCTGACTCGGACTATGCTGGAGATGTTGACACGAGGAGATCGATGACCGGTTATGTATTCACTCTTGGGAGTTCTGTAGTGAGCTGGAAGGCAACTTTGCAGTCGGCGGTGACATTGTCTACTACTGAGGCAGAGTATATGGCGTTGACAGAAGCTGCTAAGGAGGGAATATGGTTGAAGGGACTGGTTGGTGATCTTGGTCTACATCATGATCAGGCAGTGGTGTATTGCGACAGTTTGAGTGCAATATGCTTGGCCAAGGATCAAGTCCACCATGAGAGGACTAAGCACATCGATGTGAGGTATCATTTCTTGAGGACAGAGAAGAGGATTAAGGTGAAGAAGGTTGGCACCGCGGATAATCCTGCTGATATGTTCACGAAGCCGGTCCCTCATGGCAAGTTCCAACACTGCTTGGACTTGCTGAATGTCTTGAGTGGGTGACTCCGCCCTACGGGGCATTGATGGCGGGAGAGAGAGAGAGAAGGAGCAGAGTACATCAGAGATTTCAGAGGAAGAGGATTCAAGTCAAGGTGGAGATTTGTTGATATGACTTGAATCGGACTATCAGCCGCTACTTCTCATACTCCTCTGTAATCTGTAATCTCCTCGATATAGTGAAACTGGCTCTCTCTCGCCCGTGGACTAGCTAACACACATCGTGTTAGTGAACCACGTAAATCGTGTGTCTGTGTTCTTTCGATTCTCGCTTTCGTATTCTTGCTTTGTCGATTCCGGCGATTTCCCGATCCGTAGCAGCGCGTTTATAACAAGAAGCAAATTATAACATGATATTTAATGAAGTTAAACTGTTCGATAAATAAAAAATAATTTTATTGTAGCTAAAATTTAAATTACTAAAACTAAAATCCTAAGCAATTTAATAATATTACGTATATTGTTTAGACAAAAATTAGTCAATAATGGAATCGGGTAGAAACGAACACCTATATATATGTCTTGCAACAAATCAAACAGATCGGATACGACGAGTTAAAGTGGCAATTAATCATTATGATCGCCTATGCTAATTAATGAAAATTGACCCATTGAGATCAAATAAGCTAAAGATAGTTAAAGTGGTAAGCATTAATCCCTAGTGTCCCACCCACCCTGGGCTGGCATGACATGTTTAAGAATGTCTAAATAGTGTTAGAATAATGGTAGCCACATAAACTCTTATAAATGGTCATAAACATTCTTAATTCTTTGGAATGAAACCTTCTAAAATTTTAAAAAACTGAAAGCGGGAGGCAAGCTATAGCAAGTACACGTGCATTGCAGAGTGTTGATGAAATTTGTAGTAACCTATATTTCCTGTAGGAAAGTTATTATCAAGAGAAATAAATAATTATACTAGTAATTGTACTAATAGGTCCATTAGTGCTTCTATCATTTATGTGTTCGGTTTATTGGAGGTAGTTTATGGTCCATTTGGTCGACAGAAAAACTCGATAAACATATTCTAGTTTAGTGGGGTTTGATGCTCGCTCTTGGCGCTTGATCATGCGAATGATCTTCTCAAAGATGAAACTAACAGCTCGAGACATATACATAGAGTACAGCATAACTCATCGAGTCATCCTTACCTTCTAGTTGGCTCGAGTCGCCAATAGAGAAGCGTACATAGCTCATCGTCACTTGCAAGGAGTGTATGTTTAGATGAACTTCTCTTACCCCCTCCATCGTGAGGGCGAAAGGCTCTTTGAATGTACAAATGTCAAGCTAATAATGTTTAATAGTACTGTCGTGTTTGTTAATAGAGCACATTAAACGTCAACTACTATATTATCGTCATTTTTGTTCTTCGATTTAAAATGGTTTGAAAATCTTAATACATGATATCAACCTTCATAGTTAAGATTCAATTTCTTTTGCTGGAGTACGTTTTGAACGAGATAAGTTCAGCGCATGCGAATAAGGCAATATGGTTCCTGGAATAGGACTATTTTCACAAATTAGGGTGTACTGCATATCTTGGGCCTAGAACTGGCTTGTTGTGGCTTACTTGAGGGCTATAATTAGAAAATAATTAGTTAGAACAGCTAGCTACTGATTACGTAAGGAAGCTGCAATTAACACACAAATGACAACATAATTGCCGGGTTTTCCTTTCCTAGGGTTCCCCTCGACAGCATTGGAAGCCCACATGTACTCAAATAAATTCCCAATATCGTACACAATAATTCTATATATGAATTCATGTATCGGTATTCCACAATCTCTCACTGGGTTTCTGCTGTGGTTTAATTCATTTTCTATGTTAATTTTGGATTTTTCAGCTAATTGTGTTAATTATTAAGTAAGTGTGGGGATGATCAATGTCAACCATGTCTCGGTAACAAACATTTTTATGCTTTTTTTTCAAACGATTCACATGTTTTGAGGAATTTAGAGGGGTTTTTTTGGAAGGGAAAGAAGCATCTAAATTTTGTCATTACAGTACGTTTTAGCATTCCCAGAAGTGTAGAATTATATTTTAATTTGTTTTGGTTTTTGGTTTTTGGTTTTTGGTTTTTGTTAGTTATTTGCGGTTATCAAGAAGGAATCTTTCATCAATACCTTAGTTGTTATTGATATTAATTAGAAACTAGTGCATGCAGGCAGGACTTCAGTCTTCCTAGACAAACCATTCACTCCCTTCCTATTTAGGCGTTACTTGTCAGTATGTTTGTTTAGAAATTCATTGTCTTGAGATGGGAAATTGATAATATTTATATATTACATGCCTTTATTATGAATTATGATGACTTGTAGTTGTAAGTCACTATCTATCACTTGGAAAATATGGTCGATTATTTTTTATAAACGGTCGACCGAATAAATCACTATTGACAAAATTGGTGTATTTGGTAATAAACCCCCAATGTTAATGGATATGCTTGTTGATAAGGGAGTTGAGTGATTACAAATTAAGTTTGGAACAAACATGACAAGTTTCTCAGCGGATTGTTCTCCGTATATTTGAAACTACTTTGCAAATCGGGAGTGCTATAAAATGATTGTTGTTTGAGAGAATTTATACGAGATAATAATTGTCGAACATCTGTATATCTTGCGAAGAGTCAATTTCCCTAAATTGATTGCTTGTATATATTGTTTATTTTGTTGAGATTTGAAATTAATTAATCCCACCACTCGAGTTATGAAAAATTACAAAATATTGTATCATACCAAACTCAATGAACAAATCTCACATAGGTGTTCATTCATTGAGAGTACTTTTTTTTAGGGTTGTGATCCATAAATTGACATGCATGGCCCAAACCATAGCTATAATGACATGGCCGTCACTCCCAGTATATTGGGCCTTACGAATGAGAGAACTATAGGGGTGAGCAACGGGACGGGACGGGACGGGATACCCGTCCCGTTTGGAGATCAAAGTCCATCCCATATCCCAAATCCATATGGGAAACAGGTACCCATTTCCTGTACGGGACGGATAACGGGTACCCATACTACCCATAAATACCCAAAGTTTAAACCACTAAAATTTTAACAAAAGTTTAAACTTAACTTGTATTTGCTTAACAATCACAAGACACAAAATACATCTCAATCACAAATACTCGGTTTGCAAATAACACATTCATGAACAATCACAACACATAAAAATAAATCATTCCAAGCACCAAATTATCAAATAAGAAGTTTCATTCAATACAACCAAATTGGAGGCATGCTGCTACTTTTCTTGTGTTGTTGAATGCAGAAAGTGTCCAAATTTTTAAGTTCATGGGAAGCTAAAATCTATAGCAGAGAAGCTGAGTCTCACTGAAAGGGTAAGGGCCCTGGGCCCAAATGGCAAATGGAATTGAAATTGCAAGGGAGAGGGCCGAAATGGCCAATGGGTTCTGAATTGGGCTGGCCTGCCTTTGTATTGAATGAAAATAAGGGGTACCCATATAACCCAAACGGGTATTCGCGAGTAACCCGCGGGTACCCATATTAGGAATGTACAATCCCAAGTCCCATCCGTTTATAATATTATGGGTAATATGGGTACCCGTAACCCTTAAAAAACGGGACGGGTACGGGTATTCCCAAATATCCGTTTCCCGTTGTCCACTCCTAGAGAACTATCATCTATATATTTTTCATCAATACAAAAATCTAAATATTTTTCTAGTAAAAAATTCTAAGGTTTGGAACTAATTATAAACAATTTGCATAGTTTACTTTATTTATATTTTCAATGCGATCACTCCAGAGTCCACGATAAGAGAATAGCAACTATTAAGGGTCACGATCATCCTACACATACACCAGAAAAATTTAGTCTTTGTATTGATATAATGTGATTAAACAAGTGTATAAAATTTTTGTTCTAGTGATACTATATTCCATTTTCAGTTTAGAGATCCCAATTCAAATCTCACAAAGAATTTTCCCTCCCCAACAGATCTTTTTCGGTAGTATTTAAGAAAATGATTAGACAACAATGATAACAACAAAAAAATTAAAGCATGTATGCTTTTCATTTTATTGATCCATTTTTTTATTTATGCATGCAAGCACAACCTTAGTCGATCGTGAGAATGGTCATATCATTGTCACAACTTATATTCTAAAATAATAATAAAGAAAAGGTAGGCGTCCATTATATATGTTACATAGTATTCAGTCAAGATGTTTTGGATACTATAGTATAGTAGTGGGAGAAGACCTCTTCAATTCCTAGCTTGGGGAAAATATTCTCGATATCGACTCTTCTTTTGAATTACCTCAAAAGAGGAAATTATGCTTTGGAGCTTTTCCCTTATATGAAACACGCAATAACAATACTAACAATAATAATATGCCCTTAACTTGTGGCAACAGAATAATAAAAACTAATAAAATTCCTTTATCCAATCAAACCCCACAAACAAAAAGAAGGGGGAGAATTAAAGAGGGCACATAGGACCCCTCCATGCATAATATTTCAACATCCCCAAGTCCCATCTTAGAGGAGATAAATATAATTATGGGGTTCTATTTCCAACAAAATAATGGGATTTAGAAAAGTAAACCAAAGGGGAGACATTATGAATCTTTTGTAAGGACTTGGAGACTAGAGAAGCTTTTGATTAGATACTACAAATCAAGCTAGATGGTGACTGCTTAATTTGAAATTGGAAGAATGAGAAAATATGGTGAAAGGTAAATTGGCTTTGCAGTCACCAACTTCTGCTTTTTGCAATTCTTCCCTTCATGGAATCCGGATATGTCACTCACACAAGGTTGTCAACCCGCGGGTCGATTCGTAGGTCGACCCACTTTAATCCTGGCCCGGTGAGAAAAACGGGTCAGACGCACCCGTCGGATCGACCGCTACAAGGTACCAGGTAGTAGGTCAAATTGTGTCATTTTTTTTTTGTCTTGCGAAATGCACCTATTTTTCGATTTTTCTTTTCGCCTAACTCAATCTTTGGAATCCTAAATTGAACATTTGAATATTGATGTGCATCGCGAATCAGACGTTGTGCGCGCGTTCAGGTCGTTGAATGGATGTTGTAGCATTTTATAAGAAATTGCCACCGTGTCCATCCAACTGCCAGGATGTGCCCGTCATCTAATCTTACGGCTCGCAGCCTCTGTGAGCAAATAGTCGAGTCATCCTTCAGACAAATTTTAAGTTTTTATGCTTGTAAATAATTCGCAAAATAATGCATTTTTTTTACCAAAAAAATAATATACATATTTTGAAAATGTGTAATTTTGATTCCGACGGGGCTAGTATGATCTCCAATTTCAATCTATGCTAATTTCATTACAAAACTAACACATCCTCATCAAAGTATCACCAATACAACTAAGTTAGTTATTGTTCATCAATTTCAGAAAAATCTGCTAAACCATCACTCGTAGATGAGACTGTGTTTTCATTTACATACCAGAAGTTTTCATACTGATAAAAAAAGGTGTTGCTCATTTGTCAAGATCAAACTTTAGCCATAGCTACAAACCCAAGTGTCCATCTAAGTATAGCAACCTTGAGAACAGATTAATTCTCTTTTATTCTCTCAATTGCAAAGAAAAGTATGCAATGAAAAGGTAAAGCGCATTTATCATTTTGATGACAATTAGCCCATTATTAGCTATATAAAAAAAATAAAGATTTTGGCTTTGTTCCTTTCCCATTCAACAACATTTTGCTTGCCCCTTTCTCCTCCTCCTCTCCCCTACCTTTTCTCCCCCACAAATTCCAATTCCACAGTTTTTATTCTCTTGGAAAATAAATGCTGAAATGATTGCTGGGATGGTGAAATATAGGCCTCTTCCCCACATCCTTTAATTAGCTGTCAAAACCTAATCCAATCACGAAGAAATTTGGTGCTAACTCAAGGTAAACAATGGAGTAGATTCCTCCCCACCTTTCTTTTGCCACTTTGCCCCCATGCATAATTATTGGAATGGAACCCCAAAATCTACCTTTCATTTTCTCCCCTTCTTTTCATCTATATTTGCTATGCATGACTACTTCTTAATCTCTCTCTAGAGGAATGAGAATGTCTTGTGTACCGTTCATTTTTAAGAAGAGAATTCTGGGTGTTTAACACAAGGCAATTCTGTATGTATGCATCAAGGTTGAAAACTAGGGGAAAAGGCTAACTTACTTTTTGCTTCGATACAATTATTCAATGACTTGTATATTTTGAACTCCATCAAGTTAGTATATAATTATATATAGACTATCTACTACATACAAAATATTATATGTACTAATAGTCATTTTTCATAGTAACATGCATATGGAATATGACAAATTAGGGGGAAAAAATATACTTTTCATGAAAATGAGGATGTTCTACAACTAATTTGTAATTTCGTATTCATTAATCAAATATACTTGTTCTTTTCTGTTAGTTTCTCGTACGAAAATTTCTTAGTCAAGTTCAATAAGAAGGATTAAGGGAAACAGTAGCTATTCTCCCAATCATAACCCGTCAGCAATAGAATTTACTCGTATATATTGAAGTTCTGGGAGTATGAAAAAATTTGAATTATGAGTCACAATAAAAAAAATCTAGGATTAGTTCAAAATAATTTTTTATTGAAGGGAGTTAGAAGATTCTTTATTATCGAACAATAATAATGAGTCACGAATCGTATGTGCTCTCTTTTTGTCAAATGACAACTTATTGTGTGTCTCTAAAAAAATGTTAACATCATGATATCTATTCCTATTAACATTTGCATGATCTCAATGCTTATAAGACAATATCATAATCAATATTGGGATTAATAATTTGGTTAGTCTATGTTGTGGTATTGGAGAAAACCAACATCTTGAAAATAGTTTTATTTATTACAAATGAGTGATTCAAAATAGTTGGCACAATGTTTTGATTTTTGAATGTGGGTGTCAATGAATGATTGGTGATCCTTTCATTTCTTATTCTGAATTATTTGGGGTGCTAACTAAACTGCTAATCCAAATTTCCACCTATGAAAGGCATATCTAGCGTGGTGTGTTCTGAGTCCCCAGTCCAAAATCTTCATCATCCCACTTCTATTGAATGTCTAAATCTTGAACGATCAAAAGACTCCAAACTCGTTGTTTAGCCCAAGAGTTCAAAACTGCTTCTAAGAGCTCTTTCATACTCAATCCATTACTAGAGGAAGTTCGATGTTGTGTTCCTGATGAGCTTGTTTTTGGTTCCTGTTTAAAAGAGTTCACTTATTATTAGCAGACAAACCAAACTGCTAAGTGTGTACCATGGCTTTCTCGGCAAACGAAATTGTCATTTGTACTTATAGTGTCTTTTCATAGTAACTAGCTTATAACCCGACTACTTGACCAGAATGTTCATATTTGATTATTTATATTTTTATGTTATGTTTAAGTCTATCAACCCGTTTAATTTTACTGACAGTTCTTCGGTCAAGATGATACATAAAAAAGAATATATAGGTCGAACATTCGGAGAAATATCATCATCATTTAAGAATATAAAATGTAAAAATATATCATTGATCTCATTTTCATAATGATAATTAAGTTGTCGTTAAAATGCTATTGATTAGTTGATTGTCAAGAAAGACAAAATATAAAAGCTCATTGGAATGCCCATACGACCCATAGATAGTTTGAAACCAAATCTTAAACCTCACAATCCTACTTAAAGGGTTCAATGTTCTTCTTTTAGGAACAATATGCCACTAATCAAAAAGAAATGTAGAGTTGTTGATTCAAGTCACCTATATACTAACAGCTCAGCTAAGAGGTGACCATCAAAAAACTTGAGAGCAAACGACAAAATTAGGGTTACTTCCAATATACTAATAGACTCGATGAAAGTAATAAGGAACAAAATTAGACACACATTATCTATCAATTCCAGAAGGTTGAATAAAGAATCGGCCTTCTTTAGTACATCAATCAATGATTCCTCGTTTTATACCACTTTCTAGCTAGCTAGCCAAAAGGGTCCTTACTCACGGCTACGGCGCGGTCATGACCCTCTTGGGGCTAGCAGAGTTCCCTTTATGGTCGCCAATTGCTCCAGCAAGGGTTGTGTTGGCATATCAGCAACAGTGGGATGGTATTTATTAATAATTTTAGTTGGGTTCCTAAGTTACATCCGCAGGCTCTCCTTGCTGTGCTCAGGTGATCCCGGAGGATAGTGATCCAACAGTTGCATAACTAATGTTGCCTGGAGGAGGAGGAGGATGGAATGAAGAGTTTCTTGAACATTTGTTCCCTGCCAGAGGTAGTAAAACACCTCTGATCCTTTTAAACAACCAAAATACTCATGGCTCTGGAGCCGGTTAAAAACAGTACTAAAAAATTCCATAAAACAAATACAATCAGAACATTTTCAAAAGAAATTCAAACGAAATGTCCTAAACACTTGGGTCACCTCAATCCATAGTCACTGAAACTTAACCTCTGAACCTCCTGTTTATACTCATAATCATGAAACATAAAATAACTAAACAAATCTAACTCTGACTCCTCTATGAGCTCTCCGATATCTCGTCAAAGCTAGTGCGGTTGCTTGCCTCGCCTTGTCTCTTCTCGAAATCCACATCCGCTTACCCTTCCTCAACCTGGTGAGTGAGAAGGGGTTAGTCTCGTCGTTACTACAGCCTAACGTCCTTACCTTAAAATTTTCCTTAATATTAAACGTTATTAGAATCTCCCCTTTTACGTGAAAGTCGTTCTCGCTTTCACCCCTTTATAATTCACATTATTAGATTCATGGATTGGTTCAAAAGGATTGGTGGGTTGATTCATGAATTCAGGTGAAATCTAAACATTGAACCAATATGTAAATTTAGAAAATTGGAATTATGAAAATCTCATAAAATTTAAATGCCAAAACATAATTGTTCAATGATATTTACATTAAAATTAAATTTGGAGTATCAAAATGTAAAATGTACATTATAGTGATTAAATTGTAATTTAATTAAATTTGGGGTATCAAAGTGTAACTGTTTATGCAACAGTAACCTCACTTTACGTTTATATATAAAAATAATGACAATTCTTACCCATTATTCCTGTAGTAGCACAGATTAAGAGTATACAATTGCATGTTTGTTCAGATGAGAGTCAATTTATGAGTCAAAATCAGATCTAGTAGATTATAAATGGTGCTTAAAATCTATAATTTATACTGAGATTATCAAAATATGAACAATATTTTGTCTAACAAAGCATTTTGATAGATACTATGTCAAGAACAATCAAGTATATTAGAAAATATTAAGAATGTATAACATATCACTTTATCATGTAGATTATATTTTCACAATCCACATGAAATGCTTTATTGAGACTACATGAAGCTTACACAAGCTCCTCCCTTAGTTGTGCTTACATCAACTATCAATCTTAGCAATTACTAGAATTTCGCACAAATGATAAACAACTAATCGGAAAATAATAATCATCTTCTGGAAACCAAAATAAGGTCTCCACACCTAATGTTCATGTCACATTGTTGAATCTAAAAGTTGGAATCGGAGAACTATGTAAGGTCCAGCCCAATATAACTTGCATCTTTACTTACTGATGAAAAGGCTTAGCCCGGCCATTTGTTTTATTTTTTACAGATATTGGGCCCCAGCCATTTTGCTAATAGAAGAGTCGAGAACAGAAAACAGCCCTCGGGCACTTTAAGTGGACTTCTCTAGTTATCGGGCTTGGAATTTAGCAGAATGGTCCACTGACCTGCCTACCGTTTTGGGCCTCTCCATTCATCACCTACTTGGTGTTTCTATTTTATCTTTTCCAAACTGACCAAACGTGTATAAACGCCGGGTTGTTTTTGGTTCGTAATGGAGGGTTTACTTGCCATTCCATTTCTGTTAGCGGCTAGAAAAGTAAATAAAATTAAAATGAAAACGAAGCTGTAGTTTTCTGAGAAACAAAACCTGAAATAGGTTACTCGATTATCACTTATTTGGCTACAAATATGTTATTGGTTTCCACTTCTTTTTTCCCTTGTTATAAGAACCGAACCGGATTAACGGGTGGACCAATAGAACTGCCAAATCAGTTACGATAGCGGTCCGGTTCATTGCTTGGACGGTTATTGATAGACCAAACGATTTTCCACGGCTCAACATAAAACCTGATGAACCACCACGGTTTAACTGGTCCAGTGGTTCACTATTTTAACCACAAAATTTTTTTGAAATAAATTTTTAACATAAACTAAGACCATCGAACCATAATTATTAATTTTACATATGCTTCCGCTTCTCATTTTCCAACCTTGTTGTCCACTACTGTTTGCCAGCATAATTTTTAATTTGAATTAAAAAAAATTATGATTTCTTTTATGAGATAGTTTGAATGATTTAGTAGATATTTTGGTGATGATATGAATTTGAAATTGTTTATGGTTAATGATAACTTTATTCTTAAATTTGTGTAATATAGAAGTCTATATCATGAACGGTTCTATCAACGGTTTTGCGACGGTTAACCACTAACCCTAAACCACTGAATTTTTCGGTTCAGCCTCCGGTCTGGTTCTGAAAACATAGCTTTTCTCATGTTTCTGTAATACAAATCTCAAATTCTGATGAGAAGGGAGGAAGAGAGCCGAGGGTTGATCATTAAACAGTTAACGATTGAACCATCAACCAGTAGTTGCTTGTTCGATTAATATGTACACCCCTACTTGCGTGAGTTTTACCTGCCCGATCCATGGTAGCACGAGACGGGACATGAATATTGAGATACCCGCCCCATCGCGGAAGAGGTTTGTAATACCCACGGAGCGGCAAATTGCCATCACTATTCCCAAGTGAAATCATGTTCACAGAAATGTATTATGCTTCAATCAATTGAAATGGACAATAACAATAAATTTAAACTAATCAAAGCCATCTTTAGAAGTGAGCTAATAATTGGGGCTACTTTCTTGCCTAACCAACCCAGAATCTCCCTACGCAAGAATCCTTGACGAAAACTGCTCCTACATGGCCATATGGATAAAAATAAGAGACGAGCCTCCACATTATTATTAAGTACATAATTAGACGGCAATCCAGCTCTTAATAAAATCAAATCTGCATAACTATGACAAGGCATTTGTTAAATGACAGAACAATCTAATAATCAAAGACTCATTCAACACGGTTTCAACAACTGGAAAGGCCACCTAATACCCAAACATTGGAACACTTCAAATAAGCAGGACAACTCACCTAACTGCGAAAACACACATCTCATGCAAGAGCATAAACCATTAAGCTGCAGACACAAGCCAATCAGAGCTCCAAAATTAACAGCAAAAACCCGAAAAAGCTCAGCGGGAGGAAAATCATCCATGAGGAGAGAGATCTTTCTGCAATTTTATTGCGAGCGATGTGGATCGTGTTTGATTACAGAGAAAGAATCAAGAAACCTAAAAGTGAGATGATGGATGCAGCAACAGCAGCAGTAGCATTGAAAATGAAAAATGAAAGGAAAATAGCAGGAATACCCCACCAATTATCCTTCCACAAGAATCGAAAATGAGTTGAAACCTGGACACAAATGCATTTACAGGGGAAGGGGGGAAAAAACAAAATGGTAAGACCAGAAGGAAACTCACTAACCGAATTTCTAACTTCCAATCTTTCCTTCTATTCCTTGCAGGATACGGAATTTATGTTCTTCTCCTGCCCATCTGTGCAGCAACCCTGCAGCCCCAATTCAAGGCCCTGCTGCACAAAAGAATAAAAATTTCCTCCTAATCTGGGTTTGCTTTGTTGGTTGGTTCGGTTAATAATAATCTGCTGCTGCTGGCTGATGGTGATGTAGAGACACCGTTTTGCTGCTCCAAGAAAAATCGAATCTTGTTGGATCATTCTGTGTTTTGTTAGAAGCCCCCCATTAGAGAAAAATCAAAGTCAGCTATGTCAGGCTCTAGTAATTGATGATGATGTTGCTTGCTCCAGATGAAAGTCAATCTAATCTGCTCTCTGAAACTAGATGAGATGAGGGGCCTTTGACTTTGAGACGCTTAGGCCCGATCTCTATGGAGGGAGCAGACTCCAGTCTTCTGCCTAAGTCATGATGGAATCTTCCTTCTCTTTGATACTCTCTGTGCCTACTCAGTGCTTCCTCGGTGGTGACCTTCTTGATCTTTATTGAGATGGGAGCCATGGAGCTTCCCCTAGCCAATCTGTCCATATCTTTCAAGACACTACTACTACTTCCAGAAGCTTCTCTACCTTCTGAGTATGACATGGAATTTCGACTCGAAGATCCACCAACCCGAGTTGAGAAATCTGACGATGGAGAAGTTGACTGCCCACATCTTCCTCCATCCCCATGGTGCTTCTTCAGTCGCTTAAACCCCTGAGCCCAAGTAAACGAACGAAATAAGCATTATAGCATTTGACTGACATATAGGATATTTCCTTCACCTTATAAAAAAAAGTAACTTAAGAAAGGTTCACTTGACTGTATTAGATTAGCTAAAACCAACACATCCATTTCAGGTTTGATCAAAGTTGACTATTGCCTCAAAAATCAAGTGAGAGATATGGACTGTGAATATGTACCTGGCATTCAGGATCGTTTCTGGGGAATGAGGAATCACTAACAGCTCGTTTCTGAACTTTCAGAGAAGATCGACGCTTAACTCTAAATATCTCAGAATCTGAATCATCACTGTAATGATCTGCACGAGGCCTAGGCTCCATAACATGATTATTTCCCTGCTGGATCTTTGGGCATGTATCATTCAACTCCGATGACCTTGAGAACCCAAGGGTCCTGTCCAATTCTTCTTGCATCAGATCTCTATCGTCGATACTCCCTACGGTGTTCAGGTCAAGCAGCTCCTTTCCCTATTAAAAATTTGAAGGTGTTTAAACAATCAAGCTTTGAATAGTCACATGGTTCAAACAAAGTGTGTGAACGAAGGTATCAGAAACTACAAGCAGGTGGCAAGTAAAGCTGTGACTTACATTAGTAACCAAAGAAGAACACTCTACTTTCTGCCCCAAAGAAGATTCCACGGGAACAGAAACTTCCGAAGCAGAATGGCCAGAAAACTCGAATTTTATTTCACAGTAAGGATTGTATCCATCCTTCATCGTGTTGTGCCACTTATCAGTTAAAGGATACAAACACCAATCATCAATGGAGTGAGACTGATATTGCATCTCCTGCACTATACCATCTTCCTCCTCAAATTTCTTAGCAGCAGCTTCCAGTTCTTTAGTTTCCTCCCTCAAGAATAGAGTAAGATTTCTCCCACAAGCGGAATCCAGAGATGCAACATCTGCAAAACAAAATATCCAAAACCAGCAGCATAAGCACCGAAAGAAACTTAATAAAACTAAACACTTATAATTCTATAATGAGAGATTTAATACCATGCCGAAGGCACACAGGATGCAAATCACAGTTGCAGTTAATGAAAGCTACATAGCAGTCTCTTTTGCATAAGCTGCAGAGGATAGTGCCATAAGTGTTTCTCTGAAGCCCAGTGCATGCTCCTGATTTGGATAGAACCCAGCGAGCACGATGCTGAAAACGCATAAGCTTCACAAACGAGACTTTGACACTATGCTGAGAGGCCACGTCTCCAGTGGAATAACAACTCGAGTCTTCAAGATCCACTTGTTGATAGAGAAGCATCGCTTCTTTGCACAGAAGTTCTTCATGAGGAAGCAAAGGCATCCTGTTGAGGAAGGCATAACGCCGGCTGGCCACAGCCCCCAAAGGGAACCAATCACCAATTGCAAAATTCACAGCCTCCCCACAATTGAAACCTAAAAAATTCGTAGGAAGCTGAAATAAGCATCCTACAAAACAGCAATAAATTCTGTCATAAGAGTATTAAAATGGCACACATCATACCGTGGCTAAACCCTGCATGATAAGCTCTAGGAAATGTGATGATAAACTCGCCAGGCTTCTGAACAGCCTTGTAGACAGGGACTTCATTTTCCAACAATATATTTGGTGGAAATAGTGTTGTTTTCCCCAGAAGCACATCAAAAGCTCCATCCTCACCATCAGCTGACAGAATATCGTGTGTGTATACATGTTCCCTGACAACCTTTTCAAACTTAAGTGCTGCATGGCCAGGAATCCCATACCAAGTTTTGGCTGCCCCACAGTGATGGTAGTTGATACTGTGATAAAATTTGGATGAATAAGGTTTAATAGGAAATACAAAATTCACTGTATCTGAGTGCCAGAGTCAAAATCAAGTTAAAGTGTACCTGTACAGATAGTGATCTTCTACATGCCAAGCAAACACGCTGAATAACATTCCGATATAAAGCATTGGATCAGTTACCCCCTGCAACAAGAATAAAATAAGCATAAGAAGAACATGATGCGACTAAACAAATGGAAAACTTGATTCTGGATTGAGTTCTTACTGGAATAGCATTCTCCAGAAGACGTAAAACAGACTTTGGCAGCCGTGATAGATTCTGAGAAGACACATAAGATGAAGTTAATCAGCAAGACATACAATGAGAAACTGTTTCTAGGAGCTCATTGGTAAGAAGCGAGGAATTGCAGTAATTAAGAATAAGAAGCTCATCAACTATATTTGTTAATCAAAGACTTCTTATTACACCAACAAGTGATACATAATAACACCATGTCAAACTTTAGCTCAACTTTGACAAACCATTAAAAACATCTTGGTACTCAACAACCCCATCTATATTTACCCAATATAACACCAACTACTACTTCTCTCATCATGTTAATCCAACAAACTCTCTTTCACCATGAAAATTCCATCCTTCATGCAAATAAGTTACTACAAAGTGCAACTTTACAAGTTCCCAACTTTGCATTTAAAACAGCATCAATGTGCTCATTGCAATAGCATGAGAATTAGAATTGTAAAGCTCATGCCAGCTAAAGTACTATCTGATCATACCATTATTAAGGGGAAATTGAGATACTTGTGAAAGGGGAAGTGAAATCAAACCTTTAAATTCCATTTGCTACTTCCAAGTGGATCAGTGGGCGAGGATGAAAAGGCAGTGCCATCAACATCACATGCATATTCAACTGTTTCCGTCTTTCCACAACCAATTTCCTGCCAAAATTCTTGTTCCATGTATGTTGCAGGGAGACCACCAGCACTACAGTATCTACGTGAAAAAACCTTGTTCGCCATTTTCTCGAAATCCCGAAAGGTATAGCTCCTGAAAGAGGTTACACCAGCAATTTAAATGGACAAGCAACAAATACATGCAGGAACAAGTATATGTACACGCCAAAAGAAAATCACCTTCCACTCATGAAAAATGTGACCCGATCATCACTATCCCACTCTGCAAGACGAAGGGGCTGTACTCTTGTGGTGAACTTAAACCCTGCCTTTTCCCTCATTAATACAACCCCAGCAGGAACAGAAGCACTCAGAGGAGATATAATCTTGCAAATACCTGGGGAGAAGAATGAAAATTCAGAGGACAAAGAAACAAAAGAACAACCAAAATCCCATCTGATATATCAAATATCAAATAATGTGTCACAAGGACTCATCTTCCCAGAGAGATACCATGTTCCCATAAGGGATGATAGTCAGATTTAGTATATGAACACCAAATTAGTGACAATCTGCTGCCTTTAAGATATCAGAGAGACCTCCGCTCAGACACTTGTTGGTAAACATTAAAATCCAGACGTGTAAAACATATATAAGAGCTTCACAACAACATAAAAAACACACACAAGAAGCACTAACAATGAATACTACGGAATAACAAGGAGAAAATTAGATATCATACGAAAGTTGCCTTGTACAATAGTATAATAATGTAATGATGAATCACATTGCGCAAAGGTCCATAGTTTTCAGCAATAACAACACAGTCCAAACCCGTTAATAGAAAATTTTCCAGTTTTTAACAATCCACTTCATTACATAGCACAATATTAACACCATATCAAGGAGCTCAGAAAGGTATGAATTACCGTATCTTGAAGCTTCAGCAGCAATTTTCTCCAAGTAAACTAAAGGATCCTCAAACTCCTCCCGTGTTGGATGGTACACAGGACATTCAGGAATTTTCTCTGTCCATTGCAAGTCACTTGTATCAAATTTATCCACCTTGCGCTTCAAGAATGCGTCTTTCCCATTCGTGCTGCTGTTTGAATGAGCAAATGAACCTGCAGTGCCAGGCAATCTAACCCCACATGATCCTGAAGCCCTCAAAGCATCTCCTCCACTTCTGCTCATCGTGTTGGGAATACCAACATTCTCTGTACCACTTACTGGTTTCATCCGCTGTAGCCTCTTTCTCTTTATAATGTCTAACCCGTTTCCAGCTTCTTTTGATAAGCAGACCCTTCCTTCGACCTTCAGATAAGAAACATCATCATACAAAAAATCATGAAAATCAAGGCGTGAGACCAAAGGAAATTTTTGTAAACATCAACCCAAGCAGAGAGTGAGAAATTAAATTCTCAACATCGCAGTTGTACACATACTGTAACTCAGTTAGACATGACGAAACCCCCCAAGTTAGTGAAGGGCTTGCTACAGGTTCAACACAAACGGGAGCCACATCCAGAGCCATAGTTGTGCCCATGAGATTCTCCAAGAAATCTCCACCTCAAAGCAGCTGCATGCCCCACCCCAAAGCAGTTTAGTCCAGAGGTTGGGCTGCTACTAGTACTGGGTTGGATAAGCCAATCACGATTCCTAATTAATCATGTGCTATTATAACTCTTTACCGCCCTAATCCCCAATATGAGCAGGCGACTTTCAACTACAAAAGGCCAAAAAGAATTCCCCCTAGAATGTTCAAACGAAACAGCAACCATAGTTGAATTCAAAAGAAGGCATCAACCACTGGGTCAAAGCACAAAAGACCACGTCTACTAATCATGCATCGCCACAACCGAGGCCTGGGAACAGGCCTCTCCGGCTGGACCCATGTTAAATATTTAGTCAAAAGATGGTTAATTCCAAAGAACCCAGCACTAACTTCCAAACCCGCAACAGCCTTAGATAGGTGACCGAACTCTATCTAATGACCCTCTGCAAAGTTCCTCAGCGATTTTTCAACCTCTTACATGCTCCTCAAATCCTTAAAATATAATCCCAACAGAATTCACACGGTAGTTTCTGTACAAGTCAACTAAAGTACATAGGTTAAAACCTTCAATCTAGCCCCCAGAAAACAATTATAATAAACAATTGCCGCCTAAAAGCTGAAGGGTGGGCAAAAGAATCATTCAAGCACCAGGGCATCAATCTTGCATGCACCCTATTGGCTGATCAAACCAAGCAAAAGATTGGAGTAAGCCTGGATAAATTTTTACTAAAACAAGAAAATTCAAGAGATTTCTAAAATTGTTTTCAGAAAGTAATAGTAACCAGACAATAAATTCTCAGGAGCTGCAAGAAGGAAGAGAGCTTCCCAATCAATTGAAGCAATCAGAGAATAAAGAAAACAATTGCAAGGCGCCCAGCAATTTTGAAGATCTAACTGAGAAGTAAAAATTCATCAACCAATTTTGGAATTAAGAGAAAAAACTATTCAAAAAACGGGCTACAATGGCCAAGCATTTGATTCACATACCATCTCATTCCGCGGTGGCACTCTGTAGGCCTCCGTCTTTCTCAGAGTTCTTTTCCCCCAAAACCGGAATCAACGAAAGAAAGAAACAACACGCGAGGGGGATCAAAAACCCTAGATCACGATCTCCGCCATGGAAACTTCAACCCAAGGCCACTACGATGAGCCTAACAGCCCACATTCTCTGAAAACGCGCCGAACGGGAAGGCCACGTGTCAAGCCGGGAGATCTGACCGTTCTTCCAGCCGGAAACTGTAAATCGGAAAAGCCTGGATCCCCGGAATCTTCGAATTCGCACCGAAGGAACCACAAGTAGGAAGATTCTTGAAGCGGTGAAGCAGCCGGCGAGATCGACGGGGAGAAACAAGCGGTTTCCCGACGTGCGCAGAGGGAGTTTCCCGGCCGAAGGAGCAGAGACGGGGGGAAAAAGTTAACGGAGACGAAAAAGAAACAGCGAGGAGAGAGAGACAAAAGAAACCGAATGGCTTAGAAAACCGGAAAAGAGGTACCGAGAGGATAATTTATAGTTTTTATATCGGTACCAAGTATTTACAACTGTTTTTTTTCTTTTTCTTTTGTCACTTTCTTTTTCTACTTTCTTTTCTTTTTCTACTTTCCTTTTTCGACATCTCAAATTCTTTTTAATAATTTAATTATTTAAAAATTGGCAGTCCCCCAACTACTTCTGGCACTTGTGGAGTCTCTCTTATCTTATTTAAGTATTGCGGGTTTTATGCTCAGAAAAGAATCGTGAATTTTGATTCTGCCATGGTGAAAGTGTGATATATTTTTCTACCAAAAAAAGTAAGTGTGATATATTTCTAGATATCGTATCTTTTAAAATTTCGTGCTAGTTTATAGTATTGAGTTTTTACTCCTGTAAATTCCATACTTTATTGTTATAGTGTAACGATTTTATATGATACAGTTGTTAGATTGGGCATAACAAAAAAAATTATAATGCAGAGAGAGTAGAAAGAAATCAAAGTACAAATATGAGGAATAATTTCCTAACATAATCCAAAATGTACCTCGAATCATCAATAATATGAAAAATAAAATGCTATTTACAAACGAGGAAAGCAGTACTTGTTATTCATAAAAAAAAAATAGAAATAGATGGTACTTATCAAGTGAAATAATTTCAGAATTGACCATTGAGCTATGCAAATACTATGAGTATTTTCATGTGATCCTCATAAACATTGTGAAATAACTAAACTGTACTTTGCCATTTGAATATTGTTGGCTTCTCCCCACTTGTGTGTTTTGTTTCAAATTAAGAAGAAAACGTACCAAGTGTGACAAGACAAAAAAAAAATGGAGGTTGGTTGTTAGGTTGGTTCAACCAAACACCTTTGCATCTCAAAATGCGGTTTATGATTTAGTAGTTCAACCGTTTCGAGTCTCGACAATTTATACAAAATTTCGATTTCCTCATGCTGTTAAAAGTACATGGCTGGACTCGTATGGCATATTTCGGATCGATTACTTTTACTTGCATGTTAACTCAAACTCTTTATCCCTGGAATATGTTAATGTTACTATCTAGTATCCAATGTTGTTGAGATGCACATTTTGCATCTTGATTAAGTTGTACAAGTTGGGGAACTTGTAAAATACCGTCATTCTACACGTAGCTCATCACATTATTCAAATGCAATTGCATATGGATAATTAAGTGGGTTCTCATATGCTCCCATTTTTTGGGTCTATGTCCAACGCACTATGTGACAAATGCCACAAAATCATGACTATGAAAATATAGAGCAATCATTGATCAATGAGAATGGAGTTGTGCATACAAAATTATGGCATGTAAATTGAGGTGGAACCACGAAGAAGAGGATGTAGAAGGAACAACTCTCTCTATTTGCAAACAAACAAAACAATGCAATTATAATCAATTACCTCAGCAATGGGACATTATTGCATAAACAATGAAGACAAAAATAAATCACAACTCAAAGTACTTTCCTTCTTCCTTTGTATTGTATGTTGAAATCAAGTTTGTCCGTTGATTTTGAAGTTAGTTTGTGCATAGATGTGTCATACCGTATACCTTTTTCTTGTAGGTTAATGCAAGAGAATTATTGTTTCTGCCTAATTGCTAGTTGGGTTGGGCAATTGGGCATATAAGAGAGATAGGCAGACATAGAAGTGGAGCCAGGAATTTGAACGGAGCAAAAAAAAAAAGTACACTTAAAGAGATTTGAATTATGGTAATTGGAGAGGGTGCTAGACCCTTATCCGTTAGTCTATTTTTCATATATATTGCAAAGTTCATATGTATTCCTACATTTGAAAGTTGAGACAGAGGTAGAGCTCTCCTCCGTTTAATTTAATGTTGCTCCACCACTGGGCCGGTATATCTTGACGAAACCGGGAAATGGATTGGACGTTTATGTAATTGCTGGAATATCTTAATTGTATTAGATATCAGAGAAGTGTTTTATACACACTTTACAACAGAAAGCTATCCCACGTAGCTACAAGAGGGGAAACTAACTAACCACTAAGTACATGACTTAATATAGTAATAATAAGGTAATTAAGAATAATTAAGAACTATCCTTATCACGCCCCCGCAAGATGGAGGAGGGTACGGCGCCAATCTTGGAGCGAAGTAGCTGATAACGAGTGATGGGGAGCGGCTTTGTTAACGAGTCTGCGAGCTGATGGGCTGTAGGAATGTGGCGGATGTGGAGGGCCGAGGACTGGACAAGCTCGCGGACAAAGAGATAATCAAGAGCCAAGTGTTTCATGCGCGAGTGGTGAATAGGGTTGGCAGAGAAGTTGACCGCGCCGAGGTTGTCGCAGTAGAGGACTGGTGGACGAGAAACGGGACGATGAAGCTCCTGAAGTAGATTTTGAATCCATAAAAGCTCAGATGTAGCATGAGCGAGAGAACGATACTCAGCCTCCGTACTAGAGCGTGCCACTGAACGTTGCTTTTTAGACTTCCAAGAGATAAGATTGCCACCAAAGTAAATGAGATACCCCATAGTGGACGTGCGATCATCCGGATCGCCCGCCCAATCAGAGTCGGCGAAGGCGACAAGGGTGGGCGAATCAATCGGACAGAGACGAAGGCCAAGAGAAGATGTACCACGGAGATAGCGAAGCAGCCGCTTGACATGTTGCCAGTGGAGCTGAGTGGGAGCATGCATAAACTGGGAGAGTTTGTTGACTGCAAAGGCGATGTCGGGGCGGGTGCACAAGAGATACTGTAGTGAACCAAGAGCCTGCTTGTAGAGAGTAGGATCTGCCGGGGGAGACCCATCAGTGAGCTGAAGCTTGGCGGCGGACGATAAAGGAGTGGGAGCAGGATGAGAGTCGGCCATACCAAAGCGCTGTAAGAGATCCATAACATACTTCTGTTGAGATAGCAAATACCCATCGGCGGAGGGAAGAACCTCGATACCCAAAAAATAGCTGACAGGGCCGAGGCTTTTGAGAGAGAACCGTGCAGCAAGTCGTTGTTGAAAATGAGCTAGAGAGGAACCATTATTACCGGTGAGCAGAAGATCGTCAACATAGACGAGAAAATACATGGTGACCCCCTCGTTGTGGTAGATGAATAAAGAGGCATCGGATTTGGACTTGACAAAGCCTTCTTGTTCAAGAAAACCAGACAACGACATATACCAGGACCGGGGAGCCTGACGAAGCCCATAGATGGCACGAGAGAGACAACACACATGATCAGGATAGGCAGGGTCACGGAACCCCGGTGGCTGTTCCATGTAAACAGTTTCATCAAGAGAGCCCTGCAGAAATGCGTTATTAACATCAAACTGTAAGAAAAACTTGACACGCTAAAACACAACACCTAACAATGGCCAAGTGTAACCAATGAAAGGGACTGCAGTATAGTGGCACAAGTAATAAATATCGAATCCACGGGTCTCTAGAGTTACTATTACTCAGCTTCAGTTCATTATCTAGCAAACTAGATTAAGGATTGATTTACTAAACTACTCTACTAACTACTCTACTAATTACAAGTTGGGAACTCACTTAGGTATGATTCCCCCTAGCTCCTCAATTAGGTCCAAGTTGCAATTACCTTTGGTTGATCTACTGTTGATTAAACTGCGGAAGATCCTAAATTAGCTTGGAATCTCTTAAGCTGACCAAGCCCTCTCAGACAGAATACCCGGCAGGTGACTAGCCTTCACCGGGATAGACTGCTAAGGCGATTCACACAGATCTCCACTACTGGAATGAATTCCAGTACAAAGCAGTAAATTGATTGACTCTCGCACAACCAATTCACCACTATCAATCAAGGAAGCTCTCTTAACCTAATCGGATTCTATCTATCATAGGTTAAAGCAGAAATCAAGAGAATTTGATCAAGATTCAATTGACTCAATAAATCATGCCTCAATCGATTATAATCAAACAATAAAGCATCCAAAACTTCATACAAGAAAGATCCTAACTCATGGAACTAGGGTTCCTCAAAACCTAAGTGAAGGGAAGTTACTCCATAGAGAAGAGAGAGACTGCAGAAATCTGATCTAGATCTTCAATCTCCATCTCCAAGCTTGATTCCTGAGCTCCAATGGCGAAGAAATCCTCCAAAATAGCTCCAAGAATGTTCCCAAGTCGCTCTCTCTCTCTAGGGTTCGTCCCTTGGGTGTTTGGGATCCAAAATCCAGCTCTCCTCCCTTTTGGCTCGGATTAGGCTTAAAAACAGGCTTCCCCGAGTTGCACGGCCAGGTGCACGGCCGTGCACAACACCATTCTGGCCGTGCACCCTCAAAACGCACCGTTTCACTTAATCGATCTCAGCCATCTTGCACGGCCAGGTGCACGGCCGTGCAAGGCTGGATTTTGCCCGTGCAAGGCCTCGGCAGAGAGCGCACGGCCAGAATTATATGTTGCACGGCCGTGCGCCTCCCTGGTCTGCCCGTGCAGCTTGCTCAGCCTCTGTTTAATGCTTCGTTTCTCCCTCGTCCGGACTCCGAATCAGTCGCCGTTTGATCCCAGACGCTCGTAGTCTCGTCCTCTTTCGTTTCATAACAAGCTTGCATGATTCTCTGTCCATAAAGTGAGGTAGAAATCAATTCTTCTTCAGGTCATGCCCGAGTTTCTGCTCCCGAATCGCCAATTGATCTCTGATTGACTTGAAACTTGCGCCTATGCTTCACTTTATGTGCTAGGACCTGAAATGTGACAAAGGAACACAACCTAGCATAAAATAGGCCAAAGACACGGTAATTCAAGCTCAAACAATCAAGAAACAAAGGGGAAAACATGTGCAAATACCGAGTCGTCAGGTAGTGATGGAAATCCAGGAGGGAGGGTCATAGGAAGCAGGCGAGGGAGAAGAGAGTCCCGGAAAAAGGGATTCTTCAAATAAAACATGGCGTGAGACAAAAACTCTATGAGAAGTTGGGTCATAACATTTATATGCACTTTGTGTGAGGGAGTAGCCAAGAAAAATACAACGACGGGATCGGGGAGATAATTTGTTGGCAGAATAAGGACGGAGCCAAGGGTAGCAGACACAGCCAAAGACACGGAGTTTGAGGTAATTGGGTGGTTCATTAAACAGGGAAAAATATGGGGTAAGGCCACGAAGAGCGGTCGAGGGGAGACGATTGATAAGATAGGTAGCGGTTTGAAAGGCATGAGACCAAAAACAGAGTGGAAGATTAGCTGTGTGAAGAAGAGCCAGACCAGTTTCAACAATATGCCTATGTTTACGTTCTGCAAGACCATTGTGTTGCGGAGTATGGGGTGGAGTTAAAAGGTGGGTAATGCCACGAGTTTGAAGGAACGAACACAGCTTTTGAAACTCACCACCACCATCACTATAAACACGTCGAATGGTGGTGTTGAAATAATTTTCAACCAATGTCGTATAGGTGGTAAAAAGGGCATGCACATCAGATTTGCGAGACATAGGATATAGCCACGTATAACGAGTGAAATGATCAACAATTACCAAATAGTAGGAAAAATGATCATGTGAAACAATAGGCGAAAGCCCCCAAACATCCATGTATAACAAATCAAATGGTCTGGTACTGGAGAGGCTAGAAATGGAAAACGGTAGTTTGTGACTTTTGTGAAGGGAACAAGATTCACAAGAAGTATGTGAGGACAAAGAGGTGACAGGGAGAGATTGTTTACGAATAACACGAGAGAGAAGCTTGAGGTGAGGGTGGCCCAGCCGTTTATGCCAGAGTGAAGAGGATGCCCGCGTCGCAGTCAAGGCCAGCCGAATGGGTTGGGACTCCTGCGGTAGCTCATAGACGTCACCGTTATTCTGGCCTCGTAACAGGTGCGCCCCCGTGGCTAGATCCTTCACAACAAAGAAATCAGAAAAGAATTCCACCGACACCGGATTAGTCTTACATAATTGGGCAACAGAGAGTAGACGTCGCTTGATAGCAGGCACACATAAGACATTGTGAAGATCCAAACGTGCATGAGAGGAAGACAAATGGGATTGCCCAATGTGAGAAATAGTCAAACCTGACCCATCGCCGATAAGCACTTCATCAGGACCAGCATAATCAGAATATAGAGAGAGATGACCAAGATCAGGGGTCATATGATTGGTAGCCGCCGAATCAACCAGCCACCCGGAATTGGAGGAGGACGAGACATCAGTATGGTGCATTTGGGGGCGACCACGAATGCGAAAGCAGTCTTTCGCAGAGTGACCGACCTTGTCGCAAAATTGACAGAGCAGCTGTGGCCGGCCAAGAATAGAGGAAGCAGGCGGGCTTGAAGAGTATCCATGGGGCGAACGAGGGGAATAGTTTCCACGAGGGGAGCGTGGGCTGGACTCCCGGCGGGAATTGGTGTCGGCGCCATAGTAGGGAGGCGGAGGAGAGCCGCGATGATGACGACCAGGATGGCGAGAAGAAGGATGCAGGGATCGGCCACGAGCAGAAGAAAAGGCAGTCGTGGGAGCAGCAGACTGAGGGAGGCGAGCCAGATCAGCCTCGTAATCAACGAGGCGATCATGAAGGTCTTCGAGCTGAATGGTCGTATCCCGGGCACGAATGGCGGCAGCAAGCTGACCGAATTCCTCGCGCAAGCCCCGCAGAATGTGAAGGATTAAATCTTCCGGAGCAACGGGAGCATTGACAAGGGCGAGTTCCGCAGCGGTGGTGCGCATCGCTTGGAGGTAAATGGAAACCGGACGAGTGCCTTGCTTCTCTTGGCTGAGTTTGTCTTTGAGATTGATCACTCGTTGTCGAGACTGACTGGCGAACATCCGCTCCAGGATCAGCCAGGCTTGGCGAGAGGTTGGGGCAGCAGAGACATAAGGAGCAACCGCCGGGGACACAGAGGCAAGAATAGCATGGAGGAGGAGCTGGTCTTGTCGGAACCAGTGAGTGCGGACAGCAGTGGATTCAGCGGCAGCGGGTTCAGGAAGCGAGCCGTCAAGGAACTTGAGAAGGTCGAGACCACGGAGAAGGGTGAAAAGTTGGGCCCGCTAGGTGGGGAAGTTGTCGCCGGATAGCTTGGTGGGGAGTTGGGATGCTGGGTTCAGCGTGATGATTTGATTGGGATCATTGATATTGATCACGGATTCGCCGGAATTGCCTGCCATGGTGAAACGAGAAGAAGGCTGGGCAAAGAATGGTGCCGTGTGTTTTTGAAAAAAAGGAAGAAGAGAAACAGAAAGAAGAAAGGAGACGTGATTTGTGGTAGATTTAGGGTTAAGGAGATCAGAACCGATGCTCTGATACCATGTAATTGCTGGAATATCTTAATTGTATTAGATATCAGAGAAGTGTTTTATACACACTTTACAACAGAAAGCTATCCCACGTAGCTACAAGAGGGGAAACTAACTAACCACTAAGTACATGACTTAATATAGTAATAAGGTAATTAAGAATAATTAAGAACTATCCTTATCAGTTTAAACCCCTGGGAGTTTTTAACATTTCGGATAACCCATTTGACGATAGTCGGAAATAGAAATATCCAATTCTAACATCAACAGTAACAAAAAAAAAAGATAGAATGTAACAAATAACTATTCACTATCGATGCAGGAGAGATAAACACGGATTTTGGGACAATAGTCCAATCCATATGAAATTTTTGGGACAAAATTACTGAGCAAAATCCTACAAGCTAACAACGTCTGAGTCTCCCACCAATCCATCCCTCAACTCGAATCAAAGAAGCTCCATGTTGACTCACTAGACACCCATCAACTTCTTTGAACTCGTGGGGCCTTTTCAAGTGAGAAACCATTTGCCATCACAATCCAAAGTGCTTAAATTTGATTGAGATTCCTTAGTTGCTACTGATGGCTAAATGAGGATATATATATAGTAGTTAGCTAGAGAATGAGTAACTAATTAACTACCAATGTACATCTGAGTATCTGACACAGCAGAGCAGAGCAGAGCAGAGCAGAACAGAGCATGCATGTTAATTGATGAAAGCTATGGCACATTGTTTCTAATATATTTATAACAAAATGGTTGGCGCAGAGCAAGTGGGTATTTCTCGAAGAAGAGATGCGGAATTCACGTGCATTTGTTTCTATTGCGTACAAAATAAACATATTTCTTCCATCTCTTGAATTTTGCTCTGTTCCACAAGACAAGCATCGAGCCTGTTGTCCCCTCCCCTTTTGCTGTTAAGCGTTCACATGTTTCAGTTTCAGTTAGCTTACCAACTCATCATAAGCAATGGGCAGGCACCCATTGGAAAATTTATTAAGTTATATTGCAGAGACGAAATGCTTGCTTTCGGATCCACCTTCCCCACCAAACTAACAAGAGCTTCAACCGTTACTTAGAGCTTCACGATTCTTTTTAGGCTCTTGATGTCTATGTCGATCAGATATTCATATTTATGATCGTAATTTGTATACGTAATTTCACTCCCTTTTCTTCGTTGATATAGATGAACACATACAATCTACGATTCTTATTAGTGAATAGCGCAGTGGAAAAGTTGAGTGAATCTCTATTATGATTGGGAACTCAAAAGTGTCAAACCAATACACAAAAGAGGGAAACATAGGAGCATGATTCATAAAATATTAGTTGCATATTGCTAAGGGGGGAAAAAATACCCGGTATCATAAAACATTATGGATCGTCTGAATGAGATTTTTAAACTGAATAATTTTGACCGCAATCACTCATCCTAAAAAATCGGAATTATGTATCTATGAAATTTCAGTTAAATTTATATTCGAGATTTGGGATTTCAATGAAAGAAGTTAAAGTGCATTCATGTCCTCTTTGTAGTACCTTCTTCCGCCCAGCTACCGAACCCCCTCCCCCCCTGCGTCAACGAGGTCACGATAGGAGTTGACTCCAATCGCGTCTATGTGACCCTTGTATGGAGCAGGAAGACTATCAGAAGTTGATTTTTCGGAAAAGCGATGGCGTGAGATGTGGAGGAAATCACAATCAACGTCAGGTGCAAATTGGAGGAGTCAGTGGAAGATGGGAATTAGCGACAGTGGGTGTTGAATGGCACCAACAACGGATTTAGAATTCTCGTGGGAGTAGGAACCCAACCCGAATCGTGACTCACTACCGATTCCTTGTCGGTGTGGAAAGAAGGAGGGATTAAGAGTGAAGTTGAGTGATCGACTAATCGGAGAAAAGGAAGAAGTCGGACCAGAGAAGGATTAAGTTTTGAGGGCAAAAATAAGAACGAAATATCTCAAAATAGCATGTGGGGATCAACAATTTCAAACACTCTCAATTGATATAAATATGCAACCTAGAAATTTATCAGATTTTCAAAAGAGCTATTATGTTAACAATCCATAAGTTTGTGAAATTGTACCAAAATCGTTCGATGAGATCCTCATCCAGACCATCTCCACAAAGGGGCGGAGCTAGCATGGAAGAAGGGGGTTCCATGACACCCTTTGTCTTGTCATTTCAACAAGAAAAAAAATATATACCTGAAAATGGAACCATTTAGAATATAAATAAGCAAGAAAATATATATATACCTGAAAATGGAACCATTTAGAATATAAATAAGCAAGAATTGAAAAATCGTATCGAAGGTTGTATCAGAAAATTCAACGACGGGGTATTTCATGCTGAAAGAATGGTTCAACAGTTTAATACTGTTAAAAAGTTTTTTTTATGTTGAACCGCCGGTACTACACGATTTTTCAACAATCCTTGGAATAAGTACTCAATTGCACCCTCGAGTTAGTTGTTTGGTAGAAAAAATTAATACTTTTTTATCAACTTACAATAAAAATTAAATTTTTTATTAAAAAATTCACCAAAGACTAATTAGCCTTAAATTAACACCCACACTACTAAATTCTAATTCTCTTGTTGCTGACCTTTCCTACAAAAAATCTCAATATTTTATGTTGAATAAGCGATAATATCATAAGTTCTCCTTTTTTATGAGACATTACAAATAAAATTCTCGATAACTAACCTTTTCAAAATATTAAAAAAGCTATGACATATTTTTAAACTGGAACCCACTTACATCAAATCCTAATTACGCCACTTTTTGAGATGATGTCCTCAATTCCATTAAACTTAAAATCATTTACAAAATTATAATTTTCAGTCACTATTTGATCCTTAAATTGTTCAAAACCATTCGTTTTTACTATTTATAAAGATAAAGAAACAAAAATGCTTTTGACATGCCTACATATTTTGTTTTATTTTCTCAGACCCAGCGAAAAATATATATACAAAACAAAAGGCAAGGGGCCGTGGTAAGTAGACAGCTGTAAATTTGCGGGGTTAGCGTGACGATATAAACGCCGACGAAACTTACCCGCCGCGGAACCGAGTGCTGACCAACCGTAGGCGCCGAGTCCGAATCCGAGTCCGACGCATAAAAAATGACGACGACGTCAAAGCAATTAAGACACGTGGCCGTACCGCGGAGGTCGTTCCGCCTTGCGTGGAAGCACCACAGCGCGACACGTCAGGTAAACTTAGGTGCTCTTTTGGTGGCATCTACGGAGTGTGATGCCAGCGCGGGAAAATTGATTAGCTGGCGGGAAAGGAAGGAAGACAGAAGAAGCACCAAAGCAAAGCGAAAAGCGGCTTCCTGATTGGACGAGGGAGTTTTCTTTTCTGTCTACTTTTGTTTTTTTTTTCTGTGGGCCAAAAAGAATGGGGACATTGACGGAGTCAGACGGCGAGTCGCAGTTTCAACTCGGTTCTCTCTATCTAATCAATCTATTCTATCCTTTTCTTCCCTGTCCAATCAATGGGCTCCATTTGTTTTTTTCCCGTTTCCCACTGCCGTCCGGTCCAGAGTCCAGTGCCATCTCTGTTCCGTAATTCTCCAGCCACAGATTCGCGTATCATATAGATGCCGCTTTATACTTCGATATTGATTTTGCTAATTTCATACTGACCATTTATAACAATTGTTTTGGGGTCATGATTGTATTGGTTCTCCTGCTATTTCTTAATTTTTGATTGATCACCGAATCACTAGGGATGGCAATCGCGGGTACCCGAGGTCGTTTGGATGTGGAAATGTAATGCAGTAATTGGATCCAATTATTAGAGATATTAGAGAATAAAAGTTGATTTTTTATTTTTCATTCTTTTATTCTTTCTGTTAGGCCACATCTCCCCTGTTCCTAGTTGTGGGGAACGTGGAGCTCATTCTGTTCCGATTCTTTCTCTCTTCTTCTGTATATCTAGACGATCAGTTCAATCAATGTAACCATCTCAGAAATTCCAGTAATACAATCCTTCTAAATATTCCTCACATGGTATCAGAGCAAGCAACAGATTGCTAGACTCGATCCACTCATAGACAAATTCTTTCCCCTGTTTCAGCGCTTCTTCTTCATCAATTTCTTCCCCTGTTTCGGCACTCCTTCGCTTATCGACATCATGTCTGGTTCTGATATTTCAAGTGCTAATCAGTCATTGACAAATGATGACTCCATTATCACCTTCAATCCGGCTGCTCAATTGCCCTTGAAGCTCACTCCGACGAATTTTCACTCGTGGCGTTCAAAACTGGAAACTCTGCTTATGGGATTGGATCTTATTGGGTTTATCGACGGTTCAAGTGTGGCTCCTGCTCAAACGATCATGGCAGACACAGTCACCTCTCCCAATCCCGCATTCCGTCGCTGGTATCGCCAAGACAAACTCATTCTTCATGCTCTTCGTTGTTCCATATCTGAATCATTATACTCCTATGTATCTGCTGCCGCCACATCTCGAGAGGCATGGTTGATTTTAGAAAAACTCTTTGCAAGCCGCTCTCAGTCTCGCATCATTACTCTCCGAGGAAAACTAGCAGCCACTACCAAAGGCGGTCAAGATGTGGTTACTTTTGTCAATGAGTTAAAACTCATAGCTGCTGAATTGGCTCTCATTGATGAGCCCGTCAAAGATCTGGATTTGGTGGTTCATTGCCTTCGGGGCCTTGGGGCGGAATACAATCAATTTGCCACCGCTGTTCGTGCCAGGGGATCTCCCATCTCCATCGAAGACCTCCTCGATTCCCTTGTAGAGTTTGAAGCGGATCTGAAAGTGCAGGCCCGAGCGCAGGCTGTTCCCACGACGTTCTTTTCCCAGGGTCAATCTCGCCGGGGTAGCAGCAGCGGTGGCTTTGGCGATGGTCAAGGCCGCTCTTTTTCAAACGGCGGCCGTAGTGACTCAGCTGGATATTCTCTTTCCAGCGGCATCAATTTTTCCCAGCGCCCTTCTTCCAATCGGCCGCCGCAGGGGTTTCAGCAAGGCCCACCAGGCCCATTTCAGCATTCCCGTGGCCCAGTGCTCGCTGCTGAGCCAAATAGGCCTCGTCGGCCCACTGTCACTTGTCAGTACTGTGACAGGCCTGGACATTCAGTCCGTCAGTGTTTTAGACTATTTCCGCAGGCCCGTCAGGCATTCTCTTAGGCTCGTCAGGCCCAAGTTAATTATACTACCACTTCTGGCCCAACCTCCTCTTCCGGGCCATGGCTCATGTACACTGCTGCCTCACATCATGTCACTTCTGACCTGGGCAACTTATCCATTTATTCTGACTATACGGGTCCTGATGAAATATTAGTTGGTGATGGATCAGGTTTGGCTATCTCCCATATTGGGTCTTCTCAAGTCTCTGTTGGTTCTCACATGTTTCATTTACAAGATGTTTTATGTGTTCCTGCTATCAAGAAACATTTAATCTCCGTCGCCAAACTCTGCCAAACTAATCCGGTCTCTGTGGAATTTTTTGCTACTCATTTTGTTGTGAAGGATCTTCGCACGGGGGCGCAGCTGCTGAGGGGGGAAAACAACGGTGATGTGTATGAGCTACCACGTGAATTAGAGCATGTTCGACTGGCTTTGGTTACTACTCGCACTTCCGCTGATTCTTGGCATGCTCGTCTTGGTCACCCTTCGCTTCAATCTCTTACCAGCCTGCTTCAGTCTTTTTCTCTTCCTGTTTCGTCCGCTCTCTCTAGTTCACATTGTGATGCATGTCTTTCCAATAAAAGCCACAAATTGTCATTCTCTATTTCCACTTTATCAAGTGATAGGCCCTTTGATCTTTTATATACTGATGTTTGGGGTCCTGCTCCTATTACTTCTATTGATGGATATTGCTATTACTTGATTATTATTGATCATTTTACCCGCTACACCTGGTTTTACCCATTACGCAAAAAATCAGATGTTCTTCAGGTTTTTCTTGACTTTCGCAATATGGTTGAGAATTATTTTTCTACCACTATTCGGCGTCTTTACACGGATGGTGGTGGTGAATTCCAAAAATTGCATTCTGATTTACTCCATAATGGCATTACTCATCTTCTCACACCACCTCACACTCCTGAACATAATGTCCTAGCGAAAAGGAAACATCGTCATCTTGTTGCAACTGGTATTACTCTTCTTCATCATGCTCACCTTCCCACCAATTTTTGGTCCTTTGCTTTTTCTACCGCCATCTACCTTATCAATCGTCTACCATCGGCCGCCTTACGTGGTAAAATTCCTTATTCTCTCCTCTTCAATTTACCTCCCAATTATCATAAACTCAAGGTTTTCGGTTTTCTTTGTTACCCTTGGCTTCGTCCTTACGCGTCTCACAAGCTTGATCCGCGATCTCGACCATGTCTTTTTCTTGGGTACTGTCCTCAACGCAGTGCTTATCGATGCTTTGATCCCCAAACTCACCGCATTTTTCTTTCTCGCCATGTTTTTTTCGTGGAATCCAATTTTCCAGGTTTCAAAGATATCTCTCTGGCTCCACCACCCTCTAGAGATTCTTGGCTCTTTGATTTTCTTCCACAGGTCACTACTTTACCCGCTCGGTCAGCTCCGGCCTCTACACATCATCCGTCGGCCCCCTCTTCATCAGCAGTGCCTCCGCCGGATCCTTCTCCTCCTGGGCCCGCGTCACCTGGGCCCTCCTCATCCGCCCGGCCCACTACAGCGGCCCCTTCCCCTCGACCGTTCGCTACTGGGCCGCCTGCCCCAGCTACTCCACCCTCCGGCCCACCTGCCTGCCTTGGCCCCCCGCCTCCAGTCCAGCGCTCTCATCCCATGAGAACTCGGGCCCAGGATGGGATCTTCAAGCCCAAAAAGCTGCTCTTTCACACTTATCTGCAGGATGGTTCTCCGCCCCTCGAGCCCAGGTCTGTTCGTGAAGCCCTCCGCTTTCCCCAATGGTCTGCGGCCCTTCATCTTGAAAATAATGCCTTGCTTGCTAATCATACTTGGGACCTTGTGCCACGCCTCCCTCATTATAATGTGCTTGGTAATCGTTGGGTTTATCCTGTTAAGCACAATTCTGATGGCTCTATTGAAAGGTTCAAAACTCGTCTTGTAGCAAAGGGCTTCCATCAGCGTCCCGGCATCGATTTCACCGATACATTCAGCCCGGTTGTCAAGCCTATGACTGTTCGCACTGTTTTCACCCTGGCTCTTTCTCAAGGCTGGTCGATTGCTCAATTTGATGTCAATAATGCCTTTCTTCAAGGCCCCTTGCAGGAAGAGGTTTATATGGAGCAACCACCTGGTTTCGTTGATCCCACTCATCCTCACCATGTTTGTCGTCTTCGACGGGCTATTTATGGACTTCGTCAGGCTCCTCGGGCTTGGTATACTGCCTTGAGTGATTTTCTTCTGGAGTTTGGTTTTCACAAGACCCAGTCGGATGCCTCTCTATTTGTGTACTCTCGCGGCCCGACTCTTCTCTATTTTTTGGTGTATGTCGATGACTTACTTCTCACGGGCAATGATACTGCTCTTCTCACTACCTTTCAACAGGCGCTTTCTCGTCGATTTTCTCTCAAGGCTCTCGGTGATGTCAGCTATTTCCTTGGTATTGAGGTTATTCCTACCTCTGCTGGTTATATTTTATCTCAGCGTCAGTACATGGTCGACCTTCTTCATCGTTTTATGATGACCGATGCCAAGGCTGTTGATACGCCCATGGCTGCTTCTACTGCTCTCTCTCTCTCACTGATGACAGTCCTGCCTCTGATGCTACACGGTTCCGTCAGGTTCTTGGTGCTCTGCAGTATCTTGTCTACACTCGTCCAGACATTGCCTACTCTGTCAACAAGCTTTCTCAGTATATGCATGCTCCCACGACTCGTCACTAGCAATGTGTCAAGAGGCTACTCCGCTATGTCTCTGGCTCCCTCCACTATGGCCTCTGTATTCGGCGCTCTGACGGCCCTTTATCTCTGTCTGCTTTTGCTGATTCTGATTGGGCTCGGAATCTTGATGATCGCTCCTCCACCTCGGGCTACCTCATTTATCTAGGCCCCACTCTTATTTCTTGGCGTTCTCCAAAACAACGCACCTTGGCCCGTTCCAGTACCGAGGCTGAATATCGTGCTATTGCTCATGCTACTGCTGAACTCGAATGGATTCAAAATCTGCTGCTCGAACTACGGTATCCCTTACCGTCTACTCCTGTGCTCTATTCCGACAACCTTGGTGCCACCTACTTCAGCTCCAATCCGGTCTTCCACTCTCGCATGAAGCACCTTGCTCTCGATTATCATTTTGTTCGCCAGCTGGTGAAAGCTGGTCGGCTTCGCATTTCCTATGTTCCCGCCTCCCATCAACTAGCCGACGCTCTTACCAAGCCTTTACCGTCCACCCGGTTTCTTCTCTTACGATCCAAGATCGGCGTCGTTGATACCTCCACCGTCTTGCGGGGGCGTATTAGAGATATTAGAGAATAAAAGTTGATTTTTTATTTTTCATTCTTTTATTCTTTCTGTTAGGCCACATCTCCCCTGTTCCTAGTTGTGGGGAACGTGGAGCTCATTCTGTTCCGATTCTTTCTCTCTTCTTCTGTATATCTAGACGATCAGTTCAATCAATGTAACCATCTCAGAAATTCCAGTAATACAATCCTTCTAAATATTCCTCACACAATTTACCACATAATGCAGTAATTGGGTTAAAAACCCACGTTTGGGAGAGCAAAAAGAGTATGGGAATTGGACCATGGAAATTGGCTTCAATTACCACATTCATGGTAATTGAGAATACTACACCTCCCCCTAGTAATTTGACATTACCATGTTTTCTTACTTCTTTTTTCAAATTCCACACCATCAATTCCCACAAAACTAAACCCTATCCAAACATGACTTTTTTTCAATTTCCACATGTCAATTCATTGGTTTTGTAAAACATGGAAATTTAGACAAATTCCAATGTTTTCAAATTTCCACATCCAAACGAAATGGTACAATCCCAAGTCTCATCCATTTATAATATTACGGGTAATATGGGTACCCGTAACCCTTAAAAAACGGGACGGGTACGGATATACCCAAATACACGTTTCCCGTTGCCCACCCCTAATCATCCATACCATAGGAATCCTCGCACACTACTTCACAATCCAAATCGTTAGACACCCTAACTATGTGATACTCGCAAGTAGGGGTGGGATCTTGATTTGGTTTGATTAAACCAAATCGAAAATTTAAAAATTGAAACAAGTTATTTTCATGAAATTGAGACCAAACTGTTAAGGTGGTTAACGGTTTTGGTTTTTTAACCGAAAATCGTCAAGATCTCTCATTATTTTGGTTTGGTTTCAAAAAATCAAAAATCGAATGTATTATGTAATGGATGCTTGTATATTGGGTAGTGTTTTTGGTTTCTTATCTATTTTTGTGTTTTAACCAACGTCAAAAATCAAAATTGATAAGTACAAAAAGGCTTGGTATCTATACCAAAAATCGGTAAGAACATGCACCTTATTAGTTTGATTTTGGTGTAAATTGAAAATTGAAACCGAACTGACTGCCCTACTCATAAGCGGTGGATGATCATTTGATACACTTTTTCTTTGTCACATATATATCATAAGGGGACAAATAGATACAAAATAAAGTATTTACAAACAACATGCACAAAACATATAATAAAAGAGAAGACATGGACGCAAGACAAACTATGGATAGAACATTTTTTTTTCCACGAAATGAACAACTCTTTGATACTTCTTGGCATGTGCAAAATCCTTAACTTAAATTCTACTATTTGCAGGATGGTAGATCATGCAACAAATCCCACCAAGGAGATGAAAGCATTGCAACAAACTCCTCAAACCGAATAGAAAAAAAGTATGGTTCAAATAGGCACGCTTAACCTTACGCTTAGGCACACCTAGGCGCAAGGCAATGGCAAAACGCCTCACCTAGGGGTTTTGCGCCTAATTAGATACTAGAATACGTCGATGGAGTAAGGCGACATAAAAGTCTCTCCTAAGCATTACTAGATGGAGCTAGGAAGTCAATATCAAAGTAGAAAATTAACATCAACTACGAAATCAATTTTCTATATCAATATTTTCAATAGCTTAAGAACTTTGTGAGCTATTGTGCTATGATTTTATGAATTTGTGAGCTATGTTTTTGACATTCAGTGTTGAGTAAGTTATTAATCATTTTAACTGAAGTGAGAAAGTGTTGGAGATTATTATTTCATTCATCATGTTGTGCAAATAGCTATTTTCTTCCAGCGCCTAGGCACGCTTAGTTTACGCCTAAGCGAGCTAGGCGCTAGGCAAAGGCTCAACGCTCGCCTTACGCCAAGCGCCTTTTTTAACCTTGGAAAAAAGAGCACTCCGACTAGAGAGCATAGCGTACACATTAACCATAGTAGAATTGTCAAAAATCATCCATCGTAATAGTTGTCGGCCATGGATTTTGAACTTCAGACCTCTGGATGGGGGATAATGATCATCCTACCGACAGTCTAAAGTATAAATCGTTGTTCATCCAATATTTTATAAATGGATCTTACACTGTTCCTGTATAACCTCCCTCCAGCGAAATTTAATATCTCTAGATTTGAAGTTTGCATAAACCTCATCACATACATGCGTTTAAAATAAAACATCTATATTAGGGTTACCACCGAGAGTCAAACAAACTTAAGGTTGGTAAAACTCAACTAGTACTGCTAAAAAATTAGTTAATTCCAATAACTCAAATTATTAGAAAATATGCATGAATAATCTTATATCAATTCTATCAATCACAACTTAGGGACGGACTCCTACAAAGAACTGTTACGAAAGCCCATCTTGCCGATATACTACCAACTGAGTCCCTATCTATCTATTAGCTAGGATGTCCACATTGGATGGAGACATGGGGCCAAATATAGCATAGAGCTTAGAAGGGACAGAAGTAGTGGATGGATAACCAAGTCCCTCATTAGGACTTAAAAAGAGAGAAATGTGACATTTCCATCTTAAGGGGAATAATGCATCAGCAATAGCTACAACCAAACTGATTCCCTCTCCCACTCACACCTACCCTATGCACAAAGAAAGAAAGAAAGAAAGAAAGAAAGAAGAATCCATTTGCTTTATTTGAAGAACATCATTGACATAAACAAATGAAAAGGGCACAATCTTGCAATATAAAAATTAGATCCTTGATTAGAAGTTTCCAGGGTATGGGTGATATGGAGGGGCAGATAAGGACACATTACAGCTCATGGGTAGGGATGCCCTCCATTACTTTGTCCAATTGTATGTATGGCAATGTTGTGGTTGGGTTTGTTTTGTTCACCAAGAAAGCAAAATATATTTAAAGGGTTCATATAAGTATATGTATGTTAACAGTTTCCAATGAAATGAGGATAGAACTTAAAAGTGCTTTGCTGATTAAGACATCACTGATCATCAGCTACTGTTTTGTTGTTACCAAGTGTTTTCAATTAGTTTAGTGGTCATTGATGCTTGTAATCTATGGATAAGGGTGCACGATAATTGAGTTTGTCCTAAGAAATCAAATTGATGTTTATAACGATTTGTGCGAAATTGAACAAGGCATAATCTAAACTCTGGTTTTCTAAAGGGGCATTTTGGATTTTGGCTCCATAAATTTCTTCAAACCAAAACAAAAGACATATATTAGTGAAGTAAGACGAATTGAATGCATGAATTGGATTGAGCAACCCCATAGTCATATGTTGTCCTCAAATTAACACGTCTGTCAAACGATATTGTCCGCTTTGGATCAAACCCGCACGATTTTACTCTTGGGTGTCCTCCCCAAAAGGCTTCGTACTAATTGGAATAGGTGGACACTAATATGCAAAGGTCTCTTCCCTTGCATTACCGATATGGTACTTGGATTGTGCCATAACAACGTCAAACCACACTGGCTTACTCGAGGTGAACTATCTAATTCAACTAAGATTATCGTTGTTCAATAGTTGTATACCCAACTTCGTTAAACGGTCAATCCCATGATATATTGTAAGACGAAATGGTCACCAGTGATTCGTAGGGATGGCAATGGGTCGGGTCGGGCACGGATAGTGCATATCCGTTAGCCTACCCATAGTAGTTCGGGTTTTACCCATACCCATACCCATACCCACATGTGAAACAGGTAGAAAATCAAAACCATGGCCATACCCGTTCGGGTTTCGGGTATCCACGGTTATCCATGAATAATAATTTATTTTCATAACTCCAACCAATATGTTAACATTCAAACGTAATCTCAAATTACGTAAGAGGAAAAGTACGACAATAATTTACTAGAATGAAGAAATTAATTAAAACTACACAATTTCATAAAAATATTATATTTATATTCTTAACATAAAATATGTTAGAAAAAAATCATGATTATTTCTAGACAAAATGCATATGCATGTGTATAATGGGGCGGGTTCGGGTTGGATAGTGAGAAACCCATGCCCACCCATTACCCGCAATATTCGGGTTTGGGTTTTACCCGTACCCACTAAATATCCTTTGGGTTCGGGTTTTACCCTACCCAATTAGGCCGGATTCGGGCGGATATCCACGGTTACGGGGTTACCCGTAAATACCCGTTTGGGTAATATGGGTACCCGTTATACCCATTCAAAAGGCAGATGGAATTTCAGCCCACAGTGACTGAGCGGCACAGCCCAGCCCAATTCCCTTTCGGCCTTTCAATTCCTGCCTTTCAATTTCAGTCTAAGACAGAGAGACAGTCAGCGACAGCCGACAGCGACTCAGGCTCAGCGAGACCTAGCGCTCCGCCTTCGCGCGACCGCGCCTCCGCTCCCTCCTTCGTTCACCGCCGCGGGCCGCGGCAGCAGGCTTCCTTCTTTTCACCCGGCGGCCAGCAGTAGCCAGGTTTCCTTCTTCTCACCCGAACTTTTGCAGTGGGAGAATGGCAGCAGCAGCCATTCCAAACTTTTGCTATGCTAATACATGTTTTCTCTGTGGAATGTATTAGAATAGCTGCCTACTCCGAACTTTTGCTCCCACTATCATTTCTCTGCTAATACATGTTTATGTAGTGGGTTTGGGATGTAATTGTCTTTAGCTAAAACGTCATCTGGTTTTAGGACATGTTTTGAAATGAATGCTTGTGTATATAGAGATTGAATTTATGTTTTTGATCATATCGTGTTCTTATTATTCCCCGCAAGAGCATGTCATTATAAAGATATGTAATGTGATGTCATTTAAATTTTGGGTATTTATGGGTAGTATGAGTACCCATTATCCGTCCCGTACGAGTAATGAGTACCCGTTTCCAATATGGGTTGGGGATATGGGATGAACTTTTGATTTCCAAATGAGACTGGGTACCCGTTTAAAACGGGACGGGTATCCCAACTCTAACGAGACATGGAATGGAAGTGGGGAGAAAGTGGGTAAATCTTGTTTATTAAACTCCCAACTCTAACGAGACACAACGGAACTAGAGAACAAAAGCTTTGGAAAACCTGCCGTATACACAGTAATGATTAGGAAAACGAACTTAATTAACTTATACACTTTTCATTTTCTTCTCTTCCAAAATCTCCACCAAAGGTATGTACTTATCTTTCACCGACTTGCATATCTTTGTCAGCTCCGTTGATATAATAATGTTGGACAACGATATTAATTGCGTGTGTGAAAAGGTGCCCATTTTCACTGTTCCTGGTGTTGAATTGGTATTTACGTTACATCCTACAAGGCTACAACACATTGCTTGTCAATTTACAGCATGAGGAAATAGGAGTGGATTTTGGTATTGTCTGCTAGCTTTTATGGAAGCAAAGGAACGAAGAGATAATTGATGGGAAGAACTACTCTAAAGATGGCCTGCTGGTGAGAATCCAGGCCTGGTTCAGAATTGTCCAACAAGCAAAGGAGGACAGCAGGAAGACGTCTAGCTTCCAGAAGGTGTCTCCCACCATTTTGTACATTGGCTGGGAGCCTCCAGAAATGGGATGGATTCAACTGCAATCTGATGGATCTGTCCTAGCACAAACTGGAGCTGCAGCTGCAGGAGGACTTCTCAGGGATCACCTGGGACACTGTGTGGAAGCGTTCACCTGCAACCTTGGGAGGTGCTCCATCACTGCAGCAGAATTAAAAGGTGCGGTTGAAGGACTTAAGATTGCTTGGAACAGGGGCTATCGAAAGGTTCACCTCAAGATGGACTCCACTACAGCAATTGAGATCATAAGAAACAGAGAGAATGAAGATCACAGACATGGCAGCATTGCTAGCCAATTCAGACAACTCCTCAACCTTGAATGGGAGGTTAAAATCGATCACGTGTACAGAGAGGCCAATTTTGCAGCCGACTACTTGGCGAATCTCGGCCATGATTTCCATTTTGGTACACACAATCTCAATGTGCGAGATTCTGGTTTAGTTCAATGGCTTTGCCATGATGTATTGGGAACATCCCATGAACGTTCTGTTAATATGATATAGACGCTATTTGCGTCACTCTTTCTACCAAAAAAAAGAACTTTTTCTCTTCTAAAAAACATTGGAGGTATATGCATGCCTATATCGTGTAACATATAGGGTGGTTTGGATGGAGTATATGTATGAGTTATTTGCGAGTTACACAAATAACTCATTTGGCAGCGTTTTACTGAAATGAGTTATTTGTAAATAACTCATACCCCATGTGTTATTTCAAAATAACTCGTTTTACCACTCTGCTTTTACCAAATACCACATGTCAAATTAGAGATGGCAATTTCGACCTGACCCGATTTATCCGACTTGTTTGACCTGTTTTGGGGCGGGTCCGACCCGCCTCGTAGGCGGGGCGGGGTAGGAATGGGTACCTCTCATCGACCTAACCTGCCTTGACCCGCCCCATTCTCGACCCGTTCTGGCCTAAGTTACATGTAATCTTAGTCAAATTACTTAGGATTTTCCTCTTATTACATCATATTTTAGGTATAAGTTGTAAATAAGTGAAAAACTCAAATTCTCCAACAATTTAACTACATTTTATCAAATTATGATTTCTTTCTTGATCTTTTAATTAAAATAATGAATAATTCTAATGTTTTTCGCATAAATTATATACCCAATGGGTCGACCTGCCCCGACCCGCGCCCCATGATAAATTACCCGACCTGCCACAGGACGGGTATGGGTATCGAGATACCCGCCTCGGACCTGCCCCATTGCCATTCCTGTTTCAGATACCGCATTTTCATGGTTCAACCAAACGAGACACTTTATTTCAATTACCACCAAAATAACACTGAAATACCACATAAACAATAAATGAGTTATTTGACTCTACAAATACCACATTGAGAATTAACCCATCCAAACGACCCTAAATGAATTGTATTCATAATGTTTAATTAGTCAGGATCTCACTCGAAAGTAAGTGTACAACATAGAATTTGTATATCGGAAGCTCTTTTTTTTTATAATGGTGAAGCTTGCATTAAAGTAAGAAAGGGTCTGGGTACAAAGAGAAAAACGAGCAAGAGAAGGGGTCTCACAAGGCGTGAGTCGCCCAACTAAAGCCAGGGAAAAGAAACAAAAATCGAACTAAGAACAAGAAGCTGCAGGGCAGCAGATCGGCACCAAAACACAGCAGAACAGATGGGAAAAACAAAGGAGCTTCAGCCCACATCCTCAACAGCCCACCGAACAGCCGAGAGCGAACACTCCAGCGAAATCCACAGCATCCAGCAGCTACCTCAATAGCTGTCAATCTTGCCAAAGGCCGCCAACCACTCCGCCACTGCACGAGAGCTCCTCTGCTGAATGTACGCCTCGCTGTGGTACGAGTCCCTGAAAATTCTCCGATTTCTTTCCAACCAAACATTCCAGCAAACAGCATGAAGAGCGCAATACACAAACCACCTATCAGGGCTGTCTGGTTCGCTTATCTCCCACCTGCGGATGGTTGAAACAATGTCACCAGAAGGGGGGACGATAAGTCTGCACATAAGCTTGGTGCGAGCCCACACTTGCTTGGCAAAATCACAATCAACAAAAATGTGGTCAGCAGTCTCTTCGCGGCGCGCACACAGAGCACATCTACTTGCCAGCGACCAGCCTCTGCTTTTGAGGGCGTCCATCGTAAGGATCTTCCTGTGAGCGACCGTCCACATGAAGCAGCACACCTTGGGAGGAACAATCTTCCTCCAAACCGACTCAACCGGGAACTGCGGCACACCTGGAAACAGATTCCTCGACAGTGACCTGTACATGGAGCGAACAGAGAAAGATGACTCTGGGGACGGCGACCAGACGAGTCTGCTCGGCCCACAAGTCACTCGAGATGCATCAACAGAATTAAGAAGCTCAAACAAAGCGACCCTTTCCCTCTCAGCCCCCCCTCTCAAACTAATAGAAAGATTGATATCCCATTGGACTCTCTCACCTGAAAAGGAAACAGTGTCGGAGACCCAGGCATTAGGACTTGTTGCGGCAGCAGCGACCCGTGGGAAAGTGTCAGCAAGAACGACTTCTGGAATCCAGCAATCATGCCAAAAGGAAACTCCGGCTCCTCCCCCCGGATCAATGTAGGCTCCGGAAGCTCTTTTTTGAGCTTAACGATTTTTTTTTTCTTGTGATGTTTTGTGGTATATAGAGCATTATCGTGCTTTCGTAAGTAACTCACTAGCTCTCTTACGGGTTATCTTTAAATGTGAGAGAATGATGTTATTTTTCATGAGAAAGCATCACATCTTCACTTTTAATTTATAATTTATCGATTCTCAATATGTCAAAAAAATTTCAAATTACGTTGTTTATTTGATGACCGTGACACAACAAGTCCAACTTTTACCTAGATCATATCGGCAAATTTTATTATCTCACAAGTATAGCCGACATTGTTAACCCCTGTTTCTGTTTGAACCATACACAATAAGAATGAAAAACAAAGGAACCAACAAAATGCATACTCTTCGGAAAGAGTCAAACAATGGGAATTCGTATATGTTGAATGAAATCTATGGAATTTTTTTTAATCTTTATCTTCACAACTCTTTCTCTTATTTAATTGTCCTTAACGATTTCACGCACGTGGTACCTTATAGTATTAGTGATAAAAACATAATCATAAACAAATGTAAAAAAATCCGAGTTTTAAGAAGTAACCGACAATATACTATTGGTACATCTCTACACAATATATCATAGTGGATAAAGTTTTTGTTACATTTCAAATTTATTGCAACCATATTTAAAGTAGGAAGATTAATTTGTATTTATAATTATGTACTTATTTGTTATTTACATAAAAGAATTCATCAGTATTGAGATTTGAATAAGAGTCTCATCCATTGTTTCATCAAGCGGTTGAGGACATAATTCCATATTATCGAGTATATATCAAGAACATCACATAACAATCCGCTGCATAAACAGTCAATAATAATATAGATGAAATAGTGTCATACTAACTAAGCGAGTCGCAATGTTTAACTCGTTCGTGGGTCAATATCAGTAAGGTTTCTCCGGCTTGGATTTTTCTTCCACTACAAGGAGGAAACCTTTAGCTAAGCTAGGAATATAATGTGTTACGGGAAATTATACTTGTATTCAAATCAATGGAAAATTCATCCGAGTGGGTTGATTGATAGAAAGCCCAAATAAAAAATGCACCAAAAAGTGCAAGCCTTTTCATCAAAAGTGGATGTTCTAATCTCGTTTGGTGCATGCATTGTTGTAGTTGTATATTGCGTTAGCTTAATAATTATAGTGCGGGATTAACATACATAATTTAATTAGACGCGTCATTAACCTTGGAGTAACGTTTGACGTTCCCATATGGCCGCCGGTTAAAATAAACAGAATAGAAAAGACTAAAACCTAGACTAGCCTACAATTCTGTGCCACATCGGGAAGGACGGAAAAAGTCCTGACGGCAAAGTTCGCCCAGCTGGAAACTATTGTATTTGTTGTTATTATTCCTCCCAAGTCCAAAAAATGTCAATAGGGCATCCAATGCCAAATGATTTCCTTAACCGAGTTTCACTTTCATACGATTTTGTTTATGATATACTGAACTTGTACATTAAACGTTATCATTTAAATTCAATTTCTATTTAGAATCACTTGTCATTATGAGCAAGGTAAAATTCCTCCTAATTTATGTATTCAACTCTCCCTCTTTTCAGACTTTCTCTTTTTGTTCATTTGATTTTTTTCTTGTTTTGTTTACAGTTGAATGAGTCCAAATTCAATTAAACAGAGGGAACTGAAGGTACTTTTTTTTGTTTCTTTTAAGTACACAACATCAGAAGTACACTTTGCTCATATCATATGATTGATTGGCTTTGTTCATTGCCGTATGCATGTTTCATAATTGAATGATGCCAACCCGCTGGGATGGGAATATTTGCCCTCCATTCTTGCTTTTGCCACTTTCGTAGCAGACTTATTTTGAAGCCCCTGAATATGCTGAGTGTCTAATGCATTCTTTTTCAGTTGCAGCTTGTTGATGTATAGTAGAGAGGAGAGCAAATATGAGATTGACGAATCCGATAGAACGATACCAAATCAAATCAAGGCGTGCATGACATATTATTTGTCTATGATCTATTTGCTAATGAATCACGAATCAAAGCACATTAAATGGTAGTACGAATAAAGAACTGGTCTAATGACGGTACCACCACCTAGGTTTCAATTTGGATATTCCGATTTCAAATTCTAACACGGACGTTATCTTGTTTCGCCAATTCCCATTTAGCAGGGTGTGAAAATATAGTACTAGAAAGTATAATATTGGAGGGATTTGTGTGAACAAACTGATGATGGGATAGTTGCTATACCACTGTAGTCAACTTCTAATCCACGTTGACTTATGATTGCGGTAGTTGAATTGGAAACAAAGCAAATTGGTTAACCATTGTCCAATGGTAATGGACAACGATTTAAGTCATGTATTTTTAAGTACAAGTTTTTATAAAGCTAGTGGGCACTATGGATATTGAGTTAGGTCTGACCATACGTAGCTTTTCATTGAGTTAGGTTTGACTTTTTTTTTTTTTGTTGCATTTCTACTTGTATAAAAAATGAGAAAGCATCTTGGAAAAAAAATAAAAAATGAGAAAGCATCTCACAACAACTAAATTCAATTATAAAAAGGGTAGATACAATATATTAGGCAAACCTTGTAACATAAAACAGCAAAAGCCCAATGTAGTTTGAACTGGATCGTTGCTGTGTTGGCCTGTTGGGTCCATGCGTTTTGGGCTTCAGCCCTCCCTTCCCAGAGCCCAATCCCTAATGGTTGAGCCCAACAAAACTGACCAACTAACACCAATGGTCAATTTCCCGTGATGGCAAAATGTTGTCGACATAACAGAACAAAATTCCTTAGTCCACAACGTTCCCGTTTTCTCAATTTCAGCCACAAAATATTTGATTTTTCACCCAAATATGTGATTTCCCGTTTTTTGGCAACCTTAATAAAGTTTCTTCCAACACGTATGGATCTCCTTTATGAATCGCCCCACCGGCCTCTTCACAGAACCAGAAAGAAAGAGAGAAAGAAACTGCGCCAAGCGGCAAGCTCTCACTAGCTACCTCTCTGGTTCCAACGATGGCGTCGCTTCTCTCCACTGCCCACTCTTCCCTCTTCTTCACCGCCTCCAAAACCCCTAATTCCACTTCCCCAGTTCACCATCCCTCCTTCCCCAAAACCCTCAAACAATCCTTCGCTTCTCCTCCGCTTCAATCCGCTTCCAGATTCCCCTCCATTCTCCGGCGGGCCTCCGGCGAAGAATCGGAGTCGGAGAGGGTTACCGACGAATGGGGCGAGAAGCCGGAGCCGAAGCCGGAGTACCCGAAGGCTGCCGCGGTGGATCCTCCCGTGAATGAGGATGAGTGGGAGGAGGAGGGATACTCCGCCGCTGCGGTGGGCAACGGGAGCACTGCTCCGTCGGTGGCTGATGGGAAGAAGAAGGTGGGCGACGGTAACGAGGAGCTGAAGAGGAGCTTGGTGGACACGGTGTACGGTACGGGTTTGGGGTTCCGGGCGGGTTCGGAGCTCCGGGCCGAGGTGTCGGAGCTGGTGAGCCAGTTGGAGGCTGTGAATCCCACTTCGGCGCCGGTTGACACGGCTTCGCTGCTCGACGGCAACTGGGTTTTGTTGTAAGTCACCGACTTTCTCGATTGATTGCTATCCAGATTTTCTTAAAATGAACTGTTTTGGATGCGAGTAAGTTGGATATGCTGATGAGTGATGAGAAATGAAGAGATGGGGTTAGTTTGAACATGACGGAATATGCACTCTTTGCAGTCTGATCTTTGGTGTGGTTTAAGCAAGACGTGATTCTTTCAGCCATTAATCTCTGTTAGCTCTGTCAAAGCTCGAATATCAGTATTTGTTCTCTTGATGTTGGATTTCGATGGAATTGTGCCATTCCATCGCCCCTATTCATACCAAATGAGCCCTTAGGAGTTCATTTAGCGTAGAATTAGAATCAATGATCTACTTAATACTTTGATGCGTTTGATATGCTGGTTGTACCGCTCTTGATGTTTTCAACTTCCTGAATACTAGGCGATCGAGGAGACGCTTTGGTTATGTTGACCTAGGAGGGCTTAGGCTTCCTCATTTGTTTATGCCTGGTCTGTGATTAGGCATCATATGTGACACTTCATCTTGGGAATTGCATCCAGCAACATAAGCTTTTGATCTAGACTTCAATGCTATTTGGATGTAATTTGCAGTAATAAACAAATAGCTGTTTTGTGTCAATATGATCGAACGTTGGTCTTACTTCAACTTATAGCACTGTGTTTGAGCAGTCTATTTACATCATCTCACTAGACGAGTCAATCATATGCTCTGGTCAGTGTTATGTACCTAATCCCACACCTCAAGCCACCTCATGGGACGAGATAAATCTAGGGTTTTCCGAAACCTCATTTTTCAAATCCATGAAGCAAACAAACCCTGAATGTCCATGTTAGTTACCTTGACTCTTTGATATTAATGGGATTGATTTGGACAAGGTCCATATTTTGAACTGTGTGAACATTTTACCATGCATATGATTGATCTATTATTTGTTTCCTCTCCATTCGTAATGCAGGTATACTGCAACTTCCGAGCTCTTGCCCCTTCTGGCTGCTGGTTCAACTCCTTTGCTAAAGGTGAAGAGGATAGCTCAGTTGATCAACTCCAGCAATTACACCATTGTCAACTCAACCACATTGTCGAGCCCTTTTGCTGAATTTACATTCAGCGCAACCGCAAACTTCGAAGCCCGAAGTCCTTCAAGAATACAGGTAAAGTACAATAAAACTATGTCCCTTGGAATCCTAGTGGATGATATTATCATGAACTGTGAAGGAAAGTATAGGGCCAGTTAAATCTTTTGGACAGATTATGTTGTTGTAGTTTGTTTGCAATGTCTTTCAATTCTGATCAATATCATTCAACAATTCCTTTCTACTTAGGTTGAATTCAAGGAAGGAACTCTGCAGCCTCCGGATGTAAAAACCAGCTTTGATCTTCCATCCGAAATCGCTCTATTCGGGCAGAAGATCAGCTTGGCCACAGTGCGTCAATCTCTGAGTCCTCTGCAAGACACGGTGGCTACCATCTCGAGAGCCATATCCGGCCAGTCCCCACTCAAGGTCCCCATTCCAGGCAGCCGAACCAGGTCCTGGCTACTGACCACCTACCTCGACGAGGATCTCCGGATTTCAAGAGGTGACGGCGGCCTTTTCGTACTTGCCAAGGAAGGAAGCCCTCTCTTGAATCTGTAACCAGGCAAATATTTAAGTATATACTCACTCTATTGTGCCACCTGATGAAGTACATATACACGGCTAATCGTTGTTGTTGTTGTGGTTGTTTTCGTCGGTTTGTTTCCATTGTAGTAAATCCGACTGTGAGGATTTAAGACATAAAATTGGAGATGATTAACAAAACGTTATACTGAAGTTTTTGTTGAATCCCTTGTACCCTGTATACACGAAGATGAAAGCAAGTTCTTGTTTGTGGGTGAAAGAATGGAGGCTATTGTAATTTGTGTACAATATGATTATGACCACGATAAGAATCAGTCATTGTTATCGAATTATTTCGACCGTTGGAATCGTTGCATTACTTGAATCAAAGATATTAACGAGATAAGCGAATTGGCTTCTGCACAATGATTGTCAATTTTTTTTAGAACACTCGAATCGACAAATATGATTCTGAATATGCATTTAGTATTCGCAACCGATTTGGTTATAACTAATATTGTTTAGTTGGATCTGGGTTAACGGTTAACACTTTGTGTTTATGATTAAATGCATAATTTATATTAGTTGATTAACCGTAATCATATAGTCGGTTTTCGGTTATTTATTTGTTAATCAAATAACCATTAAGTAAGTGATTCGGCAAGGTTATACCAAAATAATTGATTGGTAACCTCACCAATGGAAGACATCCTCATTTTTTTAATCGTGCATTTTTGTAATTTTATGTCTTCTTTTTTTAAGTTGTTATTAGTAAATAGAATATAATTTAGGACTTTGCTACGGTGACATGCACGTCACGGTGTCATGCACTTTTCGGTCGACCTAAATCGGTCGACCTCATGTAGGATTAGGTCGACCTAATCTGTTGTTTCAGTGTAAAAGCAGTTTCATGGTGCCTACTTTGAAGATTCATATCTTACAATTGGCTATATGGAAATTGGAGATTAATGGCTTGTTTTGAAGTTGAAGTGTCCCTCTACACATTAAAGTACTTGGGAGCTCAATAGAAAGTCCAGGAGACCATTTTTGAACCTAATCAAAAGGCTATGCCAAAACTGGAAAACTGCCTGAAAATGGCTAAGTCTGGGAACGTGTTTGTGAAGCTTACTTTGGAGCTCAATTTGAGAAGCATGGATGCGAGTCAAGTCCAAAGGCACCTACCACGTTAAATCAAGTATTTTTTTCTACAAAATCAAGGCATTGGATGAAAGATTGAATATCTTTAAGACTTCAAACAAAAGGCTCGAAGTTGCTACGAAGGCTGTTTTTCTGGCAGATTGCTTGTGCTCGAAGTCTGCCAGAAAAACAGCCTTCGTAGCAACTTCGAACCTTTTGTTTGAAGCCTTACAGATATCCAATCTTTCATCCAATGCTTTGAATTTGTATACAAACATACCTAATTTAACTTGATAGAGGCTCCTCGACTCGCATTCATGCTTCTCGAATTGAGCTCCAAAATAGGCTTCACAAACACGTTTCCAGACTTAGCCATTTCCAGGCAGTTTCCCAGTTTTGGCATAGCCTTTTGATGAGGTTCGAAAATGGTCTTCTGGACTTCCTATCGAGCTCTCAATCACTTCAATATGTAGAGGGACACTCCAGCTTCAAAACAAGCCATTAGTCTTCTATTTCCATCTAGCCAATTGTATGATATGAATCTCCAAAGTAGGCACCATGAACTGTTTTTACACTGAAACAACAGATTAGGTCGACCTGATCCTATATGAGGTCGACCGAATCCTAAATGAGGTCAACCTAATCCTAACTGAGGTCGACCGGAAAGTGCAAGTCACCGTGACATGCATGTCACCGTAGGCGCACCCTATAATTTAACGTAGATATAAATCCATAATCAATTCAATCAAACACAGGCAGACAATAAGACTATTCTATCGTTGATGATTAATGAAGAATACAAGAATAAAAGACACAACAACAATTACTATAAACCCCATCAAATTACATGAAAGGTTAAATGTTAACTAATTGATGTCGAGCTATTGTTCGTAAGTCCAACTTTATACTGTGCTACTTCCAAAACCATTCTTTGAAATTATCTCATTTGACCTAAATCACTATTACATCTAGGGTAGTCAATGGATCTTGCAGGCCTTCAAGTTCAAACATCCCATTATTTACCTGCGACTCGCCTATCATTTCCCGTCCTAACTTTGAGGACGGTTGTAATCGATTAGTTGATTAATCATTTAACCATTAATTAGTAATTAGCTAAATTTGACTATCGAAAACCAACTGTCTATCGTTAACTTGGGGGCCACCCAGCAGGCAGCAGCCTTTTACCTCCGGGAATACCAACGAATCTCATATGGATTCAAACCTGAAATGTGCAACTCTCAAACCGACAGATTTATTTAGGAAAGTTTGATTATTATTACACCGCTAATGATGTTATTATTTACCCTCACTCTATCAAAAGAGAGAAAGAAAATGAATATTTCTAGCCGGCAAAGTAAGCTGAGTCGTCGTGGAGCCAATCACGCCAAACATCCCATTCATTCGGTTAAAGAGTACGACCAAAACGAGAGAAAAGAAAAACGAAATAAAATTACAATTTCCACCGTCTGCCTATCTGTACATAAACCCATTCTCTCTTCCACACTCGTTGACTCCTTCCTTCTGAATTCTCTGATCTTTCCTCCTCCAGCCAGCCAGCTCCCCCAAAATTTCCCTCTCCGCCCTGAAATTGCCGTCGCTCGCCGGCAGTTGAACCCAAATCATGACGAGCAACCGGCCGAAGCTGGACGAGGCACAGATCGCCGACCTCCGGGGAATCTTCCGGTCCTTCGATCGGAACAAGGACGGCAGCCTGACGCAGATCGAGCTGGCATCTTTGATCCGGTCACTTGGTCTGAATCCGAGCTCAGACGAGCTCAAGGCGCTGATCCAGAGGGCCGACACGAACAACAACGGCCTCGTGGAGTTCACGGAGTTCCTGGCGATGGTGGCGCCGGGGATCCAGACGGAGGAGGAGGAGTCGGCGTACAGCGAGGAGCAGCTGAAGCAGCTGTTCAGGATGTTCGATCGGGACGGGAACGGGTACATCACGGCCGCGGAGCTGGCGCACTCGATGGCGAAGCTGGGCCACAAGCTGACGGCGGAGGAGCTCACCGGGATGATCCGGGAGGCGGATACCGACGGCGACGGCCGGATCAGCTTCCCGGAATTTTCCCGCGCCATTTCCTCCGCCGCGTTCCAGAACGCTTGGGCTTAGATAGAAGAAGATAGCAAGTCAAGTGAAACGACGCCGTAATTTTCCTTCGTGATGATCGTCCATGTTCAAAAGTTAGATATTTTTGTCATGTTTTTGTTCTCAAGTTTGTGAAAGATATGATTGCTTGTTATAAGAACTCTCAATGTTTGCTTGACTCAAAGATGATCCAAGTCGAATACTGTAATGTATCCTCAAGCAGAAGAAAATGGCTACATCAGAAAAAAAAAAAAAACATTCAGGAAACATAAATCTTATAGGCTACAGTTACAGACTTGACCGAGTATACTTTGTCACTTCAGGATTCCAGATCACAGGGAAATGGGTGCTCCTGGAATCAGAGCAATTTCACAGATTAATCTCCGGTTGGAAGGTTGTACCCTTTGACAGTTCCTCTAGTGTTTTAACTATACTCCTGGCAGCTTCACAATAGGCTCGCGAGACGCCAGAATCAGGTGATGATATTACGATAGGGGTACCATTGTCCGAGCACGTCCTGATATCCACTTCTATGGGGATCTGGAAACCAGAGCAGGAAAATCATATCAGTGAGTTTCGCAGACCGATTTTACTTGGCAAGTGATATGTACTACAGCCGTGGGAAATTCACAATACCACCCTACCTCGCCGATGAAATGGTGTCCCATTGAATCAGCTGTCCTTTGAGTTCCCCCTTTACCGAAAATGTATGAAGGTTCAGCACAGTGTGGACACTTGAAGCAGCTCATGTTCTCTATGAACCCAAGAATCTGCACAGAGAATAATGACTCCAATCATTCATCGCTTTATGTCTCAATCATGTATCGGCTCAAAATACCACAATATCATTTGGTGCTTCCATATTAAACATGTTGCTTTAATTATGTTACTCCAAAGTTCATAATTTCACAAGCTATTATTTTCCGGAGAATGGCTACTGCTAACTAGAATGGCAACATCTACATCATTACTCCAAAGTTCATAATTTCACAAGCTATTATTTTCCGAAGAATGGCTACTACTAACTAGAATGGCAACATCTACATCACTCCGGGGACTGAAATTCAATATCTTTGGACTTCAAAAGAGCTAAAGGACATACCGGAACCTCGACTTTAGAGAACATTTTAACTCCTCTTCGAGCATCCAGTAATGCAACATCCTGTGGAGTTGAAACAATTACTGCACCTGCAAGAAGAGAACAGCTATGCCTGCATGATTACTATCTCTGTGCCAATTATAAAGCTAAAATCCTAATATTGAAGAATAAGTTTCGGTAAATCAAACTGAACTGGCCGTTTGCCTTCACAAACCTGATAACTGCAAGCTTTGAGTTATAGTAAGCTGAGCATCGCCAGTGCCAGGGGGCATGTCTACCACGAGAATATCAAGCTTTCCCCAACTGACTCCCCTAGTCATTTTCTCAAGAGCACTCATCACCTGCAACAGACATCAACCTTGGAGCTTACTATCAATTGAAGAAGCACTCTAGGCGTGTTATAAACAATTTACAGGTGACATTAGTAATAAGCACCAGACTGCGTGCACGTTTTTAAGCGAAAATAATGAAGTGACTTACCATGGGGCCTCTCCAAACAATGGGTGCATCTTGCTCTACAAGAAATCCCATGGACATGCACCTAACTCCATAGTTCTCAATCGGAATCATCTTTTTGTCTGTTCAAAAAAGTTAAAAATAAGATGCGAGTTGATTCAGGGCTATCATTTGTGCAACTAAAACTACAATCACTCAAAGCAGAAGGAAGGATGTTACAAAATCAACTTAACCTCCCACTGGATCTTCAATTTACATAACTAGAAAACTGTGCGTAACATTTTCTTAAGAAAATTCAGAATCACAAAGTTCTAATAGACAGTTATCTTTAGGCAGTTCTAATAAGCCTTTTCTCAGTTATTTTTCCCTTGATAGAATTATGGTCATTATTATCTTCAGTTAGCACTTCTTTGGTTATTCACACTAATAAAGGCACTCCCCTCTCTTAACGGCTTACACAATTTAGAAGCATATTGCATTGTTTAGCTCACCTTCGTCAGTTAATATAATCAGTGTCTCTATTGTCGCCTTTTCTGTGGAATCCTAACTCTCTTTTCTTTCTAGCCTGTCTCTTCCATGCTTGAATCTGCCATGCAAGTAGAGTAGGTTAAGAAAGAATGAGGAAGAAAGTTAGGACTACAGATCCGGCAGTGAGATTCCTAATTATGTTATGCCATCCAGAGCATCCCGAAGAAAAGAAATAGCCTATCTCAAAGCTTCCACCAAGGCATTCATGCAACATATGTTAATACTACATAATGCTAAACATCATACAAAATCCTAGTACCCTTTGCTACAAGTATTCTGTGTATCCGGAGTATTACCTTCAGTGATATCCGGCTTGCGGTCGATCTTCATCATCATAGGCACAGATGGCCCATAGACATCAGCATCAAGCAAACCCACCTTCAAATTGCATTTTTTAGCCAAGGCAACAGCCAAGTTTACTGCAGAAGCAACCGTGATTCACATCAGAGAAATTGATGAAATCAAAATGAATACACGTAACAGTCCCTTACGCTCAATTAAATGAATCTAACTTTTGGAAAAATAACAACATTTGCAATGCTCATGCAATCACTTAGAAGATTTCTAAGTAAGTACTTGAATAACTAAAGCAATGAAGAATAAGGAACATATTAGCGAACCAGATTATCCTTTTCAAAACATATTGGATTTCTAAACTTAAATGAGTCTCCCCATTACCACCAAATAATGAAAAGTGAAGAAACGGACTTAGCGCTAGTAAGAAGAAAAACCTATGGAGTCCCAAATCTACCAAGGTAGGTTTAGCAAAGGGAAAGAGGAAAGCAAGGAAATTACCAGCGGTAGTAGACTTGCCCACACCTCCTTTCCCAGAAGCAACAGCAATAACATCCTTCACCCCATCAAGTTGCAGCTTTGATCGGGCAAAAGGGCCAGCATAGCGCCTGATGCTGCCGAGTCGCTGCGGATAGACCAACCCCCCACAACCATTAGCATAAATGACAAGAAGAAACAAAGCCCTCCCATCTAGAAAGCAATAGAAGTATGCACTTACACTTAAAGGTCGCAAGAATCCCTTCATGAATGACCGCCCGAAATCCAGCAGAGGAACAAGAAATCTTGGATTGAAGAGGTGAAGTGTGAAAGTAAGTTCACTTTCCAGCCACCATCACCGGACACGGGGGTGCTTCAGCTTGAGCAGTTTGCTTGGCAGAACCACCTATGAATTGTTATAATATAGCAGATATTTCAGACTCTTAAGTTATTTCCTCAACTCTTGACAACAAGGTTATCTCACATCTCATAAGCTTTAACTTTTCAGAAATCATACCAATCAAATGCAGTTTAAAATTTTCCAACTGCTGCTAAATGACACTAACTAAAACTCCTTAAAGACTGACAAATTCCGTATGATTTCAGAAACAGATGAATAAGGCAGATGTTTCCAGGCTCAATGCTTTGCAGAAACTGTTCCCAACTACCCAAAATACTTCCTTGATCACAAAGTAATCACCAAAAGTGTTTCCAGAAACATACCAAATGATGCATTATTAACACATACAGTGAACTATTTCCAGCTGATTTTTGACTAACCCAAAACTACAGCACCGTTTCTTCAAATTTTCATTAACAGCAAAGGAAAAGAGAAGCTCCACCATGCTGAGCGGATTCTAATAGATTCTCTGTCATCTACCACTTACAGGAGCAAGAAACCAGGGGTATACAAAATAACATATATATCATTTAGGTTATAAGTTGCATTCTTCGCCAATTACAGTGTTGAAGCTAAGAGAACTTCTCCTTTGCAACGAATATGGGAGAAATAATGTCAGAGCAGTATAATAGTGACCATAACCAGAAAGCATTACCGGACTCTCTCTGTGTCGGAGGCAAAGCAATAGAAAATGACAGCGTGAGAAGAAATTGGAGCTGCGTGATAAGTGATAACTGATACTCACAGACAGAGGAAGGAGGAGGATGGCAGAGCAACAACCAGAGTGAGCAGTAGATCCCTGCCTGTGAACAATAATACATTGGTAAATCAATGATTATGAGAAGAAAAAAGATGGACCATTTTGCTATATAGGTGCAACTTCGTCGAACAACTTTACTAAGCAAAATTAGTGAATGGTCCAACAATCGTCAACTTCAAATGATGTTATGGAACAATCATCCGAGAAGCCAAATAGCAGCCAGAGCTCCCAGCTCTCGATGAATTTACTTTCAGACAATCCCAAATAGAATCAGTAGCCATAAAGATGGATGTATTCAAAACCTAACACTACAACTCATAAGCTGCACAGTAATCCTTCCCAGCATTAAAACAGCACCACCTCTACTTCTTAATAGAATGCAATCTCGTTTATGCCGTGTATATTTCTGGTCAAACTCTAAAGCCTAGATGACAGCAGCCAGCCTAACTGGACCTAGTGATATCATCAATCGCTAGATATCTAGGTTTCTGCTCAAACGAGGAAATGGCAAAATGCAAAACAAAATTCTCCTATTAGGCATTTGTATGAGTTTTTAACTCCGACACGATGTACATTCCTACCGTCAGCATGTATTGTCTCATCCCCCACCCTAAACTGTTGCATCTTCCCTAAAAACAGGATGCAATCCCATCTGCATTTTCTGTGTCCGAAACATGCCGACGTCTCATTTCCACGAATAAACACGGACTCGACAGGACAGCAAGAGAAAAGAAGCCATGTTGGCTACCAGATAATCAACTATGATGTCCCGCAACAGAAACAAATATCATATATCCAAACCCCCCTTTTTCTCTAGTGAGGCAAAATTCTAACGGTAGCAATCGACTGAATAGGTTCCCACAAGGCACCACATTTAACAAAGAATCTAAGAAAAAGAACTCTAACTACGGCTATTAAAGCCTTGATTCTGCAATACCAAACTCCAAGCAATTCTCCTTTCTACCAGAACTACTCTATCAAAGCAACCGGCTAAACGATTTAATGGTAGAATTCAGCCTTGGACTATTCAGGCTAAAATGGCATAAGCTCCTAAGGATATTCGCCCTAAAGCTTCAAGCATATATCACAAAAAACTGCAACTCGGTTCAGTCTAAACATTATCTACAGATTTCTTTCATGATGCGAAAATGATGACCAAATCCGGCAATAAGATGCCCACAATATTTGCTCGATAATTCAGCAAAGCGAGAACACAATTAGGACAATCATGGCCATTTGTGATTGGCGCGCAGCTTTGAGTTCCATTACCTGGCAACAGATTCGCTCGACGTCAGTTGTTCAAAGTGCGATTCAGACGAACTTCAAGGTTTTGCAGAGCGATCGAATTGCAAGGCAGGCAGACGGTGTCATTTATCCGTACAAGTTTTAGTACCTCTACTATTTTAACTCAATGAATAAGTCCTCGTACTATAAAATTTTAACAAAAACATCCCTCAGTTAGAAAAGGCGCCAAAACTGGACGTGATAACATGAAGCAGGAGGAGAAGAGTTCAGTCTCAAGAACTAGGTGAGATTAGTTTGTTCGATATGGGCAAAACTCAAGCTTCCGGATAGGATGCCTTCACGGCGGGACTCTTTCAATCTTGCTGGGATATTGTGGATCAGGATGTTATCGAAGTAGTTCTAAAGAGGAGAATTAAACCACCAACACCGCGATTCTGTTCAAGTTCTTGCAATTTTAGCCATATATTGAATCGTTAATCTCATGTGATACACAAACATTGACCAATGATGTGTATATCGATTTACGGGTTTAGCTAAAGATATAGCTTATACATTCCCCATATAATCTGCACTCCGGGCAATTTGCAACGGAAGATGGATAAGCGACTTGGCTACTAGAAAGCTAGCTACCGAGACATATTTTTACAAAATACAAACACATGGGAGATTCTCTCACCAAGTACCGCAAGTCGTATCGATGAAGACGATGCGCGACGACCAGTTAAGCTTATACAATTTGCATCAGAAATGAGCCACGATAAATAATGGTGATTTGGTCGAGATGTACAAAGCATACAGGCAGGCAGACAAAGGCCAAGGCATGCATCCTTTTTTTCCCGGACTTAATCACCACCCTCAACAATGTGCAAGGGAAAGGGCAGTAGTATATGCCAGAGTGCGCAAAGAATCAATTTTTATGTTGTCTCTCTATAATTCTCTGCCTCTGTGTATGAGGATACAGGTTCCAAAGTCTAGAACCTTCTTCCAATCGAAGCCGGACCAGAGGATGATGAAGCACGAGAAGGGTTTTTCCCGGTAAAGCTGCTGCTTGGCTTCCTTATGGTGGTCGACAAAGCAGAACTGTGGGGATTTTTTGCAGCAATGCTGCTGCTTGGCTTCATAATGGCAGTAGAAGAAGTAGAACTGCGGGGACAAAACTCACACAAATCCGCTTTAGTGTGCATAAGCCGACTGAGTAAAATATAATATGTTGAAAACATTCAGAAAGAAACTATACCCGATCCTTCTCTGTGCCGCACCTTTGTTCATGGCTGCAATATTTTTCAGTTCGTGACTGACATGAAACCCAGGGCAACAAAGGTAAAATGATCAAATTATTATCACTGTCAGACAAAATTTTCAACACTTCGAAAGTATTAAGACTGCGGTTAAGCAACAAGATCTTTTTACTTCACAAAAGCTGTATTGGAGTCTGGAATTACTTTAGAAACGAAAGAAACTCCACAGCTCCTAAAAACTGTAATACAAGAAATCAAGAATAAAGTACCTCTTCAGGAAATCTAGTTTTGCCTTCTTCATAATGTTGCTCTTTGAGTTTCCAAGATCATAACCACTTCCTAGATAAAGAGACATTTCAATTGTCAGGAAAAAAAACAAGCTTCTATATTTTTTGCTCCACTTAAAAGCAGGACAATGTATAATGGTTGAATGTTGCTAAATGTGAGACCCAAGGTTCTTTATATGTAGGAAGCTTGAGCAGAAAAAGCAGTAGATATAATTGAAACTTACCCCAAAAGCCTCTTTTATTGCTTGAAGGTGGAACCTTGGAGCAAAGCTGGATTTGCCGACTTTGTTTCCCTGAAAATGTTTGTACATCACAAAGTTATCATGTAAGAAGTGAGGACTATGAAGTACGGTATTTAAGGAGAACATGCCAGTTGCAAATTGGCAAAAGAGCTTGGATTGCAAATCGACAACAAAATATGTCTGGCAAAAATTATCTTAGAGATAGATTACAAATTCTTCATTCATGAGAAATGGAGAAAAATGACTGGATCATCAAACTATGTCTACCAAAAGGGGGCACACCAATCACCATTTCTCCAAATAGTGTAAATTGTTAAACTACTACGCTTCGACGATCACCCATGAGTGATCACCATAAGCGTTTTGGGTTTGATGTGACCGTTCTCTGCATTACATGTGCTACTTCTCATCATTCTGATAAAAAAAATAGTTAATATTTAATTCATGAAACAGAGACAAGAGAAATCACCATTATAAGATTGGAACACCCAGGAAAAAGACATACCATCAAAGTGAGGCACAGCAGAGAATCCATGACCTCAAAATTTTACCGAATAGAGAAAGTACAATTAATAGAGATACTGTTGTCTAGGGGAAGGGAGGCACATTTTTGTCAAATGGATGTTTCACCATGTTAAATTTAAGTGGCCTTTGCCACAAAGTAATGCATCAACTGGCTAGGGACTTGTTAGGCTAGGCAGCTCAGGCGCAAAGCAAAGTACAGACTTTCTAAATTACACCAGACATTATGATGCAGTACTTATGCTATCATTCTCAACAACAATGTCAATGATATCTCTAAACATCAATGTATCAGACAGTGGTTCAATAGATTCTAGTCCAGGATACCTTTTCATGTTTTATTATATATTTTGTGGACTTTAAGGTGGGAACCTGTAATGTTCTAGCAGATGGCTTCATCATCAATCGAAATAGTGAGTCGTAGCAAATTCAGCCTGAAATGCTGACGTCCATGAGAACAAGGTACGAAAAAACCTTGAAACTAATTAAGCACACTTCCAATGTGCCTGCTCAAATGAGAAGAGGCACACAGAAGCATGTACTTTCCATGTGTTCCTCACCCAACCCTTCCAAATAGCAAGGGGTGTGCTGAAGTGGCGGTTTTGACAACGAGTCCAGCAGGCACATGAAAACCTTTCTGTTGACCACTGTAAAGACTACAGGTAGTGCACAGAAGATCCACAAACAAGTTTAGGAACAAAACCCGAGTAAATATATGATTCAAATGAAAAAGTACGTACGGGCATCTTCGCTTTTGTATCGTTCCCGAAGACGAGCGACTGCTTTATTTTCTGCGTCCTCAACATCCTTCACCTTTGCCTTTAAACAAATTAATCACCGGATTAAAAAGACACGAAAGTAAATGTCATTTTCTGGGCAAGTATACACTCATTTTTAGCAATGACAAAGACGAAAGTATCCAAGCAACTAGAAAATGAAAGATCCAGGGAATAGGCACCTCATATAGTTGTTTCCATTGGAATGAAACTTTCTTCTGCTTCATCCTTTCAAGTACAAGATTAGTGCTGCTCTGACCGAAATGCTTCTCATAGAATTTCCTCCACAATGGATCAGTCACTGTACTAAGATCTCGCCCCTGAATATACATTTTTTACAAGAGATGAAGAAAATATCTTCAAGGTCTACCTAGAAATTAAACAGGAGGAAGGAAAACTAAGGAAGCCTTACTACTGTACTCTTCTCCACATGAGTCAACTGTTCGAGGGTGCAATGCGGTAAAATCCGGCTAAGAAGGTGCGAATCAGTCTCCCCAACATCTCCAAGATACTTCACGTTTTCAATTGCCAATTCGACACAAAGATCAACCAACGAAGGAGTTCTCCTCTTCCCTCTCAGCATCTTTGTCCTCCCAAAGTTATTATTCCCAGTCAGAGAATGATGTTCTTTCTCAACACTGTTGGTGAGGAAATTAGAGACCAGAAAGGTTCTTCCATTAGTCATGCAAACAGATCATCTATAACATATTGATTTTCAAATCAGGATTCATATGCTGAATAAGCTATAGCTGTATCAGAGGTCCCCCATCCAACAGACAGGAAAAATAATACATCACCAACCATCTGAAAACAGGCCCACTGCCAATTCTCATAAGTTGCCAATAATTTCATCAGCTGATTGATGATACCAGCTGGCGCTCGCCTTTCATTAGATGGCAAACAACCATCTCCTTGCAATAGCAAAACAAGTAAAGCTTCCGATCGAAAACATAAAGGGATCAAAATCGAGGACCAATTACTAATCTACAAAACGAGATGCTAAAAACGATCTATAATTCTCGCAATCCATGACAATTTTCTATCAACAGGAAGCAAGCCCAGAGATCAGATCGAAAGTTTGAGCAATCAATCGATTACCTTGCAACAGAAGTATCGGACACGCAATTCAGCCAGCTGAAACGGTAGCTGGAGATCCCTGGATTAGGAATTTGTCCTTTCCTTCCTTTCGCAGAAGAAGGCACCGATGGAGAAGAAACTGGAGCTGTGATAGCGATATTGAAGGAGACAGGAGAAGGAGAAAGACGGAGATAAAGAGAAGAAATTGGAGCTGTGATCGACGACAGAGGCGTTCTGCGACGGCGATACTAGAGAGAGAGGCACGAGATCCCTAACCAGAAGATTGAGCTCGCGCAACTAATTACCGAACTCACAGAGGAAGGGGAAAAAAACAAAAAGATGAAAACTGGGACTGCGCGCGGATAGAAAGAAACGACGTCATCTCGATCAGCAAAAACGTAAACGACCCGGAACCCCGTCAACTTCGGATAGTTCAGCGATCGAACCAGTCTAGGGATGGCAATGGGTCGGATCGAGGGACGGATAGTGCATATCCGTTACTGTTGGGCCAAAAGGGACTGACTAAGAGGGCCCGGGCCCAATAACTCGAAGCCGGCCCAATTGGCAAGAGAGGCCCAAAGGAGGAACCCACGGGAGGCGGGAAGAAACCCGCAAGCGTACATGGGTAAGTGTTGGGCCAAAGGGGGCTGACTCAGCGGACCCGAGCCCAATAACTCGAAGAAACCCCAATAGGTCAAAGAGGCCCAAAGGAAGAACCTGCGAGAGGCGGGGAGAAACCCGAAAGCATGCATGGGGAAGGTAAGCTCGACGTGACATTAGTAGCAGTAATGATGGCTACACTGACAGCATTAAATGCCGCCGTAGGCGTAAATGCGTGTAAGAGCAAGTCAGGTACACGCCCAGCAGGGCAATAATTACCCCTACCGATCCTTACATGCTATAAATACGAATCCACCACCTCATTTAATGGTAACTTAACTACCCCAATTCTCTCTCTACTCTCTCTCTCTCAATCTAAAACTAACTTAGCCATCGGAGGGTGTCCGAGGCATCCGCCTCCGGATCCTTTTTCAGGTACGGAGCATGCCCGCATCAGGGAAAGGCAAAGATTCTCCCAGAACAGCCTCAGTCCCGCCTTGGAACATTCCAGGCTTAAACAATTTGGCGCCCACCGTGGGGCGGTTCTGAGAGAATCACCGTCCTTTCTTCTCGATGGCAGGGAACTCCACCACACCCATGAAGGAAGTAATAGAATCACGCACGCTACGCGGACTCTCACCAGAGGTCGAAGAAGCAGTGGAACTTGAGGATCAAGTCAAGGATCACGGGAAGCAGATATCTGAAATGCAGAGTAACATAAATCAAATCCTCTCCCTTATTAAGGAAGGGATGAAGGAACAAGATAACCCGCCGGAGACGTCAGGAGGGCGACGGGACAAGGGGAAGAAGAAGGTGGTCGTGATCAGCGAGCCGGAGGAAGAAGACGGGGACGAAGAGCCCGAGGGAGACCTCAGTTTCCTCGAGGAGCATTTGCAGTCTAGCTTCGGGAAGTCCAACACAAAGGGGAAGGGGCCAAGTGTCTTGCACAACCCACTGGCCAAGGGACTATTCAAGAATCTGGTGCCGCCCAACTTCTCGTCTCTGGGCCTTTCAACCTACGACGGAAGTACGGACCCGGGAGACCACCTGAGTGCGTTCACTCTGAAGATGCAGCTCATCAACGCCACAGATGCGGATATGTGCAAGGCGTTTCCAGTAACGTTCGGGGGGAGGTGTCGTTCCTGGTACACCTCGCTTCCGGAAGGGATCATTGACAACTTTGAACAGTTCGCCACGCTGTTCTCGTCGAAATTTGCGTCTCAAATTCGCCGAAGACTGACAGTCTCAGCCCTCATTAACTGCACGCAAGGGGAGGGAGAAGCGTTGGTGGACTTCTACGACAGATGGAACACCATCGCATGCGAGGTGCAAGGCATTACGCCCAACGTAGCCGCGGGCAACCTGAGGATGTCCACGCGAAGTCTTGAACTTCAGAGAGCATTGATCAAAAGGGAGCAAGAGCTGAACACGTGGCCGGACTTGGATAATCTGGTACGCCGCGCAATAATCCTGGAAGAAGCCTTGAATCCCCCGATTCGCGAGCAAGAAAAACACCAAGGGAAGGAGGTGAGAAGGGGACACCGTACCCCCCCCCCCCCCCCCCCCCCCCCCGAGGAAAGGAAAATCCCCAGAGCGATATGGTTACAAGGGGAAAGCACGGGGAGGAGAAAACAAAAGGGAAGTCTACGTAGCGGAACGCGAAAAAGGAGGGGCGAATGCGAATCAAAAGCGCGTCGACAAAACCCGGCCCGAGGCGCCAGTTTCCAGAAGATGGTGCGATTGGCACAATAAAGCGACGCATAGCACAGCGGACTGCCGCGACTTCCAGATGAGCCTCGCCAACTTGGCACCCGGAGACTTACGCAACCGGCTCGAAGCAAGGAAACAAGGTAGAGAAAGATCTCAATCGCCCCGACGAAGGCAGAGCAGGTCCCCAAGGAGGTATCGCTCCAGGACTTCCAGGAAAAGCCGGTCCAGATCACCGAGAACCAGATCAAGGTCACGATCCCGCAGGAGGATAAGGGAGAGGCTACCTTCTCCACCCAAGGATCCGCCTCCGAGAAGGCAGCCGCGCCTTGACGAAGACGACTTCGAGGTGATCACGATATCCGGGGGAAGAAAGAAGAGACCAAGGATCGCGGACGACGCACAATGCATGACGGTGACGGCGTCCACATCCGCTGAGGTGATCTTCAATGCCTCGGAACTGGCAAACCCGGAAGCGGCCGAAGATCCCCTGGTTATATCTTTCCGCACAGGGAAGTATAAGATCACCAAAACCCTGATCGACAACGGAAGCTCCGCTGACATCCTTTTCTTCTCCACCCTAAAGAGTATGAAGAAGGGCGTAGAAGACCTCAAGCCTTCGGCGACACAATTGGTGGGCTTCTCCGGCTCCAAAATCAAAGTGTTGGGCGTGATTACGCTGCGCGTGACAATAGGGGAAGGAAGCATCACGAAGACCAAGCCCATGGAGTTCCACGTAGCGGACTGTCCCTCAGCATACAACGCCATCCTAGGGTGAGGTTTTCTCTATGCCTTCGAAGCGATACCTTCCACCTGCCACCAGCGGCTAAAATTCCCAGTCGGAAATGGGGTTGGATGCGTAAAAGGGAACTCCCATTTGGCAAGGGAGTGCTATCAGGCCACAATTAAGCACCTGGATGTAGACCTCGTAGACACACGAGGAAACGCCCCAAGGCCGGAGGGGTTAGAAGGGGACGTCGAAGTCGCCCTGAGCGATGAAGAACCTCATAAGAAGTTCCGGGTCTCGGCGCACCTTGCGCCCGGGCAGGTGGAAGGCATGATCAAGTTGCTACGAGAATTTGCGGACCTGTTCGCGTGGGGTCCAGAAGACATGCCCGGCGTTCCGAGAAGACTAGCCGAACATAGCTTGGCAGTCAAACCAAACACGCGCCCAGTCCAGCAAAAGAGGCGAAACATGTCGGTTGAGAAGCAGATGGCCCTAGATGAGGAGATACAGAAGTTGCTGAAAGCGGGCTTTATAAGGGAAGTGCGGTACCCCACGTGGTTAGCCAATCCGGTGTTTGTCAAGAAAAGTTCGGGTCTCTGGAGGATGTGCATAGACTTCACAAGTCTCAACAGCGCCTACCCGAAAGATCCATACCCGCTTCCCAGAATCAACCAGCTCATCGACGCTACAGCCAACCACGCCATGCTGAGTTTCCTCGACATGTTTTCAGGGTACCATCAGATTTTCCTCTCCGAGGAAGACCAGGAAAAGACGGCCTTCATGACGCCCACGGGAAACTACTGTTGGGTAGTGATGCCTTTCGGCTTAAAAAATGCGGGGGCGACGTACCAGAGAATGGTCGACGCCGTCTTGCGCAATCAGTTGGGGAGAAATGCGGAGGCGTATGTCGATGACGTCCACGTGAAGAGCAAAGAGGCGGCCACGCATCTAGAAGATCTGAGGGAGACCTTCAACAACATGAGGAGACATGGTCTGCGACTAAACCCATCGAAATGCGTTTTTGGAGAGGAAGCGGGCAAGTTTCTGGGATTCCAAATCACCAAGCGCGGGATTGAAGCGAATCCGAAGCAAATCGAAGCAATCCTCCAGCTCAAAGCGCCGAAAACAATCAAGGAAATCCAAGCGTTTAACGGGAAAATGGCAGCTCTTAGTCGATTCGTCCCGCGTTCCGCCGACAAGTGTTCGCTTTTCTTTCAAATATTAAAGAAGTCCACTGCAAGGTTCAAGTGGAGCGAGGAGTGCAATGAGGCTTTCTTACGCCTCAAGGAGCAATTGACGTCACCACCAGTGCTGAGCGCCCCGCTTCAGCACGAACGCCTTTTCCTTTACCTAGCAGTCTCCCATCAGGCGGTAAGCTCAGTTTTGGTAAGGCGAGCGGCCGAAGACGGGCACGACCAACCAGTGTATTACGTCAGCAAAGCCCTGCTCCCGGCAGAGACAAGGTACCTAGCAGTTGAGAAGGCCATCCTTGCGGTTGCAATGATCGCCCGGAAGTTACGTCCCTACTTCCAGGGGCACCCCATTACCGTTCTTTCAAACCTACAGCTCAGGAAAATTCTCCACGGGATGGACGCCTCCGGAAGAATGACGAGGTGGGCGGTCGAGCTAAGTGAGTATGACATTTCCTACGCCCCCAGACCGGCGATCAAGGCGCAAGTCTTAGCCGACTTCATCGTCGAAGGCTTCGCGGTAGAAGAAGAAGCGTCCGCATCTCAGAAAGCGTGGAAGTTATCTGTCGACGGGGCAGCCAGCAAAGGCGGAGCAGGAGCCGGAATAGTGATTGAAACGCCGAAAGGCGTTATCCACGAAATTGCAGTGCGATTCAACGACTTGAAAACAAATAACGTAGCGGAGTATGAGGCACTGATCAATGGGCTAAGGCTTGTCGCAAACATGGGAGCAAAGAGGGTAAAGATATACTCCGACTCGGCACTAATGGTGGGGCAAGTGAATGGCGACTTTGAGACAAAGGAAGAGGAGTTAGCGAAACTGGCTGGGAAAGCTCAAGGATCCCTGGCCCAAATGGAAGAATGGACTCTGGAGCACATAAGAAGGGAAGGCAACGGACACGCGGACGCGTTGTCCAAGCTAGCCACAGCGATGGACTTTGAAGGGGAAAGACAGGTCACGGTCACAAAGGAAATGGCTCAGGTGGAAAGCGTGTACGAGCTCGAGGAAGGTGACTGGCGTCGGGGGATCCTAAACTTTCTTGAGAAAGACGAACTTCCCAATGATCCCGCAACGGCTAAAGCGCTACGCAGAAAGGCACTTCGGTTTTCGGTCATCAACGGGGAACTGTATAAAAGATCCTTTTCAGGAGTCTATCTGAAGTGTCTAGGGTGGGGGGAAGCCGAACAAGCACTCCAGATGATCCATCAGGATACTTGTGCCACACACATGGGACCCAGGACCCTCGAGCGTACTATCCTCCTACAGGGCTATTACTGGCCTACCATAAAGAAGGACGCGCTCAAGGTCGTCCGAGAATGCCACGCCTGTCAAGTACACGCCGACAAGCATCACCAACCCGCTTCAGAGATGAGAGGCGTCGTCAGCCCGTGGCCATTCGCAAAGTGGGGACTGGATCTACTAGGGTCGTTTCCCAACGCACCGCTCGGGAAGAAGTACCTTGTGGTGGCTGTCGATTACTTCACAAAGTGGATAGAGGCGGAGCCATTAGAGACGATCACAAGCGCCCGAATCCAAAAGTTCCTCTTCAATAACGTCCTCATACGTTTTGGAGTACCGGAAGCGATTATCACAGATCATGGGACCCAGTTCGACTGCCGGCCCTTCGAGCAGTTCTGCGCAAAGTACGGCATCAAGTGCAGTCTAGCGTCGGTCGCTTTTCCCAGGCCAATGGGCAGGTGGAGTCTTCCAACAAGCTCATACTAAGAGGCCTGAAGCGGAGATTGGGAGAAGCAAAGGGAATGTGGACCACAGAACTTCCGCGCATCCTATGGGCGCATCAGACCACTTACAAGACGGCAACAGGAGAAACACCCTTCGCTCTTACTTACGGATGCGAAGCGGTTGTCCCTACAGAGCTGGAACTGCCCACGCTCCGGGTACGAGCTTATGAACCAGAAGACAACCACATCAACCTACTGCTCCAACTGGACCTAATAGAGGAACGCAGAGAGGCCGCCCTCACAAGGACCATGAACGAGAAGGAAAAGGTGGCCAAGGCGTATAACCAAAAGGTCAGACCACGACCGGTGGAAGAGGGCGACTTGGTGCTCAGAAGGATGTTCGACAAAAAGGAGAACGAAAGACATGGGAAACTAGTAGCAACCTGGGAGGGACCCTACATAGTCAGCGACAAGCTAGGCCCCAGTACGTTCAAGCTCTCCACGATGGACGGGGAGCAAGTAAGCAAGACTTGGAACTCCTTGCACTTATGCAAGTATTACATGGCAGGCTAAGGAATGTAACAGCTACTTTGGAAGTTAATCAAGTACGAAGCGTTTAGCAAGACATTTTCGAGTCGGTCTATACACATCCCGGGACACGGATTATTCATAAAACGCTACCCCGAAGTAGAATAATCCGCCCGCGGATCGCCCTCAGGGGCAGGAACTCGCTTATAACACGCCACCCCGAGACAGAGCGAGTGCACTCAAACGCGTCCCGGGACATGGATTATTCGTAAAACGCTACCCCGAAGCAGAATAATCCACCCGCGGACCGCCCTCAGGGGCAGGAACTCGCTCATAACACGCCACCCCGAGGCAGAGCGAGTCCACTCAAACGCGTCCCGGGACATGGATTATTCGTAAAACGCTACCCCGAAGCAGAATAATCCGCCCGCGGACCGCCCTCAGGGGCAGGAACTCGCTCATAACACGCCACCCCGAGGCAGAGCGAGTCCACTCAAACGCGTCACGGGACATGGATTATTCATAAAACGCTACCCCGAAGCAGAATAATCCGCCCGCGGATCGCCCTCAGGGGCAGGAACTCGCTCATAACACGCCACCCCGAGGCAGAGCGAGTCCACTCAAAAGCGTCCCGAGACATGGATTATTCGTAAAACGCTACCCCGAAGCAGAATAATCCGCCCGCGGACCGCCCTCAGGGGCAGGAACTCGCTCATAACACGCCACCCCGAGGCAGAGGGAGTCCACTCAAACGCGTCCCGGGACATGGATTATTCGTAAAACGCTACCCCGAAGCAGAATAATCCGCCCGCGGACCGCCCTCAGGGGCAGGAACTCGCTCATAACACGCCACCCCGAGGCAGAGCGAGTCCACTCAAACGCGTCATGGGACATGGATTATTCATAAAACGCTACCCCGAAGTAGAATAATCCGCCCGCGGATCGCCCTCAGGGGCAGGAACTCGCTCATAACACGCCACCCCGAGGCAGAGCGAGTCCACTCAAACGCGTCCCGGGACATGGATTATTCGTAAAACGCTACCCCGAAACAGAATAATCCGCCCGCGGACCGCCCTCAGGGGCAGGAACTCGCTCATAACACGCCACCCCGAGGCAGAGCGAGTCCACTCAAACGCGTCCCGGGACATGGATTATTCGTAAAACGCTACCCCGAAGCAGAATAATCCGCCCGCGGACCGCCCTCAGGGGCAGGAACTCGCTCATAACACGCCACCCCAAGGCAGAGCGAGTCCACTCAAACGCGTCCCGTGACATGGATTATTCGTAAAACGCTACCCCGAAGCAGAATAATCCGCCCGCGGACCGCCCTCAGGAGCAGGAACTCGCTCATAACACGCCACCCCGAGGCAGAGCGAGTCCACTCAAATGCGTCCCGGGACATGGATTATTCGTAAAACGCTACCCTGAAGCAGAATAATCCGCTCGCGGATCGCCCTCAGGGGCAGAAAACTCGCTCATAACACGCCACCCCGAGACAGAGTGAGTCCACTCAAACGCGCCCCGGGACACAGATTATTCGTAAAATGCTACCCCGTAGCAGAATAATCCGCCCGCGGACCGCCCTCAGCGGCAGGAACTCGCTCAGAATACGCCATCCCGCGGCAGAGCAAGTCCACTCAAACGCATCCCATAGATGGAGAAATATAACGATGAGAAGTACGAACCGCGAAACAAAGAAACCAAAGAGCGGAAAATTCGCCGAAGCGTTAATTGTCAAGACTCTGCCCGAAGGCAGAAATTGTTCACAATGCAGAAATAAAACTAAAGGAAATTACAAGTGAAGCAAAGAAAGTGGTCAGCCTAAACGCCGCCTTGGGAAGTAGCCTCCTCGCCCCCCGAAGCACCTACGGCAGCTTGCTCGGAATTCACATCACTTTCAGACGTGCCCCATGCCACGGCAGCATCCCACACGACATCCGTGTCCCACTCAAGCTCGGGGTAGTTGCGGCGGAATAGGTGGCGGATGGAAGCAACGGTATCTCCCATCACCTTCGAACGCTTAGCGTCGTCGATCTTGCGGAAGGCGGGTGAGAGTAAGTATGTGGCCACCGCGGACTTTGCCGCAGCTTCAACCTCCGTTTTCTGCCTCAAGGCAGTCTCCCTCTTCTCCGCCTCCAACTCGTCAACGCGCGTGCGGTACCGGTTGACCTCCGCCTCCAGCCTTTCCTTATCCGCCATCAAGCTGTTGACCTTCTGAACACCGCGCGATAAGTCTGCTCGCAGCTCCTTGATCGCCTCAGCATGCTCCTTTTCCAGCTCCACTTTCGCCTCGCTCCGGGCAGTCAGACGTCCCTTCAGGCTCTCCGCCTCCAACTCCCCAATCCTCTTGCGCAGCTTTTCCGCCTCGACATCGGCGCGCATGCTCGCCATGTGAAGCTTCTCGTTGGTCATCCCAATTTGGGAGAGACCAACACCCGCCTACAAGCAAGAGACACGTTCATTACAAATACTCTAGCATACCAAGATACTTGCCAAAATTAGACAACTTACAGCAAGCAAGAAACGGGCAGCGGTGCCAACCCACTGCCTGGAGGACGGGTCGTCGCCGTCAGTATACTCCGGAGGCACAAGGAGCTTCCCAGACAACTCGTGGAGCATTCGACGAGCACAGTCCTCGCGAAGCGAAGAATGTGGAGAGAAGGCCACGGTCTCTGTCAACGCAGTCGGCTTCGCCTTTTTCCGCGCCGGATCAGCATCATCTGCCGGGGCCTCGGCGATACGCTTCCCGAGGTCGCGCGGAAGACGAGCACTATCACCCCCGGGGTTAACCGTCATGACACCGTCGGCTCCGCTCGTAAGCGTAGCCTGGACAGCGGGTGCAGCGGTCCTGATAAGGGGCCCAAGTGTCCGCTGAGCCGTTGGCGGTGCAAGGGCCACAGTTGGCTTCGGCGCAGAACTGGAGACGCTGGCGGGCTTCTGGACAGCCTTATTACGCCTCGGAGGACGAGCCATCAACGCCACGCTTCCGAAGTTCATGGCTGCATGCAACAGACAGTTAAATATCGTAAAAACGGAAGAGAGAACGTTCAAACAAAAGGGAAAAGTGCAAAACTAACCATCTCCTAAAAGGTCAGTCAGAATGGCTCCCACGGAGTCAGATCCCGCAGGCCTCAACTTAAATGGGGACAGCCTAGCCAGTTTCAAAGCGTGCTCCTCTTGTGAATCCAACGTCCATAACCTCGCGTCCCAGTTCTCCTTCTTCCCATAGGCGAACCCCGTCCGCGGTTCCTTGTCACCCTAATACCATTTAGTTGTCGGCTTCGCATAAAAGAAATCCTTGAACCAAAGGGAATCCAACTTGGGGGAACCGGTCACGAATCCGAACGCTTTGTCACGCTTCCCGAATGACCATACGTTGGATACCCGTCGCAGACCGTACAGAAACCGGAAGCCTGCGAACGTGGGCTCCTCCCCGCTGCGCTGGCACACCAATCGGTAGGGACAGACGTGGAATATAATCGTTGGCGACAGCCGCCCCAGGGTACAGTTCAGACAAAGCAGTGTCTGTGTGATGATTGGGTCGAGCGGGAAACGTAACCCCAGCTTCAGCTGCTCGGTGTAGATCGTGATCCAGCCTTCGGGCACGTACCCGCCCACGAGGTCGGGGACGGAGACGCATACTTCCACTCGATAGGGAGTCTATACATTCGAAGCCGCGCAAGAACGGTGGGCGGTTTCAGTTTACTGTACCGGTCCGGCCCCCGACTGAAGGCGCGGATGGGGACCTCACCCCTTCCCTACATGTTCTCGTGGAAGCGTACGGAATACTCGGTGTCCTCCACCGCGCGGTAGTCAGTTTCCGAACTGTCCTCCGAAAGCTCAAACGAAGGAGATTCAGGCGGTTCAACATGCTCGGCGGACGGGTCATCGATACTCAAACCCCCGTCTGAGCTTACACTCGCCTCCGACACTTCGAAACTGGCCAAATTGTCCCCAACCGCGGAAGCGTCACCCCTAGCGCCTATAGATTCTACGCCTAGACCCAAAGTAACATCGGTCAATTCAAATGAACCATCCCCAGTCCTACACAGCAAAAACCGACCATCATCTGACCAGGATCCCCCAAAATCCACGCCTACCCCACTCAAGTCCCAGTCAATGGCAGACATACTAAAGGGCGAAAAAGCGTTCAGATTGAGCATACCTTGGGCGGCGGCGGTTATAGGATCCGACGCCGTCTCGGAGGACTCGAGATTTATCAGAGCGGCGGAGGGAAGACCGACGGGCACCGCGAGAGTTGCAGTAGCGGCAGCAACGGCGGCGGTACCGCCACCGCCGGGAGAAGACGCGGCGGTTGCTTGGTGACACGCTAAAACACAACACCTAACAATGGCCAAGTGTAACCAATGAAAGGGACTGCAGTAACAGGCAAGTTTAATTATCAACCCGGGGTCTAGATCTACTGCTTACTCTGTGATTCTCTATTATCTAGCAAACTAGTTCGAGTGATTGTTGTGAAAAGTAAAAGCAACAAGAAAGCAGTAAATTGTTCGGGTTTCTAAAGCAGGTAAGAGTCACTCGGGATTGAGTCCCCCTAGCCTCTTAGTTAGGTTCAATTGCAATTCCCTGGGTTGATTTACTGTTGATTAGACTGCGGAAGATCCGACAGTAGCTTGGAATCTCTTAAGCTGACCAAGCCCTCTCAGTCTAACTACCCGGCAGACGACTAGTCTTCACCGGGATAGAAAGCTGAGGCTATGAACACAGAACTCCACTACTGGCGCCAAGAACACCAGTACAAAGCAGTAAACTGGCTAAATCTCGTATAGCCAATCTCCTACTATCGAATGAAGAGGCTCTAACAACCTAATCAGATTCTATCTATCTCAGGTTGCAGCAGAAATTGAGAAAAGCTGATCAGACTCAAATCAATTCAATAAACATGCATCATTCGATTAAAATCAAACAGTAATATCATCCCAAGTCATTACAATCAAATCTCTAACACAAGGAACTAGGGTTCTTCATACCCAAGTGAGAGAAGGGTTCTACTCCATAGAGAGAGAAGAGAAAACAAGAATCGGATTAGTCATACTCATAACGATGAGGATAATCTGCTCCGGGACGATGATTTTCACTCCTATGACGATCTCCAGGCTCGATTCGATGAAATCCAGCTCTAGGACAGCTTCTAGGATGTGTTCTTCGCACTTTCTCTCTCTAGGGCTCTGTTTTTGCTCTCAAAACGCGATTCTCCCACTTCTGGCTCGGATTAGGCTTTAAAACCGGCTTTCCCGAGTTGCACGGCCAGGTGCACGGCCGTGCACATCACCATTCTGGCCGTGCACCCTGAAACTCGCCGTTTCACTTAATTCGATCTCAGCCTTCTTGCACGGCCAGGTGCACGGCCGTGCAAGGATCCCGGCCAGCCCGTGCATGTCCTCGGCCAGAGGCGCACGGCCATAATTGCACTTTGCACGGCCGTGCGTCTCCATGGTCTGGCCGTGCGGCTCCCCAAAAAGCTCGCCCTTCGTCCGTTCTTCGTCCAATCGACCCCAGACTCGCTCCTAAGCCTTCATTCACGTACTAGGACCTGAAATAACACAAACAAGCACAACCTAGTGTGAAATCGGCCTAAAACACGAGAATCAACACCTCAAACGGTGTAAGTATGAGGGTAAAAACATGTGTAAATGACGGTCTATCAAACTACCCCACACTTAACCGTTTGCTTGTCCCCAAGCAAACCAAGTCAGACACTAGGTAAGCTTACATATTTCAATCAACCAACATTGGGGACAAGTCATAAAGGCACAAAACACGTGAATCGCACTGGTTTTCAAACATCAATACATGCACAACCTCAATAACAACCTGGACAACCACCACAAAGGACATTCGAGTGCAGCAAATCGAGTAAAGAAAGAGTCTCCCTTCTGTTCACTGGCCAACCTAGACTTGATTCAACCACTTACTCAAAACAGTCAACTCATGCATCTAACTCAAGACATCAGAATAGAGACCGAGCAATCTAGGTCCTCATCGGGGTACAAGAGCGTATAGAAAATGAAAATGAATCACTCACTCTCGACCAGTGGGGTCAGGACAATTTGATGCGAAAGATGCGCATGCTATTTCTCTCAATACCTATCATCTCTTCACCATGATGGCAGCCTCTAAATGCTAGAGTTCACATATGGGGTGTCACCACTAGCTAATCAGGAGGTCTTACACACAGGTTCAAATGACTGGCTAGGGTCTTGGACATGGGGAAAATGCCTTTTAGGTGGTGGAAGAATTCATAGCAAAAGGTTCCACCTTTTCCAAACACACAATCACAGTCAAACAAACCGGTGTTTTCTTTCTTTCTGCTATCCTGCATTACTCAATATCTTACGAGCACAAGAGCGAAGGAGGCATAAACATCAGCATTTCCAAGCCAGACTGCTAAGAAACACTGCTTACTGGGCATTATTCAGATTTTTGGTAGTGGCTCTCTTTTGCTTTCAATTTTTCTTTGTTTTTCTTTTATTTTTCTTTTCATTTCTTAAGAGAGCCACCACTTCTGCATAAATTTCAAACACCTGCCCAACTTTTAAGCACTACCTCCAACACTCACATAGACTTTAGCAGAAACAGCAGAGAATATGTAAAAACCACTCTGTGGAACCTTCTAAAAGATGCAACAAGGGTGATTTTTTCCATTATAGACCAAAAGAAGGAATAACACACGGCTCAAAGGGGCTGACTAGGGGATATGACACATCAGGACAGTCAGTTTTGGGCGTGGGCTAATCCTATGCCCCCATCATCTTAGCTAGTGACAACGTGAATGCTACACATCATGGAAGAGGGATCTATCGCACAAGAAAGAAACGAGCAGGCTCAAATCTCACATGGCTACCTATATGCTCTATCTCACATTCTGATACCCTGAACTAGATGCATAAACGACTGTCAAGAACAAGTAATCAGATCAAGTCAGATCAAGTCACAGTTGGCAAGCAAACAGTTGAAAAACTGAACCCCTACATCGTTCTACTGCACATCTCAGTCCTCATCATAGGTTGTCCTAGTCGCAAACAAGTTGTCATGCATTACTCCGAAAACCAATCAATTCATCCATCAAAACACAGTGCCAATATGATCAAACAGCAGTACTTGGAGCCCTCAAATCGTAAGATTCGGACAGTGGACTAGGCTCCAAGCACCATCATAAATATTCCAACCGATACAAAGCATCCCCCCACACTTAAGCACGACATTGCCCTCAATGGAGTAGAGGGAAAGATAAGGGGAACGATGTTACCGGGTAAGAACACTGCTGGGGGACTGGAAGTGGACCAGTCAGCGAGAAACGAACGGGAGAGTGGACAATGCTGCACAAATCGAACATCAGAAACACTAGCACACTGGCGTTAGGGATAAGTGTTAGCCCAGACGGCTACAGCAAACCACAAATGAAAAACCAAAAACAAAAACAACCGACACGAAGTTCAAGCCCCGCACACATGGAGCAAACACTCAAAAGTCTAAAAAGAAAGAAAAAAAAACAAACACACTGAGACGGGCAACGAGTATAGCCTACTCGTCGCCAAGATCGTCGAGATCGATGTCATCCATGAATGCATCATCACCAGCAGCGCCAGCCGCACCGTCATGTGGAGGGGAGTCATCCCAGGGAGTCCTCCAGACAGGTGGATCGCCCGGAATCAGCTGAAGCAGGTGCTGCTGAACCTCTTGCATGCGCCGGGAACGGCGCTTCTCCCGCTCGAGATGGGCGAGAGTCACGCCCTGCTGAGTCTGGATCGTGTCCAGCCTGTGTCGGTACTCGGCCTGATCGGCAGCGTACTGCTGCTGGAACTGCATCTGCTGGTCGAGGAGCAGCTGGTTCTGGATCCTCAGCTGCTCGAACTGTTGGGTGAAGTAGTCCTGGCCCTGGAAAGTGGAGCTGCTACCCCCAAAATGGAAGTCAGTCTGTGGGGGATCATCAGCAGCATCAGCAGCAGCATCCACCTCCTCGGGGTCCACCTCATCGGCAGCCTCCTCCTCGGGCTCCGCGGGGATAGGAGGCTCCGGAAATCCCTCGACCCACTGAACACCGTTCCTCTCCCGCAACAGCAGCATCTTCCCGATTGTCGCGCTGCCAAAGATGGGGGTCTCCCCCTCCTTGGTGCACCCCTGCAGTGAGAGGCCGAAGAAGGTAACCAGCCGGGTGATGAGGGGGGCGCAGTGGAGGCTCTTCAGCTCTGTGGCCGTCTTCTCGAATGTCTTGGCCACCATCGAACCCAGGTGGAGAGGATGGCGGCGCTGGCGGATCGAATCGAGGAAGTATAGGGGCCTCTTCGTGATGGCGCCGGCGCTGTCAGATGCAGGAGTGTAAGACTTCGCCAGCAGGTGGTGGAGAAGTCGGTACTCGATCTGCAGGGTAGATGCCTTCGTCCTCCCAGACTTGAAAGGACGCGTCTGGCCAGGCTGAGCCAGGCTGGTGTACAGCCTCCTGAAGTCCACCTCCGGTGGCTCATTAACCTCGGTGACGTAGTCCCGACCGTCGTCGAGGTCGAGGTCGAGAGCCTCTGCCAGCTCGTGGTAGCTCAAGGACCGGGGAACACCGCCCAGCCTGAATTGGACCGCTGTACCGTCATGGCATCGGGTCGTGGAGTTGTGCTTGAAAGTGGTGTAGAACTCCCACACCGGCTCGTAGTAGACCGTCTCGCAGATCTGGAGCAGACGGCGCCATGCAGTGTTGGCGAGCACGGCGGAAAGCTGCTCGTAGCAGTGCAGTCGCTGAAATTCCCGTTTGGACCAGCAATGGTGGGCGCCAAACGGGGTTTCCACGACCTTCTTGAAGCGCTCTGCGGTGGAGCTCCTCCTGAGATCCCGGATGAATGGGTGCTGGAAATTAGGTTGTGCCATTGCCCTGCAAAACAACAACCCAACGTGGAACCAAAAGAGCCAAAGAAAAGGTCAAGCCCACCCCCACACTGAAGAACAGAAAGCAGCCGAACCATGGTTTCATCCATAGTTCGGGGGTCAAAAACTCGATAAATCAAGCATAATCTGGGTGGGGGTGCACATTCACAAGAAAATAGGCAACTCAAGGTTCACATCCATAGCAAATACAACCTCAAACGACATCATTAAGGGCCCCAACCGACGGCCACAACATGGCATGGAAAACAGGCATTTCATCGAACACCTTGTGTGCACTATTAAGTGAAGCATGAAGTTGGCCAAATTCTTGCACACAAGGGCTCAAACAAGCAAAGGGGACATTGCCCACCATAATTCAATCACATCCCATGCATTCCCCTCAATCAATTTCACACAAAGCACATGATTCAATAAGATTCTCTAACATACACCCTACACACTCAATTCTCCACAATTAACATAGTTAGGGACAAAATCAAACCTGGACACTCAAGTAGAGGTGTAGGGGATGATGAGGGGAAGACAAGGGAATCGACGAAATGCCGAAAATCTGGCCGGAAATGCTCGTCGGAGCCTCGCCGGATTCTCGCCGGAAATCGCCTCCGGCGACAAGAACGTCGCCCAAACTCGCTCAAACTCGAGGGGTAGGCCGCTTTGGGTGTAGGAAGAGTGGGTTTGTTGTTGGTTTGGTGAAAATATTACCCAAAGTGGCCGAAAAAATCGAAAAATGGTGGGTTTTGCGCGGTTTTCCGGGGAGGGATTTTTGGTTTCTGACCACTATGGCCGTGCACGGCCATTTATATAGCCCGTGTATCGGCTGCACGGGCAAGGCGCACGGCCGTGCACGGGTTGCTTTTGCCCGTGCAGGCCGGCACGGCCTGGCCGAGGATGTTGCACGACCGTGCACAAGGCGCATTTGGCCGTGCAACTATCACCGAGAGCTCGCACGGCCAGGGGGTGGTACCCGCACGGCCGTGCGAGGCGTTATGTTGCCCGTGCAAGGCGCATGGCCTGGCCGAGGATGTTGCACGGCCGTGCACAAGGCACATTTGGCCGTGCAACTATCACCGAGAGCTCGCACGGCCAGGCCAGGCTAGGCGCACGGCCGTGCAAGTTGATTTTCTGGCCGTGCGACTTGCTGGGGTCCCGAAATCGACAAGTTTTCACTCAAAAACGACACGTAACTCCGGATCAACGTCTCAAGACTCAAAAACACACAAAATCAAAGGAAAAAGAGTAAGAAAATGCAAACCTCGGTGGGGTTGCCTCCCCACAAGCGCTTCTTTACCGTCTTTTAGCTGGACGCCAGTAGAAGAACTAAGGGTCCTCGAGCTTGATCAGCAGCTCTGCGCGCTCGACAGCACCTCCCAAGTACAACTTTAGGAGGTGGCCATTCACCTTGAATGGCTCGGTTTGAGCATTGCTGATCTCCACCGCACCATGCGGGAAAACTTGGGTCACCGTGAAAGGACCCGACCACCTAGAACGGAGCTTGCCCAGAAAGAGTTTCAGGCGTGCATTAAAGAGCAGGACACGATCACCTACCTGAAACTCCTTCGGGCCCCTCAACCTAGCGTCGTGGAGACGCTTGGTGCGCTCTTTGTAGAGCAGGGTGTTCTCATAGGCGCTCGGTGCGCTCTTTAGTGAATTGCCCCTGAAAATGGGTTCCTCTATCACTAATGATGGCGCGAGGTGTCCCGAACCGGGAGAACAGTTGCTTCAGAAATGAGCAGACCCGTCTTGCATCATTGGTGGGCATGGCTTGCGCTTCTGCCCACCTCGAGACGTAGTCCACTGCAACCAAAATGTACAGATTGCCAAAAGATGGAGGGAATGGGCCCATGAAATCGATACCCCAAACATCAAAAATTTCACAAATAACAGATATATGTTGGGGCATCTCATCCCGGGCAGAAATGTTACCTGACCTTTGGCAGCGGTCGCACTGGCGTCTCATCCCGGGCAGAAATGTTACCTGACCTTTGGCAGCGGTCGCACTGGCGTGCGAAGGTGTCTGCATCCTTGAAGAGCGAGGGCCAATAGAAGCCCGACTGTAGCACCTTCCGCGCCGTGCGGGTTCCTCCATGATGACCGCCAGTGGGTCCTTCGTGACATTGAGACAGGATGTCTCCCATCTCATGCTCCATGACACAGCGCCGGATCACGCCATCTGCTCCGATTCTGAAGAGGTAAGGATCCTCCCAGAAGTAGTGCTTCAGATCGGAGAAGAACTTGCGCTTCGCATGAGTAGCCATCCCCTTGGGTAACTGCTTGCCCACCAGATAATTGGCAAAGTCAGAATACCAAGGGGTCACGCTGTCCACCAGGGTCATCGCCAGCAATCGCTCACCCGGGAAGGAGTCGTCGATCTCTTCCTCGAAGTTGTCCACCGGAGGGGCTTCCAACCGTGAAAGATGATCTGCAGCAACATTCTCGGCTCCTTTCTTGTCCCGGATCTCGATATCAAACTCCTGCAGCAGCAGGATCCAGCGGATGAGCCGAGGCTTAGCATCAGCCTTGCTCATCAGATAACGAATCGCCGAGTGGTCAGTGTAAACCACCACATGAGAGAGCACTAGATAGGGTCGGAACTTGTCAAACGCATACACCACAGCGAGGAGCTCCTTCTCTGTGGTGGTGTAGTTCTCCTGTGCATCGTTCAAGGTCTTCGACGCGTAGTAGATGGGCTGGAAGTGTTTCTCGCGTCTCTGACCCAGAACTGCTCCGACTGCATAGTCACTCGCATCGCACATCAGCTCAAAAGGGAGAGACCAGTCAGGAGTCACCATGATAGGGGCATGGGTAAGCTTCTCCTTCAGAGTCTCAAATGCAGCTGTGCACTCTGGAGTGAACTGGAATGGCGCATCCTTCTCCAACAGCTTGGTCAACGGCAGGGCAATCTTCGAGAAGTCTTTGATGAAGCGCCGGTAAAAGCCTGCATGACCCAGAAAGCTACGAATCCCCTTCACAGAAACGGGAGGAGGTAGCTGACTGATCGTCTCAATCTTCGCGCGATCTACCTCAATCCCCTTCTTGGAGATCTTGTGCCCAAGCACGATACCCTCACGAACCATGAAATGACACTTCTCCCAGCTGAGTGCCAGATTCGTCTCCTCGCACCTCTTCAGAACGAGTTCCAGGTTATGGAGACAGTGAGTGAAGGAATCTCCATATACCGAGAAATCATCCATGAAGACTTCCATGATCTCTCCAACCAGTCAGTCAAAGATAGCCAGCATGCATCTCTGGAAGGTCGCCGGTGCGTTACACAGCCCAAATGGAATCCTCCGGTAAGCAAAAGTGCCGAAGGGGCAAGTGAATGTGGTCTTCTCCTGATCCTCCGGTGCAATAGGAATCTGGAAGTACCCAGACATGCCATCCAGGAAGCAATAGAACTCATGGCCCGCCAATCTCTCCAGCATCTGGTCAATGAAAGGTAGGGGAAAATGATCTTTCCTGGTGGCGTCGTTCAGGCGCCGGTAATCGATGCAGACTCTCCAGCCGGTCACGGTCCGCATCGGGATCAACTCCTTCTTCTCGTTCGGGACCACAGTCATCCCGCCTTTCTTCGGGACCACCTGAGTGGGGCTGACCCACTTGCTATCAGATATAGCAAAGATGATCCCTGCATCCATGAGCTTCACGATCTCTGCCCGGACCACTGCCTCCAAGTTAGGAGACAATCTCCTCTGCGGCTGCCTGACTGGCTTAACCTCATCCTCCATCAAGATTCTGTGAGAGCAGAAGGATGGGCTAATGCCTCTGATGTCAGTGATCTTCCATGCCATGGCCCGGGCATACTTCTGCAACAGAGCCACCAGCCTGCTCTTCTGCTTGGGGGTCAGATCCGAGCTAATGATAACCGGGAGCTTATTCCCTTCCCGGAGAAACGCATACTCCAGATGAGATGGGAGGGGTTTAAGCTCCAACTCTGGTGGCTCCTCCAATGATGTAGCGAGCCGGGGCGAGATGGGAATCGGCTTGAATGGCATCTCTCGCCCCTCGCTCGCAGCCTCGTCCAGCTCCGCAAGCTGCTCCGCCAGCTGCACGTCCTGTGATGCCTGTTCCCCTAGCAAAAGACAACGCTCAAGGAAATCATCAGTACCCGCACTCGTGATGGCGAGTGCGGTTTCAAAATCAGCAACAACATCACAGTAATCAAGATCATCATGGAGCTGGGGGTGTTTCATATTATCAGAAACAGAGAAGGTGATTTGTTCACCCCCAGCTCTCAAAATTTGTTTTCCATCATTAACATCAATCAGCGCCTTGGCGGTGGCGAGAAAAGGTCTACCCAGTATCAATGGCACATCAACATCCTCATTTATGTCCAAAATCACAAAATCAACAGGATATGAAAATGGCCCTACTGCGACTATCAAGTCCTCTGCTATACCCCTAGGATGCACAATAGATCTATCAGCAAGCTGGATGCTCATCCTAGTATTACTGGGTTCACCTAGGCCTAGCTTCTTAAACAGTGAATATGGCATGACATTAATGCTAGCGCCTAAATCCGCCAAGGACTTCCCTACATGCAAACTACCAATCATGCAAGGGATAGTGAAACTCCCTGGATCTTTTCGCTTCTCTGGTAGTTTGTTCTGCAGGATGGCAGAACACTCCTCGTTTAGCATCACCGTAGATAGCTCCCCAAGCTTCCTCTTGTTAGTGAGGAGATCCTTCATGAACTTGGCATACTTGGGCATCTTCGATAATGCCTCCACGAAGGGCATGCTAATATTCACCTGCGTCAGCATTGCCATGAATTTGGCAAACTCAATCTCCAGTCGGTCTTTGTGCAACCGAGTAGGAAAGGGAAGCTGTGGTACATACTCCTTCACCACTGGTTGCGGTTTAGGAGTAGGCACCTCAACCTCCTTCTCCATTTCTTCCTGATTAGCTGGAAGTGCTGAAGCAGGGGTCTCTCTCTCCTCTGCCCGAACAGGTGGATCGGCAGTCACCTTGCCACTCCTGGTCGTGATGGCACTCAAGTTTTCATCCTGGTTCTGCGGGTGAGGGATAGTCTGACCAGGCAAGGTACCTGGAGTCCTCCGAGCAACAGCCTGGGCAACACCACCAAGCTGGGTCTGTATATCTCGTAACACATCCTGTGTGTTTCTCTGACCAGCTTCTAGCTCCAAGAACTTGCCAAAGGTGTTGAACTTCTGAGCACTAGTACTGGCGAGAGAACCCACCAAGTCCCGCAGGTCAGCCATCTGATCATTCTGCACTGGGGCAGCAAGGGCTGCACCTGGCTGCTGAAAAGGCCGCGGCTGTGATTGAGCAGCATGCCCCTGCATGGGCTGATAAAGAGACTGTTGTTGCTGCTGGAATTGCCCCTGTCTGGGCTGATATGGTGGCCTCTGGAAGCCTGGTGGTCCCTGGGGAACTGGTGGTTTGGGATTTGGCCCAGCCCAGGAGAAGTTAGGATGCTGGCGCCACCCCTCATTGTACGTGTTGCTGTAGGGGTCATTGCGCCTGGCGTTATTAATGAAGTTCACCTGCTCCTGGGGTGTGGTTGATTCCTTCATCGCCTGGCAGTCTTCCACCATATGATGGGTGCTCTCGCACCACTGGCAGAGCATCGCCTGCTGCTGTCCGGTCCCTGGAATCATCCCGGAGCGATCGATAGCTGAGACCAGCTTCGATACCACCTGCACCAAATCAGATGACTGGGTGCCCACAGCATGCACGCCCTGGCCTGGCGCTCTCCTCGATCTCCTGGCAGTGCCCCAATCATAACCGTTCTCCGCCATTTCCTCAAAGAGTTGATTCAGCTGTGGCGGGGTTTTGGTCAGCATGTTCCCGCCACAAACCGAATCGATCAGCTGTTTGTCCTCCGGGAAGAGAGCGTGATAGAAGGTGCCCACCTTGAACGCATCATTGAAACCATGATTGGGACACCCGAGAAAGAGGCTGGTGTACCTCTCCCAAGCATCCCTAATGGTCTCATCCTCATCCTGAGAAAAATGTGTAATCTGCTTCTGGAGATCAGCTGTCTTGGATGGAGGATGGTAGCGGGTGAGGAACTTGTCCGCCAGGTTGGCGAACGTGGTGATGGAGCCCGGAGGTCAAGTGTCTAGCCACTCCTTGGCCTGCCCCTCCAGAGTGAATGGGAAGTACCTCAGCTGGATGGCATCTGCTGGTACCCCATTGATTTTGATTCCATCGATGAGCTCGTGGAATCGCCTGAGATGTGATCGAGGGCACTCTCCCTCCTTACCACGGAACACTACTGAACCGCGCAGCATGGTGATCACGGAGGTGCTCACCTCAAAGTTGTTGGCTGGGACCTGAGGGTGTTGAATGGGGGACCTCATGTCCGCAGCCCGAGCGGTCCAGTAGGATCCCATGGTCTGCTCCCCGGGGATCACATTGTTGTTCTGCGGATCACCCATCTCTCCTTCTTCTTCTTCTCCGATCTGTAGCTGTGACAGCGCCTTCTCCGCAGCCAGTCGCGCCTTTAGAACCCGCTTGGAGTTCCTGCAGGTTCGTTCAAGCTCCTGGTCAAGTGGTAGTAGATCTCCCGACTGGCTACGGGTCATGCACTACCTGCACACAGTCAGCAGAAACAACCCGCGAAGGCACACAGGTGGAAAAGAAAAATGCAATAAAGAAAAAGCTAGAGTAACGAATTATCACGTTTCCCCAATAACCTAGAGGGTCCCCGGCAACGGCGCCAAAAACTTGACACGCTAAAACACAACACCTAACAATGGCCAAGTGTAACCAATGAAAGGGACTGCAGTAACAGGCAAGTTTAATTATCAACCCGGGGTCTAGATCTACTGCTTACTCTGTGATTCTCTATTATCTAGCAAACTAGTTCGAGTGATTGTTGTGAAAAGTAAAAGCAACAAGAAAGCAGTAAATTGTTCGGGTTTCTAAAGCAGGTAAGAGTCACTCGGGATTGAGTCCCCCTAGCCTCTTAGTTAGGTTCAATTGCAATTCCCTGGGTTGATTTACTGTTGATTAGACTGCGGAAGATCCGACAGTAGCTTGGAATCTCTTAAGCTGACCAAGCCCTCTCAGTCTAACTACCCGGCAGACGACTAGTCTTCACCGGGATAGAAAGCTGAGGCTATGAACACAGAACTCCACTACTGGCGCCAAGAACACCAGTACAAAGCAGTAAACTGGCTAACTCTCGTATAGCCAATCTCCTACTATCGAATGAAGAGGCTCTAACAACCTAATCAGATTCTATCTATCTCAGGTTGCAGCAGAAATTGAGAAAAGCTTATCAGACTCAAATCAATTCAATAAACATGCATCATTCGATTAAAATCAAACAGTAATATCATCCCAAGTCATTACAATCAAATCCCTAACACAAGGAACTAGGGTTCTTCATACCCAAGTGAGAGAAGGGTTCTACTTCATAGAGAGAGAAGAGAAAACAAGAATCGGATTAGTAATACTCATAACGATGAGGATAATCTGCTCCGGGACGATGATTTTCACTCCTATGACGATCTCCAGGCTCGATTCGATGAAATCCAGCTCTAGGACAGCTTCTAGGATGTGTTCTTCTCACTTTCTCTCTCTAGGGCTCTGTTTTTGCTCTCAAAACGCGATTCTCCCACTTCTGGCTCGGATTAGGCTTTAAAACCGGCTTTCCCGAGTTGCACGGCCAGGTGCACGGCCGTGCACATCACCATTCTGGCCGTGCACCCTGAAACGCGCCGTTTCACTTAATTCGATCTCAGCCTTCTTGCACGGCCAGGTGCACGGCCGTGCAAGGATCCCGGCCAGCCCGTGCATGTCCTCGGCCAGAGGCGCACGGCCATAATTGCACTTTGCACGGCCGTGCGTCTCCATGGTCTGGCCGTGCGGCTCCCCAAAAAGCTCGCCCTTCGTCCGTTCTTCGTCCAATCGACCCCAGACTCGCTCCTAAGCCTTCATTCACGTACTAGGACCTGAAATAACACAAACAAGCACAACCTAGCGTGAAATCGGCCTAAAACACGAGAATCAACACCTCAAACGGTGTAAGTATGAGGGTAAAAACTTGTGTAAATGACGGTCTATCACTTGGCCGGCGGAGGACTTCCTCCGACTAGGAGACGAGCCGGAACCGGTCACCGCAGGCACTTTCGGGTCAGAGCCTTCACCAGCCATTGTCGAAGAAGCGCCGGAGTTGGTATATCAGAGTCTGCGGCTGCGACAAAGATCACGATACAACGGCACCGATAAAATTCAGAGAAAACGAAACGAAGAGAAGAGTAGAAAAACGTTACCAGGTTTTTGCAGTCGAAGATTTTATAGGAGGGCGCCGTCGCAGGAGTGACTCTTCGGGGAACGAACCCTAGAGGGCTATATAGCCAGCAATGATGGCGGAGTTCAAACGACAGCACGTTTCCCTACACCAGGGAAAAGACGCAACGATGGACACGCGGCAGTTAACCAACCACCACAAACCGAGGCGTACGCACCTGATTTGATGGCTGGAAGGGGAGAGAGGGGTACGCGGGGGACCCGGGAGCTCTTAGTCACCCCCGCCCCGCACCTGATAACCAGCCGCCGAAATCTGTAGGCTTTGCCCGCCTGCGGGACAATTGTTGGGCCAAAAGGGACTGACTAAGCGGGCCCGGGCCCAATAACTCGAAGCCGGCCCAATTGGCAAGAGAGGCCCAAAGGAGGAACCCACGGGAGGGGGGAAGAAACCCGCAAGCGTACATGGGTAAGTGTTGGGCCAAAGGGGGCTGACTCAGCGGACCCAAGCCCAATAACTCGAAGAAACCCCAATAGGTCAAAGAGGCCCAAAGGAAGAACCTGCGAGAGGCGGGGAGAAACCCGAAAGCATGCATGGGGAAGGTAAGCTCGACGTGACATTAGTAGCAGTAATGATGGCTACACTGACAGCATTAAATGCCGCCGTAGGCGTAAATGCGTGTAAGAGCAAGTCAGGTACACGCCCAGCAGGGCAATAATTACCCATACCGACCCTTACATGCTATAAATACGAATCCACCACCTCATTTAATGGTAACTCAACTACCCCAATTCTCTCTCTACTCTCTCTCTCTCTCAATCTAAAACTAACTTAGCCATCGGAGGGTGTCCGAGGCATCCGCCTCCGGATCATTTTTCAGGTACGGAGCACGCCCGCATCAGGGAAAGGCAAGGATTCTCCCAGAACAGCCTCAGTCCCGCCTTGGAACATTCCAGGCTTAAACAGTTACCCTACCCAAAGTAGTTCTGGTTTTACCCATACCCATACCCACATGTGAAACGGGTAGAAAATAAAACCATGCCCATACCCGTTCGGGTTTCGGGTATCCACGGTTATCCATTGATAATAATTTCTCTTCATAACTCCAACCAATATGTTAACATTCACACGTATTCTCACGTTACGTAAAAGAAAAAGTACGACAATAGTTCACTAGAATGAAGAAAATTAACTAAAACAACACAATTTTATGAAAATATTATATTTATATGCTACATATAAAATATGTTAGAGAAAAATAATAATTATTTCTATACAAAATACATATGCATGCGTATAATCGGGCGGGTTCGGGTTGGATAGTTAGAAACCCATGCCCACTCATTATTCGGGTTTGGGTTTTATCTGTACCCACTAAATGTCCTTCGGGTTCGAGTTTTACCCTACCTGATTAGGCCAGATTCGGGCGAATATCCACGATTACGGATATTTTTGTCATCCCTAAACCAGTCTCACTTCGGAAAATCTTTTTCAATTCTCCAAAACAAAATAAATTCATTTTCCTCATGTATATGGTGGGTAACGGCAGTAGGGATGACAATAATCGGGTAGGGTAACCATGGATATCCGTACGAATCCGACCTAATCGGGTAGAGTAAAATTCAAATTTGAATGAATTTTAGTGGATACGGGTAAAACCCGAACTCGAATAGTGCGGGTAATGGATGGGCATGGTTTCTCACTATCCAACTCAAACCCGGCCGATTATACACATGCATATGTATTTTGTCTAGAAATAATCATTATTTTTTCTAACATATTTTATATTTAGCATATAAATATAATATATTCACGAAATTGTGTTGTTTAAATTAATTTTCTTCAATCTGGTGAATTATTGTCATACTTTTCCTCTTATATAACGTGAGAATACTTGTAAATGTTAACATATTGGTTGGAGTTATAAAGAGAAATTATTACTCATGGATAACCGTGGATATCCGAAACCCGAATGGGTATGAGTTTGATTTTGATTTTCTACCCATTTCTTATGTGGGTATAGGTATGGATAAAATCCGAACTAACTTGAGTAGGGTAACGAATATGCACAACGCAAAGAAGGGACGGATGAATGCTCAATAGCAGGCTTCTCGGAGAAAGCTTTGGGGCGGATCAAAACGCAAAGAAGGGACGGATGAATGCTCAATAGCAGGCTTCTCGGAGAAAGCTTTGGGGCGGATCAAATCGGCAACTGGGCTTAAAAAAGCTTAATCTAGTTCTCTAGGTTCAAGGCTATTGGTCAGGAATGAAATTGCTGGTCTTTAGGAAAGATGAGCTTGTGCTATCCTATTGGCTTAACCTATTCAGAGAGACAGAATGAGACCACCAGACAGCATGGAGCTAATGGAGAAAAAAGATGGAAAAAGTTTTAGAGGTTAATCCACTAAAAATTTTTTGTTGCTTACTTTGAGAAAGAATCCGCTAAAGATTTAAAAGATTCCGATCAGCCGCTCCCGATCTGATCCATTGTCATCCCTAAACGGCAGCCATAATTGATTGTACAAATTAAACAATGAGATTGGGCCAGACCCAAGTGAAATTTTCGTAGGTTGGTCCTGAGTCCTGACCCGCCAGGAAAACACACATTCCAGAGAGACATGTAAGTAGTAACAGAAATCTTATCATCTAGCTGCTCTACATCAGCGACAAAAGAAATCAGCCGGGCTCGGGTGAACTGAATCAAGCCTTCTTGTTCTTCTTCCTGGATTTCAGCATCACAGAGCCAACGAACAGAGACAGTAAGGAGAGAAGGGCTACGCCAGCAAATACAGGTATGATAATGGCATACTCCAGAGGCAAGAAATATTGGTGAACGAAGTGATCACTGTCTACAAATGGCTGGAAAAAGAACAAGATATCAGCTGGTAACAAAAAGCCGTGACACATCATAAAATCTGATAATGCACGAATGATTAGAACATATGATATGTTACCACGATGATAACCCAGAAGGTAAAATATGTAAATATAGATATGCTGATGAGAGACAACAGAAGCCCAACTGCTCTATCTGCTAATTCCATCTCACTAGCTCCCTGCCTGTGAATACAATGGCGAATCAGTGACTAGGAGAGGAAAAAAGATGGAATATTTGCCATTTAGGTGCAACTTCTTTCAACCAACTTTGCTAAGCAAAATTAGCAAATGGTCAAACAATTGACACGGACTTAAAAGAATTCTATGAAACAATCATCTCGGAGACCAAATAGCAGCCCTAGGCCCCAGCTCTCGACCAAGTTACTTTTCGACAACCCTAAATAGAATCAGGAGCCACAAAGATGGCTATACTCGAAACCTATAACCCAGCAAATCATGAGCTGCACGGTGATCCTTCCCAGCATCGGAACAGCACTACCTTTACATCTTAATTTAAATAGAATGCAATCTCATTTCTGCAGTGACAGCAGCCAGCCTAACTGGACCTTGCGATGTCATCAATTGCTTGATATCTAGGTCTCTGCTCAAACGAGAAAATGCCACGACGCAAAACAAATTTCGCCATTTAGGCATTTGCATGAACTTTTAACCCCGACACATAGACAATCCTACCATCAGCATGTATTGCCTCATCCCCCACCCCAAACTGTTAGCATCTTCCCCACAAACAGGATGCATTCCCCATCTGCATTTTGTTTGTCCCTGGAACATGCCATCGTCTCATATCCATGAATAATCACGACCCTCGAATGGCCAGCCAGAAAACAAAAAAAAAAAAACCATGTTGGTTCCTAGGAAATCAACTAAGATTCCCCACAATAGAAACAAATATCATCTATCCAAAGTCCAAACAATCCTAGACATTCAACTTGTGCAGATGTAACCGACGACTAAAGCCATTGTTAGCATGACAGACCTACCGGACATTGTATTGGGAAACTTGCATTGCATCCCCATGCAACCAAGTACCTACGAGAATGACATGTTGCTGCTAATCATAACCCCAACTATCTAGAGAGGCAAAATTCTAAAGATAGCCATCAACTGTCAGTTCACACAAGGCACATCATTTTACAAAAAAAATCCAAGCAAACAAACTCTTACTATGCTTGTTAAACCCTTGATTCTGCAATAGTAAACTCTAACCATTTTCCAGTCTACAAGAACAACTCAATCAACGCAACCGGCTAAACAATTCAATGAGAGAATTCAGCCTTGGGACTATTCAGGCTAAAATGGCATAATCTCCAAAGGAATACTCGCCCTAAAGCTTCAAGCACTAACCACGTAAACTGCAACTCGGTTCACTCTAAACATCATCTTCAGATTTCTTTCATTTCGAAAATGAAGAACAAATCCCGCAATCAAATGCCCCCTATAATGGCTCGAGAATTCACTAAAACCAGAACTCAATTAGGACAATCAAGATCAATTAAAAGCCACAGAGAAAAATTCGCGCGAAGATTTCAGTTTCTTTACCTCGTTACAGATTCCTTCGAAGTCAGTAGCTCAAAGTGCGATTCAGATGTGAAGAAAACGTATAATCTAACAAGCACAAACGCGGAAAACACACACTGATTTACGTGGTTCTTCTCATTCGATGTGAATGAGCTTACTCCACGGAGAAATTATGCTATCTCAGCTTTTTGCATTAGGGTTTTCGGCCATCACTTACATAATACATATACTCGTATGCAACAGGGAACACGAGCTAGGGTTAAGCAAGTGGAAAAGACAGAAACACCCTTAATACAATAATACATATCCGCTATACTCCCCCTCAAGCTGGAGCGTGAAGGTCACGAACACCCAGCTTGGAAAGAAGTGCGTGGAACCGGTCGCTGCCCAAACCTTTAGTAAAGAGATCGGCCAACTGATCACCAGTAGAAATCTTGTGAGGAAGAAGTTCACCCGATGAAACCCGCTCACGAACAAAATAGCAATCCATCTCCACATGCTTAGTGCGCTCATGGAACACAGGATTAGCAGCAATATGCAGAGCTGCTTGATTATCACAGTAGAGAGGAGTTGGGGTCGCCACAGAAACACCCAGATCCGTGAGCAAGGAACGAAGCCAAATCACCTCGCTAACAGTAGTAGCCATAGCCCGATACTCAGCTTCAGCAGACGATCGCGCAACAACACTTTGTTTCTTGGTACGCCATGAGACAGGGGCACCTCCCAAAGTAATAAAATAACCAGATGTAGAACGACGAGTAAGATGACAACCTCCCCAATCAGCATCGCAGAAAGCACGTAACTGCAAATCCCCATCACGAGGAATGAAAATGCCTTGACCAGGGGCACGCTTTAAATAGCGTAGAACACGATCAGCTCCAGCAACGTGAACAGCAGTAGGAGCATGAACAAACTGGCTCAGAACATTGACTGCGTAGGTGATGTCCGGCCTGGTGACTGTGAGATAAAGCAGACGACCAACAAGGCGACGATAAGCAGCAGCATCCACAGGAGAACTATCGGAAGACTCTGGGTCAGGATGAGTAAGACGATGATTCTGCTCTATCGGGAAAGAACTAGGGCGACTACCAGTGAGCCCTGCATCATGCAGAATATCAAGAGTGTACTTGCGCTGCGATAAGACAATCCCTTGAGGCGAGCGAGCAGCTTCTATCCCAAGGAAATATTTCAGTGGTCCGAGATCCTTTATCCCAAACATACCATGTAGAGTGTCCTTGACATGCTGCATAAATGTCGGATCATCACCAGCAAGCAAGACATCATCCACATATATTAAAGCAACCACATACGACGAGGATGTGCGCCGAACAAACAACGAGTAATCGGCCCGGGAATGAGTGAAACCGAGAGAAGTCAACGTGGAAGAAAACTTCGCATACCAGTTACGAGAGGCCTGTTTAAGACCATAGATCGACTTCTGCAACTTACATACCCGAGCCTCTCCTTCCTTGGCAAACCCAGGAGGAATACGCATGTAAACTTCTTCAGTGAGATCGCCGTGAAGAAAGGCGTTGTTGACATCTAACTGATGTACAGGCCAGCCACGCTGAGCAGCAACAGTGAGAAGACAACGAACAGACACGAGTTTGGCTACCGGAGCGAAAGTGTCGTGGTAGTCAATACCTTCAACCTGTGTGTACCCCTTTGCTACAAGACGGGCCTTGTACCGTTCCACTTCACCGTTGGGACGATACTTTATTTTAAACACCCATTTACAGTCTACTAAGCGCTTGCCCGGCGGAAGAAAAGATAAAGTCCATGTCTTATTCCCTTCAAGAGCTGCAATTTCCTTGCGCATGGCGGCTCGCCAATGTGCATGGCGAACAGCCTCCCTGAAAGACGTGGGTTCCCGCTCTCGTGACACAGCTGCAAGAAAAGCACGGTGAGCTGGGGAAAAAGCATGGTAACTAACACAATTTGACAAAGGGTACGTAGCTGCATGGGAGGACTTGGGAAGTTGGAGGTCATAGTTCTCTTGTAGATATGCAGGAGGACGGCGAACTCGATCACTGCGCCTGGGAGCAGGAGGCTCGACGACCGACTCGACCAAGGGTGGCTCCACCGGCAGCTCACTAGGTGAAACAGGAGGAGAAACGGGGGACGTGGTATCTGTCGGAGTTGTCTCAGGATCCGAGACATCAACTGGGGGTTCCATTGCGCCATCGTCTTCATCGGGAGCAACAGAAGTAACAGGGGTACTATGCGATGGTGAGGGACAAGGACAAGAGGACGACTCCTTATCAAAAGGAAAAATTTTCTCCTTGAACACTACATCCCGGGACGTAAACATCTTGTTTGTAGCTAAATCCAAGAGACGATATCCCTTCTGTTGAGCAGGATATCCCAAGAACACGGAACGTCTCCCCCTTTCACCGAATTTGTCAAGGCCTTTATGATTATCTCGAGCATATGCGAGACACCCAAACACACGAAGGTGAGCATACTGCGGTGGGCGTGAGAACAGAACTTCATACGGAGTACGATTTTGTAAGACCGACGAAGGCAAACGGTTGATAAGATACGTGACCGTGAGCACACACTCCCCCCAGAACCTGATCGGAAGACTAGCCTGAAATCGGAGAGCCCGAGCCGTTTCAAGAAGATGTCGGTGCTTTCGTTCAGCTACCCCATTCTGCTGCGGGGTATCAGTACACGATGTCTGGAGAATGATCCCGTGAGACTCATAAAATGACAGCAAATTATTTGTTTGAAACTCGACCCCATTATCCGACTGAATCCGCCGAACCTGACTGTTAAACTGAGTACTAACCAGATTGATAAACATTAACAGATATCGCTCTGCATCAGACTTATAACGAAGGAGATAAACCCAAGTAGCTCGACTGTAGTCATCAACAATCGTAAGAAAAAACCTGGCACCACTAACCGACGGGGTTCGATAACCTCCCCATAGATCTACATGAACCAATTCGAAACAACTCTTAGTTCGAATCTGACTGCTCGGAAAAGGCAAACGAGTCAACTTGGCTCGCAAACAAGAGTCACACAGCTCAGTTTGACATTTATTGTGAACAAAAGAAAACAAATGACGAGCCTTCTTCTCAGACGGATGCCCCAAACGGGAATGCCATATAGACCCCATATCCTCTTGATGACCAGTAGACGTCAGTGCCACAGCGCCGCGTTCACCAAAAAGATCGAGATAATACAGCCCGTCTCGAAGCTTACCCGTCCCAATCAGCTTCTTCGAGTGTAAGTCCTGTATAGCGCAAAAATCCCGCAGAAAGATCAATGCTACGTTGAAATCTCGCGTAAGACGGCTCACAGACAGCAGATTGCACTTAAAAAGAGGGATGTTCAAAACGTGACTCAGCTTCATCCCATTCTGAAGTTTGACACTTCCTACACATTCAACCGGGATACTCTCCCCATTTGGAATTTTCACAGGCAAAAAGGACGCTGAATTATCACTTTCACCCAGCAAATTTCTATCATTCGTGATGTGCTCGTTACATCCCGAATCAATAACCCATTCTGAAGTGAGAAAAGACGTACCAGCCATATTTGCCGTTGGTTCAGAAGGCGTCGAAGGAAGGTTTCCGCCATTCTGTCCCAAGAAAGCCACCAGCTGCTGAACTTGGTCGCTCGTCAAGCCCGGAATAGAGATACCTGCACTTACTGTGGAATTTGCAGCCCGCTGTCCAGACTTGGTATTGCGTCTCCCATTGTCACGCTCCCGATCAGACTGTCGAGATCCTTTCTCCGGCCACCCGATCAGGTCAAAACAGCGTTCCTTCGTGTGGCCTGTTTTGTGACAGTGTGTACACTTGAGACGTTCACGATCGCGATCACGATCGCGATCACGGTCACGATCTCGACGCTCATCAGGTTTTTGCAACTCCAAACCACCATCCCGATCACGTCCTCCATCGCGATCACGACGGGCTTGAAAGGCAGCAGCCTCACTAACCGGCCTGCGAGCAGCTGAGATGTGCTTATGTTGTTCTTCAGTTGACACTATGTTGTATGCTTCCGAGAGGCTTGGGGTGGGTTTCATGGACAGAATTTGAGTTTTTATTGTCGAGAACCCTTCATCCAAACCCATCAAGAAGTCAAACAAACGTTCGTTGCTTTGAATATCACGAACCTTGCGCTCTATATCACAAGTACACTGACCGCATGTACATCTGGGAATTGGCGTGATAGTTTGCATCTCTTCCCAAACCCCACGCAACTTTGTATAGAAAGCAGACACGCTCAGCTTTTCTTGACGAAGAAAACCTAGCTGTTGACGTAGTTCATAAGCCCTAGGCGCCATACCCTTTCCAAACCGCTCTTGGAGATCAACCCAGATTTCCCTAGCACTCCGAGCATGGCGAACGCTGGAGCGGACTTCCTTCTCCATCGCTGTTTTTAACCAGCCTCGCACCATAGCATCACATTGTGTCCATGCCTTGGCTTCGGCAACACTCGCGGGCTTCGGCACTGACCCATCAACAATGCCCATCTTATTCTTTGCAAGAAGAGCCTCTGTCATGTCGCTAACCCACTCACTATAATTCTGATCATTCAATAACTCACCGACGAAGAGTTGGCCAGGGTTGTCGGAGGAATGGATTCGCAGCACTGCCGCCAAGCTAGAGGGATCCTCACCAAGTCCACCATTGCCAGCGCCGCTGCCAACCACGGTACTCACCGTTCCTCCGTCAGTTCCACCACTCATCTCCACTAGATCGATTTATAAAACCAGCTCTGATACCATGAAGAAAACGTATAATCTAACAAGCACAAACGCGGAAAACACACACTGATTTACGTGGTTCTTCTCATTCGATGTGAATGAGCTTACTCCACGGAGAAATTATGCTATCTCAGCTTTTTGCATTAGGGTTTTCGGCCATCACTTACATAATACATATACTCGTATGCAACAGGGAACACGAGCTAGGGTTAAGCAAGTGGAAAAGACAGAAACACCCTTAATACAATAATACATATCCGCTATAAGATGACCTTCAAGGTTTTGCTGAGCGATCGAATTGCAAGAGGAAAGAGAGTCTCTTCCGACGGCTTAGACTGTGTGATTCGCCTGCGCGCCGAATCTCGATTCAGGAAGAGAAAGACATGTACCGAGAATTTTAGACTTGTTAGTACCTCTACTATTTTATTTCATAAAATAAGTCCTCGTCTTATTACATTTTAACAAACAAGTCGCTCTGTAGTCTGTTCTAATAGGCGCAAGCTTTACTAAGTTGTCGCCAAAACCGGACATAGTAACATGAAGCAGGAGGAGGAGAAGAAGAATCACAAACTGCAATTCCTCTATGAGAAGCGCCATCAAATCTCTGCTCGCTCCGAACCCAGCTGCGAATTTCGAAGCTTACGTATCGAGATGTTTGTCTCTCTTCAAAACCATTCCAATCACTCAAGGAACAGTCCTCCATGGTCATTTGATCAAAATCGGTACTTCCTCCGAGAGGTACCTCTCCGTGAAGCTCCTGATAATGTATCTAACTTGCCGGAAACCTGCGGAAGCTCGTCAGGTTGCGAAGGAATTCAACCCATTTGATCTCGTCGTGCAGAACTGTTTCATAAATGCCAGCCTACAGTCAGGGGAACTTGACAAAGCTCGCAAGCTGTTCGACGAAATGCCCGAGAGAAACGAGGTGTCATGGACTTCGTTGATTTCAGGATTCATGAAGGCGGGGAGAGTTGGCGAGTCATTGTGGTATTTTTGGAGGAACCCATTTCAAAATGTGGTTTCTTGGACGGCGGTGATTAGTGGGTTTGTGCAGAACGGGCTGATGTTCGAGGCTTTGAGCATGTTCTTGGAGCTCTGTCAATCAGAGATCAGGCCGAATGAAGTCACATTTACATCCGTTCTCAAGGCATGCTCAGAAACCGGTGAGTTCAGGTTAGGGATGAGTTTATTGGGTTTGATTATCAAGACTGGAAATGAACATAAACTATCAGTGTCCAATTCTTTGATCACGTTGTTCTTGAGAATGGGCGAAATGGATTCAAGCAGGAGAGTGTTTGATAGCATGGAGAAAAGAGATGTAGTTTCTTGGACAGCCATATTAGATATGTACGTCGAGCACGATGATTTGATCGAAGCGAGAAGAATCTTTGACGAGATGCCTCAGAGAAATGAAGTTTCATGGAGCGCAATGATTTCCAGGTATAGCCAGAGTGGCCATCCCGAAGAAGCATTGAACCTCTTCCACAAAATGGTACGAAAGGGAAAATTCATTAATGTATCATGTCTCTCTAGTGTTATAAACGCATTGACCACAGTCAAGGCTCTGCTAGCCGGGATGAACATCCATGGCCATACGGTGAAAATCGGGATGGAGAGAGATGTGTACATCTCCAGCTCCCTTATTGATCTCTACTGTAAATGTGGGCAGACTAGCGATGGACGGTTTTTATTCGATTCTGTTGCAGAGAAGAATGTTGTCACCTGGAACTCCATGATTGGCGGGTATGGACTGAATGGGCAAATGGAAGAAGCCAACTCGTTGTTTGAAGCAATGCCTTCACCTAACAATGTCTCATGGAGTGCTCTGATTGCCGGTTACTTGGATGACACACAATTCGACAAAGTGTTTGAGCTATTCAATCAGATGCTTTTGCTTGGAGAATGGCCAAATAAATCCACATTCTCCTCTCTGCTATGTGCTTGTGCAACCACCGCTTCTTTGGAAAAAGGGAAGAACCTCCATGGCAAAGCAATCAAGCTTGGGATTCAATCGGACGTGTTTGTAGGCACTGCTCTCACTGACATGTATGCAAAATCAGGCGATGTGGAGGGTGCCTGTAAAGTGTTCAACAGAATGCCGCAGATAAATGAGTTCACTTGGACTGTGATGATCCAGGGGCTTGCCGAGAGTGGATTCGCCATCGAAGCCCTCGAGCTGTTCGACAAAATGGACAGTAGAAATCCACCTAACGAGCTCATGCTCTCCTCAATACTCTTTGCCTGCTCCCATTCTGGCTTAGTTAGCAGAGGACTCCAATACTTCAGAACCTTCGAAACAAAATTGAATGGTTCACACTATACGTGCCTGGTGGACATGCTATCGAGAGCAGGGAGACTGGAAGAAGCTGAGGAGCTTATCGAATCAATGCCAGTTGAACCAGAACCCTACGCATTGGCAGCTCTACTGAGCGGGTGTCAAAGGCATAAGAACGAGGAGCTGGCAGAGAAAACGGTGAAGAAGTTATGGCGAGCAGCAGAGAGAGACTCTGGAGGGTATGTAATGTTGTCGAACTTGTATGCTTCAGCTGGGAGGTGGAAAGATGTTTTGGAAGTTAGGAAGCTGATGAAGGAGAAGGGATTGAAGAAGAATGGAGGCTGCAGTTGGATTGAGCTGAAGAACCAAGTTCATTCATTCCACTCTGGAGATGGAGCTCATTCTCAATCCATCGAAATATATGTTGTTTTGGACCTATTGATGTATGAAATGCTTCCTGTTTAAGATGTCTTCTTACACTTGTTATTCATGAAGTGCAAAAGAGATGTCACAAAAAAAATTATATTCAAAGTATTGGAAGATGCTGTTAGATGGTCATCATAAATTCAAATCGTGAAATAGTCAAGTCATAAGGTATTAAGATCTAAATCCAAATTTCAGCAACATTGTTACAGAGTGCTAAACAGCAGTCACAAAAGCTTCAAACTATGGATGTGCTGCAAACCAGTGGATCTATAATGATCAACACTTGGACACCAGTTTGTACAGAGAAAAAAACTGGGTATTGCATAGTCTGATTTCACTACCCAAAGTACCAAAAGGCTACAAAAGTTCCATTATTCTTTGAACAGATGAGGGATAGAAGCTATCACCTTAGCTAATCGAACCATCATCAGCAATCTGGCAATGATCACTCGCATTTCCATATTTCAGTTTTGCAGTAGATACTGCATTACGTCCTTCCTTAGCAATCCACCAAAACCACTTGAGCCGATTACAGGGCTTCGCCCAAACATCTCAGGACCCATCCAGCTGTTGAGGTGCCTGTATTGCGTTGTAGTTCCAGCAGGTCTTGGCGGCCTGATCATCATTGCGATAGTAGGGAACGGCTTAGACCATGTGGCTCTATAGGAAGAGAACAGATGCCTGTTTGATGATTCACCATTTCTGGATGACTGGACGCTGCTGGAAGAACTCTTTAGGTTGTTGGGGCTGCTGCTTGACTGTGTTATCTTTTGTATGTTCGATGCCGCGACTTCATCATGAGGGCGGATCCCAGCAGAAGGTTTCATTCTATCGAGCCATCGGAGAATCCAGTTGCCAAGGTTCCTGCCAACTTCCAAGTCCCTCTGTTGTATGTTCTGATGTACTGAAAGAGCAGCACTGAAAACTGCATGAGTCCGCCTGTGAGAAACAAAGAATTGAAAGGAACGATCAGATGGTAAAGTCTCTGACTAGAACAGTACAAATGTAGCAATATACTGACTAATAAATCCAGCCAGATGAACCCAGCATAAGCAAAAAGACAGAACTTGTGATGTCATAACAGAACCTCGTCGCCATAATTAACCACAAGAACTTCTTCACAAGGGTTCCCGCAGTGCAAATATAGCTACAAGCATGTTACCATGAACACTACTTAACCCGATAAGTTCAGATCATCAAGTAGCGAAAACAATTGCTCATCAGTATAGGATAAGATCTCATAATGTCGCCCCAATCCAATAATCCCAAAAATGTTGCTATTAGTTGCAAATTAGAGACTATTGTGCTGTTAGAGACTACTGTCAATGTCTTTGTCAATTAGACACAATGCATATACCTATTACAACCTATATACATGACCGTCAATCAAATCCCCTCATCAAACATGAATAGTAGGGGATTACAAAGCAAAATTCACCTCATTACGCGACTACTAAATAAGTTCTAGATGCTATCTGAGATCTTACACTGGCAAACCCTACAGAACATAGATCTTTAAACAAGGGATACCGAGAAGTTCGGCTATTCAGAGTTCAGATTTCTTCATTACCAGGGTACAAACACCTCCACTGCAGAGTCAAGACTGATAACCGAAAGCAGCTAGTTCCCTTTTCCGATTAACCACTGGTTTTCTAGTCCCTTCGAATCACGTCATGCAACTCTTTCCCTACCAAGTTTCTACATCCAATCAATCGTTTGTCAAGCAACAACTTCCAAGTTCCATCTCGGGCTAATTAGCAACTTGATCTATCCATCATCTTAGTCGTGATTCAAGCATCCATTGACGACTTCTCAACGATTTACCACAAGATAACGGAAAGGAACCGAACAAATCGAACACCGAAAAAACAACAGAATCCATCGATGTAATGCGAGAGAGTGAGAGATTAGAGAAGCCGCTCGGCGCACCTATGGAGAAACTCGCGGATCTTGGGGTGCTTAGGGCTGACGGCCTTGCGTTGTAACTTGAGAGCGAGCCTGTACGTCCGCTTCAGCCCCAAGAAGTAAGCCGTCGCTAGCGTGATCTCCCACAGCACCATTTTTCTTCCTTGGTTTTCTCTCTGGTTCTTCTGCTTTTTTTCCCGCGCGCTTTCCGGTTCGTCAAACGGTCTCTGGCGAACGAACGGGCGAAGCTGGAATGATGAAGAAAAGGGAATGAAATGAAATATATGGGAAGAGTCAGCGAGACTGCGGTGGTGGTGGAAGAAGAGGCGATTCGTTTCGTTTGCCGCAAGTTCTGTCTATTTCTGATGCGAGAAAGGTTGAAATGGGTGAAGGTGACCGGCCAATTTGTTTGGGAGTTGCTAAAGGTCGCCCTTAAAATTGCTAAAGGTCGCCCTAAAAAGAATAAAAGTTACACTTTTAACCCCCATAGCTTCTTTACCTTCCCTTCCTCAAACAAACATCACTTGGACTAAAAAAACACTCTCTAAGGAGAGAAAAATCTCTCATCGTCATTTTGAAGCCGATATCGTCGATAGGACGTCTGAATCATGAGTAGCGACTCCGACGAGGTAAGAACACGAACCAAAAAAAAAAAAAAACACAGAAAATGGGAACCGCGGGTGATTTGCCATTGGTGGACCGCAATTGACCTGCGGTTGGACCATGGTCGGACCGCAAATCACCTGCGGTTCAGCCATGGTCCAACCGCAGGTCAATTGCGGTCCACCAATGGCTTAACCGCAGGTGATTTGCGGTCCGACCATGGTCAAACCGCAGGTCACTTGCGGTTGGGCATTTTTTGGTTTTTTTTTTTTTTTTTTTCGTTGAATAATTTTTTTTTATATGATTTATGATTGTTCCATGAAATAATTTGTTGGGTTTTGATTTATATAATTTATTAGATTTATTTGCATAATTATTTTTGGAATTGAAGGATTTAGCATTAGAAATTAAGATTAGATTTTTGGAATTGAAGGATTTAGCATTAGAAATTAAGATTAGATTTGGCCTTAAATTAAGATTAGATTTAATTTGGTGTTAATCTAGAAAATTAAGATTAGATTTTGCATTACAAATTAAGATTAATATAATTTATTTGATTTATTGGGTTTTGATTAGATTTTTGGAATTGAAGGAATTAGCATTAGAAATTAAGATTAGATTTGGCCTTAAATTAAGATTAGATTTAATTTGGTGTTAATCTAGAAAATTAAGATTAGATTTTGCATTACAAATTAAGATTAAATTTATTGCATAAATAATAGATTCGCATATGAAGTTATGATGATTATTAATTTTAATACTGATAACATTGCAGGATATTGGAAGTTACAATCCGGATGGCCATGATTACACCTCGGATTTCATTGATGGCGTGAAATACACTACGGAGTTGCAAGCATATGAAGCAGCCATTGAGATTGCAAAGGGTTTTGGGTTTTATTTGGTGAGGGCATCGAACAAAAAAAATACGAATGAAGGTACTTGGCGACATTACTTACATTGCACTCATGGTAGGAAGAAGAAGTCGAAGGAACCTGATCCGAGTAAGGAAACGAGGCCTCTTACATCTACTGAAAAGTTGGGGTGCGAGTTTAAGATCAAGCTTGAGCGGTCAGGTGATGGATATTGGTTGATCCTAGGGGTGGCAAATACAAAGAATCCTGGTGCTAATTTGGGTTTCCACAATCATCAGTTGGAGCTATTTCCGGAGGGATCAAAGGGAAGGAATGTTTTGACTACAGAGGACAAGCAATACATCAGAGAGCTGAGATCAGCCGGTGTCCCACCAAGGAATATCCACAAGGCAGTGAATGACAGAAAAGGTGCAAATGGAACACACAACAGAAAGCAGATTTATAACGAGTGTCACAAGATAAGGAAAGAAGAGCTTGGTCAGATGACAGCCTTACAGTATACTTTCCGCATGGCGCAGGAGAAGGGTTACTATGTGCAGTATATGGACGATCGTAACGTGCTTACACACTTGTTCCTAGCCCACCCCGAGTCAATATTGATGTTGCGAGCTTGGCACCATGTGATCGTGATAGATGCAACATACAAGACCAACAAGTATGATATGCCTTGGGTTGAGATTGTCGGCATGACACCAGTGGGATTGAACTTTGTCATTGCATCTGCAATAGTGTACGACGAGACGAAGGAGTCGTACCAGTGGCTTCTGACGCATTTGCAACATCTTCTTGGCCCCATTGTTCCAGATGTGTTTGTCAGTGACAAGGCAGGAGGATTGGTTGAGACCGTGGGGGTAATGTTTCCATCATCGACTCATATTTTATGTCTTTGGCATATGGATAGGAATGTGAGAGCAAAGTGTCTAACGGAGGTGCGAAGGACGACTCATTGTGGTATAGATGCAGCCAAACCGACAGTGGATCAGATCATGGCGTCTTGGCAACGTGCTGTATATGCATTGACAGTGGAAGACATGGATACTGCCTTAGAGAATTTCAGACGTGGTTGGGGAGTACAGTACCGACGTCTTTGGGGGTATATGACAGCTGAGTGGTTACCAGTTAGACACATGTGGGCTAAATGTTATACCAATCAACTGCGGCATTTGGGTAACACAAGCTCTAATAGGGTTGAAGCTGCCCATTCCTCCTTCAAGAAGTGGCTTCAATCATCTACTGGCGCAGTCGACACGGTTAGTAATCTAATAAATCTTTATTGATACACACATAAGTTTTAGTAGTTTCCTAATTGTTCTTCATTGTTTGTAGGTATACAAGAAGAACGATGATTACATTGAGGCTCAACACCTTCAAATCAGGAAGCTGCTGGAGGATTCCCGACAAAAGAAGCTGCTCCGAGCGGATGGAAAACCATTTCGAGAGTTGAATACGAAAGTCACTCTAGAAGCTCTGAGGTTGATGTTGTTCGAGGTAGCAGTGGAAGGGGAACCTTGTACATGTACGTTTCTTCCTACCTATGGTCTCCCATGTAGATGTTCCATTCAGTTAGCACGACGTGAAAATCGGGATTTCGCCTTGTATGATGTGTTGCCATTCTGGACCGTTATCAACTATCGTGAACCTCCTACTCGGCCGGAGTGGGATGACCATAGTGATTACCACCGTGGTGTGTTCCAAGGTCTAGTACAGGAGGTTCTTGATAGAGGCGACGAGACCATTCGAGGTGCAATCGGCCTACTCCGGAGCCATCTTCATCCTGAAAATGATGGCATTGATGAACCGCATGGGGGACAGCCCCGCCCCGGTCGCCCAAGGACGTCCACCACTCGAAACCTGTCTCACTTCGAGCATGTGGAGAGGAGACGAGGGAGGAGAAGTTCAAGACTTCCGACTGCAACTCCGGACAATGATGGAAATACAGGTAGATTAACTTTTTCTTTTAGTTGTGTTCAATTGTCCTCAATATGGTGTACAACTAATCTATTTTTTTTAAATGAGATAGGTGGTGCCCCGAATGTGAATGCACAAACCAACTTCGAGGATGAGACGGAGCCGATCCATAATGATACAGGTTAGAAATTATATTCCTAATTTCGGGTAAACATATAGTGTAACTCTTTGTATTAATTTATCGTGTTATGCTCTTTGGCTAGATGGTGCACCGAATGGGAATGCACAAACCAACTTCGAGAATGGGACGGAGCCGGTGATCCATAATGATACAGGTTAGAAATTATATTCCTAATTTCGGGTAAACATATAGTGTAACTCTTTGTATTAATTTATCGTGTTATGCTCTTTGGCTAGATGGTGCCCCGTGGAGGGTTGCTCGGATTCCCAATACTAGTTGGAAGAATTACCCATGGCTACATTGTTTGGAATCCTACGTGCAACGACTAGTTCGTGGTTGGTTCAACCCTATTCCAGATGGACACTGTGGATTTCGAGCTATATCACAAGCAGCTACTGGGGACCAAAGGAATTGGCCACAAATGAGACGCGCTGTTCTAGAGGAGCTTGAATCCCGTCCTCTGCATGCATAGCACCATTATCGTACCACTTCGACTTCCACTTACCACCAACCTGAGCATCCACCGAAAGTCGAACTAGACCACCCATGTCTGACTTAAGAGTATCCTGCGACGCCTCATCTCCCATCAGCTCTCCGTCAACCGGTATCCGAAGAATGTGATGCACATCGTGTAGAAGGATCGAAATCTCTCCAAACGGCATGTGGAAGGTGTTTGTGTCCGGCTGCCACCTCTCCACAAATGCCGACAGTAGAGCCATGTCTAAATGCTGCATCATGCACCCCGTCAAGTGAGACAATCCTGTGGCTTCAACCATCTCCTTGGAACCCTCTGCACTCCACTTATATCGCCTCAAAGTCTCTACAGCTCTCGGCCTATGGAAGCCGTCCAACACTCCACGGTCCTGCTCAGGGGAATTCCACAGTACCAAGCCAATGTGACCTCCAAAGCTAGGGATCACATCGGGAATCACTGGTCCACCTGAACACATCGGAGACTCGGCTGTAAGAAACCACGACATATCTTTCCTCGTGGTCTTCCTCTTCCTATTTCCATCTCCGCCATCCTCGCTACTAGGTCTGGACGCATAGCGTCCATCGGGCCCACGGAAGTGGGAGGAGGCAGTAGAAGATACCCCGACCCGTGCCGTCTTCCCCACGCCTAAATCAGCTTGAGGTGGGGCATCCCCAGCCTCAGCATCACCAGCACCATCAACAGCATCATCAACAGCAGCATCACCAGCAGCAGCACCAGCATCTGGGGCATTCCCAACCTCAGCATCACCGTCATCATCATCATCCTCGTCAATGGAATCACTCCAATTAGCCTGCCATACCGGTGCGGTATCTGGTGTAGGAGTACTGGTAGTGCCTCGACTAAGAGACAACTGCCCCACAGTAGGGTGGCCGTCAGGACGCACTACATCCGCCTTCTTCTTCCTTCTAACCTTAGGTGGATTTTTTTCTTCATTTTCCTTCCTACCAGTCGCCGTAAGTCTACAAGCACGACCCTCCATTCTCTCCTTATTTCTCGCCTTAATCATATCCGGTTTACCCATTCCATGTCCAGACATCTTCAAAAAAAAGTTTGAATTATTAATAATGGAGTACATAAAGTAATTAATTTAAGATTTTCATAATTAAAATTATAAAACTAATAGTTTTAACATTTATGTTACGTTCTATGTAATAATTATTTACTTTTTAATCAAGGTAAAATTATTAATAATTAAGTAGATAAATGAATTACTTTGAAATTTTGATTATTAAAATGATAAAAACACATATTTAATTTTTTTATAATGTTCTTTAAATATGTTATCTTTAATTAACAATTATCGAATACGATTTTAATTTTTTTATATCATATAACTAAATTATAACTAAATTAATATTATAACTAAATTAACATTTATCGAATACGTTATTATTAATTATCGTTATAACTAAATTAACATTTATCAATAATATAACTAAATTCTTTTTATTAAGTATATTTTTTTAATTTTTTTATTATTAACGAATAATAAAAATACAGAAATTTAAAAACAAAATTAAAAAAAAAGTGGCCCGACCGCGGTCAGCCGCTGGCTCAACCGCACGTTGACCGCGGTTCAACCGACGGTCAGCCGCGCGTTGACCGCGGTCGGGCCACGGGTGAATCGCGCCTTGCTGTCGTTACCTTCTCCGGGACGATGCGAGCGACGACGGCGACGGGCGGGGACGACGCGAGCGGGATCGGCGAGATCCTTCGGCGGCGGCGAATGGACGCGGGCGGCGAGAGAGGAGTTGGCGGCTGCGACTGGACGCGGGCGGCGAGAGAGGAGTCGGCGGCGGCGACTGGACGCGGGCGGGAGTCGCGCGGCGGCGAGAGAGGAGTCTTCTCCGGCGGCGGCGGGAGATTGCAGAGGGCAGAGGCGATAGGTCGGTCGCGGTGAGAGGAGGGTCGGCCGTCGGTCGCGGGTGGAGGAGGCGTCGGGCGGTGCGGTCGGCGTCGGCGGAATTGACGGCAAGGTGAGAGGAGGTCGGCCGGTGAGGGGAGAGTCGCGGGTGAGAGGAGGGTCGCGGGTGAGTTTGTTTTTTTTTTTTTTTTTTTGAAAGGGCGGCTGAGAGAGTTGAGGGGGGAGGGATTTGAATTTGAATCCCTAAGGGCTTGTTTGTTTAAGCCTATTTTGAGTTTTTGTTTAAGGGTATGTGAGTAATTTTACATTTAAGTTAGGGCGATGTTTAGCAATTCTTAGGGCGACATTTAGCGATTCAGATTTGTTTCCTCTCCCCCACGGATTTGCTGACCGTGACCAGTTCGGTTCAGAAGTCAGAACCCAGGCAAATCTAACCGGATTGATATAGTTCTGGATTGAGGTCGGATTTGGAATCAATTCAAATGGCATACAAGTTGTCAAATTTGGAACTGAACCAAACCGTTACTATGTTACGTTATTATGCAACAAATTTGGATGATCTTCAAGGAGCATATTTTAACGTAAGATAATAACATTATATCTTATATAAAAAAAGATAATAACATTATATTTCTATTACCTAATAAATTACGAGGTGACAATAACATTATTTTGATGAATGAGAAACAAGAGTTAATTTAGGCCCAGGTATGTTCAAAACAGGACACTCCAAACAAATTCATAAGAAATAGGAGATTTCCTGATGAGTTCTTCATAAAAAAAATTATATCGGTTGGTATTCAATGTGCATTGTATTTGATTTCGATTTTATATCGTATGAGTCGAACCGATTCTCTTATTAGATGGTGGGTCTAGATACGAATTGATTGGGTGGGCTCATACTGGTGAGTGGTGACCATGACGGAGAGTGGCATATCTGTTGAGTGCTCCAAGCATATGCTTTTGGGCTTTTGCAGCCCAGAAGTGAAATAACAGCCAATTGAAACCACTATTTTCTTGGCTTGACTATTGAGTGCCCCAAGCATTATTCATAAATCACATATATAATTTTATTTACATACGCAATTATTGTTTGTTTATTTTATTTGACGTAAACTATTACTCAAATTACTATCACTCAAATTTGTATGATAAAAGAATTTCGAATTTTAGTATAGATTGTTGAGCTAGTTGGTATCCGTGTTTCTCGTGTATATGTTTTTCTTGAAGTGTATTGTATTAGGATTATGTGCCGTCATCGATCTTTGAAACTTCTGAAAAAGGAAATGAGATATGTTACATCCCATCTATAAAAATCTATACTAATTTAAGAATATTACATAACATATGCACATTTAATACTGTAGTTCAATACGTAATATGTCAATCAATGATATTTGGATTGGGGATTTTAAGATTATCCTTCATTTTTAAATTAGACTAAATTCTAAGTTACTTACTAAAATCCAATTAAAATATAAAACGAAGTATCAAACACCATAAAAATACTTTCAGAATACTTAGTAGACTAGCTAACCGTAATGGAAAATCTTTTGTTTTTATATTTATATTTCGTATATGTTTTGTATTAAAAAGGATAAAAACAAATTTGTTTAATATAATAGTTATGAAATACCATAGTTTAAATCTTGGTACTTATATATTTTTATGTGAAATAAATAAATAATTTTGAAAAAAATGTCTATCATATTTTCACTCTCGTACCAGAAATTTTGAAATAGAACAAACCAAACTTTTAATAAATAATCTTGACTTAAATAGATAGACTAAGGCATACTGCTGGGTTGCTCGCATTGGGGTTGGGTCATATTGGTATTGTCTCAACCTCAAGAATGAAATATCTGCGTGGATGCCTAAATCTCAATCTATTTTTTTTATGATATAATTTATGAAATAAAAAACCGAATCACATCATATCCGGTTCGATTCAATCTACTCTTTGATGATATAGTCCGAATTAAATATCGATTTGATCCAGTGCGGTCCGATACAGACCAAACTATCGCACACCACTATCAGTACCGGTGACCACGTTGCATGTCTTTGGTTGAAAGACTATGTTTTCAAAACTGGACCGGAGGTTGAACCAGAAAAATTAGTGGTTTAGAGTTCAGTGATTAACCGTTGGTTAATCGTTGATGGAAGAGTTCATGATATATAGCATATAAGACTTGTATATTACCCTAATTTAAGAATGAAGTTATCATTGACCATAAACAATTTCAAATTCATATCATGGCCAAACTATTTAATAAATCATTCAAACCGTCTCACAAGAGAAATCATAATTTTTTTAATTCAAATTAAAAATTATAGTGCTATCGGTAGTGGACAACAAAGGTTGGAAAATGAGAAGAGAAAGCAAATATAAAATTCATAGTTATGCTTTGATGATCTTAGTTTACATTAAAGTATTACAAAAAATGTGGTTAAAAATAGTGAACCAGTGAATCAGTTAAACCGTGGTGGTTCATCTGGTTTTATGTTGAACTGTGAAAAATCGTTTGGTCCATCAATAACCGTCCAAACAATAAATTGGACCGCTACTGTAATTGATTTGGCGGTTCTACTTTCCCAACTGTTGATCCGGTTCGATTCTTATAACAATGATAAAGGACAAAACAGTAGATTTAAGCTGGAAACCATCAATTATATTTGTACTGAAATGACGAGGAAGAAAGAAAAGACGGCAATCCTTCCCCCTCTTCTCTTGTACTTCTCACTCGCACTTTGATCCGCTCAACTTCTCTATAATCATGGTAATTCCTCACTAACATGAATCATCCACGCTTAGAAAGATAATCCATATTGTTGTTCAATTTGTTGGAAAAAAATTAAATCAATACATTTTGGTATAACTTAATTACGATCCAAATTTGAAAACAAAAGGAAGAATGTTCAGAATGAACTTAGCCAATTGATTAAGAACAATACCCTTCATCGTTTGATTTCATCCCCTCAACTAATTAGACCGAAAATGGAACATATATTAGTGAAGCAAGAAAGATTTAAGAATTTGTATCGAAGAGCCAGAATACAGATCACCAAGCAACATGCTTATTTAATTTGTTAGATAATCATCATTAATCCAGCGTGGTGGGTGTTAATTAGTAGATAATTAACAGGAATTAAAGTAATAACCCCCATTTGTCGATTGCTTGCTTATTATTATATTCAAAAGCTCGAGTGGAAGGAATCCAATGATCAGAGAGAGAGCGCAGAGCAAAACGAGGAGTCGAGAAACCAAAAAAACAAAGAGCAATAACCCCCGCAACGTCTCTCTCTATCTCTTTCTCCATCTTTTCGTTTTCTCCATCCCTAGTAGCAATGCAGAGGCAGTCACTAGGCTCTCCCGCCTCCAAGCTCCACTTCCATGGCGGATCCCTTCCCAAACACGACGACGACGCTGAGGGTTCCGCCCTCTCTCCTCATTCTTCACTGCTCCTCGATTGCGACGACCGGCGCCTCAAAACAGCCAAGAGTTCTCGCCGCCTCTCCTCTTCCGCTTCGTCTTCATCATCATCCTCGCCGCTGCAGCCGACTCCGACTCCGGAGAAGCTCGTCCACCTGATTCCGGTCATCCTCCTCTTCTGCTTCCTCGTCCTCTATCTCGTCTCTCACAATCCCTCCCAATCAAGTAAGGCCACCTAATCCCCCTCTCTCTCTCTCTTGCTTCTCTGTCTCCCACCGTTAGTTCTAATTCCCGTCCTCTTTTCCCCCAATTTCCGTGTCTCTTTCTGCAGATTCGCCGGATTTTATCCGCTTGAAGCACGCAGGTACAATGCATTTCAATTCCCCTCCCCAGCAATTGTTTATTCCCATTCTGTTTCCTCTCTTCCGTTCTTTTTCTGGCGACTTAAAAAATAGAGACGTTTTCTTCCTGCAGCTTCGATCGAGATTGATTCTGCCGTCACCGACAGCGAGCTGGGCGAGCTGAAAGCCGGGGAGGTCATCATGCCGATTCGAAGCTTCAGGAACTTGCAGGAGACGGCGGGCAGAGACAGGCGCAGAATGTCCAGCTCACACCACCGGAAGTTCGCCGGTCTTTGAAAAAACGGAACTCCGCGCCGTCCGCAGCCACGATAAGTTAAAAACTTAATTTTCGTTCTCGTCCACCGACAGCTCCCCTCTTGCATTGTAAATCCGCAAATTTAATTTTAATTAGTCGGTTATGGAATGTGGATTAACTTTTCTGTTTGATGTGAGCCTCTTTTGGCTTGTGCGTGACTCGTCTGGTTGCGATTGGGTATGCAAACTTTTGGGGCATTGATTGACTTTGATATGTGGGATTAGTTTTGCCAGATTAGAGAAAGCAACGTGATTAAGGAAGCATTTAATTACGATCTTAATCTGTGGGTGCTCCTGTGTGTGTGTGTATATGATCATCCATTATGCTTTCCAGCTGGAGAATTTATTGGGGGACGGATGACAGAGACTGAGTGTTGTTGGGCTGACTTGCTCAGTAAAATCCTCGAAGTGAGTGCTCGAGTGGAGACGACCGTTGGGATCTATCTATTTAGACCTGTGTCAGGGAGCGAGTGGCAAAGGGTTTTACTAAGTGGGCCGGCCCGGCCCAACTACGATGTCGTGTCTATAATGGGAACGAAGGTTGATTAATCTCTTGCACGAAAGAGTAATCTGCCTGATTACGAAACAAACAGGATGAAGGATCACTATTAAATTTCTCAGCGTGCCCCACGAAAAAAGAAAAATGAAGGGGATTCCTTAGCGTGTCACTATGTGGGCAGGTTAGCAGTAGATTGGTTTGGTATTGGTATGGTGATGATCACATGGTTGGGAGAGAAAGAATGATGATGACTCCTATTGGTCCCACCCGCTTTCGTCTGCTTTTAAGGGAGGAGATGGGCCCACCCCATCATAAATTCCGTTAATTCAGATGCTGGCCCATTCATCCCCCGGCCCAATACTTAACACGTGTTCACCATACACCCGGCCCAACCAAACCCATTTTCCTTGAGGAAAACATCTATTCCAAAGTGAGGAGAGCTAATCAAGATTCAAGATTATCACAAAAGAAGACACCCAAGGATTCTCGGGTGAGACTGATAGTGATGACTGATGTATCTTATGAAAACGGTTTATGTTCACATTACATGAATGGTACATGAATCTCGATAAAGAGAATGCTTATATCATCGAGTGTTAAGCAATGGAACAAAATTGCGCTTGACAAAACCAGGGGGATAAATAGAAGGAAACAATGCTTACCGGTTAAAAGGAAATAATATAACTGAGCGAAGAAGATGATCTTTGGATTCAGTCCTCATCATCCGAGTTGAATGTTATCTTCTTAGCCTTGGGAGCATCCGCACTTATCTCTCTGAAGTGGGCACCATACAGCTTCGATTCCTGCAAATCAATACCAGAGTCAAAGCTAAGCCAAAGATCATCTTATCAGAAAGGCTCTATCGTTGTATCACTGAGGTCTTTCTTTTTACCTTTTTCTTGACATGAGTACCAAACTTCAATAGGGATTCCGGAACTATCTGCTTCGCTTCGCGGAGGACATTCACTAGCTCGCCCGCGAGTCCCTGAGAAAACCGCACCACTCTCCACCATCAGTTTTCTAGTCCACGTGTCTACGGTCTATGCATATCAATGAATGTAACGGGATCTCACCTTATTATGGTGCGTGAAAAAAGTATGAGCAACGCCCTTCTTCCCGGCACGTCCAGTCCTCCCGATTCTGTGGACGTAATCTTCGGTAGTGAGCGGGAAACTGTAATTGATCACGACTTCAACATCTGGAACATCCAATCCTCGAGCAGCCACATCAGTAGCCACCTGCACATTCAGTGGCAAAGTTCTTAGAATTGGAAAGTTTCGTGCAGTGTCATGAGGGAAGTTGTGATTTAATGAGTAGTTTGTATTTGTACCATTAAAGGACAGCCTCCTGTCTTAAATAACGACAGTGACTTCGTCCGCTGCTCCTGTGATTTGGCTCCGTGTATACCAACAACCTTCCATCCACTGGTGAGAACAAGCTCAGTAAGTAACTTTGTTTTCTATAAGTAGAAAGGGGAAAGGACTGGTGGAAACTAGCATTAAGTTTCTTCACTTTCCAGTTCATTCAGGAAAGCACACTAGCTGCCCATATTATAGCATTCACACAATTTAATTACCTCCTCCTTAACATTCCCTCAAGGCGCTCAGCTTCCTTTTGGTACAATGCAAAAACGATCACCCTGTTCCTGAAACCAAATACAGAGAATGGATTAGTCAGCGGCTCTACACTGGAATTAAGTTTCTTCAAAGCCAAAAATGTAGACAACACAGAGCTTTGACATGTTCTCATAATTTTTTATATTCCCTCTTCACAAACATCTAAATACGTCTAAAGCGGAAAGAGATGAAAATTATTCGGAGACAATACTTTTGGCTCTTGTGATATTTTTCTAACAACGCAAGCAAGCGGTCATCACGTAACCGGTCTTCAATGACCTGATATTAGAAGGAATGGTGTCAATAAAAACTTAAGAACAACAGCAATGACCGCAACTCATGCTGAACTGTTGGAATCCAGACCTCAACAATCTGCAAGACGTCATGGTTGGCAGCTGTATCTTCGGAACCTACAACCACCTGAAATAGAAAACAGTTATTACAGACAGGAGCGGCAAACAAATTGGAACTGATGTGACTACTTCATAAGATGATCCCCACCTTAACTGGGTTGGGGTCCATGTGATCCTTGGCTAGATTGTGAACATCCAGTGGCCATGTAGCACTGAACATTAGCATCTGGCGAGCTTTGACAAGTTTCAAAGGAAGAGACAAAAGATATTTAAGCAGGGCCACACAGAAACTAATTTTTAAAGCTCAAGTATCAGTTTAAAGAACTAATGAAGTAGACATTATCAAGTATGGATTGATGGATTTACAAAATAGTGCATTCATTTTCTCCAGGCAGAACTTCCACATCTACTCAGTTTAAAGACCATCTACAACTCCCACAATAATTATTGCCTCTCTTCAACTAAGCGTTTTTTTTTTTTTTTACCTATTTGCACAGAGGAAGGGCTCCATGCGCAGCCGAATTGGCAGCCCTAGGGACCATACAAAACTCTAAGCCTATGTACAGCAGCTACCATCTGAAGGCAGTCCCTGTTTCCTCTAGTTGAGACACACACAGAGAATGAAGAGAGGGGGGGGGGGGGGGGGGGGGGGGGGAGAGAGAGAGAGAGAGAGATTGTACGAGAAGCTGTTTTGCTCAGTATATGTTGCACTTCTTGCCGAAATCCCATATCCAGCATTCTATCTGCTTCATCAAGGACCTAGAAAATGAGCATGACAGATTCTCAGTCTTAAAAAGTCGCAGGGGGGCTGCAAAAGGCAAATCACAATGGTACAAAATGCGAAAAGAAGAAAATAGGTTCATTTGGCGTTCATATACATCCTTGTAAGGATCACGAGGAGCTATTCCTCAAAGAGAAATGTACAAGCTATATTCAGGTAGTAGGTGCCAAAATTGCACGAGACCTGTGTAGACTTGGAAACTACTAGGCAACAGTTCATTTGTTATGAGAGACACACAACCAACTGACCGAATCAATAACATTGAGCACTTCTCAATGGCATAATTCTGTCTCATCCAGGAAGTTACGCAAACTATTGGTTCATCTAATAAGACATACTAACTGTCTGGAAGCAGGCTTATGCTTAAGAAAACCTCACAGCATGGAGGTCATAAACGAGAGCACACTATCACTTAGCTTAGCTTGTAAAGCACACGAACAGTTTAAGGAGCAAAACAATTACCACATAAGATACATCTTTAAGGCGGCAGACCTCCATTTCAATCAAATCTTTCAAACGACCAGGGGTTCCAATCACAATGTCCTGGGTGCAGAAGAAAAGAATATAGCATCACGTTAACTACTAAACTGAATATCACAGTTGGGAAAATACTCACCTAAATCGTCAAGAAAATACCAGGACGAGAACATGAACCATTAAGGCCTTAACATCGTTTGAATTAAAATGCCGGCCAAAGAAGTATTAACAGAATAAGGAAATACAATGAGAACAATAGAACATACCACACCAGACTTCAAAGAAGCTATTTGAGGACCTTTAGGCGTTCCTCCATACACACAGACTGATCGTATACCATTCGGCTCCCCAGCATCACGCAGGACAACAAAAATCTGCCTCGCACAAAAAGAAAAATGAAGGAGGGTTATCGAAACATCCCTAGTTCTCATCAAGATCAAAAGCTCCTTACAAACTCAACAATACAGATTAATGGCGGCTAATGAAGACTGATACCGCTAACAATAACAATACATACTTGGTCAGCTAACTCTCTTGTAGGTGCAAGCACCAAACAGAGTGGAATTTGCCCTCTCTCCATTTTGCCTTTACGCTTGCTCATTACGTGCATTATTGCAGGTATCCCATACGCCAATGTCTTCCCTGAAGTGCATACATCAAACACAAATTCAGATTCTCCGGCTACTATTTCAAACTCTGATAATAGGCAAATCATCTGTTCAACCTAATTCGCCGGAACTGAAAAGTTTACCTGAACCAGTCTTGGCAATGCCAATGAAATCACGCCCGTCCAACAAGAAAGGCCAGGAATGAGACTGAATCGGCGAGGGTGTTTTGAAACCCTGGCAGCACTCCAGCACTTTCTCCGGCAGCTTCGCCTCCGCGAACGACTTCAACGGCCTGTATTTGGAATCATCCGCATCCTTTCCAGTAACCAAAACCTTATCTACCTCGCCGCCTTCCTTACTACCGCTCTCTTCTCGAACTCCGCCATTCTCCTTCCCGTTCACCGCCTCTACCCCGCCTCCGTTTGCCTCCTCTTTCCCGCCATTCTCCTCCTGCTGCTTCTTATTCTTCTTCTTATCCTTCTTCCTGCTTCCATTTTCAGTTGCTTCACCTCCTAATTGAGCTTGGTCGAGCTTTCTCTTCGCCTGCTTTCCACTTGCTTGTTGTTCCTCGATTTCTGCCTCTTCCTGCTGCTGCTGCTTCTTCTTCTTGTTTTTCTTCTTCTCCTTTCTACTCGCGGTGTCGTCAATTTGCGGAGTTTCTATGTCTTTCAGTTTCTTGCCCATGGTTGCCGCGAAGGAGGAGGAAGAACACCAGCAGCGAGCGAGCAGAGCAGGGCTGAGAGAGAACGAGGCGGTTGGCGGAGCGAAGTCGTGAACGTGGGAGGTTTTTTTTGTGTGGCTTCCGTTCTTTTTCTAGGGTTTTAGATGGCGAATGGCGAATTACGCGAAAGCGTCTGAAGTTTTAAGGATAACTATTTGGATCCCAAACATGAAAGAGTCTATCATATCCACCGTTTTTTAGTTGTTGACCATCAGTGTTATTGTTATTTTTGACATTTCATGGTGCAAAGGACATCAAGGGGTATTGGAAAAAAAATTTCGAAAATTTTGGGTCATATGTCTCCTTTTTTATTTAAACGTCTTAAAGCGATTCAAACCAAAGATCAGGTTATATGACATGGATTATAAACCGTACCGATTCAGTTTTGTTTGCACCTTAAATTCACGTGTAATGTCAATAGGGCGTATCGGTTATTTACCTTTTGTTGCATGAATAACAAGGGACGATAAACATTTTCATATTATCCTTTACTAGGTGCCAAGGGTGACAAAAATGACATTTTTAGCCTTCTTGCACAACAATCGCAAAGGGATAAAGTGACTGACATTTTATTTGGCTATCTTGTGATTGTGAATCCAAAACAACACACGAGACCGTAATGCATCCCAGTTAGTCCAACAAAAGGGAGAGACAGGCAACAACAGTTAATTAACATTTTTTTTCCGGTAAGTGTGTTTTACCATTGAAGCTCACCCTTGGCTTTAACTAGCACAAGAGGTCGAAAAATACATAGGCAAACTGCCCAATGTAGCCCTTTACAAGGAAATACCAAAACAAACAAACACAAAGATTCCTACATCTATAAACAACTAGAGCAGGAAACAGTGTTGCTCAAAAGAAGCTGAAAATCAGGTCTCGCCCTTGCATACAGTCTGATATCCTCCCTGATCCGTTCTGCCAAAACATCAGCAGCACACTGCTGGTCACCAAAAACTCTCCGACATCTTTCCTTCCAAATTGCACTAATACACCAACACCAGATTGTTGCTTCAATCATACCACAGCTTCCCTTCTTCTTAACTCTGGCCACTATACCATCCAGCATCTCAACCCAACTTCCAGGAAATACCACTCCTCCTCGCAACAGAGTTCCTACCATCTCCTGAATGTAAATACAGTGACAGAAAAGGTGGTCTCTTGATTCCTCTGCAACCCTGCAAAAGACACAAGTACTATCACTAACCACCCCCCATTTTCTGAGTTTGTCCCTAGTAGCAAGCCGATCCATAATGATCAGCCAGACTAGAACACTATGTCTTGGGATCCCAAATTTGTTCCATACAACTTTCCACCAGGTAACACAAGACTGCCTCCTCCTAATTGTTTCCCAAACAGTGGAAACTGAATATTTATCCATTCGTTTCCCTAGCCAAGTCACATAACCCTGTGCCCCATCCATCCTGTAATGTAACCAGGACCTAACCTTCAAGACTTGCTTCCAAATCCAGGACCCTGACTGTGCTGGTTTCAGCTCCCAAATAGATACACCACGCAGCCTATATCGAGTGATCCAGGCCACCCAAAAGCTACCTCCTTTCAGGAGAAGCAGCCAAATAAGTCGAGCCATGGAGGCAACATTCCAGGTAATCAAGTCTTTTAAGCCTAATCCCCCTTCTCTCTTTGGTACAGCTAAAACTTCCCAAGCAACCTTAGCTCTCCCTGATTTGTCCCCATGCCAGATGAAGTCAGAGCAAATTTTCTGAATGCTTTTGAGAACCTTCTTTGGCAAAAGAAAAACAGCCATCCAGAAATGAATCAAAGAGTAGATGACAGATTCCACTAATTGGATCTTCCCAGCATAAGAAAGTTTTGTGGCTCTCCAGCTCCTGACTCGGCTAGTAATTTTATCAATCAACACAGAGCATTCCCTGCTAGACAACTTACCAGCAAGAAGAGGAAGACCCAGATACCTCACAGGGAGAGTCCCCTCTTTGAATCCAGACATGTTAAGGGCATGCTGTTTAAACTGATGTGCATAACCCCCAAAAAACACCTCGCATTTGTCCGGATTACACTGAAGCCCAGAAGATGTATAGAAAGTATTCAGTAATGTCCTTAATCCAGAAAGAGCAAATGTTGATCCCTCAGTAAAAATTAATAAATCATCAGCGAAACTTAAATGAGTCAAACCCAGATTTCTACACTGAGGATGAAAAGGTAAAACACCCTGGGAAGCAGCTTGGTTCAACATTCCAGTAAGGGGTTCCATAGCTATGGTGAATAAGTAAGGGGACAGAGGGTCCCCTTGCCTAACCCCTTTTGCAGCAGAGAAAAAACCAAATAAACTACCATGAACAGATATACTAAACATAGCAGAGCTTAAGCATACAGCAATCCATTTCATAAACTTCTCTGGGAATCCCATTTTTTCCATAACCACCCTTAAGTACCCCCAGTCTACTGAATCAAAAGCTTTTCTTAGGTCCACCTTGACAGCACACCTCGAAGAGATTTTTCCATTCTTGTAGTTATGCACTATCTCCTGAGCCATCAGTATATTTTCAACAATGCTTCTACTTTTAATAAAGGCTGACTGGTTCCTACTAATGACAGAGGCAAGCACACTCTTCAACCTATTAGCTAGTACTTTGGCAATAATTTTGTAAATGACATTAATACAAGCTATAGGCCTAAAAGCATTCATCTGATCAGCATTGGCAACCTTAGGTACTAATGTTAATGAGGCAGAGTTCATACCTTTCGGCATTGTAAAGTCAATAAAAAACTGCTGAATACCCTTCACTACCTCAGAACCAATAGTCCCCCAATATTTTTGGAAAAAGCTCACAGTCCAACCATCTGGCCCTGGCGCCTTAGTTGGATTCATATCAAAAAGAGCATCATGAACTTCCCTACTAGAGACATCCTCACACAACAGTCTCTGATCTTCTTGACCTAATTTATGCACTAGAAACCCCTCAATAAATGCCCCATCCACAGAGACGTCCTGGTTCACCACCCCAAATAATTGTTTGTAATATCCTACTGCTTCCTCAGCAATATCCCCCACATCAGTAAGTACTTCTCCTGAGGAAGCAATAAGTTTCCTAATCTGTTTCCTGGCAGCTCGTATTTTTGCAGTGCTATGAAAGAAAGAAGAATTCATATCACCCAGGGAAAGCCAAGACACTCTGGATCGCTGCCTAAAGAAAGACTCTTCAGCCTGTCTCAAATGCATGTATTCCTCTGTCACCTGCTTCACCTCTGCAAAGAGGGTCTGAGATGGAATCTCCAGAGCCTTTAACTGAACAGCCTTCATCGCCTCTTCCTTCTCCAATACTTTCCTAGAGATGTCCCACAACTCCATTTTGTTCATAGTCTTCAATTCCTGCTTCAATAGATTCAGTCTCTGCTTAATACCCCCCAATCCAGCACTTGAGACTGGTGCGTTCCAACTTGTTTCCAAGAGAGAACTAAAAGAAGCCTGCTGCAGCCACATATCAAAAAATTTAAACGGCTTGGGGAACTTCCTCATTGGAAGTCTAAATGTAAGCAGAATACCACAATGGTCTGAGAAATCTGGAGCTAGAAACACAACCACACTCTCAGAAAAACTTGTAAACCATTCAACATTAACCATCAGACGATCTAACTTCCTTGCAATTGGATTATCCTTCTGTTGATTAGACCACGTAAACAGAGGTCCAGTGGCATTATGATCCACTAATTCCATCTGTCTAACCCACTCTCTAAAATCAATAGTGCTAGTTGAAATGGGAACCTCATTTGAAGCCTCTGAGGGATGCAAAAAAGCATTAAAATCGCCCCCAATCATCCAGGGAAAACCCAGCACCTTCCATTTACTCAGACATCTATATGTAAGCAACCTCTCCTTCTCTTCATTAGATCCATAAACCACAGTAAAGAAAAATTCATCATTATTCTCACAAGTAACCAAAGTATGAATGTAATTGGCCTCTGCATTCAAGACCCTCAATCGAACTCCAGCACTCCAGCCAATCCAGATTCTTCCTAATCTATGCTTATCATAATTATCTACAAACTGATAGTCACAAAACTTCTGTCTTACTTCTATAACTGTTTTTGGTTTTTGTATTCTAGTTTCTAATAAAGCAAATAAAATCACCTTATTCACTTTCAGATACTGAAGCATTTTTCCATGCTTCCACGGGCTATTAAAGCCCCTCGTGTTCCAAATAAGAGTAGTCATTTACGAGATTGCACCACCTTAGTGGCTCCTCCCTGACTCCGTAACCCCTCTCTTACTGTCTTCTTTGGTGGGGACTTCAAAGTGACCATCCTACTACCACACAGCAGCTCAAACGCGTTTGAATGGATAACAAGCGTTGCAGGTTTCTTAGACTTAGACTTAGCCTTTACCCCATTGACTACTTTGTTAAATTCCTCATGAGAAGGGAGTGCACTAGGAGTCACTGGAGGGGTGGCATCAACTATCACTTCCTTTCCCTTATCCATTGCTACTGATCCAGCCTCCTTAGCTACCTCACCATCCCCATCCTGCTCCATAGAAACCACCTGAGTCTTCTTGACCTTCCAAACCTGCTTTGTCTGAATCCCAGAAGTCAGAGATGCACAATCATGCCCAAATACTTGACACTTAGCACAGCATTCCGGCAGCCCACAATATTCTACACCAATAAAAAACTCTGCCATATCGTCTGGAGTGACACTGATCTTATCAACTCTTGCCATCTTCGCACTGATCTCCACACAAACCTTAGCTCTACCAACTCGTTCCCGCCTCGTAGTGGAATGATCCATACACAGAGGTTTCCCCACCGCACTGGCGATTCGACCCAACCCCTCCCGTAAAACCAACTCCGCAGGAAGCCCAGAGAGATTGATCCAAACCGGAATCACAGTATTATCAATTTCCAGTGCTCGAATCCCAGGAACCCATCGTCTGAGACACACAATCTTCTCCTTGAAATGCCACGGTCCTCCTTCAAACACCCATCGGCACACCTCTTCCGTGGGAAACTGGAAAAGAACAAGATGATCTTCGAGTAACGAAACTTTGACCGCTCCATCCCTACCCCAGATCCAATTAGCCCAATTCCGAAGCGCCGATAACGATGGAAGAGCAACCAGGAACTGCCCGACGAGGCTATGCTCCCACTTCTTCGCCCCCTCCTCGACAACCGATTTGGGAATTCGAAGTGAGCCATTCACCATCTCAGGCTCAAAATACTCCAATCTATTCTCTTCCGCCACATGAAACAACGATGCCCAGGACCTGCCGCCGCTAACGGCGCCCGGCGAGGCTCCGTCAACGACGGCGGCCATCACGAACCCTAGAGATGCTCAGAAAGAATTCGAAGAGAGAGAGAGAGAGAGAGAGAGAGAGAGAGAGAAAATATCGAAAATATGAAGTGCTTAACAGTTAATTAACATTGGACGATTGCGTAGATAAAAATATTTTTACATTAAATGCACCATGGAAAAAAAAAATATCAATGAGCAGCATCTTCTTCCTCGCAGAATTTTGTGTAGTCCTTTGGGCCCATCAGGCTTCCCAGCTCCGATGCGTTGCTGGGCTTCACCTTAATCATCCACCCGTCTTCATATGGGCTCGTATTCACCTTCACGTGTTGTTTCAGCAGAGAGGTATTAAGCAAATGCGATTAATGCATCCGGGACAATTAAGGGTGTTCATTTATCATTAACACATACCAGGCCTGGGGCTTCACCAAGCTTGTCGTTGACTGCCACGACCTCGCCGGAGACAGGGGAATTCACGTCGCTGGTTGCCTTCACACTCTCAATGTTAGCAAAGCTGCCGCCTTGGCTGACCGCAGCGCCTACCTCCGGCAACTCCACGAACACAACTTCCCCCAAGTGATCCTACCAGTAGTTTACATTATACCATTTCACGATCAAATTTAGTCCATAAAGTAACATTGAACAGTTGAATACGGCACAAGTCGATTATTGAAGAACAACACTCTGCTTTTCTTATGGCTGACAAACTATGCAGCCTAATAGCACCCAACGCTAGGCAACCATTGACACCACATGGTAGGAGTGCACAAAAACCCTGAGGCATTTGATAAACAAGAACTAACACATGAAAACACACAATTGAGCAACTAACTAGGATTGAAATGGTTTACCTGAGCATGATCTGTGATGCCAACGAGAGCAACATCGCCTTCATGCTTCACCCACTCGTGGGACTTTGCATACTTCAGCCCGTCCAGTACTGCAAGACAACACTTTCATCCACTCATTACAAAAATGCCATGAAACAGAGAGAAAGAGAGGATAAGATTGTTAGCAAGAACTCACCAGAGGAGAAGCATCTGGAGAGAGGCGCCAAGGCTGGAGCTTTGGAAGCAACAGAGAGGCCTAAAGCATTGGCAGTGGAAGATGCCCAAATCCTGAGTGCCATTTCTGTTTATCCCCCTCTGGGTTTTCTTTGCAAAAGATATAATTCCCCTTTGCTGAGTTTTCGTCTGGTCTCCAAAATGAATCTCTCTCTCCCTCACTCTCTTTCTTCTTCTTGTGTTATATCTCTTGGTTTAGTTTTTGCAGAGAAAGGGTTTTATTATCTTGGATGAATGGTGAGCAGCAAAAGCCTCATCTTCTTGTCTCATACTTGCTAGTTGCTACTTGGCACTTGTTCTTTCTTCCCTCGGCGCAACAATCGTTTGGGCCCTCGGCCCGTGTTTCCATCACCAGGCCCACGTTCCAAAAACTGGTTCGCGCCAAAGCCCATAAATCCACCCGCGAGAACCGCCACGGGGGAAGAAAAAATCAAAACCGACGAGAAAGAAATTGGGGAAATCGGAGACCAAAATCTCTACTCGCTGGCCACCGATCAGCCATGGTAGAGATCGTTGAAGTCGACGACGTTGGGTATCGGAGTTCCAGAACCGCAGAATTCGACAATGGCAGCGAGAAGAAGAAAACGAAGGAAGCGAATATGGTTGAGATCACTCTCAAAACCATCGGCCCTTCTCCCTCTTCGCGCCTCCACATTCCGTCTCCCGTCACGGTACCTCTCCCTTCATCTTGCTTTTTCGTAGTCTCTCCGCTTATGGCTTCAGCCTTCAGTTCCAAAACCTTAATTCAGAGCTCAGAGAGAATTTTATTGTTGCACTGTGTGTTGTTGTTTTTTTACTGCTGGATTATGCAAAGGATGGTTGTAAAGTACCAGTGTTATCGAAAATGCTTACAAGTTTAGTGCTTATTATGTGCTTCACTTTGAATTAGGTGCGGGACTTGAGGAAATTGATAGCTGAAAGTAAGAATCTTCCGGCTGAAAATCTGAGATTAGTCTTGCACGGAAAGATGGTGGAAGATGGCGGAGATGATGATATGCTCATTACACTAAAGAATAATGGTATTTCTGTTTTTTTATCGGTATCCCTCTCTGTGTCAACCATTTCATCATATATGTGGTAGATATATAATACCTTGAGTACGAAGAATGAAAGTAATCTTGGTGAGCTTTGGCTGAAACAAAGAGTGCCTTTATTGCTTCCCCAAGAAACCCAAAAGGAAATCTTAGAGAGCATGGCTTGAATGAAAACGGAACGGGTTGTCTTGGTTTTCTCTTGGAAGCAAGTGTGTTTATCATCTACAGTCTTGGGTGAATCGACATTGTTCGTACTAGTTGCATTACTCAGCCTTCTGATCCAAGTTCTTAAATGGATAGCTTGCAACTTCAAATCTACCTAGGTTTTAGTTTTCCAGCTGCTAGATGGCTCTCTAATTCAGCATTTGAGAACCATGTCAGAGATTTGGCTTAGTATTGTGAGAGCATTCATCCGTTTTATGCAAAATAAGTGATCTTGCTAGCATCGCCCGCTTTCCATAAATCTTCTTATGTCTTTTATTATTCTCATTGTAGCTGTTTTCTCCAACTTTTAGATGCTTTGATTGTGGCTGTGAAACCAAAACCTCCGGCTAAGCATCTCCAGGATGGATGTGATGACGACGATGATCTGGTACCTCTTAATAAGTAACTGTCATTGAGCTGAGACTACTTGGTCCCATGAAATAACTTCTTTAGGAAATTTTCTGATCTTAGTTTTTTGGCAAGCAGAAATTTCAGCTGCCACAATCAACAAGTCCATGGAAGAGGAAGCTCTACTTTTTTCTTCGCCACAAGTTGAAAATTCCAGGCAAGGCTCCTGTGGTAGAGTTCTTGCATCTCAACCTACCAATATCAGACCTGTCTTTGTTTAAAATGTTCTTCGCTTTGTTATGGGCAGATATGCTTTTAGCTGGACTTTTCTCACTCTCTGCAAAGGTTTGGGCGGCTATTATTTTGTGGTTCATTTTTGCACCTGTTGCTAATAGATGGCATCTTGGTCCTTTATATGTAAGTTTTTCTACCTCTTCGTCCTTTCTAATCAATGCATGCACTTTCGCTTTGTCTGTTAGAGGTCATGAGACTAGTTAATTTGTGGCGAAAACAACTATCTCTCTCTATGCACTACTTGTGCTCCTGCCATCCTTGTAAACCTAAAGCCACACTGAACATTTAGACTATTTACATCAAGGGGAGATCTCAGATCATGGATGTACGCTACATATTTTATTTTGAACAAATAAGTTACCATTATGCAAATCCTGATCCTCACTCATCTGACTACTTAACTTTCAGATACTTGGCACGGGCTTTGCAATCATCTTCCTGAATCTGGGACGAAGGCAAGCAGGAGACGTTAGGTATGCACTATGGTCTAACGCGACAGACCAGCTTTAATGGCTTCCATTAGCAATTGTAAAATGAAATGGATAATGACTATGCTTACTTTACCCGTTTTCAAATTTCAACCCATGATTTACTTAAGTTCGAGTAAGAAGAGCTAACAAACAAATCTTAGTAAAATAACCTTGTCCGTACAATCTATGTTCACTGTTCTTTTTTCTACATATCAAAACACATCGCCAGTATCTCAATCTTGCACCTTATAGGCGTACTCGGTAACTTGAATTTAGAGAATGCAGCAGGACACATGCATGATTTATTCCGGTTCTCTGTAGTCTCCATAAGAGTTTTGGAGTGTAAAGAATTGCAGTTTCTGCTTCAAATATCTCAATCCTGCACCTTATAGTCCTACTTGGTAACTTGAATTTCGAGAATGCACCAGGATACATGTATGATTTATTCCGATTCTCCGTAGTCTCCATAAGAATTTTGGAGTGTAAAGAATTGTGGTTTCTGCTTCAACTGTGATCAAATATGCACCAAACAATTCAACCTACGAACCAAAACTGGAACTGTGGTTTTTTCACGTGTTTGTTTTCCCTCGACGCAACTTGAACCTTTTGAGCTTCTAAATGGCGTCTTGTAGTGGTTCTTGTGACATGCATATTCATGTCCGTAATATTTTACCACGTTTACTGCTAGAAATCTCTGCTATATCCTGCATACTGGTTGATCGTTGATAAGAGCTACCTGGTTCTCTGTAAATTTTACAGCGCATATTCGATCTTCAATGAAGACTTCAGGGAGCTTCCTGGCACTCTGAATGCAGATCGCTTGGATAGAGATATTCGTGCTGGTCAGATGTGAGCGAGAGGCTTTAACGTATCGTTGTTGCTAGAGAAAACACATTTGCTAACGTGCACAGAAAATTTTGTTGTATATGTTTCTAACCCTACAGATTTACATGCTGTAGTTTATGTTCGAAGTAACAAACCCTTTCGAGTAGTGAACTCTGGTGTTTATATCTTTTACTGATGTCAGTATATATGTAAATGTGGCATGGGAAAACTGGTTTTTTTTTTGTGGTACTGTATCATACCAACAGTTGTATCAGTTTAAATCGTGATTTGGTATTCAAGCTTGTACGATCGTATTAATGCTTTACTTTGGTACGTAAGTGATCTTATCATTTGCATCGTCGGTCGCAGTGGAAGGACACTCATTTCTGATCTCTTTTGAGTCAACTAGTGCTTGGTTTAATGAAAGGGATGTGCATAGGTTTCTGAAACAGGAGTCGGTTTCAGCTTGGTGGGAAGAGTTTGGTGAAGAGAAATGGAGTTGTTGCTTGTTCCTCTTTTTAGTGGACGGTGACGAGAGCTTTGGGAGATGGTGAAGAATGAGTTCATCAACTGGTTTTACTTACTCAACTGTACCGTATAATGGATCACGTTCCCACTCCTCACTAGTAGTGCTCCCAATGATGAGACTGCGAGCCGTTCCAATTGGAATTTGATGGAAGAGTTTTGGTTTATTTAGATCGATCGAAAATCGGGATATCTTGATTTTCAGAATCAAATTTTAATTAAGTATTGTATCATAAATTTTAGTTTGATCTAATCTTAGATATTTAACGATTTGATCGATCTGCTTGCTTACAGTCCGTCGGATACAAAAGCTCTCACCAATCTCTTGATGTGTTGTGCTCGTGGGTTGACAAAACTAAAAAACCCAGAAACAAGCATTTGAATTCAAGGACACAATTCGTTGTAGGTGTAAAAATTGATTGATGGATGCTTCTAGGAGATTAATTAGGACTAGGAAGTCAGCCAAAATGGAAGATTTCTACAGCTCGCAGACCATTTTTGTCAAATGTAGATGCTGTTGAAAACATAATATATTTTTTTCTCGCTGAAGAGAGAGTAGTTGGTGAACTACACCAGCCACAAAAGGTCTTCTTCCTGTGATGTGCTGCCGCTTTTGCCAACAAATTTGAGAACTCATCGGTTGACTTCATTGATACACGTTTTGACTACAAATACAAAGCCGACTCGTTTTCCTTGACAAGTTGGCGTATTAGCAAATTTGCATCCAAACTCATCCATTCAGATAGCCTATATTGGTATTGTGTAAAACTGTATTTCGATTGTAAATGACAGTGTAGGTGTAGCTTGTCATGGGTCTTTTGTCTTTCCTACTTTGTTCGGTCTTCTCTCAATTTAATTTCGTATTTTATCAAATCATATCTCTCACATGGTATTCTTATGGATCAAATTGGTGTACTCTAATGGATAAAACGCAGAACTCGATTCTCTAAATCCAAATTCGAAGTTCAATTTAATCGAAAATAATAATTGACCGTTGAATTTGGTTGAAACTCATCGAAGTACATTTAACGACCAAATCACTTGAAATATACTATACGCGTGCAGTATACCAGTCTTTACCTAATTCTTATATGGTATTTGAGATTTTTTTTTTTTTTTTTTTGCATTACTGGGAGGCCGAGGCCGAGAACAAGAAGGAGGTTACAGGGGATTAAGAGGGGGGAGGAGCTCGAACCGCGATGCGGCGTTCTAACGTAGTGCCATGGGCATCATCTCTAAGAACACTCACTAGGCCGGGAGGGGGGTTAGCAAGCTCATGGGTACCGTAGGGATAGACGAGACTGTGCTTCGAGAGCCAGTCCGCGACTCTATTCCCTTCTCGATAAACATGAGTGATGCTGACCAACCAATCCCATCCTAATTTCCTGCGAATACTAGACAGAAGAGTAGCATAAGGGTGAATAGGGTCTTCTCTATTCTGAATGAGGTTCATAGCTAACTGGGAGTCCGTCTCCACTCTGACAGTTATGTATCCAAGGTCCCAGGCAAGGTTCAGGCCATGGTTAATCCCCCAAATCTCCGCATGAGCAGCAGTAGTCTCACTGATGTTGGCAACAAAGCCTCCCAGCCACTTTCCCGTAAAGTCTCTGACCGCTCCTCCTGCCCCTGCCGAACCTGGGTTACCATTAGAAGCCCCGTCGACATTCAGTGTAACCCACCCGATCGGAGGGGGAGACCAACAGATGTTAGCCCATTGGCGCTCCGCTGGTCGCGATCGGTTGTCCGGGAGGAGAGAAGGCGCATGCCAGGCGTCGTGCCAAAGCTTCGTCTTAGTCATGATGGAATGCTCCAAAGAAGGGGCTGTAAGGGCGGCAGCTCTTCCTTGGAGGGAGGCCGTGCACCTGTTCTTCCAAAGAAGCCAAATCGCCATGCTAAAGAAAGCCGTCCAACTGATGTCACCTGCTTTTATATCTGTCTCCAAGAGGTTCCTGCGGAGCCAATTATCCTGAGCTGCGCTGAAGAATTCCTGTTGGTGCTGGGGGGAACGTGACGAGACCAGAAGAAGAGAGTCGGGGCGCAGTCCCTGAGGATGTGAAGAATCGTCTCCGGCTGACCTGTACACTGCAAGCAGAAGGGATCCGCCGCGATCTTACTGCTGTGACGGAGGGCGTTAGTCGCGATCTTCCCCAAGAAGTTTTGCCACAGGAAGGTTCGAACACGCTCCGGAACCGGGAGGCGCCAGATGATCTTCCAGTATTTCTCGTTTGGATGTGGTTGCTGTTGCGTGAGGAGAGTGAACGCAGATTTGGTGGAGAAGCGGCCATCGGCAGTGTCCGACTAGAAGAGTTGGTCTTCCTCCTGCGAGAGCTTGTCAACCGCAATGCACAAAATCTTCTGGTAGATATCAATAGGCAGAAGGTCGCTAAACAGCTCCGTTCGCCAGCTTCCATCTTCATGAGTAAAATCAGCAACAGTAGCCTCCTCCTGCTCCAATGGGATTTCTCCTAACGCCATCTCTCGCAAAGGGACCTGCAAAACCCAAGGATCAAGCCAAAATTTAGTGCCTCTACCATTCTTAATATTCCACGCACACCCTTTTTTAAGGATGGGAGCAGCTTTCGAGAAGCTGGCCCAGGTAAAGGAACTTCCCTGAACTGGCCGGAGAAGACTGAGACCTTGTCTTTGTCTTCCGTATTTTACCTGCATAACTTGCGTCCACAGGCTGTCTTTCTCCTGCAAAAGGCGCCAGCCCCCTTTGGCTAGCATGGCAAGGTTAGCCAGCCTCGTGGGTCTGAGTCCCACTCCACCTTGGCACTTGGGAGTTATCATCTTTTCCCACGCCACAAGGTGCATCTTGCTCTTGTCCGGCTCATCCCCCCAAATGAAATCTCTGTTCAACTTGTCAATGCTCTTGCAGACTTTACCGGGGATCATCTCGGTTTGCATGTTGTACACAGGAAGGGAGGCAGCAACCGACTTGGTTAACGTGAGTCTCGCCGTGAAGGAGAAGCGCTTAGCCTTCCACAGAGCCATCTTCTTTTGGATGCGGAGGATGAGAGATTGATATCTCTCACTGGACACCCGCTCCTGGATGGCCTGAATGCCAAGATACCGCCCCAGAGCTGCCTTGAGAGGTATACCCGCGTGCTGACTCAGTCTCAAGGCCCTCTGTCGGTTTATATTAGGAGAGACATATAAGATCGACTTCTCATAGTTAACCTTCTGTCCCGAGCTAGAACAAAAGTCCTCCAAGCATCTTTTCACCACCTGGATCTGCCTAGTTTCCGCCTCCGCAAAAAGAAGGAGATCATCTGCAAAGAAAAGATGTTAAGGGGTGGACCATTAACAGAAAGCTTGATCGCTTTCTATTGGCCACCATTCACTGCCTCATCAATCCTGTGAGATAAACGTTCCATGCAAAGGACGAAAAGATAAGGGGAAAGAGGGTCTCCCTGACGAACACCGCGAGAGGGTGAGATTGGTTGGGAGAGCTCGCCATTCCAGAGGATGCGCATCCTGTTTTGTTCTACACAGGTCATAATGCAGTTAATCCAGGAACTGGGGAGGCCAACCTCCTTGAGGGTGTCTCTCAGGAAGTCCCATCTCAGCCTGTCATAAGCCTTCTCCAGATCAATCTTGAAAATCAGTCCTCCCTTCTTGCCTCTCTTCTTTTCCAGGGTATGGAGGACTTCCTGGGTTACAATGATATTGTCGGTCGTCTGCCTGCCCGGAATGAAGCTGCTCTGCCTTGGTGACACCAGCTTCTTCATAATGGGCTTCAGTCTGCTGGTCATAGCCTTGGTGATAGCCTTGAGGCTGACATTATTAAGCGAGATTGGCCGCAGATGGGTGACTTTCTCAGGAATGTCGATCTTCGGGATCAACACCAAGGTAGAATCTGTAATGGCATCCGGGAGGGAACCTGTAGAAAAGAAAGATAAAGCCAAATCCGCCAGATTTTTCCCAACAATGTCCCACATTTGCTGGTAGAAAACTGCATGGTAACCATCCGGTCCGGGAGCTTGAAATGGCTTCATCTCAAAGATCGCTCTGTGAATGTCCTGAATGGTGAAGGGGCGAAGCATGAGCATAATCTCAGACTGGCTCAGCTGCGGGAAGGCCTGCTTGGGTAATTTATCACCCAGTTTTCATTGGCGTCTTGGAGAGCTTCGATTTTATTCCTCCGCCTCCTGATGTTGACAAGCTGGTGGAAGTAAGCACTATTGCGCTCACCAAACTTCACCCACTTCTCTCGAGAACGCTGGAACCAAAGCATCTCCTCCTGCTCAAGAACCATGTCCAGCTCTCCTTCAAGTTTTGAACGAAGTTTGGCTAACCCAGGCGTAAAGGAAACCATCAACCTGGAATCGACCCCTCTAATTCTAGCAAGCAGCCGCCTCTTCTTTTTCTGAATGCTACCAAAAGAGTTAGAGTTCCAATCTTGTAACTTAGTAGCAAGGCTAGCAATAGAGTTGTGGAAAGGATTATTGGAATCCCAAGAAGTCGCCACCAGCTCTTTCAGACTGGGGTCCGTTAACCACGCCGCCTTGAACCTGAAAGGACGATTACTGCTGCCATTTCCACTAGGAGGAGAGACGGAGGTCAGGAGAGGAGTATGATCCGAGTGAAGTCTGGGGAGATGAAGCACCGAAGTGCCTGGGAAAGCCTCATTCAAGTGTAAATTGCAAAGGCTTCTATCCAGTCTGCTAGCCTTAAAAGTATGAGATTGATCCCTCCTGGTCCAAGTGAACTTCGATCCAGAGAAGCCCAAATCGATCAGCTCTGCTTGGTTAATCCTGTCGTTGAAGGTGCGGCATCTCCTCGCTGTAGCTGCCGTCGGTGGCCCAGATTTCTCCTCCAGAATGCGAATGGCATTGAAGTCCCCTGATATGAGCCAAGGAATATCAATCCATCTGCTCTGACGAATGAGATTATCCCAGAGAAAACGCTGATCACTAGGCCGAGGGGAAGCATAGACAGCAGTTAAAACCCAAGGTTGCTTGTTCATCTCCTCAATACGCAGGGAGATATGCTGATCGCAAGCAGAAATAAGATGCGTCGAAAATCGGCGGGCATCCCAAAACACCCAAACACCTCCACTCCTACCATTCGCTTCAACACGGATGGAGTTCGGATATCCCAGCTTGTCACAAGTCGCATTCACCGCTGCCCCGCTAATCTGAGGCTCCAAGAGGATCAAAAAATCGGGTCGGTGAGTCTGAATTGCAAGCTTCAACGCACGGATGAAGGCCCTGCTGCCCGCACCACCTACATTCCACGAAAAAATAGTTAGTTTAGAATTGACAGACATCGGCATAACTAAAGGGAAAGAAGACAGAAAGAGGAAGAGGGGGCCAGAGGAGAAATCTCAGAGGGCGAGGGAAGTCTGGTCGGCAGTCTCGGAGGCCACCGCTCGCTCTTCAGGTTGAGACATTCGGTTCTCGCCCCTCCCTTTGTCCGCAGCATCTCTCGCAGCGCCCGTCCAGGAATTGATTTCTTGGAGAGTGAGAGTTGCTATTTTCGATCTCGATTTGACTTTGCGGTCCTTCTTCGGAGTCCAAACTTGAAGTCCTTTCAAAGGGCTGAGTTTTGTGGGAGTTCCCCGGGCGTCAGCTTGTCGAGCCTTGCTCTTTTTCGTCCTTGCCTTGACCGAGATAGTTTGGGAGGGGGGGTTGCCTTTCTTCTCTTCTGTCAATTTGGTTGGGAGGTCGACAATTTGCATTATTGTTCCATTGATTCCAGTCACTGTGTGCACAGAAGGGGGAGGGGAAACCGCTGTCGAGTCTGTGGTTGCCTTGGCCGAGGCGATGGTGGAGGCTGATTGCAACGTGGAGGGATGGGCTTTCACTTTAGGGGTGGCAGGCTGCTTAGGGGGAGGGTGGGCCGAAGAGGAGGCTTGGGCCTGTTCGGTGGTGGGCTTAGGCCCATTGCCATTGGCGATGTAGCCCGGGCCAGAACCAAGCAGCCCTCTTCCCTGACCACTCGTTTCCTCAAAGACAATTTCCTTCCCCTTTTTACTCGAGTCCCCTGTCTTCTTTCCCATTCCACCTTTCCTTTCCTAAGCGGGTGGCCGTTGTGACACATGAGAGGGGGGAGCGGAGTGAGCCGGGGTCGACTGCTTATTATCTTTAGGCAAGAAGTCCTGCTTTCCATAATTGGAGACTTGCCCACCTTTGGGGATCTCGGAATTACTCTCGAGCTTTCCTTTTTGCGGGGAATTCCTTGAATTCAGCCTGATTTTGCGGGAGACGAGCATCCATGGACCAAATCCCGGCTTCGAGTCCTCCATCGTTTGTGTCGCCACCGCCTGGGTCTCCCCGCGGTGATTGCTAGAGTTGCCGGAAGTTTTGTGGGCTGCAGCTTGGGACAAACCGTGGATGAGTGTCCAATTTTTCCGCACTCAAAACAAACCTCTGGGAGGTTTTCATATTCAATCTTTTGCCACGCATCGTCTAGCCAGATGCGGGGTACCAGGGGCTTCGACAAATCCATTTCCACTGCGATTCTGGCAAACTTCGCGCGTTGGAGTGTTAGAGTGTGGAAATCCAGACGTATAGTACGTCCGATAAGGTTACCCAAAGTTGTCAGGATCTCTTTGTGGTAGAAGTGGACTTTTAGCGTCGGAAATTGAACCCAGACGATCATTTTCCTCGGAAGAGGGTCAGAGACTTTGAAGTTCGGGGTCCATTGTTGGACCGCTAGATAGTGGTCGAAGATGGTCCAAGGTCCATCCGTGAGAGCTCTGAAGTAATCTTGTTCATTGCTCAGTTTGACAAGGAACGTTTCCTGGTCAAGGTCCATGATTTCCATGGAGCCGGTTGGCCGCCAGAGCCCCGGAGGCGAGAGCATAGCGTAGAGTAGCCAAGCAGTCGAACAACAATTGTGCGCTGCCAGGGTGCGCAGATCTTGTCTTTGATCGAAGCAGAGATGTTGAGGGCCGGTTCTCCATTAAGAAACCCAGGAACCAAATCGTTTTCTCCTACAGGTGTCCACTGCGCCGTCGGTGAGGGGGTCGATAGGATAGGTTTCAAGCCCGTGACTGCTGCCGCGTATGAGAATTGAGGCTTTGGGTTCGTCGGCGAGGTCAGGTCAGGGCCTTGTGCCGTTCCTTTCTCTCGCTCGCAGCTGGGGGCTTCAGAGCGGTCTTCTCCCCCCGACAGAGACACGGCCAAACTGGAAGAGTCAATCACCATATCAGATGCTGCGGATGGAGTAGTCGCGGATAGGGAAAGGAGAAGTGAAGGATCTGGCGGCCGGTCCGAGGGGGAGAGCACCGGCGCCGGAGCTGGGTTTCCGTCAAGCGAAGTTGAGAGCATTTTTCTTAGACAATTCGTCTTCCTGAGACATATTAGAGATTTATTTTTATAACCATCCTTAGAGGTAAGCAATAAGCGTCCATCTCTCTAAGTATAACTTCATTGTGTATATCCCATTTTTTTTCTTGATTTATAAATGAATTATCCAATATTTTTGTGCGTGTGAAAATCGAACAAATAAATAACCACACAAATAAAAGCGGGTTGATCTAGGGATGGTCAATGGATGAGTTGAGCGGTTTTTGAGTTAAAATCATCCATCCGAAGTTTTTGGTGGGTGATGAAAAATGAAACACCCACACATTGTATCATTATGGGTGGGTTGGGTAAGTGATGAGTGGTTTTAGCAATTTTGGTGGATTACATTTTTTCCCAATTAATAACATATTTATAGACTATAAAAACTTACAACAAGCTAATCAAATATAAAATTAATCTACAAAAATTAAGAGAATCAATAACTATTAAGAGTAGCTTATTGTATAATCTAACATCAATCATCTCATTTGCGAACAAAAATATTTCATGTGTATTTACCATATTTTCTAAACAATTGACAATTTATAATTTAAGTCAAGCAAAATTTATAAAAAAAATTACCATTTAATTGAATTAATCATGATTTATATTTTTAGATATAAAAATTATGTATATTACTATAGAGTGTAAATTAGTGGCACAATATATGGTGTTTTTCTGGTAAATGACCCATCGGCCCACCCGCCACCCACCGAAATTTTATGGATCGTAAAAAAAAGATAACTCACACCCAACCACCATATCCACTCGAACACCTATTGTGTAGGTTATAATTGGATGATACGAGTGAATTTAGTGGTTGACCTGTCAGAGAAACAGTATGGAGAAACAGATTGAATGCGTGATTTTGATCACTCTCCTTAGAGTGTTTATTTGCCCCCACTACGTTGTTGCTGGTAGGAATTAGGCAAACCATCCCCAGGAGTCCCTCCAATCAAAGTCAGAAGGAGATGATTTGCCTAATCCCTTCCGAAGGGTTACGTCGTTTCACAAAAGTCAAACATCAGATAATTATCTGGATTAATTAATTAAAATAATTCCGGTAATTAATTAGTCAAAAATTCAAATCCGAACGCGTCGCGCAAACGTGCGTAGTGCGATTTAATATGTCAAATTAAATAGCCCACATTTTTTTTCAAAATCCCACTAACCATTTTATCCAATAACTAAAGTGGAAAGCAAACTTAAAAACCACTTGCACTTTCCTTCTCCCACCAATATGGTATTTTCTTTACTCTTTTGACTACTCTAACATGACCTCCCATTACCTAGCTTGATCTATCTCAACCCTTACCTCCCTACATAGAAATAGAACCAATATGGATACATAGGCAGGGATGAGCAACGGTTTGGTCTGTAGCAGGTTGTACTGTACTGAATCGTCATTTGGATCGCACCATACCGAACCAAATATAAAGCGTTCTGATATGGGTCTCTTGAATTTATAAATACCGAAGAAAAATAAACCGAATTGAAATTTGGACCGTACCAATATGAACTAAATACAATGATAATCTTCTGATCCATAATTCTGATATATTTTTTTATTACTAGACTACGGTTCTCATGAATTTGATATTGTTCAAACCGTTTCACATGCTTACAAAGAGGTGCTCTCCCATTCCCAATCGAGACCTCGATTAGATTTGCAAAATTTACAAGAGGATTCACACGGATCGCGTGATACATAAACTAGCCATAGCTGATTTGTTTGTCGTTAGTATTTTGGGGGTTGGAATATTAAAAGGGCACAAAATAGCTAACCAACAAACCTCTTTGACTTAAATCCCAAACCCCCAAAACAAAAGAAAAAGGTAAAAAATAAAAAAAAAAGTCATCAACAAACAAACGGACACCATCCCCAGTCCCCACCACACCACCCAAAGCTTAATTTGGCCTCTTTTTTCTCCTTTTGGCCCTTTCAAGTTTTCCCCCTCAACTCTTTGCTCTTCTTCTTCCCGCCTTCACATGCAAACAATTTTACCTCTCCTCTCCTCCATTTCCCAATCTCCACAACCCAATTTCAAAATCCTCAAGTAGTAGTTGTGTAAAAATTGTTAGTCCATGAGTTTGATTTGGGAATGTGTCATCCTTCTCGTTGGTATAAGATTGTTTCGGTGTTGTCTCATTCTCTTTACTGAAAATAACTTTATCAAGAGTTGAGATAATAGATTGAGTGTGGCTAAACTATCAATTTTTCGCATCCAAAGCAAATTGACCATTCAAATATATCATTCCGAATTGTTTGTCGCGTGAATAATTGTGAGTGAGTATAATTTAGATGTTGGGAGGAATAATAGGTAACTATCATTACCCAAATTGCGCTTGTTGCTTCTTCTTTTTCTTAAATGTGTTATGATGATGGTCATTCGCTCTAGTGCCGGTATGTTACGTATTTTGCTGGTGTGGAACCCGGTTACATTTCAGTAACATAGCGAACTTCAAGCGAAATACGACAACATCCTAGTAACGCAATGATCCTAGCTAGCACAATGAATCCTACATTCATACTCAACTTGTTGCCATTTGGGAACTTTGTTTGGATGTGGAAATTCGTATGAATTTCCATGTTTTACAAAACCAAGGAATTGACTTGTGGAAATTGAACAAAATTTCACGTTTGGATAGGGTTTAGTTTTGTGGAAATTGATGGTGTGGAATTTGGTAAAAATACAAAAATGCCCTCTTTTGTTTATATCCATATACCCCTCCTAAAGGTTGTTGTTGTATTATACTAACTACTAATTGTTGCTAACTTAAGCATAGTTAGAAAAATATGATATGGAAAAGTTACGTATAAAATACGTACGATTATTTTACTTCATCTCTAAACTAATATTACATTTAATAGTACATTAAAAGCCATACATATATAAACTTAATTATTTGAATAATAAGTACATATATAAATTATAATAAATTTAACAATTTAATTCATTAAATACGGATATTAAAAGTGTTTTTGCGAATTCAATGAGGAGAAGCAAGAAATTGACGGTGAATGAGATAATTAAGCGAATCTAAAATTAAGAAATTGATGACGGATTAGAGGAGATATACGAAGGTGAGGGGAGATGAAGAAGAAGAGGTGTCATTGATGAATGAAGAAAAAGGAGCTACTCTTGTAAGAAATAGTTAGGCGAAATCGGAGGAGTAAGGAAGAAAGGAGAGGAAGGACATAAGGACACATTTGGAAATATAAGGAAGAAAACATGGTAATGTCAAATTACTAGGGGGAGATGTAGTATTCTCAATTACAATGAATGTGGTAATTGGAGCCAATTTCCATGGTCCAATTCTCATACCCTTTTTGCTCTGCCAAACGTGGGTTTTTAACCCAATTACTGCATTACATTTCCACATCCAAACGACCCTTAATATAATGTTTATACAAGATTGAGCAAAAAGTTCAAATTTGAAATCTTGTATGGTACACCAATTTGTGGAAAGATTTTGCTAGTCACCATTTTCTATCAACATCATTGGCATATAAAAAAATAAAAAAAATATGAAGATATCTTATCAACTTGTTCACAACAAAGACTTATGAGTTGGCTAGGTAGAAATCAAATGTGATTTTGGTTTTTCCTTTGACCTTGTAGTTGGATTTTTCGAAATCCGTTGAGGGGTCAATTAAGATTCAATTATCTACCTCGTAATCGATGGAAAACTTATATATGCATGTATTAGCCTACTAACTGTTCATTTCGATGGAAACATATATTATTTTTTCAATTAATGGTTATCATAATCAAGAACTAGGTCAGTGTGCATAGTGCATACATCTTCATGTGAACAATAATCTATTTTTATGGCACCAACAAAAATAATTGTTTGAACCTAACTGAGTGTAGGAGTGAGGTTCGAGTAAGAGTTTGGGTCAAGAAGAAACACGAGCGTCGGGTTTGATCGGAGGGAGAAGGAAGGGAGAGTCAAGTGAGAGTGAGCTTCAGAACTTTTAGAGAGAGAAGTAGTTGTTATAGAGCGAGAATGGCTAAAAATGAGATCCCCCTCACCCACCGCAGTAAATGCCGTATTTATAGGCTTCGTTGTGGTGGGTGAGTGGTTGACTCAAGTGGGGATACAACGATGTGACTATTGGGATACAATGATGTGACCACTGACACTAAGGATTTTGGGCCCTGTCCAGGCCATCCCTCTACCTAGGACGTGTCAGAGACCCGTCAATGGCCCTGATGTGACTACCTCTTGGGAAGGAAAGCTACGCTCCCCTTCTCTCTTGGCTTGGCCTACGCTATGCTCTCCCTCGGCGCTTGTAATTCGCCTCGTGCCTAAGCTCTTCGCGCCAAGACGTGGTTGACTACGATGCGGCGTGGCGCTCGGGGTTCTCGCGCTGCCATGTCGGGGTCCATCCAGTCGCGCCCTGTTCCTCGACGTGGCCGGGCCCGACTTGTTCTTTGGCGCAGCTAGGTCCGAGTCACATGCCCAACAATAATATATTTCTATCTTACATTAAGTATTCAATATTTTGGGTCATTTTGGAGGCTAGCAAGAGGAGGGGACGAGGGAATTCGTGCAATGTCTAATTGAGAATCGAAACGGCAAAAAACAGTATATTTAGTTACAATCTCAACAATCGGCACCAAAAGTTTAGATATATCAATCAGTTATTTTGAGTTATAGTTTCTGTCACATCACAGAAAATATTTCGTGTATTCTATATGCTAAAAAAATTAAAATAACGATGCATTCTAAATAATACATGTATACTAACAATCTCACTAAAACAATCGCAACTTTAAAACGTATGCTTTATAGTATTTTTAACAAATGCATGTATTGATAGTATGAATTTTAAGGAATACTATTATTTTTTGGGTGAATTTTAGAATATTGATCCAAATCCACAATGAGTGGGTTGGCTCATGGTTAATAGCCATGTCTTTCATGATTTACTTGCTATGAAAAAAATACATAAAATGCATGTGTATCGTAACAATACTTAACGGGAAATGAAACCTGAAATGCAATGAAGTCGATGAGATTTTAGAGTCCAATTGTGTTAGGAGAAGGGAAGTAAAAATAAGAGGACTATACTTTTTTTTATGTAAGAGATTTAATCTTATTAGTTGTCTAGGATTGTACTTATTACATACAAGTGAAGTTTGTTATAAACTGAATTTGACAACAAATTTTCAAATAAATAAAAGAGACAGGACAAAATATCTTAACATGTGACTGATAAAAAACAAACTCATTACTCGACCTAACACCACCAACCCACATTACCAAAAACCAATCCAATCTCATCCACCCCTTTGTGTGGTAAATTTTAGCTATTTACTTGGATTAATAGAGCCACTATTGTTCTAAAAGAAATAGAGCCACTATTATGTCAAACCAAATTAGTTTAAACTTGGATGACAAGTTTCCTTGAAAAATCAACATCTAATTACCAATTTGTTAGTCGCCCAAACTTTAGTGTTTGTTGATGTAGTACTTAACCAATTATTACCAATTCACATAAAAGTTAAATATATCTGCTTCTGTCTTTTTTCACTTTGGTTTCGGGGTTAGGTTACCAAGGTCAAACCCTCGCTTTCTGCTTTGTCTTTCGACTTTCTTTCCTGGCCCGTACTCCTTAGTCCTCACACTTTGGTACTTTTCCAAAATCACCCCAAACTCTCTCATGCAATTCTCTTTAGTCCTTCTCCGCGGTGGCGGATCCAGAAATTTTACATAGGGGTGTATTCTCCTAAAAATTAAATTAAATTAATAATTAAATAAAAAAATATCCGATTTGTACGACATACAACAAAGCACATGAAGTGTTCGTATTTTGGAAAAATTGTAAAATACAATCGTTGCCTAACAACTCTCGATAGATCCTACTAGACAAGGAGACTAGAGGAGTTCTTGATTGGGTTTAATCGTTAGTTTTTAAAAATAATTGGAGATAAGAAATATCTTTTTATTATTATATTTGTATTTAAAATATAAGAACAAATGAGTTGTAGTCTAATGAAAAAAATGTCTACTTATAGTAACAATGACCCAAGTTCAAATCACATATACTAACATTTAAATATTTCTATTTACTCATACGCAAACTACTATTGGGATTTGGATAATCATTTTTGCAAATTTTTATCGGTGTCCCGCCCGCTACCATTTAAATATTTTTTTATCGATATTTAAACTATTATCGGAGGTTGAATAATCATGTTCTCAAATTTTAGGGGTGTCCCAAAGCTCTATTGATCCGCCACTGCTCCGTCGTACAAATTTTTTGTACAATACGAGAATCTCGATGTTTAGAAAACGCACACCATCGATTTGATCCCATGTGCTCCTATTTTTTACAATTTTAAGTAAAAAATGAAGGTTGTACCATATGTTAATGAGTGGTACTAAATTCTTTCCAGGTATATATTGAAAATAGATATAATTTCGTAAATTATATTGAAAACGTTTCATATGTACATATTTTTTTAAAACTCGAGTAAAATCAAATAAGATACAAATCAATTCAAAAGTATAAAAAAACATGTTAATATCATCTCTTATATGTGACCCCTTTTAACATTAAGTGTAGCGAGATCTCGCTATGCACAAATTTATAATCGAGAGGTATGCAATGTACTCTAAATCCACTTAGGGTGCGTTTGGATACAATGATTTGGATTTGGTATTTGTGATTTGGATTTCCAAATACTAAATCATGTGTTTGGATATTAATTACATTTGGTATTTGGATTTGTGTCAAATTCATGTGGTGATTTCCAAATACATCTCTAGTGTATTTTTTGTCAACTTCAAATACATTTCAACAACTAGTGATTTGAAATACCTCCTAACAAAAGAATGGACCTATTTGTAAAATATGAAAAGTTTAGGTACTATAGTGCGAGGCAAAACATATTAAGGTACCAAAATGTAATTTTACCATCAAAATTTCAGGACCTTTTTGTAAAATTTTAAAATTCTAGGTACTAAATTGTAAAAAAAAATTGGGTACCAAACTGTAATTTACCAAAATTTGTAGTAAGTGACCAGAAATTTAAAAATTGAAATTCAAAATCATAAAATACAAAATACAAACAAATTACAAATGAGTATCCAAACAATGAATTTGAATTACATGTATTTCAAATGCTAATATTTCAAATACATCCATTTCAAATGCTAGTATTCCAAATACCTTACGGGGTCGTTTGGATGGGTTTATTGTCAATGTGGTATTTGTAGAGTCAAATAACTCATTTATTGCTCATGTGGTATTCCAGTGTTATTTTAGTGGTAATTGAAATAAAGTATCTCGTTTGGTTGAACCATGCAAATGTGGTATTTGACATGTGGTATTTGGTAAAAGCAGAGTGATAAAACGAGTTATTTCGAAATAACACATGAGTATAAGTTATTTCAAATAACTCGTTTTGAGTTATTTGTAAATAACTCACTGTCCAAATAACTCATTTCACTAAAACATTGCCAAACGAGTTATTTGCGTCCAAATAACTCATTATGAGTTATTTGAACCCAAATAACTCATACAAATACTCCATCCAAACGACCCCTACATTTAAAATATACTTATCCAAACGCACCCTTACTGGATATCTTTTAATGAAGTACTTACTGGATATCTTTTAATGAATGTTAATAGTCAACTTTGTTGGTGGAAATTAAAATGTCATTTTTTCTCTCAGCATGAAGCAATTCGAGATCAATACAATTGTTTCCCAAAATGGAACGAAAATTATTTGTTGGTGGCCCAAACTTTACAAGTTTAATTAAGAGTATGTAATCCACAGAATTACTCCATTGACGAATCTATTTATTACATACCCATAAGAAGTCAACAACCAACCATGACGATTTCCAACCAACAACCATATACAGTTCATATTTATTATGAACCTCTAACAACTTTCATTTTCCTTTCCAACAAGGAAAATTTTATTTTTTCAAAAATAGTTATGAATGGATATCCACGTATCACATAACATACGTGGAATATTTATAATAGACGAATGAATTATTCATGTACTAAGAGTATTCCATTTGTGTTATTTATGTAAATATCATAAGAAATACAAAAAAAAAATATTATTAAAAATACTTCAATCATTCATGTAATATTAATACTTCAATCGTGTCATAACATATAGAAGCAATCCTTTTAATGGCGATATTATTTATCTAGAAAAAAAACAAGGGTTAGATTGAGGATCAAATAGTTTGTTCTTTAATTTTTGGGAATCTGTTAGGATAGTGGATCAAATGACAACCCAACTTGTCATCTCTGTTTTTTTTGTTAAACAATATTCAACTTCAAAAGTGTGTATAGATAAACAAAGCGATATCAACATCAAAACCGATTTGTATAATGATGATTAGCTGTTGATTTTTCATTGGCAACCTCATGGACAAAGACTTGTGTGTTATATTTGTGATTAGCATTTCTTGTTAATCTCTCTTACCAAACTTAATCAGTATTTTTATGAAGGAGTGCACTTCATGTCTCGGCTGTGCAAAGGACTGCCTGCCAACCTTTGCCTGCATGGTTCAAACACTCTCTTACCAAATTAGACTGGTAAGCCAAACGGGATTGAAAACGTCAAATTGACAAATACTACGCAAAACGATCTTTTAGAATGGATGCAAAGAAAAAAAAGAAGTTCAATAACTAAAAGAATGGGGGACAATCCACGACAAGAAGAGGGGCAAACAAACCGACGCGTAGTACAATCCGGAAAGACGACCAATCAGAAGACCGACAGATTTCAGGTGTATCTAGTGGACTCCGGTCAAACCAATTATTATCTTTGAAACTGATATGAAAACGGCCAGTAACAGCCGAAGACTTCAAGCAGACTTGTAAATTTTGAATGTTCATGCAGCCGGACCTCCGAAATAAATGCGGGCAAAACAAACCAATAATAACAAAAGAAATGAACTTCTACTGACCAGAAAGGAAAACCTAACAAATAAACGGCTAGTAAGAAACCAAGAAAACCGTCGTCGCTGAACAAGAAAAAAAGAAGATTTCAAGTAGACCAATGAATGTTAATCATATTGTATATTTCACGCCTTCAAACCACTGCTTCAAACATCCAGATCCTCATACTTAATATTAGTTTAAATACCGTTGAATCATCTCGTATTAATGTATTAGAGTGTTGTATTGCGCACAGTTTTTTACCATAGGTAACCCTCCTCCTCAACCTCAAATATTTAAATACAGAAAATCTATACTCTCCTTTTACTTGCTGCCACTGGCACTGCTACCATAGCAGCAGCTGTTCCCTTCTCAACTTCTTTTTCCCTTTTCCTAATTTCTGATGATAAATATTTCTTTTTTGCTCCCTGCATTTCTTTTGTTTTCTTTTGGGAGTTCGCCGGAATTTCATTTTTGAACCAGATTTGCTTTTATTTTTTTGTTTGTTTGTCTGATTTCCTGCGTTTTCCCTCTCTCCCTCTTCTTCTTCTTCCTTCTTTCTTTCCCTCTGCTTTTCTCGGCGTCCAAACAGAAGAGGAAAAGAAAGGTGGCGATTGGCAAATCAAATGTGATGGGAAGTGGTCTCTCCTCCCTCTTCCCCTGTCTCAAGCCGGCAGCCGCCAACCACCGGAGCCACCACGACCACCAGCCGGACCTGATCTTCACCGCCGACCAGCCCTTGGACGAAACCCTAGGCCACTCCTTCTGCTACGTCCGATCTTCCAACCGTTTCCTCTCTCCGACCCCTTCCGATCGTTTCCTCTCTCCTTCCAGCTCCCTACGATTCTCCCCGCCCCGAGCCGGACCCGAATCAGCCGCTCCCTCCGCCGCAGCAGCAGGCGGCGGCGGCGGGGCGACCGCGTTCAGGACCATTTCTGGTGCTTCAGTCAGCGCCAACACTTCCACTCCCAGGACAGTGGTCCAGCTCGACGGAATCTACGACGACGACGCTGACGGCGGCGGCGGAGTCAAGAACAGCATCAGCAACAGCTGCAGCGGAGTCTTTAGCGCCAATGGCTTCGAGAGCACAGCGTCCTTTGCCGCTGTTCCGCTGCAGCCCGTGCCACGTGGCGGGGAAGGGTTCTTCCAGTCCGGTCCGATCGAGCGGGGCGCATTGTCCGGGCCGCTTGACGCTAACTCCGGCGGTGGAGAGAGCGCCGGCGGGGTGCACTTCTCGGCCCCTCTTGGCGGGATGTATGTCAAGAAGAGGAGGCGGAGGGGCATTCCGAGGCTGAAGAAGGCAATTTATCGCAACCTATCGGAGAAGAAGCTGCCGTGGGTGGTTCCCGTGCTGAATTTCGTGAACCGGAGAGAGAATTCCGCCGGTGGAGAAGAGGGAGATGGCAAGTACGAGAACAGTGTACAGTGGGCTCTAGGGAAGGCCGGAGAAGACCGAGTGCATGTAGTTGTATCGGAGGAGCAAGGATGGTTGTTTGTTGGGATATACGATGGGTTTAATGGCCCTGATGCTCCTGAATTCTTGATGGGGAATCTTTACCGAGCTGTGTATCACGAGCTGCAAGGATTGTTTTGGGATGTTGAGGAGTCCGGAGATGCTGCGGTGGCTGCTGCTACTCCTGCAGAATCTGGAATTCCAGAGCAGAATGAAACAAACCAATCGACGGAGGAGACTGGTAAGGATGGTGGTGTGGGTGTAAATGGTAGTTGTGAATCTAGTTTAGTATCTCATGGTCAAGATAATGTTGTTGCTAGGGCTAATTGTAATGATCTAGATTGTGAAACTGGATCAAGCAATGCAGCTCAAGCTAACTCATCAACTGAAATATGTGTTGTAAAAGAGAGTGATGGTATGAATGGTGGAATCGAACATTCATCAGTGCATCACCAAGATAGAGTAAAAAGGGTTACATTTCAATCAAACGGCACGGAGATTCCTTATAGGAGAAAGCTGTGGGAGTTTCTTGCCAATGAGGATTTGGAGGATGGCCTTGATCTTTCCGGATCAGAAAGATTTGCCTTCTCTGTTGATGATGCTATCAGTGTTGGCAATGCTGGGTCAGCAGCGAGCAACAGGTGGCTACTACTGTCGAAATTGAAACAAGGGCTGTCAAAGCACAGAGAAAGAAAGTTGTTTCCTTGGAAATTCGGGTTGGCGGGCAAGGAAGAGAAAGTAGAAGTGGAGATAGCTAGAGTGGAGGATAGGGTTTTGAAGAAAATGCGGAAAGAAGGGCCAGTGGACCATGACTTAGTTTTGAGGGCATTGTCTCGGGCTTTAGACGTGACAGAGCTTGCATACTTGGATATGACTGATAAGGTGCTAGGTACAAATCCAGAGTTGGCATTGATGGGATCATGTTTATTGGTGGTTCTGATGAGGGACGAGGATGTATATGTAATGAATGTTGGTGATAGTAGGGCAATTGTGGCACAGTATGAGCCTCAAGAGGTTGTTTCAAAAGCGGGTGATAATGGGTCGACCACCGAAGGGATAGTTGATGGTCCTGCTCAGGCAATGTGCTTGACTGCATTGCAGCTGTCCACAGACCACAGCACGAGTATTGAAGAAGTAAGTCTTCGGTCATGTTCACAAGTCTATTTACTGAATTTCTGTGCCCAGAGTTCCAAATTTTATTCATTTAGTCTCAGCTTCTGTTGGTAGGTATCATATTGCTCGAGTAGAAACTTTGCTTCTTATAGTGGAATAACCTTGTTAGAAGCAATACCTTCATTTTTGTCTCTCTTTTCACTAGCAACTAGTAGGAATCTACTAGATGTTTCTGCCGACTTTGACAACCACTCAATCAGTTGCATGCAGTCTTTTACCCTAACTTGTAGTACCTTGTGAATCATAGGGCACTGGTTTAGAAATTTGAGGTAGTTACAGGCTTACATTTATATGTCCATATGCCACATCAATGCTAGTTTGCATTTAACAGTGTTATCTATCCTTTCTACCTCTATGAGATGGTAGATGATTGCTTGAATTTTGTGTTCTTCTTGTCTGCATTACGATAACGGCACCTGCCTTTTGGTCTGCGTTATGATATAGGTTATAGCTGCCAGTCTTTTCTGCTTATGCACTTGTTTGATGGCAGGAAAACCAACAAAGTGTATGTTTACCCTCTGAATTTAGTAAATAGTGCTACTCAATGAGTGGGTTTAATCTCATGGTAGAGGATCCATTATCCATAGTACCTTCAGCAGTATGGACTTCATATTCATATTTTTTATTGCAATGTGTTTGACTTTCAAGCTTACTGACATCCCTTGTTTAGGAGGGCTTCCACCCTGACAGATGACGATGCTACATCCAGCATGCTAGTCCTCCAGAAGGACAAGTTTGAAGAGATGTTGATATGAATCGTACATATAATTGAGCTTTTATTCACAATGATGTTAATGAATGACATTCGAATTGGTTTCTTATTCCAATGATTCCTTGAGTCCTAAAATGCTAGTTCGTGGGAAATATGTTCTATCAGTGAGCATTATCAGAAGATTTGGTTAGCCATTCTATATGGATGATTAGACTTAATCTTCATTATTTGATTCCCATTTAGTAGATTGCATTTAGCAGTTCACCATTTTTGTTGAAGGTCTTTCAATATTTAGAATATCATCTTTATCTGGGTGAACATCATCAATGAACTGTGGGATTGTTCACGCTTGCAGGAAGTTCTAAGGATCAAGAATGAACATCCAGATGACAGCCAATGTATTGTCAATGATAGAGTGAAAGGTCGTCTTAAGGTTACCAGAGCATTTGGAGCTGGATTCCTGAAACAGGTTTCAAAACTAACTTCCGATTAAGATGATCTCTTCATTGTCATGGATCATTTAGGACTTAGGAGTGTTTTACCTAGAAGTTTTGCTTCCCTGTACAGATTATGTGGAACTTATACTGTGAGCGTGGTTTTGTAACCTTCTAATGTACAAGTTGAAAATTGGTGGATTATGGGGAACAGCCTCAATGACCACTCCTAAGGGGAAAACTAACATTTGCTTTCCGAATAATCTACTTTAGTCATATACTAGGACATAATGGATTTATACACTATAATAACAGATGTTTTTTCTTATTTTGGCAGCCAAAGCTGAATGCTCCATTGTTGGAAATGTTTCGGAATGAGTATATAGGCACTGCACCTTATATATCCTGCATCCCTTCTCTTCGTCACCATCATCTCTGTCCAAGAGACCAGTTCTTGGTTCTATCATCAGATGGCCTATATCAGTATCTCACAAATCAGGAAGTGGTTTCTATTGTTGAAAATTTCATGGAGAAGTTTCCAGAGGGAGATCCTGCACAGAGTTTGATAGAGGAACTTCTTTCCCGTGCAGCCAAGAAAGCGGGTATGTTGCCTCTCTCTCTCTCTCTCTCTCTCTCTCTCTCTCTCTCTCTCTCTCTCTCTCTCTCTCTAAGCATGTTCATGCAAGGTCGTTGATACATCTCGAGGATGTTGTAGGATAGCCTGCTGGGCGCTAGCAAGCAACAATCCAGTCTAATTACAAATAAGTTCGAAACTGGCAGTGGCTTATGGTTGGCTACTTGTCAAAATGCCATCATACTAGTGCTATTGTGGCCTGCTTTCGTTGGAGAACTTATGATACCCTCAGAAGACTAGAAGAGTAATAGTTGATTGCCACTTTCCTTCTAATGTGTTAGTGAAGATCGTACAGAATGCGTGTAGCAAAGTCTCTGAGAGTATCTTTATCTGAGACAAATAGTGAACCGATTTACTGTTGGTATTTCTGCCATCCACTATCCTAAAGTATCCTTGCTTAGCTTTGTCAACCATGATTACTTTGTCAGCATTTGGTGGTCATTTTCTGCATAACTCTATTGTTTAAGAATCTTAAGGTTTGTTTGATATCATTTCCCAAGTTCTTGTTTTCAGTTTGTTGTTCTGATTAGTTAAGTTGATCTGCACGCATCTGTAGGGATGGATTTTCACGAGCTACTGGACATCCCACAAGGAGATCGACGGAAATACCATGACGACGTTACAGTCATGGTGGTATCCCTCGAAGGACGAATCTGGAAATCATCGGGAAAGTACCTTTAACAGTCGCAGCTCAAAACCAGCAGCAGCCTTGTGCATACAGACTTGGTTGAAGATCGAAGTGAACATTTTTTCGATTCTCAGCTGGCCGAGTAACAGATTACAACAAGAGGTCGAGGTCGTCCATCTATCATGGGCGCAGAGAACTCTTACTTTTGGGGGAGGTGGTGATGTACAGTTAAATAGGTTTGGGGGCCAAAGTCCAAAATGATATGTTAGCCGTTGGTTCAAGAAAGGAAAAGGGGTGAAAACACCAAAAGAGACGAGGGAATCTTGTGATTGATGGGGGGAGAGTTTGGAGAAGGGGGAGGTGGAGAAAAAAAAAAGTTTTGTTTGGTTTTTGTCAAGTCCATTCTTGTTTCTTTTAGCTATCTTTATAGGTTAGGGGGGAGACTTTTCTTTTGCCTTTTGGTTTGAAATATGGGAAGAAGGTGTTGTTCAGAAGGTCAAAAATTTGTCTGTAATTCGAAATGGTGGGCTGGTATAGAGATGACTTTTGGAGCATATTTGCAGGTAAAGTTTGAGCTCTCTATGGCTTTCCATCTTGCCATCTCCATTTTTGGTGCATGCTTCGCCAGAATCGGTTTAAGGGTTAGCCTAATTGTAATATGGTGATCGACGGTCAAGTTGAGCTCTGACTTTGCAGCTAGGTTTTCATCATGCACATTGATAGAATTGTTTACATTTTGGTGCTTTGGAGTGACATCGAACATAAAAATAAAGGGGTTGAGTAGGAAAATAATCAAGATTCAAGAGAGAACCAAATCCGAACCTCCAACGGATTTGGTAGAGGCTGCAGCAAAATTCCTCGAAACTCATTCGAGTAACATTACAAAAACAAGACCATATCATCGAGAGGTCAAATGTTCAAGATACAAAAACTTCAAGCAGTGACAGCAGCTGCGGAAGGTGCTGATGCCCTCGACTCCAGCCACGCCACCAAATCCTCTCGGCTAGCCACGAAGCACCCAGCGCCTCTCTCCTCGCACTGCCTGAACGGCGCGCTCATCCTCTCCACATGAGCTCCGAATGAGCTCGCCATCCCTTGAGCAAACTTGTGGGTGCCAGCCCCTGTCTGAGCTGAGAACAGCTCCGGCAGCTCCTCGTTCTTGCTCACGAACTTTGCCAGCGTCCCTATCCACTCCTCCAGCGCAGTACATGCTGCTCCAACAGAGAGAGACCGAACGTCGAGGCTCCATTCCTCCTGAGTCACGTTATGTAAATCCGGGTACAACCCGAATAGTGTACCAAGATAGAGCAGCTCGTGAGCTCTTGTATGACGCTCCCTGTTCCGACATACATCAATCAAGCAGTTGCAGAACGGCCTCCTTGACTCAACTGAAGTGCTGCTCATCAGCACCTTAAACTCATCCTTAACATCCTCAAACCGGGTCGTCTCATCCTGAATGGAGTTCAGAAACCCCACCAGTTTCGGGTTAGCTAATCTTAGACAATCAACAACCTTGGCAGTGTCATCATTGCTTTCGCACATAGCTACGATTGAGAGCAAGCATCCAGATAGCCGATCGTCGGGCTTAATCCCCTGTCCAATCACAACATCAAACACTCTAACGAGATCATCGATCTTTTGACTTTTCCCTAAGCATTGAATCAAGCAAGTGGATCCCATGACATTGAGCGCAACACCCAAACTCGACATCTCATCGAACAACTCCATAGCTTTCTCAGCATTCCCTCCGCTGCCATATATATTCATCATCGCAGTATAAGTCCAGCTGTCCGGCTTGCAGACCTTCGAGCTCTTCATATCCTCGAACAGTTTTTCGGCCTCCTCCACCAATGCCAGGTCAGCACACATGCTCAGCAACGTGTTGTACAAGATAAAGTCCATCGGCCAGCCATTCTCCCTCATTCTGTCCCACAGCTCCATTGCATCTTTAGCCCATCGAGCCTTGCCGTAGACCTTGATCATTGCGGTTAGTGTCTTCTCATCCGGGGTTAATCCCAAACCGATCATTTCCTCGAACAGGCTGCGCGCCAAACCCGGTTTCCCAGCCTTCCCCATTGCTTCCAACAGGGTGTTGTACACTACCATGTTAGGCTGCACACCTAGAGCTTTCATCTCCTGAAGAACATACCGAATCCCATCGTAATCACCAGCTTCCCCAAACATCTTGGCAAGCACCGAAAACGTGATCGAATCGGGCTTCCATCCACTAGCTACTCCTCTCTCGTACAAGCTCAGAACTTCCTCAACTTTCCCCAACTTGGCATACACGTCTAGCACAGCCGAGTAAGTCACTTCATCAGGCATCAACCCTGTCCTATACATTCTCTCGAACCATTCCAGCGCCTTATCGAATCGATTGCATCTCTTGGCACAAGTTATGATTGTAGAGTAAGTGATGTTATCAAGAGGTATTTCATTGCTCACCATTTCATTAGCCAGCTGCTCGATCAATTCAAACTGCTTGCCGAATCGCAGGGACTTCATTGCCACATTGTAGAAGATGGTCTCGAGGGGGAAGGAGTCCTCTAGGGTTTTCAGCCACTGGAAGAACATGTAGCTCTGCTGCCATGATTTCAAGCTGTTGAGGATTAGGAGCGAGTTTTCTCGGGTGGGCGGGTGAGGCAGCTGCGCGATTGCGGCGGCGAATTCGGCTTCAGACGGGGCCGAATCGCTCAGCTTCTGTGCAAAGAGGCGGAGCTCTCTCACCTTGGGGTTGTGGGCATAGGCAGATCTCTTGTGGCGGTGGAGGGAGAGGACTGACCTCTTGGGCCTCGCCGGGTTGACCCATGTGGATTTCGAGTTGGATGACTGGAGGCGACGGTCGGGTGCAGCGGAGAGTGTGGCGGCGGAGAGCGGCTTGAGCTGGTCGGAGAGAGACGGGCCGTTCTTCTTCGTTTTCGAGGATTGGGAGGGGTTCCGAGGGGATTCTTCATCGGCGGTGGCTGCGGCGGAGGTGGAGGAAATGGGGCGGCGGAGGAATCTGGTTCGTGTTGCGGGGAAAGTGAAACACGATTGCTTCTTGATTGGGGAGGACGAGAAGAAGAAGGTGGTTCGAGTGGGTTCGGATTGGGGAATTGTACTGAAGCAGACGTCCATCGCTGCGGACAGACCGGCAGCCATTGACGGGAGCCGGGGAGCTTAGAGCTGGAGAGGAAGCAGACGGCGGCAAATACAGGAAATGCTATCTTCAAGGAAGAAAAATGAGAGATTATTTCCTTTCTGGTTTGGATAATGGATATTTTTAAGCGTTATGGGTTAATGAAATAAACGGGCCTCACTCAAATTCTGCTTATATGGTTACATTGTACAAGCCCAAAGGCCCAAGTCCTTTCACTATTCACTCTCAGTTTTAGCCCAAGCCCGTACTGGTCTAAGGCTAGGGTTAGGTTTTGTAGCCCTTTCACTCTCCTTTTTACCCCAAGCCCGTACTGGTCTAATGCTAGGGCTAATTTTTACCTCGTGTTCTTTTATTTGTGATATAAGTTGGGTTATTTAAGAGATTTGAATATGAGACTCCGATGTTCAAATTAGTGATAGTATCACTATATCAAACCCTTACTCACCTCGTTGTATGTAATTAAGTTGAGCGTCGAACTTTAGATCAATTGTCGTTAAAACAAAAAAGTCAGCAATGGCTCGTCGCCAAGGTTGTCAAACCGGTTTAAGTCATCGAGCCGGTCAAGTAAGGGGTTTGAGGTTTAATAGTCTGATCGGGGTCCGGCCGATTTGAACCGTTTTAGACGTTTTCTAAATATATATACAAATAAAATAGTAATTAAAGATTTAATTACTGAAATAAAATTTATCTTACATATATCTATTAAAAACTTATTTTCCACAAAATAAATCTACTTAACCTCCATGCAGTGGCATAGCCAGGATTTCGTCTAAGGTGGGTCCGCTTAGGGGAAAAAAACACATGATAAAATAATTTTTGTTAACTTTGCTAGTCATTCATGATATAATCTTATATTGGTAAATTCTTATAAATTAAAATACATTAGTAGGCAAAACTATCAAGAATTCATGATTTAGTTAGTCGTTCTCTTTCAAATGTTGTTTTTGTCAAGAACCGTTTAATATCAAGAATGTCACTCTAGGTACCAAACAACTATTAATGTTTTAGTTAGTCATTCTTTTTCGAATGGTGTTCTGTCAAGAACCGTTTAGTACTATCAATAATTCGAGTTGTTGAGAGAGTTTTAATAATGAAACTTATACCAAATAATAATTAATGATTTAGTTAGTCGTTCATTTTCGAATGATGTTCTTTGTCTAGAACCATTCAATATCAACAACTCGAGTTATCGGGAGAGGTTCAATATATATCTTATACCATTTACTAGCACGCTCCCTCATAAGAAAGTAAGCTTATATAGAATTGAAGTTTGCACAAATCTGAATATCGTGTGCTTAAGAAATGAGGTCGCCAAGATTTGAACACAAGACTTTTCGATCAACTATTCTCAATTACAATTAGACACCTCCTAGTTTTCAATATCAATTAATTATTATAACTAATTTAACCATTTTCCTTCCGATCCAGGGTGGGTCCCGAGACCCACCCTCTCACACTCTCCCTCCGCCACTGCCTCCATGATCCACCCACCATCTCCCTTCCTTCGTTTTTTTTCCTCTCTTCCCTCTCTCTTCTTCTCCCTCTTTAGAAGTCAAACCGGAGAACTTTCTGGAGGCCGTTTTGAAGTCCGACTCAGATCAAGTCAGACCGAGAGTTCGATAGGGGTTTAACAACCTTGCTCGTCGCTTTTAACATCATGTCTATCTCATTGGCTCGCTCTATGGTAGACAGCTGGTGGGGGGGTGGTGACTCTGAGTCTGACTTCCCCAAAAGCTAGGCAGGGAGGACCGTCGGTTGGTTAGGAGATGGTGCGACAGGGAAGTTTAGACTACTGTTTGCCATTTCAGAAAGGCATAAAAATGGTCCAAACGGCTGGCTGGCTGGCTGGCTGGCACTGTGGCGCATATAGACGGCAATTACAATACACCACAGTATATTAGATAGCAGAGAGCTAGAGACAAAAAGGGCCGAAAGCAGCAGACCAACTTAAGAGATAAGAGGAAGAAAAATCTATTAGGGTGTTCTCACTTTCCTGCCATTGCCAAGTCTTCCTCTCTTCTCTTCTAAATTCCACAGACAATAATTCAGCATTGTGAGCACTGAGAAGGGTACTCAAAACAGAGAGCAAAGGGAAAATATCACTTTCCAGTTATATTGAGACAACAATGAGTTGGTAGGACATGTTCAATAATATATCGTAAATATGATTGTGTACTTTGATTGGTTCGAAAAGACAATAAACTTAATATTATTTATTTTTATGTGTTATTTGTTTTTGCAACAAAATTTCATTCATAGTACTTGAATTTTTTTTTATGATCGTATTGTGAAATTTATCAGATCGCACGTATTTAAGTCAAGAAAAACTTAGAAGTTCTATATCAGAACAATAACCTTTAGTATAACTTTATAATCAGTTTCATCTAATAAAAAAAACACATTTCATAGGAGGGACATCAAAGGGAAGAAAGAAGCACATTGTCTGCTTTCATTTTCACATTTAACAAAAAGAGGGGGAATATATATTAGTTCCCAACCTTTTAGTCCTCCAAATATTGGAAACACCTCATCATTTGGACCTTTTTTCGATTTTTGTTCCTCCCTTCTGGAGTTCTGGTCACTTTGATAGCATCCCTTTTCTCTTGTATAGTTTCACTTTAGACCTTTAAGTTCCCTGATTTTTCAGTTGAGTTGGTAAATTTTTCAGTTAAGTTCCCCAATTTTAAGTTCCCCACCTTTAAGTTCCTCAATCATTTCAGTTGGGGGATTTGAAAGAAAAAGAAACTACCTCAAAAGTAGTGGTAGAGTGGTAAATTTTTAGTCCACCACTTATCAGCCTTTTGCACCTCTAGCCTTAATGCACTAAGGAAATTAAAACATAGCATTATAGATCAATTGATAAAAAAAATGGATTAATTGAAGATGGTTTAGTAGTAGTTTTATAAAGGGAAGAGAATCAAATCCATTGGATTAAATAATACCAATGTGAAACAGCACCTCAGAAAGCTCATAAAGCAAATATATGAACTCCAATGTTTCCATATTTTATTAATGTGACCAATATAGTAGGTTATGTGGGTTCTGTATCTACATGGATGGTGCAATGCAGTGTCATATAATCCACACTACTTTTGGTGTTTTCACATCTTTAAATTCATATAAATGCATCCTTTGTTTTTAATACTTCAATGTGTTCTACAACTTACATGTCTTGCGGTTTAGAGTTATTTTTACTTCTTCTAGCCATCTTAACGAACAATCGTATAAAATTTGAGCATATGTAGGATGTTTTGTTAAAAAACAAACGAACAAGTAAAAAGAATGTGGCGGGAGCCTACCATATTCAATCTTACCTCCCTAATAGTGGCAGGGCTTCGGAAGAACCTATTAGAGCTTTCATGTCCTCGCTCAATGCTCTAACTCTCTAAATGTTATGATGACGTACTAAGTTAAGATATTTTTTTGGTATTTTAACCGAAAAGGAAACTCATTCAGTGAACTCAACCAATTTTTACGAACACAATCAAGTTCTTAGTATTAGTTGTGGCTAGGATGCATGAGTTCTCATGAAACTTAAACTCTAGCTAGCCCTCCCAAATCCCTGTCCCATATAGGGATGTGTCCAACACCTAGTTATCTCAACATTCAACAATTAGCAACCTAAATGGGAATGCTCCCCTCTAATGGCCCATTCCTAGTCATAAAAGCAAGTTTTGAATTAGCACTTTAAACTATTCCTAGCTACCCTAGCTCCAACCTCTAGTCTATAGATTGAAATCATGATCTCATAACAAACAAAAACAGTTGAAAGCTTGATGATGTTGGTTGATCCCTTATCAAGGGAACTCATAACCCCACATCATTTCCCTAATCAAATGCACTTTCCATCTGCTTGGTGACTTAGAGAGAGAGAGAGAGAGAGAGCATAAAAGGGTTTTTGTTTGGGGCTCTTTGCCCAACAATGAGGGCTTCTAATCTTTGGGTCATGAAGTCCAAAAGGCTTCCCAGAAAGCCACTATGAACAACCCACTTTCTCTTCTAGGAGTGGGCCATTAAGATGACACAATCACTTTGATAGCAAAAAAAGAAGATTTGTCTGACTCAGGATGATGTGGAAGGATTGTTGGGCCACCAACACAACTCCAAAACTCATTACCCTTAATCAAATTCCTAATTATGTTTAATTAAAAAATTAATAATGTATTTCCTTGACCATTTTCCTTTGACTCCCAATACTTTGTCCTGTCTGTGAGACATGTTTAAGTACAGATCAGATTTATGTCCATCATATCACCCTCATCCTCCACAACAATCCAAATTCTACTTTCTACACTTGTCCCCTCTCTTTTTCTCATCACTTATAAACTCGGGGTCTTTTTCTTCTCCAAATGTGTTTCACAACTTACAATTGTGAGTGTTGGAAATTAACCTTAGCAGCAAAGCACTGCAATGGCAGGCTCTCACCAACCACTATCCTCTAGTGCACTTGAAGCTTGAAAGGCAATGAAGTCAATTTATGACCCAATAGGATAAATCAACTCTTTCATAGAATTTCAACAATTTTCCCCCCGGTTCTTCAAAAGCCCACAAAAACGGCTGAAGAATGAGGATTCGATTTGTTTAGAGTTGTTTCTGGCTCAAATAGATGACGTTGAATGCCCGTTTTAAGTTAATTCAGTCTACGTGAACTGATTCAAAAATATTTTGTTTGAAACCATCAATGTTATCTCATTTATCTAGTGTCTATAATATTATATATGATTGTGATGAAAATTAGATAAGCATGACTCGAAATCTATGAATACCACTAGTAAACCACGATCTAAAGTTAGCGGCGAACCGTTAACGTTGTAAAAACCCTATAAATGCTTCCCTTGACTGAACTTGAATATTGGAAGAAGACCGGGAAATAGGTCCATCATACCATTTTCTAATGTTCTCAGCAAGATATGAATACACATTAGAATCTCAAATCACATGTTAATCCCTCATGGACTACACGTAGTTTCATTATCGACTTACGGTCTAACATGACTAGATTCATATCGACGTGGCGAAACCCCTAGCCAGCCACCCGAACCAGAGACCATTATCTCTGCTCTGCCACTAAGGTTTGGTAAATTGGACTTAACGGTCACTAACCAAAAGTGGCGGGAGATACAACAGAGAGAGGGAAAGAAAACGGTTAGCCAGTTAGGTGTGAACTGAAGTGGGGCCAAAGTGTGCAAAATGGGGAGTGGAATTTTGAGCACAGCACTCGGGACAAGCAAAGGCAATCCCCCTACCCTCCTCCAAATTCCTTCACTTTCGGTGTTCTGCACAAAAAGACAACCTCCAATGGCTGCTCTCTCTCCTTTTTCTCTTCCATTCCTGCCGTTCATCCTTCTCTATATATACCCTTTCAAACCCCTTCTGCTTTCACTCTACTCGCTCCATCTTTCCAACCTCTCTCTTTTCAACACATTCATGAACAGTTTAGCTTCTGGGTTCTAATAATTCCCTAGTAAAGTTTCGTTCTTTGGTATTTCATTTCAAAAATTAGGCGAGTGGGGGGTTTTAAATTTACCCGCCAAAGAAAGAAGGCTTAGAAATCCCAGGTGGAAAATGATCCTGTCGTTTAATGGTCTAATCCCTCGCAATTCATACCTGATCCTCAGCAGAAATTCTAGAGTCGGAAAAGGGTTTTATTTCTGGATCTTCAATCGGTATAGCCTTGGAACTTAGCCGCAAAATTTTCTTTCACTTCCCCTGTTTATCCCCTTGCTCTGTTTTTCTTTCCTTTCCCCTTTAGAGCCTCTGTTCTTGCGCATTTAGTAGCAAAAACAGAGGAAACTAGATATAGCATTAAAGAAATGGGAGGAGCTTCTTTGCCTCCTGGGTTCCGATTCCATCCGACCGACGAGGAATTGGTCGGATACTACCTGCACAGGAAAGTTCAGCGGCTCGAGATCGAGCTCGAAGTTGTCCCTGTCGTCGATTTGTACAAATTCGATCCGTGGGAGCTACCAGGTAATGTTAAAGACGAGACATTTTGATCTTATCATCTCATATTCAAACCATTCCACATCTCAATAATAAGACTATTTTTCTGACTGCAGAGAAGTCATTCTTGCCGAAGCGGGACATGGAATGGTTCTTTTTCTGTCCCAGGGACCGAAAGTATCCGAACGGATCGAGAACAAACCGAGCCACCAGAGCTGGATACTGGAAGGCTACCGGTAAAGACAGGAAGATCGTGTGCCGATCGGTCGGCGGCGTGACTGGCTACAGAAAGACTCTGGTTTTCTACAGGGGAAGGGCTCCGTTGGGCGACCGGACGGATTGGGTAATGCACGAGTATCGTCTCGAAGACGATCCGTCGACCAACTCTCAGGTTTGAACACTCGAAGATTATCCGTGATTTCATCCCTAATTTTGTTATGGAAAGAGGTTTAATAACTGAATTCTGTATCGCATTCTCAAAAACAGGGGGCCTTTGCTCTGTGTCGGATTGTGAAGAGGAATGAAGAAAAGAATAAAACTGCATCTGCGAGCAATTCGAGCAGGATCAACTATGGCGATTCTGTTTCATCATCGTCAACAGCGATAACCAATGAGGCCATGATGAACATGTCGAGCTTCGGGAGTTTTTCGGGTAGTCAGTATTCTAGCCCCTTCGGTTCTCCACGTACTACAGAGCCAGTAGCGACGTCAGAGTCTGAGCAGTTGATTTCAATGGAGAGCAGCAATCCATCGACTCCATGGGTTCTGTCACCTGATTTGATTCTCGACACTTCCAAGGTATTCTGTTCATGTCGCTAATGAAAAGATTAAATTTTGATCATTTGATCCTTCTTTCAAGATCGATCGAGTTAATGGCTGACAGAATTTGATTTGTGTTTTTTAGGATCTTTCGAGAGGACAAGGAAGTGGAAGTGAAGTGTTTCCTCAATGTGACTATCCAAGCTCATCAATGGCGATGCCATGGCAGCAAGGTCAAGATGGATTGAATGTTGCTGATCCACATTTTAATCCCATGGGAAACATTGAACATTTACATGACGACCTCGGTCACATTGGCTATAGTATGTCTCCTGGAGATTACTCGAGTTTCTGGGGGAATGCTGAGCCGGACATGACTTCATTCTATGGAGATCATAGTTTTGAACATTATGGTGGGACGAAATAAAATTATACAACAAAAAAAAGAGGCCATAATAGGTCTTTGGAGTCGTGATACAGCCAGAACAACGCCTTTTAATGTTTGTTCGTGGAAAGGCAAGAACAATATTTAAGTTTAGTGGTTTCACGAAAGATTGCTTCTTTTAATATTGGGTTGCCTCTGGACCGGTCTTGGAAGAAATTGGGTGTAAAACAAGTGTGGGAAAAGCTTTCTCATTTGGAGCTGACTATAGGAGTGCAAAAGGCTTACTAGTAGTATTCCCATTTTGTGCTTTCTAAATTGGTTTTTAGGTCTTCAGACATATATGTATTGTTTTTATATCTATTGCACTATTTAAAGGTTGTTTCATCTTCTCATGTATTCATGTTTTCCCCCCGGGTTTGCCATTCCAATTTTACAAAGATGGGAATCCATGATTTTTTTTCACATTTGGGTTACAAAGAATATTTATTTGGAAGTTATTAGTGTGTAACATGTATTTTATTTATTAAGGGCTTGTTTCATTTTGTTTTTCAGCACGAACGTGTCATCTTGTCTAACCCATTTTAAGTAAGCGAACTATTTCATCTGAATGCATTAGTAGGTGAACGGTAGTTTCATATGTTTATGGATGTTAACAATGTTACCATAAATTTAAGGATAACGACTATTATTAGCCAAATCTTTTTTAGATTTTTTTTATTAACCAAATCTATTTGAAATACTAAAAATTAACCAAATGTTAGCTTTCAGTTAACAATTTTGTTAGTAATATTGACTTGACAACATGATACTGACTTGAAAAAGATACATGAAGGTCAACATTTCAAAATTTTAGTATTTTATCCCTTATTTTTTTTTAGTATTTTAACTAAGAAAAGAGTTACAAAATTATCAACAATAACGTAAAAAATGGTTAATATTTTGATGCATTACAAAAGATTTGGCTAATTAATAACATTTTAATAAGTTTGAATAATATAAAAAAAATTTGAATTTTTTTTGACTAGTCATTACTCTAAATTTAATGCCGTTGTGAGTGGATATTGATTGATTTTTTTTTTGGTAGAAAATGGGACGCTAGAAGGGCGCCCCTGCCTGGTACTTAGATTAAACGATCTTGGGTGATACCCATAGTGTCGTACAGGATCCAAAAATTGAGACCCGGATCCGAAATATCAAAACTGTGAGTGCCTCGACTGAAACCATGGGCCCTATTGGCCAAATAGTCGGCCGCTTTATTACATTCACGATACGAATGAGAGATATGGACCTCCCAATTACGTTGCAACAGCTCCTGGAATCTCCTGGTGAGGTTGTGGTAGCGCCTGCTTCCATGGTCCTTAGTATTTAAGAAGTCAATGGCTGCAGTAGAGTCAAGCCGGAGAAGGACTTTCCTGTGGCCTTGATCCCAAGCAACTTGGAGTCCTGTGAGGGCTCCAACGATCTCCGCCCTGGTTATGGAACAGCTACCGAGGTTGGCGACAAACGTACCTACACACCGGCCAAAGTGATCGCGAAGCAAACCGCCTGCTGCTGCCGCCGAATTGTGCTGCTGAACAGAGCCATCTGAATTAACAACTATCCAATCGGTGGGGGGTGGCTGCCAAGAGAGTTCCTGTCTGCTTTTAGTAGTCGCCGTCGGAGTGGAAAGTTTCTGGTTGTTGTCCTGTGCTCGCTTTATTGTTGACGTCCAGGCAGTGATCCGGTGAGCAAGGACGCTGGCCTCCTGGAATTTGTGCTCGAAGACCATGGCATTCCTTCTTTTCCACAGGTACCAAGACGCCACGCCAAACAGCAGATTTGTTCCCTCGCGTTTCAAATTTGTCGCCAGCCAGCCTGCAAAGTTTAACCCATGCGTAAGTGAGGACTCAATTATACCGAGCGAATCCCATACCTGTCTTGCCATAGGGCAAGTACGAATGACATGCTCCGCCGTTTCTGGTCCTGATCTGCAGAGCTCGCACACATCGCTGTCGCAAAGCTTTCGCCGCTTCCTTTCACAGTTTGTCAAGAGGCGATTGTGCATGGACAGCCAAAGGAAATGCCGTATGCGGTTGGGTCCGGGCCATTTCCAAACATTCATCCACTTTGTTTGGTTGTTCACTCCGATTTCCTCTTCTGTGACCTCTTGTAACCAGTCCACCGCCGCTCTGTACGCGCTACCAAGCCGGAACTGCCCGTCGCTTTCCAGACTCCATATAGTAGTGTCCTCTCCTGCTTCATGGAAGGGCGTATCCGTACCTGCAAGAAGAGATAGTATATAATCAGGTAGGTGGTTATTCACAGCTTGCCATTTCCACTCACCTGATGAGTCAACCATCTCTGCTACGGTAAGGTTCCATTGAATAGAATGCCCATCACTAATCACATTGTCTTTCAAAGCCAGGCCTGCTGCCAACCACTGATCATCCCAGAAGCTGACGTTCCTCCCGTTCCTGATGTCCCAGATGGTATGCTGTTTCACAAGAGGCAGAGCCTCCCTAATTCCTTTCCAGAGTCTAGAGGTACGGTTCTGGCTGAGAGAAACACCACCACCACCATTCTGTTTAACATATTTTCCATGCAGCACCCTAACCCAAAGGTCTTCTTCATTATTCAGGAATTGCCAACCAAGCTTCATAAGGTAAGCGAGGTTCAGGGCTCTGGCCGAACGAAGACCGAGACCGCCCTCCTCCTTGGGCTTGCAGATAGTCTCCCAGGTGACGAGGTGGGTTTTTGCCTTGCCGTTCTCCCTACCCCAGACAAATCCCCTGATCTTCTTATCAATAATATCACAGACATGACAAGGTAAGACCGCGGTCTGCATAACGTAGTTCGGGAGTGCATTAAGGACGGAAGTAGCCAAGGTGACCCGCCCAGCAAGCGAAAGGCTCTTAGTTTTCCAATTCGCAAGTCTTCTGTCTATATTCTCCAGGATATACTTGTAAGTTTCTTTCGTGACGCGGCCGTGAATAACAGGCACACCCAAGTATTTACCAAGGTTGTTCGTACAAGGGATTCCCATTAATCCACTAAGCCTGTTCTTAGTGCTATCCTTCGTATTCCTCGAGAAATACACTCTAGTAAGGATGAAGATTTGATAATTGATAGCAAATTTACATCCTTATTCTTGCTTTTCAAATCCATGACTATCACATCACATCCCCTGTACTATCTTACCAATTTTCAATGTTGTATATGCATATATGACCTCTCAAATTTACACGATCTAATCATTTGAATTGTTGTAACACCCAACATGATTTGAAGACAATATTAAGAGTTAAGACCACCTAATTCTTTCGTGTATCCCAATTTCATTCTCTGTTTCAAATTCAACAATATATTCAATCTCATTCTCGTACCAATAAAATTGCAATATGCTGACAAAGTTAACCCGATTTGATATTCCAAACTATCCCAAACAGTAATTTCTACCCAAATAGTAGTTTGCTTGTAGTGCAAATACTCCATATGGTTTTATTTAGTACTTCACTTTACTTGGATAATTAGTCATCTAATCTTGTCTTTGCATGCAACTTTTTCAGTAAAGTGAAGTGTGAAAGCTTAATGTACAGAAACGACCCTTTTTTTTCTGTCCATAACCCACATTTCGAGAGAGAGGATAAGTAGTTATGAAAGATTCGCAATTATGTCCACATTCATTCTGTCATTAGGGAGGAGATTAGTTGTGGAGACGTATGGTATTTGATGATTTCTAACCGTATAAACTGTATTCAAACTGCATTTGCAGGTATCATATATAATACACCAACACTATTTTGTTGTGTTTTACTGACTTACTGTCTTATTAGGGAAAGTAAATTAAGGTTATATATTTAAATTTTAATACGCCGACCATTTTTTTGAATGAAAACTGAAAACGGCATTCTGATTCTTTGAGGGTGAAAAGAGTACTCTACGCATTACTTTAGCTAGGGGTAGTTTGATTTTGGTAATTAAGGAAAATGATGTAATACACGTACTTTGCATTGTTTGGTTTTGGTGATAATTCTTTTAGTATTTAACTAGTTATATTATTTTTTTGGAAAAAATCACTTTTGTACTTGCTTTTATTAGAATATATATAGGGGTATAATTGGAACAAAAAAGGAACTCAACAATTTTCTCAAAATTATCTCAACAATCTCAAGTTTTAGTAGAGATATTACTATAACTCATCTTAAGGGGTCGTTTGGTTTTGGTGATAGTTAAATCCTCTGTTTTTAGAACCGGACCGGAGGCTGAACCGGAAAAGTTAGTGGTTTAAGGGTTCACTGGTTAACCGTTACAAAACCATTGGTGAACCGTTGGTAGAACCTTTAATGATATATAACATATAAGGCTTGTATATTACATTAATTTAAGAATGAAATTATCATTGACCATAAACAAGTTCAAATTCATATCATCACAAAAATATCTAATAAATCATTCCAACCATCTCACAAAAGAAACCATATTTTTTAATTCAAATTAAAAATTACGGTTCTAGTTGGTAGTAGGCAATGTAAAATCGACAATAAGGTTGAGGAAGCATATATAAAATAAATAATTATGATTTGATGGTCTTAGTTTATGTTAAAATATTTTTTTTCCGTTAAAATAGTGAACCAATGGACCAGTTAAACCGTGTCGGTTCATCTGATTTTATGTTGAACCGTGAAAAACCATTTGGTCCATCAATAACCGTTCAAACAATGAACCGAACCGCTATCGTAACTGGTTTGACGGTTCTACTGGTCCGGTCGTTGATCCGGTTCGGTTCTTATAACAAGGGTTAAATCGATGCATTGTCATCAATGCATGCATAATAATATACATGTATATAAGAAAATTGATGTATTATAATTTACATCGTTTGGTTTCTGTGATAGTCATTGTAGTGTTTAAATAAATTATATTACTTTTTGGGTGAAATGTATTCATTTTTATCCTTTGTTTTTAGTATAAAAAAGAAAACACATAAAAAGGTAGGGACATAGTTGGAAGAAGAAAAAACACAACAATCTCAATCAAACAATCTCCACCAAAACTTGGGATTAACTATCACTCATTTTGAGTGATAGTTTGTGTCAAATCAAGCAAACAATGAATGTATTGTTTGTGCAAAAAATTAAAAGAAAAAATGCATTGCAGATAATACATGCATTGTAACTATCCCAACCAAACAATCACCGAAACCAAAGGAACCCTAATTTTTTTATTCGATTTAACCAAGTGCAATATTTTTTAGATAGGTAATCGTGAGGTAATGATCACCGATTCACCGTATTACCTGGACTCGCGGGGAATGACTCAATGGATTGTTATTTAGATGGCATCCGAAGGTCAGACACACCACGTTAATTTAGATTTTAGAAGCTGAAGTTAAGTTAAAAAAATTAAATTATTTAGTTGATTGGTTAATTTTTTGTGTAGTTTGAAACAAAATTGTTAGGTTAACTCAAACTTTTAACCCAGAAAACACAATGCACGTAAAGGTTTTTTGTTGTTTTTTTTTTATTTTTTTGTATTTATACTTTCCTCAGATTTGGGGTTCCTTTTTGTTCCATACAAAAGAAGGTAAAGAAGCCTTTTTTTTACAACAATGCCGGTTAGATAACTACCTTATGATTTGCTATGATTCATTGATGATGGCACTAAAAAATAAAGCCCGATGCCAATGGTGGAGCAAGCCTATTTATAAACAGGGACATGGAAAATTATTTATAAAAAGAAACAGGGACATGGAAAATTGAGGTTGTAAATGACTTTTTCCTTTTCCATATTTGATGAATGATTGCTCAAGGGTGAATTACTTAGTACACTCTGGGGTCATTAACAAAATAGTTTGTTAAAATATCTAAAAAAACAATTCAGACGTGGCGATCACACAAAAAAAAATTACAAGTTTTTGATATACGCATATATCTTTCTCAATTTCGAATTTAGACACAGATTAATTTACCTAGTTTATATCAGTGCATAGTTAGGAGAATCGAAACAATGACATTCATTCATAAAAAAAAAAAAACAATAACATCCTGATGATGAGGTCTGAAAACATAGTGCTAAATGCTAACTAACTAGCTTATTTTTTAATAAAAGGGAGAGGAAGTGTGGATCAAATAAACAACCAAAGAAAGAAAGGAAGAAACTTGGCCATTTTTCCACCATGAAAAGAATCCACTAAATGCATCCTTGAGAAGGAATTTCCAGCTAGAAGGCCTAGCTAATAAATTGAACAATATCAAACAATTGCTAGCTCTTTGATGCCGCCCTCTACGTTCGTGCAAATTGTTATCACCCCAAAAACAGATTCTTCTTCTTCCCTCTCCTACGTACGTACGTGCCTTTTGGCTTTTTCTCTCCACAAACACATTTATATAAATAACCTTGTGGTCGGTTTCCGATCGAGAAGTCCAATATATTCTGTAACGATATTCCCCACTAAGCTGGAGGAGGCCGGTTCAAGGCCAAGAAAATTAAAAGGACAATTAATTAACTGCATGCAGTTTCAGATTTTTTTTTTAATTGCCATGCAGCAATCAGCATGCAACGTAAAAAGCTTCATTAATTAACATGCACCAGCACCCATTGCATATATTCTCTGGTGCTGGGACTCGGGGTTTGTGGAGGTGCGCTTTGAGGGGATGCCAAGGTGCTTATTGAGAAGATTACTCAGGTAAATACTAGGGATATTAGAGTTGGGGCGCTCCTTGAGGAGATTGTGATTTGTGGGGGTGTTTGGTTCGTTGAGAGGTTTCTCTGTTCGGTTTGTAGGTCGGCGTAGTAATAGGGCAGCCCACTTGGTGGCTAGAAAGGCTCTTTCGTTGTACCCGACTCCGAGTCGTTGCTTTAATTTTCTGGCCTGGCTCAATTCCAGGATGTAATTACATATGTTGCTGATCAATATGATTATCTTTTGGGGAAAAAAAAGCATATATATATGTTAGAAGTTCATGTATTAGATTGTAATTAGCCATCCTGTCTTTTGCGGCTAATTACAATCCCTCTCCTTAGGTCTAGCTTGCGGCCAGTATATATAGTTTGTATTGGTCACTATGTAAACCTAAGGAATTACAGCCGACGTAATAAGATTGACTCCGAGAGGCTTCACCCTCTCCGTGGATTAGTCTCAACGATATTCGTTGAGGATACCACGTAAATCACGTGTTCATTTATGTTTTAGTTGATTATTGACATGGTATCAGAGCCTCACCAATCTTGATTCTCGTTGCTGCTTCGTTTGGTTCTCGATCTTTGCCGGCCGCAGTTGGTTCTCGTGATTGGCGGGCTTCTGGTTTGTGCTTTCTTCTCGTGGGTTTGCTATTTGGGTTTTCGGCTGGTTTTCTCGATGGATTCTGCCAAAGTTGATTCTGTTACTGTCAAATTCAATGGCCGGAATTTCCCTCTCTGGGAGTTCCAGTTTCGGGTTTTTGTTCATGGCCGCCGTCTGCTGCCAATTCTCGATGGCTCTTCTCCCGAGCCTGCTGAGTCTGCTTCCGCGCGCGAAAAGGATGAATGGGCCATTCAGAACGCCCAGGTTGTTCATTGGCTTGTTGCTTCTGTTGAGCCTTCCATCGCCTTGAGTCTGCGTAGCTTTGTTACCGCGCATGCGATGTGGAGACACCTTACGGATTTGCACTCGCAAACTAGTGCCTCTCGGAAGTTCGAGCTAGAGGTCGACATTGCTCGCCGCCAGCAGGGAGACTTGGACGTGCGTTCCTACTATCAGGAGCTGGTCAGTTTGTGGACTGAGCTCGATCTCGTCACGGCGTCCTCCGTTTCTGCTGCTGCCTCTGCCGATGTGCTCAAGGAGCGGGCTAGCTCCCGCCTTATGTATTTTTTGATGAACCTCAGAGCTGAGTTTGAAGGGGTTAGGGCATCGTTACTTCACAGGAATGTTTCTACCATCGAGGAGGTCTTGGGCGAACTCATCCGAGAGGAAACGCGCTTGCGTAGCCAGGCCAAGGTTGACCTTCACTCCTCGGATTCCTCTACTGTTGTGTTCTCTGCTGCCTCGTCAGGTTCGGCTGCTGCGTCGTTACCTGTTTCTAGTGAGGCCGCCTCGGCCTATGCTGCTGCTGATGCTAGGCCTCGTTTTCACCGCACTCCAACCGGTGCAATCATCTGCCATTTTTGTCGTGAACCGGGGCATATTCAGAATCGCTGCCCCAAGAGAGTCTCGTGCAACTACTGCAAAAAGGACGGTCATCTTATTGGTGACTGTCCCGTCTTGGCGAAGCGTGGGCGTTCCCGTCCAGCAGGTCCAGCCAGTGGCTCTTCGTCCACAACCCGTCCTGCGGCAGCCTATGCTACTGTTCCCTCGTCCATACCGGACCCGGTGTCTCGCGACTCTCTCCGCCAGCTGATGCAGGAGGTCCTCAAAGAGACTCTTCCGTCTGTCTTGGGTTCTGTATTTACTACGGGTATGCATTCTTCCACTTCTTCTTGGCACATTGATTCGGCTGCGTTTAATCACATGACTAGTAGTCGATCGTCTTTTCGTGATGTTAAGCCTACTTCGGCAATTCAGTTGCAAGTGGCTGATGGGAAATGTTTACCCGCCACGGGTATTGGTGATATCGTTCAGCCTGGGGTTTCTCTTCCCAACACGTTATATGTTCCTGATCTTGTCCCTAGTCTGGTGTCTGTTGGTCAATTAGCCGAGGATGGGTGTTCTATTACCTTTGATTCGACTGGTTGTGTTGTACAGGACACGACCTCGGGGGTGGTGATCGGTCGCGGGACTAAGCGAGGCAGGGTGTATCTTCTGGATGCTTTCTCACGTGCGGGTTCTGGCCTTGCTCGACGTTTGCATGGAGTGCATGGTGAGAGGGAGACTGCGGCTGGGTTGAAGACTCCAGACACTTCTGCTGATTTTTTTTCTATTAAACTTTCGAGTTGGGACCTTTGGCATCGTCGTTTGGGGCATCCCCATTCGGCTAGATTATCGGATATGTTTAAGAATAAGTTGTTGTCGGGTTCTGTTTCTTCTTCGGATTCTCGGGATTGTGTTCATTGTGTTGAAGCTAAACTCTCCCAACATTCTTTTAGCTCAAGTACTACGGATTATTCGGAACCATTTGCCTTGGTTCATACTGATTTATGGGGCCCCTCGCCTGTCACATCTCGTGTTGGTTTTCGGTATTTCGCTCTCTTTGTGGATCATGCTACTAGATATACTTGGGTTTACTTCCTTCGTCAGAAATCTGACTTGCTTGCTGCAGCGAAGGAATTTTTTGCTATGGTTCAGACCCAGTTTGGTCGTGCTGTTCAGATTCTTCGTTCTGACCCCGGTGGGGAATTTACGTCTGGGCCTTTACAGGAGATATTTAAGGATCGTGGTATTCTTCCCCAGCAATCGTGTCCCGGTGTTTCTCAACAGAATGGGCTGGTGGAACGGAAGAACCGCCATGTTCTTGAGCTTGCTCGAGCGGTTCTGTTTCACTCTAGTGTGCCGACTAGTTTCTGGGTCGAGGTGATTCATACTGTTGTTTACTTAATTAACCGCCAGCCGACCACTGTTCTTGATAATAAGAGTCCATATGAAGCTCTCTTCCATCGTTGTCCACAGTATGACCAACTTCGGGTCTTTGGGTGCATCTGTTATGTTCTTCTTCCCCGTCGGGAGCGTCATAAACTGGCACCTAAGGCGATTAAGTGTGCTTTTGTGGGATACAGTGAGAAGCATAAGGGTTATGTCTGTTATGATCCTGTTAATCGCAGGGTCCGTATATCGTGTGATGTGGTTTTTCTAGAACATATCCCGTACTATTCTGTTTCTGCTGAAGAACATCGTGTTGCCACGGACCTTTTCCAACCATTGGCTGAGTTTGCTGCTGTTCCCGATGCTTCCCTGGACAGTAATGATCCCCCGTCTCCTTCTTCGGGCAGCTCATCGGTGTCCCCTTCTTCGTCTGCTTCTCCCGCCAGGTCATCCTCATCCAGTTCTTCCTCTGCCTCCACTGATGACTCGACGTCTCCTGGCCTTTCCCCCGAGCCCTCTCCTGTTGTTTTGCGGCGATCCGATCGCGTCAACCGCGGCAAGCCTCCTTCTCGCCTTGGAGACTTTGTAGCTTTTTCGACCCACCATATTCCCATTCCCGCTACCTATAAGCAAGCACATGGGCAGGCTTGCTGGGATGCAGCCATGGATGTGGAGTTCGCCGCATTGGAAGCATCTCACACCTGGGATGTTGTTCCTCGCCCTCGAGATCATCCTGTTATCGGTTCGAGGTGGGTTTATGATGTGAAGGTTTATCCTGATGGTTCCATTGAGAGGTTTAAGGCTCGGGTTGTTGCTCAGGGCTTCCGCCAGGTTTTTGGCATTGACTACGATGAGACTTTCGCTCCTGTTGCTAAGATGCAGACTGTTCGAACCTTATTAGCCATTGCTACTATCCGTGGGTGGAGTCTTAAGCAGCTGGATGTCAAGAATGCATTCCTTCATGGGGACTTGAAGGAAACAGTTTACATGGAATTTCCACCTGGCTACTCGAAGGGAGATAAATCGCATGTTTGTTTATTGAGACGGTCGTTATATGGCCTAAAGCAGGCACCACGAGCATGGTTTGACAAGTTCCATAGTACTATTCACCGGATTGGCTTTATTCAGAGTAATAACGATCCGTCCCTGTTTACTCGGCGCAGTGATCGCGGATTGACTGTTCTTTTGATCTACGTCGATGATATGGTGGTAAGTGGTGATGATGAGGAGGGAATTCGTACTTTAACTGCTGAGCTTCATTCTGCCTTTAATCTTAAGGAATTGGGAGATCTATCCTATTTCCTTGGCTTAGAGGTTCATCGATCTCGTGATGGTTTGCTTGTTTGCCAGAAGAAGTATATTGCTGATCTACTCGAAACTGCTCATATGGAGGATTGTGTACCGGTTGGGACTCCAATGGAGCAAAATCTTAAACTAAGCAAGTCAGATGGGGATCCTCTACCTGATGGCTCCTTTTATCGCAGTATAGTTGGGAGCTTAATCTATCTCACGCATACTCGGCCTGATATTTCGTATGCAGTTCAGGTGGTGAGTCAGTTTATGCAGACTCCTAGTACAGCTCATTTGGCTGCTGTTAACCGGATTTTGCGGTATCTGCGGGGCACTCAAGATGTTGGCCTTCTCTTTCCTTCTACGGGAACTCTGACACTGGAGGCATATGCAGATGCAGATTATGCTGGTTGTCTCGATACTCGTCGTTCTACTTCTGGATGGTGTATTCAGGTAGGTCAGTCATTCATTTCCTGGCGGTGTAAGAAGCAGGACCGAGTCTCGAAATCTTCCACTGAAGCGGAGTATCGCTCCATGTCTGAGGTTACATCGGAGTTAGTATGGCTTCGGCGCTTATTGTTGGAGCTTGGGGTCGAGTGTCCTATCCCGATGCGCTTGTATGGTGACAATACAAGTGCTATTCGCATTGCTACCAATCCGGTTCTTCATGATCGCACAAAGCATATTGAGGTTCATGTGCATTATATCCGCCAGCTTGTTGCTGAAGGACAGGTGGAGTTATCTTATATTACGTCCGAAGAACAGACTGCTGATTTGTTGACTAAAGCTGTTGCCACCGCCCGACACTGGTTTCTTGCTCACAAATTGATGTTGCGTAAGCATCATCAATTTGAGGGAGGCTGTTAGAAGTTCATGTATTAGATTGTAATTAGCCATCCTGTCTTTTGCGGCTAATTACAATCCCTCTCCTTAGGTCTAGCTTGCGGCCAGTATATATAGTTTGTATTGGTCACTATGTAAACCTAAGGAATTACAGCCGACGTAATAAGATTGACTCCGAGAGGCTTCACCCTCTCCGTGGATTAGTCTCAACGATATTCGTTGAGGATACCACGTAAATCACGTGTTCATTTATGTTTTAGTTGATTATTGACAATATGGTGCCTTCTACGGTACCCCGGGTGAAATCCAGGGTACTACATACATTGAGTATGGAAACGCTATCTAGACCTCGAATTAGCAGGATTTTTGGGCATGATACTACACCCTAACCCTTAATGAGTGAACCCTAGTGCCTAATTATCCAAATCATAAACTATAAACCCTAAGATGGTGCATTGATTTTTTTGCCTATATTTGGACGAATCATAACTGTCGATTATTGTTTCTAATTAAATTGATCTTCGGGTATAAGATTTAGAGAATTAAGACCTAGATTTTGATCTTTAAGGGTTAGAGTATAGTATCATGTCCGAAAGATCAATCAATTCAAGTTCTAGATAGCGTTTTCTTACTCCTGGTATACGGTACCCTGGATTTCACCCTGGGTACCGTAGAACTCTCCATATATATATATACTCAGGCCGTCATGCGAATGTTCATATCTCCCATGGGATTAAAAAAATGTGCATCGCCATTGATGTGCTTGGATAGTCATATTGAGTAAATAATTCACTTTCACTTTTGATGTCTAAAATGCATCCATATATATGTGCTTGGATAGTCATATTGAGTAAATAATTCACTTTCACTTTTGATGTCTAAAATGCGATGCATTTTAGACATCAAAAGTGAAAGTGAATTATTTACTCAATATGACTATCCAAGCACATCAATGGCGATGCACATTTTTTTAATCCCATGGGAGATATGAACATTCGCATGACGGCCTGAGTGACATTGGCTATACAGTATGTCCCCCCGAAGATTACATGAGTTTTTGGGCAAGTGCTGAGCCCGACATGACATCATTCGATGGAGATTATAGTTGCGGACATTTTGGCCAGACGAATTAAAAACACTTTTTAAGTACAAGGCATAAAGAGGAATCATAATAGGTGTTGATATTAGGGGTGAACAAACACACCCGCAAACCGATCCATCCGTCCAATACGACCCAACCCACCCGTATTTATCGCTAAAACGAAGATTTTGGGTTGGGTGACGGTTTTCTTTTGTGCAACCCGCCTCTTTTGGGTTGGGTTTGGATTTTGGATTTTGGATTACACAACCCGTAGAACCCGACCCAACCCGTGTTCCAACTATTAGTATGAGTTCGTATCTAAAAAATATTTATGTCGTATATAGCCATACTTATGTGAAAATTAAGATATTTCGCCATGTTTTTCTATCATGGTCTCCCTAATCTAATGCATTTGTCGACTTAAAGTTTAGATATAAATTGAATATAATTATGATTCACGTAATCATTTTTCTTGTATACAATTTTAATAGAATAACATATTATGGATGCATTTGTTTATAACCTTTTTAGCCTATTTCAACAAATATCGTGAAAAAAACTAGACATATGTTGAAGTAAATCACATTTTATTAAAACTCAAACAACATTTGTGAATTTTGATACCTTTCACCTCGATTTATTTGTTTGAAATTTTAATTAGTTATAAAATATTTTTATGGTGTATAATAATTATATATTTTATGTTGGGTTGGGGTTTTACTTAAAAATATCGCCAACCCGACCCAACCCAATTAGAAACAAACCGTAGGGTTTAAATTTTTTTGGGTGGGTTTGGGTTTGATAATTCCCAAACCGTAGTGCATGGGTCGAGTGATTAAAATACTTAAACCCGAACCAACCGACCCATGTACACCCCTAGTTGATATGACTTGAATCGGACTATCAGCCGCTACGACTAGTAATCGGGGGTCTGGGCCTGGTCTGTAACCGTTTCCTTTGCCAGATTGGATTAGGTTTAGACCCACATGGAGAAGTACTATAAATACTTCTCATACTCCTCTGTAATCTAAAATCTCCTTGATATAGTGAAACTGGCTCTCTCTCGCCCGTGGACGTAGCTAACACACATCGTGTTAGTGAACCACGTAAATCGTGTGTCTGTGTTTTTCAATTCTCGCTTTCGTATTCTTGCTTTGTCGATTCCAGCGATTTCCCGATCCGTAGCAGCGCGTTTATAACAAGTGGTTTTTGGAACCATGATCAGTGGCGGAGGCAGCTTAGTAGAGGGTGGGTTCTGGGACCCACCCTGGCTCGGATTAGGAAATTACAAATTACACTATTTGTATCCAATACATAATACTCAAACCAAATACTTCATTTTCACTAGTTTTGCTTGTTTACCAATTGTGGAGAACGTTGTGGTACACATTAACTTAGCATATTAAGTGAAGAACTCTAGATTTTACATAAAATTGTTTCTCTAATTGATTATTATGCGCTTACTAATTTCTAATTTAGTATCGAATTCGCCACCCTCTAATGAAAATCAATCGACCAACTACGAAAATGTGTCGTGAGTCATTTAAATATTAATAAAATTTTATTTTATATATCTGTAATTTTTTCGTTGGTTTCACATTAATTGAAATCCTGGCTACACCGCTGGCCATGATATAGCGAGAACAACACATTTTAATGTTTGTTGATGGAAGGAAAGAACCATATTTATGAAAGAGGGATCATTCATATTGGTGCTTTCTAAATTGGTTTTTAGGTGTTTTTATAGTTATAGCACTGTTCAAAGGTAACTTTAATTTCCTCATGTATTCATGTTCTTCCTGGTTTGCCAGTCCAATTTTACAAAGACGGGATCCAGGATTGCTTTTCACATTTGGGTTGTGTAGAATATTAATTGTTTGGAAGTTACTGTGTAACATATGTTTGATTAATTAAGGGGATGATATATTTTTGTTTATAGCAAACTTGGCATCTATCCCTAACCCATTTTGAGAAGTGAGCTATTTCAGTTAACTGCATTATTTGGTGAGTAGTTTTGTGCGTTTATGGATGTTAACAATGTCATCATAGATCATACTGATCTTTAGATTCTAAAAAAAAAAAAAAATTATAGTGGATCTAGATAATAAATAAAAGCCGAATGATGAAAACCGTTGCTCCATTTCAAATTTCCTGCAACGAGAGTGATTATAGGAAGGACATTTTGGTCTTCACAATTGCTTATTTTCTTATTTATTTATTCATAAAAAAGGCATGCACTGGGATTTGAACCTTTGTCTCTTTAAAGGCAAGCAAGATCATAACCAATCACACTAAGTATATTTGTTGTATCTATTTAAATTCAAACATACACGAACCTAAATTATGAAAATCATATGACTTTTTTAACGATTAGTTGGCCACTGAATCTCCCGTAAGTACTTATTTAGTGTTTTAATACTTTGATTATTTTAGTTGTAGTTTAATACTTAATTTAAATTTCTATCTATTTTATAAATATACAATAACCCTAAAATTGCAGCCCAAATATCACTGGTTCGAATATTGCATATCGAATTGCAATATTAAACATGTAGAAGCAATATCGACTTCTTAAATTAATATTATTTTTCAGAATTACTATGGAGAAATTATATCTTTGTGCAAACTATATGAGACTGGTTCTTTTAATGTTTTAGTCGGGATAACCGCTACATTTTAAACTTCTTCATAATCTGGCATGATTGGATCCAATGATCATTATACAAGATTGTGTTTAATAGGGTGGCTCATTTCACCACTTTTTGGCGTGTTAATGAATTTGTAGGACAATGACAGGTCTACATCTACACTCATCACAATCTACACATCATATAAATGTGAAATGTGAAATGAGAAAAGAGGGATTCCATTTCAAATTTGATGCGTACAGAGCAATTTTTTAGGGGTAAATTTAGAAGATGCCAGTGCAGTCGGTCTGTTGAGCACGAAAGTAAAAATATGTTTTCATTTAAACGGGCCCAAACTGTTATTTGGCCCACTAATCGTGCACCCGTCGCCAATGCAGTCAAATTCGGGATTTTGATCGTAAAATCGTAGGATTTTAGGATTTTACTTAGGGATTCCGATCTTGATTTTACTATAAAATCGGTGGACCTTATAATCGTTTAAAATCGAGATTTTGATCGTAAGAGAACAAAATAGGTGGTTTGAGCCAATTTAAAATAAGTATAACTTTTCAGCGGAAAGGACAATGGAATCTTCTCAGATATTTTTCTATTAGAAAAATATTCAAAAATAATAAAAATAACCAAATTAGGGTTCGGTTAATCTCTTTCCCTTCACCCCATTTAACTTATTGGTAAAACACCTGTCCTAATATTGGAAGTATGTAAGAACTAACATCATTATTAACTAATTAATTTATTAATGAATATATTTGTACCAAGCCACTAACATTACTTATTTTATTGGAGTTCAATTATTTTTAGTTTTAAATCATACTTAGTAGACGATGTCGAAAATATTACTTTGAGTTAAACAACCTAGACATAACATGAAAATAAGAGCCAAACCCATGAACTATATCCCTTCATCATGAATTATTTTGAGTTACACATTAAATAACAATTAAAATAGTGATTTTGGAACATTAATCTTGAGAATTATCTTATGGACAAAAAAATCTTCTGAATTATCATTTTAAATGCTATGTGTCTTTGTGATATTAATAATTTACCTTATTAATATTCTTATATGCTATCTTCTATATGGTACTTAAAATCCTACGATTTTACGATTCGATTATACGATTTTGATTTTACCCCAGTTTTCGATTTTAGGTAAAATCTCGATTTTAACTGCTTTGCCCATCGCAGCCTCTCCAAATCTTCCTATTCTACTCGCCGGGTCATCTCCTCCACTACAAAATGTCTCCTCATGTACTCAAAGTTCTCACTGAAACCTAATATCTACAACCTAGGCGCAGAGGGAGCAACCGATGGATTGTAACGACCCCCACTATTTTGATAGCTAATCAAGAAGAGCGCGTTTGTTTAGTTGTATGGTGATTCACTTAATTAACAATTTTTATTCAGTTGACAGCCTCCTCTCCGCAATTGTATTGTGTTCACGAAGATCTGAAGGCGCAAGTGCAACAGGTCCAGGGGTAAACAATATGTATAAAGCGTTGGCCAAATTGAATTGAGTCATTCTACTTGGAATATGAAGATTTTTGCTTAATTGCTTTGGTTTGTGATGCAACTATGTTATGTTTGAAGGTAGACCAACGCAAACAACAGCACAGCTCCAGGGCTATTCTGCACATTAGGTAGTTGGGGCATTAATTGATAATTATTTGGGATTATTCCTACAAGTACATAATTTGGAACGTGCCTTTATATTGCATTGATTAATAGTTGTTTGAGATTTTTCAAATGAGTGATTTGACATGTTAAACTCTCTTATTTTTGAAAATGGAGTCTTCGAAGTGGAATATGAAGATTTTGGATTAAGCTTGGTTTCGTAACGCCCTTATGGTGTTTATTCTCTAAAATGCAGCTGTCTTTCAAAGTGCCCGTTGCAAATGGCAAGTCAGGATACAACGATGGTACCGGTAAATGTATGTCTTTGCATTAGCTAAATACTTAGTTGTTCTTTCAACTAAAAATTATGCTTAAATGCTGTGATTGGCCTCATAAATGTATGTCTTTGCATTAACTGTTAATGATTGTGAGTTTTGGTTTAATGGTGAAAAGTCCATTTATTTAGAAGTCTAAATTGGGCAAACCTATTGGACAATAGGAATGCCATACATTAGTGTCGTGGGAAGTTTGTTTGATGTCTCAGGGTGTTAGATTTTTAAGAAGGTTGTTTGTTGTGGCAGAGAGTCCCTAAAGCTAGCAAGGTATTCCTATGTAGGCTTTTTCTTTGTTTGACTTTTTCTCGCCTTTTTTCTTATCTCTTTTTCTATTTTTGGTTTTTGTGTGCTACCTTCAGTTGCTACGTCTTCATTTGTGAGCCATCTATACTTTTCTTATTCAGTGCCTAAAAATCATATATACTCGATTGCATAGTAGTTACTAATAGATACATTTATACCAATAGAGAGATTTTAAGTTTTATCAGTTGTTAGTTTTAATATTTACTTACATTGGTTGTTTATGTAGTTTTCTTTGTAATATTTCTCATTATACATCTAACTACTATGGCTACGTAGTTGTATAAGTGGGGGTTGGACATGATAGTTCTTAGAAGCATCAATACTTGAAGGTTATTATAATGACCAAATTCTAAAGTTATGGTTTGCCTTCAACTTGCTTGGAGCATTTCAATTATGCATCAATTGTTCTCTCCGTGTAGTTAACTCTCAGACAAATCGAAAATCTTGCTGATATGTGCTTGATTGTAGTTAAATTTAGGGTTCTACTGCATTGTTGCTTTACTCTTTTTTCGTGGTTAAGTCTGCTTCAAAAAATTTAGTTTGATTTTAGAAAATTTTGCTTCTGCGGTCCTGTCTTGCCACCAACGCGTGCAATAGATGGAGACGGGAGAGGCGAAGGCTATTTTTGTGTTGTTGTTGCTGGTTTAGGGATCGGTTTGTGAAGAAGAGGGAGAAGAGAGGGGGAAAGGGAAATGCAGGAGAGGGGGATAACTCTTTTCTCCGGAAAAAATGGAGTGAAGAAAGGAATTATGATCAGTAAGAATATGGTTATCTTACATAACGGTCTCTATTCTGTTTGAATTGAGCTTGAGAGGCAGTGATAAGGACGAGCTGCAACCAATTCATAGTGAGAAGAGAGCTATGAACTGTGATCATGTCTTATTTCAAGTTAGAAGGTAGTTTCAGTATAAGGATTATTTAATTTGACAAGTTGTTTCGTCCATGATTCTTGGTAGTTTCAGTGCCCTTCTAGCCAATGTTTAGTCTGTAATTTTTGAGAATTGATGTGCGAGTAATGACTTTCACTTAGCTTCAACTATTATGTGTGTATTTATTGGCATGTGATAGAATTCTCTTTTCCTTTTCATTGAATTCATTTTCATACTCTAATTGTATTATTTGTACATAGGCAAATCATGCTCGAGATGGCAACTCGCTGATATGGCTGGTGCAAGGAATGAAGCCATCATTAGAATTCAGACCGACAACGGGGAGGGATGCCCAGGACTAATTCAATGATGATTGATGATGGTATAATAAAAACTGCAGTCTGCATCAGCACCAATTTCTAGGCCTAAGTAAAGGTATTCAACCCAGAACTCTGCTTAGCGCTAAAAATTGCCCTCACCCAACCTTGATCCTGTTTGACCCACTTCTGAAGAGTCAAGATATATGACTAATCCTCCCCGTTCGTATTTTCTTATTGACTCTTTCTGACCCTGTAGGTTGGGGCGGGTCGGGAAGAATTGGATTAGTGGATCGGTCCTAATCAAGTGGAATCCCAATCCCTTCACTCTCACTTGCTTTCTCTCCCATTCCACAATGGGTAACATACAGTAATCCGGCCAACGGGCCGGGTAATAAGCTAGTACTTATAATACGCCGAAGGGAAAAACGGGAGCCCCATTTCAAATTTCCTGCAACGAGAGTGAAAGTAGGAAGGACATTTTGGTCTTCACAATTACTTTTTTTTATTCATTAAAAAGATACATACTGAGATTTGAACCATGACCATTTTAAAGAAAGGTAAGGATCATAACCAATCACACTAAGTACATTTGTTGTATCCTTTTAAATTAAAAACATATAATAACAGGGTGGAAAAACTCTTCCCCCATTTCAAATTCCCTGCTCCAGGAGCGTTTATAGGAAGGGTAGAATAGGGAGTGTCAATTTTTTTTTCTTTTCTCTGTGGAACGGGCCAACTTACCGTACACATGCGGATTTAAACGGGTCCAGGAGTGTCAATTTTTTTCTTCATACCCTTTTATTTCTCCATGGTGATAAAATATATATGAAAAGGCAAAAATAATACTCCTTTTTATTGTTAAAAATAAAAAAATTAACAATAAACTAATGCATGGTATCTAATGGGCTAACCGCTAACCATAAAATAAAAGAGTTGAATGGGTCTGACCTACATGGGATTTGGCCATCAAGTAAAATAAATGAACATCATTGGTTTGCCATTCTAAAACAAGCTATTTTCTCTGGCATAATATATATTATGTTATTATTTTATATCTTAGTGGCTAAAATATAATGTATTTTAAAGTTATTCAATGGTTCAACCTCGACCAACCCAATTAGTCCAATTTTTATCATTTCAAATATATATTTTATAATTATTTGACATCATAATGATCAAATTATAGTGTATTTTATAGGGAATCGTTTGGTATTTGTTAGTAAAAAACTAAACATAAAGATCTGTTTGGTTATTTTAAACATTAAAACGATCCTAAACATTTTCAGTTCCTTTTGAATTTCTATGGTTTTATTCACGAATAAGTGATGTGCAAATAGCAAATTGTAGTCATCTCTTTTCTTTCACTATTTTTTATTTTCAAATAGAAAGTTTAAAAATAAAGAATAATTAGAATTTGGCATGGGTCGGTCAAACATGCTGAATTTCAAGTTTTCGCCCGTTTGTTTTATGCATTGCAAATTTATTAGCATGTTGATGGAAATGGCTTGGAAAAGAGACATATAAGTTGTACCTTTGCAGAAATGTCCTCAAATGTTTAAATGCTTTGTGAATCATGTTCCGTGACTTTTGTGATGGTGTATGTGCTTGACGTTTGCTCGATATTGTAACTACTTATTTGAGAGTAAATCTTTTGATTTTCCCTATGAGTTGTGATACTAGCTCTGGTGGTTGCAGCATGTTGTCGTTGTTGGCCTGTAAAAGTTGTTCCGCCGTGATGCTAAATACCTTTCTTTCTTTATTAACAAATTGTGTAGTAGCGCTATGAAACAGACCACCCATGAACGCTAAGCTTATTATGGTCTGTTCTTACTTCCGGTGGTGAGAAACTGTGAATTGAGAATCATATTTGCCTACCACATTGTGTCTGGCTGGTGGCTGCTTACTGTGCTCTCTAGAGTTATGAAACAGACTACCCATGAACATTACCCTTAAGAGTCCATAACTTTGCGAAAAACCAAATTTAGGCAATCAAAGGTGGTGGATGTGTGATGATTTTTTATGGATTAATTGTTTGTGAATTGGATATCTGATCTTTGTATGATTAGAGGGGATGTTTGCTTAATAGAATAATCCATTTTAATTCATGTTTATTTTTAAAATGAACTTTAGTAACTCAAAACCTTCGAGACACATATCACCTGCTCCATTGTATCATTTTGCCCGGGTGCTTGCTGTGTTGTCAAACTTCTTTGCTGATGCTGCTGCATTTACACTAACAGGGGAGTTAAGAACCCATGAATGTTTCCGTTTGACACAAACAAGAGGACTTACTTCTAAATTGTGCACTAAAGATGATTGGAGGAAACATCCCTGTTGCAGTTGATATACTGGAGACCATAACAAAAGCAACGTATAACATCAAAACCAACCATCTGAACTATTAGCATTGTTGCTTTACTCTTTTTTCGTGGTTGAGTCTCCTTCAAATAATTTAGTTTGATTTTAGAAAATTTTGCTTCTGCAGTCCTGTCTTGCCACCAACGCGTTCAGTAGATGGAGATGGCAGAGGCGAAGGCTATTTTTGTGTTGTTGTTGCTGGTTTAGGGATCGGTTTGTGAAGAGAGGGGGAAAGGGAAATGCAGGAGAGGGGGATAACTCTTTTCTCCGACAAAAATGGAGTGAAGAAAGGAATTATGATCAGTAAGGATATGATTATCTTACATAACGGTCTCTATTCTGTTTGAATTGAGCTTGGGAGGCAGTGATAAGGTCGAGCTGCAACCAATTCATAGTGATAAGAGTTCTATGAACTGTGATCATGTCTTATTTCAAGTTAGAAGGTAGTTTCAGTATAAGGATTATTTAATTTGAAAAGTTGTTTCGTCCATGATTCTTGGTAGTTTCAGTGCCATTCTAGCCATTGTTTAGTCTGTAATTTTTGAGAATTGATGTGCGAGTAATGGCTTTCACTTAGCTTCAACTATTATGCGTGTATTTATTGGCATGTGATAGAATTCTCTTTTCCTTTTCTTTGAATTCAATTTCATACTCTAATTGTATCATTTGTACATAGGCAAATCATGCTTGAGATGACAATTCGCTGATATGGCTGGTGCAAGGAATGAAGCCATCATTAGAATTCAGACCGACAACGGGGAGGGATGCCCAGGACTAATTCAATGATGATTGATGATGGTATAATAAAAACTGCAGTCTGCATCAGCACCAATTCTAGGCCTAAGTAAAGTTATTCAACCCAGAACTCTGCTTAGCGCTAAAAATTGATCATCTTTGACCCACTTCTGAAGAGTCAAGATATATGACTAATCTTCTCCGTTCGTATTTTCTTATTGACTCTTTCTGACCCTTAAGGTTGGGCGGGTCGGGAAGAATCGGATTAGTGGGTCGGTCCTAATCAAGCGGAATCACAATCCCTTCACTCTCACTTGCTTTCTCCCTCATTCCACAAGTGGGTAACATACAGTAATCCGGCCAACGGGCCGGGTAATAAGCTAGTATAAATAGATGATCATAATAGCTGGTTATTGAGAATGAATCTATGTCCTTACTCTTGTACCAATTTCCTGTGTTGCATTTGTATATGTATATATATACGTCCTTCCAATTAAGGGTGGCTATACGGTCCGGTCCGGTTAAATTGGCCCAAATTGATCCGGTCCAGTCCGGTCTTTTTGAAAATATAAGGACCAAAGATTGGATTGGATACAGTCTGGTCTTGATCCGGTCTGGCCTTGACCCAGTCCAGTCCCAATTCGGTCTTGATTTTATATTGAGCTTGTGGGGATTTGAGTGGCCTAAGGCCTGAAAGGGTGAGGAGTTGGTTAAGTTTTGTACTAAGTGCAAAGGTTTGTGACCGTTTATGCAAATTACCCTTAAGTTTTGGGCATTGCTATTCGTCGCCCTAAAATTTCTTATTGGTCGCCCTAACTAATTTATATTTACTTTAATGTCCTTAATGTCCTTAATTTATCTTTCAAACACTTGTTAAACACCTAAAATTCCCTTAAAAAAACATTTTGACGCAGCCAACAAAAATAAAAAATAAAAAGAAACGAAAATCTCTTGTGCAGCGGTGGCGTCTTGTTCCTTTGTCGGCGGCGAGCGGCGAGCGACGAGGGAAAATGAGGACCTTCCTCTCGATTCCAGCGGCGGCCGGCTTGCTTCTTTTTCCTCCTTCCCTCCGATGGTCGAGTAGCAGTAGCGGGAACAGATTCTATTTTATCTAAACAGCAGCAACAGCCCCGAACCCATTTTCAACGAGTAGCCCTAATCTCAAATTAGTAAAAATGAATATATGCTCTGTAGTCAAACATTTGATCTATACGTTGTTTCATCTAATGAAGTTGTCGTCTTTCAGCTGTACTAATTTGCAAGCTTTTCCTCTTTCCCCAAACTTGTCTTCTTGTTTGCCAGAACTACATAGTCCTCCAATGAAACAGCAGCAGCGGAGAAGGGGTTGGAGCTAGGTTTTCGGCGGCGGATGTTGGTTGGGTGGTGACAAAGGGACAATATCTTGTTTGGCGAGGTTTAGAATTGAAATTGGGTTAAGGGGTAAATATGTCAATTTGTTATGTTTTAGGGCGATAAAATTTGAATTTTAGGGCGACGAATAGCGATTCAGTAAGTTTTGGGTGTTTAGCTCTCTTATCCGATCTTTATCCAGTTTTCGATCCGGTCCCAAACGGTTTTTTAACTCAAATCTAAGCCCAAAAATTGGATTGGATTTTTTACTATCCGGTCCCGATCCGGGTTATACGGTCCGATTTCGGGTAAAATAAAAAAAAACCCGGACCAAATAACCCGCCCTACTTCCAATTTAACATGATCTGGCCATTTAAACTATGGGAATCATGATAAGATGATAAAATTAAGACCAACGAAGTCTTTAACGTGTATCCGATTTTTATTTTTCAAATTCAATCATCTAGTCAATCTCGTCATTCTCATATAGATAAAATTACTATAAGTAGACAAAATAATAAGGGATAATACCTTAATTTGACCCGAAGCTTGGCGCAGATGACCGTTTTAGCTCGAACTTTCGAATAATATATTTGTGGCCAATTTTTCAAAAAATGGACAAATTTAGCCCGAAGTATAGATTGATTGTCAATACTAATGGTCAAACATTTTAACAATTAATGATTAGATTGAAAAGTTCGCCTATTATTTTTGTTTAGATTAAAATGTTTGACTATCAAATTGCATTTTCCCTGTATTGTAAGAAGCAGTGATTGGTTTACGTTAGAAAACCTTCTTTTACAAATTTTATTAATATATTCTATAAATGCTTACATGACTATAACGAGAAACAATTGAGAAACAATATTATTTTTGGATGATTAAAAAATTATTATTAGTATAAATAATAATAAAATTACTTATCAAGTAAAATAAAAATAGTAAATTATCTCACATTCTCTATCTTCTCTCAACGTAACTTCCAAATCCAAAGTAAAAGGCAAAGAATCTACGGTTTCAAGGGAGAAAATTTTGTGGTTAGTTATTACGATTAGAAGAGAGATTAAAACTAATAAAAATTGGGTCAAACGTAACAAAAGAACCGGAAGAAAGATTATTAAAAATAAACAAAATTCCCCAAATCGAGAACTGCGTGACGTGGAGCGGAAGTTTCCTCAAACCCTTTTAAATATTTTGAAAAGAAAAATCCTAGTCAATCAATTCACCGATTCAGCCACACTCACCAGAGGCAGCCTCTCAGTCTCCGTACAACAATGGACCTCACCTCCTCCAACTTCCCTTCCATCGCCAACAAAATCCCCCCGTCGGTTTCTTCAATCCTTTCCGGCGCCGCCTCCATCGTCGCCTACACAATGCTAATCCGGTCCGTCGCCCACAGTCTCATCCCCCACGAGGTCCTTCGTCCAGTCCTCTCCTTCGCCTCCCGCTTCCTCTCCTCCCGCTTCTCCAATACCCTAACCCTCGTCGTCGAAGAAAACGGCTTCATCCGCGACGAGCTCTACGACGCAGCCGAGATCTACCTCCGAACCAAAATCGGCCCCGCCGTCGGCCGCCTCAGGATCCGCAAAACCCACAAGCAGAAGGAGTTCACCCTCTCCCTCCTCAACGACGAGGAGATCGTCGACCGCTACGACGGTTTCGATGTTCGATGGAAATACATCTGCGTTCGCAGCAGCAACTGTCCAACCAGGGAGGAGAAATCGTTTCAGCTCACCTTCCCCAAGAAATTGAAGGAGAGAGTGATTGGTTCCTACCTTCCCTACGTCTTGGCCAGAGGGGAAGAAATCAGGGAAGAGAAGAGAGCCGTGAGGATTTACAGCACGGATTGCCCTGATAAGCAAGGCGCATATTGGGGATCTGTGATTCTTCAACACCCAGCGAGCTTCGACACCCTCGCGCTGGATTCCGATTTGAAGAGGATGATAATTGGGGATCTGGAGAAATTCGTGGAGAGGAAGGAGTTCTACAAGAAAGTGGGCCGAGCTTGGAAGCGCGGGTACCTGCTCTACGGCCCGCCCGGAACTGGGAAATCGACCCTGATTGCCGCGATGGCGAATTACCTGAAATTCGACATCTACGATTTGGAGCTCAGCAGCGTGTATTCGAACTCAGATCTGAAAAGGGTTTTGCTATCCACCTCGAATCGTTCGATTCTGGTGATTGAAGACATCGATTGCAGCTCCTCCAAGGTTCACGTTCGGCAGGATGACGGCGGGGACGATGACGGCGGCGGCGGCGGCTACATTGGGTACTACCAAGGTCAGGAATTGGAGCCCAGGCTGACGCTGTCGGGGATCTTGAATTTCATTGACGGGTTGTGGTCGAGCTGCGGGGACGAGAGGATAATTGTGTTCACGACCAATCACAAGGAGCGCCTGGATCCTGCTCTGCTTCGGCCGGGGAGGATGGACGTTCATATCAACTTATCGTATTGCACCCCTGAAGCTTTTGCCATTCTGGCGTCGAACTACCTCAACGTTGACGACGGGAGCCACCGGCTGTACGGTGAGATAGAGGAGTTGATAAGGAGCGTGGATGTGACGCCGGCGGAGGTGACGGAGGAGCTTATAAAGAACGAGGATGTTGATTTGGCTTTTGAAGGGGTTATTGATCTTCTGAGGAAGAGGAAAACAGGGGCAGTGGTTGAAGAGGAAGAAAGTGTACAGCGTCTAAATGGCGAATCCAGTTTTGATAATAAGGATGTGGTGAATTGATACCAATTTGTACTTCAAAATTGATTCTTTGGTTATAAAACTCCATTGGCTGAATGTAATGTCTACTCCTCTTTCGTGGCGATGACCGGGAGACTCATAGTTAGTTTTATATGTGGAAGGATGGGTTGGTGGGCTCAAGATAGGTGAGTAACATTCCGGTGAGTAAGAATGAGTAATCAAATATGGACTTTTCTTTTAAGTGACTGCAGATCTAATAGTGGAGAATTAAATAAATTTATTTTTCCTAGTTTTTTTTTTTTTTGATAATGATGATGAACTTTATTTAAAGAAAATTAACAAAGAGTACAACACAGACCCACGAGCAGTAGGCCAAGAAAAACAGAGGGGCAGCAGCAACAAAAGCTGCAGAACAAGCAGAATTCGAAGGAAATCAAAGAGGAAACAGAGGCGAGAATGAGCCCAGCAGGCGATCACCCATCAATGACCCCCCAACTCCGGAAACGATCCTGAATGAAGCGCGTCCCTTGCTGATCATCAATCTTCTTATGAGCTACCAACCAGTGAACGATGTTCCTGGTGATTTTCCTGATAACAGTGAATGGAGAGCAACAAGTATCATGGAAAACTCTCTGATTTCTTTCTTTCCAGACAAACCAGCAGATCGCGTGGATGGCACATGTTGCGAACCAGAACTCAATGCCTTCGATATTAGGACCATAATGATCAATGATGCTGGCTATGTCTCCTGAAGATAAATCCGGGCAAGTGATGTTTCTGAGCACCTCATCCCACACCCGCCTAGTGTAGGGACACTCCACCAAGATGTGGTTGATCGATTCTTCATTTTTGTAGCAGAGAACACACCGGCTTGCCAGCTGCATTCCTCGTTTCTTCAAGTTGTCTATGGTGAGAATCTTCTTATGCCAAGTGAGCCACAGAAACCCACAAATCTTTGTAGGAATCATGCTTTTCCAAATGGATTTGTACTTGAAATTCTCATTCCCATCAAATTTGCCATCCACAAGAAACCTGTAAAACGATCTTACAGAAAACATACAATCTGCATTCGGATTCACACCATACGACTAGGACTCATGGTGATTCTGTGAGAGTTAGCAATGACTTTTCCTATACAATCCACTCTCTCAATTTCAGCCCCACCCCTTAAAGATACAGAAAATGAAATTTCACACACTAAATCATTACCTGAACGTGAGAAGGAATCAAGCAGGCTAGCATCCGGATGAACAGCAGCAGCAGCAGCACGCGGAAAAGAATTGGCCAGCAGAACGCCCGGGATCCAGACATCGTGCCAAAGGGAAACAGCAGAGCCGGAGCCTGGTTCGATGGAAGCCCCTTGCCAAAACAACTCACCCACCTTACTAATGTTTGCCCAAACCGAACTGCTAAACCCTTCCCTATTCTTTTTAGTTTTCCATTCCGAGACAGTGCTAGCGTATTTCACCCCAATGAGCTGCCTCCACCAACTATCTCTCTCAGTAGCGTATTTCCACAGCCATTTCCCAAGCAAGGCCATATTGAAGCTATCGAGATCCACCACACCCAATCCACCCCTCTGTTTTGATGCTTTGCAAGTATCCCATCTAATGAGATGAAGTTTGCTTTCCTGCTGCCCACCACACCAAAGGAACTTCCTTTGGATCTTTTCCATTATATTCAAGACTGTTTTAGGAGCTTTCAACAGAGAGAAATGGTAGACAGATAAACTATTGAGAATGGATTGGTTCAATACAATCCTGGCCCCCAAAGAAAGGAACTTGCTTCTCCACCCCTGCAGCCGATTATGGTATTTGCTAATGACAGGATTCCAAATGGAGATGGAGTTTGGACGATCACCCAACGGAAGCCCAAGATATTTAGTAGGCTCGCTACTCCAGTTACACCCAAAAATTGCAGCTAGGAAGCTAGGCTCCGGGACATCTCCCACGGTAAACATCATGGATTTATCGAGATTAATTTTAAGCCCCGTGACCGACTGAAAACAAACCAAAGTAGCGAGTAAGTTCAGAACCTGGTCGGCAGAAGCATCGCAGAAGATTAGGGAGTCATCGGCGAAGAGGAGATGTGTAACCTCACCTCGTCCGCTGTTTTCATCCATGAAGAAGCCAGAAATACCATTCACCCCCCGAAGCTTCGAGATCATGAAAGACAGAACATCCATTACCAATACAAATAGCCCAAGGGAGAGAGGATCGCCTTGCCGAACCCCTTTACTAGCCCGAAAGTAGCCATAAGCTTCCCCGTTAACCAGAACAGACGTCATAGGAGAACAGAGATCCCCTTTAATCCATTGCTGCCATTTATTAGGGAAGCCCAACCTCTCCATCACACTGAACATGCATTCCCAACTGACGTTATCGAAGGCCTTCTCTATATCTAGTTTGAAAATTGAACATAAGACCCGGTTTCTTACACTTTCTTCTGCTGTCCACCAATTCGTTAGCGATGAGTGTAGCTTCAGAGATGTGTCTTCCGCGAACCGAGGCATGTTGATTATGTGTGACCAGCTTAGGGAGGACAGAACTCAGCCGCTTCATCAAAACCTTACTCACAAGTTTGTTAAAACTGTTCATCAAACAAATCGGCCTGAGGTCTTTGACAGTTTCCACAGTGTCCACTTTCGGAGTTAGGCAAATAAAAGCATGAGTAATACTATCCGGTAGGTATCCTGTGTCATGAAATTCCCCAAACGCCTGTAGTATCTCATTTTTACAGAGTACCCAGCCTTTTTTTATAGAATTCAAAGGTGAAACCGTCCGGGCCAGGAGCCTTGGACCCATCACTCGACGCTATAGCTTCCCAGATTTCCTGCTCACTAAAGTTCCTGATCAAAGTGCTGCAGTCTTGCGAGGTTAATCTAGAGGGAAGGTAGCTACGTGGGAAGGGTCTATGGAAGGTACATTCTTGGAAGCGGATTCTGTAGTATTCAGCAATGCCCGAGCCCAACTCCTCCCTTCCTTCAACAAACACCCCGTTGATCTGAATCCGGTTGATGCTATTGATTTTCCTCCGATAGTTTGCAATCTTGTGAAAATATCTAGTATTCCTTTCTCCTTTAAGATTCCAAGTTTCCCTGGATTTCTGTTTCCAGGAAATCTCCTGAAGGTTGAGAGTATTCTTCAATTCTAATTTCAAACCCTCTCTCTCAAGGTAATCTGTTTCCTGCATATTCCTTCTTTCTTCCAAATCGTCGAGCCTTTTGATATTCGAAAGTAAATTATCAATGCGAGTCTTAAGATCCCCAAATACCTCTTTATTCCAGATTTTGATATTGCGCTTCAGAAAGGTAAGCCTTCTTGACCAAAGAAAAGCAGCACCTCTGCCAAAAACCGGAGCTTTAAACCATTCCGTAGCGCTTACCATGAATCTGTCATCTTGTAGCCACATATTTTCGAACCTCCAAGGTCGGCGAATCCTGTCCTGTCTACCCCAAGAGATTAGCAGCGGATTATGGTCAGATTCAATCCGTTCCAAAGCAGTAAGACAGCAATCCGCAAAAAGATTATCAAAATCAGCAGAAACAAACGCTCTATCAATGCGGGATAAAGAGGCATTCTCCCAACCATTGCTCCACGTGAATCGACTACCCCCCAGCGGTAGTTCAAGAATGGCCAATCTATCAATCATCTCATTAAATTCCAGCATCATATCAGAACTCCTTCTAGCACCACAGTAGTCCTCATGGCTTCTAATCATATTGAAATCACCCGCCACACAATAAGGAATTGAAGTCAGAGAGCAAAAATCTTCAAGCTCAGAGAGAAACCCCAGTTTGTCAGTCCTATCTTGCGGCCCATACACAACAATCAGCATCCAAACTTTGGCAGAGAGAACATCTTCGAACTTGGCACACAAGAAATGGGATCCAGTAAAGCTGGAGATCTCCTTGAAAAGAAGCTTATCCCAGTAGATTAGAATGCCTCCTGAACTACCATTCGCATCTTTTGCAATCCAACCAACATCTCTAGCGCCACTCACGCTGGTAACAAGTTCCAGATTACACCTGCTCCATTTCGTTTCAATAAGAGCCACAATCTGTGGATTCCTTCTTCTGACAATACCCTTGATGCGACTTCTTTTGGCCTGATCTCCCAAGCCTCTAACATTCCACACGAGCAATGAAGCACCCATTAAACAATAGAAGGGGCCTTACCCAAACCATTAGAAGCAGCTCTCCCCCTTCGCGAATTAGATGTTGAAGAAGTGCAAGGGCCGAGCCGATGTAATTCCATTTCCAGCTTAGACCGAGAAGGGCGAATCTTTCTGCTATGTGTGGATTTAGATACATCCGCAATCATCGATTCTGTTTTCTCGCCCTCTTCCGAGAATAGATCAAATACCCGGGCAAGTTCCAAACTTCTAGTTTCGAGGCTGCCCCTGTCAAAAGGAAAGGCATTCATATTCCACTCCCTATCGGGAATCAGGGTGCAGGAAGGGGAGGGCATTTCGGAACACAAGGCCGACTGATTAAGGGTCTGGGGGGAGAGGTCAAGGTCACAGAAATTCTGAGTATCAGACCGAGGTGGCGACTGAGGGGGGGAGGGGGAGGAGGAATCAAGGGGGTGCAGGGGACCATTTCCCAACTCGTGCATAGGGAGAGGGGAGGAGGGGAAGAAACTTGAGATTCGAAGGCGAGATATGAGAGAGATTGGCAGTTCTGAGAAGGTGAGTTATCATCTAAAGAGGGGAGGATGTTAGCAGGAAGGAAGAAGATCGGAAGATTAGAAAGGTGAGAAGGAACAGAGGTGTTGCCAAGATTGATAATGCAAAGCTGGTTCCCCAGGCCATTTTCGAACCGGATTGCACGGGAGAGAGGATTGGCCCACAGGATCTCCGCAATAAGATGCTGAAGCGAAGGGGATCGCTCTAGTGTTCGGTCCAAGGCCCAATTGAATTTCCCAATCCCACAAGGCCGAGCGCGATCAATAATCAAATTCTCTTCTGTCCTTCCTTGCCCTTTACTCAGAATGCAACTTCCAGACATATCCTGTTCCATATCTGGACTACCCGGCCCACTCGGAGTACACTTCTTTTTAATCCAAATCGGGCCCTCTTTCCGAATCCATTGCATACGACTGTGGACCCTGGTAATGGACGTCGATCTCTGCATGGGGGCCAACACGGGACCCGAAGAGTCGGGCACAGCGCACGTTCCAGCGCTCGAGGAGGCTCCAGAAGACTCTTTGAAAGAATTGCCCGGGAAGTTGAGACGACCCTTCCCCTTCCACCTGGATAATGGGTTGCTCTTGTCGTTTTCCGACGACGGAATACTCGCCGACGGGACCAAAATACTGACCGAAAAAGTCTTACCATTGTGGAATATCGGAACTTCGTCAGGGATCGCCCTGACCGCCCGGATTCTAATTTTAGTGAAGGCAGAGCTCCAGGAGTTCCAATCGATGTCAATGAATTCTCCACAAAATTCACCAATGGCCTTGAAGAGTTGAGCACTCTTTAGATGAAGAGGGATTCCATAGGCCAAGATCCACGTCACATCCAGCATAGAAATGGTGTTGCGGCCGTTTTCCGGGTTCCAGAGGGAGATAGAAATATTGTAGTTTCGAAATCGACTATGACTGAGCTCCTTAATGCGAACGGCTTCAGATGGACCAGGGCAGATTAGAAGCCAATCTCCATCAGATAATTCTTCCAATCCGAAGTTTTCGTTGATACGCCACACCTTGCTTGCCCAGCATCTGAACTCATCAAGCTGCTTGCGGGTGAAGATTTCTGAATCCGAAGAAAAACTAACGACCAAAGTTCTGCCCAGAAGTTCCAGTCTTTCCCTCACTCCATCATCGTCAACGTTAATAAACCGTTCTCCCGCCCGAGATTTAATACAACATTTCCCTCCGCCATAAAAACCTCCATATCTGACTGCGTCGGCGTAAGAGATCTCCGGAGAAATCAGCGGAGATTGGGTCGGCATTGGATCAAGAGAGACACGGGATCGAAGCTCCGCCGAGTACACTTCCCGGATAAGATTGATGAGCCTGGCCCATCCAATCGTCATGTCCGCTTGAGGGATGAAAACCTTGTAAACCCTCCCATTTTTGGTCTGTTCGGAGATTTGCAGGTAGGTCCCCCTCCGATTGGAGCCCTTGCCAACATGAATCGACCGTGAGCAACAAGTCCTGATGCATCTACTAGGGAACGACCACGATTTCATCGCCGCCGTTTGCAACACACCTTGGAGCCAAGATAGCTGTTCCTCATTCATCGCGACGCTCCATCTCCTCTGGCCATCATTGACTTGAAGTTTATATAACCAAACTTTTCCCATTTTAACTCTGTAAATTGACACCAGTCTGGATCCCATTTGGGTCTGCCGCCGCACTTGCTCCGGCGTGCCGCTTCCATGCTGCCCATCCACACGCTGAGACCTGCAAGACAAAGGAAAAACAGAACTCTCACCCCTACCCAAATCTCCCCTCTTGCTTTTAGGAATCCCAGCGATTCGACTGCCGCTGCAACTCGATCTCTCTTTCACTCTCTCTCTAACTCTCTCTTTCATTACTTCTATAGCTGAGTTTTTTAAACTTCCTAGTTTTCTTAATTGAATCATATCTTCTTCATTCTAACTCGGATTTCAATTTTTTTACAGAGATGGAACGAGTTCGTTATGCTCTACAAAATGATATCCATTTTCAATATTTTTTGAGATTTTTTTTCCATCCCTCTAGTTACCAACTCCATACTATGTGGTATCTCTTTCGTTGTTTAGTTATTTTCGAAAATTTTTGCACAAAAGGAACGATTTAATCACACGATCTATTGGATTTCAAAATTTTCCCGGGGAAAAAATTTCAAACCTCTTGTTACCAACTCCATACCATACTATACCACCCTGTTATGAGGTGGTATTTTTCATATCATATGGTATGTTGTTATTTAATACCAGTCAATACCATATGGTATAGACTGGTAATAACTGACAAATTTTTTTTGTTCAAAAAAATATCAAAGTGGATATCATTTTGAAGAGCACAATTAATCTGATCTAACTGTGCAAAAAAAAAAAATCCGAGATAAACCAGTGAGAAATCGTCCGTTAAAGATTAAGGAAAAGAAAATTAATGATTTTTCCATGAGAGAGAAGGAGACGCTGATGTGACAGATTCTTATTGGGTTATGCATGGGGTTACTCACCACAAGGTTACTCACCGGATCTGCTCCCGTGGTGGTGCATGTACAGGTGGATTGCGAAAAAGTTAATATGCTAACTTGAAGATTCGTTAGTAGATACTAACAGACTAGTATTCAAGATTTGCTAGCTGGTGATTGTGGATATTAGTTGGTATATGTTATTTAGATACTAGTTTGTGATGTTTTGAATACTAGTCTGTGTTATCCAGATATTTTAGTAAAATTAACAGATTTGGATACTAGTTCATACATTTTGAATATTAGTTAGGAGAATAACTAGGCTGGGTGGATTGACGATGGTGTGCCTTCGATGCTCTCACGCACAACTCAAAAGATTTTTGGAAAGGCTCCTGAACATTGACGTTTTCTCGGACCGCAAAATTATTTCATCCTCCACAATTCACATTCGCAAGTTCCAATCCATCGACTGTTAGAAATCGAACAGGAAAAATTAGGTTACCGAATCCGGCTGAGTCGCGGACTAGGTCGCTCTCTTTAAGACGTTCGCAACACTGCCTCGTATTGCACACAACAGACTATCAGCTGGTCGCCTCCAGGATAAAACAGCCATTCTGATTTGTTGCTCATCGATTTTGTGCGAAAAACTGGAGCTCTATAAATTCACTCTCTCTCGTGTTTCTGCTATTCTGAGGTGTGTTTAGAGGGTCTGGGGCGTCTCCTATTTATAGGAGCAGAAAACCCAGAATATTCCCTCTTTCTTTGGGAATAAGTCACATTTTAATTAGGGAGATAATTACTCCATAATTAAAATATAATCTATTAAGACAATTATTCCTAATTATATCCATAATATTCCTTTTATTAATTATCCATCTTATTTTCGTATTATGGGGAAAATACTGGATAATTTATTAGGAATTTCATTTATAGCTTTTCAAGGCTATTCATCCCAACAATCCCCCACTTAAATAGTTTTGAAACTATCTCTGAGCATCAACAGTTCCATAAGATCGGGCATAAGCTAAGGTATCGCGAAGATTTGAACCTTAGCGTAGTGGTTACACTTCCGATTTCATAAGGGTGACTCGTAGTCTTGAACCCTATCTTAGACAATGTAGCACATCGGATATTTTCATTGAGTGATATTCTCTCATAGACCGTGCGTTTATGGCCATGCATGTTATCCCGGTTTAGTGAACTCTCTAACAACTTTGTGCCTCCAAAGTTCCATAAGGAGTGGCCCCACTCCCACATTCACATAGGTGAGTCTATTAGAAGTACCCCCAAAGTAAAGTACTTCACTCCACATAGAGTATAGATCTCATTAAGAGTTTAACTCAACCTCCAAGGCTTTGGGATTCATGCTTCACTATGCATGAACTTTTCTCAATATTACTCATGACTTGTTATTACCCATTGAACCCGTTTCTTGGGATCTCCAGTCTATCGGGTCGGGTTACCATCACTTGTAATCCATGGTTCGGTAGGCATAAGTCTCATACCCTTCGTGGTATTTTGGACTTTTCTATCTAGGTAATCCTTTCGTCAAAGGATCAACTAGATTCTGTTAGGATCTCACATGATCCACCCTCATTGCTCATATCGTTAGGAGTTCTCTTACAGTACTGTGCTTACAACGAATTTGTCGTCTCTTTTCGTTCTAGAACCGGTTCCCTTCTATTGCAATAGCTGCGGTGCTATCACAATTAATCAACTACCGGAGGGATCGGTCTTTCCCATAAGGGAATCTCTAGTAGTGACCCTCTCAATCAACTTTCCTCTTTACTAGCCATTGCTAGTTCTATCATTTCCACTTCTTAGTTGATTGAGTCATGATCGTTTACTTCTTAGACTTCTAAGACATAGCTTCTCTATCGATGTTTAAAACACAACCTCTTGTTATCTTGGAGTCCTCTATCGATGTTTAAAACATATCATCCTATGCATGACCAGTAGATTCAGCAGCCGCAATACTTTCTTAACCACTAACCAACCACCATTTTTCAGAGTTACCAGCAAGGTTAACCTCTGCTATTTTCACAATCATCACAACCACCAATCCTCCTCTTCAATCAAGTTAACACTTGAACTAGTGTTAGCCTTGTTCTTACACTTTCGTGTCATATGACCTAATTTCTCGCATCTATAGCAGAGAAGTAAAACATCATTTTTAGAGGATTGACACGATCATTTGGTTACCACGAAGGGTACCATTCTAATTGGTGTGGATGGTTCGATTTGTTGCTCTAATTCTTAAAACTTTAATGTTTCAGAGCAAGCTAGTGGTTCGTGTAGTCTCTTACAATATAATTATTATTCTATATCAGAACATGCATATATCATTGAATTCTATTCATCAAGGAAAGCACTGTCTCAATGTCATGCACGTCTCAATGTCATGCATTATGACGTACTCAAGATTTCTTAATTGCGTATTTATGAAATATATTCTAATTTATCATTTATCAATGATTCATAAAAAAGTTTTGGCTCTTACCTCTTTCTGATGAGTCATTTCACTCATTTTGCACGAATTGCTAGCACCACATCTAGCTTCTCTGTTTGAGTTTCAAGCAAATTATTCTTTCACAACTGCAAGTCTGGGACCATTGGAGGAGCCATAAGGTGTTCATTCCAGCACTTTAGAAGAGTCGTACACCCACGAGCTGGCTCCACCACTCCGACTCCACATCACCTGGGCGGATCTTTTACACCCTTACACTTGGCCTCGTTATTGCATCCATAAGGAAAAAGGAGGATCAAGTCATATTGGCGGTTTTTTTTGCCAAACGATCACTCTAAATAAGAGGAAACATAACCGATCAATGTTTACAAGGATCCTATCTACTATTGAACCAACCTACAAAGTCAAACCCCCTAAGCGAGCGGGGTGACAAAGACAGAGCACGACGAGCCACGGAATGGGCCATCCTGTTCCTAACATGACCTATGAACACGACCTGGACATCAACTAATTCTGACATCAGTAAACCAATCTCTTGAAGGAGGACACCAATCTTTGCATCCTAATAATCATTAGCCCGGCATTTATCAATGATTACCTTTGCATCACTAGCAATGGTCAACTTACTCAACCGACGTAAAGTACATTCACACAAACAGTCTCGAAGAGCCAGAGCTTCAAGAATGTACGAATCCCAAATGCCCTCATATTGGCGGGGTTCACACAATATAATAAAAATAAAGCCCATTGTAATAATAATAAAGCATATAAACAAACCCACGAAAGTATAACTTAAGGGCCCAGATTAAGAAGGTAAATTCTTCTTCCATCGTGCACATGGTTCCAGCCCAGATTACCTCCAGTGGTTCTTCTTCTTCATCATTCGGATTCCATCGGCTCTGATAGCAGCCGCAACACAAAAATACAGGTGCAGCTCAAGATTCTGCTAGCATTCATCTATAGAGAAAAACAATAAACCCAAGAGAACAAAACTCTACTTTTTATCCTGATTTTATATTTCCAATTGCAACGTTGCCGTAAGGGGGTCTCAATTCTCATTGCCTTCTCCTTGCTAATTGCATATATCTATCTCCAATCTCGTGGCGGCCAGATTGTACAACGCTGACCGTCGGCGGGAAACTGACGGATACCACTGCAAGGACCCTCTCCATCTCGATCTGTTTTACTTATGAACAAAAGCAGTCAATTGCAATTTGTATAAGAACAATCAACTGGACAATTTGAGGGCACAAAAACTCTCGCGGAATTGAGAAGGGCACGAAATTACTCCCTTCCTTTCTCTTCCAATCGCCATTGTCTAGTCACCGCTGTGTGAGTCTCGATATCGGTTCCGTGATTGAGATTTGCAAAGCCAGATACAATAATCTGTTCGGTCGATTTGACAGTAACACAACGTCTTAAAATTGTTAGAAATCGAACAGGAAAAATTAGGTTACCGAATCTGGCTGAGTCGCGGACTAGGTCGCTCTCTTTAAGACGTTCGCGGCACTGCCTCGTATTGCGCACAACAGACTATGAGCTGGTCGCCTCCAGGAAAAACCAGTCATTCTGATTTGTTGCTAATCGGTTTTGTGCGAAAAACCGGAGCTCTATAAATTCACTCTCTCTAGTGTTTCTGCTCTTCTGAGGTGTGTTTAGAGGGTCTGGGGCGTCTCCTATTTATAGGAGCAGAAAACTCAGAATATTCCCTCTTTCTTTGGGAATAAGTCATATTTTAATTAGGGAGATAATTACTCCATAATTAAAATATAATCTATTAAGATAATTATTTCTAATTATCTCCATAATATTCCTTTTATTAATTATCCATCTTATTTTTCGTATTATGGGGAAAATACTGGATAGTTAATTAGGAATTTCATTTATAGCTTTTTAAGGCTATTCATCCCAACATCGACTAGTTCAAAAGCATTTACAAAGTTGGGGGCATCTTTAAATGAAATACTAAGTAGATTATCTACCGCACTTCGTTGCGGCTTCTTACAGGATTAGATGTATTGTTCGATAACCCGTATTTCATTTGTAATTATGTTTAGCAACAATCATATAAAAAAACTCCCAACGGAATTTAAATCGGTAGGGGATTTAGTTGTATGATTTAATCACGATTGAACTACGATTTTAGCACAAATGTCCTAATGCTAACTTTTCCAGTACGACGTTCGGTAAGATTTTACAAAATAAAAATAAAAATCCGAACATACATCGAGGCTTAGGTTGGAGCAATATGTCATCTCATATTTAACCACGATTTTAGCACAAAATATCATAATTCTAATTTTTCCGGTACGACCTTTGGTATGATTTTTCAATTTTTGGTTTTTTTTTCTAAACATAAATCGAGGTTCGGGTTGAACGTGTCAACTTGATTTTAACCATAGGTGAACTACGATTTTAGCACAAAATACTCTCATGCTAACTTTTTCGGTACGACTTTAGTACAAAATATCCTAATACTAACTTGGTTTGACCAACACCAACACCATCAAATAGAATAAACTTGGTTTGACCAACACCATCAATGATATGACGGTCAAAACGCTCATTGATGGATGGATTGCTGCATGGGAAGTGCTATGGTGCAATAGTCCTTTTAGCTTTATGGACTTTTGTGCAAAGTTTAACCCAACTCTTTGGGCAAGGCTCTTGAAAAGTCTTTACTTCCCTCGCACCAATTTTATTTATGCTAGGAAAGGAAGCAGACCATCCTGGATCTGGGCTAGCCTCTGGGATTCAAGAAAGCATCTCGAGCAGGGCATCACCAGGGTCATCATAAGTGGAAAGTCAACCAGATTATCAACACTCAAAATGATGACTCAATGGTCGATGACTGGATTGATCAGACTTCTCGACAATGGAACCTGCTGTTACTTGAACAGGTTATGAGTCCCCAAAATCGTCAAGCTATCTCAAGCTTTCCTATTGGCCTTCCAGCGGAAGATGATTTTTGGGCTTGGAGATTCTCCCTCAATGGGGATTTCACGGTCAGGTCTGCTTATCATGCCTATCATGATTAGTCCAGAGCTGTTGGACAAGAAGGAAACGTGGTGACATCGGAAGAGAAATAAAAATGCAAGTGGTTGTGGAATCTCTCCCTCCCTCCGAAACTGAAATCCTTTTGTGGAGATGTGCTAAGGGTGCTCTTTGGCGACTAAGATAAGACTGTTTGGCAGACGATGCTCGCCTAATGTTGATTGCCCAATATGCGGGAACCATGTAGAGTCAATCAACTACAATTTGTTTTTGTGTGCATGCCCTTGATTTCTGGACCAATGTTTTCCCTTCTATAGCCACCCCTCCGCCGCTGATTAACCCTCTAGTTTGGCTTTTTTCTCTGAGCCACAGCCTCCCTGCGTATTCGATCCAACAGATGGTGTACCTCGTGTGGCATGTTTGGAAAAGCAGAAATGAGAAATTTTTTTGTGGCAGTAATTTGTGGCCGCCTACGACATGCTCTAATGCTATCGGATCTTGCTCTGTGGTTTTCGTGTCCCAGAAGAAAAGCTGTTCTAGCTTTTCCTCCTCAGCCCACAGATTCTCTACCTCAACCTACTCCACCGCCAGGTAATCTCAAACATGAGATTCACTATGATGGATAGTTCATAAACAATTCCCAGGAGGCAGCCTTTGGTGTTGTCATCATCAACAACCATGGACAAGTTACGAATGGAAAAGGTGGGAAGTTCCAATGTGCTACTCCTTTGGAAGCGGAAGCAAAAGAAATGGTGGAAGGCATCTCTTTGGCCTGTCAACTTGGATCTCACTGCCTTGTCAGGACAGATAGCTTGATCATTACGAAAGCCCTTCAAGCGGCTCCCTCACGTTGGCCTTGGAGAATCTCTGCTTGGTTAGGTGTCGTGAGGGATCTTCTCTCTCGTCACCCGCTCATTAATGTCTCTTATTTTAAGAGGTCTCTCAATGTCAAAGCTGATTGGGTCGCTAGATCATGTTCTAAAGATTGCCTCCCTTTTGACTGGGTTATTGTTCTTGATGTTCTTTCCCCCTTGCTGTAACCGTTGGTGTAACCAAAGCAGTCAAAATCGGGATTTTGATCGTAAAATCGTAGGATTTTAGGATTTTACTTAGGGATTCCGATCCTGATTTTACTATAAAATCGGTGGACCTTAAAATCCTTTAAAATCGGGATTAAAATCGTTAAAATCGTAAAATCCTACCAAAATCGGGATTAAAATCGTATGAGAACAAAATAGGCTGTTTGAGCAAATTTTTAAAAAGCGGAACTGATTTGGAAGAAAGGACAATGATGAGGATCTTATCAAATATTTTTCCTATTAAAAAATATTTGAAAAGAAAAAAATAACCAAATTATGGTTCGGTCATTCTCTTTCCCTTCGTCCCGTTGAACTCAAAGGCAAAATAGCTTTCCTAATATTATACGTGCGGAAGAATTAATATCATTATTAACTCATTAATTGATTAATGAATACATTTTTGCAAAGCCACCAGCATTAATTATTCAATTGGAGTTCATATATTATTAGTTTTAAATCATGATTAACAGACAATTTTGAAATTAATCTGACCGGAGTACTACTTTGAGTTAAACTACCTAAACACAACATGAAAAACAAGAGCCAAGCTCCATGAGCTCTATCATTTCCTCGTGAATCATTTTAGTTACGCATTAAATAACAATTAAAATGATGATCTTGGAACATTAATCTTGAGAATTGTCATTTTCAATGTTATGTGTCTTTGTGTTGGTAATGGTTTACCTTATTAATATGATTATATGTTAGTTTTTATATGGAACTTAAAATCCTACGATTTTACGATTCGATTTTACGATTCCGATTTTATCGCAGTTTTCGATTTTAGGTAAAATCCCGATTTTGACTGCTTTGGGTGTAACCACTTCCAATTGATTTGCAACATCAAATCCTTTCTTGTAAAAAAAACCCATAATGTATGTAAAAGAAAAAAGTTCCCACACGAGACTCATGGATTAGGTAAGAGGGAGAAATGACATTATTCACCATGCATTTTGAGGAGGGTTTTGGTCTCACAAAAAAAGCTTGGGGGATTGCATGCATAATAGGCACATTCAGATTCTTGGGGAGTTGGACTACTTCTAGTATATATAGCATAATGTAATTTTGGTGATCAATGTGATGTATATGATTAGAAGACACAACCAACCATGTCTTCTATACATTTATATGTCCTTTGGTGAAAGGGAATTCCTTCGGGGGAGTGGTTGTTAGTATACATATCTAACTTTCTTACTGATTTTTCACTTATGTGGTATGTATATGTCGAGGAGTTCATATTTAGGGACAACTTTATATTAGACTTTGAGATATTAGAGATAACCAAACCAACTCTAATGCTTTCAATACAATACTGGAAACAGACTAGGTAAATTTAAAAGTGCATAATCCAACTCCTCTTGGTAACTAAGAAAGTGCATAGGAACTGGTGGGTTATAGCACTTTAACCGATGACTATCATGCCAATCTATAAGACTCTTTCTAGTTATTGTATTTTTCAAGGGTTGATCATATCAGTCAAACCAAGTTTAGTCTGTTTGATTTCTACATCGACTTCTAGGAAACTAGTTATTTAAAAGCACACGAGCGGTCAAACTCGATGAAATTTGATTAAGTTCAGGCAACCTTACTATTTTTCTGAGCGAATTGAATGCTCGGACCAACTAATATTTTTAAAAATATTCTTCTTTTTTATTCTTCGTCATCTAGGCTAAGGATGTTTTGGCCAACTAATTCATTGATCATGGCACTAAAAAATAAAGACAGATTCGAATGATGGCCGTGGAGAATGGACCAGTGAATATATATAAGCAGGGAGTTGGAAAATTGAGTTTGTAAACGAACTATTGCAATGCTCATTGTTCATGTGAAGAATTATTGCAAAGCTAATTGTTTATTTGCTAAAGAGTCAATTACCAGCTCGACTCTAGAGTCGTTAATAAGATAGTCTATTACAATATTTTTCAAAAATAAATTAAGGTGTGGTGATCATTCTTCTATTTATAAGCTTTTGGTATATGCATATGTCTTTCTTAATTTTGAGTTTCTAAAAAGATGAAAATGAATATAAATGTATTGGATTTAGAATTTTTTCTTTGGCAAATCCGTTGTGAAATGCTTTTCTACTTCAAAAATGCCCAATATATGTTTTACATCTTCTAGACAAAAATGTTCAATTTTCATAAGGTCTTCTTGACTGTTATTCAAAAGGTCCGATAATGTATGTATATTAGATCTTTTGAGGCAATTATAGATCTTAGGAGTCAATTCTGATTGGTCAATAAAAATCGATTTTAATGCTATTTCTTTTTGATTTTTTCTTAGTTTAGGCAATTTAGTATGAAAAGTAAAAAGGGGTAAAGTAATCCTATGTTGATTTTTTTTTAAATGTAAGCTCCCTTTTTCCGCATGTAGAAAAGGAATAAATAAATCAATCAAATTCCGGGAAGCTTCATGAAGTGCTTCTTTAGGAGTTAAACTTCCATTGGTCCATATTTCGAGAAAAAGGATCTCTTGCTTTTCATTTCCATTTCCGTGTAGACAGATAAATTTTCCTTGTTTATAATTATGTTATATATGTTCGTAGTTACGAGAACCGAATTCATACCAAAAGTACAAGGGGTAGATTATTCATCACAATTATTTATTTCTTTTATTCATAAAAAATACGTCAATATTGGAATTTGAACCATGGTGTCTTTAAACAAGGATACGAATCATTACTAATTACACTAGACGGATTTAATTTATCTTTTCATGCTAAAAATATACGCAAATATAAAATTTCAAAATCACATGACTTTTCTACTACTTTTAGCCAGCCCGCTAACTCCCACGTAAGTACTTCTTAGGTGTTTGATATTTCTCTTTTCATATTTTGATTGTTTTGATTTGATTTTAACAATTAATTTAGCTAATAGGAAGAAATCCATATTTCAAATATTTTGAAAACTTTAAAAATACACATTATAAATACATTATATTCAAATGATATCCGACCACCGGCTGCGCACCAACCAGTTTGAAAGAAAAGGGAGAGGAAGTGTGGAGCAAATGAACAATCAAAACAAGAACGGAAGAAACCTGACCATTTCTCCACCATGAAAAGATTCTGTTCAAAGAATCTTGTCAATGAATAACAATATCAAACAGATTTCCTGTTAGGACAATCATTAAGGCACTTGGGCCTCTGAGCCCATGACCACTAAAAAGGCCCAGTAAAGCAAACAAGCCCAAATCAGAGAAATAGGAGGCGGTCTCTGGGTCGCACCTAATAAGACCGCCTAACGTACAACGGAAACAAAGCAGGACGCCCGACAGAGGATATAGTCAACACTCTGACAACAAGGTACGGATACTGAGTGGAGTACGGATCTGACACGGCATTTATGAGAAGTCAGAGGCGGTCGAGGACCGCCCGACACAGTGTCAGATCGCCCGACATAACGAAGCTTGTCCTCACTCCTGGACCTAACTAGTATAAATACCCGACAACGGATCACATTTATGGTAACTCCTATCTACCCCATTCTCTCTCTATTTCACTCTACCTACTTCTCTCACTAACTTAGGCATCGGAGGAGGTCCCAGGGCTCCCCTGAGGACCTTTGTTGCAGGACTTCGAAGGTCGCCTCTCATCCTCCCAAGACCGCACGGAGTCAGTGAGCTTCACAAACCGCCCGGTACTTTCCAGGCTTAAACATTTTGGCGCCCACCGTGGGGCCCACTACTTCGTCACCGGGAAAAGATGGGAGACGACTTTGAAACCCCGCTCAAGGGTATGACCAAGAACAACACCCTCCGAGGTCTATCGCCAAGAGTAGAAGATGAATTAGAGCTTGAGGAGGTAGTCAAAAGCCAAGGCGCACAAATTGCAAGCATGCAAGATAGCCTATCGCAAATCCTCCAGCTGCTGAAGACAAGAGAAGACCCGCCCGAGGGGTCGAAAGGAAGGACTCGAGAAGAAAAGCTAAAGGCCGCCCTGATCCTCGACAGCCCTGCTCGGACAGAAGGCGGGGGACAGGGGGCGGACGAAGTCGATCTGGGTTTCCTTGAGGAACACCTACGATCGACCTACGGGAAACACAAAAGCCCCAATGTCCTCCAAAATCCGCTCTCTAAGGAGCTGTTCAAAACCCCAGTACCGCCCAATTTCTCCTCTCTTGGGCTACCCTCGTACAACGGGACCTCAGATCCCGCCGACCACCTTTGCGCTTTCATGTTGAAGATGCAACTCATCAACGCCACAGACTCTGATTTGTGCCGCGCGTTTCCCGTCACCTTCAGCGGTCAATGCCGGACGTGGTATACTTCCCTCCCGGAAGGGGTGATAGAAAACTTCGAACAATTCGCGATGCTTTTCTCCACAAAGTTCGCGTCCCAACGGCCCGCAAACTCACGGTCTCAGCACTCATGAATTGCAGACAGAAGAAAGAGGAACCGCTTGCGGAGTTCTACGATCGATGGAATGCGATCGCTTGCGAAATCGACGGGATCTCTTCGGTCGTAGCCGCCGGAAACCTCAGGATATCAACGACCAGCATCGAGCTCAAAAGAACGTTGATAAAAAAGGAGGCCATGTTAACGTCATGGTCAGACTTAGATCAATTGGTAAGAAGAGCCATCTTACTTGAAGAAGCTCTCGCCACTGACGACAGAAGCCATCAAGGGCGATCCCGAGGCGACCCACAAGAGCGGTCGGACGCTCGACGGGGAAGGCGGTCTCCTGAGCGGAAATCTTATCGAAACCGGTACGCAGACCGCGACGGTAAAAGAGAAGTCTACTCCACCGAACGAGAAATAGGAAGAGAAAGACGAAGGAGCGGGAGAAAACCGGAAGCATCCTCCGGTCAAGAGCCACAAGAAGGAAAGAAGTGGTGCGACTGGCATCAAATGACGACTCATGACACAACGGAGTGCCGGGAGTTCAAAGCCAGCTTGAAGTACTTAGCTCCTGGGGATCTGCGTAACCGCCTCGAAACACGACGAAGTCAGCGGGGCGGCTCTCAAGAGGGAAGGGAAGACTCCCTCAGCCCGGAGGCGGACAAACCAAGAAGAGCTCGTAAAGAGAGGTCCAGATCGCCCACGAGGAACAAGAACGCCTCGCCGCAGAGGCAGTCTCCCGCATATCGACCCCCAAGGGGAGATGACGATGGCATGGAGATCATTACGATCGCAGGAGGTAGGAAGCGGCCCAGAACGGAGGCCGACCGCCTAAGCCACTGCTTAAGCGTCCAACGCCAGGTACCGTCGGACGTCACCTTCCTACCTTCAGAGCTAGCCAAGGAGGAGAACTCAGAAGACCCCTTAGTCATCTCGTTCCGAACCGACAAGTTCAAAGTCACAAGAGCTCTCGTTGACAATGGGAGCTCCGCCGATATCCTCTTCTACTCGGCGCTCCGGGGCATGAAGAAGAATATCCAAGACCTCAACCCCTCCAACACCAGCTTAGTAGGGTTTTCGGGGACGAAGGTACGTGTCCTTGGATCAATCACACTCAAGGTCACCATAGGCGAAGGAGGGATCACCAAAACCAAGCAGGTGGAGTTCCACGTGGCGGATTGTCCTTCAGCTTACAATGCCATCCTGGGACGCGGTTTCCTGGCCTCGTTCGAGGCGGTTGCTTCCACATGCCATCAAATGCTGAAATTTCCAAGTGGAGGGCAGACAGGACGCGTCCGGGGCAACGTGAAGGAGGCAAAGGAGTGTTATCAGGCGACCATTGAACGCCTGGAAGTCGACCTCGTCGACGCCAGAGACGACGCTCCCCGACCTGAAGCCGTGGAAGGAGATATAGCGGTTCCACTAAACGAGGATCAACCAGACAAGACCGTCCGCATCTCCGCGCATTTGGCCACGGAGGAGGCCCGGAAGCTATTGACGCTCCTCCGAGAGTACCAAGACCTATTCGCCTGGGGACCGAAAGACATGCCCGGCGTCCCCCGAAAAGTCTCTGAGCATCATCTCTCCGTCAAAAGCAAAGCACGGCCTATACAGCAACGGAGAAGACACCTATCCGTTGAGAAACAAATGGCTCTCGAAGAAGAAGTTCGGAGACTGCTCAAAGCGGGGTTCATCCGTGAAGTAAAGTATCCCACTTGGCTTTCAAACCCAGTCTTCGTACGCAAGGCAGGGGGCACCTGGAGAATGTGTATCGACTTCACCAGCCTCAATGCGGCTTGCCCTAAGGATGCATATCCCCTCCCCCGAATTGATCAGCTGATCGATGGAACCGCCAACCATGGAGCGCTCAGCTTTCTTGACATGTTTTCGGGGTACCACCAAATCAAGATGGCGGAGGGCGACCAAGAAGCAACTGCCTTCATAACCCCGATGGGCAACTTCTGCTACGTGGTCATGCCCTTCGGACTCAAGAACGCAGGGGCGACCTATCAACGAATGGTGGATGCGGTCTTCAGAGATCAAATGGGAAGGAACGTGGAGGCTTATGTTGATGACGTGCTCGTCAAGAGCAAGAAAGCCAGCGACCTACGGGAAACCTTCGAGACCATGAGACAGAAGAATCTGAGGCTCAATCCACTCAAATGCGTCTTCGGGGCCGAAGCGGGAAAATTCCTTGGCTTCATGATCACGAAGCGAGGAATAGAAGCCAACCCGAAACAGATCGAGGCTATCCGCAACCTGAAGCCGCCAAAGACAATCAAGGAAATCCAAGCCTTCAACGGCAAGATGGCCGCATTGGGAAGATTCATTCCGCGGTCTGCAGACAAGTGTTCCCCCTTCTTCCAAATGCTGAAGAAGTCAGCCTCAAAACTTCAATGGGGCGCTGAATGTGACAAAGCTTTCGCTCTACTGACAAACCAGCTCAGCTCACCTCCAATCTTAAGCGCCCCTGTAAATGGCGAGCGGCTTTATCTCTACCTCGCGGTGTCGGAACAGGCCGTGAGCTCCGCCTTAGTACGAAAAGCGCAAGATGGCTCTGACCAGCCCGTCTACTACGTGAGCAAAGCGCTTCTGCCCGCCGAGACAAGATACATGCCGGTCGAAAAGGCGGTTCTCGCCATTGCCTCAGCAGCTAGAAAGTTGAGACCGTACTTCCAAGGACACCCCATCACGGTGTTAACCAATCTGCCTCTTAAAAGCGTCATGCGGGGCATGGACGCATCAGGAAGACTAACAAAATGGGCGGTCGAGCTCAGCGAGTATGACATTGAATATGCTCCAAGACCAGCCATCAAGGGCCAAGTCCTGGCCGATTTCATCGCCGAAGGCTTCTCTATCATCTCCCCCCCCCCCTCCGAAGAGCGCAACCAAATCTGGCACCTGCACGTTGACGGAGCAGCAGGAAAAACCGCCTCGGGGGCAGGGATAGTCATAGAGTCGCCCGACGGAGTCATCCATGAAATCTCTCTACGGTTTAAGGACATCAAGACCAACAACGCCGCAGAATACGAAGCCCTCATCAATGGACTGGCGGTGCTCACCAACATGGGTGCATCAGACGTCCATATCTACTCTGATTCCCTCCTGGTGGTCCAACAAATACATGAGGCGTTCGAGATCAAGGATGAGGCACTAGCCGTCCTAGCCGGCAGGGTCAAGAGCGCCCTAGCACAGTTAAGCTCCTGGAAGCTCGAGCACGTTCGAAGGGACGACAACCAGCATGCCGATGCGCTCTCCAAGCTGGCAACCGCCATGGATTTCGAGGGCGACCGCCACGTCACGGTTACCAAAGAGGGAGACCTTCCAGGAGAAGTCATGGCAATAGGGGACGCATCCGACTGGCGGACTCCCATATTCCAATACTTGGAACAGGATGTTACTCCACAGCACCCCATTGAGCGGAAAGCACTCAAACGAAAGGCAGTAAGGTACACCATCATTGGCGGGCAACTTTGCAAGAGATCGTTCTCCGGCGCCTACTTGAAGTGTCTCGGCCCAGAAGAAGCGAAGTGGACGCTCCGGGCAATTCACGAAGGAACATGCGCGACTCATGAGGGTCCCAGGTCGCTCGAGAGGACGGTCCTCTTGCAAGGGTACTATTGGCCCACGGTCAAAAGAGATGCTTCAGACATCGTTCGGAAGTGTCATGCGTGTCAAATCCACGCCGCCAAGCATCACCTGCCTAGCTCCGAGCTACAAAGCGTCGTGGGACCCTGGCCGTTCGCTAGGTGGGGTCTCGACCTTCTAGGGCCGTTTCCCACGGCTCCGTTGGGCAGAAAATATTTGGTGGTAGCAGTGGATTACTTCACCAAATGGATAGAGGCCGAACCGTTGGAAACGACCACAAGTGCCCGAGTACAGAAATTCGTGTTCAACAATATCATGATTCGCTTTGGCATCCCACAGTCAATCGTCACCGACCACGGTACACAATTCGACTGCAGGCCGTTCGAAAATTTCTGTGCCAGAAACCGCATCACATGCACAATGGCCTCCGTGGCATATCCACAGACGAACGCCCAAGCTGAAGCATCCAACAAGCTGATCCTACAAGGACTGAAGAGGCGTCTAAAGGACGCCAAAGGGGCATGGGTAGCCGAACTCCCGCATATCTTGTGGGCGCACCGTACGACTCACAAAACCGCTACGGGCGAAACCCCTTTTGCTCTGACATACGGTTCTGAAGCGGTCGCCCCCGAGGAGCTGAATCTTCCCTCCCTTCGTGTTCAAGCATATGACCCGGAGTCTAACCACCAGAAGCTCTTAGAGCAATTGGACATGATCGAGTCCCGCCGAGATGCGGCTCTGCAACGTATCCTCAGCGAAAAGGCAAAAGTGGCTACCTCTTTCAACAAGAAGGTGAAACCACGCCCCCTTGAGGAAGGAGATATGGTGCTCAAAAGAGATTTCCAAAAGAAAGACGAGCACGGAAAGTTGGCCGCTACCTGGGAAGGCCCGTTCCTCATCGGAGAAAAAACAGGTCCCAACACCTTCAGACTCGTCACCATGGAGGGCGACCCCGTCTCCAAAACTTGGAACGGAGTGCATCTAAGGAAGTATTACTCAGAGGCGGTCTAAAGCCCCTCGTATGGCTGATAGGACATTTCAGTGGTGTGGGAAGTCTCCCCCCACTCGCAATCATGTAATAGTCGCCATCTGGTGACTACTTTTGCTCACATCTAATTAGTGGTCAAGGAACACTCCTTCCACTTACAACAGTGTATCGGTCGCTATCAAGTGACCGCCCTTTCCCAAAAGTAATACACTTGCATTTTGAACAACGAGTCAAGAAACAGACACCATCCGGTGACTACTTGAGCAACTTGCGCAAGGAGGCACCACATGGCCTCTAGTTGCATGCCGACAAAACACAAATAGAAGGAATAACAGCTTTTTTGTTAAAAAAGTTCACCTTCCTTGAAGGTAGAACTCCCGAGACAGCCTCCTCACAAGGCGATCCCTAAGGGGAAAGACCGCTATACACACGTCCGCGTGCAAATATATGTAACATAAACCAGAAAATGTTGCCACATAACTCCGCCCCAACGCGGTTTAGCAAAATACGTTTCCCACCAAGGAAAACAAGAATCCACCACAGGCGGTCAAAGTAACATGTTCACACAACGAAAAACGGAAATGCCGTCCAAAAATTGTTCTGACAATAAAGAAAAGACAAGGGGAAATCAAATCCCCGGCGATCCCCCGCTGGTGGCATCACCACCCTGGGCGGTTTCTTCCTCCTCATTTGCTGCTTCTTCTTCTCCTTCTTCTCCTTCCTCTTCTTCGTCACTTGCTTCAGAGTTCACATCTGCATCAGTCCAACCGCCAACCGCATCCCAGACCAGGTTTGCGTCCCAAGCCACATCGGGAGCTTCTTGGCGGAACAGGTGGCGAATGGCGGCCACGACATCGCCAACAATCTTCTTGTACTTGGCTTTATCCAAAGCTTCGAACTCTGCCGACGCCACATAAGCCGGACCCGCCTCAGCACGAACGGCGGCCACCTCCGCTTCATGATTCTCCACCAGGGCGGTCTTCTCCAGCTTAAGATCGGCCAACTCCTTGTTCAAAGACTCTTGTTCCTCCAACAGAGTCTTCTCAATCTCTTTTGATTGTTGGAGCTTCGCTAAAAGTCCATCCCTCTCTTTGAGAACCGCCTGATGCGCTACCTTCTCCGCTGCCAACTCATTTTTCTGCTTCGCCAACTTTTCCTTAAAACCGCGCTCCAGCTCTGACCGCATCTCCGCCTTCAGCGTTGACCGCTCCTCATGAAGGCTCTTCTTCAACTTAGCAATCTCGACGGTGTTCTCGTCCACGGTCTTCGACAGGCGGTCATTCAGCATGATGATCTGCGAGAACCCGATCTGAGCCTGCAAAACGCAATATCGACGTCAGTAGCCAAAACACAACCTATCTAAGGCACCGGCTAAAGGATAATCAACCATACTCACTGAGAAGAAAAATTGGGAAGCAATCCCCGCCAACCGACGGTTGCATCCTTCCGAGGAGGAAGTATACTCCGAAGGCATGACCAGGCGGTCACTGACGGTATGCAGAGCTAGCTCAGCAGCCTCGGTATCAGTAGCCGCCAAAGGAGAGATTTCCACAGACTGCGTCTGGTCAGACTTCTGAGCGGTCTTCCCGCGCTGAACTCCAGGTTTAGCGGGAGAAGCTCCCATCCTTCCACGCTTGGCGGCCGCAGTAGAGACAGGCGGCTCTTGCGGTCTCTTCCCAGAGGCTCTCGTCACGGGAACGGAAACAGAAGTCCCCTCGACCGCCAAACTGGGAGCCACCGTCGGAGCAGTCGGAGGAGCGGGGCGGTCAACAGTCGTATCCAGAGAGGAAGCGGTCTCCGTCCTCGGCTTCACTACCTTCTTCTTTGCTTTCGGGCGATTGGCAGCAGCAAGATCTCGTAGCCCTGCAAAAAGAAAGCATAAGTAAAACGACATGAGAAGGAGGAACACATAAACAATCAGGAAGTTCATCACTAACCATAAAAACCACGAACGTGCTGGTACGCACTCTCCGGACCGCTGTGTCGCACCCGTAATTGAAAACCCTCGACGATGCGGCTCACATGATCCTTCACCGATTGGGGAAACTGGGTGGACGCACACCAAGCGTCCTTGCTACCAACCGCATACCCAGTCAGCGGCTCCGAGTCCCCGTCATACCACTTCCAAGATGGTCGGGCAAAAAAGAACTCCCTATACCACGGCGAATCCAATTTGGGCGTCCCTTTGATAAACCCAACGTAAGCTTCCCGTCTCCCAATCGACCAGCAGTTAGACGAATCATGAATATTGTAAATCATTCGAAAGGCATTAAAAGACGGCTCTTCCTTAAGGCGGTCGCACGCAAGCCGATACATTACCGAATGAAAAATAATGGTCGGAGAAAGACGCCCCAATGTGCAACCAAGCAAATGTAGCGTCTTGGTCAAGATAGGGTCCAAAGGAAACCGCAAACCAAGTTTTACTTGCTCCACATGTATGGGAATCCACCCAACTGGACAAGACCCGGAAAGGCTCTCTTCTGAGGGTGCAGCATACTGCCAATCAGAAGGGAGATTGAGCGACCTCAGACGAAAAAGCACCTGCTCGGGCTTGAAAACCGTCTTGTGCTTCTGACCAATGGCAAACACGGAGGCGGGAACCGGTTGACCGCCCCACATACCATCATGACGAAGCACAGTATACACAGAGTCTTTCGCGGCAATAGGAAGCGGTTCCAATCCTGCGGGCTCCACTATTTCTAACGAGGAAGACGTACTAAGATGCGCCTCCGAGCGCACATCCTCACTGTCGACCGCCTCGTCCTCGTCCAATGACAAACTATCTAAATCTACCCGCCCAAAATCACCCATGTTATCCCCAACCGCGGATGAAGTGGCAATACCCCCAGCTGGTACAGGGCGGATGTTAGCAATAGAATTATCTAAATCTAAATCAACTCCGACAAGACAATCGCGCAATTCAAAACCACTCCCAATGTATAATTCTAGCTCGGATAAATCCCACACGCACTCAGAGGCGGTTCGAGTGGGGGAAGAGCGGGTCATACCTTGGGAAAAAGAGGCGGCTCCACCAGAGGGTCCCGCCTTCTTTCTCAAAGGAGCAGAAGGCGACAAGGGAACCCTCGTAGCGGCCTGATTCTTCTCGGGGACCGCCTCGGAGGTCGCATGCAAAAGGGGGGCCTCGACGGTGGCGGCGGCGGCGTCGCTTCCAGCCGCGGCGGAGGGAGTTCGATCGTCACTCGACATCTTCAATCGTCGTCGGAATAGACACCAAACCCGCCGACCGAAGTTCGACCCAGCAAACGCCGACCAAAGGACGCGATCGCGCGACAATCGAGAAAGAATAGCGAAGTCAGAAGAAAGACGAAGGAGAAATCGAAATGCGAAACACAAAGGAACCAAGGAACCTACCTGGGGAAGCTTGGGTTTATAAAGCCCGACCAAGGGGAGAGCTCGAACTCTGTCGGAGAAGAAGAGAGGAAGAAGACGAGCAGTTTTCCAAAAGGGGAAGCAAAAATGGCGGAAAAAAGCTCCCCCAAGCCATTTAAAGAAGAAGGGTTCCAAAACCGAGGATGACGTTTCGCCTCCTCGCGTCAGAGCGCAACCTTCGAGGTGCAGCGCGTGGCACTCACCCAGGCACTCGAAGAGACGCGCACGCCATAAAACCGCCCCTCAGGCGATCCGACTCCACGCACGCACGACCAGGGGCAAGTGGGCGGTCACGGGCAGGGCGACCCAAACCGCTTAATGATACTAAGGCAATCAGTTAGCCGCGCGAACCTAAAGCCTCTCACGCCTAAGGGGCAAATGTTAGGACAATCATTAAGGCACTTGGGCCTCTGAGCCCATGACCACTAAAAAGGCCCAGTAAAGCAAACAAGCCCAAATCAGAGAAATAGGAGGCGGTCTCTGGGTCGCACCTAATAAGACCGCCTAACGTACAACGGAAACAAAGCAGGACGCCCGACAGAGGATATAGTCAACACTCTGACAACAAGGTACGGATACTGAGTGGAGTACGGATCTGACACGGCATTTATGAGAAGTCAGAGGCGGTCGAGGACCGCCCGACACAGTGTCAGACCGCCCGACATAACGAAGCTTGTCCTCACTCCTGGACCTAACTAGTATAAATACCCAACAACGGATCACATTTAGGGTAACTCCTATCTACCCCATTCTCTCTCTATTTCACTCTACCTACTTCTCTCACTAACTTAGGCATCGGAGGAGGTCCCAGGGCTCCCCTGAGGACCTTTGTTGCAGGACTTCGAAGGTCGCCTCTCATCCTCCCAAGACCGCACGGAGTCATTGAGCTTCACAAACCGCCCGGTACTTTCCAGGCTTAATGAACAATCAAAACAAGAACGGAAGAAACCTGGCCATTTCTCCACCATGAAAAGATTCTGTTCAAAGAATCTTGTCAAAGAATAACAATATCAAACAGATTTCCCTTTCATGCCCCCCCTCTACGTACGTGCAACATTTGTTATTGTTAGTATTCTCACCCTGAAAACAGATTCTTCTTCCCCTTACTACCTACCTACCTAACTTTTTGCCTTTTCTCCACAAACACATTTTATATAAGCTTGTGGTCGGTCGGTTACACAAATACCAGTCACCATACATAGTTTAAAGTAGTGTTCCGATCGATCGACATGTCCAATCTGTAAAGATATTCCCCACTAATCTGGAGGAGATCGAGTATTAAAAGAACTGTTAATGAATTGCATGCAGATGCAGCATATGTAACATCAAAAGCTTCATTGGTCATCATCCATAATCACATTATAAATAAGTTTTGTAGGAAAACTAACATCAATTGGGTCCATAGCTCAGTGGTAGAGCAATTGACTGCAGATCAATAGGTCACCGGTTCGAACCCGGTTGGGCCCTTCCCTTCTTTTTTTTCCTACAGCTTTTCCCCCCTTTCCTTTTACCAGTCTTATGATCTTCTTTTCAACCCTGATTTTGCAGATGTCTTTTTGTTAGTTCATGTAGTTTGAAGGCGATATTTGCACAGTTGAACTGATTCAATTAGGGTACAAAGTTGGACATGGTATAATGATCAATCTACTTATCTATCATCCACCAAACCCAGAACAATTCGCATGGAAGAAGTTTTACCTACTCTGCAACCTAATGGACTTGTCATTTAGTCATCAAACTTCCTCATAACAGCAAATCATTCCAATAGCCAATATGCTTTTCTGAAACAGTAGCATTCATGAGATGAAGAACACTTAATAAAAACCTCCAAAGTCCCGAGGTGATTCACTGGGGGGATGGTGCTGTTTGATCAAGGGGGGTCGCTCCTTCGGGCTAAGGGTGTGCAGTTTGCGCTTATTGATGAACCTCTGGTAGTGGAGTTGCTTGTGCTTCGTGAGGCTATCCTCTGGTGTCTGGAGTATGGCTTGTCTGGTGTTCGGTTTGAGGGGGATGCGAAGGTCATTGTTGACAAGATTAATCAGGCTGATACTTGCGACAGTCATCTGGGGGCTATACTAGAGGAGATTTGCCAGTATATTCGGGCTCATCCAGGGTTTAGTGTACGGTTTGTAGGTCGGGAGAACAATAGGGTAGCTCATTCGGTAGCTAGAAAGGCCCTCTCTTTGTGCCCGTCTGTAAATCGTTCTTTTGATTTCAGGACCTGGCTGTTATCCAGGATGTAACTCTATCTTTGTTTCGATCAATATATCTTATCTTTTGACAAAAAAAAAAAAGATTCATTTGGTTAATAGTCTGGCCACGTTACAAGGAAGAAAGGAAGGTATCGGGTGGCCTTGTTGGGCTTGGGAGAGACAAATGAAGCTGGTAACTCAGCCCATTACACGTCCCAATGGACTCTAAATATGTAGGCCATTACCAGTCCAGAATGAAGCCCAACCAAACCAGGATTGGGCAGAACACCACATTTCTTAATCCAAAAACCCTTCTTTAATCATATCTCTGATCATCTGTCTATAAATTTCTCCACCAAAATGCTAAACACTCCCAATTGTTTATTAGCTTTCGCCTTAATTACTACATATATGTCTGCAGACAAAGACCAATGATGATACAATATCAGTTCTATGTCTGCAGCTATGTACACATTACCAAACCAATAATAACACAGCCCCAAAAAAACCCCAATCAATTAATCGACAGTTCAATCAGTCTACTCCATGTGAGGGCAAGTTATGGAGACAAACGTTCACCCTAGGCGTCTCACATTTCACAGTCACAACCACATCATCCTCACGTTTGTACTCCTTGAAACAAGCCACCCTCCCCAGCTCCTCCACTTCCTCCATCACGCTGTCCAGCCGCGCCACCGTCTCCACCAGCAGCGACGCGAACGCCGCGAAAGGCAGCGCCTCGCAGAACTCCAGGCTGCACGTCAGCATCGCGATCTTGCTCAGCTGCGGCCTCAGCACCTTCCTCTCGCCGGATTCCTTCTTGCTCCTCGTCCTCTTCCACTCCCTCAGCGCCGACGTGTCCGTCTTCGCACTCGAAAGTGCCACTCCTCCTCCTCCTGCCTCATCGCGCTCTTTCTGCTGGCGCGCCTGTGCAGCAGCCACGGCCAGCATGTTGCTGGCCTGGCTGCCGTTGGAGCCCAGGAAGAGTCTGGGCTGGGACTTGAACGCCTTGTTCAAGTCCTGCAGGGCGTCGTGGAGGTGGTCCGAGAGCAGTTCGGGCGAGCAGTGCCGCCTGCTCTCGATGCTGGTGGCGAGCTCTATCAGCACTCTCGACACCTCGTTTGCCAGCCTGACGCACGGGTCCTTGAACAGGGCTCTGCAAGATTTTGGCGCCTGGAGCAGGGAAAAAGAATTACTTACATTAATTAACTATTGATAACTTTTCATAACCAGTTTATCCCAATAATTCGAGTTGTTGGGAGAGATTCAATCGTGTATCATATATACCACACACTAACACGCACGCCCCCTCAAACGAAAGTCACTCACAAGGGCTTGAAGTTTGCACAAGTCTGAAGACAAGAATATCATGTGCCCTCAAACGAAAGCCACTCACAAGGGTTTGAAGTTTGCACAAGTCTGAAGACAAGAATACCATGTGCTTAACAAATGGGGGTCACCGGTAATCGAACACAAGACCTCTCGGTTACAGAAGACTCTGATACCATGTCAAGAACCCGTTGGTCCCAATAACTCGAGTTGTTGGATCTACCGGTTCTCGACAATAACATGTATCATTAATTAGTTGTTAATACGTTACACACATTTGCAGCTAATTAATTTACCTGGATTTCAGTCTGTAAGCATCCGTGGAGCGCTACAACCGTGTAGCTGAAGCGACGAAGAGCCGCTCCGACTTTGACATACTGCTGCCACGGGTACCGACAATGCCTGGAATGCCTCGGCTCCCAGCTAGCGTACAACGCCAGAGTCTCATCAGTCGATTTAGAGTCCAAAACCGCCTTGTAACCTTTGTAGATCGGGTCTTCGTCACATGATTTCTCCTCATCGTCGCTCTCTTCTCTAGCCTCTGTCACAGCTTCATCACTGAAGTACTCATTCACGCAAACTGCAGAACAAACAGCCACACAAACTTAGGTGAAACAAATTCGTCCTAATTCGTTAATTATTAGGCGAGAAATGATTCGTCACGTTACGTTATGTTATGTTACCTTCGATGGAATTGGCGAGGCCTTGAAGCTTGTTGACGGTGGAGTTGTGGAGATCCTGCCCCGACCAAATTGGGAACACCAACAAGCTCATGAACAGGCAGATCCCGCATCCGATCGCGATCGTGACGAACCGCTCGTGGGCGATCCTCATGACGTTGCTGACTCGGAAGCTGGAGACGGTGATGAGATTGAAGGTGAGGAGGAAGATGACGACCCCGTAGTCGTAGTTCTTCTTCACGTACGGCAAGAACCTCAGGTAAGTCGCCGCCGCCCCTGTTTTTTTTTCGGGATGTTCAATAACGACAAAATCAACCAATTGCGCTATTCATAATAAGAGTCGGTTGGAAAGTTCGTTTTATCGACCGGTCGATTATTTGCCTACTCAAAACTTTCAGTACTTTGTGGTTATCTACTTTCAAACTTAATAACAAAGAAACAGAGGATTGAGATGGAAAAGCTGCAGAATACCAATAATGAAGACCGCGCAGCCGATGAAGATGGCGCGGCCGACTTGCCCTGTTGCCTCGGCGATGAACTCGATTAGAAACGCTAACGAACCGGCCAAAATCGTGCCTAATCCCCTGTTCAGTCCCTTGCACAGAGTCGCCCCTGTTTTTCAAAAATTCGTGGTGAGGGAAAAAAAACCCGCCGGAGTAATTACTTCTGATGAGTGTTAACGGAAAGGGGGTTTGGGTGGGGATTTGAGTTTTACCGGCGGTGAACTCGAGGACGACGACGACGGTCATGACGGCCCAAATGGCGTTCTGGCCGATCCCTTCGAACAGGGGCTCGAGGAGGTAGAGCATGGAGACCAGAGTGAGGGCTAATCCGACTTTGACGGCGTGAATCGCTCGCCGGGGATCGTCCTTGCCGACTCTCCACATTTTCCGGCACGCCAGGGCGGGAGAGCGCTTGGCCTTCTCCCACGCGACGCCGGCCTTCTTCCTCCACGTCTCCATCATTTTTTATTTTTTTACTCTGTTTCCGGCGGAGAGATTAGAATAATGAAAAAACAGAGAGATAGGTGGCGAGAGACGGAGCTGAGTGTGATCAGATCACTAAATTGCGGGCTCTGGAGGTTTCTGTTGAGCGGCTAGATTATATATAGGGAAGGAAGGATGGGAGCTGTTGTTGGGAAGGAAAGCTGCAGTCACATGCAATTCGCCGCTTTCCCTTCTGCCTTTTTAATATGTAGTTTTTTCCTATATTTGTTGATTGTTGAGTGAGTTGTTGTTTATAGTTAGTGTAAGTGAATATTAAAGAAGTCGGGGGGAAAAATGGTCAGGTAGGTGACGGAGTCTATGCTGCGGCGGCCGGAGGATTGCTTGGAGGCTGCTTCCGATGAGGGGAATTCACTTCTGTCGCCGTCTGTCAGTTTGGCCAGTGTAAGAGAAAAAAAAGAAACTACAATCGTATACCGAGGCTTAGATCTGGCATCTCGTTAAGATTGAGGTGAGTAGTTACCAATCCATCTTACACAATCACGTCGAATCAGTTCATCGAGAAATGTAAATTCTATTGTGTTGTAATTTTACGAATTCTCTGAAAATTTTCAATTTCATCGGGTTCGAATCGAAGCAAGTAGTATTTTTATTGTGCTTCTTGTATCATTATTTTATTTTCTTTTTTCGTTTTGTATTTTATCGAGTCCGTTCTAGATTCAGTGTACTTTTGAACCAAATGTCATCGTGTCCGCTTCGAGAAACCCTGACGTAGGCTTTCTAATTATAGTCGGTCGGGGTGGCGTGCAATTCTACAGTTATATACAATGTGGACTTGTACCATATTCACAAGTAGTATTGTCCACAAGTAATGGAAGGATCACTATAGTTGGAAGTTGATGAATTTCTTATAATTAGGGTTGTAACTTTTAAGCACATGATAAGTTGGTTGTTAGGGTTACAGACCAACTTTCTTCAATTAGTTGTTTATGAGATGTTTAGTGATTAGTGGGAATGTATCATAGATTCATAATCTCCATAATGGGGGATGTTCAATAATCAACCTCACTTATATGGCCCTATTTGGAGCTTAATTACTTGGTAGAACTCAATTATTATACTAAAAAATTGTTGATGGTACTTTAGAACTGTATAATTGAACTTGAATGAGATGGAGGGTAAGTGCATGCATAGACAAATACAATAATGACATCCCAAATGGAACAGAGAATTGGGATATTAATTAATCCCACTTCTGTAATTATCAAGCTTGCTTGCTAATATGGACAATTAGCTATTATGATAACAACCCCTACGGATCCTTGTTTGTTAAATAGATTACCCCAAAAAGAACCCTACAAGTTTAGGGACAATGCGATCGATCGGTTAATTCATTTATTTAGGAGGAAAAAACAGAGAAGAAATATGAAAAAGGAAAGCCGTATGATTTGATGATAAATGTAGCTGGACATAATTGGGGAGCAATGATTTATATGATTCAAGACCAACTCATTTCGTGCTCATCTATTGCTGTTCCATAATTTTAGGTGGGTTTATTGGTGGATAGCTTCTATATTATTTCTCAGTTATTTATTTCTATTAATTCGAGTAGTCGGATTAGTAGAAAAATAACTAACTGATAATTTTTTTGAAATAATCGCAAGTTATTTTGGTTTTTTACAAACTTACAAAATTAATTGATGGGTAGTTTTCAAAATCATGTTTGATGGGCGGGCCGAGGGTCAAACAGTGACGGCTCTTCCGAAAATTCGAATTATCGTCGGGATGAATAATTGTCAACTTAAAAAAACAAACGATAATCAAAATGATAAATATTTTATGAGTAAATTGATTTTTCCGTAGTGGAGCTAGCTAGTAATGATTGTTAATTGTTATTTTCTAAAGATCTTGTAACTTCGAAGGGTAAAGAAAATACCTACAACCATTGTGAACAAATGTTTGGTCTTATAGTTTTATCGTTGGTCTTCAACTTGAAGGTCTCAGATCCGAATCGTTTAAATAGAACCTAAGGGCAAAAATTAAATATATATCACCATGAAAATTACATAACACTACTAGTAGAAGTTATACCAACTATGTGAGAAGGAAATTAGGTTACCAAAGGGTAGAGAAAAATATCATAGAGGGTGCACCGTCACTTTGACATATATAAGATCATGAGAAGAGGGAGAGGTCATATTTGATATTTGTCAACCTTTTGTTGCCACCTTTTATTTATGTAAGGTTGCAAAGCTTGTAGAATTTAAAGAGCCAAGCATGCAACCCATCTTCCCCTCACCTATCAATTTCACTATGCTCACGAGAATGGAGACAAAAGAAACGCAAAGCAAAAAATTTCCCCAATAGGATAGGAATGACCAATTCGAAATTTGTGTTTGCTAGCTAGGGTGTTGCTTATTCTGATAAAATACGTATTCTTTATAGATGGATGCAATACATACAAGATATAAAATACATGTATTTGATATGACAATGATGAAGTTATATCAAATCACGATTACTAGCACATATATCCCACATCATCAACTAGCGGCGACCAATATGATGTGTATCATTCTACTTGCTTCGTTCACCACGTTGCATTAGACTTCAACACAACTCCATACATGTTAATCCTTCAGTAAAACCATTCAGGCTCTCGCTATAGAAAATACTTAATAGAAATCTTGAGTGTCGAAAGCTCAAATCTCTAAACACGTTTGTTTCTAATGGGTAATACTCGATCGATCTCGGCATCTCGCATGCACACATTAGCTTTCACACTTTTCTTGTTATTGTGACCTATGAGTTGATGATTATGACCCAAATAATTAGATATATCACGGGTGATCAAGTGCATACCAATTGCTGCTGCTGCTGCTGTTCTCATCAATAGCTGTTGTGAATTGTGATGGTTCTTCTTCTCCTCTTCTTCTTTAGTTCTTTTTATGGCAAAAGTATTTGACTACTAGGGAGGGAATTTAGTGTGCTCGTGTGCATGCTCTAGTCCCCCCCAATGTGAAGCCACAATGATGCCATTTGGCACCCATACAAACCGTCCAAAACAACCCAAACACAACCACCACAACCCCCCATGATTTTTGTTGCACATCTTCAAACTTACCATCTACCTACTCTTTCATTTATGTCCATCTCAAGTTCAAAGGTTACATGTGCAAGAGTTGCAAATGAGGCAAGTTGTTTATGAGCGTTTGAGTTCAGGAAAAGGTTGTTCGACGCTCGTCTTGTTTACTGACGAGCGGAGTGTGAGCTATGTCTTGCTCAGCTTGCAATGTTATAATGAGTTAGCTTGATTCGGTGTCTTGTTAAACTCAACTCCCGAGCTGACTCTCTTTGAGCTCATGAGCTGCCTCATAGAATCACAGTGTGGTTGGCTAGCCAGCTCGACTAGCCGGCTTATGATCGAATCGATATATAACTTATTGAGTAGCCTTGTTGATAATTCATAGGTTTTATATTTATATATCTCATGTTTAATACCTTGCGCAAAGGTGAGCACATATGTAGTATGTATCATTTATAATATAAAAGAGATTGTTAAGATGCTATTAAATAGCATGATATTAACAGTTACAATTTACATACTAAAAAACATAATATGTGAGGTCGAGTCGAGCTCGCAAGCTTACTGATGAGTCGCTAGTTCGAGTAGACCTGGTGAGTTCATTAATGAGTCGAGCTCATGTTGAACTTGAATCAAATACAAACCAAATTTCAATAAACAAGTCGAGTTCAAACTCCACTCATTTATTAACGAGCTAGCCACATAGACAATTTAGAACATCCAGAGACAACATGCTTTATTCTAATGCTTGATTAAGTACTTGGCTAACTTAACAAGATGGTGACGGAGCTAGTACCGATTAGGAATGACAATGGGATGAGGTTGAGGTGGATACTTAATATCAATATTCACTCATAATATTGGATATTTTGCCTCGGAACACATGTCGGAACAAGTCGGTTCTTTGGGTAAATTGCAAGTTTGGTCACTAGAATTACTAAAAAAATTCACGTTTGCCACTAAATTAATTTATTCCATTTATGGTCACCAAAATTAGTTTAACAGTTCAAGTTTGGTCACTCTCTGTTAGTTTCCGTTAACTTTATCTGACGTGGCGGTCAACTTTCAAAGTTGACCGTTAAATAAGTGACATGACAATTGTAGAATTCAGTTAGACACATTGAATAAAATAAACCTGACCAATTATTCTATAAAGTTTAGTTAGACAAATAAGTCGAGAACAAGACGGATAAAGAATAAAGCAGCGCAGAAGGACTCATGCCTGCCATGTTCAATAGCCGCCCAAAACAAGTATAGTACATGTAAATTAGTTAGTGTTGGGAGTGTTACTAAATACTCGCCGCACAGACTAAATAGTTTTCGCACCCAATCGACGACGCACAACGCTCGATACTCGCTACAGGTATATAAGGGCTCGAAGCCTTCCAAGGAAATGGGCTTCTTCTTCTCTCCCTTCACTTTTCACTTTTGGCTATCTCTCTACACTTTATCTCTCTACATTATTCTCTCAACTTGGCTAAACATAAACTAACTTGATAGTTGGAGTTTAATCCATAGGCATCCCCGACTTTCCACAGGTTCTTTCCCTCCCAACGAGATTAGACGAACAGACGTTGAGTCAACCCACACAATAAATCATTATTGTTCCTAGATGGTACGAACAGTTAGCTAGAAATTGAAATCTCTGGTGCCTATCAGACAAACCATCAGCAACATCTCAGGAAAGGGTTTTCTTTTCTCCCTTTCTTTCATGCTACAAGGAAGAGCCTGAATCGAGCATGTTTGTTATTTACATACTTCCCCTCATATATTGTGCTGTAAAAACACCAGCAGCATCTAATAAAACACAAATGTCTGTAAAAAAAAACACATCAATAAGTAATCAGATGTCCTGGGACAACATCAAACCCATTTTTCCAGCTATGGGAAGCTTAAATAACCTCGTCCAGTTCTTCCTTATTATCCCCATTCTTTATTATTATTATGGTGACTATTTATCTATATAACTGATCAACTATGAACTTGCTCCAAACACACGAATCCTTTGCTCAATCGTCACGCGGCAGCAAGGACAAGTAGCCCTCCCACCCTTCTTCCCGTAGCTATCGCTGCATCCAGCACACATAACCTGGTGAGCACACGGTAAGAACACCACAGAGACCTCGTCTTTCATGCAGATCATGCATTCTCGATCAGAGCTGCCGCCCTTTTGAGAAGAATCCTCGAGCTTCTCCAGCTCGTGAAGCAGCTTGGCAATGGTTTTTTGTTCTCCCTGGGGCCTGATCTTCTCGGCAAGGGGCTTTCCCGACGGTAGAGTGTCATTGGGTTCCACGGACGATGATTTCAGACGTGAGAGTTCCTGCTCGAGTCGTTGGAGGTCGTCCTTGTGGCGCTGGAAGTCGATCTCGATCTTGAGACGGAGGGCCTCGAGCTTCCTTTTGTTGTTGGCCTCTGCAGCTTCCTTGGAGCGTCTCTCCTCCTCCACCTGTGATAAAGCTTGCTCTTTTGCCTTCACTTCCTGGCGCCACTTCACCTGTAATCGGAATAATACATAATTGGTACCCTGGAATGTTCTAAGTTCATAAGGAAGAACAGCACAAGGTAATTACTATTGTGCTTCACCAGCAATGTCTAACAAGTACATGGAAACCCCAGAAAGAAAATAAGGTCAGTGACTTAGTGGCAAGAAACCATATACCACAGAAACTCACTCCCAAAAATGAAAAGTTTGTTGTTGTATCAAAGTAGAAGTAAGCCATCACAACTAGTGAATCAAGATGTTCTCTACCAGTCACATAAACAGCCAGCATTCACCTTGCTGCATTATTCATCTCACAGAGTAATCTCACCAAAGCAACGCAAGAACTCTTGATTTATTTTTGGTGATAAATTCATTTTTTTTCCATTCGCGACAGAACTGTTGTCATTCCTAATCGCATGCACAATAGATGCTGTACTTAAGAGCAGGTCTTTACATAACTTCACATGTCAACGCAACAAAGATTCTACAGCATATGCTAATCTTCCAAACCCAAGCAGCAAACACTTATGGAAAAAGCAGCCATGCATACTTTGATAACCAAAGTCAGGACAACATATTCACTAAACATTAACTAACTACTGAGCAGATAGGGTCTGGGGATAAAGGGGGAATACGTGAAAGAAGATGATAGCGAAAACAAAGAAAGAAGTACATGGAATTGTCCAATATACACTGTTCGCAATTTCTGCATTTGAATCACAAGATATTAGCCAGCTCTACTTGAACATGCAAAATGCCTTGCAAATGCAGAGTAAGTTTTAACCTGGCAACTGGGCTTGATAATACGACATGCCTCAACAAACCAACTTGTCTCCAGCATATCCAGCCTAAAAAAACTAAAAGAAGCCTAGTGAATCAAGACCTCATTTACATCACTTACTCGCCAACTTCTATCAAGTTAAATTCATAACCTAGTTATATATGAGTAGGTTCAAGTAATACCAAAGATTTAAAAGACATGAACTGATACAGCCTAGTATCTGATTTGACACTTCAATCTAGACAAATGCACACACACACAGGAAATGTACCATATATGTACACTCATAAAACACAAGATAGACAGTAATTAACAAACCTCAGCATCTTTCTGTGCCTGTTCAACCAAACTTAGACACCTTTGCAACTCCTTGATCTTCTCTTTCTCGTCAGAAATCTCATCCTGCAGCTTGGCTTTCTGTTTCTCCCAAGCCAACAGCCTCTTCAGACACTTCTTCTCCCTCTTTGCAGCTTCCAAACACGTCGTCACAGACTCAGAAGCACTTAACTTAGAAGCCTCCATCTCAGCTCTTATCTCTGCATTCTCAGTTTCGAGCCGCCTCACAGCTGCATTTGCCCTGTCAACTTGACCGCTGGCCTTCCTCAAGGCATTCTCCATCTCCGACAATCTCTTCATTGTCGAGTCCTCAAGTGTTTGTTTCCCTTTCTTCAACCGCTGGTTCTCCTCCTTCTCCATCCTCAGCATTTTAAGCTCAGTCAAATCATTACTCAGCTTTCTAGCAGCTTGCATCGCCTTCTGATGTGCCCACTCCTTTCGATCTTTTACTTGCTTCTCCAGATCCTTAATCTGATGAAGTAGAGCCACTATCATATCGTCCTTCTGCTCATCTGCTGGAAGCTCCAAACTCTCATCAAGATTCAGATCACGAAACTTACTCAACACCGAGCTTACTTCATCTTGGCTTTTCAAGCTCTTTGACTCCTCTTCACCCTTAACAACTGCAACATCACCTCCATTGTCGACTGGGACGACGTGTAGAGCTGGCAAACCACTCACAGAATCCTGAGATTGAGGTTGCATTTGAGGCTGCCCGTCTATCTGTTTTGAACTGGCCCTAAAACCTGCAGCAAACATTGCGACATTCCTCTTCAGCAAAGACTTCATTGAAGGTGAAAGATTGAATCTTTTGGGACATTCTATATCTCTCTGCAACGTCATTTCACCACTATATGAGAAAAAACCAAATTCAGGCCCTCCACCTCCTCCTCCTCCTCCATTTCGAAACCCCCACCCACCATGAAACCTACATAGTGCCGGTGCCACCACACCACTATCCAAGCTACTCTGCTGCCCCGCACCCGCATTGTCATTCTCTGGTAAATTAGGCACGGGAACTTCAATAGTATTGGCTCTACCCACATGAAGCTCACTCATCAACAAACACCACATAGCATCGCCTTTACTCAAATGCGGCCTAACTTGTTGTAGCAAACAAATCATACCAGCAAGGGAATACTCTTCCAGTTGCCTCAAATCATTGAAAACAGGCTCGGAATCTTCCGAACTTCCATTACTGCTACCATTACTCCCGCTCCCTCCACCGCCACCACTTCCACTAGAGTTGCTATTCAAATAAGCCAGCGAGTTGTGCAATATATTGGTGACTACATCCATCCCACCATAGCAATGCCCATTACGCAGAACCGCTTTCATAGCAGTCTCCTCATTGTAACCCATCGTAGAAAGCTTGGAAATGGCCTCCTTATACAGAAACTCCAGCTGCTTCAACAGAATCTCCTCCAATTGGTCCTCGGTGCAGTATCCCCATCCATTGTTGTTGCTCTCGTCATCGTCGCTGTTCTGGGTCAGATCTTGGAGACCCATATGATAAGCCGCCAAGGGTTTGAGACCCGATTCGAGTAAGGACTTGGAGAGCGAAGATGCGTAACAGCAAGGATCCATTTCGGGCTTCGTCGTCGTCGTCGTTGTCGACGATCGAGCTCGGCGGTTGGCTCTAGTGTGCTTATCTCTCACAGTGCAACCCATTTTCGTATACACTTAATTCGATTAATTTGATCCGAAAACAATGGATGATCGCAGAAAGTTTTTCTATGGGATTATGAAAGATCAACAAACGAAATAGAGGAAAGCGAGAAAGGGAAAACGAGAGAGAAGAAACATAGAGGTACTTACGCAGATTCCGATTGGAATGGTTCACTGTGAGTGCTGATAATAATTTACAGAAAGGGGAATGGCGATAAAGGGAGGAATTTTTGGGAAGAGGGGATTTTGGAGAAGACGAACAAAGGAGCGCGCAGCAGGCAGCATCTGCTGTATTATATATATATGGCTCACGAGTGGACAGTACGGATGGAGATTACAAGCGGGTCGGGTCGGGTCGGGGCATTTGGTGAACAAATTCAGGGCAAGTAGGTTGGGGCGGGTCATTAGGAGAACGGTTAAGGGAGTTATGAGTTAGGATGGGTTGGATCCTTTTGGGTGATTGGATGATTAGGGATGGATTTGCCTAATGAATACGAATCCACTCTTCACTCTTGTCACTCTTCTACAAGTTTGTTAACTCGGTTGAACCTGTTGACTCGGTCGAGCAAATGGGTTGAGGATTAATAATTCAATCGTTTTAGTCTGATTTAATTCGGATATATCGAAAAAGTTTTAATATTGTTCATACATATATAGATTATATTAATTTTCATCTAACATCTGAGTAATGACATATAACATTACACCAAACTAACAGGCAAAGGAAAAAAACGGAAAAAGTGCAATTCGCAAACCAAAAGTAAAAACCACGCCATGTGACCTCCAACCAGAAATCGTTAACGTGGGTTGACCTACCTAGATTCATAGAGTTTTGACCATGTTAATACATATTTGACTATTCCGAATGATCCATTAAAAGGATGTGTGATGCTCGCTTTCCTCATCTGTCCAGGTTAATCTGGGTAGACCCTCAGGCCACAGGTCGACCTGCACAACCTTACTCCTCTATAAGGATTTATTTGTCGTTCTTTTTCAAGCTTACTGTTTTCATGGTTATGCGTTTAATTTAAAGGTTGCATTGGCTAGAAAGTAGTCTAATTCCGGGATAATGCACACTTACCTCTCAATTATGAGTTTTTCTTTTTCATGATAAGGGTGATATAGGTTTTTTTGTGTGATTAAGGTACTACTTAAGGGATTCGAACATGGGACTTCCAGGTTCTAGGCTAGTGGTACTACCACTAGACCAAGCCCTTATTCTCAATTATGAGTTTTTCACCAGCAAGTTATCAAGATAGATAACAAATTAACTCTCATGAAATCACTTCGAAAGTGTTAAGATTTGAAACACATAATAGAGTATAATTAGACTGAAAGAGATGAACTAGAAGGAAACAAAATTAAGTTAATAACCTAAGTGATAAATCCTACGCGGAAGAAAACAAGACACACGATTTTACGTGGTATCTTCGTTCTTGACTGAACGAGACTAATCCACAGAAGAGCACAACCTCTCCAGACTTCTCTTATTGATATGTTGATCTAGGGCACACAGCCGCATTTACATATAAATAACCCTTTGCAACTTTCATGTAGGGTTATACGTGAACACATAGGATTTGACTAACTTGTAGAATAAGCTATTAATCTCCTACTACAACTTTCATAAGGAAAACATAAATGAGCCACAGGTAACTCTTGGCCCAAAACCTCCTCATCTGTCTTCTCTCGATCCAATACGCCCCCGCAAGCTGAACTGTGGAGATCACGAATGTTCAGCTCGGATAGAAGAAAACGAAAGCGATCCGCACCAAGACCTTTGGTGAACAGGTCGGCAAGCTGAAGACATGAAATGAGCTTGAGGGGTAAGATATCCCCGAGAAAATGCGTTCACAGACGAAGTAGAAATCCATCTCGACATGCTTGGTTCGTTCGTGAAAGACTGGATTAACAACAATGTGACGGGCTGTCTGGTTATCGCAGTAGAGGGGTGTAGGACCAGACCGAGGAACGCCAAACTCACTTAGTAACCAACGTAACCAGAGAAGCTCACTGAATGTACTCGCCATGGCACGATACTCGGCCTCAGCTGATGACCGAGCCACCACCTTTTGCTGCTTGGTGCACCAGGAGGCAGGGGCCGAACCCAAAGAAATGAAGAAGCCCGAGGTAGACCTCCGCGTCGTTTGACATCAGCCCCAGTCTACATCGCAATAAGCAACAAAATTTAGGTTGTTGGTGGCTTGAAAATAGAGATTCTGGCCATGAGAGTTCTTCAAGTACCAGATAATGCGCATGGCAGCATACATGTGAGTTTGTGTCGGTGCGTAAACGAAGCGATTCAATATATTCATGCCATATGTGATGTCAGGACGTGAAACAGTGAGATATAGAAGATGACCCACCAGACGACAATATGCAACACTATCAATGAGAGGACTGGAGTCGGGTTTAGTCAATTGATGGTTCTGCTCAATGGGAAAGGCACTGGGACGAGCACCAAGAACATGAGCCTCCTCTAGGATGTTGAGCACATACTTCCCCTGACTAAGGAATATGCCATTCGGCGAGCGAGCAACTTCCAGACCGAGAAAGTATTTCATCGTACCCAAACCCTTAATACTGAACGGTGGTGAAGAAACTCCTTGACGCGAGTAATGAATGAGAGATCATTACCTGCTAGAAGAACATCATCGACGTAGATAAGTGCCACTACAAACGTAGCACCAACTCATACAGATATCAGTAAATTTCTGGTACCAGTCCCGAGAGGCCTGCTTCAAACTATAGATATCCCATCCCAATTCTTCCCTCCTCTCTCCATTGTCTTTTCCCTTTCTTTGTACGTGCCTTTGTCTCTGCTAGTAAATCAGACAAATTACTCTTCCTTCTTGTCCTCAATCTTATTCCAAATTTGTCTCCTTCGTCGCCAACATCGTGGAAGCTTGCCCGAAATTGATTGTAACCCTACTATGACTATCAATCGAAAGCGCCGCAAATCAGGCCACCAGAGCTCTTTCTCTCTGCTTATTTCTCCTCTTACGACCTCTCCATTTGTCATACCGGGGACAAGAATGAGTCTTCGAGTTCTGCTTCTTCTTCGGGGTTGGGTTTGGATTCTCTTGAACCTGGGTTGCATGGATGTGGAATTGGGTTTGCATTCTCTACTTCTTGAATCGACGATTCCTTCTCACGCAATCGGAGATCACGTCACCCTCTGCCAGCAATTTTCCATGGAGCGGAGGCCTCTTTTCCGATTTTCCTTTTTGCCTAACCTTATCTTTGGACTTCTAAGTTGAACATTTGAATTGTTATCTTGGTGTAATGTTATTACTCATATGTTATATGAGATTTTATATAATTTATAAATGTATCAACAATATAATGACTTTTTCATAAATTAGAGCAAAACCGGAAAAGACCGGTCGAATCATTAACCGTAACCTACTTAATCGACCGGACCAACGGACTAAAGTGAATTGACAACCTTACTAACATATTTTTTACTATTGAATCGTTGACCGCACTTTTCATAAGTGACCGTTGCACAACCTAAACATAAACTTTAGCATGTGCTAAAAAAGACAAATTTTCTCAATTGCAAAACACACTACGAATCTTATTAATAGAATTCAGCATATATATATTGGACACATTTTGAGATAACAATAGATAAATGTATATATAGATGGACCATTAGCTTTACAATCTACAAATACAAAGAAACAAAAATAAGAAGAAATGACTTTTCGTATACTCAAAACTCTACGGTCTACATCTAAATCTAATAATCACGTTACTACCGTTGTATCGTTATACCAAAAACCTCTAATAGGCGCGTACTCGAGCTTTTATTAACGCGTAATCAGTAATCTTTGAACTCTTATAATTCCCTATTGCCACTCTTGTTGAGTTTGGTTGCAATATTTATATTTTTATACTAGCTTTATGCACCCGTTGGACGGCAAATTTTGATTGGTTATTATATTTTTCGTCCTAGTATTATAATTTTATTTAGGGTTAATACCTTAGTTTGGCCCGAACTATATACAAACTTTCTACTTTGGCCCGAATTATTGAATATTGCTACTATGGCCTGAACTATGTAGCAAACTTCCTCATTTGGCCTGGAGGCGCGTTTGACCGTCAAAACAGACGGTCAACCAAGTTGACCGTTAGTCAATATACACATCAGCTGCCACGTATACATTAAAAATTATTTTTTTTTACAAAAAATAAAAAATAAATTAATAACTCTAAAAAAAAAGGAACGGAAAAAAAAATAAAAAAAAAAACCCACAGCCACCCATCCGAAAAGGAAAGAGTTCACCCACCGGAATCACCTGCGTATATATATATATATATATATATAAGTAGACGGAAACAGAGTGAACCTCACATTACGAATTCCACGAAGAAATTGGCAAGCTTTTGGGGCGTAGAAGAATCCCCAAATAGGCAAAAAGCGAGCGAGAGAACTCGCGAGCTTTTCTTCGCCTCCTCGATTTCAATCGTCCTTGGAGTAAGCAATGTCGCCGTTATGGAAGCAAACAAGCCTCCTCCGCCGCGGCCGGGGCATTCTCGGAGACCAGTCCGTCCACCCCGCGCCAGAAAAATCGCGACTGCTCGGCGACGGCGGCGAGAAGGAGGCTAGCGTCGAGAAGGAAGACAAAGCGGCTGCGGCATTCGATTCGCGTCGTCGCAGCGGCGGAGGCGTTCGATCGATGTTAAAGAAGCTGCTGCTAATAGGCGGCGGTAGGGAGAAGAAGGGAGCGCATCTGGCGGTGTACATCGGCGAGGAATTGCGGCGGTTCGACATCCCGATCGAGTACTTCCGTCACGAAGGGTTCGCGAGGCTGCTGCTGGAGTGCCGGGACGCGGACGCTCTGGATTTCAACATCAACCTGCCGATCGAGATCGAGTCGTGCTCGGTGGAGAGGTTTCACCGGATTTGGAGAGGCGCCGTCGAGGAGGAGGCCGACGCGCTCCGTCGTCGGCGGTGGCTGTGGGTTTTTTTTATTATTTTCCGTTCCTTTTTTTTTAGAGTTATTAATTTATTTTTTTTTTTGTAAAAAAAAATATAATTTTTAATGTATACGTGGCAGCTGATGTGTATATTGACTAACGGTCAACTTGGTTGACCGTCTGTTTTGACGGTCAAACGCGCCTCCAGGCCAAATGAGGAAGTTTGCTACATAGTTCAGGCCATAGTAGCAATATTCAATAATTCGGGCCAAAGTAGAAAGTATGTGTATAGTTCGGGCCAAACTAAGGTATTAACCCTTTTATTTATGATTCATTATGTTAAACTATTATACATTGAATTGTTAATCTTACTTACCAAATTTCATATATTGTTTCACATTTTTATATCTTTCATTTATTTATGAAAATTTAATTTTATTAAATGAGCTCTCCATAGTACTTTCTTTATTGATTTATAATTATGTATCGAATCCACCATTTAAGATATAAACTAAGAGATTATTAATTTTTTAGCACACAAAGTGACAAAGAAGTTAAAATTTTGAAGGACACAAAAGAAGAAGTTAAAATTTGCAAATATAAACTAAGAGCTTTCATTTTCTCACCCTTCTCGTACGTTGGTATATGATAATAGAGAATATCGCGATCTAGATCCCACAAATATCGGGCAGTATCAGTTACTCGTGTAATTTTGGAAGAATGAGAAACCACATTGGCATCTGTTAGAGATAGATTATGAATAATCTTTTATTCATAATCTATCTCTAACAACATCCACATCATCAATCTTCCGCTTATTCGTTTAATTTACCTTGAAAATATTCTAGCAAAACCAACCACAAATAAAACTATTGTTTGTCACTAATTTATTAAAACTATGTTTTCAGTAAACTAAACTGCATATAATCATAATTTATATTTTGTAGAGAGCTACATAACCCTGCCAAAAGGATCATGTTTTTCTACCTAATAACAACATAGATGAATAGTAAAAGTTGTATGCTTCAATAAAACTCAAGTCATTATATCTTGCAGAGTCCCCATTGTGAATCAGAATGATGCATCAATTCAAATAGTAGTTGTTATGAAAACAATCAGGCCAAAAGCAAGCTTTAGTTAGGGATTCAATTAGGCAAAATCACTCTAAGGAAACAAACCAATGTCATTACAAACAGCTAGAAATTGGGGAAAACATCAAAATTTACTACCATTTTATTTCTTCTTCGCGCCCTTTATAAAACCCCAAATATGTTCCCTCCAATTTACTTGATCAGATCATCGTCATATAGCTAGCTAGTAGCATGTCACTCATGAACATAATAAACATAATGAACAACCCTCACAACTCTGCTTTCCATTTTAACATCCAAGGAATCGAGTTGCAATAGGCCTTCAAGGAAAACGATCAATTATTCAACCAAAGGAGATATGCTTCAAGTCCAAGCAACAAACCCTTTAAATTATATGTTACATGTTTACATCAAAGTATACAGGATAACATAGAACCATACCGGAATAACGAAGAAGAAATACAACCATTGAATCGGAAAGGGAAATTTACTATCCAGTCGCCGTAATTTGGAAAAAATTAAGAAAAGAATGGGAAGAAGACTATAACTCGGCCAGTCAACCGCTAGCAATCAGATATCTCCGAGGAAGAAAGATCAATTGCTCACTGCGGATCAAAAGGGAAGAGGGAGAAATGATAGGCTGGACTTTTCTTCGTCAATAGGCAAAAATATGTTAGAGTTGTTCAATTCTTTCCCAACAAATCATTGCATCATGTAACTCCCGCCGCCTATTCTCCTACAAAGATGGGAAAAAAACTCAATATGCCTTACCATTTCCTTTCCTATATCTATATACAAAAAAGTAGAGAAGACAAATTCTAGAAACTCAAAATGTAAGCAAATAAGAAGAGAGTTTTATTTGTTTTTGTTGGGCTTGATCAAGTTTCTTTATTATCAATGTTGTGTTTTACTTTCAATGTTGTATGGGAAAAGGAATAGGAACAAATCAAAATGTTGCATTCATTTTTATTAACTTAATTTACTTTTTAGTGATAATGATGACAATTTAAAGAGTAAGCAAAAAATCACACCAATTAGACCTTGTCCAACATGCAAGGGTGAGAGCTAGCCATGAACTGATGTGACACTAAATTAGTTCTAGATTCCTACAATATTAAGTAATGATTGTTTATGATTTCTTGGAATTTTTTTTATAAAATATAATAACTCGTAGAAACATTGTGACATTTTACATACATTTGAATTCTTGAATGTATTGTAGACATATCTATTAATATCTAAGAATATGTATAACGATTTTATTTTAATTTTTAACCCTAATTAATACCTTTGAACTCGACTCATCGACTGAAATATGAAAACGAAATTTGTGGCTAGGATAACTCGATCTAAATACAAATGGCTTACTGTTACAAACCAAAAAATTTCCATTTTGAGACTTTGATATTTAAAAAGTTTTTGTTATTGCCAAAATTTGGTATGGAGTCAGAGACTCACAACCATATAGCTGGGGTTGTTTGCTTGATGAATTTGGAGCTATCGCGAACTTTGTCCAACCATTGCCTGCTTCATGTATTCAGATGCAACAAATAGATGAGTCTCATGTATTTTAAGGTTCAAAATTCGTGGGCCCCACAGACTTGAAAATTTCACCTCTTTGGATGAAAATTGATCATGAACTTTGAAGTCTATTATTTATGACCAACCTACCCCTCATATTTCATTTCCCTTCTCATACCAATGAGGGTAATATATGTCATTTTCACTTCCAACATACAAATTAAATTAACCAAATGCATCATGAAATCTATGAAACGAAATATGGTATTCTCAAATCCATAATGAACAAAAAAAAACCCTCAGTTTTCTTAAAACCTTCAGTTTTCAAATCCACGAAGCAAACGACCCCAATGTTTTCTTACAACTGCCCTACTAAACTCATCCTTGTTAAAGATTCTTTATTTTAACACAATGCCTCAATTTAGATTCTTATAGCTACAAATTTTTTTTGTTTAGATATCTCAACTAACACACTTATGTTTATTTATTGTCTCAATCCTCGAATTTAGATTTGTCTACCAAGACACCAACTATTAAATAAATTTTTTCAACCCTTATTTGATCAATGCTAAGGTTAGTGGTTGATGAAACGCAATGTTTATCGTATATCCTCAACGAAGATTTTCTTAACCTTCACACGTGTTGTTTTTTAAGTGATGTTGTGTCTCATCCTATGTATAAAGTCAAAACTCGTCAAAAATCATACTTAAGTCATTTTGAAAACTTTGATGTAATAATGTTAGACAATAACTCCAAATATGAAAATAAATTACTTAGCATTTGACTTATGACCTCAATAGAGATTGTTCAATTAATATGATCTAGAGTGAATATTTTAATATGAACCCTAGGACAAATTATAAAGTATTGCACATCTGATTCCTCTTAATTTGAGAAACTAAAGGTAGAACATGAATATATGTTTTCACTTAATCATGATGAATAAGAATTTTTTAAAAAAAACTATTATTGCTTAGTCAAGTTTATATTCAGACCTTTTGCTATATAAGACTTGATTTATTTGATAGAAATATATATTAGAAATAATTCGATGAAAAAAATACATTAGAAATAAGAGAATTGTTAATACAAAGAATCTAAATTCTTATATTTCATTTTCAAAGTTGATTGATTAAAATATTATTATATATGTGTACTTTTTAAATCATTTGTTTTCAATGTTTCTATTGTAAATTTTGTTCAATTGATACAAATATTATTATATATGTGTACTTTTTAAATCATTTGTTTTCAATGTTTTTATTGTAATATTTTGTTTAATTGATACAAATATTATTATATATGTGTAATTTTTAATTTGTTTGTCAAAATGTATTTTATTATTGAGTTTTGGGGAAAATGAGTAGAAAATTTATTTGATAAGATTTAATTATATACTTTTATTTAAACAAATTCGATATAGTCACTATCTATTTCCATCTTTATATTTTTTTTAATTGAAAAAAATATTATACTTTTGTGTGTTTGTTTACATTCTCATAAAAATGTAATTTATTATTAATTTTTAGTAAAAATGAGTAGAAATATTAAAAGAAGAGAGAGATAGCTCCATAAATAAATCAATAATGAATTTTTTGTTTGCAAAAAAAGTTGTCCACCTTGGCAACTTGTGAATTCTCCAAGTACTTATGTGGCAAGAAATTATTTTTGAATTATCATAATATATAGTATAGATAGATAGATATAGATAGATAGATAGATAGATAGATAGATAGATAGATAGATAGATAGATAGATATATATATGTAAGAATGAAATACATATGCATCTTTTATCGTTAACGAGACACCTAATCCTTAAACTTTGTTAATTTAACAAATACATCCTTGTATTTTTTTTTGTCAATAGCTCACTTGCATTGTTCAAGAAACATAGATATAATGTTCTAACTACATATCTCACACAAGAGCAATAATCAAACCCCAAAATACCATCAGGCAACAAAAACAGAGCCTTTTTACCCACCATATGGGTCACCCGATTGCGCTCCCTACCAAGAGAACACACTTTAAACCGATGAAAAACTACCTTCAACTGAAAGATTTCCTCAAAAGTTACTCCTCGTCGAGCATCATGAGGCACCTTCCCAACAAACCACAAAACTCCACTGACGACAAGCTCTTCTAAAAGGTCCACCGCAATGCATCTCGGAACGCGAGTAACTCTACAAGAAACGGATCAGTCTGACCTACATAAAGAAAGCCCTGCGCAAATAAAAAATCCCCCTAGTCATCCATCACCACCACTCCCGTAACCCTATGTGAATTCGAAAGCACCGCACCATCACATAACAGACTAAAGACAAATATGTCCTTATATTTATGGATCCATTGTGAGCTTTTTCCCATTTAATTACTGAATTGCTATTCGTCGCCCTAAAGTTCAAATTTTATCGCCCTAAAACACACTAAAATGACATATTTGCCCCTCAACGCAATTTCTATCTTAATCCCTAGACCAAACAATTCTTCTATCCCACCCAAACCCAACCCAACACTTACATCGTCACTCACCAACCTCATCGGCCGCCCACCCCAATTCTACCCGCCGACCAGCATCCCTCCCACACCAAATCCCGTCGTTGTTTGTTGGACTATATTGTAAACTAGAATTAGTTTAAGGACCATATTGTAATGTTTGTTTATATTTATGTATTATTTTGTTATTTCTTTATTTACAGCTGGTATATATTGTATAAACGAACAGTGTAAAATTAACTTTGATGAAATAAAACAAGTAGACCCGTTTCTCCCAACATGGTATCAGAGCAAATCAGTTTCTAGACTTTTCTTGGCGTTTCGTTTTCTTGCTTTCTTCCGCTTCTTTCTACGCTGCAATGGCAAACTCTTCCTCCACCTCGTTTCAACCGCCGCTGCCGATCTCGGCGACGCTCGCACCAAATCACCCTTACTTCATCAGTTCCGGCGACTCTTCGACGGCGCAGCTCGTTTCCGTCGTCCTCACCGGGCCAAATTACCACTCTTGGGCCAGATCGATGCGATTTGGTCTCCTGTCGAAGAACAAGATTTCCTTCGTCGATCCTTCCGTCCCGACGCCTCCTGCTGGCGATCCTCTCTTCCAAGCCTGGCAGATGTGTGACACGCTCGTTCTCGGGTGGATTCTCCGGTCGCTCTCGCCGGAGATTGCACAGAGCGTTCTCTGGCTCAACACTGCGGTCGAGTTTTGGCGTGATCTCCAGGAGCGCTTTAGCATCGCGGATCTGGTTCGCATCGCTGATCTTCAGGATGAGATCTACGGGCTGAAGCAGGGAAATCTGTCTGTAAGTGCGTTCTTCACCAAGTTTAGGGTTCTTTGGGACGAGTTGATGACCTACCGTCCTGTGCGATCTTGTGCATGTGTTCCTCGTTGTTCTTGTGCTGAGTACATGAGAGTAGATCAAGTGATTAGGTTTTTGAGAGGGTTGACTGAGGATTTTGAGTCTGTTAGGTGTTCGATTCTGTTGATGGATCCTCTCCCTCCCATTAACAAGGTCTTCTCTATGATAGCCCAACATGAGCGTCAGATTAAGATTCCAAACCCTAATTCTGTCAATCCTATGGCCTGTGCTGTACAGTCTGGTCCTCATAGAGGCAACAACCAGTCTAAAAGGCCTGTCTGCACGTTTTGTGGTTTAACTGGTCACACTATTGATCGCTGTTACAAGAAACATGGTTATCCACCAGGATATAAGCCACGTTCTAGGGTCAATGCTGTGATTAGTGAGTCTGTTGATACTAACAGTGGTTCTAGTGAGAACGGAAGTGCTCCTTCCGATTCTATTGTGTTGACACAGGCTCAGTATAGAGCTTTGTTTGCTCAGAGTCAGTCTCAGGCTCTGCCATCTTCAGCTCCTACTGTGAATTCCATCACTGCTGGAGTTTGTGTCGAGCAGTCTTTCCTGGCTTCTTCATCAGCTGCTTCTTCAAGCCAGGATGGAGGTAAGTTTGCTCTTCTTGCCAACTCTATGGTTGCCAATCCTTCTAGGTGGATCTTGGATAGTGGAGCTTCTGATCATGTGGTGTCTGATATTGCTTATTTGCAATCACCTACTGCTGTGTGTGATGTTTTTGTGTCTTTACCAAATGGTTCTAAAGTGCCAGTTACACACGTAGGGTCAGTTAGGTTGAATGATCAATTAATTCTCAAGAAAGTTCTATTAATTCCACAATTTGGTTTTAATCTGATCTCTGTAAGCAAATTAAGCAAGGATTCGTCCTGTTCTGTGACATTTTTTAATGATCATTGCCTGCTACAGGATCTGGCCTCCCGGAAGATGATTGGTATAGCTAGAGAGAGCAGTGGACTTTACTGTTTTTCAGCAAAAGTACACAACTCAGCTCCTCTGCCTCTACCAATATCTTCATCATGTCCAGATTCTTCTGCATTTTCAGTATTGTTTGATAAGACTGTTCATGATTTTGATCTTTGGCATTTTCGCCTAGGTCATGTATCTTTGTCTCGTTTACAAACTTTATCTTCTAGAATAAGTGGGATTGATTCAAAGTGTACAAAACATTGTTCTGTTTGTCCACTGGCAAAACAGAGACGTCTTCCCTTTATGGTAAGTGAGTCCCAAGCTGAGCATTTGTTTGATTTAGTGCATACTGATATTTGGGGTCCTTACAGTGTTCCTACTATTGATGGTCATCGTTATTTCTTAACTATCGTAGATGACTATTCTCGTAACACATGGGTTTATCTTATGCATAAGAAGTCTGAAGCTAGACCTTTAATTCAGAATTTTGTTGCTCATATTCAAAATCAGTATAATATGAGAGTCAAAGTGCTTAGGTCAGACAATGGTCAAGAGTTTCAGATGCGTGCATTTTTTGATTCTTTAGGAATTGTTCATCAGACTACTTGTGTCGAGTCTTCACAGCAAAATGGTCGGGTAGAGCGCAAGCAGCAGCACATCTTTGCTGTTGCTCGTGCCCTCATGTTTCAGTCCTCCCTTCATTCTAAGTTTTGGGGGTCATGCTGTCTTACATGCAACCTTTTTTATTAATCGTATCCCTAGTCCAGTCTTAGGTAATAAATCTCCTTATGAACTGCTTCACAATTCTGTACCTGACTATAGTGGTTTCCGTGTGTTTGGTTGCTTGGCTTATGCATCTACATTGTCTCATAATCGACCTAAGTTTGAACCAAGAGCAGATCCTTGTGTTTTCTTAGGGTTTCCTTTTGCCACAAAAGGTTACAAGCTTTATAACCTTGCTACCAATTCTGTGTTTGAATCTCGGGATGTAGTTTTCCATGAGTCTATTTTTCCTTTCTTTTCTAAGAGTCATCAACTGGATTCGGTTGAGTTTGCTTTTCCTGTCATTCAAGTTCATCCATCTGCTGCAGTTACACCTCATGGTGCCAACACAGTGGATGGTTTAGTCCATTTATCAAACCCCGACCAACATTTCAGAGTTCCAACTCCTGCTGTTTCTGATGAGGATGATGGAGCCCCACCTCCTGAGTATCCTCCTGTTTTTGAAAATGAACCAGCAGGTCGTCCAATTAGGAATAGACACAGACCTGCCCGTTTGCAGGACTATGTCTGTAATTCTGCTGTTCATTCTTCTATTCCATATCCGTTATCCTCAGTTATTTCTGATACTAACCTGGCTAATGGACATTCTAGTTTTGTTAATGCAGGAAGTTCCATTTCAGAACCTACTAGTTATCATGAGGCAGCCAAGGATGAACGCTGGAATGCTGCTGTTAATACAGAGTTGGATGCACTCATCCGAACCAATACATGGACAATTGTCTTACGGCCTCCAGGTATCAAACCCATTGGGAACAAATGGGTTTTCAAGGTAAAATTCCACCCGGATGGAACTATTGAGCGGTTTAAAGCTCGATTAGTTGCTAAAGGGTATACGCAAACTGAAGGAATAGACTATTTAGATACTTTTTCACCTGTTGCCAAGTTAACAACTGTTAGGGCTTTGCTTGCTTTAGCTTCCATTAAAGGGTGGCATTTGCATCAATTAGATGTTAATAATGCTTTTTTGCATGGTGAATTAGATGAGGATGTGTATATGAAAGTTCCTCTAGGTTTAAAACTTCCTCCTAATTCTGGTGATGTTGTATGCAAACTGAACAAATCTCTTTATGGCCTAAAACAAGCTAGTAGGCAGTGGAATCATAAGTTAACTGAGTTCCTTTTGAATGCTGGTTATCAACAATCAAAGGCTGATTACTCTCTGTTTACTAAACACAAGGATGGACAGTTTCTTGCTTTGCTTGTTTATGTAGACGATATAATATTGGCTGGTGATTACTTGTCTGAAATTGAGAATCTTAAGAAAGGATTAGATGCTGCATTTAAAATAAAGGACCTAGGACATGTTAAATACTTTCTTGGTTTGGAAATTGCGCGTAAGTCTACTGGTATTTCTATTTGCCAAAGAAAGTATGTTCTGGATCTTTTGTCTGACTCTGGATTGTTAGCTGCCAAACCAGTTAGTACACCTTGTAATCCAGGAGTAAGGTTGTCTAGTAAGACTGGTGTTTTACTCGATGATGCTTCTGTTTATCGCCGTTTGGTAGGGCGTTTATTGTACTTATGTAATACGCGTCCTGACATAGCATTTGCTGTACATCAGTTGACTCAATTCATGAGTGCACCCACTGATGTACATTTACAAGCAGCTTATCGCATTCTTCATTATTTGAAAGGTAATCCAGGTCTTGGTTTGTTTTTCCCTAGTAACTCAGAATTGACTCTCAAGGCTTTTTCAGATAGCGATTGGGCTGGCTGTCCTGATTCCCGCCGTTCCACAACAGGTTTCTGCGTGTTTTTGGGTAAATCTTTAATTGCTTGGCGTTCCAAGAAACAGAAAACAATCTCTCGGTCCTCTACTGAGGCTGAGTATAGGGCTATGGCAGACCTGACTTGTGAAGTTCAATGGTTGCATTATGTGTTTGCTGCTTTGGGTGTTACTTTTCCTACCCCTAGTATTCTGTATTCTGATAGTCAATCTGCTATTCGTATTGCTGAAAATCCTGTTGCACATGAGCGCACCAAACACATAGAGTTAGACTGTCATTTAACTCGTGATAAGATAGCTGCTGGTCTCATAAAAGTGCTGCATATTTCGACTGCTAACCAGGTTGCTGATCTGTTTACAAAGTCTTTGCCTACTGCAGTGTTTTCTGTTTTGCAGTCCAAGCTGGGCACTCTTGATATCCATGCTCCAGCTTGAGGGGGGGTGTTGGACTATATTGTAAACTAGAATTAGTTTAAGGACCATATTGTAATGTTTGTTTATATTTATGTATTATTTTGTTATTTCTTTATTTACAGCTGGTATATATTGTATAAACGAACAGTGTAAAATTAACTTTGATGAAATAAAACAAGTAGACCCGTTTCTCCCAACATTGTTGATCAGGGAGCAATGGCGGAGCTGTTTGAGGATTTGGGGACTGCACGCCAATGTAAAAAATTGCCAAAATAAAAAAAAAGAACAGTAAAGGGGAAATCCCTGCACGAAAGGTATCGATTGATGAGTCGATGGCCGGAACGAATCGAGTTAAAAGTAGAACGAGGAAGGAGGAAACTGGCAGGGGAATTTCTCCAAGAGGGGGCGCCATGGAAAATGAGCATGTATAGATGGTGAAACGCTTCAGCGGTGTACAATACAGAATGCGTACAAGTAATCACACCAAAAAAAGTTAGATGGTCGAATGACAGCAGGTCGGCGGGGTGGGGAATGGTAGCGGTGACGGATGGCGAAAACGACAACGGCAATCCAAGTTACAGATACTGATTGAAATAGGGTAAAGGGTTAAAAATGTTAATTTAGTACGGTTTAGGGCGCAATAATTTAAATTTTAGGGCGACGAATAGCAATCCCCTTTAATTATAGTCTAACTCCACGATTCTGGACAAAGTGTGTAACATAGGAACTACAAATGCTAGTTTGTTAAAACTCATGATACAGTGATGTATTGGATAAAATACCATAGTATATATGACTGAAAATGTAGACCTACCTAATGCCGGTTTCTTTTTTTCCTTGTACCTAAATGCCGGTTTCAAGAATACAAACAAGTAGGATAAAAATAAAAATTAAACTGTAAACAAGGTTCTCAATTAAATAAATAAACAAACAATTTCATGCTAAAATAATAACAACGAAGCAATCAGCTGTCATCTCTTTTCAGGGAAAAAAGATAAAATGAAACCACCTTGCTCCTTTCCTCCGTCAACCAAAACAGCTCTGTCCTTCCTTTCTCTCTCTCCCTGTCTTCCACTCACTCTGATCTTTTCTCCCAGGCAGCAGCCATGGCCGTGAAATCCAACGATGGCGGCGGGCCAGCAGCTCCGTCGCCCGCCTTCGTGGATACAGTCGCCGAAATCATGAGGCTTTACCGATCCCTCCCGCCGAGGCCTTCTATCGACGAAGTGGAGGCCGCCGTCGCCGTGGTCAAGTCCATCCAAAACGAAGAGCAGGCGAAGCTAGAAGAAATCTCCAAACACCAGCGCCCGCCAGATGTGCCAGAGGAGCTCTTCGCGCTGCTGCAGCAAGTGAGGAGGACGGTGGCTGTTCACCAGTGCCGTGAGCAGAGCAGAGAGGCGGCTCGGTTGGTGGAACTCGACGAGATGTTCGAGATGCTCGGTGGGTTGATCCAGCGAGCTTCTTTGCTTGTCTCTGGCGATTCCCAGGTGGAGAAATCGACCGGATTCGACGACCCAGTTGCCAAAATTGCCAAGGAAACTGGCCTTGTGACGGAGAAATTGGTTGAGGCTGGTGGTGAACTGGGTACTGATGAGCTCAAGGCCTTGGGTAGAAGCTCTTCCACTAGGGCTGCTTTCTTCTCAGGTGGGTTGTTTCCCCCCCCCCCCCCCCCCCCCCCCCCCCCCCCGGAGTTTCGATTTCTTGTCTTGTGGGAAGCTTGGGTTTCAGATTTCATTTTTATGGGGTCGAAAATTTCGTGTAGAGTTTGATGCATGCCAACTGTTTGTGTTTTTGTCTCACTGATTTGCAGGTGAAGTGAATTCCAACGAGAAACTAAGCCTGCTGAAAGTGGCAGCAATGATAGAGAACTCTGCAAAATCAGGAGCTGAAACAATCGATCTCAGGGGCAAATTGATGGATCAAATCGAGTGGCTTCCAACCTCAATCGGCAAACTATCATCCACCACTGAGCTCGACTTATCCGAGAACAAAATCATTGCACTCCCGCCATCCATCTCCAACCTCAAATCAGTAACCAAGCTCGATCTGCACTCGAACCAGCTGATGAATTTACCGGACTCATTCGGGGAGCTGATCAATCTAACCGACCTCGACCTCCACGCTAACAACCTCAAGTCGCTCCCAACTTCAATCGGCAACCTCAAGAACATGGTCAACTTGGACTTGAGCTCGAATCACTTCATTTCATTGCCAGACACCATTGGCGACCTCACAAAGCTCAAGACGCTCATCGCCGAGACCAACGAGCTCGAGGAGCTCCCTTACACAATCGGAAACTGCTCGTCTCTCACCGAGCTGAGATTAGACTTCAACAACCTGAAAGCTCTCCCCGAGGCAGTTGGCAAGCTTGAATGCTTGGAAGTTCTGACTCTGCACTACAACAGGGTCAAGAGCTTGCCTACCACAATGGGGAACCTGTTGAATCTGAAGGAGATAGATGTGAGCTTTAACGAGCTCGAGTATCTGCCCGAGAGCCTGTGTTTCGCTGTGCAGCTGAAGAAGATCAATGTAGGGAAGAACTTTGCGGATTTGAGAGCCCTGCCCAGATCGATTGGAAACTTGGAGATGCTCGAGGAGTTGGATATAAGCGATGATCAAATAAGGGTGTTGCCCGATTCCTTCAGGTTCCTGTCGAAATTGAGAGTCTTTCATGCTAATGAAACACCTCTTGAAGTCCCCCCTAGAGAAGTATGCAAATTGGGAGCTCAGGTACTTGTTCTGGGTCTAACTCGACTGATCGAATCGTACACTGCTTCGCTATCAACGATTTCATTCGGTCTCTAAAATCACCATTTTACCATATGTATTGAAACTTTTAGTGATCTTATGATTAGGGTCATCATTTCTAACTACATTTCTTCAATCTGGTTTTCTATCTTCTCTGCAGGCTGTTGTGCAGTACATGGCCGACCTCGTTGCTAGCCGGGACGCGAAATTGCTGGCTCCCGAGGAGAAGAAAGGTCTGTGGTTAAGGCTCTGCTTGTTCTGTTTCCCATTCCTCAGTAATACTTCCAAATGAAAAAGAACTGCCGTTCATCATGTACAGATCGTTATTCTAGTTATGCTGGGGATGGTTTCTTTTCGTTGTACAGAAGCCTCTTACGACATGAACCGCCGATTTCTTCTTCTTCTTCTTCTTATGGGGTTTCTTAATTTAAATTTTGTTTGATGACGAACAGAACAACAACACGTTGGCTGTCTATACTTATGAATAAATATCAGTGCCTTCATTTCCCTTCCCAATACACTAATAATTAGGTTTTGTCAATTTCTACTAGTTTGCTATTACGAGGATGACAGAATGGTAAATATGCTGGTGGTTTTGGACAAGGATGTGTCTTATGCTCATTGCCAATTATAGAGAATACCAACCATGATTGATGAGGTTGTGTATTCTTTATAGTTATAAAATGATCAAGAGTTTAGCCTAATTTTGGAGAAAGGTAACGACAAACTTCGTCTTAATGTACTTACGTATTAGATAGGATTAGATAGCATGATATTTCTTTTTCTCCCTACCTATTTTCGGTGGGGAAAAGGCGTTTATGGTTAAGGCGTTGATGTTCATTTCATGAGCTCAAAATGAGCCAGCTCATAAGTTCAGCTCAACACGTCATCAAACTGAACTACCTCACAAGCCTTTCAAGCTCGACAAGTCTTAGTAAACAAATCGAATTTCGAAACAAAAAAAATTCGAGCCGATTTTCGAGCTGGAATAGCTCCATCTCATTTGCCGTCGTCCTAGTCCGGATCTAATTAACATAAAGAAGGAATTACCATTTCCTACCGTCTAAACGGACGCCACCTGTCGAGTTATCTTTTGGAAAACTACATCTGTCGAGCAATGAAGAGAAAAGAAAAAGTCAATCTAGAGAAGGGGACAAAGAAAGTGGCATTATCTGTCTCAGTGCAATTATTTGGATAAGGTTTTTGTTGGGAGAGACGTGAAAAATAAAATGGGCCGACGTGGAAATATATGGAGCTAAATTTGCTGCTGAAGGCCCATATGCTTCCACATTGGTTGTCTGCTATCCCGAGATTAGACCCAGTTGGCCAGCTGTTCTTGCCGCCGACACCCAGTAATTATTTATTCTATAATGTTCGATGAAAATATCGAATTAATCAAAATAATTGTTCAAAATAATGAGGGAATGATTAAAATTATGGATATTAGATTTAGTTCCGGATTTCTTTGCTCCCAAGTAGGGATGGCAATGGGTAAGGTCGGGTGCGAGTTTACCGTATACATTGGCGTAGCCAGATATATAATTTAGTGGGGTCCAAACATAACCACATACAAAAGTTTGTCTCGATAGTAAAATCATTGTCTCGAAAAAAGGGGGTCCGTGGTTCTAAATTTATTAACTCCACCTTAAAAATCCACCATTTTTAATGTATGTTCATTTTCCAAGTGGGGTCCATGGACCCCACAACCCCTCACCTAGCTCCGCCAGTGACCGTATACCAACTCCTAACTCGCCGGGTAGAGCTTTCTAAAATACCCGACCAAATAACCACCTGGTGTGAAAATTATATAACCATACCCTACCCACCGGGTAACCACGGGTATTCGGGTAACCATGGGTACGAATCTTAAACTATGAACTTATACACATATATGCACATACATACTCTTGTCCATTAAAAATTCTCAATACTTGTAATTGTTCTAGCTTCAACAATCCACACAAATAAAAATAGCAAACACATAATAATTGTTCTTGCTTCTACAATCCACACAAACATAATAATCGTCTACATCTTCATCATCAATAATGGTAGCTAAACTCAATTTCTCAAGCTAAAATAAATTTCTCAAGGGAAATTGATCTTTTGGTTAGCGGGGCGCGTATAACGGGCGGGTATTATCGATTACCATACCAGTACCCTACCCTTTATTTTGAAACTGGGTATTACCCGTACCCGCCCCTTAATCCGTCAAAGCGGGTAATTACCCTCGTTGACCGGTTACGGTCGGATAGGGTACCCATGGTTACGGGTTGGATTGACATCCCTACTCCCAAGTCCCATGCATATGTATATCAATACGACAATAATAATAATAATAATAATAATAATAATAGCATGGCTAGATTTTATTTTAGTCTTGAAATATTGGTTAATTGAGTGTTTCTTTTATAAAGATTAATTGAGCGTTTGATTGAATGCATTTTTGTAGGTGATGCATGTTATACCACATGGAAAAGAGTAACTGTGAGTCATGACTCATGATCCTTCATTTTTTTTTGGTTTATTAAATGGTAACCCTGTTGATGATTAATAAAATCTTGAGTCCTTTGGGGCCTTCAATAGAGTACTGAGTACATAGCTCAACTGGTAGAACTTTTGAGAGACCCTTGATCGAAACGTGTGAGCTCTTGTGTTCGACCCAATTTGAAGTCAGTTATGGTGTTTTTGGAGGCACAAAAAAAGAATCTTAGTGGAGGGCCCAAAGCACTCAAGCAGGTGAACCCCCAGTTTTAATCTTTCTCCGCCATCGTTCTAGTGGTTAAATAAAAAATAACTTTTACAATAAACACGAGAAAATTGAACGTCCAAACATTGTATCATACATTATATTTCATGACAAATGGATGAGAATGAGACTATTTATTATATATCATTACCAAGCTGGGAACCTCCTTGTTTCCGTGATTGTTAACGAAATAACAAGGATTACCAGAAGAATTCAAAGTTTAGTTCAGATTACACCAAGATAATTTTATGTCTTATAGGCAAGCAATATAGATAAGTAAACAACAACAAATTAAAACTTATAGTTGAATCGTTTATTGTTTACTTGTTATATTTGCATTCACAGCTTTTTTTTTTCTCTCGCTAATAGTTCGCCGGCATTTCCCATGGCTGGCTGCTATGAAAAATGAAGGTGGCCGTGCTGTTTATAGCTTAACGAGAAAGTTCACTAGAAGAAAACAAACGATAATTAATTAGCATTGTCCAATAATTAATTCATAAATAAAGGCTACTAGCTCTAGCAAGAAGAAATTAAATAAACTCGGATTATATAGATTAACCGCAACCGCCAGCAGTCCTGCAAGCATTAATTAGCATAGACAATTAGACATTAAACCAGGCATTAGGGTTGGACTTATCAAAGGATTTGACCAATTGGCCAATACAATTAATCCGATCCATCGGCGAAAATGAGAAAACCGCCTTGTTGTTGTGTTGAATTCTCTGAATCTATGGGCTTTGGGCCTAAAACCAATTTTGCATCCAGATGATAATGACTTCAACATTCAAATATATTGAACATTTCCAACTTATGTATAATTTAAAGTTAATCTTTAATTATTGGTTTAGAATACAATATTGTATCATACATCCGTATAATTGATTAAGTCATGTATAAATGTTCAAGTCGTTTCGCTAGGTTGAACACTGACAACTTGACTATACAATGTACAACTTTGATTCCTTTTTTGAAAGTAAACTACTCATTTTAACATATATGTGAAATTACAAATCTATAAAAAAAAATACGATGTCACGATAATAACAATTCAATCCATTGTAAGGATATACACTAATATTAAATAAATTTCTTATCCATAGAATTGCATATTCGTTTCAAGATCGAAACTTCTATGATTTGCACAACTTGTATAGTTATATTTACCTGCATATTGGCTTAATAATATAGAGTATAAGTCCTTTAACATGATGGTGAGTTTGATTAGCCTCATGGTGGTGGGCATTCTTCTTCTTTCCAAATGAAAAAAAAAAAACAAAACTTAAAACTTTTCTTTGTAGTTGACTTTCTTTTTGTTGATATCATGAGTACCACCGTACACATCCTAATTTTAGTTTTAATTAAGATGATTATGTGTGCATGAACGACTTCTAAAATTCCGGCGGCTGTTGGCGATAAACCATTTGAATTATTTTGAGTTATCGTCATCTCATCACTCATCACCATGATCAATCTCTCATTTGATCCTAAATCCTGCGTCCTAGACGAACTTAGTCCCTTATGTTTTCAATCTATGCACACTTGGTCCCAAACTCCTCATTACGTAAGAAATCGTAGTAGATGCACTTGTTTCTTAAAACCAAAATAGTATATGCACTAAAAGTGCTATTAGCCTCTAGACATAATGACTGAAGAAAGAAACTGAAATAGAAGAAGGATTCGAAAAGTTTCTACCCGCCACGTAGCAATTTTTATTTTATTTTTCTCACTCTCCCAAGAAAAGAAAAAAACCCCTTTCTGCGAACTTTTCTCTTCACCGAAAAATCGCTCTCCTCCATCTTCTCCAATCGGCCCCCAATTCCCTCCCTTCTCCCTCTCTGTCCAAGCTTTCCTCCAAATCCATGGCGGACTCGAGGCGGTACAGAGTGGGATACGCATTGCTACCGAAGAAGCAGCAGAGCTTCATCCAGGACTCCCTCGTCTCCCTCTGCCGGGATCGCGGCATCGACCTCGTCCCGATCGACCTCCGCCGCCCTCTAATCGACCAGGGCCCCTTCGATTGCCTCCTCCACAAGCTCTACGGCGACGATTGGTCACGCCAGCTCGACGATTTCCGCCGCTACTACCCCGATGCCACCGTTATCGACTCCCCCGAATCCATCTCCCGCCTCCACAACCGCATCTCCATGCTCCAGGTACGAATTCACGTCGTCGTTTCTGTCGTCGGTGTATTGCTAGATAGGTGTATTTATGTAGTGATGTGTGGCCGAATGTTGGAATTCAGGGTGGAATTTGAATGTTATCGTTAAGCTGTCTCCGTAGTGATATTAGGCAAATGCTCGAATTCAGGATGGATTGAAATGTATGCCTTGTTATGGTTAGAGCTAATTGTGTAATGGTGTTGGCCGAATGTTCAAATTTAAGATGAACTAGATTGTGATGTTCTATTAGTGTTGCGTTTATCTCATAGTAATGGTGGCCTGATGTTCGAATCCAGGATGGATTGAAATGTACGCCTTGTTATGGTTAGAGCTAATCGTGGAATGGTGTGGGGGCGAACCTTCAAGTTTAAGATGAACTAGATTGTGGTGTTCTATTGCTGTTTCGTTAATCTCGTTGCAATGGTGGCCTGATGTTCGAATTCAGGGTGAATTGTAATGGTAGGTGTATTTGTGTAGTGATGTATGACCTAATGTTGGAATTCAAGTGGAATTTGAATGTTATCATTAAGCTGTCTTTGTAGTGATATTAGGCAAATGCTGGAATTCATGATGGATTGAAATGTATGCCCTGTTATTGCTAGAGCTAATCGTGTAATGGTGTTGGCCGAATGTTCAAATTTAAGATGAACTAGATTGTGGTGTTCTATTGCAGTTTCGTTAATCTCGTAGTAATGGTGGCCTGATGTTCAAACTCAGGGTGAATAGTATGCAACGGTTTACCATCATTGTTAAGCTTACCTTGTTGCGATTTCGTGTTAAAGGTTTGAATTCAAGATGGGTTGAATGCTACTGTTAAATGTCGGACTACCCCGAACAGCCAAATCAATGTTTGAATGTTAGGTGGATCAAATGTTATCATGCGAGGCTAACTCCATTATGATGCTGAGCAAATCTTATTCAGAATGAATTGGATGTTATAGTCGATTGTTCGGAGTTCGGGATGGATCAGGTGTTTGGTTACTATTAAGCTAATAATCTAATTGACTGAATGTTCAAGTTAAGGTGAATTGGATGTAATCATTCCAAAGAATGGTAATGCTAATCTCTTTAGAATTCGTGTAACAGGTGGTCTCGGAGCTCAAAACAAACTCCACCGCAGTCTCACCAGCGGCCAGATTCGGAATCCCGAAACAGATTGTGATCTACGACAAGGAGACCCTCTCCGACAGCCGATCATGGGACCTGCTCAAGTTCCCGGTGATTGCCAAGCCACTGATCGCCGACGGTAGTGCCAAATCCCACAAGATGTCCCTAATCTTCAACCACGACGGACTCGACAAGCTCAAACCCCCCATCGTTCTTCAAGAGTTCGTCAACCACGGCGGTGTGATCTTCAAAGTCTACGTGGTGGGCGATTACGTTCAGTGCGTGAAGCGGAAGTCCCTCCCCGACGTGATCCCGGGGAGCATCAGCTCGGAGAGCTCGATGCCGTTTTCTCAGGTGTCCAACATCACGACGCCACAGAGGAACAATGACGATGACGACGACGACGATAATAAGTACGACTACTACAAGGTGATGCAGCTGGATGGGACGGAGATGCCACCCCAGAGCTTCGTCGTGGACCTCGCCAGAGGTCTCAGGTCCGCGACGAAGCTGCATCTGTTTAACTTTGATGTAATTAGGGATTCGACGAGAGAGAATAAGTATTTAGTTATCGATATCAATTATTTCCCCGGGTACGCAAAGATGCCCGGCTACGAGCGGGTTCTGATTGATTTTCTTTGGGATGTGGTGAGTGAGAGGAAGAGGACGACGGTGGATCAGATGGCGGTGGCTGCAGTGACGACGACTGCCGCCGGAGGAAATAGGCCGGCAGCTGCAGCAGTGGGTGTGGAAGAGAATGGTGTAAGCCCACGGCAGCAAGTGATGTTGGGTTGTGAAGATGAGGCAGTGAGGAATATTGCTGTAACGAATAGTGGTTGTAGTACTAGTACTGATAACTGTATTGATGGGGAGGATCAAAAGGAGAAATCTCCCATTCTTCAGGTTTGATTAGAAGCCAAATTATGAAATTTTGGTCCCAAGGTTAACCTTTTGAGAGTTGAATCAGGATTATTTTTGTAAGTAATAATGTTAGTATTCTTTTTTACATATATATATATACATATATGGTGCAGTCTATGGTACCCAGGGTGAAATCCGGGGTACCGCATACCTTGAGTATGAAAACGCTATCTAGACTTCGAATTAGCAGGTTTTTTGGGCACGATACTATACCCTAACCGTTAATGAGTGAACCCTAGGTTCTAATTATCTAAATCGTAAACTATAAACCCTAAGATGGTGCATTGATTTTTTTATTATATTTGTCGAATCATAACCGTCGATTATTGTTTCTAATTAAATTGATCTTGGGGTATAAGATTCAGAGAATTAAGACCTAGATGTTGATCTTTAAGGGTTAGAGTATAGTATCATGTCCGAAAGATCAGTCAATTCAAGTTCTGGATAGTGTTTTCTTACTCAAGGTATGCGGTACCCCGGATTTCATCCTGGGTACCGTAGAACTTCCCATATATATATATATATATATATATATATATATATATGCGCGTTAGTATACACAATAATTCACTTTTTTACTCCTCTTAATGGAATCATCTAGTTGCCTGAAACCTTCTTCGTTTATAGGACTCTATGACTCTATGACTATACATAGAGTTGGGTGCATGTCCACAATATGCACTACAAGAGAAACGGTATACAATGATAATTTGTAACTATGAACTTCACCCTTGAACAACCATTAACAAAATAATTAGTGTAATTTATCCTTAGATTAGCAAAAAATTCAGTGTGAATCTCATTGGTGTAGTCAGAAATATAATTTATCGGTGCTCAAACATAATCAAATACAATGCTTATTTTAGTGATAAAATAATTCTCGTGGGAAGAGGAGGTCCATATTCAGAACTTACTAACTTCACCTTGCAAATCCTTCATTTCTAATGTGTATTCATTTTTCAAGTGGGGTCCAAGCCAATGAGTATGAGAGGTAATTTTTTTTTATCACTTTTGAGGTTGTGGCTTATGTTTTGTGAGTTTCATTTTGTTATGAAAAGGAGTTTGAGGATGAAGATGATATCGTTATTTTTCAAGCTAATGAATGAAAGAACTCATGTTGGAATCCTGAAATATGACAATTCTCATTGGCCTTTGTTGTAGTTGCTTGACTTTTTTTTTATATATAGTTGAGATATATGTTCGTTTGAACTTTTACACATAATATTTTTAGGGCAATGTCTATTTTTTATCCAAACATTTTTTCAGATTCTTTTATATTATCCAAACCTATCGAAATACTAAGAATTAGCCAAATGTTAACTTTCAGTTAGCAATTTTGTTAGTAATATTGACTTGGCAACATGATACTGACTTGGAAGAGACTCATGAAGGTTAACATTCCAAAATTTCAGTATTTTAACTAAGAAAAGAGTTACAAAATTATTAACGATAACGTAAAAATTGCTAATATTTTGATACATTATGAAAGATTTGGATAATTAATAGAATTTTAATAGGTTTGGATAATATAAAAGAATCTGAAAAAGATTTGGATAAAAAATAGAAATTACTCATTAAAATAGAGGGGTTGCGAGGCAACCAAGAAAAAAGCACTGACGCTAAAGCCTTTGGAACTCGAGCTATCTAACAAGTAGCAGAGAACTAGACTGAAGTGACTAATGCAAAAACAACACCAAACAGATATGGTCAAAGGCTCTCAACCCATCAATTGCTCTCTCGAATCATTAACCGAGAGAAGCTGACTTCAATGATGTTCTCCCTGATAATTCTCTCTAATTCGAAGAGATCATCTTCTTCGTACAAACAAAAGTGATAGATGAGACTACATTTTGAGATCAAGTCTGCGACTCTACTCTCCTCGCAATATGTATGAACTAATTAAACCATCCAATCCTGAGATATAATACGATGAATGGAGCGCAATATGCTTGCGTGTGGATGCAGAGGTCATGCGGTTGTTTAATCAAGTCAATGACTAACCTGGAATCAGATTGGATGATAAGGAATTGGATACCTTTCTTCCACCCTATTCAGCTATATTTAGATTTAACAGTTCATTTAGGCTATTCTTGTTTCAATTTCTTGTTCCAAATTAGCCAAAGCCTCTCTCCATACCTTTGGAACAGTTTTGAAAAACTACACATATTTGCCAACTTAGCATGATTACTACTCTTACCTAGACTAATTGCATGGTTGTAGTAATTCAATCCTTTTCCCCATCTCTTCCAAAAAGAAATGAAAACAAAAACATCATTTGGCTAAAATAAAAATAAAAAACAAATTACCATTAATAATAATGATGATAATCATGATCATCACAACCATTCAAAATCTCCAATCTCAATTAACTCAAACCCCCTGCCCATTTTCCCTCCTCTTAAATGTAAATAAAAAGCCATCTCCCTCTCCTTCCCTTTAAAAACATTTCTCCCCCTCCCCGCCACCGGCTTGCAAACGGAAAAAGGGCGGATCTCTCCGCCCAACATCTCTTCCGTTTGCGCGCTCCGGTGCCATACCGTTCAAGCAGTCTTAGCCTTCCTCCATAAAACAACATTTTCTCTCTCACACAACAATGTGCGGAAGTTCGGCAGGCTGCCGGACCTTCCGCTGCCTGATCTACCTCGCCCTGATGGTCTCGTGCGTCACGTTCCTCGTGATCGTCACCGTGATCAACATGCGGTACGGGCCCGTGGCCCGTCCCCTGGAGATCCGGATCCCTCCCGTGGCCGTGGAGCTGGACCTGTCGAACTCGACCCAACCCTGGCTGTCGTTCGTGAACGGGAGCACGATCCGGTTCTCGAACCGGAAGGACCACCTCAACATCACGATCCGGCGCGTGGAGGCGATCTTCATGTACCGCGGGATCCCGGTGTCGTGCGTGCTGGAGGACCGGCCGCTGCGGCTCCGCGGGCGGAGCGAGGCGGCGGTGGAGATGGAGGCGGTGATGTGCGACCGGGGAGGGAAGTTCACGCACAGCGGGTTCCCGTACACGGAGGACATGTTGACCGACGCGCGGGAGAAAGGGAGGATGCGGATGGGCTTTGTGATGAACGTTCGGGCCGGGTACTCGCACTGGCCGTGGGCCTGGGAGGTCTTGCTTAGGCCCGAGTGCACGGAGTTCTATGTCAGGTTAGGGAAGTCCGGGAAGGTTAGTAACAGCAAGAACAATATCCATGATAAGGATGTGTTTCCCGGGACGGGGAGCGTCACTTGTATTATTACCGATCCTTTGTGGGTTAGGTGATAGATATGTGCATTATTCTTTTTTTTTAAATGATGATCAATATTATCATTGCTCATCTATTTCTTCTTCCTTTAACCCTTTTTTATGAATTTTTGATTCGTTATCCTGTTGGTGTGATTATCATATATATTCAGGAGATCACGCGAGTCAAAAGTGTTGATAGAGGTGTGATGTGTTGATGAATTGGGTTTGAGTTTTAGTAACAGGTTGTTGTTGTTGTTGTTACGTAGAGAGATGAGAATGGAACTTGGAAACATGTTCCTGTAATTAGGGAAGCAAATGGTGCAACTTATTTTCTCCCTCCAAAGCTCAATGGAATGAGAGGATTGTATGATTACTCAATATCATTGCTAATCTTTCTTTTTCGCCCCCTAGCTACTTCTCCTTTGGTTTCTATGATTGAGTTTCTGATACATTGTTATGATAGATGATGATCAAATATATTCAAAAGATCACGAGTCAAAATCGCTTACGGAGGTGTGAAAGTATTGGATGTTGTGTGAGAGAGACGAAAATGGAATTTGGGAGTATTTTCCAAGGGAAGCAAAATGTCCAACTTCTGTTATGACTCATTCAAAATCTTGGTGGAATGAGAGATTTGTATTGGTAGATATCCCTTCTATATCTGATTGATAAATCGAAAAATAATTGATCATATATGTTTTTTTGGCAGAATAGACTACTCACAATCACAAAAGGTGGAAGTTGAGATATAAGCCCTTGATTTCTTAAAGAATTGGGTTTATAAACGTTGACCAGCGCTTGTGGCTGTGGGTGTCATATTTAATTATTTATGAACCAAAGTTATTGCGTTAGGTGTTTTGGTAATTTACGTATGGAGAGATAATTTGCATGTTGTGAGGCTTTGAGCTTTGACTGCTTGAGTGCTTGACCTTCTGCTGGGAGCTTTTGTTTTGGGCATGTTTCACCCGAAAACAAAATAATAGCCAAACCTTTTCGAAAACATTTTATTAGCCAAATCGTCAACTCTCCGTCTGGTCAGCCGTCAGTTGACTCCGACGTGGAAAGAAACGGTACACGTGGCACATTTTTTCTGTTGTGGCACTTAATTAAAATTAATGAAAAAATGAAATAAAAAAAGGGAAAATCAACACATTATCTAATCACTCTCTCTCTCTCTTCATTCTCTTCCACCCATTCTCCCCGTTCGAGTTCCTCCCTCAAAGAAGAAGCCCTCTCCTCCTCCGGCGAAACCAAACCCATCGCCCACCACAGAACCAAAATCAACGGCGCCGGCTTCGTCCCTCGTCATGTGAAAGCCGGAAAAAGCTAGCGTCGCTCCCTGTCGTGCATTCCCAGGCCGGGGCTTTTGGCGAAGGAAACGTCGGAGCGCTGGCGAGGAGACAGACGAAGCGCTGGCGAGGAGACGACGGAGCGAGACGACGGAGCGCTGAAGGAGACGACGGATTTTTCCCCCTCATATTCCTTTTTTCACCGCAATCACTTCCCTCCTCTCGTGGTGCCATCTCCTTCTTCTCCTCCTCATCAAATAAATCTGGTTAATCTAGAACAAAGGCAGGCGAATCGTCAAGCGCTCTTAGCTATTCTGGTTGGAAGGAGAGGGATGGGTACAGCGACGAGGGGAAGAAGGTAAGTAGTTGTTATGGTCAGAAACAGGGAACGAGGGGAGAGCAACCGTCACTACGAGCAGAGAGGGTGAATGAGAGCAGCGGTGGTCTTGGCGTAGATGATTATCCTGCGATTGAAGATCTGGAGTTGGGTCGGATGGTGGCTAGATCTGGGGTTAAAGAATCGACGAAACCACAGCGGCTGTGATGGCGGGTGTTTGAACGATTGCAAAAGAGACGAGCGAGGTCATGAAGCAGGATGTGAGGGCGGCGCGGCCACACCGGGACAGACGCAGTACACCTAGACGGTGAAAGCAGATGCTTCGCACAGCCGACGCCGTCGATTATGGAAGAACAGGCGGTTACCCTAGGTCTGCTATGTTTTCTTCTTTAGGTTTGTTTTTGTCAAAAATGGAAAATTAGGTCACTTAATCGAGACCCTGTGTATCATTATGTTAGTATAATCCCATCAAAGTAAGGTGGCCACTGATCGTTCACCTTATTCCCAGTAACCAAATAGAAAACCCAGAATAAGGAAACCAGAAGCTTGATAACAGAGAGAAGGAGATTTGATTAGAGAAAGGACACTCAAAAGTCTTCCTTTTTATCATTATTTATCTATATATATGTAAAAGTTAAATTAAAAAAATTATATAATATCTATGTGGCATGGTCAAACATTTGACATCTTGCCACATCATAAAAAATCTTCCATCTCACCTAATATTTTGCCACGTCATAGTCAACTAACAGTTGACCGGACGGAAAGTTAACGGTTAGGCTATTAATTTGTTTTTGAAAAGGTTTGGATATTATTTTGTTTAGAATAAAAGGTTTGGCTATTAAATTGTATTTACCCTTGGATTTATTTCATGGGTTTCGAAATTGGTAACCTTAATTGGGCTTTCTTGGGCTTTCTAAGGCTGGCCATTGAGACCTAGTTTTATAGTTGATTTTGACGGCCCAAGATCATCGTCCACCTTTGGGCCTAGGCATTAGGATGATCCTCTAATCCAGGTATAATCCTAATAATCCTACATATCTACACGTTCCTCAAAATAATTACAACCATTATTTTTTAAAGTATGATATAATTTTACTTTTTTGTGATTAGGTGTTACTTTAGATATTTGAATTTGTAACTTTCAAGTTGAATACTAGTGGTATTACCATAAGACTACCACCCATTGTTTTCCCATCATTTTTTGGGATTCAAGCACGAGATTTCCTTATAAAAGTCTTCAACATTATGTAACGAATAAATTTCAACAACTCACCTATTGAAGAAGATTCATAAACATCCTCGAAATGAAAACCAACTCACGTATTTGAAGATTACACTAGCTAGCCATACCCTTATGCTTAAACTCAACTGCACCTAAAATTGGTCATCAAACTTCAAACTCAACATCGCTCAACCAAAACCCTAATATCATGTAAATAACCAGTTCATCCCAATAACTCGCACAACCTGCAATTTGGTTGTCCATCTGTCTCCATGAACTTATATCCACACCTAAGGCGAAATGTGTTTCTTTGTAAGTCTACCAAACCTCTTCTCAACACTAGAACCATTCCAAAATACCGAAGTGATGACAAACCTCCCAAATCCGCGCAAGTCAAGGAATCCACCGTCCCTCCATGGAAAAGAAGAAGATGGAGACTTTCATTATATTGGTTTCTTTTGCTTGCAGTTGAAGGGGTGCAAGAAAAAACGTTACCATTTGAACCAAACATCATGAAGTGTCCCCCTTGGCTCTGCCTGGTCAAAACAATATGATTAATATTTGATCATATTGGATCAATCAATAATACTCATGATTCACGCCTGATTAATCAATCTAATTAACGAGGTAAGTAAGCCTGAAACTTTTGTTGGTCAACCAACTTTGATAACTTTACTACTCCACAAATGCTCAAATGGTTGAGTTTTAGAAATATTGAAGGAAAGGAAAACAAAAAAAGATATAGACAGAAGGCTTTCCACGAGTCCTCTCTAGAAGTACAGTGTTACATTGCACTGTCAAAGTCCATTACCAACCATCACTCAATATAAGCTTAGGCAACTAACCTAACCATTAATCTTATTAATGAATCACTAACCTACTTAACCATTTTGTTTCAAAAGCAAAATATGATTCCTTCTCCACTTGTATATGTTGTCATCAGCATGACCTCGGCGTGAAACTGCAATACCCTAGCTACTACTCCAGTTTGCGTGTTTTATGATAACTTGCCTGTTTCCGACGAAGAATTTCGATAAACCGGTGCTTCTGATTAATAATTTGTCTAACTTTGTGATACAATTAGGGAACCCGGCTCTGTATTTCGAGGACAAAGTGATGTAATACAATGTAATCACATGAATGTGCAATTAGTAATTCACCATAGAAATACATTTTCAGATTCAACTCTCTAATGTCTCTACTTCTACTACGAGTCATCGCCTCTTTTACATGTGTTTTTCAACCTTTTACCTAATATGTTTACTTAATTGTTGCCTGGCGGTGAGTAATTTCTTGTTCCCATGTCAATAAGTGTGGACTCTCTGGCTCACTGCTTCAACAAAAACAAGAAACAAAGAGTATCAATTAAATCTCAGTTCCTACCAAGTAGTTGAATTAAGTAACAATCTTGTCTTGTATGATTTATTCTCTTGTATTTTTACTCATGAGTTTGAAGTCTATATACATTATTATTCTTTTTAATAGAATGGTATAAAATATTATTTTTGATGGTTCTCAGCAACTCGAGTTATTGGGGATCAAAGTGCTCTCTAGAAGGTATCAGACCCTTTCACTATGAGGTTACATAACGATCATCAAATTTTTTATATAAGGGTGAAATAGATTTGTTTTAAATATTAGCCTGCTACTTGTTGTAAATGGTATATGATCCATTTTTGAACCTCTTCCAACAACTTTAGTTATTGAGACTAACTGATTCTTAACATATGGTATTAGACCCTTAGACTTTTGTGACTTGAAAGGTTTTCTTTTCGAATCCCGTTGTCCCCATGTGTGTTTGTTAAGCATATGATATATGCATTGATGCAAACTCCAAGCACATATGAGTCGGCTTTCGTTTGAGGAGAAGTATTAGTAAATGGTATATGATACATAAATGAACCTCTATCAACAACTCAAGTTAGTGAGACTAGTTGGTTTTTGACAAAAATAATTCGTATCTGAGACCTCAAAATTGAAGACTAGTAGTATTACCCACTATACCAAACTCTTTACCCCCTGACAATTGTCAATATCAACTATTGATTCATGCACATAGTTTACATTGTTGACAGATGCAGACTTCAAATTTCATGGGTTAACTTCCATTTAGAGGCGCATGTAAGAAAACAGCATGTATAAGAGTCTCTTTTGGATGATAAACCCTATGATGTTTTGAAGAACCAATCAGAGTACTACTGATCATGAGAGGCAATGGACTGCACCCTGTTAGTAAATATTATAGGATTTATAATTGAATTTCTCTCAACAACTCAAGTTATTGGGATAAACTGATAATTGACATGCATGGTATGTCTTATATTACTGAAAGATCTTCTGTTCGAATCCCGTTGACCCCCATTTGTTTGTTTCTGTTTAATGTTAAGCACATGGTGTCCTGACCTGTGCCTGTGCAAACTCCAAGCCTATATGAGTTTGAGGGGATGTGTTAGTAAAAAGTATATGATCCACGATTGAACCTCTCCCAACAACTCGAGTTATTGAAATATACCAACTGGTTCTTGACAGCACCACTTACCATGAAATTTTGAGGTTAAAGAATCCAAAATTCCCGAATGATCCAAATGAATCTGTACGACTATGAGTATTGATTTGGGCAGCCAGCCTTATTCATCTCAATTTTCATCGTTGCCGTTATTTGTTTTGTACAGGTGAGTTGTAGTTGTTGGCTTGTTGCAACTTTAAGATATCTCACCATCACTTTCCATTGCAGCTGACTCCAGCAAATTTAGCCTATGGAACAATAGTAGAGCATATAGATCCAAGGGATATAGTATTTGAATTCTTGGAAGTTTCAAACTTTTTCATATTAAGATTTGAATTGCCTGCCGAATCGTTGGATAGTTTGTGTCACTTTGATTTTTGTAAGTTCTTATCCTTTCCTGTGATCAGGATTTGATGATGTATATATAATTTTCATTTTCATTTTAGAAATATCGTACAATAAGATCAATTTAATTAGGAGTACAATTATAATTCGTCGTAATGTATGCAAGAAACTATATGTACCATTTCAGAATTTAGGTTTTATGATTTAGATAACTAGGATTTAACGTTCACTACTCATTAAAAATTAGAATATAGTATTATACTAAAAAATTTGATAAATTTGAGATCTTGATTCCATTTTTTATCTAAACGATAAAAGGCATATATATATTAGTGATATTACATTGATCCAGCCAGCCTTGGCTTAAATTTCATCGTTGCACTTACTTTTATTCTTATATATACTAGGTAGAATATGTCCCGCGCTTTGCTGCGGATTCTCATAGGATTAGATGTATTGTTTGTTAACCTGTATTTTTTTTATCCAAGATAAGCCCCCAGGGCATGGCCAGTCAACACAGTTACAAGAGAGACACTAAAAAAGAACGGTAGTCTGTATGCAACCGGGCTCCCGATAAAAGAGCCCGTTTTGCCACGAGGTGGCCAGCTCTGTTGAAGCTCCGAGGAGCAAAAAGACACGAGACAGATAGGAAGGAGGCAAGGAGAGAATGAACTTCCTCTAAAATAGCTCCCGCTCTTGAATGTGAAGCCTTCTTTGATGTCGCATCCTTGATGACCAATTGAGAATCCCCACAAAAAACAACACTCAAGAAGTTGTGGGTGAGACACCATTTCATAGCATCCCGAATAGCAAGTAATTCTGATAAATAGGCATCTGAGATGCCTTGATAGAATTTACCAACTGCAAATGTGATATTTCCATCACCTGAAAAGCCGACGAAGCCAGTTGCACATCCTTGAGGGATTTTTGTTGCCCCGTCAAAACGAACTAGGATACCTTCACTAGGGAAGGAAACATATGTTCTCCTTGAATGAGGACCTTGGCCTGTGGAAGAGTGGGGCATTGACCTTCGGACTTCTCCGGATCTCTGAACCTTCTGTGCCTCTGCCATTCTCCATTCCTCCACCTGCGCTAATAGTTGCTTGTATAGAACATGTGACCTATATAGAACGTGTCCATAAGTGGCCTTGCATCGGCCTTTCCATATTCTCCAAAATAAGAAGACAATGAAAGCTACATCATTCTTGGAGATATGGGGCATGATAAAGAGGTTTCTCCATGCAAGATCCATAGAACTTGCCCTCATCATATCTCGTATATGGTCAAGGTCAGATAATGTCCACGGTTCTCTAGTGATTCGACAGTCGAAGAAGCAGTGCCTGAAGTCTTCATTTACCTCGCAGCAAACAGGACATATACTTGATGGAATAATTTTCTTATAAAGGAGGGTTCCTTTAACTGGTAAAAATCCACGCACCAATCTCCAGAGAAAGAATTTGAGTTTAGGAGGAATTGGAATATTCCACAAGAATTTCCAGAACTTGGTGTTCAAAAATTCTGGCAGGGAGACCCTGGGTGAAGTTAAACCATCCGAAAGAAGATGGTACCCCGATTTAACTGTATAGTGACCAGACTTGTCATAGTGCCAAATCAATTTATCTTCTTGAAGGGAAGATGGGAGAGGGATGGATCAGATTTTATCAATCGTGACAGGGGGGAATAAGGTTTTAAGCAAGTCTAGATTCCACTCCATAGCATTAGAGTCCAGAAGAAATGAGACCATTGGGTGATCTAGAGAGGCACCAATTAACAACACAGGGCTAGATGGAGGGTCTGATGGTAGCCAAGGGTCGAGTAAGGTGTTTATTCTAGATCCTGATCCTACTTGCCAACGAAGACCTTTATTCAGAAGATCTCTACCCTGCAAGATACCTTGCCAAGCTCAAGAGGGGCGGGCCCCCTGACGGGCTAGGAGGAAATGATCGGTGGAATGATATCTTGCCTTATACATCCTGGCAAGAATACTCTCTGGATCACAGATAAGTCTCCAGGCTTGCTTCAAATTTGCTGAAACAACATTCAGACCATGATAATCAATGTATGCCTTTTTCTTTGTCTTGGCCTGCCCACCAAAAAGTGGAGAGTTGTCCGTTCATCCTTCTACACAAATCAGAAGTGAGTCTAAAGCAGGACATCGCAAAGATGGGAGTTGCTGTCCCAACTGCTTTGATGACTACTTCTTTGGCAGCCAAAGACATGTTTTTTGACTTCCAATGACGTATTCGTTTTGCTAAAGAGTCTTCAATATACCGAAAAGTTTGGATTTTAGATCTATGAACCTGAGATGGAAGTCCAAGATATCTATCATGAACTCCAATTGCTAACACACCAAGTAAACCAGCTAGGCGAGTAGCTTCCAAGTCTAAGACATTAGCACTAAATGTAACAGTTGATTTCTGGAGATTAACTCGTTGCCCACTCACCACTTCATATTCGTGAAGTATTTCCATTAACCTGTATTTGATTTGTAATCGTTTTTAGCAGAGGTTCAATAGAAAAACTCCAAGCGTAATCCAAATCGATAGGTGATTTTAGCTGTATGAAATGATTTAATCACAGTTGAACTATAATTTTAGCACAGAATACTCTAATGCTAACTTTTCTGGTTCGACTTTCGGTATGATTTTACAATTTTTGGTTTTTTTTTCCTGAATATGCATGGATGCTCTGGTTGGAGCAATGTGTCAAGCCTTATTTTAACCATGATTGAACTATGATTTTAGCACAAGATACTCTAATGCTAACTTTTTTTTGTACGAACTTAGGTATGGTTTTACAATTTTTGATTTTTCTAAACATAAATCGAGGCTCGGATTGGAGCAATGTATGAAGCTTGATTTAACCACGATTGAACTACGATTTTAGCACAAAATACTCCAATGCTAACTTTCTGGTATGACCTTCGGTATGGTTTTCCAACTTTTGGTATATCTTAACATAAATTGGGGCTCGGGTTGGAGCATCGTGTTAAGCCTCATTTAGCCACGTTTGAACTACGATTGAACTGTATTGGCGGTCCAATAGAAAAACTCCTAACATAATCTGATTCGGTAGGTGATTTTCGTAAACATAAGTCGAGGCTCGAGTTGGAGCAACGTGTCATGCCTGATTTAACCACGGTTAAACTACGATTTCAGCACAAAATACTCCAATGCTAACTTTTCTAGAATGACCTTCGGTTTGGTTTTACAACTTTTGGTATATCTGAACATAAATCGAGGCTCGGATTGGAAAAACGTGTCAAGCTTGATTTAACCACGGATGAACTACGATTTTAGCACAAAATGCACTAATGCTAACTTTTACGATACGAACTCTGATATTCTTTTACATTTTTTTTTTATTTTTCTTAACATAAATCGAGACTCATATTTGAATAGCCTACACCAACCACATTCTCTCGAGCTTTGAATGAAGTTACAATTTACCCAAGAATCAAATAAGACCAAGGGTTTAGTAATCATCTTCACGTATCAAACAAAATCAAGTCCTTGTTAATTTTTTATAACAGCCACGTGTTTCATTTAGAGGTAGCTGTTACCAACAAAAATTAAAGTTACCTGTCAATTTAACCAACCTCTAATGCAACAGTAACCACTTTATTACTTTAATAAGTATTAAGAAGATAGGCGATGGAGTTATATATAGTCGTTGCAACTCTACTTTAATTTCACGTCATTTTCCATGACGACCAGCAAATTGAACAAGAACGGCATTTATAGATAAACCCAAGGGATATAAATATTATTATATTTTCACTTTGTTTCAGACGGCCTTTACAAAAAAGATCTAGATGCTTTTTTTTTCATATTGATTTGTATTGTTGATTTACCAGCCCAATTCATAAATATTAATTATAATTTACTTCGTCATTTGATTAGTACGGTAAGACATATGGAGACTGCTCGGACATAATTAAATGAGAAATTAGTGAACCGTCATCCTTAAAACAAAACAAAAATTGTAACACAAACGCAATCTTGTGTAAGTTGTGTTCCCATGTCCGGATTGATTTTGAATATGCTATATATGTTCCCTTTTTATCGTCTTATTCTGTATTGTTTCTGTTGAATTTCCTCTACTCGTAATGATAGTTAGGTTAATGGTTAAAGACCGTTTTTTCATATTATTTAATTGTGTTTGTTTGGTTTTTAAAGGGGTCTAAAAAGAACAGCAAGATAGGATATAATACAAGAGATATTTGTGGGCTAATAAAAAAACCCGGAGAAAGATAGGGACGTTGGTCGACTAGAGGTCGATTCACCGATAAGAGGGTCTTTTTTTGCTAAGATATGAGCAGCCATGTTATACCTACATGACGCGAAATGAAACGAAACACACTGTGGTACGAGGATGATAGCACAAGAATTTCTCTAAAAATGGCATACTGCGAAACCTGTGACGAATCCTTCACGTTGACCATCCGAATGATCACATGCGCATCACCAGAAAACGAGACGTTAATAAGAGAATGTGAGAGACAACAACGAACAACGTCCCTAAACTCCATCAGTTTCATCAGTTTCATGATGAAAGAATCACCCAATTGCAAATTTCACAGTCTCTCCTGCACACAACCAACAAATATTTTTAGGTAATTGATCATTAATTATTCGAGATAAAGAAAACCACTCAAAATAAATCTCGAATTATATAAAGAAAAATGAACAAAATAGAAATTGTACGATGAACAATCATTTTTCAGAATGATGAACAATATTTATTTTTAATAATTAAGTAATTTTAAAAAGTAAAAAATAATAGAGGAAGATGGCTCCCAGAAGGATTTATAATATAAATAAAATTAAAATACTAAGATTTAAATGTAAATAAAAACATAGGATGCATTCAGTGAGAATCAAACTATGGTCACAGAGCTAGTTTAGCATCACTTTTTGGCCAGGCTACACGCGGAAATTATGAATCTATATTGCACACAATATTTACGTATTCAAATACTTTAGTTTATACGTAATTTTCCAAATTCTTATACCAATTTGTACGTGATGTCAAAATTTTCGAGGGGGCCAGGGCCTCTTCGAAGGCCCACCTAGCTCCGCCTTGTAATCTGTAGAGCACCATCTCTTCCAAATCTTCCAATATATATAAAAAAAATCAATCAAGCAATTAATGAATTCGTCAAACCTGCATCGAAAAATAAGAACCTTCAGCCCATCAATACATGCACATCTCAAATAAGATCTAAAACATTACCGATTGTGTTTGTTATCTCCTAACAATAAAAATTGAAAGGATAAAAAGATAATCTTAATTGTTAAGTTAGAACAACTTTAAGTAAAAAATTAGAAGGAACTTTAGCCACTCTCAACCATAAAAGAAGGGTAAAAGAGGTTATCTCCTTATAAATACCCAAACTCCCTCTCCATTACCTAATACCATCAACCCTTCCCTTCTTATACTCACATTTTTCTTACAAAGCCTTTGTTTTTTTATTTTTTCCCAATCCCCGGCTCCCCGTGGAAAATGCCTGGAGCAGCTGACATCTCATCGTCACCGGCCGCCGGCGGCCATGGGCAGACCGTTTGTGTCACCGGCGCCGGCGGGTTCATCGCCTCCTGGATCGTTAAGCTTCTCCTTGCTCGGGGCTACACCGTCCGAGGAACCGTCAGGAACCCAGGTTATTGTCTTTCCTGCTTTTTTTATATCAATGAAACCATATACGAAATACGATATATAGTTAAACTACTATCATCTTAATAATTAGTTTATATTAATTAATTAATTGCAGAGGATCCGAAAAACGATCACTTGAGGGAGCTAGAAGGCGCAAAGGAGCGGCTGACACTTTGGGAGGCCGATCTTCTGGATTTCCACAGCCTTCGAGCTGCCATAGCCGGCTGCCACGGCGTCTTCCACGCCGCTTGTCCAATTACCGATGACCCAGTAAGTATTGGACAAAAGTGGCTATAAGCAAGTGGTATTTCTCCGAATTTGGCTATTATTGACACAAACGCGAAAGTTTTGGAATAATATGTTAAAACTTAAGTAATTTAAGTGTATTTCATTAACCCTTATGCACACTCAAGTGTTTTTTTTTTATGGTAGAGAATTAGAGTGCATGGATACGTTATTGAGTAATGACTTAATTCATTGTTTGTTTGATAATTTAAAGGAACAAATGTTGAGGCCGGCGGTGGACGGGACCAAGAATGTGATAATGGCGGCGTCGGAGGCCAAAGTCCGGCGGGTTGTGTTCACGTCGTCGGTGGGCGCCGTGTATATGGATCCCAACCGGAGCCACGACGTGGTGATGGACGAATCGTATTGGAGTGATCTTGAATATTGCAAGGACACCAAGGTATTATTATTCATTAATTTCAGTCTACATTTTTTTTCCTCTCTCGTTGAATTGTCTACATCTACATATATTGTCACTAAAGAGAATGTTACTATATATGAATTTTTTTTTTCTTTTTCTAACATTTAATGAACGATTACTATGTACATTTAAAACGTTCATGTGTTTAGAATTATGAATTTACAGTGCTAGCTTGTATTTTAAATACATGTAATTTAAATTTATTTATTTGGATATTCATTTGAATTTGTTTCCGTATTTTAAATTTTATGATTTTTTTTTAAGTTCGGAAATTAATTTTTAGTACGGAATTTATTTTGTTACAATTTAGTATCCAAACTTTAATTTTTTGTCATATAAATTACTTTTTGTACCTTTATACTTTTTTTCCTTGCATTTGAACTTTCAGGACTTTACAAACAAGTCCTATATACTTTGTAAAATTGTTTCCTTTGTAGAATTGGTACTGCTATGGGAAGACGGTGGCTGAGCAGACGGCGTGGAAGCTGGCGAAGGAGCTGGGCGTGGATCTGGTGGTGGTGAACCCAGTGGTGGTGCTGGGCCCGCTGCTGCAATCCAGCGTCAACGCGAGCAGCGTCCACATCCTCAAATACCTGGCCGGTTGGGTCAACACCTACGCCAACGCGGTCCAAGGCTACGTCCACGTCAGGGACGTGGCCCAGGCCCACGTCCTCGTGTTCGAGGCCCAGCCCGCCTCCGGCCGGTACCTCTGCGTCGACAGCGTCATCCACCGCGGCGAGGTGGTGGAGATCCTCGGCGAGCTCTTCCCGGAGTATCCTCTGCCCACCAAGTCAGTACTGCTGCTCTCTTCAATTTTTTTTTTTTGCATTTGGGTGAATGAGAAATGTGAGATGTATTATTATTTTGAACTAATTATATGATAATGCAGATGCTCGGATGAGAAGAAGCCAATAGCTAAACCACACAAGTTCAACTGCCAGAAGGTGAAGGAGCTAGGGCTGGAGTTCACACCGGTGAAGCAATGCTTGTATGAAACTGTCAAGTCTCTCCAGGAAAAGGGTCACCTTGCTACACTCCCGAAACGGCACTAATTAAGCTAGGAAACCAGCTGCCACACCTAGGGATGGTAATTGGTCGGTAGTTGGTCTACCGATTATCACTATATCGAGCCGTCTGAATATGTTCCCGCCAAATTATTGATTAAACCGTTAACTAGAAAACCAGAATACCCGTCATAGCCACACCAGATCAAGATGAACTCATATGTTATTGTACTATATATACTTTATGCCCTAGCTAGCTAGATCTCATCTTGCACTGCTTAACTAGCTAGGGATCAGTAACGATGTATTTAGGGATGGCAATTTTGCCCATACCCATGGGTATTTTACTATCCAACCCAATTGGGTTGGGTATAAAATCCAAATATATGGATATGAGTAAAGTTTGATGGGTTTGTACCCATACTCATTTATTTTGGGTTGGGTTGGGTTTATAACAAATAAATTTGGGTTTGTACCCATGCCCAAATACAAATTACAGTTTGGTACCTAAACTTAATAAATATGCATATTTAGTACCTAAATTTAATTTTTTTGCATATAAGTCCTCAAAATATCGATGAAAAATTACGTTTTGGTACCTAAAATTTTTCGGTCTTACATTTTGGTACCTAAATTTTTCAAGTTTTACAAATAAGTCCAATTTTTTCATGTGTAGTTAAAACACCCTCAAGTAAATGGATATCCATATCCAACCCATACCCATTTAGATAATATCCATATCTAACCCAAACTCATATACAAACCCCAAACCCATACACACATCACCCAAACCCTACCCATAATAAATGGGTCTACTTGAGTTTGGGCAAAATTACCCTGGGTGGGTAAATTGCCATCCCTAGATGTATTTTGGTTCCAATGTTGGGTAAAGATACCCTAATGATTAGTTGAAAACGGATTTCTCTACATAAGGACCCTACAATTGGCCCATTTTGTTTCATACTCACCCCTAAAACCCTAAAGGATATGCAGGACCAAAAATCCAAAATAATGACAGTATTATGTTAGGCTAAGAGTGAAACCTTGTTTTTACTTCATAATTATGTTAGGCTAATGACATACTAAGTATTTTTTAACAGATGGTAGTACAAAGAGCTGGATGGACTAAAAACAACACTAACCGTTCTGAAATGCTTTCTAATACATGGGTACATCACAAACATCAGGGATTTCGCCCACAACACACAACAGACAGTAAAAGACAGCTTACCACTATACAAATCTCCCGACCAATGGTGTTCAAAAATAATAAAAACTCCAGCCTCTGGGGAAATTCAAGCGTTCTCAACTCAACTATTTTTGGTTTCTTTCTATTTGGATCCCTACCACGTACCAAATGGCAGCAAGGAAGCTCTCCTATGGTTTTCCAGATGTTTGAAATGCGTTTCAGATCAAAGGATTCGGTCTTGAAGGTCTGTCATCAATGAAGATGCTAAGGAACTGAGCTTCTTCGTTGTCTCTCCGGCCATGTTCTTCAACGAGGCAATATCTTGTTGCGTCTGAAAAATATGATAAGAAACACAGAACTCATTTCAGTTCAAAGAGGGAAAAACACTTTGAACCACAGCAACTTTTCATTTGTGAAGGAATGATTTCGGGGGGTTTCTAAGAACCATGTACCTGGAAGGACAGCCGATTGATCATGTCACTTGCAGCGAGATCGATGTTTGCATTATCGTTGCTGTGACCAAAAAGATCCGCACTCGAGATGGACGAAGAACCCTGGAATGCAACAATGATTGGATTTGTTTAGTACTAGCGTAGCGGGGAACTTCCATGTGTATCCACTTGAAAACAAAAACTTGGAAGGTAACAGTTGGTGATTTCTCATGTTAGATTTAGCAACCATGGAATCGGGCATACCGAGAATTTCTCCAAAGAAGCTTGGGCACCAACATCCGCTGATTTATTCTTATCGCCAAAAAATTGAGCCGATGAAATCGACTTGGCATTTGAGAACTTTTTCCTAGCTTCATCCGTCTCCTCGATCTGAAAGAAGAATTCAATTATAAGCAGAAAAGGACGCCATGACAGTCTTCAAAACCATGTAAAGGTCACACAAGATGAGATTAAGTGAAAGACTAATTCTACAAGGCATGACAGTCTTTCGCCATATGCACTGAATTGTGAAAATAATGACAACAGTCACTGGCAAAATAGCAAAAAGGGACAGCAAGTTACACATACTTCGGAAAAACAAAAGAGTGGGGAAATATCAGTAGATTCAATGTGCACGTTCAATCACACTGTGCCTTATCCAAATGCTTGATTCCGATTTCAGGTCAGTAACCAGCTTTTCCGAATTTCACCAGATTTACATTAAAAAAACAAACCAAAGACGGTTTTACTTTAAGGGCTCTAATTTTAAATGGGGAGAGATGTCTTGAACAATAGGCAATCAAAGAAAAGAGTAAAACACCAACCTACTTTCACCATTTCATCCGTAATTAATTGAATATATGTTACCATCACTTACTTGCACTCTAGAGGAACTTGAGTTCCCTTTTTTCTGGTAACCACTATCCATTCCAAAATCTGCAAAGAAGTTTGATGACTTTGGTGCAGAAACATGGCTAATCACTCGTTGTCCACCAGGAACCACATCCACGGGCTGGACATTGTCTACATACTCAAAACGGGATGCAAGAGATGCCCCACTTTTTGGGTTGCCAGTCGAAGACAATGGAACAGGAAGTGGTAATTCTTCAGGCTTCTGGTCATAGAGACTTTCATTTGGCTTCACATCAAAAGGTTTGAGTATTATTTTCAAACATATTGACAAGTTAATATAATGGAATAGATTCAAAAGGTATATCAACCTTTGTAGCGAGCTTTTTGGCGCCAAGACCCCCAGTCTTCCCAGTTTTCCTCGCTCCAAGAGGCTTCTTGACTGTAGAAGTGGTAACCACTGAATGAACTTTTGAAGGGGGTGCTGACGAAACAGCTGCCACAGGTGTTTCTTGCTTTTCTAATGATGTTTCTTTAGAGGAGTCAGTTCCAGTCACATCAACAACCCCATTCGTGCCTTCAGCTGACTGAGAAGAAACTGGTGGTGACGGCAGGGTTATATCTTCTGCCATACTTTTTGCCACCTCCTTCGAGAGAACTTGTCTATACAAATCAGCAGCTCTAGATGTATACTTGCCCTCGATTTTTCCCCCGTCAGTCCAGCCATGCTGCTTAAAGAACACTTGTGCGCGATTATTTCCACCGAAAGTCATCATTCTTAACTGCTCAGGCGTCCATGAGTCTAAAGTGGTGGACCTGCCAAACCAAACAAATAGGGTGATAAATCGGCTTAAGTGAATCTAAAAATGCAGAACTAAGATTAAAGATGACCGTACAGACTTGTTAACAAAACAAGAGACAACGATGGAGATCAAATAAACAAAATGGCTCCAGCTTTCAAACTCATACAGCAACCATTCACCCTTGAGTTAAAGAGTACTCAGTATCAAACCTATAACGAAGACAAAATTTATCGCCACCAACTACTTTTAAGTTCCCATCATCCAGTCCTTAAATGAAATAACCATAAAAACAAAGGAAAATGGGTGGGCAGTGACCCATTTGATTACCTGACAAACGTCAGATGCACACCAAGGCTACGATGAATAGCAGAACAATCGATGCAGAGAAAGACCCCAAAGGTTACAGATGCCCACGTAGGATTCTTTGCATTACAATCAAAGCACACCTGTAGAAAAGGTAATTGACTTTAATTCCCAAATCCAGCGTAGGATACAATCCAACATAACTGAAACGAAAGCCATAATGAAGAAATCATAGTTATCAGCATAAGAAAACATACTTTGTTCTCAGCTTTTCCTCTGAGTTTCCTAAACACAGCGTCTTTGTCAGTGAAAGTATCGATAGATGCCATGATTGCTTGCTTCTTTCACCAAACAAAGCAAGAGATTAAGGTTAGAGAAAAGAGAAGTAGTGGGGCTCCAAAGATGTGAGTGGAGAACTCTTGGTTTCCCAAACTTCAGATACGTATAACACCAGACACTGTTAGTTCACATAATACGAGACAATATCATACCAAATTAGCAGTTCCAAACTGCTATCTAGCAATGCGCATCTCAAGACTAACAAAGAGCTCGAACTATAACCGATGAAGAGTTTAGCATATCAATGCGCATCAGAGAGAGGATGCATCTACCTCTGAATCCATCATTATCATCAAACTAGAACAAGACGAAGCAGAACAGAAACAAAGCCTTCATGCACACCAATTCCAATACGCTAAACGCCCATGAAAAATGAAGGAACACAAAGCAGCTCTCATCGCCTCGTCAACCAAAATTAACAAATAAGAAAGGGAAAAAAACCCAGCTCCCTTTAAACTAAACAACAATTCCACATCCAACCAACTCAAGTTCCATCTATGCTGATTGAAGATCGTGAACAGAACATAGTACCTAGGGTTTTCAGCGATGTCCTCACAAATGCTGAGAATGACCACTAACGGATCAACGGAGACAGATCCGGCGGAGCGGTGGTGATCGTCTGGAAAAGATACGACCTCTCCTCCGATCTACGTGCGTTCGCCTTCCTCTCTCCCGCACGATCTCAGCGATTCCGCGCAATCTGAGGCGACGGAGATTCGAAGAAGTAGCAGAACAACAAAAAAGGCTCTGAGAGATAACCACCGGCGACGAAACCTATCGCCTGCGAGAGGAGCGGAGGACGGCGGTGGGAGACGATCTGCCGACGCGCGTTCTTAGCTCGCGATTTCTGCGCTTTGCCCGAAAATCTTCCCAGAGTTTCCTGGACGCGGACCTATTTTCTTTTCTTTTCCGCTTCTTGTTGGTATGATTTGTTATTTATTTTGATAATAATAATATTCGAAGATCAAAACGGTAGGAAAGAGACAGAAGGGGAATTAGGAAACCAAAACGGCTCCGTATAACCTCCATGCCATGATTAAACGTATGTTTTGCTTTTACATCCATCAACAATATCTTTTTATCATTTTATCAACTTATCGTCATTCATACACTATGCTAACACATGTCAATTTTTACAATGATTGAGATTTATATACGTTGTAAATACTTTTTACTGTGCGCACTATCAACAAGTTGATGCTCATATTGATACAAATTGCTTTGACAAAAGGGTGCCCTAATCCACTATTAGTGAACTTCAGACTAAACTTACATGATTTGAGACACGATTTATTGGAAAAGCAATGCCGACTTAATCGTTGAACTATCTTGTGTTGGTCATTTTGATACATGACCACTAAGTTTGATCATTAGTATAACATGGTATACTGCTTATTTTAAGCTACCTAAATATCCGATGCATTAGAATGATACATATATAAAACATCTGTGATCTAGAAACTAGAACAACCAAATATTGAACTACTGGTCCGGAATGGCAAAATTGAGAAAGTTCAGGGGGTAAATACCAAAAAAAAGAACTTACCTAGCAATAGCATCACTATTCACTAGAGCCTAGAAGCAAGACTTGCATTTGTGAGCTAGGAACCAGAACGACCAAAATGAGAAAGCCTAGGTTCGAAAACGGAACAAAAAGCTTGCCTAACATCACAAGAAGCAAGACGTCTTAACAGGAATAGTTATGGTAGTCAACAAATTGCTGATTATCAACAAACAAATTGGGTTTATAGGGTTTCAATTCCTACATCATCTTTTTTAGTACATATGAAAACTTACCGAAAGGGTAAGTTTAAAAACACTTTACAATATCCTCTCTCACCATCTGTGCTCCAGCCTGTGTAAAGAAACCCTCATCATTTTCAAAGGAGAAGCCCCCTCTTCTCACTCTCTTCTTTTTCAATTTTGCCTCTGGAAAGAATCATCAAATTGAATTAATTTTTCACTTACCAAATGGCATCAAGTTCCCATTTCGTGTTCTTCCAAATGCTCATACTCGGAATCACAGGATTCGGTCTTGAAGATCGGTCATCAATGAAGATGCTAAGGAACTTAGCTTCTTGCTGGTCTCTCCTGCAATGCTCTTGAGGTTGGAGATATCTTGTTGTGCCTAAAACAAAAGTTCATTACGACGAGAATGGTAAGTATTCATCAATATGAAGAACTGAAGCCTAACAACAGCAAGACCAAATCATTTCTGAAGACCGTTACCTGGAAAGACAGCCGGTTGATCAGCTCACCGGCAGCAATATCGATGGTTGAGTTGTCATCATCGTGGCCAAAAAGCTCTGCACTCGAGATGGCTGCTGAACCCTGGAGATGAAGTTCAGCACCATTTTCAGTACACTTAAGGAAAATTAGGCTCAAACAAATACATTCTTATACATGGTTGATCCATGGTACCAAGCATGAGACTAGGGTACATCTGCGGTGGAACCAGACTACTTGGACAAATAGGTCTCAAGCTCTGAACTCATTCGTGAATCAAAATTATACGCATGCAGCTAGACTAATCCAGGTTTTCAGTTGTTTGGTTTACTACTTTACTTTGACTTCAATATTAATAGAAACTCCTCCTCCCTCATTGAAAGGAAATAGAATTTCTTACCAAGTGGTGAAAGAGACTTTAAACATAACTCGAGTTTATATATACTTCTCCTACAGATTATATTCAGGATATACAGTTAGCTAAACCAACCAGACATACCGAGAATTTCTGCAAAGAAGTTTGAGCATCAAGATCAGTTGACTTGCTTCGATTGCCGAAATATTGGGCCGATGAAATTGACTTGGCATTTGAAAATTTCTTCCTTGCTTCATCAGTCTCTTGGACCTGATACCAGCAAAATATGATTATATGCAAAGCAGGGGGTCACGGCAGATAGTTCAGTCATTGAATCATGTAATGGGTGAAACATCTGACAGTATTAATGGAAGCCTATTTCTTGAAATGCATGGACACCTGAAGAACCACCGTAACCATTGACGACAAAACAAATATCATATATCCATATTAGATTAAGCATCCATCTTCCTTAGCCAGAAGTTCGAGTCAGATCATTGAAACAGGCAAGTGGGTTTGTTTTAGCTGTAACTCTGGGTGACAATATTTTAAAGTGTGAGAGCAAACGAGTTGTGTTTGTAATTTTAGTGATTCCCTAGTAAATGTTCGATGACATGACATATTGAGAAGATTCTGCATCACTACGATTTCATCAAGAGCCCGCAACAAGCAGAAATATCAGATTCCTAGGCAGGTAATCAAAAAGGTCAATTCTATTGATAAAAACTGGTATCGCTATATGGTCATGCTAATACTCCAACGAAGAGTCGAAGACTGCGTCTAAAAATACAACTGAGGCCTAAAACAACATTCTTCGATCCTCCACACGAATATGGTAACAGCAAGACAAACAGTCTCAAAGATCAACCCGTATCTATTGAATGCAATACCCTTTACTGTCCAATTAGAGCCAAACTAATAATCAGAATCCCAACTTTTAGGTTGCACTAATAAGGTAACAGTTCTGCAAACAAGTTAGCAATCCACAGGATGTATCGAGAGATGATACGCAACCACTACTTACTTGCACTCTTGGAGGATTTGAGTTTCCTTTTCTCGAGAAACCATTATCCATTTCAAAGTCTTCAAAGAAACTTGATGACTTTGGTGCGGATACATGGCTAACCCCCTTTGATCCTGAAAGCATATCCACAGGCCGGACATCGTCTGCATACTCGAAACGTGAATTAAAAGCAGACCCCCCAGCTTTCAGGTTGTTATTAGAAGAAGATCGAACAGGAACAGGTACTTCTTCAGGCTTCTGATCGTACAAACTTTCACTGGACTGCATTCAGAAAACGATCTAAGTACTATTGAAAAGACCTAGTTAATAAGTAATACTTAAATAAGAAATGAATTGGATTATTTATCACCCCATTACACAAATTTATAAACTAAACCATACGGGTAAAAGGACGACAAAAAAGAGAAGATATTCACCTTTGCCGTGAGTTTTCTAGCACCTAGACCCCCAGACTTCCCAGTTTTCCTTGCCCCAAGAGGCTTCTTAACAGTAGAAGTGATAACAACTGCAGGGACTTTTGAAGGAGGGGCTGAAGATGGAGTTACCACAGGCATTTGCTGCTTTTCCATTGAAGTTCTGTCAGAAGATTCAATTCTAGGAACATCCGACAATCCATTATTGCCTTGAGCTGACTGAGAAGCAACAGGTGAGGATGGCAGGCCTGCATCTTCTGCCATACTTTTTGCAACCTCCTTTGACAAAATTTGCCTATATAACTCTGCAGCTCTTGATGTATACTTGGCCTCGCCAGCATCAGACCAGCCATGTTGCTTAAAGAATGCTTGTGCCCGATTGTTTCCACCAAAGGCCATCACTTTCAATTGCTCTGGAGACCACGAGTCTAATGTTGTAGACCTACCAAATAAAGTAAACAAAATAAAGAGTTACAACTGCAACTTCTTTTGATGTGAAGTATGTCAGATACACTATTAAATCTGGCCAACCAACTTCTACAGATCTAGCAAGAGCTACTTCTGAAGATCAATGGGATACAGAAAGGGAACAAACACCACAAGAATGTCCTTTGATGAAATGTCCCAATCTTGGTGTGTCAGAAATTCTACGTGGGAGAATTTACAGACAAATATCATGAACAAGTTTATGAGAGAACATACTTGATAAATGACAGCAACATTGGCCAATGTATGAACTCCAAGGACAAACTGGAGCATGCCTAGAACGACATTCGTTGAGCCAGCACAAATATAAAGGCAACATTAACCACGGGTTTCATTTCAGTTCCTAAAACTGACCTAAATCAACATATTCTTCTCCAAAATTGCGCCCCAACCAACTAATACTTAGATGACATAATCCATAAGGGAAAAGGAACAGGACGTCCATTACCTGACAAAACTCAGATGCACCCCAAGGCTACGATGAACTGCAGAACAATCAATGCAGAGGAAGATTCCATACGTCACAGATGCCCATGTAGGATTCTTCGCATTACAATCAAAGCACATCTGCAAGAAGGAATCATCTTAAGAAGAAAAAACGGGGAAAAGGAATCATCTGCCAATATTGAAAAGCTGGCAGGCAGGTGACAGCGGCATTACCGATCCAAAATCAAACAACAAAGAACCAACAAGCAAACCGCATGAGGAAACGTACTTTGTTCTCAGGTTTCGCTTTGAGTTTCTTGAACACGGCATTCTTGTCAGTGAAGCTATCGCTGGATGCCATGATCGCTGCCTCCTTTCTCAAAACAAGACCAGAAAGCCAATAATGTCAAAACAAATAAAGAAAAAGCTTCTTATGCCAGCAACCATAAATCTACTTTTCAACAAAAGTTCTGAATAACACTCATTTCTTCAATCTAATCTGAGCGTCAAAAACCCCAAATCTGGTTTTGCCTCCCTCAACTCATGATTACCATGACTAAAACAAGGCTTATCGCAAGAACATAATAATGACACTGGCCACACGATCCAACATAACGAAACGCCATTAAAATTTAAGAGCAAAAGTAGATCAGCTGCTCATCAATCAGAATTATGGAACGAGAGAATCCCCCTTTTCCATTCACATTCCACCCATTGCGCAGACATCAGATTACAGTACCTAGATTCTCAGATACGTCGGCCGAACGGAGGGAAATGAGCGGTCAATTCGATCGGCGGTTACAGATCCGGATTAGCTACGGCGTTTCGGCGACGACGAGAAGGCCTCCTCTGCGTTCCCCCTTTCTCCTGCGGAATTCACCTTCCTTGTTCGATCTGAGCCTACAGATATTGCAGGAGAAAAGGCCGACAGGCGGAAATGTGAAACGGATCAGAAACTGGTAATGCCGGACGGACGACGAGAGAAGGGGAAAATTCGGTTACGACGAGAAATGTCTCAAAGCCTCCGAACCTCTTCCGGATTTTCTCTGAGAGCTTGAAGCCGGCAAACGGAGGCGATCAGCAGCTTTAGCGAGAGAAAGAGCGGAGACGGCAAAAGTAACAGTAACAAAGCCGGAGCCCCGATTTCTCTCTGCCTCCCACCTTTCGATTTTGAAGCTGGACCAGGAATCGGAGGGGAGCTTCTCCCTGGTTTTTTTTCCTTTTTATAACTTCTTGTTTTGTTTTTATTTGTCCTGGAGTTTCCTTCAATATCGGTTCGTTTTCGGGAAATTTACATATTTTCCAACCGTCTATGCTGCTTAAAGTAACGTTTTCCTTCTCATGCAACCGAAACGAAAAAGACCTGCCGGGTTGGGCGCGCGGGTCAATCAACACACTCAACAATAGTTGCATTAAGAGGACCAACTACAATTCCTTTTTTTATAGAACAACTCACGCTTTAAGCGCCTACATTATATAAGATAACTAGCGTGGCCCCGGCCATTTGGCCGGAGGAAGGTGAGGTATGAAATTTGATAATGTAATGGGCCAATGGGGTGTATAGCTTATTGTTGTATAGTTATTTTTGGAAAACACGTGATAAAAATAGTGAATTTTAGTAGGAAAGAGACATGAATGATGCAACGAATAAAAAATCAGCATTTTGAACCAAAATCAAGTACCTGTTACCTCGTGAAACAATATTGTTTCTAGTAATATGATGAGGTGGAGTAAGTTTTATAGAAACCGAATTCCAGAAAATGGAACAAAAAATCGCCTATCCCGACGGTTTTCGGGAAATGAGCATCTCACAATCGTTGCTAGCTTTTACTGGGCCCGTTGGCCGATTAATTTGCTTTATAAGACTTTCAACTTGTCGTCATTGTGCTTTCTTGTTTTTTGCCAAGCCATGATAAAATCTAAAGAAATCAAGAATGAACAACACGATTTTGGATAGGAACCACTGTTCCTGTATCCCTAGAAAATGGTGGTAAACACGGACTCACCTGCCAAACTGGTTTGGATTGAGATTTTTATCGGGTATCAGGGAACCATGTGATTATAAATTAGACGTGATCAAAACAGGCCAAAACTTGAAATTCAGCCTGTTTGACCGACTCATGCCAAACTCTAATTATTCTTTACTTTTAAACTTTCTATTTGAAAATAAAAAATAATGAAAGAAAATAGATGACTAAAATTCACCATATGCACATCACTAATTCGGGAATAAAACTATAGAATTTCGAAAGGGAACTGAAAATGTTTAGGATCATTTTAATGTTAAAAATAACCAAATAGATCTTTCTGTTTAGTTTTTTTACTAACAAATACCAAACGATTCTCTATAATATACGCTATAATTTAATCATTATGATATCAAATAATTATATAATATATATTTGAAATGATAAAAATTGGACTAATTGGGTTGGTCGAGGTTGAACCATTGAATAACTTTAAAATACATTATATTTTAGCCACTAAGATATAAAATAATAGCATAATATATATTATGCTAGAGAAAATAGCTTGTTTTAGAATGGCAAACCCATGATGTTCATTTGTTTTACTTGATGGGCAAATCCCGTGTAGGTCAGGCCCATTCAACTCTTTTATTGTATGATTAGCTGTTAGCCCATTAGAATCCATGCATTAGTTTATTGTTAAATTTTTTTCTTTTTAGCAATAAAAAGGAGTATTGTTTTTGTCTTTTCATATATATTTTACCACCGCAGAGAAATTAAAGGACTTAAAGAAAAAAATTGACACTCCTGGACCCGTTTAAATTCGCATGTGTACGATAAGTTGGCCCGTTCCGCAGAGGAAAAAGAAAAAAAATTGACACTCCCTATTCTACCCTTCCTACAAACACTCTTGGAGCAGGGAATTTGAAATAGGGGGAGGGTTTTTTCCTCTCTACGATTATATGTTTTTAATTTAAAAAGATACAACAAATGTACTTAGTGTGATTGGTTATGATCTTTGCTTTTCTTTAAAGTTGTCATGGTTCGAATCCTAGTAAATGTCTTTTTAATGAATAAAACAAAAGTAATTGTGAAGACCAAAATGTCCTTCCTACTTTCACTCTGGATGCAGGAAATTTGAAATGGGGCTTCAAGTTTTCTCATTTGGCTTTTATTTATTGTGTAGACAAGATACTTACTATTTGTCGTACTAATTAATCTTATCTTAATATATATTATGGCCGTTGTGGAGAAAGATTTTGCCACGTAGGACAAAGGCAGCTCCACAATTTTCCATGTCATTTACGATTTTAACATTTTAAGTTATTAATTACATTAAAATAAAACTAAAAACATGTGTATTGATAATCATGACTAAGATTTGAACCTATGACCTCTAAGTTCAAACTATCAACATTTCAAGTCTTCAACCAGTAGAATTAAGTATATTTGATGTTATTGATGACAACAAAACATGTATATCAATCACCATAATTAAGATTTAATCATGCAACCTAGGAGCTCAAACTATAATCATTTAAGTTGTTTAACCTATAGAAAAAAAATATTTTATGGAATTAATCACAACAAGATTAATACTCATTTTATAAAAAAAAATACAACACATAAAAATTATATTTTTATTTAATGGTTGACTTATGTACATTACACAATAAAAACTATCACGGTTAAAATTTTGTATTCTATTTTTAAGAAACGATAGAAATCATTAACAACTAAAAATAACCTATTTTATTTTTTAGTTTATAATATGTTTGATAATTCTTATAATTTTTGAAAAATAATTAAAAAATCCAAAAAGCATGAATTTAGTTGGTACCCAATTATTAAATTTTACATAATTTGACATATGATTTTTTAAAAATGAAAAACTAAAAAGCAAAGAATTACCTTCTTTCGTATTCTAACACGAAATATTTAACATTTTTTTTAGGAACTACTATAAATATGTGAACCAATATAGTTATGTTGCAATTTTTTAGAAAATAGCTACTATAAATATATGAGCTAATACACTCTTATCGCGTTGTACTAGAAAAATAATATTTTTTATATGATAACTAGATTATTAAGAGATAATAGCTGAAGTAAAAATGATGATTTTCTAAGTCAAAACCAGAGTCATAATAATTTATTCATGTGAGATATTAATATATTTTAAGATTAATGAAATATATCAACATAATTCAATTTAGTGATACACAACAATTTCATCCAGACACCAATAGTCACCAAATTTTTTGTATCTTTTTCAAAATCGAATTATGGTTATATGCTAAGATATGTCTGTGCTCAATTGGTAAGAAGTTACAAGAAAAGTAATGTACATATACATATGTATTTGTCATCTTTGGGGAATGAATTTTACTTTTCTCGCATTTTACATTTCTTTTGTGCGATTCCAATTTCATTCTATTTGAGTATTTTCAAATTTTTGTACGTCATTGAATTTTCTTCCATGCACAATTATAAAACACATTGTCTTTACATTTTTTTCTTATGTAATTATAATTTTTTCTTTTTATTGTTTGACATTAATTCTTTTCCTAGAGTGTAGATTTGCAACTTAGTTATCTTCAGATGCATAGCATCTTAATTAAAAAAGATTTATAACCGAATCTTAATATATATAATGGTTGAGATGTAAATAAATATTTTAATCTTTACTTAATGTGACACGCGAATACATATATTAGTATTCTATTTTTAGTAACCATTTATACTTGCCGGATAACCCAACTCATAAGATAATGATATAATTCTTCTCCGTTACCTTTAAAAGTACAACTTGAAAGGACTTATTGTCCCTTCCAGTGACCATGGCAAAATATGGAGTATTCAGTTGCCCGTCACCCACCACTCAGTCCTGACTCGCTTAACTTAATTGTCAAAATACATCCGATATGATATATTCCATTCAATCAAATAAACATCCATTCATCACCACATGTCATACCACATTCATCATCTCAAACTCAAATAATTCATACATTAACAACATAAGGACCATCACCCAGCCTCTTGATAACTCACTGTATAAACATGTACGCATCAAGGATCACATCATATCGGCATTACCATTTAACCCCGTCCCAACATAGCGAAACATCACACCATCTAATGGTAAATCATTGTCTAAAACACCATAGAAAACCATCACATAACCATCATCATCGACATGCACATTTCATATATCACATCATAGGAAGTCATCACTTAACCACATCATAAGTAATTTTACACAAGAATTCAATCACATGCATAGTTAGGTTGATTCAGTGCTTTTTACTTCTTAATTTGCAAGGTCATACACTCCCCAGATAGTACATTAGATGTAATGTACACCACCGTGGATCGTACCTAGACTGGTGTCCTGTAAATCCACTACGGGATCATACCCCGACTGATATCCTGTATAACAGTGCGAGACATACACGAACCAGTGTCCTATAAAACCAACGCAAGATCAATACTCTGACCAATGTCCTGTAAATTCATCTATTGTACTAATTTCACAACATGGCGCCTTTATGTTTGTATTATGTTATCACACAATTCCAATTACAACCAGTCACACATTTAATATTGGATGATAATGTGAAGCGAAGAAAAATGTGTCTCTATAACTAACATTTTGATTTGATATCATTCATAAAATGTTGAAGGTAATATAGAAGCATAGCAAGATTGGTTGTACTTTAATATATTTTGACAATCGAGGTGTAATATACACCTTCGTTCACACCTATTAGTTACGTTTTCTTTAATATATTTTGACAAATAATAATCATTGGTTATTTGTATCAAATGAATCTTACGATTTGGATTGAGAATTAGAGAATGAGGTTCTCCCATTAGAGACTATGGTATAGTATCATGTCCCAAACTCCGTTAATTAATGGTCTAAATAGCAAAACTCGAAATGAGTACGGTAAGGTGGCGTACGCTAGCTTAAACCATGTACAACTTATGAAGTTGAAAATTGCAGGTCAATCAAAGCTTAGATGGTATGAATACTATTTTCCAAGCAGTGATGAAGTTACAACGTTGTTTGACATTATTGTTGATCGTGATTAAAACTTTGATTAAATGTAGAGCCCCTCATATCTTTTTTTTTAAATTCAAAGTGCCCCTCATATATGATGAAACACGAATAATAGATTACAATAATAAATAAATATGGAAACTAGGAGTCCGATACCTTTGGAAAAATGACATATAATAGAAGTAAAGGTACAAACAAATGTAACTCGCCGCCCATCGGGCGGGCACAAAACTAGTTTGAATTTATCGCCTTAAAACATAAAAAATTACTTAAATATTCTTGTTTTTTTTTAAATCAAAACGGACGGGTGAGGCGTAGAAAGCCCGCCCGTTCCCCCCGCAAAGCGGCCGAAGCCTTAAAACATACAAAATTACTTAAACAATTTTGTTTTTTTTTTAATCAAAACGGACGGGTGAAGCGTAGAAAGCCCGCCCGTTCCTCCCGCAAAGCGGCCGAAGAACATATTTGTTCCGATGGACAAACATATTTTCAACTCGCACATCCCACCGACCAAGCATCCATGCATACGCCCAATGCAGTCAAAAGCGCGATTCTACCTAGAAGCGGAAAAGGGATAAAATCGTAAAGCGTAGATTCAAAGCGTAAAAACGTAAGTTTTTGAAGCATACTGAAAAATAACTAAAAAACTAGGACATATACTATGTAAAATATGAATGCACGAAATTTAGATAAGTTAAATACATGCAATTCATGCCTCAAGTAGAGCAACTTGTAGCATCTTAATAATAAGTTCGTAAACATAAATTTTAACAATAAGCCACTTTATCCTCTAGGCTAACGAATTTGGGAAGAGCCTAGTTGGTGAATTAGATTACTCTATTGAAGTTGAGAATGCATCCAAGTACAGGGTATGTATCTTTTAATCTCAAATGTGTCATATTGTTGGTGATTTATTTTTAAAATATACTTTTTATAATTAATTTCATGAAAAGAATACTCATTTAGTGAACTAAAAGCGTAAAAACGTAAAGCGTTTTGGTGAACTAGAAGCGTAAAAGCGTAAGCTTTTAAGTTTTAAAACGCAATTTACCCCGATTTTATACACTTAAGTTTTTATATGGAAACGAAAGCGTTTTGATGACCTAAAAACGTAAAATCGTAAGTTTTTAAGTTTTAAAACGCGATTTTGACTGCATTGCATACGCCAAACGTATGCTAGCCGTTGCTAGATAGTCCTCCGGGAGAAAGTAACTCATGATGGTGGGTGACTGAACAAAAAGAAAAGAAGGTAATTAGATTTGTATTTGAAGACCAGGCTTTGATACCAAACTGATAAATTTCGGTGGAAATTGTTGCACTTTGTTATTGAAATCACATGAAAGTTATATAAAATCCAGTTACATAATAATAATAATAATACTCGCAGTATAATATTATATTGCTCATACTACCCATACTCTAATAGCAATTTATGCACACGCCTTTGTCACAGCACCCTCCCCAGCCGCACTCGGGGCAGAGGGAACCGATCCAGCAGGAACAAGGCTTCCCATATTCAATGGCGCGTGCCGTCTGTGGAAGTAAAACCGTCGCGAAAACTACCAACAATAGTATGGTCAGCCTCTTCGCGATCATCATAGTTCCAATACCTGAAATCCTGAGTCGATGTCGTTCAACTTCCCCTCTTCCTTTTTCTTTTACCTCACTTTGTGTTTCTTTGTTGGATGAAGGAAACTATCTCTCTCTACCTATAATATATAGCTAGCGGGCGGCTAGAAGAAGGCGTATATATTATTATACAATACAATATACAGTAATGTAAATCCCAAGACATGAAGAATCCCACCTTCCATGGTAACTTGCCTTGTTTCTTCTTTGCACTGATGTGCCAGCTTCTTCTTTGGACTGATCAATTACGAATCCATTTGATCGTCGATACCCTTCTTCGTATAGCCGGCGGCAGGCCTATTGGGCCCTTGTACAGGGGGCTTCTTATTTGGACTGATTGATTACAAATCCATTTGACCGTCGATACCCTTCCTCGGGCCAGGCTTGTGGATGGGAAGTAGGGATGAAAACTGGACCGATTTTCTTATATATAATTCACCAATCATGGTTTTAAAATTATAACCATCTTATGATTAAAACTATACGGGATGTAATATAACATACCAAACCAAAACCAACTCTGTGGTTCAGGGCACTCGCACCATCTTCGAACAATCACATATAAAGTTTTGCATATTGTTCTCCGGCGAGAAAACTTGCGTTGAAACGAATTGAATGCACCTTGACTTCTTCGGACAACGATCACTAAGACACGGTTCACACCTCTTCAAACACAGTTCGAACGAGGGTGTTCGATGTTTACACGACTCACGAGACAAATCTACATTAAGTTACTCCTACTCCTATGGAGGTTCAGTGAGAGCTCCAGATCTACGACTACGACTAAAACTGAAGAGGAAAGGATAAAGGGATAAAATTTGACATTGTGTTGTCTGGTGTAAATTTGGCGACCCTCTCCTCTGTCGACTCCTCCTCCTATTTGTAGCCCTTGAGATGATAACCGTCGTAGAAACTGTCATAGAGTAACTTCCAAAAAGAACTGCTCTCCTTCTTTCTCGGACGTGGTTGACACGTAGGATACACGGCGGTTTCTCCGTTAACTGCCTGCTCTTCATCCTGTAACTGTCGTCTTGTTACTTGTCTCTCCCACATGACTTGCCTTCTTACTTCCAACCTGTTAAATCAGATCTTGGACATGGTCTCACGATGTGGTCTAGATCTCGCGATCACGTCGGGCTCTAAATTTGGCGCCAACGTGGTCTAGATCTCATGACCACGTAGAGCTCTAAGTTTGAAGCCAACGTGGTCTAGATCTCATGACCACGTGGAGCTCTAGATTTGATGCTGACATGGTCTAGATCTCACGACCACGTAGGGCTCTAGCTTTGATGCCAACGCGGTCTCGATCTAACGACCACGTCGGGCTCTAGATTTGATGCCAACGCGGTCTAGATCTCGCGACCACGTCGGGCTACCCAACTCGCGACGAGACTAGCTCCTTCTTGGAGACTTAGTGATTTGGGCTTAAAAACTAGTATCATGAGGCCCAGTTCAAATAACACTAATTGTTATTAATGATCTGGCCTTATAAAGGTAGTTAGTGCATTGTAAGTAATCAATGTGGTACACTATTATTTTTTAGGTGCAAACAGATATAATCTAGATTTTTGCTTAGAATGTCAATTTTAATTGAAGTTTTGAAGAGAAAATGAATAAGATTTTAGGTCTAAGAGATAATTCTATTATTTGAGGAACATGGATAAACTAAGCGTTTAAGTGAGAGAGTATATGTAAAACATAGTTAAAACACATATTTGGGTGGATTCGACGTAGATATTTAAAATGTCAAAATTGTACCAAAGATAATATTAGTTCAATTTTTCCTCACAAAATTGATTCGAATTCGATTGGGTATCACATAGTTATTCATCCTAATTGGATGTAGAAGGCTGATCACTATTTATTAATTTAAATAGGAAACGATTTCAGGTAGATGTGACAATTCTCAATCCAATCTACCAATTCATTAACAATATCCACATAATCTAATCCATTTAATCCAAATCCAATTGGATTGGTGGATTCATGGATCCAAATGGCAAACTACGGTTTGATACCTACACTTTTTATATTTTACATTTTGGTACCTAAAGTTTAATTTTTATGCGAAAAATCTCATTGGAAAATTACGTTCTGGTCCTAAAAATTTCCAGTATAACATTTTAGTATCTAAACTTTTCACATTTTACATATTGGTCCAAGGTTGAGGATGTCATTTAGATTCATGGATAATCCACCAATTCACTTGATCCAATCCATGAATTCACCAATCCAATCTACCAATCCATGGATCCATCCATTTGCTAGGGGCAAAAAACAGTTGCCGGTTTAACATAGCGGGTTCGCGAGTTTTGGTTCGGGCACCGACCCAGCCCCGCGGTTCCTAATCTCCGGTAACCGGGGTAAAATATCCCTCATACCACTAAAGTATGAGAATTGGGGCAAGGGTACCACCAAAGTAAAAATAGGGCACAAGATACCATTAAAGTCAATCAAATGTGCATATTTACAATTTCCTGTCCATTGACTAATGGATTCATTCAATGACTAACAGATTGAATAAAATATTAATATTTTAACACCTCATCATCATTAATTAAAGACCAAAGACACACTCCATTCCCCATTTCGTGAAATAAACTCATACCATACAAAGGGGAAAAAATAAGAAAATGGGAAAACATAGCCTCTGCCAACCCAAATTTAGGGTTCTCTCATTTACTCTTCTTCTTCTTCTCTGAAATCACAAGGGAGAGGATTCGCAAGATGCTTCAATCCCATCCCGCTAGAAATCACCGCCATCTCTCTTAACGACATCTCCACCGCCAAGCCTCTAAGCTAGTCGCTCTGGGCCAGCTTCACCGCTTCCAACGGCAGCTCTACCAAAACAAGGCCCTCGTTGACATCATTATCCACTTTTTAGCTGATATTGAGGAAGGAAATTCTTGGCCCCATCGCCCCTCCGCCGCCATTCGCGGCCGGTCATCGACTCTCCGGAAGCCCAACAGTTTCGTTTCCAGCTCCACCGCCACTGCGTTACCTTTCCAGCTCCTCCTACCATCAATCTCCTATATCCAATCTCTGACTCCCAAACCCCAAATGCCGCTAGGGTCTGCAATCTTTATTGGGTGGCATTGATTCTGGCGATGGGGGTTCTAGGAACAACGCTTCTCGCCCCCAAATAAATCTTGTCCTCTGCACCCACAAACTCACAGTCGCTGCCCTCTGAAGTTACACGATGATCAGGGGCTCGACACCATATCGTTGCATTCGCCTCCCGTCGGTAATGAGTCGTTTAGGTAGCAAAGATTTGGAAACCCAAATATGGCGATTGAGATTGGACCGAGATTTTTCGATGGCGAAGGTTTGGGATATTATTTTATTATTTTTCCTTTGTGGTGTGCGTTTGGTTCAGCAAATGTGGAAGGGGATGTGGCCAAAAATGGTTGACTCGGCATCTCGTTGGTTTATAGCTATTAGCTAGTGCTGAGTTGTTAAAATAATAATAATCTATTCAACCTGTTAGTCAATGAATGAATTTGTTAGTCAATAGACGGAAAATTATAAATATGCACATTTAATTGACTTTAATGGTATTTGGTGCCCTATTTTTACTTTAGTGGTACCCTTGCCCCAATTCTCATACTTTAGTGGTATGGAGGGTATTTTATCCCCGGTAACCGCAACGCGCCCTTTACAATACGAGAAAGAAATCCCTTTCTCCCCCTTCCGTGCCGTCAAGCAAACCCCAAATACACAGAACACGGCGGCGCGGCTAGAAAACGCTGAGAGCTTCCGTTCCCTCGTCGTCTCAATCCGAGTGGGTTATCGCCGGAATCTTCAATTCCTATTCCGGATCGTTTCTCGGAGAAGAATAGTGAAAGAGAGGGGTATTTCTCGTATAGTTTTATTGAATTGAAAAAAGGGGCTGTAAATGGGGAAGAAGAAGGGCGAAGTAATGGTAGAAGACACTGCTCCGGCATCGAACATCTTCAGAACGCTCTTCAGCGCCGCCGAGGAAGGAACTGCCGCCATTCCTTCCATCTTCTCGGACGAAAACCCTTTCAAACGGAAGCCCGAGGAACACCCTAAAGTATCCGAAGCTGAGGGTCCTGAAATCGATGCCGAGCCGAAGAAGAAGAAGCGAGACAAAGTGGAAGACTCCAGTTTTGATTCTGGAGAAGAGACGGAGATGAAGAGGAAGAAGAAGAAGAAGAAGGAAGTAAAGTTGGAATCGGCGGTATTAGCAGCAGCAGAAGGAGGAGAGAACGACTTGGGCGGGAACAAGAAGGCGGAGAAGAAGAAGAGGAAGAGGGAAGAGGTCGAGAGGGAATACGAGGAGAAGAGGTACGGGCCGGGTGTAGAGAGTCCGGAACCCGAGGTTAGGGTTGGAGGGAAGAGGAAGAAGCCTGATGCGGATGCTGGTGAGACGTTGAAGAAAGAGGAAGGATTTGATGATGAGGAAAAGCTGTTGAGGACTGTGTTTGTTGGAAATTTGCCATTGAAGGTGAAGAAGAAAGCATTGTTGAAGGAGTTCAGCCAGTTCGGGGAAGTTGAGTCTGTGAGAATCCGTTCTGTGCCAGTTATGGATGTAAGTTGTTTGGTTCATAATGTTATCATGGTCATTCTATATGGTTGGATGTGACCGAAGATGCCGAATTTCTGGGGTGTTCTGCATTGATGTTGTATTGGTCTTTTGTGTTTGAGCAGACTAAGATACCCAGAAAGGGTGCCATTATGCAGAACAAAATCAATGATGCTGCTGGGAGGTATGTCAGTTCGTCTGTTTCTGTGGAAATTTTGCTTGACGTATTCTTGTATTGAGAGCCGAGTTGAGCTGTAGATAGTTAATAGCCATCTTTGTTGCTAGTAGCTTACCAGGTTGCTAACAAGGGTAGTTGCATTCGGTGGTTTGGTAAATGAAGTTGATTTCATTGAGTATTAGCTTCGACCAATGCTGTCTTAGGACCAAAGCAGAGGTAGCAGGAAGAACTGGGGTTGAGCTTCTACTAGGGCCTGACCAAGAAATCAGTTAAGAGGATCGGTATCGACAAGATCCAGTCTTTCATCCTTGTGGTGACATTCCAGTCATGTTTTGTTGGTTACCATTAGTAGACAGGATCCCTTGGCTTAAGTATAAAAGATTTATCTGTACTATATATTTGAGGATGGACAAGAAAAGTGATGTCCAATTACTTTCTCAATGCATGTAATGAATTTGTTGTAGCGGTATCTCTCTAGATTCAATGTTCATTAGACTTTATTATGCCTCAATACATTTCAAACCTTATATATCAGAATGGGTGATTCCTCCTCTTGTAAGTTTTTTTTCCTGCACTTAGCTTATATTCATCTAAGAAAAGTTTTTTTCCAGCTAAGTTACACAGGTGTACTTGTGAAAGGAATCTTGTCCTTGAAAGATTTAATTTTACCTTGACAAATTTAGTGTTTCTGTACTAACGACTTGACTAATTTCATGTTTGCAGTGTTCATGCATACATCGTCTATAAAACAATGGAATCTGCTGAGGCATCTCTCTCACATAATATGGCAGTGGTATGTTTTACTTTGAGAAGGCTAAAGTTGTTCGACATTCTGCTTTACTTTCACTTTTTTTTTCCAATTTTGCACAACTTGGGCCTTGCTTGCTTGTGCATGAAAAATGGTGATGTGTACCTTATGTGCAATTGTAGGTTGCAGGAAACCATATTCGTGTTGACAGGGCTTGCCCTCCTCGAAAAAAATTGAAGGGAGAGGAGGCTCCGCTCTACGATAATAAAAGAACTATTTTCTTGGGCAACCTCCCATTTGATGTCAAGGTGTGCAAGCTCTTCCGTTCTTGGTTCATGCAATGTTGCTTATATATTTGTTGGTTCCCTTCATTCATTTGTCGGCTTTGCTTCAATTTGTTTTTTTTCTTTTACCCCTTTATAGGATGAAGAAATTTATCAGCTTTTCACCGGCATCAAGGGTCTGAGTTCTGGCATCGAAGGGGTTCGAGTTGTTAGAGATCCTAACAATGGTCTGGGGAAGGGTATTGCTTATCTCCTGCTTAAGGATAAGGTAAGAGCTTCTTGCTGCATGGCAACTAATTTTTTCAAACATTTACTTAGTCTATACTCTGTAGATTTTGCTCATACGATTTGCTGCCTGTACAGGAATCTGTCAACTTGGTAATGCAGAAGCGAAGCCTAAAACTTCGGGATCGAGAAATCAGGCTGTCTCGTGCACGGCAACAAGATTCTACTACCCCAACCAAGAGGGCCAATCCATTTTCGGGAGACAGAAGTCAGTCACCCAGCAATAAGAAGTTTGTGAGGGGGAACAAACCTACAGGAGGATTCGGTCAGGCAAACACCACCGCGTATGAGGGTTGGCGAGCAAAGAAGTCTGGGGTGCAGAAGAAACCCACTTCACAACTCCAAACATCGAGCAGGACTATGTTCAAGAAACGTCGCGAACAAACACGTGACGGGAAGAGACCTTCTGTCGCAGCAAGGAAGGCGAAGGCTCTTGGAGGAGGGAATGATGGTGGGGGTAGTGGAAGGAAAGCAACCGGGAAAAAGAGGAAGCTAGAGACTCCAAATAGCAGCAACTGGAAGAAAGCGAAGAAACCCAGATAAGAAGCTTGTTGGTTCTTGATTGTGTCATCGCACAATCAAAGAGTTATGCTTCAGTTTCAAGTCCAAAGGAGGGACTACCTTGTTGAACACTTCATTTTATAGCAGTGTACGATTTCATTTAGTTTGGTTCAACTGTTTGGTGAATGTAGGCTTGGGATTGTTTACTTCCAAGATACCCTTTTACGTCTTTACATTGCTCTCTTTGTGTAACCTACTGTTTATGTTTATCTAGATCAAGGGATTATCCTTAAAGTCACCCTCAATGATGATTATTATTCGCTCAACCATGATAACTGGTGATATCAGTTATGATTATAATTGGCACAAGAATCATAAGGCATGAAGAAAGAAACAGAGGGCAACGGAAAAAGTAATCTTTATTTCCTTACAGCACAAGTTAAAAGGTGGGGATATACAACGGTTTAGAGGATTGAAGTTCAACAATGTCCACTCCCACCTCCCTTTCCCCTTCCTAACACCATCCCAATTCCCATCCCCTTCCATCCCAACTCCCTCCTTCCCCATGATACTTTACTAAAGCACTCAAATTTACACATTCCCACATCATCAACAGTCAGCCATCCATCTCAACTTCACTAACAGCAGCAGCTGTACATTTTTTTTTGCCCTTCTCTTTTCTTTTCCTTCTAGTGCTGTGCTGGTCTGTACAGAAACGGACCCCTTTTGCCTTAAAGCACCTTTCTTGTTCTTCCAGAGACACACAGACGCCCACCATCATCGTCGTCGTCATCTGCTATTCGATCGCAGCACTGGCCTTCTTCTTCTTCTGTTCGTTGCTGCCCATCAGCGTGGGGGTGATGGAAACGACACCAATGAGGAACATAGCCGCAATGGAGTTGAAGTCGTATAGATCCGTCACTGACTGCAGCTCTGCCAGAGCTATTCCAGCCTGTGCACAATACAGGCACAGAAACAATGTCACCTCGCTACATGCACTTGAAGTTGTACATTGGGACAATTACTACATAATTGGTCCCCGATTAACCGGTAACTGAGAATTCTGAATTTCAGCTTATCATAAAAAAAAGAATAGCTATAACAATCACCCCAGTTGTACGCATTACATCATCAATTTCCAAGCTTCGGTAACTTATTTGTTAGTAACCCCAAACTCCAAAGTACGCGTAGGTAAAGCGAAAGTAGGAGGAGAGTTACCTTGACGGTAATATAAGCAGCAGGGATGAGCCCAATGACGGTCGCCAGGAGGAAGATGTGGTAAGGCACATCTACAATAGGCGAGGCCACATTGATGAATGTGTTTGGCAGTGTAGGTGTCAGTCTCAAGAACAGCATGTAGTTCAACAATCTTTCCCTTCGACGTGCCACCTGGTAAGAAATCAACAACAAAGAACATTCATGCCACAACTCCAGTTTGATAGCCAACTTCAGCAAATGGTTGATAGGGATTTGATTTTCTCACCTGCTCTTGGAAGAACACGAGCTTGTCAGGCCAGAGAGTGAAGACCAGAGGGCGGCCAACGATCTTTGACAGGAAGAAGCAAGAAGAAGCTCCAGCAGTGGCAGTGAACACCACCAGAGCCACACCTCCCAAAACCCCAAAGAGGGCTCCGGCCAGCAATGACATGAACACAGTCCCCGGGATCATAAAAGTCTGCATGAAGACATAGACCACGCAGTAACCGACCAGAACTTGTGCCGTGTAATCACTGGTGTAAGTCTCAAGGTGATCCCTGCCACCAAAACAAGATAAATATATCAACATGTCGAACATCAAGCAGAAAGAGTCAATGACCAAAACATGGATGGAGCATGCTGAGCTGTAAAAGGAAACATGCATTCTCTTCAACACTATCCTTCAAATCAGAAAGTAGCATACCCAATCTCTCAATGGAATCCTTGCAAAAATATCAATAATTTAGAGACACCAAACTAACATAGGCACAACATGCAAGCACTCAGCTAAAGGCTCAGAGCAATGATCTTCCCTTTCCCCCCAATCTAAAAAACAAAGGGTCAAAACTCCAAATCTCAATCATCTGAACTTCCGGATTCTCGATCTAACAAACTCAATCGACTAATGCAATCAAGGAAACAGCCAAACCACTCTTCATAAAACAACCCCAGATCTCTCAATTAGCTTCATCTCACCAAAAGACAACAAATTTCAGCAGAACCCAGATAGAAAAAAGCGCAAACCTGAGGATTTGGAGCTCCTCGAGATTGCGAGGCAGCTTGAGGAAGCTATAATCGGACGCCGGGAGGGTGAGGTAAACGAGGAGAAGACCCACGGCGAATCCCAGAATGACGAGGGCGCCCACGGCGGCTTCCCAGAAGCTGAGAGGAAACCCAGATCGAACAACATTATCCCCAGTCCCATTCCCGCTATTCAATTGATTTCTCCCGCCCTCCATTGATTAATTTACCCTCTTCTTCTTCTTTCTTATTTCCCCCCTTTCTTCGCTTGGAACCGATTTGCGCTCAGAGAAAGAATGGAGGAAGGAAAGAGAAGAAGGGAGGGCTACCTCGCCCTTTTAAGGTTTTGTGTTTTTTTGCTTCTCAAGCACTTCTTCTTCTTCTTGTTCTTCTTGGTGTAATGGGGATTGGGATTGAAAGGGATGGGAGGGAAGAGAAGGGAAGGGGATGAAGAAAGGATATTCGGGCAATTGGATGAATAAATACACCAACGGCTGAGTATATGTGTTGGAATTGTTCTGTTCCCTTTTGGCAAGGTGTCTTTTGCATAGCTTACTTCGGGTTTACCCTCATGCAAAATTACAAAATTTTACTATATTATTATTGCAACTTTTTTTACCTATATTACTTTTTTGATGAAAATTTTACCAAATAATTTTCATCTACTATTGATTTTATTTTTTCTCCATAGTTATCTCTTAAAAGAAGCGGTATAGATACGACAATATACAAGTTCTGCTAAGACCAAATTAGAAAATTTAAATGAGCAAAATTCGATGGTCGATAATTGTTTGCACCATCGCTCCAAGGGCTTGTCCACGATATGGGCAGCCAGCGGCGGATTCACGGGGGATGCGGCCTAGCCCTTCTATGGATCAAAGCTAGTATAGCACTTGTAAATGTTTTATTTTCGATAATCGTTAAAGTGTTTGTCGAGCTACGACCCAGCCCACTCTGCCTCTTTTCAAAATGTGGCTCGGTGCTCTACCCAGTCCTGGATCCGCCGCTGTGAGTAGCCCTATTATACTTACGGGAAGCGAAATGGAACATTGCACGAATTAAATAAGCACATAACACCTGTATCTCTTTCAGGAGAGCTCCACCGACCACGTGCGACAAATCCCTCGTGTTGATTTCCGAACAATCACCTGTACATCGCACAAAATAAAACATTAGTCAACGAGCGAGCCGAACGTCAATAGTAAAGAATCACAAAGAGCCATAAAATCTGTGAGAAATGATTTCATTTTTTCATCAGCAATATGTAAAAACTTTACTAGTCAAATTGTATTATTGAACATTAACACGAAATAGTTACTTTCTAGATTGGCTGATGTATGAAGTTTCAAAGTATTATTGGGCTTATAACTAACACTCTTGAATGTGAAAGGTGAGATTGAGAGAGTGCAAAAAACAAAGCGTTTCATCATGTCATAATTAATCGTGATTTGATAAATTATCATAATGGTATGAACTAGTTTTATTCTTCATTTAAATCTAAAACACGAAATAATCACATTTAAAAGTCGAGTACTCTAATGATTGAATAATTATATCAGTAATACACAGTGAAGCAAAGATTTTGAGTAGGGGGGCTGAAAATAATTAATTACAAATAATTTTTTACGATTAAACTTAAATTTTGAAGGAGCTAAAACTAATAGTAAATTCTACCACTTTATATGATTTTCGAAGTATGTACATATATTATAACTGTAGATAAAAGAAATTAAACGAGGTTGTAGTTCCTTCTAAACTACATAATGGGTAACTCCACCACTGATAATACACTTATTTCGAGTAATACGTGTTCAAATAGTGTGTTTGAAATGAAAGTTATGGTGTCTTCTGATTTTAGCTAATCATTGGAAATTCAGCTTTCTTTTATGTTTGAGAATTGAGACCTATTTTGGTTGTCAACATGTGTCGTTATCATGGTTATATGTTGAACATGTTCCGTATAAGGGAAAATCAATGATAGAGATATGTATTCATACTTAAAAAATGGATTATGTTATTATTAACATCAGATCTGACATTGTTTTGTTCACGTAATTAGTTAATTGCGTTCCCATCTGGAAAGGAGAAGAAAATATTATATGTACTAAAATATAGCACGACAAAAACGAGGGCCTTCTGTCCTCTGGTTTCAGTTGGGCTTTTGTTTGGATGACGGGCCTTGGAACTTTGGCCGTTTTGGGCTGGACTCTTGATAATGTGCCACCTTATTGGTTTCCTCTTGGCTTGGGCTAGCAGTCATCCAAAAGCTAAAAAAACCGAAGTCCAAAACCAAAAGGGCCCACAATCTTGGTAGTTAAAAACCAGAACTACAAGTCTATGGTGGATTTATATGATGGATTTTGTCCCAAATCCAATTCATCACGTACTATGCACCAAAAAATTGTTTGTTTGAACTTTATTGAGAGATCAAATTTGTGAGGTTTATGACTCTAAATTCGCGGGTTTTATGAACTTGCAAATCCTATGTCAAGAGGTGGGATTTGGAGCATGACCATAAATCTATGATCTAATCAAATAAAGTCATAATCAAAATTAATATACAAATTAAATCGATAATTGCACAGTTGTCCTCCTACTATTTAAGAGAGCTGACAAATTTATTAACTGATTGTGTTTAGCTTATAAGGTTACTCTTTATCACCGAGAACTCACGCTTTTGCCTTTTAGTCCTTGTAGTCTATATATTATATACATTGATTTTTGTAGGGCTGTTAGTCGGTGCGGTTTCGGTTTATCCGAACTGCAACAGAAAGTGTCATAGAAACGACAACCGAAACCGCGACCGAAGGGAGCTTTGGTTAACCGCTAACCACGACCGACAGTTTCGGTTTGTCTCTGTGGTTAGCCGAGACCGCTGACGACGGCGGGAGTTCTGGGAGTGGCGACGAGTTCTGGGAGGGAGGACGGAGACGACGAGTTCTGAGCGACCTCAGGATTGATGGGCGATGGCGGGACTGCGAGGCGACGGAGGAGCCGAGGACGACAGACGATGGCAGTCATCGGCTGTGCAACGGGAGGACTCGCAGTGGGAGCGGGATGATTTGATGGGCTTGTAGATACACTAAGACGCGGGAGGACTACCGGCGGGAGCGGGAGGATTCGATGGACTGGGACGCCTTGGCGATGACGAGGCGAAGACGACGACGACAGGCGGCCGGGAGGGCTGGGGTTTACTTAAAGCTCGTCCAACTTGAAAGAACACGCAAGACGTAGAATTTACCCCCTTTACACTCACCTTACTTCCGTCAAAACTGGCTCTGATTTTGTTCTAAAGTTTCCATACTCACTTACAAATATTTTACACTCGTACTTGGTTGAATAAAATTGGAGCAACTTGCTTGGTAAATGGACCAGCTTGCTTTGATCGTTATTGGCCGCCGCCGGCAATAACAATTTGGGGAGGAAATCGGAGGAGGTGGCGGACTGGCGGGCAGAGAAATTTTTTGGGAGGTCGAATTTAGGGTTCCCCTTTTCAGTTCTACTTTGTAATCGCGAAAAGAGGGAGACCTGGGCGAGGCACGACGCCGTTTGGCCAGGTGGGAGTGAGATTCGCGGTTAGGGCGGTTAACCGCGCGCGGTTTCGGTTATGACCGCCAACCGAATTTTGCCTCCTTCGCTAGGAATTGACCAACCGCAACCGCACACCGCATTAATATTTTGGTTTTCGGTTAACTGTAAAATCGACATTTTTGGTTCGATTTTTCGATTAACCGAATAACCGCTGACCGATTAACAGCCCTATATTTTTGTATGACCTTGTGAAGAAATACTAATAAGGTTCTTATGTAAGACCTAAGAAATGCTATTATTATAAAGGGCTAATACCACTGGGAAACCTGAACTATTAACTTTGTGCCATTTGTATCATAAAGTATTCGATACGACATTTGTGTCCTAACGTATTATAATTGTGTGTCATTTATGTCCTGACAATTTTATTGACCGTTATAGATAACGGTTGACCAAACGACCGTCACATATTTGCTGACGTGGCAAAAAAGCTTGTTGCCACGTAGATGCCACATCATTAAATATTAATTTTTGGTTCAAAATTTAATTATTTTATCAAATAACAAAAACACAAAAAAATAAAAAGTTAAAGAAACCCTAAAATTATTGGTTTCTCCGGCTCTGTAAGCCGTCGTCGCCACCAGTGAAGACGACATTTGGAATAGTGGATTCCGTTGGTGGTGGAGAAACCAATTGGGCGAAGAGAGGGAGAGCGACGACGGAATCGGGAATCGCGTTGCTGGGTTCTCCACGACGGCAGCGCCTGGGAATCACGTTACCGACCCGAAATCAAAATCAAGACAGATCTGGCAATTTTCCCTCAGTTGGGTTTCTGGGTACGATTGAAAAAAATGGGGGAGTTGGACGATCCATACCTAATATCTTGACACCAGCAGCGTTTGAAGCAAGAGCTGTAGCAAGGAGAACAACGAAGTTAAATTTCTTACGGCAAGCTACAGTTCAGCGAAAACGAAAGGAGAGTGAGAGAAAAGGAAAGAGGCAAAGGCGGCGACACTCGTCGGCCGACGAGATGTTTTCGACGAGGAGGTGCTTCTCCGTTCGTGTTTGTCTCTCACTCTGCCAAAAAATCAGATCTGTTTTTTTTTTATGAATTGATGCAAAAATCAGATCTGCTGTAGGTGCAACCACCTCCCTGTCAAATCCAATCTTTAAAACCTCCAACTCAACAGCGACATCGGTCGCAGAGGTAGAGTTGGCGGATGCGGCGGTGGCGGTCGCTGCGGGAAATCATTTGCTCCGCTCCTCCACTGCGATTAATATCCCCTTCGGTTCTCTCTCTCTCGGACTCCTTTCCAATACTCGACCTCAAGCGTAGCCTCCTCTGGCGGCTATTTGGAACGGCCATCAAACTCAGGCCACGCAGTAGCCGCCTCAGCAGCAACAAGTCCGACGGCTATGTGGCGGATGGAATTGACGAAAGAAGAGGAAGAAGTTGGGAGCCTGGAGGAGATAGATTTTTATTTTTGTAATTATTTTTTATTTTTAGTTTATTCTTATTTATGAAAGATAACTGAAAATTTATATTATAAATTCCACGTCAGATGCCACATCAGCGCTGACTAGACTTTCTGTTAAAAATTAACGGTCAACGCCAGTCAACTCTAACAGAAAAATAGTTTAGGACACAAATGTCGTATCAGATACTTTGGGACACAAATGACACAAAGTTAATAGTTCGGGTTTCCTAATGGACTTAATGTCTATTATAAATGTGGAGTAATAATTTGTAGGTGCACCAACCCCGCCTCCGACGCAGCCTCCTTCCATATAAAACGACTACCTTTTTCAGTCTCTCTGTTTTGTCTCTTCCCCAGAATCCCCCTTAAAAAAAGACTGGACAGCTGCTGACGGCCTTCGCTGGTGTCGCCAAAATTGTCCACTGAGGCACTGAGATCACTCATCGAACCTCAGCCCCATAATTCCTTCTTCCTTCCTACACTTTAATACCATCAGCACAGCTCCAAAAACCAAACGCCCAATCGCCATCGCCAGTTTCTCTTCCAAAATCGTGGGTTGCTGTGGCCGGGCGTTTCTTGTCTTCATCCACCCTCAATCCTCTACCCTTTTTTGTGGCTCTCTCCAGCTCTCTTCACAACCCCGATTTATAAAACCCTGCCCCCCGCCATTTCTCCCCTTTCTATTCTCTTCATCTACAAGTTTACGCCAGCAGAGTTTCTGGTAGCTTTTCGGCTTACTCTGCTGTTGTCGTGTGTTGTTTTCTTTTTCCTCCATGATTCTGGGATGTGATGAAGATTGTTTTCTGTTTATAATGTTCAATTTGCGTTCTTTTTCAGATTGGAACATCTGGGCGAGGCTCGAAATCCTCGGTTTCGATTCGGCTCTTGGTTCTTTTTGGTGGGTTCATCGATTTAAAAGGTGGGATTCGTTCGTTTCCCTGTTCTGTTCCGTTGAAATTCTGGAATCTCTATTTTTAGGATGTAGAAGATCTTATCCTGTGTGGGATTCTCTTACGTTTTTGGTGTTGATTTGCAATGTGCCAATTACTGTTTGTTCTAGATTGAGTCACAGTTGGTGAATTCAGTAGTCTTTTGCTGATCCACGTGAATCAGGTGAGCTATAGTGTGGCAAATATCTGTGAAAATTGAAGAAATTTACTATGGTTGTAATCTTTTCCCAATGTGAACTTCTGATTAAGCTAGTTCTGTTCCTTGAATCTGGCTATAAAAGCAACATTTTCTATGGAAATCTTTTTCTTCTCTTTACTCTTTTCTCTTAACCTCTAGTTGCTTTTGTTCATTTGCAATGTTAAAACCAATAATTGTCTGTTTTTATGAGGAGCAGATGATTGAGTTTTAAGTGGCTAATTGCCCAAATATTTGGGAGAGTGGCAAAATTTTGTTTAACCACAGTGGTTTATGATGGAAACTAATCCAATATGAACTTCTAATCAAGCAACTCTTGTTAGTTCAATCCTGCCTTGGTTATATTCTTCTGTCCCAACCTTGCTCCAAGTTTCCCTCAACTGCATTCAAACAACACTAAAATGCTTCTGCCTTTTATGGCAACTGAACTTGAATATTGCTCTGCAGATGGGAGACGTCGCCAAGGATTTGGCTGCCGGGACAGTAGGAGGGGCAGCACAATTGGTAGTTGGACACCCTTTTGACACCATAAAAGTCAAGCTCCAAAGCCAGCCTGTTCCACTTCCTGGCCAGCCTCCAAAGTATGCCGGCGCTTTTGATGCAGTCAAGCAGACTATAGCAGCTGAAGGCGCTGGTGGACTGTACAAGGGCATGGGAGCTCCTCTGGCAACAGTTGCTGCTTTCAATGCTGTGCTTTTCACTGTGAGGGGACAAATGGAGGCTCTGCTGAGGTCTGAACCTGGCGCTACGCTCACCATTGGTCAGCAGGTTATTTGTGGTGCTGGTGCTGGATTGGCAGTCTCTATTCTTGCTTGTCCTACTGAGTTGGTCAAGTGCAGGTTAGTAACATGGTTTCACTGGTGCAAGCTTTTCATGAATGTGTAGTCTAGTATGAGAGAAGTGATGGTCTGTTAGAGCTAGGTGTAGATTAGACACTTTGTTCTTCATGCCTTTCAAGTTTCAACCTTCATCACCTGTTATCCATAAACCACCATGAGACATGGAAGGGGAGAGTTGGAAACAATGCCTATGGCTTCCAAACAAGTCCTTGGCCTTGACACAGATTACCATGCTCATCAAATCTTCACATTTACCAAATTCTTGTTTTTGGCAACAAACAGGTTGCAAGCGCAAAGTGCACTGGCAGTGGCTGACTCATCTGCAGCCACCGTGGCATTGAAGTACGGCGGGCCAATGGACGTGGCCAAACAAGTACTGAGATCAGAAGGCGGCACTAGGGGGCTATTCAAAGGATTGGTGCCCACCATGGCCCGCGAGATTCCTGGCAATGCTGCCATGTTTGGAGTCTACGAGCTGCTGAAGCAGAAGATGGCAGGTGGGGAGGACACGTCCAAGCTAGGCAGAGGTTCCCTCATGCTGGCTGGAGGCCTCGCTGGGGCATCCTTCTGGGGATCGGTCTACCCTACAGACGTTGTGAAGAGCGCCCTCCAGGTCGATGATTACAGTAAACCCAAGTACTCCGGATCCATGGATGCGTTTAGGAAGATTCTGGCTGCAGAAGGTGTCAAGGGGCTGTACAAAGGCTTCGGCCCTGCCATGGGGCGTAGCATCCCTGCAAATGCAGCATGTTTCTTGGCGTACGAGGTCACAAAGTCGAGCCTGGGATGAATCGAATTGATTGATTGATTGAGGAGTTAATGTGAACTAACTGGGGATTGCTTCTTGTTGAATCACATTGCTTGTTGCTGAATGTGAAACTCTACTCTAGCATATGGTTCCATTGAGTGAAAAGGCTCTCTCATCAAATGTGAAATCTTTTTCACTCTTTTTACTCCCTTTGCTAATGTGTTATCTAGTAATAAAAATTAAAATTGAGTTGCAGGTATTTGTTCTGTCTGATTATATAGCCTAGAATTACAATTCCATATTCTTTTCCTTCCTTTCCACTATTAATAAGTTAGTGCTGTCCGAGTGATAAGGCAAAAAACTCTGGCGTGAAGACTCTATTCTACTACTCAAATTAGAAATTACCAATCGTTGATTTATTCTTCAACTCTCAAATTAAGGCCTAATAAAGCCTAATTTTTAGGGGAAACGGAAACCTATCTTAGACTACCAAAAATAGGAAGGGAGAAGTCTGAAATTGTCAAACTTCACCACAAAACTTGCTTGATTAATGAGAGTGATAACATGATGATAATTACACCACAAAGAAAGGCAAATCTAAGCTTTGAGGGAACTTTGAAGAGGGGGGGAAAATACAGATAGGGAGATTAAGAAAAAAGAGTGTTAGAGATTGGTAATTAGTGATTGTTTAGTTAAGGTGATGTCAGGAATAATGCAGGTAGAAGGAGGAGCCAACAGAGTTCAACAGCACAAGCAACAGGCAGCTGCTAATCATCAGTTCCCTGTTCCCCTTGTTTCCAGATTGGATCACCTGGATTCCCTTGTGAGCTTCCTCTTTTCCATTTTTCCTTTTTCGCATTACATGAGTTTGTCGAGTATTTACGAACTCGTAACTTACCTGTGTTTCCCTTCAATGTTCCATTGAAGATGAAGTACTTGGAAGGGAAACAAAACTCCCAAAAGGGGTTGGGTGGCGGAGGAGGAGGAGGAGGAGGAGAGGCAGCTAAGCAGCAAACTGCGGCATTGCTTGAAGTGGCAATGAGGGAGGCTTACTTCAAAGGATCTCTGCTGGATCGTGTCGCTTCTCTCGAACACCGTCTCTTTCAGGTTCTGTTGTTGGTTCATTCTGAAACGATTTCGAATGATCTAAAATTGTATCTTATACACTCAGCTTCAATAATCCTAAATGTAAATGTTTGAATGTATTGCGAATAAAGTAATTGTTAATATGAGAATGTCTAGGCTACATGAACAAGAATCTTTGGAATTATTGTACAAATTTCTCAATTTCGCGCGGCGATGTCGTTGTTTATGTGTAGTTTCTTCATTTCATCTTTTCAGTTGTGCCTAGAGATGGAGTCAACCAACACCTCCACTAGTTCATCACAAACATCAGGAGGCGGCTGCACCTCCGCCTCCTCTACCACCACCACCACCACCGCGACAGGGTCGAGAAGCCAGACGCCATCCTCGTCTTTCCCAACATTCAGTCTTTCCAATCCGCGCCACCCTCTTCTTCATCACCACCTTGCTAGATCTCACCTTCAGCAGGCAAGTATTCATGTACTCTTATGCTTAGTGAAACATCATTAAAGCACAACTCTTTTAATATTAGCTTTAAACCATCCATCATAATCTTCATTAGGGAGGTTGTTTAATCTTATGTCATCCAACAATGTTCTTCATTTGGGGTTGGTTTTGTGCGACTCTTTTTAGGTAGAGGAGGAGAGGGAGGAAGAAGGAGAGACAAAGGGCAAGGATTCAAAGAAAGGCAGCAGCAGTAAAACCAGAAAGGAAGAGAAGAAGAACTGCAGAACAAATGGGAACACTCACAGCAGCAACAAGAAGCAGATCAAATGGCCACAGATCAGACCTCTTAAGCTTTTAGGATGCTAAGAATCAAGTTTCCCTCCAACCAGTTCATCTTGTTTTTCTTGTTTCAACATGTATGCAATCGTACTCGAGATTGAAGCAGTGACACTAGCGATTCAGGATTTAAACAGGATTGTGCCAATCATGGTTGAATCTGTAGAACAAATCGTTACAGTTTCACAAACAATATTGCTTTCACCTCGACCCCTGAAATCTCACTTCTATGAATTCTCAAGTCTTTCTTATTCATGGTTTTTCCTCTTTACCTTGTTCTGCTTCTCTTCCTCTTTCAGGTAGTTCATGTTGTATTTAGAATGCATACTAAATTTGACAGAGCTTGTTTAATGCATGTTCTAGATAGACCTGCTGACAAACAGGTCGCGATTCGAATGATGTTGGTGTAGACTGGGAAATTTAGTTAGAGCTGCATAACCATCACAGACCATCATAAATAGATTGCTTACAAGTAGAACTTGTGCTGTCTCTCTCCAATCTTACTACTAGTAAACCACAAAGTTTCATGGATAAGGTAAGTTCATCAGGAATTTCAGGTTCAATCTAAATCTGCAGTACAAAACTGTCATCAGAATCTTCAATTCATTCAACCATCCAACACATTTATCCGTGCATTCGTGTCTGAGTGGAAACTTCTCAAGCCTCTCTGCCTGCCATCCAAGAATGATAACATTTTCTCCATAAATGGACTTTCAAGCAACTTCAGTCTTCAGGAAAGAACTTTTAACACAAAGAAGCCATTGAGATTGTCAAGAGCAAAGTTTTCATTAAGTTAAGCTAGTAAACAAAACCAGAACAATCCTCCTTCCTTCTACACAATCCCAAAAAAAAAAACTATCCCAAAAAAAGGAACTAATCACAGCTTCTTCTACACAATCCAAGGAACCCAATATAAGAAAAAAGCCTTCCTATCAATACATGGCCGAAAGCATGAAACTTTCCTAAACTTTTCACTTGTAGTACATAACAGGCATGCCAGAGTTCTTATCCCACAAACCAGCTTCCTTGACATACTCGATATACCTAGCAAACTCCGGCCTCGAAGTGGTCCTCCTGTTCTGCCGCCGTCTATCAAAGAGGGTGAAAAGCGGGTGGCTTTTGTTAACCTTCATGGCCGGTTTCACCGCCGGGAGTGATGGCAAGTTCAGCTCCACAGACACCTTGTTACTACCTCTACAGCAACCCAGAAACCGAATTGGCAAGGTGTTGCTCCTCTTAAGCTGAAAATCCCTACTACTACCTCCCAGAAGACCGGCTGAAGAAGATTCAGCCTTGTCAACTAGCTTTTCATACCTGCCGTGGCTTCTGCGGGTGCTCAATGCTCTCAACATGGTTGAAATAAGGAGTGATTGTGGTTTCTTTGTTTGTTCTTGATTTGGGGAAAGAAGTGTTGGGTTGTTGTTGTTGTTGTTGTTGTTGTGTGTTGACATTCTGCAGGGGAAAACATGGCTTTATATATATGCAGGGGAAGAGAGTTGATGATTGTGGTAGGTGAAGAACCGGCAAGCAGAAGGAAGGAAGGGAGTGGGTAAAAGATTGAGACTTGGTCAGCAGCTGTGCCATTGTTGACCGGCCAGCAAGAAGGGAAACAACTAGGCAACAAGGGAGTGGGTCAGACTTGGTAAGCAGCTGTGTTGTTGTGATTGTCTCCTTCTTCGTTGGTATAGTTGTTTTTTTTTTTTCGTTGGATGCTGAGGTTAGGAACTTAGGATGGATATAGGAAGTTTTTTTTGTTTAATTTGGGTCAGTTTCAGCGAGGGGCATCCAATTTCCTCATTCACAATCCACAATGGGTTAAGCAGGCTGATCATAACAATTATTAAGTTCAAGGAAAACCAAACTGGGCTTTCTTTCTCAAAATCTTTTTTTATTGATTTTATCGAGTGCAACGGTTAGTGTTGAAAGAGATTTTTTTTGCTTTAGGTGATGTCAAGAATAAACTTTGAATATGAATAGACGATCAATTTGCAAATGATTATCTAATATAATATATTGAAATATGGTGGCTACTTCGGCGCACTCACATTTTTTGGTGCACTCAGTGCACCCAACTCTAAAAGTGTTCATAGTACATCAAATTTTGAATTTTAATTAGTACTCTCAATCTAATATGATGATATTAGATAGAATCATAACAAATCAATCTATTACCCTAACCTCTTAACCTTCAATTTTGAATCCCAACCCAAAATTCCAAATTGTAAACCTAAACCCTAACCCTAAATCCCAAAACCTAAATCTTTCAAATTAAAGTAAATTTTGAATGATTTTTTTTCAAAATCATGTGCTTCTTGTTCATAATATCATAAGCAACAATTGATACCGTTTTGACAAGGATCGCATGCTCAGAATGACAATTATGAGGCGGGTGCACTGAGTGCACCCAAAAAAGTGGGTGCACTGAATACGCCACCATTGAAATATATTTGTTAAATATTATAATATAGGCATTGGGTGTTTTTTTAATAATTTTCTCCCAATATGAAAACAAATCGTGGTATTTTGTTGTAACTTGTACGAGTAGGATATTTTCTTCTATAAGAATTATATTCACTTTTTATTATTATTTGTTTAACATACCGTTTGGTATAAATGAATTTCATAAGTTTTGAGTAATTCGTTTTGAAATGAAACATTTTTGTGTTTGGTATTTAAAAGAATTTATTTCCAATTCTAAATTTTGAATTCTATGGAATTGGTACTAGTTATAGCAATTCCAAGGAATTGAGATGGAATCTCCAAATGAATTCCCCAACTATTTACTAATTATAATAGAATGACATAATTATCCTCTTTATTAACTAAATTACTTATATATATATATATGACATACCAAACACTTACACGAAAATTCATTTTATTTCTAAAGATTTGAATATGACATGCCAAGCACAAGATTTCATTTGACAATGAATTCTACACGGTAATTCATTTTACAATGAAATGAATTCTTGATTCATTTGATACTAAACGGGAAACCCCTAATGATGACAACTTGATCTTGGCACCGAGATTAACGTGACATGATGTGAATATGGACATAAATAAAGGGAGAGTTCGACGAGGATTTGGAATGAACATAGAGAATGGACCGACGACTAGTTTAGGGAGAAGAGAGAAAATTAGGATTGAGAGTTTACGTTGAACTATTATTGATTACCAAGAAAATAGCTTGCGAGGCATATGCATGAACGAGCTAGTTTATTACATTGTATTGAATTATTTTTGTATTGAGTGGAAGATGGAGGACGAAGTCAATCCATTAAAAGGATATTTTGCACTATAAATTTGTTCAATAAACATCCCAAAATGTGAAATTAGATAGACGACAAAAAAAATTTTAATAATTCAGTCATCAAATTGACAATTTTACTGATTCGGCTGGGTCTTTTTCACTCCAAATAAGATACTGCCCAGCTCAACCTTTCACCCCAATCCTGCAAAGAGGGGAACTATTCAACAAGTAAATGTGATTGACTAATCATCCAACTTAACACACCGATCATAAACAAATTAAACCATCTACAATTAAGCAAGTTTTTTTAAGTGTTGAAAGAGATTTTTTGTTTTGGGTGATGTCAAGAACAAATTTCGTATATGAATAGACGATCAATTTGTGAATAATTATCTAATAAGATATATTGAAAAAATATTTGTTAAGCATTGTAATGTAGACACTGAGTGTATTTTTTATAATTTTCTCCCAATATTTGTTGTAACTTGTACTAGTAGGATATTTATTCTACACGAAATTATATATTTATATTTAATTATTATTTTTGCTTAACTCTAAACAAAGGAAACCCCTAATGATGATAATATGATCTTGGCAAATGAGATTAACCTGACAGGATGTGGTTAGGGACATAAATAAGGGAGCATTCGACAAAAATTTGAGAAGAACATAATGAATCGTTTGACTACCAGTTTATGGAGAAGAGAAGAAATTAGGATTGAGAAATTACGTTGAATCATTATTAATTACTAGAAAGATAGCCTGCGAGGCAGGCACGGACGATCTAGTTTGTTACATTGTATTGAATTATTTTTGTATTGAGTGGAAGATGGAGGAAGAAGTCAATATTTTGCACAATAAATTTGTTTAGTAACACCACAAAATATTAAATTAGATAGAAGGCAAAAAAAAAAAAAGTCATTACTTGAATTTTTAGTAACAAACATGAAACATTTTAGTAATTCAGTAATCAAATTGACATTTTACCCCAAAACTAAACTAAATGGTGAAAATTCAAACTTCAGTGACAAATGCATTAGAAATCAAAATTATGTGACCAATTTGTTGTGAGTCTCAAAGTTTAGAGGGACAGGTTATTGTAACAACACCTATTGTGTTGTTATTGTAACAACACTAGTCCCCAACCAATAGGAAGCTAGGATTGTGATGACTTTTTATTAAATGAGTTGACCTAGTGTAAAATCAAAGCAGGGGTATAATTGTCATTATGAAAAATCTATTTAAATAAAAAATAAAAAATAAAAAATAAAAAAAAATATTTTTTATTTTCTGTCCAAAAATTTGGTCGTCGGAATTCTGCCACCGGTCGCCGGAAAATGGTCGCCGGTCACCGGAATATGCTTTTTGCCGCCGGAATATGCTATTTTGTGGCCGGAATATGCTTACCGGAGTCGGAATATGCTTACCGGCGTCGGAATATGCTTACCGGCGTCGGAATCTAGTCACCAGGGCCGGAATATGCCTATCGGCGTCGGAATCTGCTCAATGACGGTCACCGGAGTTCGGTCAACGGTCTTCGTTGACCGGTCAACGGTCAACGACCACCGGATGTTATGGTCTGCATTGTGAGATTTATGGTTTGGTTTCTCATATTTTTTTATGCCTTTTATGGTTTGTTTTATTGTGTTTGTGGTTTGCATTGAGAAGTTTCTGGTTTGTTTTCAAAAACTTTGTGGTTTGCATTGTGAGGTTTCTGGTTTGTTTTAATATATTTGTGGTTTGCATTAGGACGTTTATGGTTTGCTTTTTTGGTTTGCGTTAACGTGTTTGTGGTTTGCATTAGGAGGTTTCAGGTGTGCTTTCGCAAATGTTGTGGTTTGCTTTGTGAGGTTTGTGGTTTGTTTTAGGAGATTTGTGGTATGCATTAGGAGGTTTCTGGTTTGCATTACGAAGTTTCTGGTGTGCTTTCGAAACTTTTGTGGTTTGGTTTGCGAGGTTTCTGGTTTGTTTTGATATATTTGTGGTGTACATTAGGACGTTTTTGGTTTGTTTTACCGTGTTTGTGGTTTGTATTAGGGGGTTTCTGGTGTGCTTTAGAAATATTTCTGGTTTGTTTTACCGTGTTTCTGGTATGTTTTAGACAATTTATAGTATGCATTAGGAGGTTTCTAGTATGCTTTCGAGATAATTGTGGTATGCTTTTGTGATATTTGTGGTATGTTTTATAAGATTTATGGGGTGCATTCCAATACTTTTTTACTAGCTAACATTATTTCAATTGATCATTTGCACTTTCTATATAGGATCACAGTAGACTTCAAACATGTGGTTGATCACTATCTTCTTCTCTAGTCCTTGCACACTTGAATGCACATACAAAGAATCTTTTTCAGCTTCATGCATTCTTCTCGTAAGCATATCTATAAGAATTGGGTAGATAGTTCAGACACTATGTTGTTCCACATAATTGTTCACATTTCATTTCTCTTAGGTCGAGCTTCATAACCCGGTATCATTTTATCTGAATTTTTGTAATATGCAGGTGACATCTATCCTGTCACTTGCAGCAGCATCGACATCAGCATGAGTCACAATTTTGGAGGCTTGAGACCTGCACTACTGCAATGCCACACCTCACTTCCCATGCAAAAGGTTCCAAATCTCCATTGCTTTGGCTTTCATCTCTGGGTTTCTCCTTGCTGTGTCGTCCCATGTCATGTTCTGGCTCATGGCGTCTGTATGAAGTCAAAAAACTCCTCAAAGTGTGATTAATTTTGTAGCTGTAAATACAAGTTACCTGAGCAACAGAATCCGGAACTTGTCGATCGACGACGATGGAAAACCACAGAGTGGCGGATGGAGTGGCGCTCCAGACCTTCGCGCGGCTTCTCGACGGGAAGACGGCTACCCTGCGATTCGCAGCACCGGAAGCTTATACTCATGAAATCAAGCTGCGAATCTTTGAGATCACCAGAATCTCTGTTCAATCCCGAGGCTTGTCATCGGCGGTCGCCATCTCAACGACGATTTCGTCGTCTCGACGCCGGAGTGCAGCGTCCACCTCCTACTTGACAGAAACAGGGACGATTGCAGGGCGGAAGATTGCGCCTTTGAAATCGATCGATTGGCGTCGGCGCCAGGAGGACGATACGTCTTGGATGGAGGAGGATTGAGTGGTGGCGGAAGAGAATTGAGCGGCCGGAAGAGGATTACCGTCAGCGCTGGAGGAGAGACTTTGGAGAGGGGCGGAAGAAAGAAGAAGAAGGGTTGGTGGGCTGAATATATTTTAATTTTAATTTTATTAGATTTTGGTTAAGTTTACCCTTATACCCTTAATGAATTCTGTTGTTAGTATAACAACACTAAGTGTGTTGTTATACTATCCGCACCCAAGTTTAGAGGGGTGAATGTACCCTTTTGTAAGGCACCGTTATACACTAAACTGTCCCGCGAAATTTCATTTTCCACTCCGCCGCCCGTCTCCCAACTCGTAAGCGGCGACGAGCGAGAACCGCGGCCGGCTTCGTTTTCGACCGTTTATCCTGTAAACCGGTAGCGGCGGCCGCCGGCCAGTTGCCCTCATCCATTTTCCTTTCTAGCTTTCTGCTGAACTTTCGCGACTTAATATTTAGAGGGTTCTTTCAAAGGTATAAAGCTCACATTAGAGTTACTCCTCGAGTCCTAGTTATGGAGCATCCTCTGAGTTCCTCGGAATATAACTACTTAGGCGGGCTTTACTGTTGATGGGTGTTCTTTCTCTATCTCGAACATGTCTCCGAAGACCTTGCTGGCTTGAATCGGCTTATTCCGTCTCCTCTGCACTACTGGCGTCTGATGAACACCAGGTGTTCGACGTTTTGCCCGTCCTTAACAACAACAACACTGCTGTTGTAGAGAAATCAGTTGTGCCCTGCCAGGAGGTTAGTGATCAAGAGACGTGTAAGTTGTTCGCGTTTGTTGCTACGGTTGTGAAGACTTTGAATTTGGGGGAGGTGAAGAAAGTTAAGTTTGTTCAGGCGGTGAGGTACAACGGTTATGCTCATTCATTCCATGCGTTTAAAATGATCATGGAGGTGTTTGCGGTAGCGGGGATAGAGAACAACGTTCAAATTTTGCTTAGAGATATTGTTTCCTATTACGGGGAGGTTGATTTGGATGTTTTGGGGTTGTCTCAAAGTCTGATAGATTCCCCTGATACTGCTGGAGTATTATCTTCCTTGTTGAGTGTACTGATAAAGGTTCTGGCCGAGAAGCAGTTGATGGAAAATGCGGTTGGTGTGTTTTTGCAGGCTAAGGAAAATAAGGTCGAACCTCATATATTTTCGTGTAATTTCTTGCTGAAGTGTTTGATGGAATCCAAGAGATACGAACTCTTCGTCGATGTATTTGATCAGTTGAGGAATTCTGGTCCGTGTCCTAATGTTCATACCTACACCATTCTCCTGAACTTCTACCGTAATAGTGATTTGGAGGTAGACATTGTTCGTGCACTGATGGAGGTGCTGGACGAAATGCAGAAATTTGGGCTTACCCCCACAGCTGTAACTTACAGTACGGTTGTCCATGCTCTTTGTAAAGTCGGTTTTGTTGAGTCTGCCTTGGAATATGTACGGGATTTGAGGAACAATAACTGTTTCTTCAATAGTTATTGTTATAATGCTATTATTCGTGGATTTTGCCAGCAAGGTGAAGTGGATGAAGCACTGAAGCTCTTGGAAGAGATGAGATCAGCTGGGATATCACCAGACATATATAGCTACAGCATCTTGATTCATGGGTTCTGCCAGAAGGGTGAATTTGAAAAGTGTGACGATTTGTGGAAAGAAATGGCGCATTGGAATGTCCAGCCAAACATTGTTACATACAGTTCGCGCGTTTCGGGTTTATGTAAAGTTGGATTGGTAGACCTTTATTTGGAGAACTTTCATGACAAAGGTGACCATGATTTTGAATATGACTTGACTTACTATAACATTTTGATTGACGGTTGTCTCATGACGGGTAAGCTGGACAACGCCAATGACCTTCTGGAGGAAATGACTATGAACGGGTTGACTCCTAAACCCTTCACCTTTAACAGGTTGATTCACGGGTTCTACAAAGAAGGGCACCTAAAAGAAGCCTTGAAAGTTTTTGAAATGATGCGAGAATCTCTTGTAGCTCCAAATGTTTTCAGCTGCAATGTGATTGCTGACATATATTGTAGAGAAGGACACCTGGTGGAAGCTCTGAAATTTATTGATGAAATGCAAAATCTAGGTATTGTTCTTGACTCACATACATACTATGTTATCATTAAGTGGTTGTGCCACAATGGAATGTCAGAGAAAGCATGGGAAGTTCTTCCTGTAATGTTTAAGAAAAATGTTTTTCCTGATGTTGCTCATTATAATATCATCATGGATGGTTTTGCCAAACAGTCAAAAGCAATGGTTGCATTGAAATTGTATAGAAGAATGCTAGAAGTTGGATTAGCACCAGACATGTTTACATATACAGTTCTCATCAACATTTTTGCCAGCAAAGGAAAAATGGATAAAGCCTGCAGTTTGTTGAAGGAGATGATTGGAAAGGGCATCTCTCCAGATAAGATCGCATACACATCTATGATAGCTGGATTCTGTAAAATTGGGGATATGGGAGCTGCTGATGTATTATACCAGGAAATGTTGAGGAATGGCCATATTCCTGATGTTGTAACTTATACTTGTCTGATTGAAGGACTTTGTAAGATGAACCGCCTGGATATGGCTGACCGATTATTTGAGGAGATGGAACAGCACGAATGTCTTCCAAATGTGGTGACATACACTGTTCTCATTGCTGGCCATAAAAAGGTTGGCCACAATGGTGTTGCAGATAAGCTGTATGCTCAGATGGCCCAGAAGTGCATTTCTCCGGATTATATTGCTTACAATACCTACAAGAAGGGATATTCTTGAGCTTGATCAAGGTTAGATGATTTGTCTATATTTATAATTTCATTTATCCTTTTCTCTATTACTTTTAATTTTATCCAGGTGGTTTATTTTCCCCTGGCCATTTCATTCTCATTCCTCTCACTTCAACAAAATCTTTTTCTTGGAACTGGCTCCTAACCATCTGAAGGCTTGTTAGATCTGCATCTCTTTACTAAACTGCATTGATATATCTGTATTTCAGGATGCATAGCAGTCATGGCTGGAAAAGCGGGGTTGTTGTGTGGGGTTTGACAGTTTCTGTCTGATGCCATTTGGATGTTTGAGAAGCTTACAGGTACTTGTGCTAGTCCTGTTAATGTGGCTTTAATGGTTGTTCTGGACTTGAGTGACGTGAATGGATGAATATGAGTTTGGTAGTCCATTAGTCTAATCTTTTGTTTGGTTCTGATTTTATCAAGTACTTCTGGTACATATCTTCTGTAAAGAGAATTAGATTCCAGAACCATGATGCATAAGGTGCTAGGGTTGTTCTAGGTGAAGTTAGTGGCTGAATCTTTCTTGTCGCCTTACTGTGTTCCTAACAGTGGTGAGCTGAGTATAATGATTTATGGTAGTAAAAAGATTATTTGTTAACTTGAAGGTGCTTGAGGAATTGACATTTCGAAATTGCAAGCTGATTCATCAAATATTTTATGGTACTGTGCTGCCAAAACTTATATCACATTGTCTTTTCGTGTCTGTAGGGTTATGATCTAAAAATATAAACTTTTCGAGAATTGCTTTTCCATTATTCATTGCTTCGACACTCTCAATATCAATAATCACATGTCTCTATTATACATCGCAAAGCCAAAGTCAAAACTCCAAGACTGAACATAAAAAAAAAGGACAGGAGGTCTATGGAATGCAGAAAAATGAAGTTGACTGAACAGGTATCCTATGACTGCAATATATAATCTTCTTACAAAATCATGTTAGTGCTCCCTTTTGTTGCTCCTGTTGAAGGTTGATTAGCTTAAAATATGCCCCGTCTCTCTTCTGTACAAGACTTGAATGAGTCCCCTGTTCGATTATTCTTCCGTCTTGTATGACCGATATCTGATCTGCATGCTTTATGGTTGACAGTCTGTGGGCCACCATCACCGTCGTACGGTTCTTCATCAATCTGTCCAGTGCTTGCTGCACGATGTGCTCTGACTCTGCATCCAGAGCGCTGGTAGCTTCATCTAGCAGAAGAATTTCTGGATTCTTCAGCACTGCCCGGGCAATGGCTACCCTTTGCTTCTGGCCACCAGATAGTTGCACCCCTCGTTCACCTACTTTTGTCAAGTAGCCCTGAGGAAGGGCACTGATGAAGCTATGTGCATTTGCGAGTTTAGCTGCTTCGATTACTTCTCCTTCGGTGGCTCCTTCTCTGCCGTACAGTATGTTTTCATAGATAGATGTTGCAAAGAGAGCAGGCTCTTGCTGGACTAGGCCGATGTGCCTCCGGAGCGATCTCAATTTCAATTTCTTGATGTCTTTCCCTGTTGAAACGTACCCAAGATGATGTCAATCCAAGGTAAAGTACAACATTGGTCGCTGAACTTGACTTCAGAGCTTAACTTTGCCACTGAAGTAATTATTTATACAGGTAGGCAACTCTATCTGATGATTCACCTATGGATGTTATTATGGATTTTATCATAATTATTATTCTCCATAAGACGAAGGATTATAATTAGAAGAGTCGAAAAGGAAGAACACTCACCGTCTATCATTACTCTGCCTGATGTTGGATCGTAAAATCGGAGAATGAGGGCAAGAACAGAACTTTTTCCAGATCCACTTTGGCCTACTAAAGCCACACTTTTGCCTGAATGCACTTGCAGATTGAAGTCCTTGAAAATGGTGACTTCCGGCCTTGCTGGATAGCTGAAACAGACATTCTTCAACTCAACCTTACCCTCGACATTGTTCCACTCTTCCCCGGCATCTACACTCATCTGTGATTTTCGATCTAAAACCTCGAAGACCGATGCAGCCATCTGGTTCCCTTTCAGCAGATCTGGAGCTAATGCAAGAGTCTCACCCATGGCTAGTGCTGTTACAATCAGAACCATGAATGACTTCATGACGGACTTAAAACTAGCAATTTCCTTCTCCATAAGAGTTGAACCATACCTGCACAAATCAAAGGCAAGAGTCATTTATCATTCTTAATTGGTCCCCAGACTCATATCCGTGTTGGTTACTAAACTTGCTGTCGAAACAACTAAAGCAGGTAACTTGTACTAATGAATCACCCAAAGCATTCTTCATTTTGTTTTTGTTTTTTGGTCAAGGCATTCTTCATTTCCTTTGTCAAGTTTGTTGCTATGTTGCCGGTGGCTGTCCACCAACTACAGGTTAAGACGGCCTAGACAAAAATGCTAACGGTGAGTTACCAGGGTGAGTTTGGTGCTTTATTTGTATCGAGTTTCAGTACCCAATTTGATATATGTGGGCGATTTTGATGCTCAAATTGGTATAGCTATGTGCAGAGGGATAGTTTTACTAAATAGTTTTGAAGCTGAAGCCCAAGGAGAGCCACACGCACATACCATAGAGCGAGTCCATAGCAAGAGAAAATGAAGAACTGGGATATCCCATAGCATATCCCTGCAATCTGTCCACGTGTGAATGAACGTTTTGAAGGTTCCACTAGCTCGTGCCCATAAAGATCAAGGACCTTGTCTTCTGCGCAGAATGCTGCGACTGTTCGTATATTGCTTACTGCCTCAGCAGCCAGCATGTTGGCTTTCAGGTATACTTTGCTCAAGTTGCCACCATAACCTTGCATGAACAGTTTCTGATTTCCACATTGGTTAGTCAATATCTGCAAATATGCTTCTTAAAATAAAAGAGTGCTAAAGAAAATTAAATACTACCTCACTTATGTGTCCGCTAATGACGAGTGGATACATAGCTAACACAACAAGAGTGATTCTCCAATTCAGGATGAATGCAATGACGAAAGCTGTAACCACCAAACCAAGATTCTGCAAGAGAATGGTGGAGCGATCAACTACTATAGTTTTCAGCAGAGTTGCGTCGGTCGCGAGGCGTGATGTCAGCATAGAGCTGTTGTTGTTCAAGTCATCGAACCATCCTATTTCGTTCTGCAAGATGGCTGCAAGTGATAGTATGGAGGAGGTGAGGATCTTTTTGCAGTTATGTCAGGTGAATTCATGCCCTTGAAGCCACAAAATTTACCAGAAAACATCTTTTCTCTGACTCGGAATGTTAGTCTCTCTCCCATGATCCCAAAACACAGATGTGCAATGGCATGAGCAATAACTGTCAACACTGCAGCAATGCTGAAGAGGGTTGCTATCTTTTTGACCTCATGCCGAGTTGTGTCCCAGTCCATGTAGTAGGACACAAGCGCCTGAGACACACCGAGTGCGAAAAGCGGCATCTGTGCTCCAGCAAAGAAGGCGCATACAACGCCAGATACTCCATATATCCAATCAGGAGCAATCATGGCGTATAGTCTTCTCATGGAAACAGTAGTTGGCTTGGCCGGTTCTGCTCCGTCCAAGCCTGTGCGGCTGATGACCGAATCCTTATCAGAACGGAAGCTTGCTCCAAAGCTAGATCTGGTGCGGGATAACTCTCGAGAGTGCTTTCCGCTGACAGAGATCAGATAAAGGACAGAGGAAAAGACAGGTCAGTGCATATAATATGACTCTTCATATCATTTTAATGGGTTATGTTTATCCCCAGTTTTGGCTGGGTTTTAAGCATCCTCCATTATCAAGGTAGTCGAATTACGGTCATCCTCAACTGTCTTCAGATTTGAGGAGGTACCTATAGATTTTAAATGTTACTACTGGATTTTAGAATTCTAACTGTATCCATGCTTTGGTTGTACGTAAAGTCCTGATTATCACTTCATTGCTCATTACTGTCAGGCCAGAAGTCTACCTCAGCTGATGTTCCGCTGTAGGACCTAAAGATGGGTGGTGTTGATTTGATGCAGCTTCTTGAAGATGGACGAGTGCTGCATATGCACTCTTTGAGTCTGCGATGAGATCTTCATGGCTGCCAATTTCCACAATCTTTCCTCCTTGAACAACAGCAATCATATCGGCATTCCTTATGGTGGAAAGCCGATGTGCTACAATGACAGTGGTCCTTCCAACCATGGCTCGATCGAGTGCCTCCTGCACGCTTTTCTCCGATTCCGCGTCAAGTGCACTTGTAGCTTCATCAAGCAATAGAATTGATGGGTTCTTCACTATTGCACGAGATATTGCTATCCTCTGCTTCTGCCCACCTGATAGCTGGATTCCTCTCTCCCCAACCTGCAAAAAGCCCAAAAAATTAATAGCATAACAACCACACAGTTTTACCCTTTAATAGAGGCCAATTCCGTTCATTGTTGCTTATATGCAAACAAGTACCTGAGTTTCAAATCTATCAGGCAGGTTGTTGATGAAAGAAGAAGCTTCAGCCTGTTTAGCAGCGTGAGTGATCTCTTCCATTGTGGCATCATCTTTCCCATATAAAATATTCTTCTTAATGCTGGTGGCAAACAATGCAGGTTCCTGATTCACTAGACCAATCTGCTGCCTCAGCCACTTGAGATCGAAATCCTTAATATCAACTCCATCAATCAGTATCTGCCCAGACTCTGGCTCGTAAAATCGCTCGATTAGCGACACAATTGTGCTCTTCCCGGAACCACTCCCTCCAACAAGAGCCACAATCTTCCCTGAAGGTATGTTGAGGCGGAGTTTGTTGAAGATGGTTACATCAGGCCGAGAAGGGTATCGAAATGACACATCCTTGAATTGGATGTGACCTTCAAGCTTGTTTAATCTTTTGCCTGTTTTGGAATTGGTTTTGCTTACTGTGTCCCTCTCTATCATCTGGAATATAGGACCTGCTGCTGCTTTTGCCCTGATGAATGCTGTGATGTCTGGAGCTGCCTGTCCCAGTGACCTTTGTGGTAAAAGCATGAAACAGGTAACTAAGTCAGATAAGCAATGATGATTTGAGGTAAAATATTATAAGCTAGTGAATTGATTTAGTGAGTGTTCATATAATAATTGAGCCTGAGCACTACTTACAGGCCTGAAATGACCACATTGAGCATAGTGGTGAAGGACTCGCCGCCATTCGAGATGTTCTTGTGGACGACGATGCTGACAAACCAGACGAGCAGAGCCCACGAAAGGAAGAGCACGCAGTGGAGAGTTCCAAGTCCAAGCCCTTTGGCTAGTCCTGCTTTCCTTCCATACTCGTAAGTTTTGCTCAAAGCATCTCCATATGCCCTTACTGCCCTTTCCTCTCCTGCAAATGCTTGCACTGTCCTCACATTGCCAATCACCTGACACGAGAAACATCAGCATGAGATGATACTGGCTTCTTTGTATTGGGAAAGGAATGATGTTAGGTATATATATCTCCAGTTCCAGTATTAGAGTTGATCGTTGCGTTTGTGCTCAATATAAATCATGTATGGTACTGTTGATGATACGATTTATGAATTATTGAACTCCATTAGATGAATAGGTTGCAGATGACTACCTCTTCTGCGATCTCGCCTGCTTTGACATAAGATTTGCGGACTCTAGCAAGAAGGCCGATGGTGACATACGCGTAGATGCCACCTGCTAGCGCGATGAAAGGCACTATGGATAGTGTGACCAAGCTGATCTGCCACACCTTGGCAAACCCTATGATGAACCCGAACAGGAATCTGCTGAAATAGTGCATGAAGTTCCCTACCTGCAGGAAATGGCACCGCACCAAAATAAATTTGTTTCAGACTAATCTTATTTGCATTTCACCAAGGATATGCTTACACTCCCTAGTTGAAAGTTTCGTGTGCCACAAACCTCCAGGAATTCAAGTACCAAAAAGGGAGTAGTGTGTATAGCACAAAATTGATTTGGTGCATGAAAGGAAAGGTGAATGAACTTTTATGGTACGTGCATTTGCATCGCTTTAATTGTGCTAGTTGAATAACATCGAGCAGTAGTCGTTTTGATAATCTATTTCTTTTTCTATTACTTTCAAAGAGAATGTTCTTCTGAAATCATGTAATCCAAATTGAATCTCATATTAGAAGCCAATCAGTTGGCATGCTTCTATACTTTGCCGTGGTCTATCATGGTTGGTTGTATCACAACTTTTATAGTCCTCGTTAACACTGAATTGTATCTATGGTTTCGATCACTGATATTTTCGATCGGAACATAAATGACACGACAACTACTAATGTTTCAAGGGAGAGGAGAAGAGGTGGTTGAACTTGGGAGGAACCCCAACCAAGCAGTAAACCCTTCTCATAAATGGCGCCTAAGTCCCCACAATTTCCTTTGCCTATCTTCATCATAAATATATTCATTGCCGTTTTTTTGCCGTTGCACCTCCTTCTTTCCTTCTCCCCAATTTCTCCCATTCATTAATTTCCCATCTCACCTACCTCCCAAAAGCATATATATAAATCTATATTGAAAAAAAAAAACATATATGATCCTCCACAGAAAAAGATCGCATAGGAAAATAAAATTAGGTCCTGTATTAAAAGGTAAAATTATGGTTCAACTGAAATGTAGAGTGTGAATTATTTTCGCAGAACCCCCTTTTTTTATCATTATTTTTTTTATTGATTGATAATATTGTGACACAGAAAATTAATGGAGGCTTGCAACTTAGGTTTGACCAATTTCATTTCCAACAATCTCCATCATCAATCTAAAATAATAATAAATTTCCATCAGTGAATTGACTTCCAGAAAATCTTACTTTGTCAGGTCTCTGAACAAGTCAAAACCTCATATTTATTATTTGATAAGGAAAAAAAAAAAACCCAAAAAATTTAATAAAATGACCCAGAGAAAGAGAGGGAGAAGGTTGAAAAGAGGACAAAAAAAGGGTGAATTTAATGAATGCAGAATCGGGTGAAAAAAAATTTAAGCACAAGGAGAGCTGTAAAAAAAAAAAATAAAAAAAAATAATAACAACTCATCAAACAGACCTTCTCAGAAATGGCATCCTGGACAAGAATAACGTCAGAAGTAATGGCGGAAATAACTTCCCCAGTAGAAGCTTCAGTGTCAAATAAGGTGATGTCTTGGTTCAACAGTGCTTTCAAATACGCCATTCTCATCTTCCCCGCTTGCCTCTCCCCGCTATGCATCCAACATGCCACCTCTTTATACATACATATACATATAATTAATGTGCTTAATTACCACCAAAAATTTTACCACAAACATGTCCCAGAATTCGAAACCCACGAAGTAATCAAAGTTTTGAGAATTACCTATCCATGACGAAAACATGATGGCTATGCTCAGGTACAAAAAATCCAGAGAGTACTGCAGTGCGAGGGGAAGAAAGAAGAAGAAGAAAAAAAAAAAAAAAACAATTTAAGACAAAAGTGAACATGAATTTTAGAAATATCGTAGCGCGAAACACTCATCTCAATGTGTGAAATTTAATTAACTTCGCAGTAAATTCGCTTACAACGGCCTATGAATGACGACGACGACAACAACAACAAATCCTAAATAATGCTACAGGAAACAGGTGAGGTGGTCCCACTTAAAATTCAAGTCGATTAGTAGAAATCATGGTCCATGAAACCGTACCGGAGAGCCAAATCGAGAAAGTCAGCTCAGCAGTAGGGTATTTTATAACAAAACCGTGGTTTAACCGTTAGTATCGTTAAATACCGCCTATCGGTTTACCCTCCGATACTGGTATTTTGTGGTTGAACCGCCCGCCGGTACGGTACAGTTTCATGGACCATGGTAAAAACTACACATTTAGGCTTTAATTAGTGTGTTTAAGGGCACACGATGATGGAGAGCAAGAAAAACTTTCCTTCCATCATGCAACCTATATATTATAAGCTAAAGATTAAGCTCTTGATTAAGAGTTATTAACATTAATCACCTTGGCGACACGATGGGAGGCTTGCTTGGGGAAGAGATATGCGAGGCCGATGATGTTGATCAGTTTGCCGAAGAAGATGAAGAACACAGGCACCGAGGCGCCATGGACAATGGCTCCAACCGATCCAATCCCCATCAACACGTAGTCGTAGAGATCGGCAAAGGAGAACAACTTGAGAAACGAAACCTTCTTGTAGTTGTTAGGGTTCTTCTGTCCCTTCCCCTCTTCTTCATCTTCCAGCTTCTCCCTGGATGGAAATGGTGGTGATGTACTGCTTGAACAACTCATCCTTTCTCTCAATGGAGGAGAGAGGAGAGAAAGAAGGGAAGAAGTGGGTTTTCTAGAGAGAAGGAAGGATATTGTTGAGAGTGGGGAAGACGGGAGATATAATGAGAGAGAGAGAGAGAGAAGGGGCAGACAGGCTCATTTAATTTACTTCTTCTCTGCCTATGGAATGGAGAAGTAGAGGAAATGAAAGGGGAAGGAGAAGGAGAAGGGCAGCTTGCTGTTAGGTTGACTAGATATGTGTATTTGTTGTTTTGTTTTGTTTTTGTTTTTATTGTAGTGTTTATTATTGTTGCATGCAAGCAATAAGGGTGGGTTTTTCATTGTTGGTATTATGCATTATTACTACATGGGTGGGTGAGTGAGCTCATGTGTTGGTGAAGCGGCGGGGAACTCGTTTCTTCCTCTTCTACTACTACTTTTTTTGGTTTTGGGTTTGACACTTTTTTTATTATTTTGTTTTTTTTGTTGTGTGTAATCAATACGATTTGAAGAAAGTTTCGACGTTTGAATGTTGAATTTCATTCTGATAGAATCAGGTGACGGTATATCGGTTTGACTTCATTGTTGTTTGCTTCTGAAAGTGGTGAACCTACAGGGGATCACTCCGACGAGCGGTGATAATGATAGGGGGATTATCGACTTAATTTCAGGTGTAAAAGAAAAACATGTTATTTATGTTTCAAATGGAAGTTTGGAGTTGAATTTTGGTTACTTGATGTGATTCCAATCATAATATGCTAATGTGAGGTTCTAAATTTGATATTGTTAATTCGTAATTATCGAACTGGCGGCTCACCATCGATCTATGAGTCTGAACGCACTGACATCTCGTATCCGCTCCTTTCATAGTTTCTTATAGCCAACATCAATATCGAGAATAAAAAAAATAGCCACGTAATTACGTACCCAATCGAACTTTAAATACTTTAGCCTTCAACTTTCTTCATGAAATAGATTACACACGGCCAGTAAATAATATATAACTCTGTACGATGCATTTAACCAACAGACTTCTATCTTGTTAATAATATATAGGTAGGATATTGTATCGTCAAAGTCTGAAATCGAAACCGATGAAATGTCTACGTTGTGTTTGCCCTCATACAAGTCAAATTCTAATTCTTTTTTTATAGATTAGTAGTCAACACCCCCTTCACTCTCTCCACATACGTTCTTATCTCTTGATGAAGAAGGGGAGAAAATGTACATAATAATGTCGCCTAGCATAGCATATACGGTCATGGCGGGTGCCTTATTAATGGCTTCGGTCACATAGAACACTTTGTTGAAACCATCGTGCGGTCGAGGCGGTAAAGGCGCAGGATTGTGGAGAGGAGGGTCTGGATTCGATCTTTCATAGTTGTTACTTCTGTATTATTCTGTTGGTGATCACTCGCAGGGCTGCAATCTCATATTATATGCTCTCAGTGTTTGTCAGGTATCTATGGGAGCTGGATTTTATCGTCGCAAGACGGATTTCTCCACATATAAAAAAATGCGTTTTGTTGAGAGGAAATTAGTTGGAAGGAAGAGGGGTATATAGCTACTTAGCTAGTACTTCTTACTACTTGCGATTGTGACTCATCGACCCAAAACTTAGTTTAAAAATTAGGCCTTTTATCTATTTATAACCATGGGAGGTAATAATTAAATATTATTTGTTTTTAGTGGGGATCAATATATATGCGAAATGTATGTTATACGTTTGCGATCACACCTATCATTTGTACTTTGATAGTTTTGACGAATCAGAAAATCGTAGATTTTCATTTTTAGATTAAATGAATCTTATGGTTTGAGTTAGAGAATTGGGGACTGAGGTTCACCCATTAAAGGTTAGAGTATAGTATCATGTTCCAAACTCCGGTTAATTATTGATCTAAATAACAAAACTCGATAGATCATTCGATAAGATAAACGTAGACATGGTACTTATAAATGTTGAAGGCGACAATTGTACTTATAAATGTATAGTTATTAATTGGATCCATGTGAATGGCATATGCGTGTCTTTGTCATCTCTCGATCGATCACGTACCAATAACATAGGCATTGCTCTCTATACTTAGATCAGGCGTGTTAATTTAATACTACGTACAAATATATATATAAAAAAAAATCATCTCCATCAACAAGCTAAGCTTAATTAGCCTTTCACTATAAACGCGAAGCTGGGAGAGCACTCTTTTTTTTTACAATAACGTTCAACTTTTATTCCACTTCCATCTCGAAGCAAAGAAAGCGAGAGTACACTTAATCAAAGGAAATCCGAAATTAGGTCAAAAATACTAATCCAGTCAACAGGAAGGGAGGATCTAGCAAGTGATCGTGCAACCCAATCAGCTCTAACATTGAAAGCACGTGAAACTGCCTTGACCTTCACATGAGGGTTCGTTCTTAAGATTGAGACCATTGAACCAATCCAGGCAGCCCCTCGCCAAGGCCAATTTCTTGGCTCGTCCGAGAGAGCTTTGACAATCCGCTGGCAGTCTGACTGGACAACACATTCCGTGCCATATTCTTGGGCTAATTTGAGACCTTCTAAAAGGGCTTTCGCTTCGGCTTCGAGTGGGGTGGAACAAAGAAGAGTGTCAGCTCTCCCATCACACACTTGACCATGGTGGTTAGTGACTACCACCAGGGGCGAAGCCAGGATTTCAAGTCCGAGGGGGCCAATAATAAAATTTTCAAACAAAATCATGATAAATGTAATTTATTTATTATACGATGCTATTTGAGGGAAATAAAATCCATCAAAATAGTGTTTAAGCTAAAAATAAGGCGAATCAACATATCAATTAGATCAAACTCCTTTGATATTCACTAGAAAAGCATGTATAAGAGCATCAACATGAAAAATCTTCAATTAAAATGACAATCTAAGTATTTGTTTTATTGAAAAAACTAGAGGATAATACTTTCTTGTAAAACGATAAATAACATCAATGTCGAAATTCGTTGATAGAATCCAAAACCAAGCTCAATTTCAAATGAATACATCTAACTCCTAAACTAAATGGTTGATAATTAAAGAAACCAATGAACACAATTTCATATTTCAATTTAGATTTGGCAACCATAAATTTAATTTCTGCACCCACAAAGCCACAACCCCATAGCTGGGAGAAGAATAAGAAGAGAAAAAAGCAGCAAAATGGCCACTAGGAGAATCGAACCCTAGACCTTCCTTCTACAAAACACAGCCAATACCAATACGCTACTGGTATTAACATGACAATTATGGTAGATGTCCGGTATTACTTAGATTCCTAAAATTCCCGGGGGGGCCATGGCCCCCCCGGCCGCTGTGCTGGCTTCGCCCCTGACTACCACACCATATGCCGCCGGCTGGGAGTCGCTTAAAAATGACCCATCACAGTGAATCACAACATTGTGATTGCTTGGCGGTGGAGAATTGAGTGATTGGGCTCCCCTGAGCTGGGAGAGCACTCGGTGGTTAAAACTTACATATAAACTTCTACGAAATTCGGAGCATTAATGTAGTTGTTTTGTAGTAAAATTTGTACTCTTCCTTTGTACAATTAAATATTTGGGTATTTCGTTATGCATATTCGTCGAAGAAAAATAGATGGTCAAGCTAAATTTTAAGGAAATGGTTGGTCGAAAGACGAAATATCCTGCTGCGCTTTCTAATATTTGGTCAACATAGTACTCATACATAGATATATATGGCTTACAGATTACATGTAACTTAATTAATCCCCTATTATTTACGAACCATTCCCTTCAATACTAACACAATATAATGGCGACATTTGTGTACTAATTAAACAATTAGTAGTGCATGCATGAGTAATCAATTTGAAAGATAGTTGGTACGTACGTCAGTATATATATTACATTATTAATTACCATGTCAGAAACTAACCTTGCATGCAATTCCTTTCCTTTTTACTAGCCACCTACTGTTTTTTTTTTTTTCTTTTTCTTTTTTCACTCTACCAATTCCTTCCATCATTAATTATTTAACCGTTCAAAATTAATTAACGTATCTGAAGAACCTCCAAATTGAATTCTTTTCCAACCAAATCCCTGACTGAATGAGCTGTAAAAATTGAATAGTAGTGAAGGAGCAAAAATAATGAATAAAAATTTGGTCTCTCGGTGGCAACGTCATACAAAAGTTACTGTGCAATAGCTGAATCAGAAGGACAAAGAACAAATATTCCAATAAGTAATTCATGGCCCCTATGAGCAAGCAAGACTATCAACTAGAAAGTTGGCCTCTCGATAGACATGAACAACTCGTGTTTCCCCGTTCCGCATAATGCGATGACTAGGCTCGCATGCTGGATGATCAGTTGGTGTGGTAGCCGCTAGAAGGTGGAAGACTGTTGTGTAGTCAAGTTGGAGCTCGAATTTTCTGCATCCAATGTCCCATGCACCAGCTGTAGACCCTTAAGCGCGCCCTAGAGCTCTGTGCGAGTGAAGGGGCATCTTCCCAGATTCATCGAGAGTAAGCCCCTAATAAGAGATTGTGTTCATCTTTAAGCGGTAGACCTTGACGGTACCATTATGCATATTCCAATTAAATACTTAATAGTTATACGCAAGTTCCTTGTAACATTGAAGCATTTAATTCCCCTCATTATAAGTAATTAGCCAAAGACTCGCTATACCATATAACTTATGTTTAATTTATAAGTATAATATGCACTTTTATTATGCATTTTTATCATACACGTTCTTCTATTATTTTTTTACATCAAACATACCTTTGTAATTTGAAGAATTATCACACATGGCCTTCTTTTAAAATTTTCTTAGAAAATCAGTAAACTATGGTCGAATTGTGGTTTGGGCAACACAAATTCCTAAAATATCGCTAATAGTTTCACTTTATAATATTTTTTGTTTCTTTTGTATAACCCAATGCGTTTAAAATTTTCAGTTTAACGAGATTTTGTGTAAAGGAAGGGGCAAGACTGGCATTTCACATCCCATTTTGCAGATGCCATGTTTTCTGAGCCATGGTTTGACCGTGTTGACAAATTTTGGATGAAAATTTAACAAATGGCATGTTTAATAATTTTCTTAGTATAAGAATATATTTGATGTAAGAAAAAAGAGATAAACATGTTTGTTAAAAGTGCATAGTAACTTATTATATCTCTATATATTTTTTTGGGTTAATACTCTAGTTTGGCCTGAAGTTTAGCGTGAATGACAGTTCTGGCCCCATTTTTCAAATAAGACATTTACGACCTACTTTTGAAATCATTGGACACATTTGGCCCGAAACTTGTGTTGACCGTTAATATTAACGGTCAAACACTTATTCCGTTAGTGACTCATCAAAGAACTACTGACGTGGCTTATACATGGTGCCATGTCATTAAATAAAATATTTTCTAATTCAATTAATAAAAAAATAAAAATAATCCCAAAACCCCCAACTCCTACGGCCCTACCCTCATCTCTTCCTCTCGCCGCCTTCTTCCCACTGATTCAATCCCTTCTTCCGCCGAGACCCACCTCTACCTCCCCAGACTAGACGAAGAGAAGAGGAAGCTGTCGGTCTTGGTGTACTTCCACGCCGGCGCGTTCAAGGGTAAGACGCCGTCGGGGTGGAACGAGCGGCTGCGGAAGAAGATCTGCGGGGGCAGGGCTTTTGACTGGGACTAGTTCCTTCTTCCTCTTCTTCGTCCTCGACATGCGCTTCGGCGGCGAGGGATTTTCAACGGGCGGTGCCCAAATCGACTCTCCCTCAGCCGAACGAACTGGTGGCTGTTCGTCTTCTCCCTCACACCGTTCTGGAGGAAATGCTAAATCCGCACTTCAACCACACCTAGATTCGTGGTCGGCGATAAGAAATGGGTTGGCGGTTTAAGACGGCAACGAGTTCCGGGTGGAAGAAGGTTCGGGAGGAAGAGGAGTGGGAGTGGCGGTGGTCGTCGTTAGATTCGGGCCGGCTTACCTCTGGCTGTTTCTTTGGCGACAACAGAAGAAGATTAGGGATCGTGAAGAGATTGAAGACAATGGCGGGGTTAATTTTTGGTGATGCTGCGGTGGGTCGACGTTTGGTAATAGGTTTTGTGTATTGATTGATAAGAACAACTTTTTGAAATTGAATTTTGAGAATCAGATATGAAATTGGAAGATGATATAGAGAAGCCAGAGGGAAGAGGAAAGAAGGGGACTGGACAGAGACTCCCCTTTTTATTTTTAATTTTTAAGTTTTCAATTTTTAAATCAAATGGACTAGTCTAGTCAGCAGCTAATGCTGAGTCATTAACGGGAAAAATGGTTGACCGTCAATTGTGACGGTCAAACAGTCTCATAGGCCAAATTTGTCCAATAGTTTGAAAAGTAGGTCACAAATGTCTTATTGGAAAAGTCGGGCCAGAACTGTCAATAACGCTAAACTTCGGGCCAAATTATGGTATTAACCCTATTTTTTTTCTTTTGGGCTAAATGGTGCATTGTATTGTGCATTTGAACTATATATGGGCCCTTATAAAAAAAAACTACATATGGGCCTTGAGGTCTTTGAGTGGGAGAAACAGATTTGAGGCCCAAGATATACATATGCTAATCCTTCGTGGACAAGGACTAGGATCATCAAATCCTAGTGCCGTAAGGATTGAGTCATATCACAACCCAATACTAAATGGGAACGACAATTAAACACTGTTTTCTTATTGAATTTTGTTTCATGAACACTCTCCTTCAATACCAAGAAAAATTATTCACTATCCATTGTTATATACATCATAATTTTCCAAAGCCCTATATAGTAACTTGTAAGACAGATAGACGGTAAATGGTGTAACTAATTTAATCTTTTACTTGCTATGTAAACATAATTCTGGAAGAAAAATGTTTAAAAAGTATATCATTAATAAAGTACTTGTCGCTTAAATAAAAACTAACTTAAACTATCTATGACTTACTAACTATTCCGGTGATGGAAGTTCCCGACACCTCTCCAAATCCACCGCAATAACCATTAATGGTACCAATATCATTGCTCTTCTTCTTATTATATGTATTTCTGATACCAGAGTATTCACCAAATGCGATACAACTCTCCACCGCGCAATGCCGATGTGATGCCGACACCATTCTAACCTTCACATTCTCCATCAATCTCAACGTGTATCGATCATCCTCGTCCTCCCCGTGATCCCCAACCGACGATCGGGACACCACTATGGAGTGCCCCGTGGAATGAGACCTCGAAAACCTTCTCAGCTGATCACTCTCCACCCTCTTCCTCCTTCCCGTTTCCTCATCGTCCCCACCGCCGTTCAGGCAGCGATCCTGATCGACAGTGATGGCAGTGGATCCATCGAGAAGGCTCCCATCGTCGCCGTCCTCAACATTTTCGACAGGAGCGCTGCTGTCGAAAATTTTGAGCGGAACCTTCTCGAGGCTGTCGCGCGAGACCTGCTCCAGGTCTCGCCGACAGACGGGGCACGTCTTGTGGGATCGGAGCCAGAGGTCGATGCAGTCCGGATGAAACACGTGGTAGCACACGGTGAGGAGGCGGAGGAGGTCGTCTTCCTCGAATTCGGCGAGGCAGATGATGCACTCCAATTCGTGCTTCTCTCGCCGGAACTCCTTGACGCTTGAATAGGGAAACGTCGGGAAAAGCTGGACCAAGGCCGGATCGAGCCCTTGCTCCTCTGGATTGGCAACGCCGTCGCCGCCGATTGAATTGTGGTTGATGATCGCGTTGTCGGTGAAATAAGGAATCCGGCCGGCGGCGTTCCAGCCGTCCATCAGGCTGTCGAGAAAGAATCGGCAGAAGTAGATGGAGAAAAGGCCCACAAAGAAGAGGATCAGAAGGACCGTCGTCAAGACGACGGTCAGTGATGGCGTGGGGAATGCTACCTGCTCTGCCGGGAACTCCGGCGGCGCGTTGATGCCACCGTCGCCGGCGGTTGACATTTTTTTGGGTGGAATGGAATGCTAAGAATCTCTCGCTGGCCGGAAAAGTTTTGGGTATCCGGCCTTCCGGCTTTTGCAGAGGTGAGATTCTTGTTAGCTTTTTCCTTTGTTCTACTGCTCCATTTGTTCTGTTTTGCTTTGTACTCTGTTTCTTCATTTCGTTGTTTGGGTTTTTTACTCTTTTAGTGTTGGAGCGGGTCACAAGATTGGAGTGAAGTGTGGAGAATTGTTTAAATATTTCCGGAGTTTACTCTCTTCCATGGCGAAAAAATAAGTTAGTTTGAGAAAGATGTGTGTGGAGGTTTTGGGTCAAACTTGGTTGAAAAGTTAAAAACCCCTTGCAGTTTTGGAGACTAGCATATGCCCCACAAAAACATGCTAGTTGACAATTTGACAGCCAAATGAAAATTACGTCAGTTATGAAGACAAAATTGTGAATTACTTTTTTAAAATTCTTGGTTAAGTAGGCAAATTTAAATGTTGTTATTTTAGAGGGTAAAAGAAAACATAAACTTTGGCATACAATATCATTTTAAAGTGTAAAGCTCACTCAGTTAGTTAATACGTCACGAAAGCATGCTCTAATAAACATAAATCTATGTTGGGTGTCATGAACTTATAAGAAGAGTACCGATTCAAGATTGAATCTGTAGGTACATTGTACACCACTACTTCTGTATTTCATGCTCCATGTCTTGCAATTGTATTAGATCACTTGCGTGGTTTTCAAAATTGATTCTTCTTAGCTTTCAAAGACACTTGAACGAATTTATTTTATATTAGTGAACAGATATCTATAAGAAATTGAATTTAGATCTAACTCGATGCATTTGTCAGGCCATTTGGACTACGATCTTTAAAACCGTCTAAATAGTTAATGAATAGAATCTATAACATTGGCTATGTCTGATGCACTTACAATTGTACACAAAAAGAAAATAATGAGCCTAAACAGGCAACATTAAAGATTGCAAATTTAGGCTTTGTGGGAAATCAAATTCAGATACATTCTCTTTTCCAAACAGCTCTTCCCACTATACAGACAACACATACATATCCTTCCTCTTCATTCAAACTACAAGAGCGTCTAACATCACTAAAGTGGCAGCAAACTACAGAGTACAACAACACAAACACATTAGCTTACATGACAGAACATACACAGAAACTACAACAAGCGAACGGCTCTTCTGGTCCCATTCGGCGTTTCGCTCTAACCCATCTACACTTCTTACAAGATTGACATTAGTAAGTTGGGTGCATTCATTCGTTATCATCGATCCAATCACCATATATCCTGCTGATTTTATCTGGACCCTTCCATTTCTGATGAGCTCTGTGGCCTGATCTCGGGATAAGGATAGCTGATGATCTTTGAGACGGAACTCCGAGGTGATGATACGTATCAGAATGAGGGACTGAAGTCATTGAAGCAACCACTGAGTCGAGGGGTGTTTTGGAAGGCGCAGCTCCTGTCTTTGAGTCTGTAGCAGCAGCAGGAGCATCTTTGGTGTCTGAGTCCACAAGCCCGCCTCCATACCGATGTAACTCTGCAGGAACAAAAAAGATAATGAAAATGAATCCGAGCGCGCTCAAAATGTATAATATAAAGCTGAAGGAAAGTAACTACAACTACAATCGAGCATCACTAGCTTAAGCACAACACATGTTCGTTTTAAACTCAACAATGTTGGACTGTACAAGCGTTCAGCAGAGGAACCTATCCTCAGGAAAGTCAAAGAAACATCAGAAGGTAACTGAACACTACCAACTTTTCACATTCCCACAAAGAATAGAGGAAAGGGATGAAGATTACATCACAATTGTCTTAAACTCTGTCGCAGTCACCAAAACATAGAAACATGTAGGTGAGAAGGTAGATTCTTTGAACAGTAAGTTAGGGACTCCTGACACGTGAAAGAGATACAGCCGACTATTTCACACCAGAAGTTTCACAAGAACTGAATATATCAGCCAAATGTGAGTTTAGTAACAATAAGTATATTTTAAGAAAGTTTGATGCACAAAAATAAGAGTTTATTGAAACTAGAATTGTTCAGAATCAATGGCTTGACAAGTTGACAGCTGCTAATTCAATTCACCGATCATAGATAGGCTTCCAACTTCCCATATTAGATATTGTCGCTGTGTGAGCTATCTATGGTACAGAGAAGCTAAAGCTAGAGGTATATCAATTAATAGAAACGATTTTAATGTCGCAAAACTTGTAGTCTGTACTTTATGGACTCGGAGTATAAAAACTTCAGACTGAAATGGACCTTAGCTGTCAGGACTCTTCCTGTAAATGGTACACATCACATATGAAAGCACTAGAAGACTTGAGACATAACCATCCCAGATGAAGGAAAGAGTTTCACTCCAATTCACATGACCCAAAAACTGTCCAACAAACTCCTATGAATACGCCAAACACACAAGTCCTTGGACGATAGTACAACACTTTTTTCACAAAGGCATGAGAATAACCAACGACCCTCTGGCTATAAATTTAAATGGCTAGTTGAATCAACGAAATGATTGTTCTGTCAGACTATGACTAGCAATTTCCAGTATAAACAACGAACTACCAAGTGAGGCATGATACTCCACAACCACACGTATATCTTAACTTCCCTTTTCCTTTAAAGCTACTGATTGTTTCTTTAATTTCAAGCTCAGGCTCCAATCAACATACATTCCGACTTCATTTAACCAATGACTTGCCCAATACATAATCCTTCCATTTATACGTCTCAGCTTACTAGTTACTACATACATACAAATTCAAGTCCAGGATGGAAAGTTCAATTAACGGATACCATAAGTTGCCCCAACCAAAGTTTTTAAGTTCTACGATGCAATTATGCAGCCAAGGATCAATAATTCAAATCCTCCTAGGATGACCCCTAAACTTCTTTCCCAAATTGACATTATCGAAAATAGGAAACGTACATAAACGCCACTGATAAATGTTCAAAACTACACCAGATTTCATCATTGCTGTTTGACTGCAGTACACAATTACTTGCAATTAGACAAATTCAAATACACATCAAACAAGAGCAAGGCACAACATACCTGCAGATCCATGAGCAAAATGGCATTTGCTCCCAAATGGGCAATACCCAGTGAGTTCCCACTTATTACATATCCTCGTCTTCCAATTCGATGGCTTCAAATTCGCAGCAGCAGCAGCAGCAGCACTTCCATTTCCTCCAACCACAATAACTCCGCTCCCTCCTCCACCTCCACCTCCTCCACCTAACACTATGCTGCTACTACCAGCACCCACACCCCCACCACCTCCTCCTCCACCATATCCTCCAGGCCCCAAGCTTATCGCCACACTCTCCCTATGCCTGGACTGCTCATCATGCAAAAACGTACAACTCTCTCCATAAGGGCACCCTTCCTCAGTATAAAACTTCTTGCAATGCCTACCTTTATAAGACCTCTGCGTCTCAGCTCCAAATCCACCACCAACCGCAGGAATCTGAAACTCCTCCCTGATAATCTCAGCTGCCCCATTATTACCTCCCTTTTCGTCCCCGTGAGCCGCCACTATATCCTGCCAGTTCGCCGGCGGACGACGAAGCTCCTCCATGCTGTGAGCAAAGTTGCAGTTGGTTATATAAGGACAAGTCCCTGCCCGAAACTTACAGCACAGCTTCGTCTTGAAGAACATCTTCCCAATCGTCTTCTTCGAAGCTTGCTCCTGTACCTGGGAACTCGCTGAAATTGACGAATTTGATGAACTTCCTTTTGTCTTCTTGCTCGGAGGTTCACCGCCGTCGGCGGTAAGATGATTCCAGGCGCGGTATTCGTCCTCAGTTGCCCAGACAGGAGCGGGATTGGAATCGGAAGGTTTCGGAATCCAATACTCGCCGGTTTGAATCACATGGACGACATTTCCATCCCTCCTACTGTAATCCATTTCCAAACCCTAATAAACATGGAAGAGGCGGGAAAAAAGTTTCTCGTCCTCCCTTTTCCAATCAGATCCTGAGGAAGACAATGAAATAAATACCTAAAGGAAGAACTGGTAAGAGCCCACGACGAGGATTAGGTTCAGCTCCAATGGGTTGCTCTGGAATTCTGGAAATTCGCCGTCGAGTTCCATTCAGAGCGTGGAGAAAGAAGGCTCACAAAAGGATTGAAGAACTCGTTGCAAGTATTGAGCAAACTATGGCAGTGGAAGTCGAAGAGGAGAAATGAAAATTGGGGTTAGATCCAAAAGGGTAAGTAGCTATGAATCAATGGAGTGTGAAGAAAGACGAGTTGAAGAAGCCATGGAAGTGGGACGAAGAAGGAAGCAACCGTTCTATATTGATTTACAGTGTACGGAAGGGATAAGGAAATAAATGCGCAGAGGAAAAAGGAAAGTTGGAAGGATTAAATAGTAGTTTTGTTTTCTTGAAATTTGGCAATCTTTATTCGTTTGGTGGGAAAAGACTTTCAGCCTTCGGGTACTTAATACCAACTTTTCAAGTCTTCCAACTTCAATCCTCTTCTTTTTGGGGGTTCCAGATTAGGTCACTTAAATCTCTTGCCTTTCATATTTTGATCGATTAATTTTTCTTAATTTCCAAAATAGCTCACTAAATATCTTACCTTGCACATTTAGCAACAACAAAAGTCCAAATCCGTGATGGTCAGTTGTTAGATTAACGCTATCACAAGACAATTATATATAGCATATATGTCATAGAGAAACCACGAAATACTAGATTCTATACAAACAAATAAAAGATAAAAAATTTTATCATTTTTATTGATCACAATTCACTTATAAACTAACTTTATATAATTAAAATGTTAAACGTAGCTGTGAACTATAAACAAACTAGTCGGTCCTAGACTTGATGAAGTATTTTGAATATTTGAAAGTACAAATGTAATGTATTATCAAGTTGCAATTCTTCATCGTCTAACTTAATCACTTAAAAATTAACTATATCCGATTGAAATTAAATCTATAAAAATAGATAACAAAATAGAACATGTAAGAATACAGATCATGACATTAACGTTCTACCGAAAATAAACGTAAACTAATGGACTTAGTTTACTCAATTTGAAGTTTGGGTACCTAATAGACGAAGATAAAAAAAAAGTAAGGGATCAAATAGTGTAGTTGTGGACCCCACTTTGTCTGAATCGGTGCTGCTGATACTTGGGCGCGAATTTCTAAACCTACCCCTCCGCTTCTTCGCTCCACCAAAATCCCATTTGGCGGGAGAGTGAAGACTGAAGAACAGTGAGAGATGAGCTCGTCGGCGGTGGAACCAGAAGCCGCCGATTTGGTTTGCCAACTCGAGAACGTCCAAGGCATGGTCGACTCCCTCTCCGCAGTCCGCTGGAAGCGCCACCAGGTTCCCGCCACTCTTTTTTCCACTCTAGAATTTTCTTTCCACGCCGTCTGATTCCTGATTTCCGGTCTTCCGTCGTGTCCAGGACGCGGTGGTGGAATTGTCGGAGCATGGAATCGTGTTGATCCTGGAGGAGAGCAACTGTCTTCAAGCCAAAGTCTATCTGCGCAAGGAGGTAATCTAATTGAATCGAATCGAATCGATCAATTTTCCCCCAACTCTTTCCCCAAAACGTCTGTTCGTTTTAGGGCTTTGGGATATGGAAATGGAACTGTAGTTTGATTAGGGTTTGTTCCTGTAGCTTTTCGCTCAGTATGATTACAATGCGGAAGAGCGGCCGCGGTTTGGAGTTAGCTTAGGCCTGTTCGTCGATTGCTTGAGCACATTTACTGTTCCTGGGCGTGCCTCGGCTATTGAGATTCGATATCCTGGACCTGACATGCAGCTTCTTCTCAAGTATGTATGTTTATTTCTGTTTTTCGATTAGCGTTTCTAGCATTTCTTTGGCTGGAGTGCGATTTTGAGGCTTGAGAATGCAACTATGATTGGCGGAGAGTGTTCTTATTGGATTACACCAGTTGCTTTTGAATTTGATAGCCTTTATCTGCTGCTTCATCTCAAGTACTTGTGTCCACTTCCATTTCCGTCAGTGTTCCATCATTTCTTCGACTAGGGCCGTGAGCTCGATATTGAGAATGCAAACTATGTTTGGTAGTAAGAGGGACAAGTAATGTTCAAAGTTGATTACAAGAGCAGTTGCATATCGTGTCTTGATAAGAATGTTTCATGTCGAGTTTGATTCCCACTATTTTCAGCTGTTTTCTGGTTTTTCTTACTATGAAAATGCTTGTGATGATAAGTAAGTCTTGATTCTGGAAGCAAAGAGATGAATTTTTTTGTGGTGTGATCTTTGTGACTTCCAGCTAGAATTGAAGATTGAAACCTCTGATTTAGAAGGTGTTTGATTCGTATTTAGAGTAAAACTAACTGACGTTTGGATGAAATGTGCCTGACTCAGTTCACCTTATATACATTATAGGTCTCTTGATTCATCAGATGCTTGCATCTATGCAGAGATCAGGACGATAATCCCGGACACAGTTTCCTGGGACTATAACTTTGAACCTGCTGGAAGTGTGCCATTAAGTTTTACTGTGAAGGTACGCACAGTTACATTACAAGGATATTGGCTTTTAGGCTTTAGCTAGCATTTAGCATATGCAATGAAACCACAGATCTGGAAACCAACTGGATTTCTGTAACAGAATGTACACTTTTGGGTCGATAATCCTAATCCATGTTACCGGTTTGGCAATTTACAGTACATTCTTCCCCCTGAAATAAGTATCTGAAATCATGTCTCCTGTAACCTAGTCTGCAGCGCTGAAAGAAGCCATTGACGATCTCGAATGGCCTGGTTCCAGCATACGCATCAACCTCAAACCAGCACCTCCATCCGTCTCCTTCAGAGGAGAAGGGCATGGAGATTTGCAGGTACATTTAACAATATGTTTGTTTTCTTTCTGTAACTACCTTCCCAGCATCTAAAAACCTTTCTTTATTTTGTTTCACTGCAGATTGATCTCATGTACAATGTGAATAGTGATCTGTTACTAGACTTCAACTGCAACCACCCAGTATCTCACAGATACAAGTACAAGTTTCTCCGGGCAACAACATCCAATCTACCGAGCAGCGTGATGAAGGAGAATCGAGGAAGCAAACTCACCATTGGCAGAGGCGGAATGTTGAAAGTTCAGCATCTGGTGCCAGTTGGGAGAGCACCATTTCCAAATCCACACGTTATTGATTCAGCTTCCCATCAGCAGCAGCCTGGCCGAATTGCTTACATCGAGTTCTTTGTGAAGCCTGAGGAAGAGGAAGATGATAACAGGAATGATTGATTGATCAGTCAATGTATGAACTATGAACTGTTTCTCTTTTACCATAGATGAACGTTTCCATGTAGTGGTATCTAGCATGACATGTATAGGAAAATCGTTATTAGGTCTCTTGAAGACAGTTGTTACACCAGAGTAAAACTGTAACTCCGTCTCTATCCTCAACAAATCATGCGAAAGTCACATTATAAGTGTAAAAATACCACACCGTAAATATCAACAATATGAAAACCAAATTCTTAAAATTAACTAGTTTTTAATTCTCGTTGAAAAAACATGATCATTTACTTGCAATTGACGTAATCGACAAGGTGATCTATTGGGCTGAGAGAAGAGTAGCGAGGCCCAGCCAGTTTCACATGCTGCGAGCGTGTTTTATAAGCCGTGTCCAACAAGGAATCATTCTCCTTGCTTGTACCGATTTCCACATACGTGGTGTAATGCCCTAGCTAATCCTGTTGATGGGTATATATATGAATGTAAGGCCATTGGACAAATAACCTAATAAGAAAATATATATGAATGTAAGGCCATTGGACAAATAACCTAATAAGAAAACCCTACATTCTGTAGATGTAAGTTTCACACAACGTGAGACCGAACCACGTTAAAATCGTCTTTTCTCAATTGCGTTCTTACGATTTATCATGGTATCAGAGCTGTGAGTTCCAGCAGATCATCAATTAACTCACCATGGACAAAGATGGTGAAGAAAGTGTTGGAAACAAAGAGCTTCAGCTCACCGCCGGCAAAGAACTCGCTCTCCCATCCGTTTATCAACTCAGCAATTCGGATGGCCCGGGTCAGATGATGGTAGGTGAAGTTTTGACAGCTTCCAACTACGGAGAATGGGCACTTGATATGAAAGATGCCTTGATCGCCAAAAATAAGTTTTGTTTTGTTGATGGGACGTTACCCAAACCATCGAATCCTATTGAGAGTAATGCATGGATTCGTTGCGATGCAATGGTGAAAGGATGGTTGAAGACTGCGATGGATAAAGAAATTCGAAGCAGTATTCGATTCGCTGAGACGTCTCAAGCAATCTGGGCAGACCTCCTCGAGCGATTCGGCCAAGGCAGCTCCTCTTGGGCATACAAGCTTCGGCGGCTCGTGAGTTTGCTGCAGCAAGAAAAGAACTCAGTCTCCTCGTTCTATACGAAACTAAGAGGATTATGGGAAGAAGCAACTGCTATTTCCCCCACACCAAGCTGTACGTGTGGTTTATGTGTATGCGGCGTGTCGCGAAGAGTCCGTGAGCAGCTTGATCACTCTAGGCTCTTCGACTTCTTGATGGGGCTTGATGACGCATTCGCAGCTGTACGATCTCAAGTCCTGGCCATGAAGCCCACGCCATCACTACCAGAAGCTTTCAACATTGTACTGAACGAAGAACAGCAAAAGGCGATCTCCCAAAGTCGGCGTTCACAACCTGAGGCCGCCGCGTTCAGCACACGTGGTGATGGAGACAAGCAACCTAAAGGTTCAGGGGATCGTGATAGTCCGAGGTGCACACACTGCCAGAAGATTGGCCATCTGCGGGAAGCGTGTTACGAGTTGATCGGCTACCCGCTAAGAGATCGCGATCGGCAAGGTGAGAGGCCGCCGCAGCGTCGACAAGCCAAGCGCGGCCCAACTGAGAGCTCCATATGCGAACCTAAAGCATCACAGGCTGAAAGTGAGCAAAGCCCAGTGCAAGGATTCTCGATCAAACAACTGGAACAACTTAAGAAATTCTTTGGTCAGTCAACTAGCGTTGGAGATGATCCGGTTGCTAATATGGCAGGTATGGTTTCTAATTCTTTTGAATGGTTGATAGATTCGGGTTTTAACGAGCATATTACCATGGACGAATTTTTATTATCGCACAAGGAAGTTAATGTTCATGGGCAACTAGTGCGAATCCCTAATGGTGCGAGTATTCCTATCAAGCATATCGGCTCTATATCTTTACATTCTGGACTCACTCTTAGTCGGGTTCTCCATGTTCCAGAATTTAGCTGTAATTTGGGATCTGTGAGCCGATTAACGAAGGATATTCATGTTGCGTTGATCTTCGTTGATGATTTCTGCGTTATCCAGGACTTGCACTCCAAGAAATTGATTGGTAAGGGGAACTTCGTGATGGACTTTATTACTTGAGACTGTTTGGCAGTGGTGTCACGAATGTTCTCTGACATGCACGACTAGGGCACCCATCTGTTGCAAAGATGGAGAAGCTTAGTTCTATTGTTCCTATTTCGGTTTCTAAAGACAATGATTTATGTCATTCTTGTTCTCGTGCTAAGCAGACCCGTACACCTTTTGTTTTTAGTTGCATTAAGACGAAGTTTTGTTTTGAACTCATTCACGTGGATATATGGGGTGGTTATAAGGTTTCTCCGCTAAGTGGAGCACATTATTTCTTAGCGATTGTGGATGACTTAGGTCGTGGTGTCTGGATTTATTTACTCCGGTTTAAGTCTGACGTTGGTCGTCACTTGATAGCTTTCTGTAACATGGTTCGCAAACAGTTTGGCAGGGCGGTTAAGAAAATTCAAGGTGATAATGGGGTCGAATTCAAAACCGATGTCCTTCAAGAGTTCTATGAGAAGGAAGGAATTTTACCGCAGACATCTTGCACCGACACACCTCAACAAAATGGGGTGGTCGAAAGAAAGCATCGCCACATCCTGGAAACTGCACGTGCTCTCCTATTCCATGCTAGTTTGCCTCTTCATTTCTGGGGGAGAGTGCATTTTGACGGCCACATATCTCATCAACAGACTACCGATGACGGCTACTGGTAAGACGCCGTTTGAAACCTTGTTCGGCAGGCCTGCCACCTACCAACATTTACGAACTTTTGGTTGTCTAGTGTATTATAAAGATACACATGCTCATTTGGACAAATTCTCGGAGCGAGGTCGCGCGAGTGTTTTCCTCGGCTACGCCGCTAGTCAAAAAGGCTATAAGGTCTATGACTTGCAGAGTCACAAGCTACTTGCCTCTCGTGATGTTCAATTCCACGAGCGCATGTTTCCCTTTCAAGTTGATGATATTCGTGAGCTACATTGGGTGCCTCGGCCAACTTTTCACATGGCCGACGAGGATCGGGACACATCATCCTCTCTCCCAAATCAATCCTCTCAGCCTTTGTTGCCTGCACCCTTTACAAGTATTCCTCCAACTAGTTCAGCTGCTTCTCCGCAGCCTGCTACGCCTCCAGACAGTCCCTACCGCGAGCCAGGTACTCCTTCTTCAATCTCTTCTTTGACACCCACAGTTGACGCGTCCCCAGCTTCCTCTACTGGTGCATCCGGGTCCACTTCCAGCTCCTTTAAGTTCCCGCCACAGACGGGCCCCTCTCCTCGAGCTGCAGTTCCCGAGCCTTCCCTTCGCAAGAGCGATCGTGTTCGCTTTCGTCCAAATCATTTGGATGACTATGACACGACTGGGACAATTCACAATGCTTCACATAATCCACCACAGGGAAGTGATATACATTTTGCTCAATACCCTCTTGCTGCTTATGTTAATTATGATCAGTTTAAACCCATTTATCGTGCCTTTCTTGCAGTCGTGACTCAGAACGATGAACCTACATCTTTCTTCAAGGTTGTTCTTCAGAAGTGGTGGCGGGACGCCATGACAAAGGAGATCATTGCTCTGCAAGAAAACGGGACTTGGAGCTTGGTATATTTACCTCCTGGCAAATGCGCGATAGCCTCAAAGTGGGTCTACAAGATCAAATTATTCCCTGATGGTACGATCGAGCGCTACAAAGCTCGCTTGGTGGCGAAAGGGTATACTCAGATCAAAGGATTGGATTTCCATGATACCTTTGCCCCCGTTGCGAAGCTCGTTACCATTTGTTGCTTGATTGCTGTGGCCGTTAGTCGTGGTTGGTTTCTTCATCAACTCGATGTCAACAACGCTTTCCTCCATGGTGATCTAGACGAGGAAGTTTACATGGAGATCCCACAAGGATTTCGAGCTCCTGGGGATACAAGAGTCTGCAAACTTCATAAATCTATTTATAGTCTTCGACAATCCTATCGGAATTGGTATCACAAATTCACCACAGCACTGTGTGAATTGGGATTTCGAGCCTCTCCAGTTGACCACTCTCTCTTTATCTTTCGACGGGGGAGTACGTTCGTAGTCGCACTCATATACGTCGATGACGTGATCCTAACCGGCAATGACTTGCCATTCATCAACAAAGTCAAAGGATTTCTCAATGATCGGTTCAGTATTAAGGATCTTGGGAATCTCCGCTATTTTCTGGGTATCGAGGTTGCGCGCACTGCTGACGGGATCTCTCTTAGCCAGCGAAAGTATGTCTTAGATATTCTTCAAGATGCATGTGCTCAAGGATGACGTCCCAGCGATTTTCCGATCGAGCAAAACCACCAACTGATGCGTCCCGATGAAGATGCATTGACCGATCCTTCATCTTATCTTCGTTTGCTTGGTCGGCTTTTATATCTGACAGTCACCCGTCCCGACATTACATATGCTGTGAACATCTTGAGTCAGTTTGTTCACAAGCCTAGTCGTATGCACATGGACGCATCCTATCGCATACTTCGTTATCTTAAGACATCACCTAGCCAATGTTTGTTCTTTCCAGATGATAATCCTCTTCGGCTTACTGCTTATTGTGATGCAGATTGGGGGGGATGCCAGCAAACTCGACGATCAACTACTGGTTACTTCATCAGTCTAGGTGGGGCTCCTGTCTCTTAGCGTACTAAGAAGCAACGAGTAGTTGCTCGATCCTCCGCCGAGGCCGAATATCGTACTATGGCGAGCACAGTCAGTGAGCTGATTTGGCTTCGCTGGTTGTTGAAAGAATTGGGAGTCATGCAGGCTCATCTTACTCCCCTCCACTGTGACAACCGGGCAGCACTTCACATCGCCAACAATCCGATTTTCCATGAACGTACCAAGCATGTCAAAATGAACTGCTACTTTGTGCGTGAGCGAGTCCAATCTCGCGAGATATTACCAATCAAGGTTCGTACGGAGTTGCAACTTGCGGACATCCTTACCAAAGGCCTTGGCGCAGACCGTTTCCAGTTTCTGAGGTCCAAGCTGAATGTTCGTGATCTCCACATGCCAGCTTGCGGGGGAGTATTGGGCCGAGAGAAGAGTAGCGAGGCCCAGCCAGCTTCACATGCTGCGGGCGTGTTTTATAAGTCGTGTCCAACAAGGAATCATTCTCCTTGCTTGTACTCTTCTCTCGGCCCAGCCAGCTTCACATGTTGCGGGCATGTTTTATAAGTCGTGTCCAACAAGGAATCATTCTCCTTGCTTGTACCGATTTCCACATACGTGGTGTAATGCCCTAGCTAATCCTGTTGATGGGTATATATATGAATGTAAGGTCATTGGCCAAATAACCTAATAAGAAAACCCTACATTCTGTGGATGTAAGTCTCACACAACGTGAGACCGAACCACGTTAAAATCGTCTTCTCTCAATTGCGTTCTTACGATTTATCATGATGAGCTACAAGAAACGTTTCGCCAAATTGCAATTTGACATAAAATAGTGAATAGGCTCAATAAGTTAGTAGCAAAAATTGGATACCCTTCTCCCTCGTAAAGGAAACGTTTCGTTGTATTGTCCATTCTCGTTTTGGTCGCAACAAGTCGTCGCAAAGCCAAGAGAGCAACAAAAAGAAAATCCCAACCTCGGAGCTTCGCTCTCTTCTTTGTTTCCATCCCCTTCATCCATCAAGGAATCGCCAGAAAGAATCTCGTCTTCTGAAACTCCCCTGAGGTACTACTACTCACCTAATCTCTTTCAATTCTTCCTTCTAACTCGCTTTCTCCCGATGCTCTCAGCTTTTGAATTTATCCCTCCTTTATGATTACTCGAAGTTACACTCAAACAATTGCTCGCAATTTGAGATGCTTTTGGCTTGAATCGTTCATCGCATCTGTATCGCCTGGAACCCATCTCGAGTAGCTTTGAAATAAACCAGAGTAACAAAAGGGCTCTCCTTTTCAATTTTTGGGGGCTGCTGAGATCGACATGGAAATGGGTTTTCTTTGTAGTGCATAGACGAATTGATTCCAGCTCTCTTGCTTGAATGGGACTTGAGATCCTTCATGTTCTTCGATGAACTATTTGTTCTGTTGAGTGCTCAACTAATGTGCAGGACTGAAATGAAATGTTCAGAAGCGATTTGATTTATGCTGTTACTAAAATTTCTAGTGTAGCGGATAATTGGTAGGGGATATGAACGATTGATCTTCTGAATCAGCAACCGTTTCTATCGAATCAGCAACATTGTTGAAATGGGACTCTACAGCTGTTTTAACTTCAATGAGACAATGACCCTTGTCAGAAAAACAGGGGAAATGTTGTAGTTGTTCACTTTAAGAAGATTCAGGTGAAGAAAAATTTGGTTTCTTTACTGTACTGAATGTACTAGGTTCAATGTTGACTCCCCTTTTCCTTATTAGATAAGGGTTGCGGAATCTATGACATATATACTGTAATGTGCGCGATTATTGTTGCATTTGTTGATTTTGTATGTCTAGTCTAGTTAAAGCTGAATTCTCTAGTTGCAGAAAGGATTTGTATCCTTGGCATGCAAGTGTTAAGCTTTTGTTGGTGAAAAACATCATTGTGTAAGTAACAATGGAAACATCTCATTTCACTGCAGTTGGTGGTGGTGGAGGTGTTATACAAGATGGGGAAAGGGCGCATCGATATGGATGCAATGACTCGTCGTCTAAAGAACCGTGAGAGGCAACGTAGATACAGGGCACGCAAACGCCTTGAAGCAGATATGGACAACGGTTCAAGGGTGGTGAGCCGGCCCATGCATGTACAACCGGAGGTTATAGTAGAAAACCGTCAAGAAATGAGTTATGTGCCTCGTGTTCATTCGACTCGAAAATGGAAGAAGGATGCAAGAAGAAGAATAACTCATTTAGGTACTAGTTCTGCAGATAAACGTGCTGCTGCTGTAATCTCTGATCTGGCCACCTCAAATAATGGAAAATCAGCACAGCCAATTTCGACATCTGATGTTCAGGTGGCAAGCAATGGACTCAACAAGCCAAAGCTTGGTCGAAGAAACTGGAAGGCCGAAGCGAGGAACAAGAAGTGATAAAGAGCGAGCATGCAGCATCCGCGACTTGTAGTTTGTTGTATAATGACAGTGTCGAACTGTGAAGTTTGCTAATGGCGCGATATGTATTGATCGATATATATCGTAGTTGGGAATGGTTTGCATATGAGATAGAAACTCTTGGTTTTTTTACTGTGCAATGTGGTAAGTTCTTGCAGGTTGCAGGATAATAGATATCAGAAGGCAATGTTAAGCTCACTCACCCGACGATTCCTTATAGCTTCCCATGTCAGTTGTTAGGTTCGTGGTTCTGTTGATTCGACTTGTTGATACTATTGTGGGTTGATTATTAATAAGAACTCTTTTCATTATTAATTTGGGAGAAACGGCTCGCTGATAAGACCATAGTGATTTGTAGTCGTCACTCTTTGCGTTATTTCTCTTCTTCTGATGTTGTGAGTTACAGCAGGTAATCCATGGGGAAACAATGTTAATTGATGATTCACATAACTTAATTCATATACATTGCTCAAATTTAATTCATGATTATTCACCAAAAGGAAGTTAATTGGTGATTCACACGAGTCAATTCATATACATGTAATTAAGGGTCATACAACAATATATCAATAAAGACATAGCCTGGAAATGATTTTGTGACTTCTGGTCTCGGTTTTTCTTCTCCAGTTCTCTGATCCAAAAGACTTTTCTTCTCTTCAGTGGCAAATAATTTCTAATCAACCACAAAATTAACAAATTCATGAGGTATACATGTATGATTCATGTACCACAGTATAATCTATCAGGTATAATCTATTTTTTTCAATAGGAATTTCATGTCATTTTTTTTGTAATTCTGAATAAGGACTCATGTCAAACTTGAAAGGAAACCATTATCATGTCAATGAGAGAAAAAAAATTATATATACATTAGACTTTAAACAACAACATTAAAAATATGTTTGTGATAACTGATAACTATGATTTCCATCAATAATCACATGAAATTACCAACAAATGTGACAGAAACGGGGTTAACGACAGTGAAAATTAATAAATTATCATGTGAGTTTGATGATCGCAAATCCTATTTTTGAAAGATGAATAGCCACATAAACACAATAATTAAATAGATTAGGTTGCGCATTTATCCGTAATCACAATTCGAATAGGTAATTCTTACCGGCTGCTCTCAAATTCTCAAAACTCCAATCTCTTCTCATCCCAGAGCTCCTTATCAACTTGGGCTCGACACCATCTGAATTGAAAGTAATGGCTGCACCGTTATTCACACGTCGAGAATTTTTCTTCACCATCTTTGGAATTTTCTCATACTCTCGTTCCGAGTCCGTCCTCGTCAAAGATTGGCAAGTCAGACAATTCAAACTCATCTTTGCTAATGAACAAAGAGGAGAAAATATTATAATTAGTTGGCCCTAGAGAACTTTTTGTTCCCTCTCTCTAAAGTTTGATCATGATTCACAAATCTTCTTCCCCAAGAAATCGAACAATGATTAAGTTCTTTATTTTTCTTGGGGAATTTGATTTGGAGGGGAAATCAAAATAATTTTGAGAGAGATCATACACAACCTCTTTCTTCCTCCATGGAAGAGTGGGTATCACAATTTAAAGGCAATTTGGAAAAGTCAATCTAGGGTTAAAAACAGAAGTGGTAAGTTTGAAATTTGTTATTTGGAAATCTTTTTACCGTATTTTGAAATTGTTTTACTTTGTTGGTCTTTTAGTTTTTGCCAATAAAATTTGGTGTTAGTTTTAATCTTGCAACACCACCCCAAAATTTGCTTTGCCTTTAATTTTATGGAAGTATCATATTATGCTTATGTGTATGAAAAATGGATAGGAAAGGATACATAAAATATATGGTTTTCTATGTTAAGATATCTTTACTCAACAATTAAACCTATAATTCCATAAAAACAATAATTTTTATTTATAGAATCTCTACAAATATGTAGAATAACAAATTTGATGTAAACCACCTTTATAGGGGATTTGTATTGGGGATCGTTATTAAGTCATTTGTAATCATGTTTATTCTACCATAGATTTAGTTAAAGTATATTCCCGTACAAAATATCAAAAACAAAAACTCCGATTAAAAAAAGACCTATATATACTTACAGGTTACACTGCTATGCTTCTGGAGTACACAACTATATATTCCAGTCGCTTTTTTATTACGAAAAAATTAAGGACGTGTTCTTACCACATTGCTTAAATTTGCCATAGCTCCTACTTTTTCTACAAAATAGAAGTGTGATAGTTAATCCGTGGAAGACTAGGATTCATCAAACTAACAAAAGAAAGAATCGTAGAAAACAAGAGAAAATAGTACGTAGTTTTCAATAAAAACATTATTGGTATTTATTAAAAAAAAAAAATTGTACTAGTCCAGAAATGGATCCATCAATTAATTGCAGAACAAATTATACAATCAAATTACCAGTCAATTCGAGTTATAAGACGAACAAAATATGAGTTAAAAGTATGTTTTTGTCTATATATTATCAAGAGTGTTCATTAACTATCGAGAATAGTGACTAATCCCTCTTGTCAAGGGTGGTCATACGAAGTGGTAAAGTGAAAGTTGCTCCCGGAGTGAGTTCTCAGTCCAAAGATTGACAATGTGATCACATCATTTTTTAATTTAATGTGAATTTGTTCCCAAAACTAATCAAAATAATCAAACTGCTAATTTGAACTTTATTCAAAGGTATGTGATATGTGTTTAGTGGTCGTTTTTCAATAAGTAAAAGGTGCGTTTAAATCAATTCAAGGAAGATTCATTGTCCGAAAACATCTAAAAATTTATTAAGAAGACCATGTCGCATTGTTTCTTAACTGTAATTTGTATAAGAGTTAGGATTTTGATATGGTGACTTGCAAGTCATCGTGACTTTGAGAAAATGCTCAACCACGTCTGAAAAATGGTAGACCGGATGACACACTTATCTTGTTGTGATAGAACAACATCGTTACGAAGGAAAATAGCAGTCGACCGCTCAAATAGAATGGTCGATTGGTCGGCCATTAACCTATCAGTGTTAGAATAGGATTCCGCCACTAGAAGTGTTTCGCTATTGCAATGAGGCTCCGCCATTACAAAGGAAAATAACGATCACTTAGTACAATAGAATGGTCGACCTGGTTGACCATTACCTTATCAATGTTGAAACCCACTAGAAAATTGTTTGTACTAAAGAAGGACTTTGCAACCATTTAACCCAAGTTAATATCAGCATAAAGCTCTATAAACAATCACTCAATATTAAATTATCACTCTAAATATCGTATAAAAATTTAAAATTTTGTGGCTTTGAAGCTTAGTAAAGCAAAAGGCCGATTGTTATTTTTCTTTTGTGATAGTGGACTCCCGTTGTAATAAGATAAGTGATTTATCCAACGACCATTTTTCGAAAATAATCAACCATTTTTTTCTAATCACGGTAACTTAATAGTCGCCGTAAACAAACCCTAAAAGTTACTGTACCATGACCACAAGTAAAATACTTGTAGTGTGAAGGCGAAAGAACTAAAGAAGTAGGGTTTTGGTGATTTGCTAGCAAGAAGATGGGATACATTTGTAAGCATAGAAACAAAAAAACAAAGAAGAGAGTATTGGTTATACATGAAAGATATCCACGTATTGTCCCTTTGTTTTTATCTTCTTTCTCTCCCTTTTCAACTCTTCCCTTTGGCTATCTTCCCTTCTGGTTTGGGGGACAAATAATGGATTCATCAACAACATGGAATTTGTTTTGGGATGGCAAAATCGGAGTAACACAAATTTGTATGATTACAACAAGTTTGAAAAGATGTTGGCATACTCAAGGACCGTCCTCCCGACACAAACAATATCTAGCTAATTAATTGTTTATGATGATTAAGCTGGTTTAATTACAACTAATCGTGTTTTTGTCTTTACCACTATCTAGTAAATTTTAATGTTTGTGTTTATCATGTTGTTTACTTAGGGTGCGTTTGGATACAATGATTTGGATTTGGTATTTGTGATTTGGATTTCCAAATACCAAATCATGTGTTTGGATATTAATTACATTTGGTATTTGGATTTGTGTCAAATTCATGGGGTGATTTCCAAATACATGTCTAGTGTATTTTTTGTCAACTTCAAATACATTTCAACAACTAGTGATTTGAAATACCTCCTAACAAAAGAATGGACCTATTTGTAAAATATGAAAAGTTTAGGTACTATAGTGTGAGGCAAAACATACAAAGGTACCAAAATGTAATTTTACCATCAAAATTTCAGGACCTTTTTGTAAAATTTTAAAAGTTTAGGTACTAAATTATAAGAAAAAATAATTTTGGGTACCAAACTGTAATTTACCAAAATTTGTAGTAAGTGACCAGAAAATTAAAAATTGAAATTGAAAATCATAAAATACAAAATACAAACAAATTACAAATGAGTATCCAAACAATGAATTTGAAATACATGTATTTCAAATGCTAATATTTCGAATACATCCATTTCAAATGCTAATATTTCAAATACCTTACATTTAAAATCCACTTATCCAAACGCACCCTTAGTGGTTTTAGAAATGCTTAATTAGTTGACACATTCTTGATGGCTATGAGCTTGTGAATTTTACTATTACTATGGGGTTGAGGATTAATGAGTCAAGTTGAGGGGCATAGGACGGTTTTCAAACATAGTTGACATTGGAGTCAATAATGCACTTATTAGAATGAATTGACCCAGCCTAATAACAAATTTCAATGTGATCATATGTAAAAATGAATAATACTTTTTACAACTATGGGTGGGCAACGATCCAATCCATACAGAACCAAATCATATGGATCAATCGATATTTGGACCGAATAAGATCGCATAAGATATATTTTGATTTGGTTTCGATCCTAAAATTATTTTAAGTATGAACAAATGGGCCAAAGAAAACTTGGTTAGGATTGAATCAAAACCAAATGAACCAAAAAAAATACTTTTTAATCCGATTCTAATTCTCATTTTTTCTTTATTTTAAATTCGATTATATCACGAACCGAATCAACCCATAACACCCAGTTATAGCAACAAAATGCAGAGTCTACACTTACCATCAACCCATACATTTTACAAATTCAAGACTATGACCTTCATTGCAGGCTGTCTTCCAGAGTTTGAGTAGAAGTGGATCTTCAGCAGTTTGACTTCTGCCTATTTATTCTAAAAATTATTGATTTCTCCATTCCAAAAAATTTTTTTGGCTTGTACAACTTGGAGTTTCGATGTTTAATTTGCACCATCCATCTATTGCGCTATAAAACGAATGACTAACTTCAACTGGAAAGAAAACAAGATTGCGGGGCTAAAATTTTGATGAAAAGAGCTCCATTGATTATTTGGTTTTATATGCTGTTTCTTGTCTTTGATGTTCACATTTTTGCTTAATTCTAAAGTTTAATTTCTCAATTTCCTCCCCCACAATTTAATAATTAGGGGCGCATGTGCCAATTCCAAGTGGTCGAGGATCCTTTCTGTGGACTCCTCCTAAACTCATTAATCACGCTTAATAAAAATCTATGTTATCTTTGGCAGATGGACGTGACAAGCAATGAATCAATAAGAGAAGTTTAAACGTTGTTAAACACGACTTTCGCTAAACAAAAATAATTATTAAACCCACTTTTGTCCTTTGTTTTGTTTAATAATGTTTTGTCTGGACCAATGAAGACAAACACATGATTCAGCGAGAGCTCACTATGATATAAAAAGAAAGACAACGAGTGGGAGTGGGAGGACTGACGAGTTTTATCACATGGGGAAAAAAAAGTGGTTATACTCACACGTGCCCACGCGGCAATGAAACTATGTGGGGAGAAAAAATGGAAATTTTGGGGAAAAAATAAGAAAGGGTCACCAAACAAAAACGTGTGTGAATTGTAAATACCGAAATCATTCGAAGGGTTGTTTGTTTGGATGTAGTTAGGGTTTATGTATGGTCTTAGTTCGGTTTGGAATGGGATTAAATCAAAATTGAGTGGATTGAGAATTGGAATACAAATATTTGTATCATTTTGGTTTCAATGGTATGTTCGTTCATTTGATCTTATTTAAGCATAGAAGCTTGTGTAAAGATGGAAACGCTTTTGATCTACGCTTTGACGATAAAGTTAGCTCAGAATATGAAATTTGTAGAGAGAGCATTTGGAGAGGAAGTTCAAAACTACATATTCTACTTTGATGAGTTTATGTTAATTTCAATACCAATTGTTTTATTTGTTTGTTTTTATAACAAAACCACATTATTTTTCAATGGGATCGGAGAACTAAACCCCATAGGAAGAAGATGTACATTGTTCCAATCGAAATTTCGTGTGTGCACTGAATTATCACTATCTTAGATGTAATTGAGGTGTGTTTCTAATACAACCTATTTAGATAGATAAGCCATGATTAATCCAAGCAGCATGGTTAATCTCACTTTTTTGTAGATTACTAGATGGAGCGCACCAAGTCACCAGTCGACGAGTAGTCGAGTACTATACCAAATGTGTTTCATCAAATGCTAGTGGGACAAAGTCTACTTTTTTTCCTATGAACAGAATTACACAAATGTGTAGTTATCATTAATATATATTTATTTGTTACATTTGTTATACATATGTTATATAACAAAGATTTTCCACTTTTTTTTTGCATTGCAATATATGCCATATACGTATAGTAGACTATATATTTTATCGCTCCAAAAAAACTACATATTTTATCAGTTAACTGTGATTATATCAAATAATTGATGGAAAATGTATATAAGCTGGTTTGTGGATAAATTCATAAATAATATAAAATGATTGGAACAGTGAGTTAGTATGTATATATATAAAGAGAAAAATAGTCGAGGCGGGCTCGTAATCGGTAAGGGTTTTCCTACTATCATCTTTCAAGAAAGCGAAGGTGAGCAACGTGCAGATAAGAGGAAGCCATCAAAGATCAGCATCAAGCTACCAGCTCTAGGAAGGGACTATCCATAGATCAAAGGGGATTTCATATTGACCAACTTCCCAACCTGAGTGTTCATCCAAAACAACTCCGATCAACGTCATAGCCCTCACCGGGAGATCGATTGATTCCGGCCCGTACATTCACATGATCCCTCTGAACCCCACAAAGAGCTCAGCCGGCGGCGACCGGAATCTCGCCGGCGGCTTTTTTTTTTTTAATTAATGTGTTTGTTGCTTTTGCACTTCCTAGGCTTATGGACAATTATTTGATGAGACTACCGCCTGCGACAATTGATCCAGCTCCGGTCGATCTGGTACTTCTTTGGGGACATGGTCAACATCGTATCGACTCAGTTTGGGCAAACGAGGTAAGTATTTGATAACTATTCATGTAAAGTTAAATTAGCTAGTTAGATTAGATTATTTTAGTAGGTGAACTGAACTGTACTGAAATTAGAATAGAATTACGTATCAAATTTTTTGGAATTAGTATAATTTTAGATTATATTAGATAAATTAGAATTATTACGAATGAAATTGAATTAATATAAGTTTTGTGCACTATAGGCTGGTGATCGATCTTACTATGTTCGAGGTACGACCAATTTAGTCAGGTACCATGAGCGTTATCAGCCATATCTCAGAGCAGCGGGCTTGTCTAGTGTTTTGCCCCTGTTCCCTATGAATTCTAATGTGAGTTTGATTACTGCGCTCGTAGAGTGTTGGCGACCCGAGACGTCGACCGTCCATATACCGTTTGGTGAGGTCACGATCACGTTAGAGGACGTTGTGACATTGTCCGGTCTGGCGATCGACGGTGATGCCTTCGTAGTTGACATACCGGATGAGGAGTGTCGGCGATCTGTTTGAGACTGTTAGGACGGGTTCTGGATGATCTTTCAGGCGGTGTCGTTAGGATTGTTTGGCTGAGGGATGAATTCAGTCATTTGTCGGGAAATGCATCCCATGAGGTTACAAAGCAGTTTGCACGAGCTTATGCTCTATCTCTGATGGGAGGTGTATTGTTCCCGGATCGGTCTGGAGCTACGGTGCACCTACAGTACCTACTTCTGATTGAGGATTGGCAGAGAGCTGGACGGTTCGCCTGGGGAGAAGCTTTTTTATCCTACCTGTACCGTGAGATGGGTAGGTCGGCTTTGCACATTACACATTCCTCCACTTCTCTAGGAGGTGACCTTGGTGGATGGCTCGCCCTACTGCAGCTATGGGCGTGGGAGCGATTCCCACATATGACACCGCGACATTCAAAGACGAGGGCGCAGATTGCCGAGGATGCATCCCACGTGGTCTTCGATGGCTTCCGGCCAACACTCGTCAATATGGTGACCAGCTATTCCAGTACAAGCTGTGGTTTGACGAGATGGAAACCATGGTGGTTAGTATATAACATTTCATTTTATAGAATAGTTTTCATTTGTTTGTTTTAGATTTAGGGATAATAACTTTTTTTTTTTGTGTAGTGACAACCTTACGTTGAGAGAGCACATCATCTCAAATGTAGTGTGAAACAGTCTGACATTTCGAGCAGTAGTGCCACTGATCTGCTTTTCAGCGGTGATGTGGCACCATCTAGACCGCGTGCTCCGGCAGTTTGGCATGGGGCAAACTGTGCCTCATCCGCACATCCTGAGGCCGAGGTTAGATTTTTCCTTCGCAAGACTACTCGTGGACCATCGCGTGGGCAGCAGTTGGTACACGCCTCCAGAGAGTCGCTTGCTTTCTGGAACCGTCGACATGAGTTCGTAACGACGACTCCATACAGTGAGGAGGTTTTAGCCTACCACTCGGAGGTAATGGAGTGGTATCGAGATGTCACCAAACGTCCAGGCACACGGAGAGGACCTGCAGTGGAGGCATTGGTTAGTTATTTATTGTTTAATATTTTTTTGTATTTGTCTTGAATTTATTAACTGTGTGAAATCTTTGACATTTCAATTTAAGTTTTAGTACGACACTTTGGAGCCTGCTGAGCTGAGTTTACGTGACGGAGTACAGACTGGAGGGATGTCCACCTACCAGTGTAAGGATTTGGCCAACATGATGGCATCAGGGGTTGCTACTTTAGGTTTGGAGCGGCGCAGCCGCGCAGGCATCCTAATCTCACAGTACCTATACAGCCTGCTTATGATCAGCCCAACATGGCTGCCTGGCCAGAGCGTACTGATCCGACACCAGACTGGGTCGTCCCGGAACCATAGTTCAGACAGGAGCATAGGCCACGTAGACAGCGACGTGAGCATCGTGATGTACCTAACCCAGTCCGGATTTCAGATCGACAGCAAGCACAGCCCGTCCGGCCTACTACGACCTTCCAGTTTAATACGTCGTTTCAACAAGGCAATTATTCAGGGCATCAGACGGGCGCCACTTCTTCAAGATTTCAGGCAGGACCTCGTTCAGCCTTTTGGCCTCCTCCCCAGCCGCAGTTTCACTCCGATCCTTCTTCGAGCTTCCATCCACCAGAAGATAGCTTCCATACACCGCATCATGCTACGATGGGAGGCAGATACATGGCCTCAGATAGTGATACTAGAGTAGCCTCTACTCCCAACCCGTGGGACGCTCTAAAGGGTGATGAGACCTTTCAGGAGACAATGTGGAATTTTTAGCAACATCTTCAGTCTCAGCAGTATGGTGGCAGTGTACCTGAGGAGCAGATTCAGTCTCAACAGGATGATATGTTCGGTACACATGATCAGGATGGTGGTGTCGAGGGAGATCAGCCCCAACAGTATGATGGTAGGCCTCCACGTAACAGGGTGCCTGCGAGGTGTGGTACTGGCGGCCATCTAGAGTGGAGCATGGTGGTCGTCGTCGTGGTCGTGGTTGTCGTCGTGGTCGTTAGTGAGACTATTATTTTTGTTATGTTATTATTATTTACATCTTTGGGATATTTATGTGGACTATTTTTAACTTCATGTATTATGTTATTAACGATAACTATTCGGAACAACAAACAACAACTCGGACATTTTATAATTTGGCCAACAACAACAACCTACGCATGGAAAAACAACCACTACTTCAAACCATAACAACTACTTGAAAAACAATTACTACTACATTTGATAAAAATTCGACCAAACTACATACCACGTCTATTACCACTACTTCCTCTTCCACGACCTCTCGCACGTCGTTGGCCAACACTTCCTCTTCGCTGGCTCCCACTCCCACTTGTTTGGCCACCACAAGTTGATGCATTATGGCCACTTTGGTTACATTTGCTACACACTGTTTGTGATACACCCTCTCTTGGCCAATCCATCTCGTTGTGAATTCTTGTAACTCGTGGCCTCCCCGGCTTTCTAATCATGTGCACATTAGGATGGAGAATAAGACCATTATGCTTCTTCCAACCCTTAGGTTCACCAAGAGGTGTAAAACTTGCCACATAATAAGCAAGCACCGTTTCAACCTTGTAGACATCGTTTACAAACCTATATGGATTAGCCCCCATTCGGTTGCAAGCTGCAATGGCATGAGAGCAAGGAATTTTATTTACTTGAAATTTCCCACAAGTGCAAAATCATGCCCGGTTGCGGTCGTCGAAGTGCACTGTGAGTGTGTTTGACCCCGTCATGTTGAAATTGTTGGGAGGAGTCTGAACTACATAGATGCATTGACGTCGATCAATCGCTGTCACGGAATGTCCAACTGACTTTTGTGACCACGGCTTCATCAGCTCTTCGCACTTGATGGAGTACTGTGAAAGACCACTTCTTATTTGTGCTTCTGTCTCCAACCTCATCTTATCGAATTTCTCCAACAATCGCCAATAGGTATGTTGCACAAGAGAAACTATGAGAAGTGAATGAATACCTTTGAAAACACTATTGATACTCTATGCCATGTTGGATGTCATGATAGACCATCGACGCCCACCATTATAGTTATCATGCGCTAAGCTCCAACGAATTTGATGTTGGTCCACCCAATTATCACAAGAAATATTCCTATCAGCGGCCACCTTCTTAAATTGCTCAACTTGACGATCGAACTTCTCCAAGTGTTTTTCTCCGGCTAACAAAGTAAATAACCACACGAGTTAGATAAAATCATGACAAAATTACATTAAAGTAAATAACAAAATTAAATGAAGGCTTACCGACTCGAAATAGTTGCTTATACATTATTTTGCTTTTAGTCTTTCTTTGCAAGTTGCTTGCGTAGTGTCGCACGCACACCTCCACTCCCAACCTCTTCCGATGTCACCCATGGCTTCATAGAGTCCCGCATGTCTATCCGAGATGATGCAGACATCATTTCGATCGGTCAAACCTTGAACGTGATTTATGAACCATGGCCAACTTTCAGTATTCTCGCTCTCCATGATGGCAAATGCTATTGGAAAAATCTTCTTCCGGCCATCAAATGAGCTCGCCATGAGTAGCACTCCTTTATACTTTCCAGTAAGAAATGTTCCATCAACAACCATGACTCCTGGACAATTCTTGAATCCATCTACACAGGGTCCATAAGCCCAGAATACTCGCTGAAATATCGAATGACCTGGTTGAACTGAAGGAACTCTTACCCAATCAATCACTGATGTTGGCATTTTTCTCTTTACCATCCGCAAGAATGTTTGAAAATAATCGTAGGATGCTTCCCAATTTTCATACAACCTCTCCAATGCTCTTTGTTTCCCATACCAAGCCTTCTTGTAAGTAACTTGCATATTGAACTTATTTTTCAACTCGGCATGCACAGTTAGAACACTCAGATTTGGTTGGGCACGTACCAAATGTTTGATGGCCTCAGATATAATATCGACATCAAGATAACGATGATCCGTCGGTTGAGTCGTACTGCTACAAGAATGCACCAACTTGCCATTTCTCACAGTCCATCCGCTTCCAACATCTCGACATCCAAACCGCACCATCCAGGGACAATTGTCATTCTTGTGCTTCAAGCACCTGACCTTCCAGATTGAAGGTGACGACTCCACCACGCCATATTGAAAGTTGCATTGTGGTGCGTGGTATTTAATCGCAACCTGTGCAGCTTGTTTCGAGTGAAATATCTGCCCCTTGTAGAATTCTCCTTCAAAACTAGCAACAACAGGCATTGGAATTACGCCATATGAATCAGCATATGATAATTCGTCGTCCTCTTCATTACCCTGCAAGTAAAAATATGGAGGATAATTAGGTTGCTCTCCTTCGCCATCTTCCTCCTCCTCTCCGTCAACATTGTCATGATCGGATGGCATGCTCCATGTATCTTCTTCCTCTCCATCCCGATTCTCACTGAACTCAACATGTATCTCAGCACCCAAACAATAAGGGTTTTGTGCCATAAAATCGAAAAGCACATTCAAACTATCATCATCCAAAATAGGCATCGAATAATGAAATAAAACATCATTCTGCCATTTTGGAAGACGGTAAGTGAAACCTGTGATAACATCACTATCTTGTACTGCTTCGTCTCTACGCCGTATTCTCAGAATTATATTCTCACAAAGTTTGTGATATGTCACCCTGGATGGAACCGTCAACTGAAAACTACTACCACCAACGAATTTGACGCCCAAATTATCCTCTACTTTCTCCGATTTCCACCGAACGACTAGTTCAAATCTTCTAAAATCACTAAAAAAAACAAACTCACTAATTAACTAAACAAAATCATAATAGCATTTGAATAATATAATTAAAAAAATAAATGTGTCTCTTACCTATTAGCCATTTTTGCAGCAGCAACCAGAGCTTCTTCTCCTCAAACTTCGTTGAATTTTTTTTTTTTTTTGTGGTGAATAACTGAAACGAAATTCGCTGGTTTTATAGGGGGGTAGCCAGCAATACGCCAACGAACCCGCCATATTCCTGGGCGCCATCGCCAGGTACAAATTCCCACCAACTCGCCTCAGTCTCAGGCGGTACCACCTCAGTCTTGGGCGCCGCCGCTGTCACCTTAATCAAATGATCCAAAAAAAACAAAAATAGCGGCAGCACCTGAGTCTCAGGAATTCTCGCTGGTTTTGCTCTCCTAAACACAATATTTGTGTCAATACTTTTTACTTCACCATATTGATGGTAAATTTTAAAAAAATACAATATTTATGTAATTACCTAAACAACAACCTATAGATTATATTATGGGGAGAGAAGATTTTCTCCCAAAGGTTAGGAGGGCGATCCAAATCCAAAGGGCTATTCTACGCCTACGCGGACGCAAATTCTTTTGCCTACTTTGGTTTTTTCCACTCATTCATTTATTAGGATTTTCTTTTCATATACTTTTTGTAGCTTCTTTCATCTTTTTTTTTCTGTTGTCTTTTTCAATGATTGTGTTTGTGTCTCCCGCGTAAGAACTTTAAGAAAAGGGTTATAAATATATTCGAAGTTTTCAGTTGGCAATTATAATTTTTAACTGAATATTGTCTGCCCATTGGACATGGTATAGCAAGCATATTGTTTCTTCTATATATTTTAGTGTTGTTTGGTTTTACTGATAGTTAAATTAAAGCATGGTGAATAACATATGTATAATATTATATATGTGATTAAGAAAATTAGTGTATTGTAGTTTATTTTGTTTGATTTTTATAGTTATTGATGTATTTACAAAAATTACATTACTTTTTGGTAGAAATATCACTTTTATCTTTTGTTTTTAATGTAAAATAACAACTCATAAAGATGTAGTTGGAATATAAAAAGGTTAACAATCTCATACAAACTATCTTAATCTCACATAAAACATGAGATTTAACTATTATTATCATAAGTGATAGTTTATGACGGGTCAAACAAACTATACTTGTACTTTTTTAGTAGAAAGTTCATAGAAAATATATCTTGGGAATAGTACAAATACTATAACTATCTCAACCAAATTATTACCAACACCAAATGACCGCTTAATAATATTATTGGGTGTGTGTTGCACCTATTTGTTTTCATAGTTAAAATTGTTTTCATTATTGTTATATTTTATGAAATTTTAATAAAAAATGATTCATTCTATAACATATAGTAATTCAATGTAAAATTAATCTCACCAAAAGACTTTTATTTTACAACTTCACCCCTTCAAAAAAAAATTCTATTCCTAAAAGTGTTTCGTTGATCATCATTTTATAGAAATCTATTCGTACTTTATTATTAAACTAGCATGGCCCGACCATTTGGTCGGAGGAAGGTGAGGTATGAAATTTGATAATGTAATCGGGTGTATAGCTTATTGTTGTGTAGTTTTTTTTGGGAAACACGTGATAAAAGTAGTGAATTTTAGTAGGAAAGAGACATGAATGATGCAACGAATCAAAAATTAGCCTTATGAACCAAAATCATGTACCTGTTAGCTTGTGAAACAATATTGTTTCTGGTAATATGATGAGGCGGAGTAAGTTTTATAGAAACCAAAATCGAATAAAAAATCGCCTATCCCGCCGGTTTTCGGGAAATGAGCATCTCACAATCGTTGCTAGCTTTTACTCGGCCCGTTGGCCGATTAATTTGCTTTATAAAACTTTCTTCTTGTCATCATTGTGCTTTTTGGTTTTTTGCCAAGCCATGATAAAATCTAAATAAATCAAGAATGAACAACACTATTTGGGATATGAACCACCGTTCCTGTATCCCTGGAAAATGGTGGTAAACACGGACTCACCTGCCAAACTGGTTTGGATTGAGATTTTTATCGGGTATCAGGGAACCATGTGATTATAAATTAGACTTGATCAAAACGGGCCAAAACTTGAAATTTAGCTTGTTTGACCGACCCATGCCAAACTCTAATTATTCTTTACTTTTAAACTTTCTATTTGAAAATAAAAAATAATGAAAGAAAAGAGATGACTGCAATTCGCCATTTGCACATCACTGATTCGGGAATAAAACTATAGAATTTTGAAAGGAAACTGAAAATGTTTAGGATCGTTTTAATCAATGTAGTTAAAATCGCGCTTTAAAACTTAAAAACTTACGGTTTTACGCTTCTAGATCACCAAAACGCTTTCGTTTATATGTAAAAACTTTAGTGTATAAAATCAAGGGCAATGTCTATTTTTTACCCAAACCTTTTTCAGATTCTTTTATTTTAACCAAACCTATTGAATTTCTAAAAATTATCCAAACGTTAACTCTCCGTCAACTTTTTTGTTAGTAATGCTGACTAAGTATGACCATAATGAGTTGACTTCCTACGTGGCGGTCAGAATACCATCATTTACTATTTTTAATAAAAAGATTATCAAAAAACAAAACAAAATCCCACCTCTCACGTGGACGAAATAAGTAACGGTAACAGAATGAATGCCCAGACTTTGATAAATTATAATACGTTTGGATAATAAATAGAATTTCTATAGGTTTGGTTAAAATAAAAGAATCTGAAAAAGGTTTGGGTAAAAAATAGACATTGCCCTAAAATCAAACTAAATTGCGCTTTAAAATTTAAAAACTTACACCTTTACGCTTCTAGTTCACTAAAACGTTTTATGTTTTTACGCTTTTACTTCACTGAATGGGTATTCTTTTCATGAAATTAATTATAAAAAGTATATTTTAAAAATAAATCACCAACAATATGATATATTTAAGATTAAAAGATACATACCAGATACTTTGATGCATTCTGAACTTCAATAATGTAATCTAATTAACCGTCTAGGCTCTTCTCAAATTCATTAGCACGGAGGGAAAGGTGGCTTCTTGATAAGATTTATGTTTATGAACTTATTATTAATATGCTATAAGTTGCTCTACTTTAAACATGAATTGCAAGTATTTATTAACTTATCTAAATTTTGTGCACTCATATTTTTCATAGTATATGTCGTACTTAACATATTTTTAGTTCTTTTACAGTATGCGGCAAAAACTTGCGCTTTTACGCTTTAATTCTACGTTTTACGATTTTACCCCTTTTCCGCTTCTAGGTAGAATCACGCTTTTGACGACATTGGTTTTAATGTTAAAAATAACCAAATAGATCTTTCTCTTTAGTTTTTTTACTAACAAATACCAAACAATTCCTATAATATACACTATAATTTAATCATTATGATATCAAATAATTACATAATATATATGTGAAATGATAAAAGTTGGACTAATTGGGTTGGTCGAGGTTGAACCATTGAATAACTTTAAAATACATTATATTTTAGTCACTAAGATATAAAATAATAGCATAATATATATTATGCTAGAGAAAATAGCTTGTTTTAGCATGGCAAACCCATGATGTTCATTTGTTTTACTTGATGGAAAAATCCCATGTAGGTCAGACCCATTCAACTCTTTTATTTTATGATTAGCGGTTAGCCCATTAGAATCCATGCATTAGTTTATTGTTAAATTTTTTTCTTTCTAGCAATAAAATGGAGTATTGTTTTTGTCTTTTCATATATATTTTACCACCATGGAGAAATAAAAGGACTTAAATAAAAAAATTGACACTCCTGGACCCGTTTAAATCCACATGTGTACGGTAAGTTGGCCCGTTCCACAGAGGAAAAAGAAAAAAATTGACACTCCTTATTCTACCCTTCCTACAAACGCTCATGGAGCAGGGAATTTGAAATGGGGGAAGAGTTTTTTCCTCTCTATGATTATATGTTTTTAATTTAAAAAGATATAACAAATGTACTTAGTGTGGTTGGTTATGATCTTTGCTTTTCTTTAAAGTGGACATGGTTCGAATCCTAGTAAGTGTCTTTTTAATGAATAAAAAAAGTAATTGTGAAGACCGAAATGTCCTTCCTACGTTCACTCTGGATACAGGAAATTTGAAATGGGGTTTCAAGTTTTCTCATTTGACTTTTATTTATTGTGTAGACACATTATTCATCATCCAATAAACAATATTTTATGCTAATACAAAATATTTTTTTATCTCATCAACCCTACACTCTACAAACTCAGCTTAAGTTCCACAAAACTAGATAGTGACTAAAATAGAAGACAACGAGGGAAAAGAACGAAGACTTTTGATCTTCTTCCAATGCTTAGCTTCTGAACTCAGGTCGAGACCCACATTTTGTCACCCAAGCACAATAGGTTTTTAGGGGTTGGAAGATTGTCTTCTTCACTTAAACTTAGTCACCTTCTCACCTTGGTTGTTCAGTAGATAACATAACAGAGTACCTACAGATTGCAGTAGAGGGAAATAGAGCAAGCAAACGTAAAGAACCGAACACAGATACTAGATCTTTTTTGTTAATCGAGTTCAGCCTATTGTTTATATCTCGAACCAGTGGTGTCTCTGTTGGACAATGGAAACTGTTGTGTCTTATTACTGAAATCACATAGGGTTTATATAGAGTACAAAGACTGACTTCTATAATAACCCTAACACTAATAGGGAAATCTCGCCCTTTGATACTTAGTTGTATAGGTTTTTCTCTTATTCACCATCTTACTCCAAGTTGTGTTCCTTTGGGCTGAACTTAAATGACAAGAATAGAGATTAATACGAAAAACTCTCTCTTCCTCACAAGCTCGCACTAAATAAAGAACTTAGACAAGCTCACAACACTCAAGCAGTACAGAGAATGAATTTATGTCACTTCTCATACATATTGCTAACCACAGAGTAATTGCTCTTGCTTTATGTATGATTGCCTCCCACATTGTATGCACTTGTTTTGTTGCTTTCTTCCAATTATACTTTTTTTTGCTTAGCAACGGTCTTCTCTTCATCTTCCTTTGATTCGAGAATTCTTCCCTGCAATTTCATTTGTGCTTGTGGCAAGTAATACCATATAGAATAATGACTCCTTATATAGAATAAATGACTCCTTGGGCTTACCTGTTTGGTATGGTATGCATAAAGGAAAAGCTCCTAACAAAACATGCCTTTTTTTCTCCAACTTTAGATAAACTTTACCCAAGTTGTAGAAAATTTTCCCAAATTTGGGAAGTCTTGACTGTTGATATGATGTAAATTAAAATATTTCATGTTATCTCGATGTTAATTAAAATTTAAGTGAGAACTTGTTTGTAGACATATGGGAAAATGATCAAGACTTGCGGCCTAAAAAATAATCACAATACTTGATGGACATGAAAGATTCGCGGTCTAAATGGTAAAAGAAGGTAGTCTAAAACATAGTTACGTTGTATCAAATGATATCATATGAGTTTGATACGGATGGACATGAAAGATTCGCGGTCTAAATGGTAAAAGAAGGTAGTCTAAAACATAGTTACGTGATATCAAATGATATCATATGAATTAGATACGGATAATGAAACATCAAAATTGTACCAAATTCATTGTCCTCCTTGTCTTTTAATCGTAGTGTCGGGGTCCTTTATTGAACTCTAAAGTGAGTTTTATAGGCTCAATCATTGGACTTAAAGTTTCAACATCCACTGTTCCTTTACTTCATTTTCGCAGGAACTGCCACCTCACTCACTTAACTCTCTTTCAGCGCTCGTTTTCTTTCTGCACCCAATAAGCATTTCCTCCTTTTCTTCCTACAATAGGAGCCATCGGTTTGGTTTAATTTGGTTTTGTGGCCATTTTGTGGGGAAAGTTAATCTGCTAACTTGAAAATTTGTTAGCAGATACTAACTGATATCCAAAATACATGAACTAGTATCCAAGTACTAAAGTATCTAGAGAGCACATACTAGTATTCAAAGTTTGCTAACTGATATCCACCATGAATCAACTATTATCCCAAATTCACAAACTAATATCTAGCCAACACATAATAGTATCCATATAACACAAAATTAGTATCCCGATAACACTTAAGAGTATCCAGATAACACATAAGAGTATCCATATTGAATACTAGTTGGTTGATTGTGGATATTAGTTGGTATCTACTATCTGGATACTAGTTTGTGATGTTTTGAATACTAGTATGTGTTATCTAGATACTCAGCAGACTTGGATATTAGTTCATATATTTTGGATATTAGTTAGTATATACTAACAAATTTTCAAGTTAGCAGAATAACTAGGCTGCATTTTGTGAAGCAAAATCGTTTTTCTTTTGTTTATAGAAGAAAATCCCACCTGCTTGTTTGGTTATTGGCCGTGTTATCAATTTGGGATTTTTTAAAATTTTTATGGAAAGGATGGACATTAAAGTAAGTTTTTTTCCCTGTAAGATTTATCAAAATAAAGTTGACCATATATATTGATTGAATTTCTTAAAATTATACAATCGAGGAGCAAAGTGTAGCAAGTAAGTGTAGCGACTGATCTTCTTTCCCCTCTTGATTTTCAGTGGTTTATTTTCTTCTGTATCATTTGTACTAGCTTTTTACCCGACCCGTTGGTCGGATGAATTTAGTTTTATTTATGATATTTTTATATTAATCTATTTTTCATATTTTCAAATAATTTGGGATCGTCTAAATAATTTATTAGTGGGTTGAAACTAATATTTGTGCGAATTATTGATTGTAACATTAGTTAGTTTATAAGTATTTGTATTGATCATGCTAATATGCTATCGCTTACTGTTGTCTATATATTTTTTACATCTAAGAAAAAAATCACTTCCTATTGTTAGAATAAATTACTTAAAAAATATTTCTTCATAAAATTTTATATTATTCACTTATTTTTCTATTATATCCATGAAAATAAAATAATTAAGCATTAAAGTATTAATTATAAACTCCAAGGGATTTTCCCTATTAGTAATTTGGAGGGATAAAAATTTATCACATAAAGGATTCAAATTTTATGGTCAACAACCATTAGGTACTAATTGAGAAAATACAAAATTATTAACTAATAATTCACTTTTAAATAATATATATCTCCAAAAGCAGTTGTGATTGTTAATAGCTAACATTAATGTATACGGATAGTACAATTGTGTTATAATGGACATATCTGAAATATTCCAATTATTTCTTCAAAATTTTAATTAAATAAGACACTCTATAGTTCAAACATACACTCATTTGTTGTGAAAATTAAGTTTCTGAAAAAGATTCATGATTTTCGGAAATCAATATGGATTTTTTATAATTGATTTTGGTGTTGCCTTTGATATCTAAAAGTCAACACTTATAGATTTGTCTACTATGTCATTTGAAAGATTCTAAAAATTTATAACAAATATGTACCACCAACAAATAAAAACTTTTTTGTCAAAAATTTGTGTGCCAATAAATTTGTTCTTAGCTTTGTGCTAAGCTTTTAGCTCGATAGTATAACATATGCTAAATTTACGACAATCCTTGTGTCTGCCACCTATTTCATAGCATATTAGGTTTCGAGTATCTACAAATATTAGTACCCTTTCAACAATTATGTTTATAGTTACACGTATACTAACATTGTGAAGTGAAAATTTACAACAATAAATAACTATAATAAAGAAAATTAATTAAAAAGAATACCATCCGTAAAGCTCAAGAATTATTAGTGAATTAGTTGGTAATCTATTATCCTCTTGCAAAAAAATGGACAATTACATTATGTTCATCGCTATTTTTGGAAGGTCAGATGATCAACAATAAAAGTCGGGGAATTTCAAGAAGATTCCCAAAGATGTTTCCCTCCCTCCAGGCAAATGATCGACTTTGCTTTTGCTAGTAGAGAATGGAGCTGTTATACCTGCATAAAACAATGTCTCTTGAAATACTGTTTATTTTCAACAACTTGCACAATTCCAAATTGATTCATAGGTCAACGCGATCACATATTTTATTGACTTATCTGTTGATCATTATAATTAGAAGCAACAAATAAAATGAAAAGCATAGTGATAAAGATGACTATTAATACCATAGACCGATAGACGCATCCCTTTTCGCTAATTTCTGTTGGCAACTATGGAAAAATAGAAACCTCTGGGCCTTCGAGAGACTATTGGCGGCGGCAACTCAGTTAGCCTACCAAATCCGGCAAATGCGAGTGCAGATTGATCAATCTTCCAGGAGGATTGGGTAGGTTCTCGGGGAGGCTACAGAGCGGGTGGAAAGGGGAAATAGAATAGGGTTTGGGATTTTCACAAAAAGGCTACAATTTCCCCTTTATTAGTTGTTCTGGGCGTCGCCCACCAAAGTGAAAACGCGTCTCCGAGTGCCCAGGTGCCTAGATCAATCGCCCAGAGCTAGACTGGGCGATTTCCTCCTGCCCAGCTATTAATTGCGCCTAGGCGAGAGATTAATCGCGTCTTCTTGAACACTGAATAAAAGTGGACCAAACAAAGACATTACATCCAACTCATTTCAGTTCCATCTTAACACAGTATCGGAGGCATGTACTATTATTATACAAATGATCTTACGCTCTCGATTAGGAACTAAACGAAGGTTAAATGCTTGATTGGCAAACTAAATCGATGAACCTAGTGATCTTAAAGAAAAAATTAATGATCACATGATTTCTTGGACCAAACTACTAAAGGAAAAAAAAGAAAAAAGAGACCGTACATTAGCATAAGAACTCAACAAATTACTTATAAGAACTAATGACATAAGGAAAATGTAAACTCAAACCGTTCTTCCGAAGGTCATGGATTAAATCATTAGTTGTCGATTACATAGCCTAAACTGCAAGTTATATCCAAAATAGAGGCAATTTAGAAACAAAAAAGTTAGATAAGAAAGCCGTGAAACACAAAAAAATTGAGTGAACAAAGTGGGAAGTATTGCTTTCAATTAAGCTTGATTATGTTGACATAAAGCAGGCACACATTGACGTTGGAAACCTAAACAAAAAGCTTAAAAAGTAGCAAGAGAATTCTTCCCTTGAGGTTCAAATATAGCCTACCTATATGAGTAGAGCCAAGTAATTACCATGATTCCATTTTACACATACCATCTCACAACCAACTGCTGCTAATGCTCTGGTCCGTTCCAAACCTCACCTGCTCATATCTCCAATACCATATCACGAAATCAAGAATTATACACAACTAAAAGATCCAATAAGGAGAGTAACTTAGCATGGAACTTTGTGATGGGGGCAAATTCTATGGTCAGTATTAAGCTGTGCAAATTATATCACCTCTGCAAAGCTCACTACTTCCAGTAGTTTCTCACAGAACCAACTACCGTCCTAATCCCTTCCTTCCTTCCTTCCCAGGGCCAGAGTGTGAAAAATGGCGTCCATCTCCGCCAAAACCACAGCTTCTTCCTTCATCCATGCATCTCTCTGTCGCAACCCCTCTCTAGGGGTTTCCTCCGCCCCAGTTCTCGGTGAGTACTCTTGACGCCCCCTCCCCTGAAATTCACAATTACCTCTGGCTTTTATCAATTCATCTTGGGGGAACCAAGAAATTGAATCGATTGGGTGATATGCAGGGCTGCCTTCGTTGGCGAAGAGAGGGAGAGTAGTGAAGTGCTCGGCGGAAGGAAACGGAAAAAACGGCAGCGGGTGGGAGAAGAAGGGGATGATGAGCGCTTCGCTGATGGCGGCGGTGGCCGCAGCAGCTGCGTCGAGCCCAGCGGCGATGGCTCCTCAACGGATGCGAGTAGTTGGAGCGATTTGTAGCGACCTTCTAGAGGCTGAAGCAGAGAAGAAAGAAGAAGCAGGGTTCGTTGCGGCGGGGGAGACTGTGGTGGCTGCGGCAGTAGTTGTGCTTCTCGCCGGAAGGGAAAGCCTCGATCGTCGACAACCTCTTCGCCACGGAGATCGTTCGCTGCACTCCCAAACGCGATCTCCTCAGTCGCAGCAGAAGCGGGCCGTCACTGCTTTCCGCCACTGACCACCAAAACGTCTGGTCGTCTTCCCATGAACTCAGCAACAGCCGGCCGTCAGCGCCTTCCTCCGCTGAACACGAAACCGTGACGCCCTCTTACCAGAATTTTCCGATGGAAACTGATTCTCCTCCTGTCCTGCGGGTAGGCGAAAGAATAACGTGGGAACCCAGTAGAAAAGGTGGTATTTCAGCCAAACGAAAATTAAATGAAAAATAAATAATAACTAAATGATAACGTGGGAAACCAGGAAAAAAAGGTGGGTAGTGGACGATTCTTAGTTCTGCAATCTGGCGGGGAGTTATATTTTTTTCCCGCTCAACACCCTGCCACATCAGCTTCCTAAAATCACTCTATGGACAGGAAAATTTGAATGGGGGTGGCAGTTTTACTTTTCAGCTATAAATTATACTGTTGATTTTTTATGGATTTGTTTGATTAGTCTATAAATTGGTTCTAGACCCATTTGTCTTAAAAATGACATCCTAGAAATTTTTAAAAAAATAAGCAATATCTCCACTTGTTGCCTTGCTTTCCTTTTTTGTTTTGATCGGTTAAAATAAATGATGAGGTATCTTTGCAAAGACTTTAAACAATCCAATACTTATAAATTTTTTCTCTAATGTTATGTTTATATTATCTGAATTAATTTAGTGCAAACCTGTAACGAAAGTGGTAAGTTTGTCATATGAGAAATAATCCCGATGCATAAACATGTTATGTGAGTTATCAAATGGACGTGCATATCAAACCTGATACACCCAAAGATTAATAAATTTGAACGTGGTCTTTAACAATGAGACTATAAAACGTAAACGATACAATACATGATACAGACACGTATATGCTGGAATAGAATAGTATAGGGACTAATTACATTATTAACCTATAAATTAATAAGGATTTGGGTTACTTAAGTCCATTGATATTTAAAATTTATCTTTAAAGGGGTGGATTTGAAGCAAATCAAATTTCTTGAAAGCATAAGCAAACCAAACAAGTGAGAACCCACTCCTGGACAGTATGACCAACCTAAGCACCCCACTTGGGCCTTTGGCCTCTTTCTTTTATTATACTAATAACTAACAACTACTTTTCTTTTGTTTTATTTCTCTTTAGAATTTCTTTTCTTTTTATCAGTTAAAACATTATTATTAGAGTACCATCTTCCTTTTGGAAAAGAAAAATGAAAGATTAGAGTTCATCAAATACGCATGTGAAGAAGATGGACCAGCTTCCCCAAAGTATCTAATAGAAAAAGAAAGCTCCTTCTACATTACTGATTTCATCCCAAAACATTTGCTTTTAAACTAAGATTTTCACTTGTGAATCCTAATCTTATGCAACGCGATTGTTATTTAGATAATTAATTGATTAGAGTTTGGAACAATTACTCTATTTTACATTTTAGTAGGTGTATCCCAAATCTTGATTCTCTAAACACAAACCAGAAGATCACGAACAAGGGCTTGGTCTAGTGGTAATATCACTATCCTAGAACCTGGAGGTCTCAGGTTCGAATCCCTTAAGTAGTACCTTAATCACAAAAAAGAGAAATCTATATCACCCTTATAAAAAAAAACACAAACCAGAAGATCAATTTAAAGTACTTGAAACAAATCTAATAGATATGAACGCACCGTACATTATACATTAGTCACGTGCTAGTCTTTATTATATATATAGAATATATAATTACAATATACAAAATAATAAAATCCAACGATTCTAGTTCAATGATAGAATGACAATAAGGAAAAATCCAATTTTAAATAACAAGATGCATTTGGGTTGAAATGGAGGAGTTATTGTGAGAAATTTGAAGTAAAACATGCTCATTGTAGAGTAGTGCAAGGACTGGTGACCTATAGGAAAGTCACTAAGATATGATTCCTTCTGCTACTGAGACTCATGATGCTGCTGTTCCTAAACCAGGTAACCCTGCTGCTTCTTACGTTACGCACCCAAAAACAAAATCGTGGCGGGTGACCCAAAGTGGACAATATCTTGGTCACGATAGGATCAGGATACTATCTATGCATCCCTCTTGGGAGATGGTGGGACAAACCTCAATGAGGACATTGAGTCCCAACGAAGGGCTATGTAACACTTTAGGAAAATCCTACATCGCCAAAGCATGAGAAATTTATGATTCATAGGGAATAATCCACCCTTAACTGACAAGACGCGTTTTGGGGTAAAATGAAAGAGTTATTGCGATAACTCTGAAGCTAAGTGTGTTAATTGTGGAGTAGTGCACTAATTGGTAACCTATAGGGAAGTCACTATGATACGCACCCAAAAGCAAAATTGTGTCGTGTAGACCCAAAGCGGAAAATATCTTGGTCATAAAAGGATCGTGATGTTAAAAGTGGTATTAGAGCCTCTCTGCGTCCCTCTTGGGCGTTGGTTGTGCAAACCTCAACGAGGACGTTGAGTCCCAAAGAGGGGGCATATGTAACACCTTAAGAAAATCCTATATCAACAAAGCACGAGAGGGATTCATGATTCACAAGGAACAATCCAACCTTAACTGACAATAAACATTTTGGGGGTGAACTAGAGGAGTTCTTAGGTCCGTATGTATTATGGTTTGGTGTCCTCGCATGAGGATATGCTACGTTGTTCGTGAAAGATCAATCTACGCCATGGAAGATTCATTAATTAACGACGTGTGACATGTCTGCACTCTGAAGTTAAACTTGCTCAATGTGTAGCAGTGCAAAGACTGGTGACCTGTACGGAAGTCACTACGATATGCACCCAAAAGAACAATCGTGTCGGGAAGACCCAAAGTGGACAATATCTTGGTCATAAAGAGCCGGGTTGTTAAAAGTGGTATCATAGCCTCTTTGTATCTCTATTTGGCCAATTGTGGGGGCATATCTTAACGAGAACATTGAGCACCAGGTGGTGTACGTAACAACTTAATCAAATCTTACCCTTACAAAGCTCGAGACAAATTCATGATTCATAAAGAACAATTCAACCTTAATTGACCATACGTGTTTTGAATAAAATCGAATTCATACGAGAACTCCGAAGTTAAACATGCTTAGTGTGAAACAATGTAAATGATATATGACCTCAATGATATGCATCCAAACAAAAACAAAATTGTACCGAATAAACTCAAATCGGACAATATCTTAATAAAAAATAGTTTGAATGCCACAATTTAGCTCAAATTCACTCCAAATAAAATCCGAAATGTACACAAATGTCCAAAACAACTCCCCGTTTCCTTTTCCCTTCCTTTCCTGTGCTCCTGCATCTTATCCTCCTTCGCCTCGCCCTGCCCCCCGCACTTCTAAATTCCACCCACCACTTCCTCCTCACAATCAGCACTTTAATTTCCATTTTTTTTTTACTTCCCTCCTCCCCAAACAAAAAAAATCAAATTCCCCTTCCTCCTCCCTCCGCCGCCGTCGAATGACAGATTACCGCCTCCCCTCCGCCGCGACCATGAACCTCTGGACCGACGACAACGCCTCCGTCATGGATGCCTTCATGAATTCCGATCTCTCCGCACTCTGGCCGCCGGCCCCTCCGCCACCTCACCACTCCTCCTCCACCTCCACTTCCACCCCCGCCGCCGATCCCGTCAAATCTCACCACCACAGCCAGCCTCCCCCGCCGACGCCCTCCCTACCGCCGCCGCTCTTCAATCAGGAAACCCTCCAGCAGCGCCTCCAGGCGCTCATCGACGGCGCCAGGGAGAACTGGACCTACGCCATCTTCTGGCAATCCTCTTACGATTTCTCCGGCGCTTCTGTCCTGGGGTGGGGCGACGGGTACTATAAGGGGGAGGACAATAAGGGGAAAGGGAAATTGAGGAAGAATACCAGCACGGCGGAGCAGGAGCACCGGAAGAAGGTTCTCCGGGAGCTCAATTCGTTGATCTCCGGCCCCAACGCCGCCTCCGCCGACGACGCGGTGGACGAGGAAGTTACGGATACCGAGTGGTTCTTCTTGGTCTCCATGACCCAGTCGTTTGTGAACGGGGTCGGGTTGCCGGGTCAGGCTTTCTTCAACGGGTCTCCGGCCTGGTTGGTCGGGTCGGATCGTATGGCCGCGGCTCCCTGCGACCGGGCCAAGCAGGGACAAGTGTTCGGCCTCCAAACAATCGTCTGCATCCCGTCGGCCAACGGCGTCGTCGAGCTCGGGTCGACGGACCCGATTTACCAGAGCTCGGATCTGATGAATAAGGTTAGGGTTTTGTTCAATTTCAGTGGCAGCAGCGGCGGGATCGAAAGTTCCTGGGCTCCGCCGCCGCCGACGCCGTCGAATCCCGACCAGGGGGAGAACGACCCGTCTTCGCTCTGGATCACCGACCCGGAAATGAAGGACGGTGGTGGAACCAACTGCAACAACAACAACAACAAGAGCTCCTCCGCCGCAGCGGCCACCGTTGCTCCGTCGTCCAGCGGCGGGAACCCTAATCACCACCCCCACAACAATTCTTACCCTAGCTCAAGCGGCTTGACGGAGAATCCTAAAGGAATCCATAATCAGAACCAGAACCAGACGCACAGCTTCTTCACACGCGAATTGAACTTCAGCGAGTACGAAGGAATTGGGGGAAACAACAGCAATCGTAATGGGAATTCGATTCTGAAACCGGAATCCGGCGAGATTCTGAATTTCGGGGACAGCAAGAGGACCACATCAAGCGGGGGAAATGGAAATATGTTCTCCGGCAGTCATGGCCATCCTCCGCAGCTGGAAGAGAGCAACAACAAGAAGAAGAGATCCCCGACTTCCAGAGGAAGCATCGATGAAGGGATGCTCTCATTCACTTCCGGCGTAATCCTGCCTTCCTCCGGCACAGCCAAATCCACCGCCGCTGCAGACTCCGACCACTCCGACCTGGAAGCATCCGTGGTCAAAGAAGTCGACTCCAGCCGAATTGCGGAGCCAGAAAAACGACCAAGAAAGCGAGGGAGGAAACCAGCCAATGGCAGAGAAGAGCCATTGAACCACGTCGAAGCAGAGAGGCAAAGGCGTGAGAAGCTGAACCAGAGATTCTATGCTCTAAGAGCAGTAGTCCCCAACGTCTCTAAAATGGACAAAGCTTCCCTCTTGGGAGACGCCATTTCCTACATAAAGGAGCTCCGACTGAAGCTCCAGACCACAGAATCCGAGAAAGACGAGCTCCAGAAGCAGGTCGAGTCATTCAGGGACGAATCGTCGTCACATCATCAGCAGCCACCACCACCCGACAACCACGACCTCAAGGCATCGAACTCGTCGAGCACTAACAACTCGCAAATCGAGATGGAGATCGAGGTGAAGATCATCGGATGGGATGCAATGATAAGGATACAATGCAGCAAGAGGAACCATCCAGCAGCTAGACTAATGGCTGCTTTACAGGAGCTGGATCTCGACGTCCACCATGCCAGTGTCTCCGTGGTGAATGAGTTAATGATCCAGCAAGCGACTGTGAAGATGGGGAGCCGGTTCTATACCCAGGAGCAGCTCAGGTTAGCTTTGTCTAACAAAGTTGGTGACTTTCGATAGTGGCAAGTAAGTTAAGCTGCAGCAAACCAGCTGGTTTATTGCATGTTCATTGAGATTGCACCAGTTTTGGGGACACAATTTTATTAGGGCTCCCACATTTTAGAGCAGAAGTGTAAACTAGTGTTGTCTTTTTTGGCTTATATTTGGTCTTAGTGTAACATTATTAAGTTTGAGAAGCAGATATAAGTTTAGGTTTCGATTGAGGCAGTAAGTATTATGAATGTATTAGGGGATTATTACTGCTGCTGCTGCTGCTTCTGCTTCCTCTTCTTCCCACTGAAGTGAAGATGAGAAAAGGGAGACAGGACCATATTTTTTTTGCTACAAAAAAAAAAGCTCTGCCTCTGTACCTTTGTCAAAATATCGGCTCGTTGATGTGGTGTATATACAGTAATAATCAATCATATGTTGTTGTGAAGCTGATGAAATTGATAAATCTTTTTATCTCTCTCATGTCTGCTGCTGATGGGTATGTTTGGGAGCTGTTTCTCTTTCCATAATCACTGGATTCACACTTGGATTAACCCAGTTTGAGTCGTGTAAAGCTCGTTCGTAAGAACGAACGATTAAGCTCTCACTATCAAAGTGTTACTGCATTTAGAAACTCTTCAATCTCAGTTGTGCTGCTGGTTGGTATAAGCTCGTTCGTTCTTACGAACAATTGAGCTCTCACTATCAAAGAGTTACTGCATTTATGAGCGCTTCAATCTCGAGCAAGTCAAATTGAGCTCGCTGCGACGATTAACCTCTGATTAGATCATGTCAGAGGGTAACCTGACATTTGTGGTTTGTGGTTGATGAGACAAGGAACAACACAAGAGATTTCCAGAAAGGTTCTGGGGAAGCAAGATTTGCCTGATATGCATGTCTGTGTGGGTTGTTAGTTTGAGAGGTTGAATGACTCTCCATTTTCAGCAGTGGGAGAGCGGAAACAGACCTCACATGCTATTGATTTCTATGCTGGATAGGGTAAAAAAGAGTGGAGCTTTCTGATAGGCTTTGTTTGAAGCTGATCTGGCAAAGATCTCTTGTTGTTGTTTGAAAAGGGATTCTGAGATTTTTGGGAGTCTGATTAATGGTTTTCATATAAATTTTTGTGGGGAAGAGAAGAGAAAGGAAAGCATGTGAATGAGTGGGACTGTGACTGCACCAGAGAGCAGAGTTATGATTGGTTGCTGTTTTAGCAATTATCACATGGCAACAATTTTTTTTTTTTTTGGTGGGGGGTGATGGTGGTGGTGGGGTTAATTGCCATTTGGATCACTACTTTTAACTTCTGTGTTCATCTGCCTCACCACATTCTTCTCCTGCCACATTCTTATCCTGCCAAGCATTGGTTTGTATCCATTAGCTAGAAAGTGGTTGGGGAAGTACATTATAGTTTAGGTTGAGCTTGATTAAGATGATAGTAGTTGGTCAAGGAGGTGATCATTGTGGTAGTTGTGTTGTCTGATCGATATTTTTTTATTGATGTTATACTATCTCGTGAGTATTATGAGAAAGTTAATGTAGTCGCTCGATTTTGTTCATATAATGTCCTTTCATAAGCTTGGATCATGTATTAGTCAACTTCCACCTGGTTTGGACATTCGGTTTCCAACAAAGCTTTTGTTTATTTCCAACAAAGCTTTTATTTATGGTTTTGGTCATCTTGGTGGTGGTGATGCAAATGGTTGTGCTGAGATGGTAGGGAAACTTGTATATGGTTATATACTGACTTGGAAGTTGAAAGCACAACTATTTATCTATTCTTGTTCGTGTTATTTACAAGGGCCACATAGATCATCTGAAATTCTCTTACTCCTCCTCAACTATTTGATAGGTGAGATATTGGTCAAGAGCAAACAAAGTCCGAGCAAGACCGGAATTAACTCTTCAAATGGAGTTTAAGAAATAATTAAACACTAGGATTATCATTCTTTCGACTTTCTTGAATGAGGTGACTTTAACTTAAGAGCTGAGTTAGTACTCTATTCTACAATAAAAAATTTATTTTGTGTGTCAAAAAGGTAATATAAAAAAGATTAATAAGTGATAATGATCGTCTGAAATAATCAAATTGTCGAAGTGTAATATGTTAATTTAACCTTTGTTTCTAGATGTATTTGTTATATAATATTCCTTAATTATCCTAATCACTGCAGCTAGCCATGTGTTTTAAAGTTGAATAATGGGTACTTGAAATTGACCACTAAGCTATCGTTATCCTTCATTGATTTCATTTAATTAATATACTTTCCAAACACTTCTTTTTGTTATTTTAATCAATTACTTCTGCAGCCACCAACCATCTCAATAAGTTGATGAGAATCTCATCCAAGGCTAAACTAACATATTGAACTGCAATCAACCATGGTTAGGCTCTATATCTACTCAATTTTTCAATATGTGATTCACAAGAGATAGGTTGTCAACTAGGTTTTTCAGTAAAATTTGGAGAAAATATACTTTGAAAAATTGAAAAGAAAGAGAAATACATCTGTGAAGAAGTGAAATTAAATAAAAAGAAAATTCATCAAACCATTTTTTACATGATACAAGAGAAAGATGAAGTAGAATAAGTCTGATTATATACCAGAAAGATTATACTTAAATGAATTAAATATTATGATTATTTAAGCATAAAATTGAGCATACATGTAGCTAGTCGCAAATGATATTATCATGTGTGATAATCTAAAACTAATATGATCAGCTCGTTGTGTGAATAATTTTTATGTGTATATCCTAATGCTAAATTGCATTGTTTAAAGGCCTAGTTTTCTTTGCATAATATTTCAAAGTTAAACTTGAGCACACCAATAACTAGGGTGGTTTTAAAACCTAACTAACGACCAACTTATTTAGGACCATGCCAAAGCCAAAAACGAACAAAACATCAAGTGGGGACTCAAAAGAAAAGAAAAATATTTTATGGGACCTGCTTGTGATAGTGGTGGATTTATTTGATTAAAATAAAAGGGGAAAATGTGCAACACATGTTAAATAAGATAATGAGAGGGCTGATTGAGATTGACCGGTCCAGACCCCATGCAACGAATGTCAAAATTTGTGAGGTAGTCATTAGAAAAGTTCTGTATCAATCACTTCGTCATTAAAAGATCCATGACAATCTTCTACCATCTTTTCTAGCTAACTAATGTAATCAACCTTGTCAAGCTCTTTGATTTTTGTTTCTTAATTACAAGGTGAAAGATGGAAGCTTCTAAAGTCTTTTCAACTCATATTCTCATTTAGCTTCTAAATTCACTACACCGGGTTGGTTACCCCACGAGCAAGAAGAGTTAAATTTTACCATATTAGGAGAATACATATTAGGGCTAATACCACTACAACACCCGAACTATGACGAAAATGCCACTTGTGTCCTATTGTTTTCAATATTCCATTTGTGTCCTGAACTATTATAGTTTGTGTCATTTGTATCCTGCCAATTTCATTGACCGTTAAAGATAACAGTTGACCAAACGGAGGTCAACTTAACATTGACTTTTGCTGACGTGGCAATGCCAAGTCATTGACACCTCACATTTTTAATTTAAATTAAATAAAACTTTGAAAATTAAAAATTGAAAAAAAAAATTAAATTCAAGAATATTACTAAATAATATTCTAAAACCCAAAATTCAAAAAGAAAAATCTCAATTGATTTGGCCGATCGTCTCCCTCCTCTCTGCGACGGATTTGAGGACGAGCAGGGCTGGGTCCTTGAGGGAGAGGGCGGCGGCGGATTCGGCCTCGACGAGGGCGTGTTTTGCTAGGGATTGGGACTGGGAGAAGTTCTTTGTGGCGGCGAATCTGGGTCGGGCGAGGGGAGCTGGGGAACAGGAATTCTTTGCGCCTCCATCGGATTTTCGTTCCGACTACCGCTGAAATCGATCTCTATAAGCACGACCCTTGGGATTTCCCAGTTAAATATAATCTTGCTTCCTATGATTCGGCTTTTATCCGCTAATCAATCGGAGTTTGCTTCTGTGCATTCTCAGATTTCATTGTTGTCGTTGTCCATCTAACCACCATCTCCTCAATCGCGTCAACAAGCAAGAGCGGCGGGCACCAACCGAAGATGGGAAAGCGGAGTGCGAGTGGCTGGAAGGGATTCACGGGCGAGGGGAGCTGGGGAACAGGAATTCTTTGCGGCGGCGGATCTTCGCAGTAGTGGGAGTAGTTCGACAAGCAGGTGAGAAACACCACAACCTCCTCAGAGATCCCCAATCAGTAGCAAATCCCTTTGCATCTCCGTCCTTCTACTCCCAGCGATTTACCCTTCATCGGCAGCAAATCCAATCCCTAGAAATTGCAATTCTCAACCCACCGACCAGATCTCCCTTCCCGTTTCCAACCCTCGGGAGAAGAGAAATTGAAGGTGGTCGAGGAAGCTCTAGAATCTTGCTCGTTCACCACTCCGGCTCCGCCGCTGCCAAAAGTAGAAATTGAAACCTCCTCTTCCGCCACCGGAACAGCTACGAAAACACAGAGAACTGAAAACGATGGCCGCATCCTCTTCCTCATCGGAGAATGCGTCGACTTGGGGGATTCCGTAGCTCGAAGATGACAGAAGCTGGCAGCGAAAGCAGTATGCTGGGAGGACTGAGTTTGTGGTCGCAACCGAGAAACTCTCTGCCGATTGAGGGGGGTTGAAGATGACGAGTGATGGAGAAATCGGGGTGGGGATGAGGACGAGATGAGAGATAAATAAATTAGGTTTTTATTTTGTTTTAATTATATTGTTAAGTGATAGGATAAAATAAATAAAAAGTAAATTTAAAATTCCACGTCATTTTCCACATCAACGCTGACTAGACAATCTGTTAAATTTTAACGGTCAACGCCAGTCAACACTAACGGAGTAATAGTTCAGGACACAGATGGAATATTGAAAAGAATAGGATACAAGTGGCATTTTCGTCATAGTTCGGGTGTTGTAGTGGTATTAGCCCTACATATTACATAAAGAGTAAAAAATTTATATAGACAACAACACCTTCGTGACTCTCGGTGGTTTGCCAGTATACAGATTCAAGTCATAAGTGTTAGGGTACAATCCAAGTACCACATCGGAAATACAAGAGAATGAACCCTTGTATATTAGAGTCCACCTAGCCCAATTAGTACGAGGCCTTTTGGGGAGGATACTCAAGAGTAAAACCGTGCGGGCTTGGCCCAAAGCGGACAATATCGTACTAATTGAGCACCCCAGTGTTTAACAAGTGGTATCAGAGCCTGGTTGCGATTTTGGGAAATTGGCGCTGGACTGAAGTTTTGCTTTGTGGAGGTAGCTTTCAATTCTTCAGCTTGGTTCGATGGATGAAACCCAAAAGTAAAACCGTGCGGGCTTTGACCCAAAGCGGACAATATCGTACTAATTGAGCAGCCCGGTTTCGACAAGTGGTATCAGAGCCTGGTTCGGCAGATCTGGGGCAGGCGGTGGACGTAAGTTTGGTGGGACTCCATTCGGTGACCTCGGGATTTGCGATCCGCGTCTGTTTAGCTGATCAAGGGAGATCTGCGTCTGGGCTGTTTGGTGGATCCAAGAGAGATCAACGTTTGTTTGGCGGATCAAGATAATCGTTGAGGTGAAGACACGAAGCTTGAGGTCCTTGTCTTGAGGGAGGATATTATCTTGATCCGTCAGACGCCTTGGTAAATACAGGAAATAGCACAATGAATCTTGTGCATACTCTTGCTGAGTAAAATTTTCCTTAAGAAACAAGATCCGATAGGGACATTTACATATGGCTAATTTACATTCAGTGTCATAATAATTAAAGTATCTTTTACTAGGATAGGTCTTATGTTCAGAATTTGATGGTGAAGAGTTTGTATCACCAATCCTCCAACTATACATCTAGAAAAGAGAATCTCCATCACTGTTGAATAAGCAATTAGTGGAAAGAAAGATGGAAATAGGGGATTTCACAGACAGGAGCATCTAGTAATGAAGATTTGCATGGATCAGAAAACTTTTTTTAAGTTCTCAAATGATCTCAGGTTGTCTTTTGACTATTTAGAAGCGTGTGGTTCCACCATGAACACGTTTGGTGGCCGACGCTTGGGAAGTTGGGAGTTGGGACGATGATGTCGTTGACTCTGAGAAATTTGGTATTGGGCCTGTATGCCTGTCGTGTACTGATCTCAAACTTTCACACTTCCAAACAATGATGGGCCTAAATTAGTAGAGAATCTGGATCGATGGGCCTGTGGGGCAATGACTAGCCCACGGATAAGATTTGGAACGTACTGACGGATCATTCTCTATACTCGGCCCAAGAGACGGCTTAGTTTGAGCGGCCAAGTACAATGCCATGGAATTTTTTCAATATACCAACCAAAAACTAAAAAATTTCAATAATACCAATATTGTTTTTTAAAAAAATCATCCATACCATTTACCACATCTTCACAAGGACCGCAACCCCATGACGGTTTACATAAGGAACACAGGGGTGCTTCGGTTTTCATTTTGTGAAATAAACGAGGGGTAGCCGTGGTTCACTGGCTGACCTAGACAGAACCGCAGGACTCCCCCCCAAGTGGTTTTAATTTCAAAAAACAAAATCGCCACACCACCTAAAGATTTTTTGATGAATGCTTAACCTAGGCTGAAATTTCAAACGAACGTAACTTTGCGCTTAGTTATCCGATTGTAGCGTTTTTTTTATTCTACAAATTTTTTTGAGATCTTGCAAGCCGTAGAAAGCCGAAGGTGGTTTCGTCCTGCCTTTGCCGATAAAACATCATTTGCTACCCCCGAACAAGCACTTTTTTCGATTTCGTCAACCTTTGAACGAACATAACTTTGTTCTCCGCAATCCGAATATCGCAAAAAAAAAAAAAAGATTGATTTCGCATAAATTTTTAAGTAGTACAAAACTTTTATCATGTATTGGTTTCATCTGAAGTTGGTGCATTGGATGTCAATTCTTTCATAAACTTAATTTGGTACTATATATAGCATTATTAACTATTAAGAGAAATTATTTCCACTAACGCCGATCACTGTAGCGCAAGACACCTTTTACTGGTCATAAAGACCTAATTTTACTATTCACTTGCTCCTGATTGCCGCCGTTTTAGTTATTTTACACTCTGCTTTGTTCTCTGGATTCCCCACACCTCACGCGCCGGCCTCGAATCCCGTGATGGATAACTGCGCACGTTCTCTTTGCCCTTTTCTACATGCCTTTTGCCCCTGACTCCGTAAGATGGGTTTGCTCTTTGCGATTGCCTTTGTGGTAGGGATTCACCCACTACGTTGCTAACTCTTTTTTTTTTGTTACTCTGTTTTCCTTGTTGACGTAGGGGATGTTGATTCATGGCCTTTCTCCTGCTGCGATGGCATCTGGGATCCGCCAAGCATTGCGCGTGGGCAAGATATACGTGCTAAAGACGTTTGGCCTCAGCAACCCGCCCAATCTTTACCGAGCGTGTTCTTTTGATCTTGCGCTCGGCATCACTCCGTCAACCTCTTTTCACGAGTGCAGTCTTCCTGCTCAGAGCTTTGCGGTGGATTCCTATGAGTTCCAGCCTTTTGCACAGCTGCTCTCGCGTGCTGGTGATCATCGCCAGTTGACGGGTGGGTCATGTCGAGCTTTGTTATGTGTTGTTATTATGTTCTTGCTTATCTTTATCCATTTCTCTAAACTTTGTTTATGGTTGTCTTCTCAGATGTTATCGGTCGTCTGCACTCAATCAGTGGTGTGTCGCACAAGATCACAAACAATGGCCCTGCTGTCAAACAGACAGTCGTGATTGAGAATGAGAGGTTTGTTTTGTTGTTTGGTTATTTTGTTCTTGCCTTCGTTTAGGTCCTTTTGTGGGTGTTTATTTTTTGTTTTTACCCTGGCCAGTGGGGAGAAGGTTACGATCACTCTGTGGGATGAGTTCTCAAGGATTATCGACCACGTGGCGTTGACTCAGGCAGATGCGATTGAGACTGTCGTCCTAGCTTTTGGGGGGCTTTTGGTCAATAGATTGGCAGGTGTGCCGGCTTCGTTATATATGGTATCGACAATGTCCTTTTGATTGCGGACATGCTTTAACGCCTTTGTGTCTATAGGTGGGTTTGCTCTGTCCAGCTCGGCGGCCACTCGCGTGTCGATTAATCCGCAAGTCCCAGAGGCTTACCTCCTTGCTCAGAGGTGAGGGTTTGTAGTTGCTCTAATGGTTTATATATGTTCTTAGTCAGTTGTGCTCATGTGTTTTGCCGTACCGTTCTGTGGGATTAGGTTTGCTGAGACGCGTGAAGTGGTTGGTTCTTTGCCCATCGAGTTTGCAACAGCGGAGGAGGCTGCTGCAGATGCAGAGAGTCGGACTAGGACGTTGGCACAGCTTACCGATCTTGCTCTGACAAATGCTTCTTTGGTGTGTTTCAGCCTGCTTCATTGTATTGGCTGCACTTGGTTTGGTTTGCTGACTGTCATATTTGGTTTTCAGGATGAGAGGCATCGTTGTGGTGGAGTGATTGTGGACGTTGAATCACACATCCCATGGTACTACAATTCGTGTAGGTTGTGCAACAGGGCTGTTTCTCGGCGTCGTGATAACACGTTTTGGTGTCCTAAGGATTGGCAGTTGCAGGAGGATCAGACCAAAGTTTGGTCAGTGAATTGCGGAATTGGTTTCTTTGCTATCTTCAACCAAATTTTCTTTCATTGGTGTTTATGTTCTGATTTGTCGTGCAGCTATAAGCTCCAGCTTACTCTCAGGGATGACACCACTGATGCTCGCTTTATTGTCATGGGAAGTTGTGGTCATGCTCTGGTTACCATTGCTGCTTCGTATCTGGCACAGAGGTTCCCCTTTCGACCGGGGCAGTTGCCTCCTCAGCTTGCACAACTTCGCGGGCAGTATGTGAAATTTGATTGCAAGCTGCCTTTGCCAGCACCGAGTGGTTTTTCTTCTGGGGAGTTCCGTGTGGTTCAGGTTGTTCCCCTCGATGACCCTACGGTGGTTGGTGACCTCTTGGAGTACCATCCGAGGGTTGATCATCGACTATCATTGCAGACTGTTGTTCCCCAAGTAATGGGAAACCAGCCGTTACTGTTGTCGGGTCCAAATGATCCTGCCTACCGCCCAATGTCATCGAGGTTGTCACTTTCGTCCCTGACTATGTGCAACTTTGTTGGTGTTTGTTGGCTGTTTATAATGGATTGACCATCATGATAATATAGACTTTTGTTGTTTTGTTTCACTCAAGTGTTTCCAAAGGAAAGGAAAAGGTCGAGGATACTGTTCCAGCCAATGCACCTCCTCAAGAGTTTAGCATTGGATTGCTTGGTCCTGACTCTTTCAGGTTGTTTGCTTGCTTAAGTTGGTTATCTCATTTGCTCACGTTAATTGGATTTGCAAGTGTTTTTATGTTTGAAAATTGTGTTTGCTGGTTTGAAGCTCATCAGCCCTTGGCATGCAACTTCCTGTTACGGACCTTGGTATTGCTCCGCCTGGGACAGCTTCATCAGGGTGCGCTCTCCTTTGGTCTTTTGCTTGTGGTTGGCAGGCAAATCGTAGACAGTTTTTCTGCAGCTGGAAGATTGTGATTGCCGTCTAATGTGGTTGTGTTTTGCTACAGTAGTGCGAAAGGGAAGGACAGGGTTTTAGGACCTGGTTTGTTTGAGCCTGCAACCCAACAATTCTGTATTGCCTTGCAGGGTGTTGAAGCTAAGAGGTTAGCATTTTTTAGAGGATTCGTCAATGGTGTGTGCATTTTCTTATTGGCTTCGCATCACTGATTTAAACAAGCTTACACGTGTGTTTGTGTTTCTCCAGTGGTTTGCCGCTTGCTGTGCAAGGTAATGTGACCAAAATTGGGGATACACAACCACTGACTTCAGTTGCTCAGGTTGGCTCCGCGTCCAGAGACCTTCAAAAGGCGGGAATTGAACAAACTGAGGTGGTTGCTGATCCACAGGGGGCTAACGTGCAGAACAAGCCATTGATTCCTAGCCAGTCTTTCAGTGTTGCCGCATCTTGGGGTTCAGGGGATACCATGAGATGCTCTCCCGCTTCTGTTTCAAAGGCCCAGAAAACTGTTCTTGATTCTTCCCCTAGAAAGACACCGACTTCTGTACCCAACTCACCTTCTGCATCATTGTGAGTTCAGCGAGCAAAATTCAGCACCTTTTTTTCATGCAACTTTAACCAGTTTTGTTGACTTCTTGCCCTCTCTTTGTTTGATAGGTTGGTCTCTCCTCTTGCAAAGGTCAAGGTTGAGAAGCTTGAGGCTGTTGGATCAGCTACTTTGCAGAACTCGGCCATAGAAACCCAGGAGTTCTGTATTGGGAGCGAAGGTGTTTCCGGAAAGGGCAAGAAGGAGGTCCCTGCTAAGCGTTCGTTGTTCAAGGACTAAATTTAACGGTTATGTGTAGTTGTATCCATCACTGCTGGGATGTTTTGGAATTGGCTAGCGCTGAAGTGTGTGATTGTTGCAGTGGCACTTTTGCAAGTTCATATACACCTTATGTGTATGTGAGGGTTGGTTTCGGGGGGGGGGGGGGGGGGGTGGTGCTTTTGGTCTATGGCAGTTCATGCGCCATTTAAGAGTCACGAACTTCGCAAGTGTATGTGGTCATCATTATGTAAATGACTTAAGTGTGCCTTTGTTTTCTTTTAAGAAATTGTCCATGTAGTTCGTTTGCCTGTATATAGTATGTATATGTATGTCAGAACAGCTGCTATTGTTATAATATGTGTGGGGGTGTTCTCCCTGAAATTGGTTTCCATGGATGCTTTTGTTCGCAACAACTTCTGGGTGATAGTGAAATATAGGTGTGGTGTTGCTTGAGGATTCCATTCCTGGTCTTTTCAAGTGTTGGTGTGCAGAACCTATTTAGAACCGAGTGGTATCTGTTGGAGTCTATTTGAGAAGCGCAGTTGTTTGACCCAGGAATTGCAGATGTTCATTGCTTTGTCACAATTTGTAGTCGGAATGCATGAGATATCGGTGGGAATTACTATAACAGTTACAAAGTACTGTTTACTTTAGAAATGTTCATGCTTGCGATAGTGAGTAGCAGGATCGCCATAGTTTCGTCAATTCAGTTTGGTGTTGATCGTTCATCTGTTTAGGATAGTTGCTTTAGTTGGATAATTCTCAGTTTTGTGCAGTGTTCTCAGCATTAAATGCTGCTACAGATGCAATCATTAGTAGCACTTGACCAAGAGAAAGGGCCAATTTTATATTAGGGGCAGTTTGTCAGAAACAACAAATCACCACATTAAATGCTCTACTTCCCACACATGTGATTTAACTGCTAAAATATTATGCTTTTGTTAGTTGTTGGTCATAAATTTCGGAAATTATGAGGACAGAAGCCTTACTTTCTGTTTTCTGCTATACATGTTCTTCATCTGGTCTCTATGCTCTCTAACTGTTCTTCCACGAAACCAGCAGGTCTTTTTATAAAATTCTTGGATCGTGCATCATAGGAGGTGTCTTTGCTGTCTTTCAGTCCTGACAGAATTCTTGCAGACAAACAGGTATGGGGGCAGCGTGTTTATGGTCGTTCTTCTAGGGTGTTTATTGACCTTTTGTGAAAGAATAGGTTTGCTGCCACAATTAATGTTTGCGGCTGCATAGCAGCCATTATTGCACAACCCGTGGTTAGCTTTGGTCGTTCTTAGGTGTCATTTATTATTCCATAGTTAAGGCGTGTGTTGTTGGTGATTACACCCAAGACATCTGCTCATTCTGTTTCTATGATTGCAGCGATGCCTCCCAAGAAGAAGAAAGCACAATATCAGACTCTCAAACCTAAGTGAAGTTCGTGTCCACAAAACCAACCCTCCTCGATCCAAAGTCGTTCTGGTCTTCCTAATGAACATGGAACACCAGGACACGTTTTCCATATCATCAATTTGAATCGAATACAAGCAGGGAAAACCATGACATCGATCCAGCTCATCAGGTGAAAGATCCCTACGCAACTGTCAACAATTCTGATCATGTTTTCTCTAATGATGGGGGTTACCAGAGTGACATCCCTACTTCTAAGAGGCCGCAATATGATGATGTTCTCGACATAGGGAAGCCGGAATGCGTCTGCCAGTTCTGTGGAGCCATGTTTTGGTACTTAGAGCGCCTGGACAGATGGCGAAGAAGCTCAAATCCAGTGTACACGCTTTGCTGTCAGAAGGGCAGGGTCTATCTACCGCTACTACAGAAGCCTCCACAACTATTGGCGGAATTACTTACGATTAATGGTGGCCCCATGTCGAAACATTTCAGGGATAACATTCGACCGTATAATGGTTCGCTTTGTTTTACATCATTTGGTGCCACAATTGATCCTCGCTCTGTGTCAAGCAGGGGACCTTATTCTATGGTGATATGCGGCGAAAACTACCATCGAATAGGTTCGCTGCTGCCACCCGAAGGAGAGAAACCAAAATTCGCACACAGCTGTATATTTTTTAGCCTGAGAATGAGATTGACAATAGGCTGTCCAATTTTACCTCCAGAGAATCACAGTTGTCCCCTGAGTTACTGACATCCTTGCTTCGAATGTTGGACAACCACAACGAGTTAGTACAGACATTCAGACAACAATTGCAAGACAGCAGTACGCCGAATCTAAAGCTGCGAATATTTGGAGCCAAGAGTAGGAATAGACAGTATGACCTACCAGCCAGTTCTGAGATTGCTGCACTAATTCCGGGTGATTTTGTTCCAGACAGAGATGATCGAGACATCATTGTTGATCATGTTCATGAAGGACTGAAGCGGATCACAAGCTTGAATCCAAAATTCGATGCGCTACACTTTCCTCTTTTGTTTCTATACGGAGAAGATGGCTATCATCCGTTGATAAAGTATAGAGCAGATAGATGCTCGCCTTCAATGCGAAGACAGTTTGTGACGCAACGAGAGTATTATGCAAACAGGCTACAATATAGGGAAGCTGAGGGGCACACGTTGGTGCAAGCTGGGAAAGCATTGCAACATTATTGTATCGATGCCTACTCTTCAGTGGAGCTCAATCGACTAGCTTTTTTGAGAACACACCAGACAGAATTGAGACCAGAAGTGTATCAGGGTCTGCAGGATGCCATGGCACGAGGTGACCTTGATGGGGACAAAGTGAGACACGTTGTGCTTCCGGGAACTTACATTGGCAGCCCACGATATATGCAACAATTGTACCACGATGCTATGGCAGTTGTGGAGTTTTTGGGCAATCCTGATCTATTCATCACATTCACATGCAACGCATTGTGGGATGAAATTTCACAGTCTTTCGACACAACTGTTGGTTCGCATGCTGTGGATAAACCAATGGTCGTCTTGAGAGTCTTCCATATGAAATTGAATACTTTGATTGACGACATAAAGAGAGAGTCTTACTTTGGAAAGACGATTGCAAGTAAGCAATTGTCCATGTATATAACAACTACTCATTTGACTGTTTATTGTTACCTTTCCATGGTTCATTCATTTTGCATGCATCTATGTCTTAAACACTTTTCCTTCAACACTTTGCCACTGATTGTTGTTGAATGATCGTGTTTTTTCACAGTTATGTACACGGTGGAATTTCAAAAGAAAGGCCTTCCACACATACATCTAGGTTTGGCTTGCTGAACAAGACAAGCTTAAGACGCCGGCTGACATTGATCAAGTAATCTCAGCAGAAATTCCAGACCCACAACTCGACCCGGTGGGATACGAAGCAGTTGTTAAGTATATGCTCCATGGTCCGTGCGGCGAGTCAAATACAGCAGCGCCGTGTATGAAAGATAAAAAGTTAAATGCCAACAAGAAATGTGGCAAGCATTTCCCAAAGGAATTCAATTCAGCCACCAGTTTTGATAAATTTGGAAACGTCGTCTACAAGAGATCGAACTCTGGGATTCATGTGCAGAAGAAAAATGGCGTTCTTGATAATAGACATGTCGTCCCTTACAATCGAAATCTCTTGGTCCGGTTGCAAGCGCATATCAATGTCGAGGTGTGTCACAAGGGCAAGCTAATCAAGTACCTTTTTAAATATGTTACGAAAGGCCCAGATCGATCGTTGATCATTGCAGAGGAGTCAAGCACATCAATGGCAGTTCCAACGACACAGTTTGGAAAAAACAGAGATGAAATTCAGCAATTCATTGATTGCAGATCCTTGTCATCATATGAGGCAATATGGAGGCTCAACGAATATCCAATCCACGTTAGAGAACCATCAGTGGTTCGCCTGGGGTGCATTTGGATGGCCAGCAGAAGGTTCCGTACAGAAAACAGACAAATGTTAGAAATGTTCTGCAAAATCCTAATGCTGGAAAGACACATCTGACTGAATGGTTTGTGCTAAATCAAAAGGATCCAGAAGCGAGGACCTTGACGTACTCACAGATACCAACTAAATATACATGGTTGGAAGACTGCAAAGAGTGGTCCCCACGCAAGAGGAACTTTGCAATTGGTAGAGTTGCATACGTACCACCAGGCAGCGGTGATGTATTTTTCCTTAGAATTCTACTGACAAAAGTTCGTGGAGCCACTAGCTATGTTAATCTAAGAACTGTTGAGGGAGAGATCTGTTCAGATTATGAAAAGGCACATAAGTTGGGGCTCTTGGCTGATTCGTCAGAATGGATAAGAGTACTCAACGAGATTTCTACTGCTAGCATGCCAAACGTTATTCGGAATACCTTTGTGTCAATGTTGATGTTTTGTGAAATACCCAACCCTTCTGCTCTATTTCAGGCCACTTGGCGTTACATGGGAGATGATTATGCATATCAAGTAGACAAAGGCGGTAGATCAGGAGAACCCAAATTGTCAAATGAGAGATTGCAAAACTGGGTTCTGCGTCAACTTCAGCAATTGCTCGGTTCACACTCAGCATCTTTGGAAGATTTCAATCTCCCTGTTCCACATGATATGGTTTCCGATGATGGCACCAATCCATTGATCAATGATCACCTGAATTTTGAAGTTGATCAACAACAAGCATTGTGTGCATCTCTGCTGAAATCTTTGAACAAAGAACAGCTCCACATATATTCAGCGGTAATAAATTCAGTCCACAACAACAAGGGCTGTCCATTCTTCTTGTATGGCCACGGAGGTACAGGGAAGACATATCTGTACAACGCAATCACAGCAAAGCTCAGAAGTTTATCAAAGATTGTTGTTCTGGTTGCTTCTTCAGGAATTGCTGCGACTCTTCTACCAAAAGCCACTACAGCACACTCAAGATTCAAAATACCCCTTACTCTGGACATGACGTCGACATGCCCGATAAAAAAAGGTACACATCTGGCTGAGTTGTTGAGAGAAGCTTCTTTGATAATTTGGGATGAAGCACCGATGACCCATCGTCAGGCCTTTGAAGCTGTTGATCGAAGTTTATGTGACATTATGAACATTCCACTGAGAGGGCAGCGTTATAGACCCTTTGGAGGTAAAACAGTGTTGTTTGGGGGTGATTTTCGTCAAACCCTTCCAGTGATAACAGAGGCTGGTCGTGAACAAACCATGGATGGATCATTAACTCGATCACATCTGTGGAAGTCTTTCACACTCTTGAGGCTACATCGAAATATGAGAATAAACGTATCTTTGCCTGGAGAAGAGGACTCCCTTAATGGATACACATTCCCCGCCTGGGTGCTGGCTTTGGGGGATGGGAGACTCAAAGCAAAATCATTCAAAAAGATACCCCGACAGATTGGGTGCAAATTCCACCAATGTTTCTGATACCACATGAAGGTAACCCTACTGAAGCCATTGTGGACGATGTTTATGATTCATTTGTTGCAAACTATGGTCAGCCGGCTTATCTTTCAAACAGAGCAATCGTCACTCCAACAAATGCAAAGGTATCCGAAATCAATGAATACATGTTACAATTAGTCCCAGGAGATTCGAAAGCATATTATAGCTCGGACTCATTGTTGCAGTCAACAGAAACTGCTGATGCTTTTGATCAGTGCTATCCTGTTGAATTCCTGAACACTCTGAAATTCAATGGAGTGCCTGACCACGAGCTGGTGCTCAAAAACAACACTCCAGTGATGTTGCTTCGGAACCTGAATCCTGCCCTTGGCCTGTGCAACGGGACGAGGATTATGATCACAATGTTGGGAAATGATATCATAAAAGGAAATATCATGGGTGGGACTCTCGACACGGATGAGGTTATCGTTCCAAGGATTGTGCTCAACATAGAGAACCCCAAGTGGCCATTCATATTGAAAAGACGTCAGTTTCCAGTTCGTTTGTGCTATGGAATGACGATTAACAAAAGTCAAGGTCAGACACTTGACAAGGTGGGAATTTACCTACCTGAACCTGTCTTCAGCCACGCGCAGCTCTACGTGGCAGTCTCAAGAGTGAAATCGGCCAGGGGATTGCGCATCCTGATAGACAACCCAGAGGACATCCCACATGATCACACAAGAAACATAGTATTCAGGGAAGCTTTTGCTGATATCATGACTGATTGAAACTTCTCTTTACATAGTGTGTTGTGTGTGATGCTGTTTTTGCTTTCTCCTCCGTTATGCTAGGGAAATGAGCGGTTCACCTGACAAACTTTTGTTCCAAAAAAGAAAATGGTCAGTTCGCCAAGAATTCCTGGCCAGTTATTTTGATGGTTCAGACATTCAGAGGGAGTGTGATCCTGTATATTTAAGGGTTTTCTTACCACGATTAAAGATTCAGTAATTACAAAAGCCTTGCTTCTTGAGTTGTGACTTGTGACCTTTTTATATGCATGTGTTCTTTATGTTCTTTAAACAGGGCTGCTTATACATGAAAAGTGCAGGTCTTTGTGTTTGCCTTTTGTGATAACAGCAACTCTTTCTGTTATCTTCTATTGTGAAATGGTCAGGTTGCATCGAAACAAAATGATAGGTATGTATTATGCGTTTGTCATTGCAGTAGCTGGATTTGTTCAATGTATTCATGTTGGATTCCTGGAGTTGGGTTCTTCATAAGTTCTTGAAGTTTAGGCCCGAAAACAACATGTTTAAGCCCGAAAAAGGATAGGCATGTTTATTATAAGGCCCAAAACAACATTCCGGCCTGTATTCTTTAGGCCCGCATTCACTTTACCTATGCCCCGCTTGCCCTCCTTCGACAGCACAGCCATTGTTCCGGACCTTCACAGGCGTCGGCGGTAAAAGCGGCGGCTTTCTACCACTGTGAAAACCCTAGCACCAAGGTAAGTCGCTGTCTGGTCTTAAACTCACCACTCAGTAGAAAAATCGCATTTCTCTAATAAAGATTCCTTCGATCTCAGCGGGCCCACGAACTATGGCAGTTTTCCGCCGAGACAACCCATTCGCCTCGCGGGATTACGAGGTCCCCACCGATCCCCAAGGTTCGATGTTTGTGTTCCTATGGGTCTGAATTGCTACTGCCTTTCGATTACTTCGCAAAACTTTGCCAGAAATGGTAACTCCACTTAGTTTGTTTTTGTCTCAACTGTAGACCCCATTTGCGCTTCGATGACGTTTCGCGGTTTGCGGTTGGGAACCAACTACCGTTCTGTTATAGCACGGCTTCTAAAAGCGTGGACAGAAGTCATTGACGGAAAGTTTTGGAAAACGCCAGCTCTGCGAATGCTCTGGATGGACAAGAAGGTTTGTTCCCGATTTCACAGAAAAAGAAAACAAATGATGGTTATCTATAACATTCTTTGACACCCACTAATCCCGCAGGAACGAGTTATTGAAGCTCTGGCATATGAAAGAGACATTGATAACGTGATGGCGAGGATCAACGTTGGTCGTTTGCATCGCCTAAGCACTATCGTTACAGTCCCCTCGAGTAAGAACAAACGGCTTGTCCCAGGAGAATTGCGGCTGCTCATGAGCTCTGACCAGCTGATTGAAAACATCGAAGAAGACTAGAACAGTCCTAAGTTTCCCATCGACTCATTCCTGAACTTCCATTTCTCAGTGGTCCCTGCAAAGTCGACAAATTTCCACTGCCACGCAGGTAAGACGTTGCACTTTACTTTCACGACCAACGCACCCTAAATATCCCATAACATATATGCAATTACAGATGTAACAGGATGCGTACGCCGAATTATAGTACCAAGGGTATGTCAGAATGGTATGGTTGATTTCCATCTGGTTATTTAAGACTACAGGTATACTAGAGCATGTACCTAAGATCATTACAACTTTCGGCATACAAATAGTATATCATTTGTTTGTGTTTGCAAAAAAATGGGAACAAAGCTGTTGTGCAGTACTGTGGCTACGATGTCATCGCTTACCTCCAACAAGCAGCAGATGTAGAGTCACACCTCCCGCTTATAACCACAGTTACATCGGTCGTCGTCGTGCCCCATGAGTGTAACGATGATGGAATATATGAGTTGGAAGCGACAAGTGCCAGCCGCCTGGTTATCAGTGCATACAATGAAACCACTGAGAAAGTCATGAATAGGTATTTGTTATTTTCTGACATTCTCTTAGACAATTTGTAAACTTCACGTGTGCTTTCATTGCAACACCTTATCCTAACATAAACATATATTCGCGAAACTTAGGTTTCTGCCATGTCGCAAACCGATAAAGTACGTAGCCTTTGGAACAACCGAAAGGATGGGATACTTACGCTACCCTCGGCCCCCAGTAAGAACACTTGCTCAGATAAAGGAAGACTTGAGCTCAGAACCACAACAGCGTGAGGTGTATAACAATGCTTTGAAAATTCCCAATATTAAAATATGTATCATTTGCTATTACTTTGCACTCTAACCTAACAACAACAATTTTCCTGTTTCAGACCCTCTACCGAACCATAATCAAGTTCACTCATGTCAGATACACAAATGACATTTGCAGAACCACCCAGGAAACACCAAGGTGAGTTTGAATAGTTAAATTGACCCGGCTGCACTTTTTACAAGAAACGCTTGCATGATTACCAACAAAGCTAACAGGTTCAAATATAACCAGGCTGCACTACCAAATCGAAGCAAGGTGCAAATCAGAATCTACTGAGGCTCATGTTTTCCTCAATCACGAGGCAGCTCTTTCCTTAATCTGCATGCTACCGCCAAAGTTTCTCAAGCTGAGCGAAGATGAAGTCAAAGGAATCATAAAGAAGAACTGCAAGAAGCCCTTTGCAGCAGAGCTGTACATTGCATGGCCGAGCCCAGGTCAGAACACAATGCCACATATCAGAGTTGCGACACTTTGGGATAGCTGTGCTTTAGACGATTGAACAACAACTTCGACCAGTTCCATTTTGAATAAGCCAAGCTACTGCTGATTAACTGCTCTTTGCTGTTCCTACTTAGGCCTTGACATACTTGACAGCACCTTAGGTCGTCTTTTGTGATGTACATGTCGTCCCCTATCATGGTGCACTCTTGACCTATTTTGTTTCATTCGTTGAAGTGTTCGTGCTGGCTGTTCTTTTCTAATTTGTAAGATCGACTGCTGTGGGTCGTAGATGGGAACAGCTCAGCCTTTGACAAGTAATCATCGTCCATGTCAACACCATTTTGAAGACATACTTATATATCGCTATGTGAATCTATCCTGAATAGCATTCTCATCTACCTAACTTTCCGATATCCTAAATAATATCATACATATGTTCTTGCCAATTGTATGCTCCTATACTTTTTAGCAGACTTATTTTGTGATCCCCTTGGTTATTTTCCCAGGTTCATAATGCCCCACGCTGTGTAATCAATTCGTGGATGCTGAGGTCATAATTCTGTAGAGGAATTTTACAATGCTATAGAGCATTGGTGCTATAGGTTTTTACTTTTATGGTACAACTTGAAATTGTACCTTTAATGTTATGGTACAACTTCAGATTGTACCTATATTTTTTGTACAAATTCTTTTATGGTACAACTTAAACTTGTACCTTATGTGATGGTACAACTTCAAAGTTGTACCATCACATAATGATACAAATTCCTTTATGGTACAACCTAAACTTGTACATTTAATGTTATGGTACAATTTCAAGTTGTACATTAAAGCACCAATACTATATAGCATAGTAGAAGTGCTCAATTCTGTAACCATTGTTTGATCAACATGTACTCCCAATGTACATACATATGTTCGCATGGTCGTTTATGTGGATGTTAGTTAGTAGTTAGCAAATAGCAATATAATTGTTTAAATTGTGATTCCTCCGATGCCAATCCGGCTTTGTAACATAGAAAGGTTACGAAAATCAAGCATACCCCGCGGCAGAGCGCGGGCTAATTACTAGTTATTATTAGCTTGTACAACTTTACTACGCCAACATTGGCGGCGGGCCGGCGGCATTGCCCTGCTTGCTTTTGACGCCTGGGTATGGGTCCGTATCATTCCTTTTCCAATGACTCTGGTGCCACATCTAATTCTGTGTCATGACGGAAGCGAAAGGGTAATAATAATAGTTGATCGAGTGAAGACAAAATGAACACCAAACCAAACCTGTTATGAAGTTGACTTTACTTAAACAACACTTAACACGTTCTAATATCCTAAGGCTTTAATCTAATCACGGTCGTGAATGATCATCCTCATTAAAAAATTGGCTTCGCTGCGGTTGGAGGCTTGGAGTGGAGGAGAAAGCAAAAATATATGGGGAAAAAAGTTGTTTTGTAAAAGTGCTGCAGTAGTAGCACCGTACAGATGGAAGGTGAATTTAGAATGAAGACAAGACGGCAAACTGCCGGGGAAGGGAAAGATCTCCCATTCATTGCAAAAACGTGATGGTAGTAAATATGAATTTGTCTCCCCTCCCTCAGTCAAGACCTTCCATGGACGGATCCTAAGGAATAATTAAGTTATGATGCATATGCTCACAGTAATTTTCTCAGTAGAGTACGTGTTCATAGATGCATAGAGCGTAGGTGGTCGGCTAGCCGTAGTGTTCCTCACGGTTGGTGGTCGGTAATATATAGGAGGTGGTTGCTCGGTTTAATCGATAATCGAGAAATTGGTTTTGGATTAAACCGAAACTGACTGACTACCACCCCTATATGGAGTTGTTGGAATTGAACGAACGCATGATAGATTGTTTTTTTTTTTTTTTGGTCAAAAGATATCATATATTGATAAAAAAAGATAGTTACATCCTGGACGCAAGCCAGACCCGGAAATCAAAGACGCGACATATAGTCGGATACAAAGAGAGGGTTTTTCTAGCTACCAAATGAGCTACCCTATTGTTCTTCCGACCTACAAATCGCACACTAAACGCAGAGTGGACGCGCAACCTTTGATCAATCTCCTCCAAGACATCACCCAGACGGCTATCCCTTATGTCGGCTTGGTTGATCTTATCAATAAGAACCTTCGCGTCCCCCTCGAACCGGACTTCTGACAAGCCACACTCCACACACCAAGCCACAGCCTCCCGCAACACCAGCAATTCCACCATCTGAGGCTCATCAATATGGGGGAACTGAACCCCCTTCGCCAATAGAAGCGACCGCACCGGATAGAAAAGTACCATTCCCCCAGCTGAGTGCGATCCATTCCTAGTTGCTCCATCCCACATGCATATAAAGCGGGCATCATCCTCTTGACTTAAGTGCTGCAGTATCGGAAAAGACCCCCTAGGGACCTGGTCAACTGGCAAGACCACTCATTCTTCAAATTGCTGATTGAATTGACGTTAGCGCAGGGATCCCAAATTGTTTTCCTTCAAAGACAACCCAATTCCGGGAATGCCATATCCGCCAGAAGATAGCAACCACCGCCATGAACAAATGTGGACGATGGATCAGAGTCAACAGACACTTAATAAACAAGGGGAACGTGTGCCGCGGCAGTCCCTCCCCCAAGTATTGCAGCCCCGAGTAATCCCAGAGGGCTCGCGCAACCGGGCAATCAAGAAACAAGTGCTCCATTGTCTCCGGTCTTTCCCAGCAAACCGGATATCGGGGGATCACAAGAACCTTTTTTTCAATGAGCGCTTTAGTAGTTGGTAAAGCCCGACTAAGGATTTGCCAGACAAAAACCTTCAACTTGGGAGGTATCGCTGCCCCCCACTGCCGGATCCAACTTGGCTTATCCATCCAACTAACCGAGGACCGCCATCCCCCCTCCTCCTACCCAACTCCACCGCTGATATGATCCCAATTGGATCAATCTTGAAGTTGGAATTGCTTGAGGAAAAAGGAAGAGAAGTTGGGAAGAAGAATGGAGGAAAATGGCTAAGTATGGAACCCAGTCCAACGAACCTACTTTGGAGGCTTATATCCCTCAAACCAATCGATGGAAATGATGGATCAAGGCATCAATGTGAACTTCAAGACTTTATGAGCTCATTGATATATCATGGAGCTCGAGGAGATTCCAGGAAGGATGTTTTTGAAGTCTCACAAAATGCTATGAAGAAACCTGGAATCTGTCCAGATTTTGCTAAGTCAAAAACTGTGTTCAGGATGCTACCTTTGAAGACCTATAACTGGAGTTTGGGAGATGATTTCGAGCTGATTCAAGTTGGAGGAGACAGAGGAAGTTCCCTTCTACAACGACAAGGGATTGGGTGAGGTCGAATCATCTAGGAAGACTATTTTCGAGGGCTTCAAAGAAGCTACCTCGCAGTGCCAGTAATCCGAGTCCCACAATGATTCCTAATTCTATTCGGATTATGTTTGTAATTCAGTTTTCTTGCTTAGTTAGTTTAGTTTCAATCCTTATTCTAGTTTGTTTGTAATTGTGTAAGCCTATAAAAGGCCTCAAACTCGTTTTGTATGATTCAGAATTGATTTTTGAAGAAAAACCCCAAATTCTCAACGTTTTGAGTTGTTTTGGTTTTGGTTGCGATCAAAACTTGCTGAACTTTGGCCTATTGATCGAGCAACCCCACTCGATCATTCAAAGGTAACCTTATAACGACTGTGCATCCTCCTAGGTGTGAGGATTCCATCTCGTTCCCATCCTAGTTCGTTCCAAAACAAGAGTCTCAAGCTTGTTTGTTGTTCCCTGCTGTTCATCGAGAGCCAAGGGGTTCAATCCTTGAGTTTGCTGCTAAAACTCTGATCCAACACCTGACTTGGGTGTTATCAACCGCCAAATGATAGGCCGACTTAACCGAGAACACTCCGTCCGCCGTGTTATGCCAGATCAGTTTATCAAGAACATTCTGCAGCGGAAGCGGGATATCCTTAATGGCACAGCAGGTAGGCGGGTCAAACCACTGACTCGGTTGTCATCATACCATTGCCCTTCCCCTGGGCAGATAACCTCCACCACCGAAGGGTCACCCCCTGCTGGCAAGACTTGCGGGTTATAACACGGGGGATCCAACTGGAGCCCTGTGATCCAGTTAGAGTGGAGAAGAGAAACCGAGTGACCATTCCCCACCTGCCACCTCAGCCCCATTTCCAATAACTGGCGCCCGAAGAGAATACTCTGCCACCCCCATGAAGGGCGCGATCGAGCCTACGCCCCCAGGAAGGTCCCCTAAGGGAAGTACTTCCCCTTATACACCTAACATTGGGGCTCATTGAGGATCCGCCAACCAATTTTTGCGAAGAAAGCCTGATTAAATTGCTCAAATCGGCGAAATCTCATTCCCCCATCATGTTTACTCCTGCACAGATTACGCTACGACATCCATCTAACCTTGGGATGAGCTTCATCCGCACCCCACCAGAAGCAGGCCACATGTCTATCCAATAGTCGACACAGAGAGAGGGGTAAGCGGAAGCACGACATAACATGCAGGGGCAACGCCAACGCGATTGACTTAATCAAAGTTTCCTTTGCCGCCCAGGACAGAGTCCTTTGTTTCCACCCCTGTAATCGCTCTATCAGCTTATCTTCCAAGTATCGAAAAGTAGTCATTTTCGACCTGGCAACCAGCGTAGGTAACCCAAGATATTTATCATGGACCCCCTACCGCACCCACTCCTAGAATTGTGGCAAAAAAATTCTTGATCAGGCAGGGCAATATTCTTGGTCTATGCAATGATTAAATTTGTTAATATATTTTCATTGCGTCAATCAAGCAAATGTTATGAGTTCGTGGGCGATCCAACAACAATCACATACACTCGCATAATAATTGTGAGCGTTATAGCAAAATATCATAGAAATTTTTTGAGTAATTTAAGGAGTGATATGAAGTAAGATATATGTTTTGTAGGTGTTACTGATCTAAATTTTAAACAAAATCAATTTCCTCTTCTTTTAAAATTGTTTTCCAGAATTAAGAAAAATATATACAAATCGATTATGCATGAGGATACGACATAAAAAGAATATCCCATTGTTTCTCACAAAAAAAAATTAAAATATTTTCTAAAGATTCTCGGGAAAAAATAATAAATTTAAAAATTGGGAGTGGACTACGTAATAACTACTTTAGTAGACTGATCACTGAGGCACTGAAGTGAAGGAAGAAAAACACAAAATTCTGTACCGCCCTTCTCTACCATTAATTCTCCATTCCATTGACTTTGCTGGCGCTCTCTCTTAACGCAGCTCGAAGCCGTGTCAGCCTTTGATTCTCCCAGTCCAGTCCATTAACTCCGACAAACCCCTCCTTTCCTTCATCTTCAACCACCTCACTCTCCACTTCAGTCTCACAGCCTCCCTCTTCTCTGCCAGAAACCAGCAGCTCGAACAAAAATGGCATCGGAAAGAGTTCTGGATTTCACCTTGGTTCCACTGGGCCTCATTCTAATGTCGTGCTACCACCTATGGCTCCTCTTCCGCGTCCTCAATCACCCTTCCAAAACCACCATCGGCGTCAATTCCATCAATCGCCAGTTCTGGGCTCGCGCTATGATGGCGGTAACAACCCCTTCCAACTTCCCTTTTCCTTTTTCGTTTCACCGATCAAATCAATTACAAGAGCGGCGGCAGAGTCCCCAGCCCCACATTCTGTGAACATGCACACCTTTAAATCCCGAACAAGAAATTTGATTCAGTGATACTATTACCGATACCGGAAGATTTCAGATTCGAATCCCTTAAATAACATCGATCGAATCGTCGTCGTATTGTCCCAATTCAATTCAGGAACCATCGAAGAACGGGGTCCTGGCGGTGCAGACCCTCCGCAACAACATAATGGCGTCGACACTTTTAGCCACCACGGCGATCATGCTCGGCTCCCTCATCGTCGTCCTGCTCGCGGGCAACCCCGGGGCCCGATCCGTCGACGGGTTCGTGATCGGCGACAGGAGCAGGGTCGGGCTGGCGGTGAAGTTGTTCTCCCTCTTGCTCTGTTTCATGGTGGCGTTCCTGATGACGGTGCAGTCGATCAGGTACTACAGCCACGCCAGTTTCCTCATCAACGTCCCCTTAACGGCGTCACACCCTCGTCATCACCTCCGCCAGCAGCAGCGGCAGGGCGGCGGCGGCCATCTGCTGACGGCGGAGTACGTGGAGAGGTCGCTGAAGAGGGGAGGGTATTTCTGGTCGCTGGGGCTCAGGGCGTTCTACTTCTCGCTGCCTCTGTTTCTGTGGATCTTTGGGCCCGTACCCATGTTCGTCAGCTGCTTGGTGCTCCTGCTTGTGCTCTATTTCCTGGACCTCAATTCCGAGGTGGAGCCCGGTCCGGTGACCCTTGGCAGCAATAACGTCTGAAAATCGTCGGCTTCCTTTGCTGATCGAATTCAAGTTCAACCATCGTTGAATGCTAGGTTAATGTGTGCGAAACTCTTTGCTCTTCCTCTTCGTTTTTTTTTTTTTTTTTTCCACCCCTGTTGTTCCATCGGTTAAAAGCTCTCTTTCGGCCATGGCTGTCAATGTCATCACACCTAATAATAACATCGCAATCCTCAACATAGATTTACGTTCAAATGTTCAAGGTTTGGTTTCTTGACCATTTGAACTTTGATTTGAGAGCACTTCTACAATGCTATATAGCATTAGTGCTTTAATGTAACACTTAAGTTGTACCATAACATTAAATGTATAAGTTTAGATTGTACCATAAAGCAATTTGTACCATTATGTTATGGTACAACTTTACAACTTGAAGTTGTACCATCACATAAAGATACAAGTTCAAGTTGTACCATAAAATAATTTGTACAAAAAGTATAGGTACAATATGAAGTTGTACCATAACGTAAATGTACAATTTTAAGCTGTACCATAAAGACAAAAACCTATAGCACCAATACTATATAATTATAGCATTGTAAAATTTCTCCTAATTTGATTATTTCAAAAGTCGTGTTCAATTTTGGTGAGGGCCTCTATACAATGTGAAGCCATATATATGTTTATCACTTTTTCGAGGTTTGACTACGACAATCTTGTCGTTTGAGGGGTATATGATCCACGATTGAACCTCTTCCAACAACTCGAGTTATTGGGATTAACTGGTTTATGACAGACAACGAATGAAGTTCGACGAACGGGTAAGTGCGGGAAGAAGAAAACGACAAGAGGTTGAGGGGAAGAGGTTTGTAATACTTACCTCTGTACGAGTTCAGAAATTGGAGATAGACTACTGGTGTTAAAAAAAATATATATCCTTTTTGTAAGCATACGTTCTACTCATTGAATGGAAAGAGTAGCCAAATAAAAATCCATGATGAAGTCAAGAAGTTGGATTAAGTTTGGATGAACAATACTCTAAGCTTGGAGTTTTGACCATCGAATTAACTTAGAGGTTGTGGCATCTAGAGGTGAGTCGTGAACTATAATGAGATTTGTGATGGGCCTATAACCCGAGCTGGGCGGGAATCGAAGGTGGAAAGCCCAAGTGGGATCAGACGAGCTTCTTCATGGCTGAAGACGGAAGGCCCAAAACGAGTAGGAGCTGGAGCTGCTGCTTGCGTAGGAAAACCAGTTGTAGGTATGTTTGATTTGTTATTCAGTTGTTGATTTAGTAGTTGCTAGGATATGCTCTTTTGATTTTGTAGGTGTAGGGAGATAAACTTGAGTGATTCTCCAAACCGTAGAAGATCAAGGTCTCAATCTTGTGAGCCTGATCTGTAGGATTGCTCCTCTATTTAAAGAGGATTGGAATGAATAAATGGGCAGCAGAATTAAGTTGAAAGAGAAGAGCAGTAGCTCTGGTTGGTTCTCGCCAAAAAGAGAACAAAATCACACCCCTGGTTTCCAAGTTCTAACAATTTGATTGAGTAAGAATCTTTACGAAGTAGATTTTGTATCCGCATATATATATATATATATGGTTGATTGACATTGGTAGAAAAGTTTAATTAAAGAATTTGGGTTACAAATAGAATTATATATCTAGCTAGTACCTACTTCACAAAAAAGACGTACAAAAGCGTGAATTTCATAGACAAGGATATTAATAAACGATGATGGTTTGCATGGGGATTGGAGACTTCCAAGTTCTCAAATTATCGCGTACTGATCTCAAACTTAACTTCCGCCCCGTTGCCAACCCTAATTTTGCCCATACCCATGAGTTTTTTACTATCCAACCCAATTTGATTGGGTATGAAATCCAAATAGATGGATATGGGTAGAATTTGATGGGTTTGTACCCATACCCATTTATTTGGGTTGGGTTGGATTTATAACAAATGGATTTGTACTCATGCTCAAATGCAAATTACAGTTTGGTACCTAAATTTAATAGATATGCTATTTAGTACCTATTTTTTTCATATAAGTCCTCAAAATATCGATGAAAAATTCCGTTTTGGTACCTAAATTTTTTTGGTTTTACATTTTGGTACCTAAACTTTTCAAGTTTTACAAATAGATCCAATTTTTGCATGTGTAGTTAAAACACCCTCAAGTAAATGGATATCCATATCCAACTCATACCCATTTAGATTATGGAAGCAATATCCATACCCATACCCAACCTATCTACAAACCCCCAAACCCATATACAATTCACCCATACCCAACCCATTATGAATGGGTTTACTTGGATTTGGGTATAATTACCCATGGGTGGGTAATTGCCATCCCTAGTGTTAAGGGATCCTTCACTATGTTTGTAGCTCGGCCCAAGAGACGACCTACCGGCTACCACAGCCGTAGGGGGTGGGTTGAACCGCCATTCGAACCACCTGCAAATAACCAAACCATCACGGGTGGTTAATGTGGGTGGATCGGGAATTTGTAAATCCCCTTCTCGTATTTACTTGGGTGGGTGGAAGGAAGGAGTAGTAAGTGGGTGGTTGAATTATAATTTGACATCGACCCATCTATAAATAACTCGAACCGCTCAACAATTCATAAAAAACAAAACTTGAACTATCACAGATAGATGATTAATGTGTGCGACCATAGGTCTGTAATCCCCTACCAGCATTTACTCTCGTGTGGTGGCGCTAAGTGAGTTGTGGGTTACCCGAATGACTCACACCACACTTTTCACATAGTTCTTTTTTACTACTATACTATGTAATGTACATTAGATATTGAAATGCAAAAATCATAAAATTTCTAGACATTTGGTAGATGGAACACTCAAAGATTTGATATGGCTGTCAAAGAATTGAGTTCCACACAAGTGAAGTGCCATAATTTCTAGGGATGTGCTCTTATAGTGACTTTCTTTTCCATGTCGACGAATACTTCACTTAAAGTGGCCAAATGAAGAGTTGGTATGCGTTACTAATAGAAACATTTGCACACCATAACTCACAAATACTAGTCGAATCTACGAAACTCAAAGTGGAAGGTGAATTGCTAAAAAACCTTCATAATTTGCAAGGAATTTTCTCGTAAAAGTTAGTCAACTTATCTATTAACTATTCGGAGAATTCGCAACCCAATCACATCCATCTACTATCCGCTTAATCTAAATATAAAAAAAAAATGTGAGGAAATAACGAGTTACAACGAATCAGTAGTGGGTCGGCGAGTTTGGGGCTAAAACTCACCCGAGCCTCCAATGCCCACAAATAATGAGTCGCCAAATACTGCTAAAGCAATCGAGAAGTGAAGAAAAGGCGTCCACTTGCATCGGCGTCGTGCGAGTTCCTCACGCTCAGTGTGATTTTCGGCAGCCCAGAAGAAGAAGAGCACTAGACTACAAACTACAAAGTGAGGCAACTTGTGCTACCGGAATTGAATGACGTGGACGAATCCTGGCCGTGACGTGTATGCACTGTTTTACACTAGATAAAAAGAAAAGCACAAAACAAAAAAAAAAGGAAAGAGGAGTATGGGCCTGAAAAGGCCCACAGAGTACCTGACAAAATTATCATTTTGAAGTGTTTTGATATCGATATGATACGCCACCAATGGGGAAATGCAAGTTAACTGCCACGCCAATACTTTTCTCTCGTCGTCAATTCCACTCTTCTTTCTTTTCTTCTTCTTTATAACGTCTATCCATTCATTCAACATAGCCAAGGATTCAACAAGAAAGTCGGCGAGGGATTATTAATCCACGAGGCAGATCAGATAAGAATCTGAAATCGTTCACCTTTTGGGGAAAGGAAGGAAGATTACATTAGGTAGATAAGCTTAAGCTTAAGCTTAATGATAATCTGGTTGACAATTTGGATCTTTCAATCTTTGAATATCAGATTGACCATAATGGAATCAATTTAGAACGAAATGATTCTTAGAAAATATGATTGGGTGAAACTATTATGAGTTGTTGGTAGATTTGGTCTGAATAACCAACTTGAAACATGAGGTTATGCATGAAGAGAAAAAATGGACGAGAGGAACTTTCGATCTAAAATATTTAAAATTGGATTGTATGTTCATAATTATGGTTGAATAATGATTCATCAGTTTTTTTTTATCTTGTATTCATTCTCATCTGAGGATTGATAAGTTGGTGAAGTCATAACAACTTTTCTTGATTCGTTAACAATAAGAATATTTGGTGGCAAACTCCATATTGTTAACTGTGAAACAAGTAACTTTGTTAGCAAGTCAACAATAAGGCCACTTATGTAATGCACATGGTTAGGTGTAGTTCTACTTCTATCCATGAGTAAACATCAAACTAAGAAGCATTCCAGGCAAAAAAAACACATCATGTAAAGTTTTTGAATTCCACAAACTCTTGTATTTAGAAATTCGTCATCACTAAAGAATTTTGGCCAAACAATAGATTCTACATCAAATCACCAATAGCTCGTGAATTATGAACACAATCCATAGAGTCCACAATCCAAACTCCACTTATTCTATCTCCCCTTCACTAATTTTACAAAAAAGACCTTAAAACTAGTGTTTGTAAAACCTTTTCGTATCAGCAGTTCGATCGAGAAAACCTCCTACTGAAATCTTAACCGGTTGATGATTATAGCAGTATGAAACGATAAGACTATAATTAAACCACGATTTCAATATAAAATGCTTTACTACTAACTTTTCTAATACAATCTCCGATAGAGTCTTCCAATCATCGAAACAAAACACAACCTCCTTTCTCTTTCTTGTTCTGTCTCTGCATGCCCTTCCATTTTGCAAGCTGTAAAAATAGGTAATGCCTTAGTTAGCCTTCACCCCCACCACACCTTATTATTCCTTCTCCCACAGACAAATGGCTTCAGCTTAGCTGCCAAAAAAGAGAGAAACTTCCTTCTTTCCTTCTTCACAAAGCTCCCTCCTCTCAACATTGGCCTGGTATTGAGGTCTTTCTCAAAGCTCCAAACTTCCATCTACCCTTTTCATCGAATGGTCCCCTCTTTCCAAAATTTCTTGCAATGTCACATTTTTCTCTTCTGGGTTTGGTGTTTTTGCAGGCATGCCAGGAAGACTATTATAACTGCTGCTGCTATGGATTTTGGTTTTGAAGCTTTGAGCTTGTGAAAAGGGAAAAAGGGGAGAGCTTTGGTTTTGTTTAAGGTATTTAAATACTAATTAGACAATATATAATAGTATCAAGAATGCCAGTTCCTCTTGCACCTTATCCAACTCCACCAGTTGCTCCATACAATCCCCCACCAGTTCCTCCTCCAGCTGCTGCTGCTGCTAATGGTAATTAATACTAATCTTACCATCTCCATCTAGACAAGATTTCATTCAGATTCTTCTTATCCCTTTTGGAATCGTTTTAATTTTAAGTGTTTGTTTTCTGGGGGTGCTTTTAAGGTGGACAAAGCCAGCTAGTGTGCTCTGGATGTAGAAATCTGCTGCTTTTCCCAGTTGGGGCAACCTCAGTTTGCTGTGCTGTCTGCAATGCAGTCACTGGAGTTCCTCCTCCTGGTATGGAGACAGAAAAGAACACTTCAAACTTTTTACCATATTTGATTACCTATAGCTTGAAAGGTCACTCTTGTTCATCTTTTTTTACTTAATTGATACAGGCACAGAGATGGCTCAGCTGGTATGTGGAGGCTGCCACACTTTGCTCATGTACATTCGTGGTGCGACAAGTGTCCAATGCCCATGCTGCCACACTGTCAATTTAGCCCTGGAAGGTAAGTAAATAAGCTTGAATCACTAAAATGCCAAAAGGGCATCTCAGGAATGCTGAAATGTGGGGCTTCTTGGTATAAAGTTTCAGCCTTTACCCCATTTGAGGCATGCATTTTTTTGAGAATTTAAGTGGTGTTCTTCCTAGCTAGCCAAATTGTGGAGGGTATTATGTTATGCTATGCATGAAAAGATGATGGATGGTCAAGCCTAGAGAAACCCCTCAAATGAATGACCCAAAATCCCCCTAAATTTTGACCTAATGTGCATTTCAGCAGTACTATCACTGTCCCTTCCAAGTTCCAAATGTGGGGTTTTTACTTTTTAGTCATAAAGTTCTAACCTTTTGGGGTTGGACTGCAATTTTGGAGGAAATACTTCGAGTGATAGTTTGGTTCCTTTGTGGGCAATTTTGTGTTTGTAACAGCAAATCAAGTGGCACATGTGAACTGTGGGAACTGCAGGATGCTGCTGATGTACCAGTATGGAGCTCGATCTGTCAAATGCGCAGTCTGCAACTTCGTTACATCAGTTGGAGTAAGTGTCTCCAGATCCATGGATATTCATCATAATTTAGTTCCATAGCTAGTAGCCAAATGTGACTGATGTTCAAGCCTAGAGAAGGAAAACCCCTCAATTGTGCCATTTGCCTTCCTTTTGTACCAAGTCTGTATTGCCTTCCTTACACAAAATGTGATGACCATCTTGCCAAATGGTTGCAGGCCTTAGCAAGCACCCCTGAGCAGAAATTCAGCACTGCTTGATCTTGTGGTCTCTCTTGAGACCTTTTTCTAAGTACTCGTCGACAACAATTGAATCAAAAAGCCAGTGGCGCGGAGCAAAGAGAACTTCAACTCCAAGTCACAATGTATAGAGTTGATTTCCACCCCTTTGTTACTTCCTTTTAAATAAACCAGTTTTGGTGTGAAGTTGTGTTCACTATTGAACTGTATGTTATAACTGCTATCAGAAAGTTTATAATGTTGAGATAAGGAGGAGGTTTCTGTTCTGGAAAGACCTGACTGTTCAATGGCTTGGAAGTTACATAGAAACATATAGTACTACTGGTGGCCCAAGACAGATATTTGGGAGCAGAAAGACAAAGTTCTGAGAGAAAAATGGGTCTTTGTGGTTGAAAGCAAAAGAAGAGAGCTTTTGTGGTGAAAACCATAGGAATTTTTGTGTCAGGGAGATCACTTTCAAAATCCTGAAAGAATCTTAATCTATGTCATTATCATAGTTTTCCTCTGTCAAGTTTTAGGTTAATGGTGGTTTATCTAGTCTTGTATGTCACCTTTGAGTGCCTCAGTTTCTGAAGTCTGGTCAATCAGTTGTATGTAGAATTGATGTCATACTCAATAACTACCTTGTGATGGAGGATTTCACCTGTCACTAGACATGTCTGAAAATTCATTTTTCTCCCACGATTTCGATATGTAAATCTTACATCTCCTTGTACTCGAGACATAGAATGGACGAGATTAATCAATATGATCGAATCAAATTGGTAAACAACGGATCAACACTATACATGTAAATCATCAAAAGCATACTTACCGAGCATGGCAGAAAGTTAACTGATTTAGAAGATGTAATTTCTCACAGACAAAGACTATGCAGCAACATGGTATCAAAAGGAGCACTAAATTGAAGTGGGGGATTGGTATATTCTTCTTTCTGGTGCTCATCCAAAAGAGAAGCTGGTTCCCTTTGCCATTATTGAGATCCAAAGGAAGGAACTTTGTTCTGTGGTGGTCTCTTTCTTAGACCAGGACTGATAGCAAGAAAGGGTGTCCCCAATTTGGAACTGTCTTCATGTACTACACTGTTTTGTCATGGTTCCTAAAGGGCTCTCTCTCACACTTATCAGAGTCCAAATGGGGGCCATATGGATGGAGACCTTATAAATTGTAATGTATCATTCACAAGTAAGAAAGCTGAGTGAGTGAATGGTTTGTGCCTGCCAAAAGTCTGATGGAAATCCTCACTTTCTGCTGCTAGTGTTGTATGTATGTATGTATTATCTTGTCCATGTTGCCGCATCCAAGCTGCCCTTCTCAATTGGCAGTATTGTTCTATGTCATCACTTGCTCGCTCGATGCTTCAAACCCGAGTTTCTCCACTCAATATGAAAACTCAAGGCCATTTCAATTATATAATGTCAAAATTCGATTCGTCAAAATAATAGGATGTCTCTGATGTTAATTGATTTATGTGGAACCTGAAAACGAAAAAAAAATAGAAGATTACAATAAACAAATAAAGATGATGTGTCTCGAAAATGGTAACATGAGACTACAGACGCCTTGCCATCCTCTAAAGTAAAGCAACAAAAAGACGTATGCTTGTTGATAGGTCATAGGACAACGAGTGTCTCTTTGAGTAGGGGTCTCACTACTCATTGATAGATGATAACTCCCCATGTTTGGTTTGAGGGTTAATGAGAGAGGTGGAAAGATTGGGAGCAAAATGCAATTTCTAAGGCATTTGCATTTGTTCGATTAGTATAAAGGAGGAGGAAATAGAGTACACAATGAAAATTTACTATTCCAACCTCCCACTCAATTTGGTTCTAATAGAGGAGGGGGAGGAAAAGGAGGAGAGATAGGAAGAAATTTTCACCCATTTACAATCTTTTTCACTTTCCAAACATCTTACTCTTCTCAAACTTAGTGCTTCCTATTCCCCAAACATAGCAAGTCAAGTTGGAGGGAAGGGATACATGATCTTCTACTATCTCAATATGTACATCTTCTTATTTCGTGCTAAAGTCAGAACTTAAAACGAGGAGGAGCTGGAAATAACAAGCTGCAACAGATTCTCTTGACTGAACATAAATTTTGGATGGGGTTAATAACCTCATAGTAGTGTAACGTTAAATAGAAAATTAAGGGTTGATTGTAGCCTCTCCTGAACTACACGTAGCTCCACCACTAATCTACTTATAAGAATCCGTTAAAATCTCCTATCATCCCATACGGATATTTATAAGTTTATACGACACTTGTTCATTTTTTAAGAAGATAAGATCTTAAATCTTCGAACTAACAAGGAAGTCTAATAAAAGATAATCACATAACCAGAAGAGATTTAGAGCTATCTTGTATGCATCATATTCAAAGCCAGCCGCATTACAACAAAGAAAGTTTCATTGTGAGGAGCAAATTTAGTGAGTGGTCAATTTACCGCCCATTGGAAATTTAGTAGTTGAGTACCCTTTTCCTTTTAACAAAGGGTAACAAACAGTCTGATGAATTACAAAATGAAGACAAGAAATGGGAAAGAAGGAAAAATCCAGAATAAGATGTGCCCCTGCCTCTGCCTCTGCCCCCACAGAAATCTCAATCTGCACTGGATAAGGATTTCTTGCCCAGCCATATTTGAAGAATGATTGATAGTAAATTTTGTCCAATTTTCATGGCAGGGAGGGAAGGGAAGGATTCTGCAAAGCTTTAGTTTAGTTAGTTAACCTGTCATGGTTTCATAATGAAATGACTAGTTAGTTGCCTATATCAGAGCAACGTCAGAGTGATGTGGGCGAGACGTATCTGGCTATGGCGGTGGAGACAAGGGGATCTAAACAGGCAGCTGATGTGGTGAGAACATCAGACATGTTGCGGTCATGTAGGAAGCCAAGTAGCATTGAATCAAGTTGTGGTTTTGATGTTGATTCGAGGTTTCGAGCCGTATATTATTTGGTGTCATTTCATATTCTCGGTTCGGAAAGGCACGCTGTCACAATTGAATGACAGATGACAGAGTAGACTTTCTTGGTATACCCGAAGCGAAGGAAAGTCGAGAGAAGAGGTGGTAGCCTTCCATGCAAGCTGTTGACGCAAGTCTTCTGTGGAGGAAGGAAGCCAGGGAGTAGCACTAGTTGATTGAAAGGACTAGCAGCTTATAATGTGTTGCATTCAAGATATATATGGTTTCACAGTATGACAATTTGATAGGATAGCAGAATCACATGCTAAAACCCCTAAAACTCGAAATTCCAATTAAACCGAGCCAAACATGATGACATACATACAAGTTTCGGTCTGCACCGAACCAGGATCTTACTCGATTTGGTCTTTGATCACTAACTAAAAAGGCATGTTGTCCTGTCAAAACCAAGCTGACTATCCGCAGGTGGAGGATCAACATTCTGAGTTTAACTTGTGTTATACAGTGCAACCTAAACTCAGACAATCTCTCTTCTATTCGTCAGCCATGGCCAGCTCCAAAGCGTAGTCATCTCGTTCCTGTCATTGAATCGTATTATGATGTGAACATCGATCGATTTCACCTCTTCTCTGCGAGTCTTAAAGGATAAAGCATGAAGAAACAAAAGACTTACAATAGGCCCTCGAGCAAAATATCTCCCGAACTGAAGCCAATATACCTGATGCATACAACAGAATAGTGTGTTTGGCATTGCCTTATGAGCACAACACATACTAACTCCATATAGGAAGAAACCCGGGCAGAATATATAAAGCTCGAAAAAATTGGGCAATGTACCTCATCCTCGTCTTGTGTTTCGACTTCAAGATCTGAAGACGGGAACCCGAAACAAAGCAGTGCATATCCCTGCACATCCAAACATCAGATGCATAGCAGTTGTTACTACTAGTGCAAGGAGTTCAAATCTTTTTGGTTCCATAAGAAATGAGCAACCATGCCTTATCTTTGAGCTCTGTAGATATCCCTAGAGCTTCTGGCTGTCTGAGTTGTCCAGATTTTACACGTACTGCACAACTAGTGCAACAACCTGCAGCAAGAAAACCTGTTGATGAGCGACAACTTAAACGATAGAGTAAAACCTACTTGCAGCCAGAAGATAAGACAACAAAACACAACTGTAAGTTATGTTCAAACGATTCAACTCAACCGCCTGAAGTTTAAAACACAAATGTCGACTGGGGACCAACTTGAAAGGACCTGATGGAGGTCAATTAGTTGATCAAGCAAATGGCTTTCCTAGAGCAACTTGCATCATCGCAGGTGAAAAACAATGAAAAGAGAAGATCTCCTAGCGAGTTAACGCAAGAAGAGGTATGTTAGGTTCAGTCCTCGTTCCAGTAGAGTACCCCATATGTGAGATTTTCTAAACGGATACATACTCCTTCAAAGTTCAAACTGCCCTAATTCTGATAATGCCTAAAATAAATCATATTAGTTGAACAAAGCCAATCTGATCATCAAACGAAACTCTCATTTCCATAGCTGAACAGACCAATCTACAGCACAAACAGGAGAGCCCACATGCAAGAACTACAACATCCCCCAAAACTCATTTCTAAGAACCCATCTTTGATCAACAGATGGGTTTGCTAAATTAGTCTTCAATGCGAGACTAAGTGAATTCAGAGGTCAAAATTGGACTCTTTCAACCATCGAGAAGCGACATTCCAACCCACATAGGACAGAAATTCATTGCTTTGACATCCTACCCTAAATTCAACTTGACAATGCATTCACAGAAGGGTAATAAGAATTCCAGCAGATATACAGACTAATACCATGCCTGCATGCAAACGGAAGCGTAATGTCCTGCGATTCCGCTGTGTGCAGTATATACTGATCCTGCAAACAAAAAGTTCATCCCAACAGATCTCATGAAGCAAAGGGTAACAGCAACAGGATTTTGTAGAACTTCGACCCCAATTGCAAGATGAAGGGGGGGGGGGGGGGGGGGAACCCACAGCCGTACCTCCGGGACGACGAACTCGTGGACGACGCCGCGCTGCCGGTCATGGACGGTGACTTTGTGGGTGGGAACCGCCGTCGGGGTGACAGTGGTGGATCGACCGTTTACTCCAACTGGAGTCTGGAGCTCCGATTTTGTTCTGGGCGGAGCCCATTTCAGCCTCCGGGAGCTGGTAGCGGAAGGATTGGGGATGGAAGGGAAGAATGGAGATTGGAGAGGGGTGGATTTAGGCCGAAACAGAGATGAGGAAGTGGAGCTGCAACTGCAGGAGACGATAAGGTCCATCTTTTGGATGAACGATTGAACGAGGCGATGGATTTCTTTCCCTCTCTATTTTTTGGCCATCCGTTTGGCGGGTCAAAAATATCAATTTGGTCACTGAACTTCAATATAGTATCAAATGGACCTGGTTCAAGTTCAACGGAGAAAAAATAGTATCAAACTCGTACCATTCTCTGGGAACTCATTGTTACTCCTTTTTTATGAGTCATGAGGGTAGATGTGTTAATTTCTCTCAGTTGCTATGATTTGAAGTCAGCCTATCTGTTATCGACTAGAAGTAGATAGCTTGATGTATGTTAGTGTTGTCATCAGGTTTATGGTGCAAACTCAAAAAGAATATTGACTAGCTTTTAAGATGATTTTTCGATATCTTAAAGGTACATCTTATTCTTTGTAAAAAAAAGGTACATCTTATATATGGATCATTTTTGTATGTGGATGGTTATTTTGGTTCTGATTATGATGGAGATGTTAAATGAAAGTGATTTAAGAATGGTTTATGTATTCACTTTTAGTGGTTATATGATTAGTTGGAATGCATCTTTGGAATTGGAGCCTATAGTACTTTGTCTACCACTTAAGCATAATACATGACATTGGCAGAAGCTAGCGAGGAGGGAATATGGTTGAAAGATCTTATTAGTGATATGGGTTTATCATTGATCAATTTGTGATTTATTGTGACAGTTTGGGTGCAATATATTTGCTCAAGAAACAAGTCCATCATTAACAGACTAAGCACATAGACGTGTGGACGGTGTGGTATTATTTATGCTCCCTGCTTTTTTTCATCCTTTATAACTCAGACTTCAGCTTGAGAATTGAGAAGAGGATTAAAGTGAAGTAGTCGCGAAGCTGATTCCTCATGACAAGTTCCAACACTGCTTGGATTTACTGAATGTTCTGAGTTGTTGATTTCCTTAAGGGCATTCAAATGCATGAGAGATCAGTCTGACCATACTTGAGAGAGAATTCAAGTAAATATGAAAATTTGCTACTTGAAGTCAAATTATATGTCATTGATTCTTGAAGGTGTCATATATGTATATCTTCTCATCCCTTAGTAATTTGTATAACCTTAAGTATAGTGAAAATTGTTTGTTCTACCCGTGAATTAGCTTGTGCACATCATGTTAATAAACCATATAAATTTGTGTGCTCTTTACTATTATGGTTTTTTCATTCTGTTGCAACACTTTTCTCTTTTTCTACTTCGCATAACCTATTCGATAGCATTTAAAAATAACTACTTCAACTCATTCTTTGAAGGATTTGATCTACGTGCAACATGAGCCACCAGATAAGTCTTTGTTCTCTACGTTCTCATGTCCAAATTTCATGGACTACCAATCGCGGTATTGGACATTCAGTGGTAAATGACTGCCTATTGCTTCGTGGTACAGAAGCCCAAAACAGTAAACTGGGAAACCCCATAAGAAAGCAGACGGGCCGATAAGCTACAAAGCCCAGTCGATCTGCCTTCACTTTGTGTTACTACGCCCCACAAACTATTTTCTAACTTCTAATTTCTAAGTTCCCAACTATGGTGGAAATAGGTACGGTATCATTATCATATTCCAATTCCAAATATCGAATAGTATCTTAAAATCAATTCTGATTTTGATCTCAAAATAAATTCGTATCTGAATCCTAAAATATTTCAGCCGGTATCGGTATTCATGGATACCAAATTAGTTACATTCGCAATTAATAATTAAGTTTATACATAATAAATAATGGTTTGTCCACTTCTAATCCATAACATTTTTATATGGTATAGGTTTGTAGGTTTCATTCCATGATTGAAAAGCTTGGTGATGAGAAGTTGAAGTGAGGAAAAATCTAAACAAAAACTCATCAAAATATGCATTGAATAGATTCAATCAAACTCCCTATTGAATGGGTTCATCACATGTTCTCGTTTGGGGGAACGAGACTAAGTAAATGGTCTTGAGTTTGTCTAAAACTAAGACTAGGACAAGGAGAATAGATGAGATGGTGATATTACAATATCTTGCCATTGGTCTTATTTGATTCGATAGATTGGAGGCTGAAAATGACTAATGAGAGTGTCCTCTTGGCATTCTGAAAATAATAAGAGATTGAGTGAGATATGAGAGTGATTTAGGAAAACTTGAAATCTAAGTTTAGATTGGATGGAGGCTTGTGAGTTGTGTAAGAGTAACGAATGACAAGATGTTGTGGGCTATATTTATTTAATTCTAAATTTTTGGTATTCCTTGCTATTTCGGTATCTCAATTTTGTAATTCCAAATACCGAATTAAATCCCAAAATGAATCTCAATCTCAATTTCTAAAAAAAAAAAATTCAGTATTCGATAATATCAAATAGTAATAAATCCATTAGGTCATTCTATCTCAAATACTGATACCAAACTTTCAACCCTCCCCAAGAGCTATCTATGTATAATAATTTAGTCCTGCCATTTTTCTCAATCAGCTCAACTAGACATGCATGCAAAACGTGCAAAAGAAATCTACTGAAGAAAAAAAATATATGAAAGGATTATTCGAACTCCGTTAAAATTATCGATCACACATGTCACTCACAATTATAGATATATATTAGTTAAGCACTAAACGTCTATTTTCGTTAATTAAATGAGAAATTTTAATTGGTCCTCCTCCCAACATCATTATCATATATAGCTGTTCATTTTGATCCAATCCTGAACAATAATTCACTCTAATCCCTCCACTTAATAATATATATCACATATAATACGTGAATAGTTAGGTAAGATCGAACGGTTTTAGTTTTATAATGACGGCTGCTTGTACGTATAACCATAATTGATGTTGTGGATGGTTGTCATTTTGCGAAAAACTTGGGCAACAATGTTGTTGTCCGAATCAGGGTTCCATTTTCTTCAATCAGTTAAGTTGCTCGCCCAACCCACTTCCAGAAACCCTACCCAACTACCTTTTGCACTAGTTGGCATCTACTACTATTTCTTTCGTCCCAACCCAACATAAGAAGTGGGGCAGTTAGTGCCATCCACCGGACTATTACGATACAAAAATATTCACCCCAATCGAGCAGAACCTTCAAAACTCACGGAGACTCGAGATCGAGATCGTACAAAAACTCGAGCCTTCGGTTCAGGATAGGCAAGGTGAATAGTGGCAGAATCAGAAACTCGAAAATGAGGTTGTTCGAAGATTAGAAGTTCAGGAGACATGACTCCATAAAGTGGTAAAAGTCTTATAAATTGTACTCTTTTGAAAAATGTTGCTTTTACATGTATTTATTTGTGTGCTAGTTTCGTCACTGATGCAAGGGGGGTTCGAGGTTCTCCTAGTACGTTAGAATTAATGCTTCTACGTCATAGAAGAGTCGGTACGAAAAATATAATTAGAGTAGCAGTAGAAACCAAACCTACCACTGTAAGGTCGTCATTCTATCGTTGATACTGTTGGAACGATGACCTGATTTCTTTATGTATCTCTTTATACTTACTATTATCTTCTAAGTACATTGATGTATATACTTAATTGAGCATCATCCAAGTGCAATTCTAGTCCACCCTATAAATATAGTTGGAATGCTACTTGGAGCAACCATGGGTGAGGCAATGAGTTGAGCTTGGACAGATGGCCCCGACCCTGTATTCTACTGGCCGTATTTATACTCGCTCATATTATCCACTAATATACTCGACAATATTGGGGAAAATGTACTCATACCTAAATTACATTATCATATTGTCAGGTGAATACGAATACGAATACGATTCGAATCGTGTAATTACCAAACACCTATTCTCCGTGTATTGACCGGGTCGGACCGGATTGGGTTCCCATCCCTAAGCAACATCAAGACTAGTAATTGTTTGACCTAATCCTGTTATTATTTCTTCGTCACACACATATGTAGGCCCAAATGAATTCGTCCAAGTATGACGCCAAATTTGTGTTCTCGTAACTATTTCACTGAACACTGATTTTGACCCTGACATAATAACAAAAGAAGAAAACCAAACCCCAAAACCATCTGGACCGTCCAATCGACACATTGACAATCGAGCGGCTGAGAATCGCTTTGGACACTTCCAACACTCTAGAATAGGACCACGACTTTTTTGGATTATTGTTCATAAATTAATAAGCCTTTAGTTTATTTTCCCACTTGTCCAAACAAAGTTCATCCACAAAAGCTCTAAAATAGAAAAAAGGTCTAGCCCCTAGGAAAGGGATCTTTTTTAATGGGTGTGAACCTAAAGGAATTGATCCCGTTCATACTACATCATCACAACTTAATAATTTCTCTTCCACCTTCACGAATAAATGTTTTTGACTTTGGCCTTCCATAACATTGAGTTTACATAAGAATATACCTAGACATCGTAGTGGAGTCGAAATTTTATGTATGGATGGATTAGGCATAGTGAGGATTGTTTATGCTTTCGTGGAGTGAGCACGTACATACACCCGTTGAATTAAACGCGCACACACGTAAATCATTATATATAAGTATGTATTAGTTATTGATTGATATAATGTTAAAAATTTGAAATTTCGTAATTAATAAAAAAAAGTTTGAAATTCTCGATAAATATTATTTGAAGTTACCAGATTTATCTCTATATGGAGCTACCATTTTTAAATTTGGAAAGAATTACAAACAATTCAGATGAAAACAGGTCGAGAATGAGGCGGGCCAAATAATTGATATTATCCGTCCAAAACAGATAAAACGACCGGTACAAAAGCGACATACGATCAAAATTAACATCCCTAATTAATACTTATCCACACTTTGTTTCTTCTTATCCATGTCATCTAACAAGATTAAGATGTTAACTTTTAACAAACAAACATAATTGAAGCCACTCAACCCCCAAGTTGGCCATAACCCAAACTTCCCTTTCTTCCAATCCAAAAACCCTTTCTTCCCCCCTTTTTCTGTATTGGTTTCTGTCTTCTTCTTCTTCTCCCATCTCCTCTTTTTGGGAAACCCAATGCCCATATAACCAAAAGAGCCAAACTTGGAGAAGAGGGCAAAGAAAAAAATGAGGAAACCAATGTGAAATTATTAAATATCTCACACAGGAAAGCAAGTAGGGTAGGGGCGGCGGCTCACCTAACCCCCAAAACCCCACCCATTCCACGAACCAAGACCACCATCCAAACCCTAATCTCTCTCTCTCTCTTCGTATCCACCTTTGCCGGCCACCCATGTACGGCCGCCGCGTGCCATCGACTACCACCGGCCACTCCATTTCACACGTGTCGAAGACCCATGTCGACCAAATTATTCCACCACCTGGCCCTCTTCAGGAGTTAACATTCCCCCTATGGAAAAGAGTCAAAACACCCCTTTCTGTAGCAGTGATTCGGTAGTTTTTACAGTTGAACAATCTTTTTATAGGGTTTATGAAGCCAAAATCAAGTTAGCCCTTCAACCAGAGCTTGCCACCTGCAATAAAGTCGCTATCAGTACATGTTGATAACGTTGGATCATAACTTATATTGCTCAACGCCACTTCTGAAAACTACAATCATCTGGTATCGATCGGGCTAGCTTCCGAGTTCGAGTCATCATGATAGAAGAAATGTTGTCAGCCATCAAGCTTTCCAAAACTGGGGAATAACATCAACTTATGAAACACCACTTACCACCATCCATTTATTGGAAGGAGGGAAAAGAGGAAGAAATCCGAATCTTACAAGGAATACCAACCCTCCTCTTTATTACTTTCTGGGTTCTTCTCCTTTCCAAAATATATACACACATTACATATATACATTATCACAAGCCATTCCTTTCTCCACTTGGAATGGACACCATTATATATAAGCTTTATCACATTCTACGCAACAGAGAACAAGTGGAAAGATGCTATCTAGCTAAAGTATATTTACACTTCTTGTTATATGAACAAACAAGTGGGAAGATGATGCTATGTTCTTGCTTTTGGTGGTTTAAACCATTATTTTGCAGCTATATGCAAACATAGTCTTCTACTCCATACACTACAAACAAAGTAATTCTACTTCTACTACCTTTCCACCTTCATTTTCAACTATATATGCATTCATCCTTTTTCCAGACTTCATCCCCCACTTGTGATTGCCCTACTGCTTCTGTATAAACATTATGCCCCTTTCCCCACCAAGCTGATGAGAAAGGGCTATTGATGAGTGATGCCACCAAAAAGAAACCAAAAGGAAGCAAATTACAATACACTACTCTCTGTTTTTCTCTGTATAACAAACACCACCATCCATTCTTCAGTTTCATTCATTAAAAATTTACCATTTGCCTTCAGTACTCTATGATGAGCCCTCCCATGGGGGCTCTATGAGGTATCCCCTTCCTGCGCTTTGCTGTCCTGAAACTCGTCGAAGTTGGAGGTGGTGTTGACGGAGAGAAGCTCTCGATTCTGTCGATGATATTGCTATAATGCCCACCACCACCAACGCCATTGTACTTGCTCTTAAAATGCCTCACTCCATGGCTATGGCTGCTGCTGCTGTTGTAGGATTCCTCTGAGTCCGATCCCATTGCAGTTAATTGCTGCTGCTTCCTGCTCTTCTGGAAGTTCCCTGATGTCCCCACAATCTAAGAACAAACAATACAAACCAACCCACATTAACCGAAAATGATCATAATTAGCCCATTCTTAGCTTAAAGTTTGTTAAGATGAAAGCAATTGACTGATAAGCTCTACATACCTTGCAACCAAGTGAGCAGAAGCGGAAGGAGTCAAGGAGACTGCGCTCACAGACCTCACAAGTGTTGGTGACACCTTTACCCGGCCTTGGCTGAGGCCTTTCGTTCAAGAACACGACTCTAGCACTGTTGATTACATAGGTCTGGACGCCAGTGATGTCCAGTACCTTCTGTATCTCGTTCACCCTGATCACATCATGGTAGGAAGACCTCCTTATCTAGAAGAAGCAAAACCAAAATGTCAAGAAAGAACCCAACTGAAATCAAGCAAAACTACAGAAGCACCCGTTGAGTAAAGAAGAGACTCATGAATGAAGATTGGGGGAAATGGCAAGAGTTCAAATGGGAATGCTAGAGCTTGGCTCAAATGAAGCACCCAAATGTCAAGTCAATACCCTTTAAATACCAAATAGGAGAAGACCCATCTGAAATCAATCAAAAGTTACAAAAACCCATGGAGATGATTTGAGTAAAGAAGACAGAATGAATGCAGATTTTCCCTCATTGGTAAAGTCAAAGGACTGGTAGGGTTTGTGTCAGATTGATGAGAGAAACAGGAAACCCCCTCATTTTGTAGTCAGCTACAAACAAAATCTCAACGGAGCAAAGGCTGATTGGGGGAATAATCAATCAAATTTGAAAACCCAAATTCAGAAAGTTACGAGCAAAGCTAACTTCCAAGCGGCGAAGCTAGTTTTTCATACCTGAATGGCCTGATGGTCCTTGTGGTAGGCGAGGCAGAGAGAGCAGAGGGGGCCATTCATACAATCCAAGCAGTACATATTGCACTCGCTCTTGTGGGAATCGGCATGATTTTTGCATTGAACGAAGAACCGCTCCCTTAGCAGTGGCTTCAACCATGGCGGCCACCTGCCACCGCCACAGTCCACTTCATCTGGACCTCCAGCACCCTGTTCAAAACAAAGAACAGAGTTGGTCAACTCAGTCAAACATGGCTCAAATCGACTTTTATGAACCCAGAAACTTCAAAAGAAGGGACTGAAACCGCCATTGTTGTCGCTTTTGAAAGAAGACCCAGAAACGGAAATCGGAACCAAACAACAATCGGAATCACCCAGTAAAGAATGACAAGAAAAGAAAGCCAAAAAAGGGAGGAAGAAGGGTAGAAGAGCACTGTATCGGTTTTCAAACTCACCATGATTCTCCTGTTCTTGGGCTTGATAGCAGTGTCCTGACTATCGATCGCCAGCTTGAAACAACGACCCAATGAGCCAATGGCGGAGGAGAAAACGAAGAAATAGAAAGAAAACAGAGGATTGCTCAAGAAACAAAGTGAAGCTTGGGAGTAGAGAGGAGAGAGGGGGGTTGGTTTTGAGAATGGCGAGCAGAGTTTTTGGGGCAAAGTGAAGGCGGCTGAGAAAATCGGCTCCTTCCTTTGTAGAGTGAGAGAGGGGAGGGAGGGGGGAGGGAGAGTCAATGGAAATGAGAAAATTGTTTCCGGGGAAAAGGAAATAAATTTTTGGGGGAAGGGGAGGGAAAGAGGCCTTGTTCTTATCCTGACGAAAAGTCTACAGAAGGGCAAGGCTCAAGGAGGAAGTGCGCGTTTCCTTCTTTTTTGGCGCCAACGTGCAATTTGGCGCTAACTTTTTATAGTTTGGTCTATTCGGCCTTTAAATTTCTAATTGTGACAATCAAATCCGTTGACTTTTTCTTTTTATTTTAAAAGAGGAGACTTTCTACATTGTGGTTCATTGAAATTCTTTTCTTCAAAAAATTGTGGGTATACCTGGAATCCTTAACTATATTTTTCTACACATTACATGAGACTATAGAGTCAGAGCAGTAATTAACCTATTTCGTTTATGCTAGGTGATCCAATGAAAAGAGTGACACATGCAATATATGTCATATCAAACGTCACGTCACGCAAGAGTAAATAGATATTGTAAGCATTTCTTCGAGATCAAATTGACAAGCAGACTTTGATTCTCGATCAAAAAAGTTGTCATTGTTAAGAGGTATGGAACTTGGGCCGATTAGCAATGCCGCGATTAGAGACATTAACAGAACCCAAGCTAAATGTATTGGACGAGATCCTTCGCAGGTACTTTTGATTAGTGGTCTAAGTTAGTAGTACAAAGATCGTGACAATTCAATTCCGTAGACCAGTCCACAAAACATCACTAAGTCGTTTGGATGTGGAAATTTGAAAACGTTGGAATTTGTCTGAATTTCCATGTTTTACAAAACCAAGGAATTGACTTGTGGAAATTGAAAAAAATTCACGTTTGGATAGGGTTTAGTTTTGTGGGAATTGATTGTGTGGAATTTGGAAAAAGAAGTGAGAAAACGTAGTAATGTCAAATTACTAGGGGGAGGTGTAGTATTCTCAATTACCATGAATGTGGTAATTGAAGCCAATTTCCATGGTCCAATTCCCATACCCTTTTTGCTCTCCCAAACGTGGGTTTTTAACCCAATTACTGCATTATGTGGTAATTAAGTCCAATTACTGCATTACATTTCCACATCCAAACGACCCCTTAAAGTTTCCATGATAATGTGAGTCAGAATTACCACGATTGACTGGCCAAGTCCTCGTCATAGATGAGAATCTCAATTTTGTAAGTTGAAGGATTTTGATTGTCATAGTTTAAAATTGAAGGACTTCTGTTAGCTGAAAGAATCAAAGTGGACGCACTAAACATCAACTCCTAACCCTGGTTCGGTTGTCCCCGAACCTAATTCCTTGCTCCTGACCTAAAAAACTCCTTTTCGGAAAAGCCCCGTGGAAAGGAAAGGAAGAAGATGCGTTGGGAACAAGGAACCACCCTCCTTCTTTCGTTTTTTCTTTTGTGTGTTTGTGGAATTGTTATTATTTTGTTTCCTTTCTTTTTCCATGGCCAAGTCTTCATATGTACAAAATTAGCATCAATTACAATTGGAGCCACAAAACTTTTGGTAACTAAACAAATTAGTCATTGGTTATTGATTTTAACAAGTTTGCTACTAAAGTTTTGTAATAACAAGCACAATAGTTGAGTTGTCAATCTATGTTAAGCTTTTTTTTATCCAAATTATACAAGAGTGCATTAAGGGGTTTTTTAGAGCTATGGTTATGAAATCTTGATACTCGTCCAGTTCCATGGACGATAAGTGTATACAAACAACCAAGCAACACGTACAATCTAACATTTATCCAAGCACTTCCGTTCCGTTGACATGCATTGTACAATGAGTAATTTAAGGTAAAAGTGGAAAACAAAAATGCAAATGGTATTAACAGCTAGCTAATCAAAACTCTGCCGCAGAACAATGGTTGCTTCTTCAAGTAACGGGTGGGGCTCGTGTGACAATGGTTTGCAATTATAATAAGAGGTCGTAGTATCGGTGCTAAACTATCTTTGTCTCCGTGTAGACAATAAAGATGTGATCAATGGTGAAAACCGTGACATAGACTTTCGCTATATCATCATAAAAGATAGCTAACTCATTGTCTTGTCGTGAACCCCGCAACAAGATTGAACTCCGACTTATTGTTCAATCCCACTGCAACAATGGCGATATATGTAACACTTTGGATTCACTCTTTCCTATATATTAATTAGATACTATGAATTTTGAACAATTGACACACTAATGCAAACAATGTGTATGACAGTGTCAATTGGTATGAACAATGGGATTATTATGTTAGTTATTTTGAACTTCAACAATAAATTTGTCAAAACAATAAATCAAGTGATTCATTAGTTTGTGAATGTAAAATCTAATGATTATTTCTTGACCCACTACAATTATTATTGTATTCCTGAATTTGGATTGGCGGAATTTAAATAGTTTTTAATTAGCCGGTTTCTCATTCTTCGTGTCTTTCATTTTCAATGGACTTGGCCAAATTTTGGTTTGGACCTAGCACTCAATCTCACTCGAGTATCAACTAGAAAGTCTGAGACTTGTATAGCATCATTCTTTTTGTAGGTACGTATTCCACATAATTTTATGTAAAGAAAATGAAGACTTCCTAAAGTAGTTACATTCACCACTCATATTATTAAAATTCAGAGTTCGGTTTCTAAATGTCACCGATATTCAAAGTAAATCAACGGATTTTCAATATATCAACAATTCGATTTTAGGAAATGCATTTATTTTATACACGGTAATGTTATCGAATAGAAGATTAACTATATCGACAATTTAAATTATAGGAACGAATTAAGGAGTTTACTTAAAAACTCTATCCTATCTAAAGGTCTTTCTTATATTCCCTTGGCCCAAAGAAAAAGGCTATTCATCAGCAAGAAAAAGAGTAAGACAGATCAAGATCTCCTCTAGTTAGAAGAAGAGCGCGACCGAAACCAAGCATGAAAGATTCGTGACATCCATGTACTGAATCGTCAAATGAGCCACGTCAATAAAGCCCAAGCTTATACACATTGACCCACAGGAGGTCCCAAACTTCCAGTATCCCTCTTCCACAAGTATTCTCTTCATCTCGATCTAAACACTAACAACGAAGTTAAACGAAATACAATCAATAATCTATACAAACTCCAGCTCGTAAAAACCCTCCTAAATCATAAACCCATCTGTACAATGTAGGTGAACAAATGTAAGATACCTAACTAGTTAGTTAAGTGGCAGAGGGTGTCTGGCTCAATCCTAATCCGCTGTCTTGTCTCCTTCTGGTTTTCCTGATGTCTCTTATCTTTGTTGGGTCTAATTCTATGATTATAAAAGTGATCCATTATTGGGTGCTTGATAGTTATTATTATTATTTGCTATTGGGCAATTATTTTGGTTTTATTAATCTTTCTCGAGCAAATAGCCCATTCATCCATCCATCCCCCGTCGTTTTCATTCATTTCCCATTCTTTCTCCCCCAACTTTTCTATGGATAGACATGCACCCGATATGTGTTGCTATTTTATTATGCATATATTCCATCTCCAGATGACAGATTTCTTTAATTAATTAATTAATCAATTAATTATATGGATAGATGTCCTTCTATGTAACTCATTTATTCAATGGGTTCCAAGTTGGAAATCCAACAGATTACAGTTCCTTACGTTGGCAATTTGGAACAAGTGGATGGATGGAAACTCATAGGGAACACTGTTGTCTGAGTTTGACATAACATATTTTTTATACCTAATTAATATATATAGCCTAATGCCATTTTTAGTCCCTAATTTATATTGTTTTACAAAGTACATAAGTTAAATGTGTATATTAACAAAGTCATATTTGTTTGTCCGGTTGTACATTGCTCTGTATTAACACTTCGGTTTTGAATCCACTATATATAACGGAGTCCAGGGGCGGAGGAGAGGGATACCCTGACTTGGGAGAAATAATGGTAAATTCGGTATAATAGTTAATCGGGTAGGAAAAATAATATGTATTTAAATGAGAAGGATTGATTGTTTGAATATTTTATGTATGTTTCAAAGTTTGTGTATTGACATATTCAATGTTTTTATAACAAACTATGTATGATCCGCCTAATTTGTAAACATAATTTTATTTCAATTAAGGGCAGGGAGAGTGTAAGTGGTGGCTCTTACTCTTAGTGACGAAAATGAGTAAATTAGTACAATAGTTAATTGATAACGAAATTTAGGGCACTTCTAATTGAGAATGGTTGACCAAGAAATCATGTGTTCGAATCTTGGCGACTCCGTTTATTAAGCACATTATATTTGAATTGGCAAAAACTTTGAGCACGTATAAGTTGGTTTTCGTTAGTGGGAAAATGTTAGTAAACACTAAATAGTACAAGATCAATTATTAAACCTTTCGCAACAACTCGACTTATTGATACTAAATGGTATTGACAAAGAACACCATTCCAAAACAATTGTCTAACTAAATCATGAATAACGGTTTGATATATTTAGAGCGGTATTTTTTACAGTTTCGAAAAATATTTAGTTTATCATGTTTTTGTAAATACAAAATTATATCATGAATGATTTAAAAAGCTAACAAACTATTTTATCGTGTGTATTTTTTTCTAAATAGACCCACCATGTACAAAATCCTGGCTATGCCCCTGACGGAGTCGAGCAATATTATTAGTAAATGTGGTTTTGTCTCTCTTATTTACACGGAATTTGCTAGTCTCGATCACATTACCTTTTCTACTAAGCTCTACTTCTCCTTTTATGCTCTTATTTCGCTTGTCATACATCGAACTTAGTTCGTTTCTTACATATGCTCCACTGTTTTGATATATACAGAGCATTGACAAATTCATAAAAAGAAAATTCGGGGTTGGGCTCATTCTTGTTTAAGCCACACTTTCAAGATGCGTTGAAACAACGACATTTTATACGCTCTCTGAAATATAAGTATCATTCATACAACCTACAACAAAAGATACATAAAAAAATATGTAGAGATATGTGGGTCGAACAGTGATACACTACATTTCCTCTTCTTTATATACCGGAGCATTAGTACTTAGTAGTACGAATGTTAATAAGATATGTTACGAGTACTACTAATTGTGTAATTTGTCATAGAATCCTGTTGTAGAAGACTTGCAAGACTTTGTATAGTACAAGTATAGAAGTCAAGTCAAGGCTCTTATGTTTGCACCATTTAGGGTTGGTGCAGTCGACATAATCCAACCCTAGCGTAGGGCTGGTGGTGGTAATATGGTGTCTTTGCCAAATCAGATGATTTGTTTTCTTTTACCTCTAGAAAGCATTTTGCCAAAAAGATTGGCCAGAAATCAATCATTTTTTGCGGCCAATAATGGATCAAGGCAGAGAGCTTTCTCTTGGGTTCCTTTTTTTTTTTGAGTTCTCTTTTGTTTTTTACTTGGTAAAAGGACCAACGAATGAGGAACACCAAAACCAAAAGGGCTTTGTTTTTCTTGGCCCTGGCCCCTCGACGTTTGACTCGGCATCTCACTGAAAGATCGGTCGAGGGTTCCAAAGAAGCTTGTTTTGGGTTTTGCCTTTTGTTTTGTCCATGTCGACGAGACCACAGCCTTAATACAATCCACTGCTGAAGATAAGGGCAAATAGTACGTTTAGTTCATATCAGTGTTTCTGAAATTGTACGGTATTGGTGAGTTCGATTGAACTTTTTTTTACGGGATCATAAATGAGTGGACGATTTTTAGCGGTATGAAACGGTGGAACTATAATTAGGTCATCGATTTAGAACAAATTATCCTATCATTGATTTTTCCGATACAACCTCTGATACTATTTTACAATCTTTGGTTCGTATATGTTGTTTCAACAAATGTACGTGTTCTTGTAAAAAAAAAAAAACAAATGTATGTGTGTTAGTACACTAATACGAATGTTTGACACTCATACGATCCTTGTAATCAAAACTAAATTTTTTCTCTCTCTCCATTTGATCAAGACATGTGTTATTTGTATGTAGTTTGAAGTTATCCAAGACACTCCAACAATCCTTATGACTCGAATTTAAGCAATAGATAGGATCTACAACTAAAGAACGAGAAAAACAAGCAGGGGCTAGGTCAACTTAAACTTGACACTCGTCGACATTGAGAAAAGTGAAGTAATGTTGTGGGCTCATCAAAACACGAGCATATACATACCGGCCCGCTATAACTGGGCACGCCAGAATGGGTTAGCGAAGTCTGGTTTAAACTACAAACGGCATGTGAGGCAAGCCCAATAGCCCATCTCAAGGTTTACTTGATTTTATTTGTCCGGGCCTATAATGTGCATTAGATAGGTTGGCTTAAAGGATTCAAGCCCATGCTCTAGTTTACTCTTCGAAAATTTCGTTGGACACTAGGCTCCTTACTAAAAGAACAAAGCTTGAGCCATGAATTCGCAAGGGTCGTGAGCTAACTCGACTTCGTTGTTTGTTGAGTTTAACTCATTAGTTGACTCGATTTTAGCTCATGAGCTGGCTCACAGTGTGGCTAACAAGTCAACTCGGCTAGAGGTTTATGATAGAATCAATTTAATAGTTTATGAGTTGACTTGCTAATAATTTATAGGGTTGTTAGTTTACATTACATGTGATGTTTATGTCTCATTTATAATTTAAACCGGAAATTGTGTATCATAGATTGATTAGATACTAAATATTATCAGTTAGCATTATATGAGCAATTCAATTAGATTCTATAAACTTAATAATATGCTACATATGCGATGAGTTCGAGCCGAGCTCGCCAACTGACTCACCGAGTCGTGAGCTCGAGTAGGACTTGTGAACTTATTGATGAATCAAACTTGAGTTGAGTTCAAGTCAAACACGAACAAAAATTTCAGTAAACGAGCTGAAATCGAGTTAGGTCAAAACTGGGGTCGGTTTGGCTCATTGCAGCCTAACTTTTAGTAGCCAAAGGCTCTTCGACTCTCAGCTGAACTATTACGCAACTTTCTACAGAGTGACATGGATGATTGAAGACTATTACATAATCATAGAACCATAGAGACTGGTAGGACTAGCTATTTGGTCCGGGCTATTTGGTTTTATCTGAAATCAGACCGTATAATCCGGACCGGGCCAGACCGGACTCGGATAGCAAATAATCCAACCCAATCTTCGGGCTTAGATTTGAGGTAAAAAAACGTTTGAAACCAGATCGAAAATCGGATAAAGATTGGATAAGAGAGCCCAACACCCAAAACTTAACCAACTCCACGCCCTTTGAGTCCTCAGGCCACTCAAATGCCACAAGCTCAATCTAAAATCAAGACCAAATTGGGACCGGACCGGGTCAAGACCGGATCTAATCAAGACCGGACTGTATACAATCCAATTTTTGGTCCTTATATTCCCGAACCGAAAAGACCGGAATGGAATCGAATCAATTTGGGCTAATTTAACCAGACCGGACCGTATAACCACCCCTAGAGACTGGAACCAAATCGATTGTGCATGCTGTGATTTCTCCAATCTCTATTCAAGACACTTCAGTCCTCCTCTTATTTCATTTTCCCCATTTCTATACTCTTTTCTTCCTTATTCACATTTATATAAAGGGTTACTATATTTGTATGAACTGAACTTTTCACATACTGAATATTCTGGTCAATCTTTTCGAGAGTTTACCCTCAGATCCCAACATTTGTGGGAAACCCGACCACGGGTTAGGGAGAGAGGGCCGACTCGGCCAAGAGAGGAGTGGCAAACTTGTGATTTGTGTTATTTTCGATTTACTGCTATTTAAGGATACAACTCATTAGTTTTTGGGAATCAAGCAATAATAATTAGAAAACCTCAATCCCGAGCCTCTCTTCTCTCTCTTGTTCTTCCCCAATTCCCCAATTCCCTAAATTCTTCTCTTCTCAATCCCTCAATTCCCAATTGGGATTTCTTGTTTCTAACATCTAGTATCAGAGCCTGGTTTCGATCCAGGAAGGGGCGCGGCAGGTGCTCCATCCGGAGCTTCAGGAGTTGCTCGGACACTACTCGGATTTGTTCGACACTCCCACTGCCTTACCTCCCCATCGACTGGTTGATCATCAGATTCAGCTCAAGGAGGGAGTAGAGGCGGTGAATGTGAGGCCGTACAGGTATGAGCATTCACAGAAGGAGGAAATAGAGAGACTGGTCTCCGAGATGCTGACCACGGGCCTGATCAGACCGAGCACTAGCCCGTTCTCGTCGCCAGTTTTGCTGGTGAGGAAGAAGGATGGGACGTGACGATTCTGCACTGATTATCGGGCACTTAACGAGGCCACAGTGAAGGATCGCTTTCCCATTCCGACAGTGGACGATATGCTCTGATACTCGACGAGCTTCATGGGTCCTGCTATTTCTCTAAGCTGGATCTGAGGGCGGGGTATCACCAGATCCGGATGCAGGAGGACGACGTCCATAAGACAGCATTTCGCACTCATAATGGGTACTATGAGTACCTAATGATGCCATTTGGGTTGTGTAATGCGCCCTCGACCTTCCAGGCAGCCATGAACGACATCTTTCGGCCTCTCCTACGTCGGTATGTTCTGGTTTTCTTCGATGATATCATGATTTACAGCCCGTCATGGGCAGATCACTTGAGTCATTTGCAGGCGGTGTTCGAGATATTGCGGAAGAATCAGTACTATATCAAGGCCTCCAAGTGCGAGTTCGGGGTACAGGAGGTGGAATATCTGGGTCATATGGTGACTCCACAGGGTGTGAAGGTGAACCAGTCCAAGATTCAGGCGATGGTGGACTGGCCGGTTCCCGCGACTGTGACTGAGTTGCGGGAATTTTTGGGGCTAACAGGTTATTATCGGAAGTTTGTGCAGGGATAAAACATCATCGCCCGACCACTGACGGATCTACTGAATAAAGGCGGGTTTGCCTGGTCACCAGCGGCGGAGGCCGCATTTCAGCAGCTCAAACAGGCAATGACGACCACTCCGACTCTAGCAATGCCGGACTTTTCCAAGCCATTTGTTATGAGGCGGATGCTTCGGGCAGGGGGATCGGGGAGGTGTTATCTCAGGACCCCCATCCCATTGCCTTTATGAGTAAGATGCTGGCGCCATCTAAGGAGGTTTGGTCGACGTACAAAAAGGAAATGCAGGCGATCATTACTGCGGTACAGACATGGAGGACGTACCTCCTGGGACAGAAATTTCACATCTACACCGACCACCAGAGCTTGAAGCACCTCCTAGAGCAGAGGGTGTCTACGCCAGATCAGCATAAGTGGGTGTCGAAGCTGCTGGGCTACGACTATGAGATTCATTACCGACCTGAGCCTACTAATGTGGTGGCGGATGAGTTATCGAGGAGACGGGGCAGCGAGGTTCTCGCCGTAGTGACAGGGCCAGTTCCACAGTTTTGGGATGAGTTGCGGGCGTCCATGGAGAGAGCCAGTATTTACAGGATTGTCGGGAAATCGCAGTGAGCGACACCCCGGGGCATTATCTGTTTCGACAGGGGTTGGTAACCTTCAAGGGTCGGATGGTCCTTCCTCCCGGTTCGAATTTGGTCACCTCAGTACTGTAGGAGTTCCATGACTCTCCATTGGGCGGTCATTCAGGCGCCGAGAGGACACTCCGCCGGATTAGAGGCCATTTTTACTGGCCCCGAATGGCACAGGCTGTGAAGGCCTATGTGGAGTCGTGTGATACGTGCCAGAGGGTGAAGCTGTCTCACCTGCGTATGCCGGTGCCGGAGCGGGTATGGAGGACATTAGCATGGATTTCATCGTGGGATTACCTCTCTCGAGTGGGAAGACGGTGTTGTTCGTGGTAGTGGATAGGCTCACTAAGTACGCCCATTTTATGCCATTGGCGCATCCGTACACCGAGAAGTCTGTGGCCGAGCAGTTCGTATTGGGAGTGGTGAGGCATCATGGATTTCCCAGGCCTATCGTCAGTGATCGTGACCCGGTTTTCTTGAGCAGGTTTTGGCAGGAGGTCTTTGCGATGGTACGGACGGTTTTACGCATGAGCTCGACCTATCATCCCCAGACCGATGGGCAGACGGAGATCATTAACAAGCATCTAGAGCAGTATTTGAGGTGCTTCGCCCACCAGCAGCCGAAGCAATGGCTGGCCATGCTTCCTTGGGCGGAATTGTGGTATAACACCACGTATCATCGGGCCATCAAAATGACCCCGTTCGAGGCTCTATACGGGAGGTCACCCCCGACGTTGGTGCAGTACAGGGGCGGATCGAGTTCGGTTGATGCAGTGGATAGGTGGTTGGGCGTGCGAGACGAGGCCTTGGAGCAGTTAAGAACAAATTTGGCTGCAGCAAACAACCGGATGAAGCAGGCTGAAGATGTAGGGCGGCAGGATGAGGAGTTTGAGGTGGGTGATTGGGTACTGTTAAGGCTGCATCCCTACCGGCAGTCCTCGGTCTTCCGTCGGGCGTACCAGAAGCTTACGGCTCGGTTCTTTGGGCTGTATGAGATCGTCCACAAGGTCAACCCTGTTGCTTATCGGCTGCAGCTGCCAGCAGGTTCACGCATACACCCGGTGTTCCACATTTCCTTGCTGAAAAGATACCGGGGCCCGGCGGACAGGGTGACTTCGACGGCTCCTCCGGTGACAGCAAATGGCGACTTGGAGCTGGTTCCTATCAAGGTGTTGGAGACCTGGTGGACGAAGAAGGGAGGGCGGTTGGTGGAAGAGAGCTTGGTGCAGTGAAGCACGTGGAGCCGGAAGATGCCACCTGGGAAGAGTAATAGATGCTTCGTCAGAGGTTTCCGGACTTCGACCTTGAGGACGATGTCGATTATGAAGGAGGAGGGGATGTGGGAAACCCGACCACGGGTTAGGGAGAGAGGGCCGACTCGGCCAAGAGGGGAGTGGCAAACTTGTGATTTGTGTTATTTTCGGTTTACTGCTACTTAAGGATACAACTCATTAGTTTTTGGGAATCAAGCAATAATAATCAGAAAACCTCAATTCCTAGCCTCTCTTCTCTCTCTTGTTCTTCCCCAATTCTCCAAATCCCTAAATTCTTCTCTTCTCAATCCCCAATTCCCAATTGAGATTTCTCGTTTCTAACAACATCATATCCAAACATTTCTTTGTGACTTATGTATGATTCATGAATGAGGTTACTAACATCATATTAATGTTATGAGATATTGACACCTTTTTTATATATATTTTTGTTAAATAGATTTTTCAGGGTGCAAATTAAAATGTTAAATATGCCTCGTTTCAACAACTCAAATTATTGAAAAGAATTCATCTTTAATATGTTATAATAGAATATTTAATCAAAAGATCTGGAGTTCAAGTAATAACAACCTTTAATATTGCTCGTTGATTTATTTCAAATTATTATGATAAACCTTATGTTACTCCACATCCTTTCTACGCTTAAAGTCGCAAATGAAATTCCCAAAGCCAAACACATAAACATATATACTCGGACGACCTTAACTATGTTAGACAAGGCCTCCTATTTGGAGAACCAATTAATTTGTAATATCATAACTGTAATTAAAATATACAAAACGTTTTCTACAAAAGAAAACGAAGGTACTTCCCTCGTAAGTTGTTGCAGAAATATATGACAGCTACGTGGTGAGAATTTCAGATAGAACAGAACAGACACAAGAGAGTTCATCAGCTTTTCTACATTTGATTTTTCTTCTATATATATATATATATATTATATAAATGTTTTGTTTTCTAAAACAGTCAATGTATTGACATTCTGCCGTCGCGACAACCTCGATTAAAACAAGAACCCTTGAAAATCAGTGGCAATTAATTAAGTTTTTTTGTCCGGATTAATTGAGGTATTACCATGAAATGTCAAAAGGAAAATAATAAGCTCATTAAATTCGGAATATATATCAAGAACATACTCGGAACTCACAACTCGCTACGATGGTACCAGTGCCATGCATGATTAATTTATTGCAGGATTTTGAGAGAAGCAATTAATTAATTGGTTAAGTAGGGAGAAGAGATCATACCAAAACCTTTTCAACTCCCTCCATCGTTATTCACTAAAAATTCTTTTTACATAGCTCACCAAGAACAACGTTAAATAAACATCAGACAATTGGTTAAATAGGGAGAATAGATCATACCAAAACCTTTTCAACTCACTCCATCGTTATTCACTAAGAATTTCTTTTTACATAGCTCACCAAGAACAACGTTAAATAAACATCAGAAAATTAATTTACTATATGAAATATTAGTGTAAGCGTAGTTTGGTTGGAACGTGTGTTATCCGTGGTTGTGATGTGATTTCGAAGCATGCATATGTACTGCTCCACAATTCTCAAATTAACTAGGCGAGAAGATGATTGGGAAGAAAGGGTTTTGTCCTATATTGGCGATGCCGCATCTTGTTGCGAATGGAGATGACCTATAAGCATGTATTATGTGGTCCGTTATGATGTTTTGTTAGTATTTTTAATTTAAAATTAATTTTTTGTTAGCAGTTTTGTTAGTAATATTGACTTGACAATATGATATTGACTAAAAAGAAATGTATGGCGATCAACATTCAATTTTTTTTTAAAATGTTGGCTAATAAATGATATTTACCTAAACCTAAGTAGATCCATTGATTATGGGTATGATATGGGTGACGTATATATGGATTTGGAAGTTTGTAAATGAGTTTGGGTATGGATATTTACTTCCATAATCTAAATGTGTATGAGTTGGGTATGGATACTCATTTTTTTGAGGGTGCGTTAATTACACATTCAAAAATTAGACTTATTTGTAGAACTTCAAAAGTTTAGGTACCAAATGTAATACACAAAAAATTTAGGTACTAAAATGAATGTCCATCAATATTTTGATGACTTGTATGCCAAAAAAATAAATTTAGATAATAAATATAAATATATATTAAATTTATGTACCGAACTGTAATTTGCATAGTTGAGACTTAATTTCTTTTATGGTGATGTATTTAACATGAGAATTATTTACTTTTTTATAGAAAAATGAAATCTATTTATTTGATCAGTGTAAATACCTAGCCAAACATTCCATGTATAATTGTTGAACATTCTAGCCCGGGTGAAAAATAAAAACTCCAGAGAGAAGCAAAAGGAATACAAACTTGAACTCCCTTAAAATTTCATGCCTTTCAAATCTCATAGTGGAAAATGACGACTTCCTAATAAGTAATAACCATATATATTTATTTTTAATTGGACTCGACATTGAGGTGAAAAGTTAGTGGTTCATGGTTCAATTATTAATTTTATAGACTGTTGGTGAGTCGTGTATGGCCGCGTTCATACTTGTGATTAGAATACATAAAATAGTATACTAATTGGGGTTAGAAGAAAATTGCAAAGAAAGAAATAAATAAAGGGTTATGGAAGGCGAGTGAAAAATAAAACGAAAATGAAAGAGATGATGGAAAGATTTTGACCAATTCTTTTAGTTGGCCGTCAATACAACAGTCAACCCTTTTTACCATAGCAATTTATTGACACTTGTTTATGTAGATGTCGCATATTTTGTGACACGTAGTTAGTAGAAGTTTGTTTAGTACCCCGTAAATGTACTAAATGAGTTTATAAATTTATACTTTTATGTTATGGTGGATTGGATTCATGGATTGGTTCAAAGGATTTATGGATTAATTTTTGGATTCAAGTGAAATCTTAACATTGGACCAATACGTAAATTTAAAAAATTGTAGGTGCTAACCAAACTTCTTCTTGAAAACATAATTGTTCAATAATTTTACACTAAAATTAAATTTGGGGTATCAAAATGTACATTATAGTGACTGATTTGTAATTTGTTAGACTTTGGGGTATCAAAATGTAAAATGTACATTATAGTGACTAAACAGTAACCTCACTTTTTCTTTAAAAAATTATAAGTACTAACCAAACTTCTTCTTCAAAACATAATTGTTCAATAATTCTACGTTAAAATTAAATTTTGGATAGCAAAATGTACATTACAGTGACTAATTTGTAATGAATTAGGCAACAATAACCACACTTCTTCTTTATATATTAATATGCAGAGTCATTATTATTACAAGCGTAAATGTAGATATAGGTTTTATCTCCGAAAATATTCGCAGTAGGATATGGGAATGATTGTTGTTATTATGTACAGCAAAAGAAATTGTCGTTATTATGTTATCATTAGATAATACTATTACCTTGGTACTAGTTGGAAAATAATTGACACGATGCTACCAATGATAGAAAGGCAAGAAGAGTAAGATTGTAATTTTGTTGTGTTTGAGTTGGAGGGGAATAGAGGCCGGAACTGCTATGCCGGAATTGCAAACATTATAACTAATCAGTGAATTATCTTAATTCTTAATACGATGATATCGTTTTGATATGAATTATATGTTCAAATATGAAACGAGTGCATAATATATATCTAAAACGTTGAGTACGTAACAAAAATAAAAACAAAAACAAGAACATACATTTATATCATATATCATATATTTCTCTAGGAACATCGCTATATAATAAAGTATTATATCTGTCTCATCATTAATAGTACTTAATTAGCGAGTTATATAGTTAATTAAGCCTACCGATAGTTGGAGCAATGAAGCACAACATTGAACAAAAAAAGAGAGCTTCACTTTGATAACATAGAAGGCTAATGGGGTAGGATACTATTTCTACCCTTAAAAGGGTTGGTTTTTTGACATCCCTTCTCAATTGATCAATTTTTTTATTAATTATTGACAAGTATTAATGAAGGTAGACACAATAAATGTTCTGTTATTAAATACAAATTAAGCATTAAATACATCACATTAATTACTTGTTTTTTTAAAAAAATTTAAACATATACAAAATACAATTCCCTCTCTCATCTTTGATCTTTCTCACTCCTATCTCTGACTCTTCCTTTCCCAGCAGCCTCCGACCACCAAGTTTCCTCCGACCACCACACTTCGCCGGTAAAATCCCCGAGGCTAATTGGTTCAGGGTGTTTTTTTTAATGAATGAGTGTATTTATTGTTTAATACCATCAAATTTCTTTGGAGTTGTCAAGAGCCCTATGGAATTGGTATGCGAGTTTCTTTTTATTATTTCTCTAAATTTATGTACTATAGCACATCGGATATATAAGAGAAATGATCCTTGTAAATGAGCGTATGCTTATATATATCCCACTAGTACGAAGTTGTTTGTGATTCAAGAGCAAATCTGTGCTGATTTGACTCAAAGCGAACAATATCATACTAACGGGGACTGTCCGTTCTCAATTAGTCGTACCAGAGCCTGATTTGGAGTTTGAATTCAGAGCAAAGAACTTCAGTTCGATAAACTCTCACTCGATTATCTCGGGATTTGAGATCCATAATAGATCAATTTTTTGAAATACATTCGGTTCGACCAAGTTCTCCTTATTGTTTGGTCACCTCGCTCGAGGGACTAATGTGCTTAACTATTTTAATTTCTTTATTCATGACGTATGCAATGACAGCACAATTTATTCTAGCTTATTAGTTTTGTGCTTACAAGTTACAACTCATAATTATTAATTAATTACTAAATAATCTATGTTGTTTTGCCCGCAAGATCCACGAGAAGAAACCAACACGAATAGGAATCTACGAAACCAAAGGCCGTATTTGTCGCATTAAGTTTTACTTTACAGAGTTCACGTCCAAGTGATAATTAGATTAACTCATGATCTTAAATCAAATAATTTATCTTTCTCATAGCCTTGGTTTCTCAGTTCATTTGCACTATGGGATTCTGTCTGTGCAAAGTTATACAAGAAGACATATAGAGCTGGAAAGTACTGACCACATTAATTTAAATTTATATATACCCTTAATTAATTAGCTATGGAATTAATTGTATCGGTTTATCAGTATTTTTATTTCACAATTATCTGAAATGCAACATTAAGATTTGGAACAAGGAGGTATTCGGGGATATTGAGATTAAAATTGAGTCTCTTCTCTCTTGCATAAAACGCCTTGATGATTTGGAAGAGTCAAGAAGCTTAAGTGAGGACGATTTCGTGGCTAGAGAATGATGGAAATCAGAGTTGAAGAATGTCTTGATGCTTCAAGAGACATCCTGGAACCAAAAATCTAGGGAAACCTGGCACCAGAAAGGCGAAAGGAATACCAGGTACTTCCATAAGATCGTTAACTACCGAAGGAAGTTGAACTCTATTAGCCGGATCCAAATCAATGGACTTGTGGTTGAAGGTAAGGAAGCTTTAGGTAGAGGTCTTGCTGATTTTTACAGAGATCTCTTCCAAGAATCTATCACGAACAGACCCTTCCCTAGCGAGTACCTAAATATCAGGCTGGATCCGTCAGATTGTGCTGATCTGACCCGGGATTTCAGTGAGAGGGAGATTTTGAATGCACTTAAATCTAGTGACGGGTTCAAGGCTCCAGGGCCAGATGGTTTCACCTATGCTTTCTACAAGAAATGCTGGCAGCTATGCAAACAGGAAGTAATTAGGGCTTTTGAAGAATTCCACGACGTGGGTTATTTGCCGGATTGCATCACTCATGTGTTCATCTGTCTATCCCCAAAGGTCGACGTTGTTGAAAGCACGAAGGATCTCCGACCAATCTGCCTGATGAACAACTTTAACAAATTGGTGAGTAAGGTGTTGATGAGACGTCTGAGCACTGTCCTGCCTAAACTGGTCTCTCCCAACCAGCATGCCTCGGTTCGCGGAAGACACATTGCTGAGGCGACTCTTATCGCGAATGAGTTGGTGGACAGCAGAAGGAAGAGCAGAAAGGCAGGCTTAATGTTCAAATTAGATATCGAGAAAGCTTTTGATAATGTCAGCTGGGAATGTCTCTTCAAAGTAATGGATAAATTGGGTTTCCCGGGTAAATGGCAACAATGGATCAAAGGGGATTTGTGTTCCCCAATGACATCTATTCTGGTCAACGGTGAAGCGCATGGTTTCTTCAGAGCAAGTAAGGGGGTTCGCCAAGGAGATCCTCTATCTCCCGGGCTATTTGTCCTGATTATGGACATCCTCTCATTTATGTTGAATAAGTTAAGGAATGTGGATGGGTTGCTGGGATTCGCTATTGATGAGAGTAGGGGTGTCGGTGAGGTCACCCACCTCCTGTTTGCCGATGATTCCCTCATCTTCTGCGAAGCTTCTGCTGATCAAGTTCTAAACATCCTCGCCACGCTTGTGTGCTTTCAGGCGGTAACTGGTCTCAAAATCAACCTTGATAAGTCCATTATGTTCACAATCGGAGATGTTCATGAACCGGGTTTCTTCGCTTCTATCTTCGGATGTAATTGGAGTAGTGAGCCAGCTAAGTATCTCGGTCTTCCGTTGGGGGATCGTCCGAATGTGATCTCCATTTGGAATCCGGTTATGATTAAATATCAAGATCGGCTTCAGGGATGGAAAAGCAAGCTTTTGTCCTTCGGAGCTCGTCTAACCCTAAATTGCTCTACTCTTAACAGCCTGTCGGTGTACCATTTTTCGTTATTGAAGGCGCCCAAGACTGTTTTGAACAATCTGGAAAAAATACAGCGAAGGTTTTTGTGGAGTGGGGCTAGTGAGGAGAACAAAAGACACTTGGTCAGATGGGATCTTTGCAAAGCTCCAAAGAAGAAGGGTGGGCTGGGCGCGGTTGATTTAGAGTGTTTCAACAATGCCCTCCTTTGCAAGTGGCTCTGGAAGTTTGCTACAGAAAGAAACAGTTGGTGGAGACAGCTCATAAACTGGAAATATAACAACACAGCTTCGGAGTGGAAAACCAGGAGGCTTGATGAAGGTTCAACAGCTCGGTCTGGGCTAACATATGCAAGGTACATGACCTTTTTTGGAAAGGAGCGAGTGTGGATCCTGGCCCGGGTACATCGATCTCACTTTGGCATGACAACTGGATCCCCGGGAAGTCGCTTGCGGAGTCTTTTCCGCGTGCTGCTGCTGCTGCTACCTCCCCAAATGCTAGCATCTGTGACTCTGTGTCCATCTCAGGTGAGTTGAGTGTGTGTGATGTTCCTTTCTCTTTAAGTCTTCGGGGTGGGCCGGAAATTGAGAGACTTACTTGCTTTGGTGAGATTAATGATAACTCTTTCAGAATTTGTACTAGTCCTTGCCGGATGATATGGAATCCGGATACAGAGTTGTTGTTCTCGGTTAGTTCTTGTTACAGGTGGCAGGTGGCAGAACGATTTCCAGGGGTGGAGAACTTTCAGTATGCTTCGATCTGGAAGAGCATTATCCCCACGAAGATTTGTGGGTTCATCTGGCTAGTCTGGCATAAAAGAATCCTCACTATGGACAACCTGAAGAGACAAGGATTGGAGCTGGCCAACAGGTGTGTGCTATGCTACAAAGAAGAAGAGTCGATTAATCATCTCTTGGTGGGCTGCGGTTACACCAGACGAGTCTAGGGTGAGGTTTTCAGCTCCATCTCCCCTCCCGACCTTGCCTCTGGAGATATTTCAGCGATCATCAGCAACAACCTGACTAATAATCTGGATGGTCTTGAGTCTTGGTTCCGTTCCTGTGCTGTCCACGCAATCTGTTGGGAAGTCTGGAAAGAAAGAAACAGAAGAATCTTCCATGAGCTAAGTTGCACCCCCCTCGTGATTGCTAGGAAGACGGTGGGTGGAATAATTGAATGGATTTTGGCTCACAAGAAAATTGACAAAGATCAGGGAATTGGTTTCCTGCAGAGCTGGTCGCATAGAGGAGCTAGCACTCATTGAGTTCCTCCTGAGATTGACACCTAATTTTCCCTTGTCTCTGCTGTTTTGGCTTTCTTTTTGTTTGGTTTCTCTAGTTTTGCTCTCGTTCTCCCTTTCTTTCGCGGAGACGGTTTCCTGTACATTTGAACTCCTTTTTCCCTCTTCTCACGCCTTGTGGGATTTGGTTTGTTTATTTAATAAAGTTCATCATCATTATAAAAAAAAAAATTGAGATACACAAGTGCTTAATCCCAGTTTTGAATTTGCCGATTTAACTTGCAGCAGTGAGGAGGACAAAAGTGGCCTAGCAGATGGTTTTTCGATTTAACTAAGAGATAATGAAAAAATACAGTTTTTCTTCAAGTAGAAATAGAACATTATTACTTTCCATTTGTCACCTTTCTTAAATATCCATGTACATGGAACCCCCTTAGATTTAGAAAAAGTACAAAATATTAGCAGTATTAGTTAGTTAATGATGATATTTAAATCCAAAATTTTAATGTCAATCGTCATATTTTCTACCGTTAAATAAAAATAAAAATAAATCAATTTCATCTACTAATTTATACACGAAAATTAGTTACTATCAATGTATTTGCTTGTGAAAGTAGATTTGATTTGCTACTATCATTTGTCAATGCACAAGTCGATAACATTTTATGCTATGAAACGATTGATCAGCCTTCGCATCTAGTGAACTAAAATTATGAATGGTTATTCGATGGGATATATTAAGTGTGAAATCTTGATAGTTTGGTCGATTCAAATAGTTATAGAATAATTTCACAATATAAAATAGGCTAATACCAATAAAAGGCCCATAGTTTAGCGTTTAGGTCACTTGTACCCCTATGTTTGTACCGCGTCACTTATGTCCCCAAGTTTAGTCTCCGTTAACTTTGACCATTAGTAGTCAATAGTCAAAGTTTTGACTGACGATGTGGCATATGATGTGGACTTTTTGCCACATCATTTAATATAAAATAAATAAAAATTAATACATAGAAATAAAATTGCATACTTTCAAAAAGTTAACAAATAAAAATCAAATGAAAATACATTGCGAGAGGGACGATACAGCTCTCCTCTTTCCTCCTCCGAGTGAGGGGAGCGCCGGGAAACTCCAGCTCCTCCACGTTTCTTCTTCCCAAATCTTTGATCCATATCTCATTCTCCATCCCGCCGTAAAATCACCAAGCTTGAATCTGAAATTTCAGAAGCAAAGAAAACCCCAAATCTGACCCAACGATTCTTCTCTCTCGCGTCCCGTTAAGGCGCTAAGAAGATTCATTCACAAAGCTTTTCAGCCGACAAATATGAAATCATCCAGCTCCGCATCCCTAGCCACCATCGAGTACGGGAAGAAAAAGGCGACGAAGCAAAGGTCTCTTTTTATGTTGGGGAAGGAAGACCACAACCTGGACTCTATTTGTCTCTTCCCTCTTTCCCATTAAACCCAGAAAAGAAACCTAATTGCTAGACCACTGCCGACGTAGCTTCAATATCTTCCCCTCCCTTATAAACAAATACCCATGTCTATATTCATCCTTCTGTTCTCCCTGCAGGATCTCCATTCATCATCTCTTTCACTGTCTATTGAATCAGACCCACGAGCGACGATGTCCACGCTGCTCTCCGTCTTTCCTCCGGCGACTGGCGATGAAGACATCACAACAATTGACGGCGGCAAAGGCAATTTGAAGGAGGAAGATGGGGATTTTTGGGTCGGGGGAAGGAAGATGGTGTTTTTTTTTTCATGTTTAAGTGTCTTAATTGAAAAATAAAATTAATTATTTTTAGGAATATATGTGATGATGGGTGAAAATATTTAAATTCTTTCATTTATTAATTACAATTAATTTTTTTTTCCTGATGAGTTGGTGACATGGCAGACAAGTTGGCACAAAGTCAACAAAATGTTGACCACCGTTAGGTTGACCGTTAAGTCTAACAGTCAACGAAACGAAGGAGGACAAAAATGACATGAAGGCACTAAACTTGGGGACATAAGTGACGCGGTACAAACATAGGGGTACAAGTGACCTAAACCCTAAACTATGGGCCCTTTTCTGGTATTATATTAGACCCCATGTGTAATTTTTTTTATGGCACTCCATTAAATAAAATCTTGGCTACGCTATTGTCCATGTACTTATTTCATTTCGTTACATTAAGTCTTTAATTAGGAGCTTCCCTCAAAAAAAAAAAAAAAGTCTTTAATTAGGAGCTAATTAGTAGTAATCCCTTACACGTGTGTATATATTTAATAATAATTCTACCTCCGTTTCATCCTAGGAGAGTGCACTTTCTTGTTCCATGGCAAAACAACAAGAGGTATGCATAGACCTATAGATATATACTTAAGTACTGACCAAGCTACGTACAAACTAGAAAGAGTTAATTAATTAACCAAGCTAATTAGTCATAATTACGAATAACAACAAGAATTAGTACATAATAAAAAAAATATAGTAACCATTGAGATTACGTTGAAGCCAAAGAAGAGAAGTGTGCTGAGTGCTGACACCTGAGGATTGTAGCTGTGATGGGAGAGATGATCATTACATTATCAACAATGTAAGTTAGACTAAAGCAAGTAAATTCCAAACACTTTTGCCCACAACATTTTTGGTCCCTCCACCTTCCCCATCTCCCTCCTCCCTATTTAACCCTTTTTTTCCTATTCATCATATCTCACCCCCCAATACCATCTCTCACAAGACTACCCTAGATCTCTTCACTCATGCCATGCCATGGCAGCTGAGCTTGGATTCCTAGCCCTCACCCAACTCCAAAAGGTGGCTCACTCGTCCCAAAAGGTCGAAATTCTAGACCACCACGAGAATCAAAAGAAAATTCGAGACCAGTCCCACCATCACCAGCGGTATCAGCATCAGCAACAACTGATGCTGATGAGTGATGGTGGGACGAACTCATCTACAGGAGCAGCAGCAGCAATAGCAGGAGTACCGCCGCGAACCACGTGGATGTGGAACCCTAGGCCAGGCAAGGAGGATCATCAGGAAGAGGACGAGGAGGATGACGACGACGAGGAGGAGTCGTGGGAGGTGAAGGCTTTCGAGGAGGATGCCGGGAACGTCAACGGCAGCACATGGCCGCCACGGTCCTACACTTGCACCTTCTGCCGCCGGGAGTTCCGGTCGGCTCAGGCTCTCGGCGGCCACATGAATGTCCACCGCCGTGATCGGGCCAAACTCCACCACCACCAAGCCCTACCTCTTCACCTTCCACCACCGCCACCACCACCTCAAAACCCTACAAACGCCTCCTCCTCCTCCACATACATCATCCCATCACCGGAATTCTCCGCCGCCGCCGGCGGTTTGTGCTTGCTCTACCAATTCCCAAGCCCTAATAACCTCCACCACCCCATCACCACCGCCACCTTCTCCACCGTGACCAATGCATGCACCACCACCGATGCACCCTCCACTCTCCTCTCCATGGCGCCGTACGCTCAGGAGCACCGCTATAGCCGCCGCGGACCGATGGTGGCGGTAGGACAGTCTCGCAATCCTTACCCGCCGCCGGTCAGGAGAAATTCATCATCTTCTTCTCCTCCACAATATTATAATTTCGGGGCCGGCGGGGGAGGCCAGCTGGCGACGGCGGAGGGGAATGATAAGGAGATGGGAAGTAGTAGTAATGAGGAGGGCGAGGAGTTGGATCTGGAGCTGAGGCTTGGCCAGAGATCCACGTCATCATCATCATCATCGTGAGAAAAAAAAAAGGATAAGAAATCTGATTTTATTAATTACCTTTTCTTATATTATTATTGGTTTCTGAAACATTTATGTTAATGTTTTTATCGTTTGGAGAGGACATTAAAGTGAGAGTGAAAATGTGAGAAGATGAATTTTTTTTCTTTTTGTGTGTGTAAAAAGACAGTTATTTATAATAAATTTCATCATTTTTTTTAGGACGTTCATGCTTGGTTATGTGCATACATTTGATAAATTTTGGCGAGCAAGTAAATCTAAGCAAGTAATACTTTATATTGATATCATCTGGCGAAGTTGTCCGACTCTTTTTCATCTAACATACAATTTTGTACATGACTACATAAAAAGATGAATTCATTTTCTCAACCACTTTGTTTGCTCACTCCTTTGTACAACTTTGAGTTTCATGTCATATACACAACGTACATTTCCGGCCACACCATACTTGACTCTCAATTTCTTGTCATTCTATGTTTACGAAGTTAGTCCTTTTCTTGTATACATCTCTTTGGCTTTTCCGAAGAATACAATCATATTCTCATTGTAGAAAACGCACATATCGAGCTGGCAAAGCTGTGGAAAGAAGAAGCCAACATGTAAAACAGGAATTCATAAAAGAGGGAAGGAACTGCATATTGGCTATTGGCTGTTCATTATTTTTTCCTGAGTTGAAGATCATAAATGAGAGAACCCATAATGGGGTTTTGAAAATTGCAGAGAAAGGGATAAGTTTGCATTGCACAGTCGTTTTCTTACTGCCAATTTCGCCAACGTTGGGTCTCTCTCTCCCTCTGAATGCAAATCTCTGTCTAGTCGATATTGCATACATACCATGGTGTATTGATTTCCGTGGGTGATAGTTTCTATCGGTCCCCCATTCATATTCATATATAGACGACGATAGACAGATATGAAAATATGTCACAGAAGAAAATAGCCTACTACCCTATCTCTGATCTGGTTGGCTCTCTGTTCGTCTGAAATCGAGGTGTAGTGTACTTAATGTGGAGATGTTTGGTGTATCAGTTTGAAGGGACATGTACATGAGAGTCGCGTAGTTTGAGTTATTGAACTTCGATGAATTGACCGCCACATCAGCAAAAGTGAACGGAGACTAATGGTCAGTGACCAAACTTGAACTGTGAACCTAATCTAAATGACTACGGATGGAATAAAGTAATTCTAGTGGCTAACGCGAACTTTACTAGTAATTCAAGTGACCAAACTTGCAATTTAGCTCTTTGAAAATAATGATGAAAGTATTAGTAAAGAAAATTTCCGTTCAATTCCTCAATTTCTGCACAAGAACTGAGTTTATGGGGGAAATGAAGCCGAATGAGCATGCATGCTAGATCGTTGCAAGAGGGGAAGTATTAATCATACCGAACATGCCAGAGATTAAAACAAACATACTTTCCAATGTCAAAACAACGTCAAAGTTAGTGGAAAGAAGGAAAATATATCAAGCAGAGTTCTCATCTCCAACACAACTCTAAAGTGTCACTCATCTCTCTCCAGTAAATAGAGACCAAACCCTGATCTCTTTGACAGTGGGGGATAAAGATAACGATTACCTTTTGGAATTGGGTTTAGGTAGACTTAATTTTTAATTAATTTGTGAAGTTATGTATTTTACTTTATGTGCCTTCTGTGCAATGATTTATCATGTTGAGTTCGTTAGTATTTGACTCATTGCTGCTATCTTGTGTAGTTTCAGTATTTTATTGGTATGGTTGCATATTTTTATCAGTATAATATATAAATAAAAATATAACCAGTATAAAACGGTTGAACTATAATCACATCACAAAATATCATGTCATCAAATGTGTCACTTCTATTTTGTAATCTTTTTGAGTTTTGGCACTCACATGTTCACCAAAGCAATGAGCTTGTTAGGAAGGCCATAAATGCTTTGAAATTGATTCCCTCTCCATTACTGAGCACGTGGTCACCAATTGAGGGTGTGCAATGGTCGGAATCAGATCAAAATTCATGAAAACTGCGCTATAGAATGAAAAACATTTTAGGATCAAGTACTTGACCAGCATTGCCTTTCGTCCTGTCCAAATATCAGTACGGTTCATTTTTGTTCGATATTTATAAAATCCATAAAAATAAAGATTAGACCACATTACATTCCGTTTGGTATGATCCAATTCAAACATCAATTCAAACCATTACAGTTTGATACAGACCAATCCGTTGCATAACCCTAGTCTCCATTCACCAAAGATGGTTCCTCCGCCAAACAAGGACTTGTCCAAAATGCTACAGTGCGCTCACCTCGGAAGTCCCATGCTAACCGATCGACTATTATGTTAAAGCTGACTCGGGCTGGGGGATGCAATACTGGGCCGCCGAATCCAGTAACCAGACCGAGCCAAGTCCACCACTACGAGGCCAAAATAAAGCCCAGCTTGGGAGTGCTAATTTCTTGTTTTTTTTTTTTTAAGATAGAGGACGTGTTAATTTCAAACCAATACAACAGTATGAATTTTACCTTGTAATGTAAGACTGAGATAGTGAACAACACGGTGTAGCTGTAACATGGTGGTTTCATAGCCTCGTATTTTAGTCATGATGTTAAAGTTCTATTCATGTGCATGTAAATCGAGCTTAGTTTATGACCAACCATTTGCTCTCTTGTGCCATAATTTGTGGCGAAAGTACTCACTTTTCTTGACGATAAGTGGACGTCTTAATGCTACACTAAAATAAGAAGGTAGTGTATGTATCCAACTGAATTTCTTTTTGTTGCATATAGAAGTTGTGTACGAGTTTTATGTAAAGAAGTTTCAAAGTACATGTATAAAGAAGTTTCCTTCCCATCAAAACAACCAACCAAACTACCCAGAAATTTACAAAAATCTGACAAATAGACCCGTAGCAAGTAAACAATGCGGAAGATCGAAAACGACAATTTATTTCAATTTCCTCGGTACGTTGACGCCATTGAGTTAAGGGCTAGTTTCGATGGATCAATCCAGAAATGAGTCAATTTGATCAATTGTCTCGTTTTATAAACGAGACAATTAAAACGAGTCAATTCGAATTACCTGCCCCCACCTCAGGTAATTGAAATTGACTCAAAACGGATCAATTCAAAATACCTCAGGCAGATTGATCCATCCAAAAATTTTGCTGACAAACGAGACAATTTGGTACAATTATCTCAAAACGAGACAATTGTGTCCAATTGATCCATTACAATTCCTCGTCCAAACCACTCTTAAATTTGCATTGACCAATTTTGTTTGTTATTCGTATCGAAGGAAACAAAATGTTGGTCCAAAAGTTGTTTTCAACTTTTCATCACCTTCTGTTTCTCCCTTTCTTTGACTACCATTCATCAAATATTCATTAACTAATTTAGAAATTTTGGTATTATTGTTTTAATTATATATAGGCCAAACCAAAGATATATACAAACAAAGTGCCGGAAAACTCACAACACTAGTTAATCAACGATAATCACATCAAACAATTAAATTTTATTATTACTGAAGTCAAGTGTCTTCGGAAATGTGATTAAGTGCTAACCTGGTGCAGTGGCCTAATTACGTTCAACCTTAATTATCTTGTGAAATTTTGACATAAGTTAATGTTATAAAATAGTAATAGTAAACTTTGAATTGACTGGTGTTTTCCGGCGAGAAAACTTGCATTGAATGAGATTTGATTGCACCTTGACTTCTTGAACAACGATCACTAAACACGGTTCACACCTCTTCAAACACAGTTTGAATGAGGGCAGGGCCGGCCCATTATATTCGGGGGCCCTGTTCAAAAATAAAAAATGTGGCCCCAATTTTTTCCCACAAATTTATTATAAATAAATTTTTTAAAATAATTATAAAAAATACATAAGTTCAGAAAATTATTACAATAGGGATAATATTATCGATCATTGTTTGAAAAGTAACAACCGTCTAGTATTATTTGATATAAAATCCTCTATTAGTTCTTCCATCTTTGCATCCTCCAAGAAGTTATTCTCAATTGCCAACATAGCTAACCCGTTAAGCCTCTCTTGTGTCATTGTAGAGCGCAAATAAGACTTCAATAACTTCAACTTCGAAAAGCTTCTTTCTGCTGTAGCAACAGTCACAGGAATAGTTAATAAGATTCTATATACAATGCTTGCATTAGGAAAACAATCGACACGTTTCAAAAAGTTTAAAATTTCAAAAGGAAGAATACATTCCTTAGGTAAAAAGTCTGGTAATAACTTAAGTTCAGAATATAAATCATTGCCATCAATATCAGATTGGTCATTATTCTTAAGAATGGTTTGAATATGCATGCAAGAAGACTTCAATTTTGAATCATCCAAGGAAAATAATTTCTTAGAACTAAATAAGAAACCAAAATTAGATTGAAAACTACTATATTGCTCAAATCTTTTAGTAAGTGAAGAAATTGCTTGATCCACTATGCATAGGAAATAATTAACTCTAAATGATTCGTCCCTAGATAAAGATGCATTACTTGAAGAATTTTCAGGAACCTCGTCAAAATGCCTCTTTCTTTTGATCTCGCGCTTTTGAGGAAAATTTGGAACAACATCCATTGTCGTGCAAACTTCCTTCGCTAGCTCTAAGGCTTTTTGAAAACCATCTTCTCTATATCTTTTGAAAAATGAAATCAATCCATCTATTTTTAAAATAGCATCATCAATAAGTATATCTTTGGATTGTAATTGTTTACTAACTAAATTTGTTGAAAACAATATTTCATACCAAATAACTAATGAAAGAATAAATTCAAAATCACCAAGTTCATTTCGTGCTAAAGATTCAGCTTCACTGCTAATTTTTGAATCGCGATCAACATCGGCTACTTGAAGTAAGGCTTCTCTCACTTCTGGCATTTGAAACCTAATTGCTTTTACACTTTCAACACGACTCTCCCAACGAGTAGATGATAATGGTTTCAAAGTCAAATTAACATTATGCTTTAAAATAAGCCATCTTTTATTGGAATTTGAAAATATCGTATAAATACGTTGAATAATTCCAAAAAAGTCTCTAGCTTTATGACAAGAATTGGCCATATCACATAATGTCAAATTAAGGCTATGAGAAGCACATGATGTATGAAAAGCTCTAGGATTTACATCTAATAACCTTCTTTGAACACCACTATGTTCTCCTTTCATATTTGATCCATTGTCATAGGATTGACCTCTAATGTTATCAATGTCAAGATCAAGAGAATTCAACTCATTTTTAAGAACATCAAATAATCCTAAACCTGTAGTATCATCCACTTCCAAAAACCCCAAAAAAGACTTCTCAATTGAAATAGAATTTGAAGAGAAATCCACATACCTTAGTATCATTGACATTTGTTCTTGATGACTTATATCGGGAGTACAATCAAGAATAACAAAAAAAAATACTTTGCTTGCTTTATCTTTCCAATAATTTTAGATTTAATTTCATTAGCAAGCAAAAGTATAATTTCATTTTGAATTCTATGACCAAGATAATGATGATGAATCTCATCATTTGTAATGCGACGAACATGCTCTTGAATAACAGGATCAAACTCATCCAACATCTCAACCAAACCTAAAAAATTATCATTGCTATTTTGGTATAATTTTTCATTACTACCACGAAATGCAATATTACGTTTAGCAAGAAACTTAACCATTAAAATAATTCTCAATAAGACATTTCTCCAATGACACTTTTCTTTCTCAAATTCTTTTTGAGCTACTTTGTCTATTGTTTGGTTCTTTTGAAGTCCCAAACGCAAATCATACCAAGTAGTCATATTTTTAATATGTTCTAGACTAGTTTCATGCTCTTTCATCCTACCTATAATATGTGACCAATCATTAAAACCTTCATTTTCCAATTGACCCCTTACACCTTTTTTTTAAAAAAGTTTGCAACGAAAACAAAATATTCTATCAAGCTCTTTCGAATAAACAAGCCAATCCCTATCACGCTTTTCACCATTCGGCATAACTTTAGTAAACCAACTTGCACAAAATCTTTTTGAAAACTTATCTTTAGGACCCTTTTCAATAGATAAATCTCTTTTGGGACCCTTCTCAACCAAAATATCAATCATTTTAGAATGAAGAGAATCCCATGTTCTAGGATCAAAAATATCAAAATTTTCAAAATCTTCATCAAAACTAGTTTGATCTACCACATCAAAATTAGGAGTACAATCAACACTTGCATCAGAATTTTCAACAACAATAGGAGGAACATTAGCATTAGCATCCAAAACATCATTAGCATCAACAACATGATCAATATGAGCATTATCACTTAAAATATCATTAACATCAACAACAATAGGAGCAATATTACCATCACAATCGTTTTCTTTCACCAAAAATTTATGAAGAGCTCCTTTTTTAGATTGAGTCAACAAATCAATCCTCTGTTTTTTTTACGCTTAGAACAACCTGATTCAAATTTTCTAGATGACATAATCCCAATAGGCAATCAAGACAAATCCCTGCAAAAAAAAAAAAAAAACAAAATGGTTAGAATGCTTAATGCTACACTCGGCCCACAACAAGAAAGAATAAAAATAGGTTAATAATGGCCCATTTGTTCTTTTCCATTCCCTTCGGCCATAGCAAAGCAAAAGGAGAAGCAGAGCAATAGGAGAACATAGTCTCCTCTCCTATCTCCAATAGTCCAATTCCAATTTCCAAACTCAATTAACCATTCTCATCGACCATTCTCCGAGACAGCTAGGGACAGGAAATTCTTACCGATTTCCAAACCACGGAGAGACAGAACCACGTCGGAATTGGGATTCTCGGAACCAGGGGAAGAAGGCGAGCGGGAGCGCCGGAGTGGAACCACCGAACCAGCCGAAATAATTAATTGGTTTTGGCTAATCGGTTGCTTCTGTGCTTCAGGATTTAGCAAGGAGGGGATTGATTTTATCAATCGAGGAATGAAAATAGAAGGCTGGATGTGGATGCTTCACCTTCTTGGCTGAGTATTTAAGGGTGATTGAGATAGACAGATTGAGTTGGAGAACAGAGAGTAGAGACATTGAGAAGAGAAACGTTGGTGGATTAGAGACGTTGGTGGATTTTTGGGAAGATGAGAATTTTGGAGAACCATTAATGATTGATAATTTTGGGAAGGGAGTTTACGAGAATTGAGGAAGAGAAGCGAATAAGAAGGCTGGCTGCCCGCCGCTGCAGTGTGCACGCTGACGGCTGAACTCTTCCGTCTCTTCGGCTGCCGATTGTAGGTTTTTTTTATATATATGTATATTGTATGGGCCAACTTTGTGAGGCCCCAAGAATTGTGAGGCCCTGTGCTGTGGGTCAGACCAGCACAGGGCCTGGGCCGGGCCTGAATGAGGGTTTTCAATGTGTACACGACTCACGAGATCAAATCTACATTAAATTAGTCCTACTCCTATGGAGGTTCAGCGAGAGCTCCAAACTACGACTATGACTACATTTGCAGAGAAAGGATAAAACTTGACGGAGGCATCAATTGTTTGGTTGTGGACCCCTTGTCTCTGTTGACCCCTCCTCCTATTTATAGCCATGAGGAGGTAACCGCCGTAGAAAACCGCTTCTTGGATAACTGCTATAAAGAACCGCTCCCTCTTCTCCGGAACGTGGCTGACGTGTCCCTTGAACGCATGATGAGTAGCAGTTCCTCTCTCAACTGTCTAGGTACTTCTCTTGAAACCGTCGTGGATCTTGGAGTGTAGCTTGCCTCGCCTGGTCTTGCTCTCAATCTCGTGCCATGCTAGTCTTTTAATAAGCCTATGGTGTATCACAAAAAGGGGACGTGGTCTTCTTGCTTGCCAGTCGGCCATGGACTTCTTACTCATGTCCATGGCCTTCTTGTCTCACAACCATAGACCTCTTGGGACTTGGCTGCATGACTAGTGATATAATGCTCCACCACCACGCCCTCATAATTGTGTCTGTGGCCCCTCTCATGAGGCGACATGGACCTCTCAATCATGCACATGGCCCCTCTCGTGAGGCGGCATGACCTTCTCATACTTAGAATATTTTTCAGTCATGCATAGGCCATCTTGTCTCGCGTCCATGTCCCTTCTCGTGACGCGGCATGGTCCTTGAAGCAGCATGTACCTCTTCAATACTTAGTTTATTTTTCAGTCATTCGATATTGGTCCTGTGGCGGCATGTGCTCCTCGATTTTTAGACAGATATGACCCTTCTGGTTGAGGCGGCATGTGCCTCTAGATTTTGGATGGACATGGCCCTCCTCGTTGAAGCGGCACGTGACTATCAAGACTTAGAATATATTTATACAATCTCGTGGCATGGCATGACCTCGTACGAGGGGCCCATGTCCTTCATTGAATAATGTCCATGCTCACTATTACTTAAAGGCTTGGGCTTAAAATTAATATCCATAAGACCCAACTTATATAACATTAATTGATTTATAACATGGTAAATAAAAATATAGCATAATAGTAAGATGGTAGTATATATGATGATTGGAGATTAACATAGTGGCAGGATGATGCAGGACAACTCTATAGTGCACTTCCTATGATTCCCTCGTAAGAAGTGCACTACGAATCTTGTAAATGGTTGATAAATTTTATTGCAAAAATATATCAAAATGAATATAATTAATAGTGTAAATCACAATTTATATGGTTTATATTTAAGAAAATTAAAATACAAAATTAAAATGAATATATGACTTCCCATTAAAAATGACAAGACAAAGATTTTTAATCACAACCATTAATTAGATAATTTATGTGCTGAGATTTAACTATCAAATGATAAATAATTACCCACATATTTCTATATCCATAGATAGCTCTTACTAACTTAAGTGGAGTCTCAATCTTCAAATAATTTGATTTTGATAATCCTAATCCGACCCATCTATATCCATAGATAGCTCTTACTAATGAATTATTGACCTAATTAATTAAGAAATAAAAGAAGGTTGAGAAGACTAGAAGCTAGGGATGGATGAGCGGCCGTCCGTCCGTGGGAAGAAAGAAAATGACTTGCCGGACGGTGGGGTCCGGCCGCCGTTGCTACCATCAACTAATAACAACAACTTGCCCCCATCCACCCGCTTGCAAATTTTCCACCTAATCAACGAAAGCGATTTGTTCCCATTAATTAAAAACCCTAAATGATGATCAAAAGCTTAATAATTGTGCACACTCATCGCTAGGGTTTGTTTTGATTAAAGGGAGAATATGGCCAGAAAGAAAAAACAAAGGATGGGAATAACGAAGTAATTGAAAGGATAAGGTCGTATCTATGATGATAATTTGAACCTTCATGGCGGATATTATTCAATCGGATTCGTGTTGAAGTGAGTAATACCGGGATTCATTAGTGTGGGGCGCGCCATGGTATTTCTTCCGTCATGTCTTGTTTTGTCTCGTCCCACTTTTTCTCCGTTCAGTTTGAATATGTCTCAATATCTATTTGTATTTCTCATATTTTGATATTTCTTATTTAGATAAAATATTTACTCAATGATATTTAGATAAGCACAAGACTTATCTTTTAGCTCTCCCAAAAAAAAAACTTCATCTTTTAGCTAATTATATTCAGCTGATCTATCTATTATCTTTATTTTTCATTTAAAAACTATTTCATTTGTTTTCTCATAAAAAATAAACATTATTTTAAATAACTTATAAAAATGGATCGACCTATCCCACCTGTACCTGGACGGGTGTTACCCAACCTGATTTGTGTTTGATGGAGAGCTGACATGGTTATTGATGTACCCATTGTCACTCACTTGTAATATCACATGAAGAGAGTGATCAGTCTACAAAATCACAACTATATATTTCCTTCTTAATAAGAATGTGCATGACACATACTAGTTAGGGCAGGTTTTATTTTATACATTGCTAACCATCTAGCATCCTAAAACTTACTGAAATGCTTTTGAAGTGCTAACAAGATCAGTAAATTACAAAACCGGTCATTTTTATAAAAAAATTCTTATCACGAATCACAAGTATTTCGTGACTTGACATATCATCTCCAAAATAAACGATATCGAAAGGTGTACTTATAAATATTTGTGGATCTAAGTCCCCTTCCCTCACTCATTTTCTTAATACCCCAACATACGTACGGTTGGCCAAAAAGAGGTTTGATATTGTAATGGTGGACGTGGGTATCATGATTGGACAAGCTCAAAAGTTCCAATTAACAACTGTCCTAACTCCTAACCCCATCTTTGTTCAAATAGACAGCCCATAAACACCGTTTAATTACGCTACACGAAATACATAAACACAAACTACTTTCTTTTGATTAATCAAGTGAGATGTTGTTATCGTAATTATATCACCCTTCCTACTCCAAAATTATAAAATAAATCCCTTCTTCTTCACCACTCTCGTCCTCCTTTTGCGTCAACACCCCACCTCCCCTTTTCCTGGTTTAACGGTTGAAAATTGGATCACTCACCAATTTTTGGATTTAAATTGGATTTACATTGTTATTTTGGTTGGAATTCCCAAGATTCAATTGTCGGTTTGGAAGGACAAAATTCCTTAACGACGGCCACAATTATTTTTCCCTGTCGTCCCTATAGTACATATCTAGTCATAGAATATATAAACGGAAGGACAACTTGCCGGCCGGAGTAGATTGTGTCACCTCTTCATCAACCGCCAGCATACCAACAACCGTTAAAACTGTTGGAAATTTGATTGAATTGGACTAACCAAATCAAACCGATTTTGGATTAGACCAACAAATCAAATCCAGTTTTCTGAAAGATGTGATGCCAAGCTTTTTGGAAAGCCATGTCCACTTAATTTGAATAAATGTATACGTTGCATGACAATGTTGGATATTGGCTGTTAGCCTAAAAACAATGCACGTTTTCATTTTTCAAATTTAGTGGCAAGAAACTCATGTTTATCCTTGACGGTTTGGAAATTGGGATAAAGAAACACATTGTTTGGCAAAATAATATTTCATGGATGGTTTGCATGAACTTTCATGGCAACGTTTCATTGAAATGAAATTATGGGTTTGGCCAAAACCTTGCCATTCACGGTTTTCTCCCAACCGCCACAAAGTTGAAAGATTGCAATCTTTCAATGGCAACTATTCGTACACTATAAATACAGGTGGTACGTGATGGGTGAAAATATACACACAACACCAAATTTCATTCTTTCTTCCAATTAAACTTCTAAGTATGCTTTAGGTACTTAAGCCTGGAACCTAAAGTGGTGATAGTTTTATCCTACGAAGAAATTTTCTGTAATCCTAGGCTTGTTGAGGGTGAAAATATTCTTTACGGAAAGTGAACGTTGTTCACGACTCTATCACAATCCTGATCACCCGGTCTCGGGCTATCGTACGTGTACCCTCGTCCCTAATAGCCCCAACAAAAACTTGTCAACCAACATTTTCCTTCCACTCGTTTCCAACGACACCAACAGAGAAAGAGCATGCTCTCACGATGACAACAGGGGCCCCCTTCGGAAACAGGGATGGCAGTAGAACCCGAATCAGTGGCGTAGTCAGACATTGAGTTCACTGGGGTCCTTAAAAATTTACTAACACTAATGCTTGTGTACCTAATGAATTTTGAGTTAACCGGGGTTCTTTGGTGAGCTAATATCGTTGAGAGTATGAGTCCTAAACTTGAATTATCGTACTAAAACTTATGTATCTAAAGAATTTTGTTTCTCAATTGTTTGCCAAGTGGGGTCCTAGGATTCCTCTCTTCCTTACCTCCCTCCGCCACTGACCCGAATATATATTTGAACTATGAAAAATAATTAAAATATTTGAAAATACAATTAATTAAGCTACTGCATATTAATACATGGGAATCTTTTGAGCCCATCACACTATCCTAAATGTATCGTCTATGAAGTAGGTTATATACGTACACATATACCGATTGTTATAGTCCTAAATGTATCCTTAATGACATATTTCTACTAGATCATGAATTAAATTGAATTTGATATATGATATTATACCCTAACATAAAGATCAATTTAATAAATAAAAATATTTTAAAAAAATTTAAAATACTTTTTACGATCAAATCACTTGAAGCATGATATAATACATGAGTGCTCATTCATTACCCATACAGATCGATAAACAAAAACCAAAGGTCGCGACATGGTGTGTGTATTATATTCATCTGAAACAAGAGATTACCTTGTCATAGGACAAAAAAAACAAGAGATTGCATTAATTAATTGACTCTGCTTAACAAGATTTTGAACTCAAAACAAAAAAATATTTTATCTTAGCTACGTTGTTAGCTTAAAGTTAAATTGTTTATTATACGGGATATATAACAGGCATCTAATTCACGAGCTACGAGTAGAAGGGGGGAATCTCGATGTCAACATCTAATTGACAATTTGACATTGTTATTAAATATTAATTATTTTCTTAATCGTAATGCTCAACCTCTAACCTTTCCCTTAACAAATGAGCATCGAGGAACATGTATGTACATTAAGCTTTATAATAATTAATTAATAAATTAAAGCTACCAAAAGAAAAACTAAAACCATTTTCATTTTTCCTAACTTTTGAGAAACCTAACCACCTCTATAGTTTTTTTTCCTGCATCAAGTATCCAACTTAAACTGGCGATGCATAAATAGTTACCGTAACATTTCAAACTTTTTTCTGGTAAAATATTGTCCATTTAGAGTCTAGACTTGCACGAAATTTGTCTTGGGGTGTATGTTGATGTGACTTTGCATAAGATCACCCATCTTTATATTGCTCCACAGTAAGCACGTTTAACTTCGGAGTTATTACAAAAACTCTTTCATTTAACCCCAATATCATTTAATGTCGGTTTATTACTTATCAACCATAATCTCTCCTGTGATTTGCCGGTGTGGGATTCGCCTAAAGTGTTACCGTTAGTTCACTGGGTGGTGCGGTGCAGATATACTTTAAAGTAAGGATTGTAAATCGTATAAGAGGTTGTACTGAAAAAGTTAGTGGTAGAGTATGCTATGATGCGATTTTGCAATCCTTACTTTAAAATGAATGCTCAACGTTATAATGTTAGTAAAAATACATGTAAAATATATAACAAATTTGAGAAATATACTAATTGGATAAGTTTTAGTCCCTTTCTAACTATCACAACTCAAATATTTTAGATCTAAATCTTTTTAGCCTCTAGTACTATTTCTAACTTCGCCACTAAAAAACAAGAAGATATAATGTGAGCATTTGGTGCAATATGATTTAGGATAAAAAGCTCAATAATGCTGATGTGGAGCAAACAAAGAAGTATTTTGTATATGAATTGCAGAAGATACATGTAAGCTCTAACATAGTGTATTATATTGTAATAAACCTAATGAGTACTTAAAACAACCAAAAACAATTGTCTATATTACATGAGATGCAAAGGCAAAAGGATAGCAACAAAACAATATTAAAAATTGAAAACTAAAACAAATGTTAGTGTAATGGAGAGAGAGAGAGAGAGAAAGACTGCAAAGTCTGCAATCTCAAGTCTCTTCATTTCTTCTCTTCTTTTTCTCACTACTCTCCTCCTTCCTTCTCACTTCTTTCCTTTTCCCTTTCCTTTCCCCTCTGCACTTCTGTCCATGGCTTTCTTGAGCTCCCAACTTTCCCTTTCCTTGTATTAAAAGTCTTCAACTCATAGTTTATCAAACAATCCAATCCCCAAATAAACAATCTCATCAATAGCCCAAAAACAAAGCCAAAATATTCACTTCAATCCTGTTCTTGCTCTCTCTTCTTCCCACCCATTGGTTTTTTGTGTTATTAAATCCTTTTTCAACCCTTCCACTCCTTTTTTTTAATACTCATCTCAAGCTTTTGATGCTCTTGTTCCCATGGCCGGTCTGGATTTAGGCACAACCCCTCGTTTCATCCACCATCAGCTCGACCATCACACACCTGATCTCCATCTCCACAACCCCTCCTCCGTAGAAGGAGGTCCCCACCAGCACCACTATCTTCACGATTTGAATCGCGCTGGTGGTGGTGGTGGCGGAGACTACGGACTAGTTTTACAGGGTGGTGGTGGTGGTGCTGGTCTGTCGTTTCTAGCTGGAGCAGACCAGCACCAACACCAACAGACTCGTCAGGACGAGGATGAGGACGACGACGAGCCTCGACAAGGAAGCCATGGTGGCGTCGTGGCGAGGAGGCCACGTGGCAGGCCGCCGGGGTCGAAGAACAAGCCGAAGCCGCCCGTGATCATAACGAGGGAGAGCGCCAACACGCTCCGGGCCCACATCCTCGAAGTCGCCAGCGGGTGCGACGTGTTCGAGTGCGTGGCGAGCTACGCGCGGCGGCGGCAGCGCGGGATCTGCGTGCTGAGCGGCGCGGGGACGGTGACAAACGTCAGCATCCGTCAGCCGGCCGGAGCAGCGGCGGCGGGGGTCGGGAAGCTTCACGGGACGTTCGAGATCCTGTCGCTGTCCGGGTCGTTCCTCCCGCCGCCGGCGCCGCCCGGGGCGACCAGCCTGACGATCTTTCTGGCCGGAGGGCAGGGGCAGGTGGTTGGCGGGACGGTGGTCGGCGAGCTGATTGCGGCTGGGCCGGTTATCGTTATAGCTTCGTCTTTCACCAACGTGGCGTACGAGCGGCTGCCGCTGGAGGAGGAAGAGGAGGACGGCGGTGGAGCCGGGAGCGTTAATCACGGCGGGTTTCCTGATGGCGGAGCTGCTGCTGCAGCGGCGGCGGCGGGGTTGCCGTTCCTTAACTTGCCGGTGGAAGGATGGAACGGTGGAGGAAGAGCTCCTCCCTATTGATGATATAATGGGATTTTATTTAAAATTTTATGTGTCTGTGTACGTGTGTGAAATTTGATCCAAAAAAGGTCAGCCAAGTTTTAGTTTTTGAATGTCTTTCTCATTCTTCTTCTTCTTCCTCTACTACTACTTCTACTCCTTTTGCAAATTCTTATGGTTTGTTTTCGTTAGGGTTTAGAGAATTCCTAATTCCTCTTTTTTGTTCCTTTTGTTTGGGGTATTTAGAGCACTCATTGTGAAAGAAAAAAAAAATGTTAGTCTGATTTCGTTGGACTTTGAGTATTCTGATTTCGTATGATAAATAATCATCCTTAAATTTATGATTTCAGAAACACTTTTATGATTTCGAACAGAGATACGATAGAATTCTCCCTATATTTTTTTGGCTGCTGATATGTACACGAGCAACTCGAGAAACTAGCTAGCTAGCTAGGGTTTCTGGTTGCTGAGATTTACTTAGAACCAGAGACTATAGGTTCTGAATCGTAATTGATCTACCTACCCATGATACCATTAGTTCATTTAGGGCTTCCATGGTTTTCAGGGAGAGAAGAAATATGGCAGATTTGATGCAATTAAAGGGGAGTGGTGTGGGATTAATTGCCTGGCTCCCGTGTTTTCTGCATTTACACATGATCATGTGATGAATTCCATGCCCATCATGATCAATGTCCCTTCTAGAAACCCAGATTTTGATTTATTCCCCCTTCCTATCATTATCATGTAATATTGACGAAATGTTACGGTCTCGGATAGTTGATTGATCTAGTGAAAACGTGAATTAGAATCTTGAAAGCCATTGTCAGAAGCGATAAAAAAAAAAGACAATTGCGATTATTTAACTAGTATCTTCCCTTTTGACAATGGGGATGGGGGGAAAAATTATTACTGCTCTAGCTCTGTTCCAACTACATATTAAAATTTTGATTAACAGTTAATTACCTAGTTAATGAATAAAATTATATGTACTTTTCATGGGAGGTTAGGTAGATTACTTTGAGGAATGATAATCATCATCAACAACAACAAACAGCAAAGGCTAGCTAGATTTTATGTTTGTTTAATTCCCATGTTCTTCAAATTAACAATGATAAGACAACATGCATTTCATCTACTTTTGGTCTCATATATGCTTTGAGTATTAATGTCTATCTATAGGAGTTGGTAATATAATATAGCAATTAGGGTAATTTTGTTTCTCCAGTCTCTCTTCAACTGAGATTCTCATTCTCTTATATTAATACTTCAGTTTAAGAACTTTTTCTATGCCAATATATGTTACATATAGATTATAATCATATTATTAAATTTGGGTAGTTGTTAATGTAACATAACTTAAGTTGTGCAACATATATACATGTGACTCATATATTGGTTGTACTTTCTTTGTCTCTCTCTTTGTCTAGCTATTTTTGTTCATGTGTTCTCTCCTTTCATTTTTAATTTTCTTTCATGTATAGGTCCAATGAAGTTTGTTCGGAAGATTTGGAAGTTAGATGGTGTATTTATGAAAACTTGCAGATATCAGGCTGATATTGTCATTGACAAAAATCAATAATAAATTTGTTGAAGTGCCGAAAGAGTTACAATTTTTTTTTTTTTTGCATACAGGGAGGCATTACGCCAAATAAAGGAAGGGAAAGGGAGGGGTTACAGGTGAGGAGAACCGGGAGAAGGAATAATAAGTCTAGCAGAAGTGACGCCTTCAGCATCATCCTGAAGCAGCTGAAGAAGCTCATTAGGAGGTGTCTCTAATTCATGTGTACCGTAGGGATAGACGAGACTGTGCTTCGAGAGCCAGTTCGCGACTCTATTCCCTTTCCGGTATAGATGAACTAGATTCACAATCCAGTCTTGAGCTAACAAACGTCTGATGGCCATTAAGAGCGCTGCATAGGGGTGTAAAGGGTCTGACCTATCTTTCACAAGTTGAATTGCAAGCTGAGAGTCGGTTTCAGTGATGAGGGTCCTGCAATCGTGTCTCCAAGCCAACTTGAGACCATGAAAAATGGCCCATAATTCGGAACAAATGGCTGAACAAGAGCCCACACCAGCAACAAAACCACTGATCCAGTTACTGTCGGCGCCTCTCAGCACTCCACGTGCACCAGCTATTCCTGAATTAGCACTCGTCGCCCCGTCCACATTAAGCTTCGCCCAGCCAACTGGAGGTGGCTTCCATCCGACCTGCGCTTCAATGCGACTCCGAGTGGAATTCCTTCGCCCCATCAGCGGGCTCGGCGCATTCCAAGCCTTCCACCACAGCTCGGCCCGAATCTTCACAGCCTGCAAAAGAGAAGGGGCAGACAGGGTCTTGTTTACTCCATGAAAAGTACCATCATTCCGGTTCTTCCACATGCTCCAAAGGGCAATGCTAAAAAACACATTCCAGGGGAGGCCTGATAGGGAAGGCTCTTCGCAGTTGATATTGGTCTCCACCCAGCTGTTCCAGTTGCGACTGAAGAAGCTCTGAAGCTTATCCGGATGAAAGGTGCGGGTCCAGACATAAGCTGCCGGGGGGCAGTCTCTAAAAAGGTGCAGCGGCGTCTCCGTAAGAGTGGGGCATCTGTAACAGGAGGAGTCGTGTACGAGGTGCCTCCTAGCTCTTTCCTCGTTCGAGCTTATTCTCCCTTGCGCCACCAACCAAATGAAGCATCACACACGCTCTGGCACAGCAAGCCTCCAAATCCTCTTCCAAAGCTGATGGTTATTGTCATCGATAGTGTCTTGAAGCAACTGGTAGGCACTCTTGGTAGAGAATCTTCCATTTGAGGTAGGCTGCCACAACAGTGTGTCTTCTTCCGTTGAGAGAGGGTCCACCACCCGCGCTGTGATCTGCCTCACAATGTCCGAGGGGAGTATGTGGTCGAATTTCTCCGTCTTCCAGTTCCCGTCCTCGTCCACGAAATCCTCGACTCGGAGCTCTCGCTCCTCCTCCGGTATCTGGCCCATTGCTAGTTCCTGAAGGGGTACCTGCGTTAACCAGACATCAGACCAGAAATTAGTACGATTACCTCTATGAATATTCCAAGCGCAACCCTTCCTAAGCATATTCCCAGCTTTAGATAGGCTAGACCAGGTAAAGGAACTTCCCTGAACAGGCCTCAAAAGGTTGAGATGAGTTTGGTCTTTCCCATATTTCGATCGAACCAGCTGAGTCCAAAGAGTCTCTTTCTCTTTGATTACCCGCCATCTGCCCTTAGCCAGCATGGCTAAATTAACCTCTCTTGTCGATCTAATGCCCAGACCTCCATTATGTTTTGGAGCCAACAACCGTTGCCAGGGAACCAGGTGGAGCTTCTTTTTCTCATCAGTGTCCCCCCAGATGAAGCTCCTGTTAATCCGATCTAGAGACCTGCAAACATTCATCTGGAGCATTTCTGTTGCATAGGGTAAATCGGGATAGAGGCAGAAATAGATTTGACCACAGTGATTCGAGCAGCGAGAGAAAGGTGTTTAGTCTTCCAGGGAGCAAGCTTCCGTTGGATCCGCAGAGTTACATGTCTGATAATTCAAATGGTAAATCCTTAAGAAATTAATTTAATGCAACTTTGAAGGTGCTACAAATATGATTTTGGAATTCAATTACATTCTTATATGAATATATTAGTGTGAGATTTCAAATAGAGTAATTCACTTGGAAATGAATTATACATAATAATTCATTTTTAGAACAAAATGAATTTTTATGGTGTAGCATGTATACTCAAGAGTCAAGAATCAAGCGCTTGCATATGGAAAATTTAGGTATGCCAATGAGACGAGATAGACTCTAATTACTCGAGGATACAAGACATTAGTTCAGGTGACTAAAAATTTCCAAATTCCCTAGTTAGTGAGACTTTTTGCTACATGAATCTCTCCCGTGTAATTTATCTCAAATGTCGTTCGGATGAAAATTTTCAATAAATCACTCGTCCAGTTCGGATTAGAAGTAAGAATCTATTCTAAGAATACATTTGCCAAGTGTTCTACTACTTAAATACTCTATAGTTGAATAAAAGAATTACCAGCTATTTAAATGACATAAAACCATATATGCATGGTATCAAAATTCTTCACTTTAGCAAGGATGGTCAAAGAACATGGATGGCGCTAAAGCTAGATATGGAAAAAGCTTACGACCGTGTGGAATGGCATTTCTTTTTGAAGTTATGGAAAAGTTAGGATTTGAATCTAAGTTTATATCATGGATAAAAGAATGCGTCACGACAGTATCCTATTCGGTTCTAGTGAACCGAGTCCCTTCTAGTTTTTTCCGGCCCTCAAGAGGACTTAGACAAGGAGATCCCCTTTCATCTCTCCTTTTCGCAATTTGTACAGAAGGATTCTCTGCTCTGATAAGACACTCAGTGGCAATAGGGTATCTAGAAGGAGTCAGAATCCGGGCAAATTGTCCGATGGTCTCTCACATTTTCTTTGCGGATGACTCCTATCTTTTTTTAGAAGCCTCCCAGCAGTCTTGCTCAACAGTGCTTTCCTTATTCCAAGTGTACGAAGGTCTGAGTGGCCAGAGGGTTAATCTTCAAAAGTCTGCTGTTCTTTTCAGTAGAAACACGGATCCAGACCTAGCTGAGAACCTAGGAAGGCAACTAGGAGTAGGAAGCATTGGAGAACAAGATTATTACTTGGGGCTCCCTTCACTTATTTCGAGATCAAAAAGGGAGGCATTCCTTTTCATAGAAGAAAAGCTCATTAAGAAACTGCTAGGTTGGAAGCAGCGGGTTCTCTCTAAAGCTGGAAAAGACATCTTGATTAGAACAGCTGCCACCAATCTTCCAGTCCATGGGATGTCGTGCTTCAAACTTCCGAAAGAGAATTGTAGAAGACTAAATAGCCAAGTGGCAAGGTTCTGGTGGGGTTCAGCAGAAAATACAGACCGGCCAATTCATTGGGTATCCTGGAAAAGCCTGGCAAGTAGTAAATTTCTTGGAGGTCTAGGCTTTAGAGACTTTGGGGCATTTAACCAAGCATTGTTAGCTAAACAGTGCTGGCGAATTTGGCAAAATCCGGATTCCCTCCTGGCTTTAATCTATAAAGGTCGATACTTTCAACAGGGCTCAGTGTTGGAGGCTAATCTAGGCTCGAATCCTTCGTGGGGTTGGAGGAGTATTCTGTTTGGAAGAGACCTCCTTCTCCAAGGGCTAAGATGGCAAGTTGGAGACGGGCAAGACATTGTGGCCTTCAAAGATAGATGGGTTATTGCAGATAAACCCATCATCCCGGTGGTGCGCCTTTTGAATATAACTAACTCCCCAAGAGTCTCCTTCTTTATTAGAGAAAATAGAGGAGAGTGGCATATCCCAAGGTTGCAGTTATGCTTTGATCCGATAACGGTAAAGCTTATTTGTAAAATTCCACTCCCGAGGTGTCAACAAAGTGATTCGAGAGTTTGGCACTACACAAAGAATGGTTTGTACACAGTTAAAACGGGATACCATCTAGCTCTAGAGCTCTCCTTAGAGTCAAGCCGAAAACCACAGGTCCATATCATTGATTCTCCTGTTTGGAAGAAAACATGGAGTATGATAATTCCTCCGAAGCTGAAGTTCTTTATCTGGCAATGCCTTAGAGTGATATTACCAACAGTAGTAGCTCTCAAGTCCAGAGGAGTAATTTGTCGAGCTCACTGCCCAGTTTGCTGGAGGAGACCGGAAAGTCTTGAACACCTGTTCTTCAAGTGCCCCTTGGCCACAAGATTGTGGTCGCTCATGGGTCTAAATGATTTCATCTCCTCGGCCCCGACTGTGAATTTCAGTCTCTGGTGGCGACATGTTATGCTTTCTGAGCACTCCCAAACCCACATTCTCCTATACGTTTGTGTATTATGGAGGATCTGGAAGTCTAGAAATAAGGTGGTCTTTGAGCATGTCCAGCCTCATGCCCAGTCTCTTGCTCGTCAGTGTTTTTTCCAAGTTCGCGAACTGTCTTCCTCCCTTCCTTTGGTCCCTGCTCCGCCCCTGCCTTCCCGTTCCCGCCTCTCGGTTTGGTCCCCTCCTCCTGATGGCTTTTTGAAGATCAACTTTGATGCTGCTGTTCGTCCTTCTGGGTGTTCGTCAGGCCTCGTGGTGCGTAGTTCTGATGGGCATGTGGCTCTGGCTTTGGGGTCCCTTCATCCCGGTATTGCAGACCCCTATCTTGCGGAGCTCCTAGCAGCTAGGGACGCCATTGCCCTTGTAGTCTCCAAATTGCTGCCCCAGGTCATCATAGAAGGAGATTCAGAGGTGGTGATTCGTCAGCTTAGTCAAGGTGTTCTTTCTGACTCCATTGGAGGTCCGGTGCTTCGGGATTGCTCCCTTCTCCTTTCTTCCGTCGCTGTTTCTCTAGAGTTTAGGGCAGTTCCTCGGACTGCTAACAGTGCTGCCCATAGAGTGGCGCAGAAAGCACTGTTACTCTCCCCTTTAGAGTTGTGCACCTTTGATTTTGTGGGTTGGCTTCACTGATGTATTGGGTTGGGCAGGGTTGGGGTAGATTGTATAGGTTCTCTCTTGTTATTTCTTGGAAAAAAAAAAAGACGGTCAAATCCTGGTAGCCTCAAATTTTATTTGGGTTTATGATGCTAATCATTAAAGGGAAGATTCCAGAAGAAATAGAGGATACCCTAATGTAATAAATAAATTTTAAGGTAACACAAATAAAATTAGGAAAAAGACAAGCGAATGAAAGATAGTTGGGAGATGCTATTTAAAAAAAAGTATATATACATACATTAATTCATCCATAAAAATACTAATATAATAAGTGTGTGGTGGGGGAATCATTAATCAACAAACCTTTGGTTGTTAATGACCGGGTCTTATGGTGCCTTTAATAATTAGTGTATTAAACTAATCTTCTAATCCCTTATATTTATGCATAATTGTACCATTGATTTTTGGATTCTTTTAGCAACTAGCTGTCATCTTTTCATTATAATCAACCAAAGAGGAGGTATATAGTTTTTTATTGGACAAACCAAAACCTTTTCATTTTTTCCTACTTTGTGTTCCATTCTTTAATGCCCACCATATTTGATCGCATGATTGACACAACAAATACATTAAAATAAACGTGCAACTTGAAATTGCTAGCATTTCCCCACAACTTGTTACACATTTAATCAGTGGCCTTTGAAGTTTATTTAATTTAATATATTTTCTTAAATTAGTGCGTGTGTATGAGGTATGAGTAGGAACTAAATAGGTTAAGTGGATAATCAACATGAGAGTCATATCGATAACTAGAACGATCAATAATATAAACACATAACATGGACAATTGAGATGAATCAATTATCGAGTTATACGATATCGATAATTATAATCACTAAGAAGACACATCCTGAAATTCTGATAATGAAATAACCATAAAAAATTGATTCAACCCCAATGTGGTAATTGCTTGGTGTAGATTACTTCAGATGATGAACTTTTTTTATGATGTATAAGGAAATGATTTGTGCTTCCAAAATTAACGACATTGTGTATTAAGATTGGTGATGCTAACGATTCAATATTGGAAGATAAAACTATAAAACACTCTAATGATTAACAATAATAATAAACACCATCATAAAATCATATATATATAACTATAAAATATATCATCCAACTGATCAACCAAATTAAATAAATGATAGAACACGACAATATTATGGTAAGTAAGACTAACAAGAACATAAGAAAAAGGAATCATCATATCATATACACGAACTATATATATGTGTGTTGTCCAATTATTAAGAATCTATCTTAGCTAGTGTATAATTTAACCATATATTGTAAGCAAATTGATTGGTTAATGAAGTCAACACCTAGAATAATGGGTTTCGTACAGTAAATTAATCACACTAAATCGGTCATCTTGAATAAGTATATATATTCTATCTTTTTTTTTATTCTCAGTATATATATTCTTCAAATTGGAACGTAAAATTTGTATTTTATATCGGTCAGTTGCTTTTCCCTTTATTTTATTTTCCATTTGGACGAAAAAGGCTGGCCTGTACTCTACCTTCAGCGACGTGGTTGCCAAGTCAGCAGTACAAATGAAAACTAGCATGGTCCCGGCCAGTTGGTCGGAGTGATGTGAGGTATGAAATTTGATAATGTAATATAGTATATAGCTTATTGTTGTATAGTTTTTTTTTAAACACGTGATAAAGATATTGAATTTTAGCAGGAAAGAGACATGGATGATGCAACGAATAAAAAAGCAGCCTTATGAACCAAAATCAAGTACCTGTTACCTTGTGAAACAATATTGTTTCTGGTAATATGATGAGGTGGAGTAAGTTTTATAGAAACCGAATTCCAGAAAATCGAATAAAAAATCGCCTATCCCGCCGGTTTTCGGGAAATGAGCATCTCACAATCGTTGCTAGCTTTTATTCGACCTGTTGGCTGATTAATTTGATTTATAAAACTTTCATCTTGCTAGGCCATGATAAAATCTAAAGAAATCAAGAACGAACAACACAATTTGGGATAGGAACCGCCGTCCCTGTATCCCTAGAAAATGGTGGTAAACACAGACTCACTTGCCGAACTGGTTTGGATTGAGATTTTTATTGGGTATCAGGGAACCATGTGATTATAAATTAGACTTGATCAAAACGGGCCAAAACTTGAAATTCAGCTTGTTTAACCGACTCATGTCAAACTCTAATTATTCTTTACTATTAAACTTTCTATTTTAAAATTAAAAAAATAGTAAAAGAAAAGAGATGACTGCAATTTGCCATTTGCACATTACTGATTCGGGAATAAAACTATAGAAATTAGAAAGAAAACTGAAAATATTTAGGATTGTTTTAATGTTAAAAATAACCAAATAGATCTTTCTGTTGAGTTTTTTACTAACGAATACCAAACAATTCCCTATAAAATACACTATAATTTAATCATTATGATATCAAATAATTACATAATATATATTTGAAATGATAAAAATTAGCCTAATTGGGTTGGTCGAGATTGAACCATTTAATAGCTTTAAAATACATTATATCTTAGTGGCTAAAATATAATGTATTTATGCTAGAAAAAATAGTTTGTTTTAGAATGACAAACCCATGATGTTCATTTGTTTTGCTTGATGGCCAAATCATGTGTAGGTCAGACCCATTCAACTCTTTTATTTTATGGTTAGTGGTTAGCCAATTAGAATCCATGCATTAGTTTATTGTTAAATTTTTTCTTTTTAGCAATAAAAAGGAGTGTTGTTTTTGCCCTTTCATATATATTTTACCAACATAGAGAAATAAAAGGGCTTAAAGAAAAAAATTGATACTCCTTGGCCCGTTTAAACCCGCATGTGTACGGTAAGTTGGCCGTTACACAGAGGAAAGAGAAAAAAATTGACACTCCTTATTCTACCCTTCCTACGAACGCTTTTGGAGTAGGGAATTTGAAATGGGGGAAGGGTTTTTTCTCTCTGCTATTATATGTTTTTAATTTAAAAATATACAACAAATGTACTTAGTGTGATTGATCATGATCCTTGCTTTTTTTAAAAGTGGTCATGGTTTGAATCCCAGTACGTGTCTTTTTAATGAATAAATAAAAAAAGTAATTGTGAAGACCAAAATGTCCTTCCTACTTTCACTCTCGTTGCAGGAAATTTGAAATGGAGCAACAGTTTTCCCCTTCCTGCTATTATATATTGTGTAGATATGTAGGGTTGGGAAAATAGACCAGAATGTTTGAAAAACCGTGGACCAAACCAGAGCGCACAGTTTGGTCCGGACCGTAGACCGTGAAAAATGGTCTGGTTTGGTCCATGGTCTGTATTGTATGAAGTTTTGAACTCTTGGTCTGGTCTGGTCTAGACCGCGGTTTCCGGGACCAAACCGTGGATCTAGCCGACTTCCGAATACATGTTAGTATCCCACTCGACCACTCTCCCAACTCCCCCAATGAGACTCAAGTCTCAACCTTAATTTTGAGAATCGCGTCCCCTCCTTCATTGACAACCACATTTCACTAGAGAATAGAGACGATTGTGTCTCCATATGACATTATGTTAATGTTTGTGACGTTATGGTTCGAGTTGGGATTTTTTGACTTTGTTTCTTTGTTATTTACTAAGATTTAGGGAGTCAAAATTATTCATACATGTTGGATTTTATGTTTTAAGGCAAAAAGCAATTTTTTTCCTCGGTTATTGGTTCAATTTTTATTGTGGTTGACTTAACAAAGTGTTCATTTTTTTGTTCATTGTGGTCTACATGGACCAGACCGCACAGGCGTGGTCTGGTCTAGACCGTATAGTATGCATGTGATCTGGTTTCTTATCTATACTTTACTCTCTCAGTCTGGACCGTAGACCGCACCGTTTCTCAGCTCTAAAAATATGGTTGTGAAACGATGCGTGCAGACATGATTGTAAACAAGATGAGTTCGATTTTTTTTAATATCGTACGAAAATGTTAAACCATTTGCAGTGTCTTTCAATGTGTTTTCATATTTTGAAAATTTTGTAAGATGCATTCATATGATATCAATCTCAATATATTCTATCAAATAATTATTTATGATTTTGCTCCCATTAAATACCGAAGAGTATTTTTCACGTGTCTTAAAACAAAGTCCTTTTAACACTTGCAGTGAACGCTTATGTAGTAACAATGTTAAGTTATTTCTTCCACTGACCATGATTCTAAAGTATTTTGGACATGGAACAATATGTTACTGTTGAAATTTGGAAGAATTGAAATCTTAGATCAAAACACTATTTATGAATGATATAAACTGTCTAGACAAAAATTATTGAACAACGAGCAACCAGAGCTATTACCCACTATATATAAAAATTCCATGAATGGAAGCTGGAAATCCATTGAAAAATAAAAAGACATATGTCAGATGATATAGTAGTTATTGATGTTTGCTCCAATAACAAATCATTGGTATTGGTTTAACTAAATGACTAAATAAAATAGATAGATCATTCTCTCTAAATAGACGTAAAATTTGATTCTAACCCTAAAATGTCTTTTCATCATTTGGAGTGAACGCTTAGGTAGTAACCATGCTAAGTTACTTTTTTTTTCTTTTTAATGCAAAGTTACCTCTCGGCTGCCCTGTTGTAACTGCTTAGTGTAGATTATTTCTTCACTCGTGTAGTTGAGGCTCAAAGTTTGATATATTATTTTCATGGAATTCATTATTAGGATAAAAAGAGTGAGTTTCAACAATAAGAGGTTTTGGTGATATATGACGAATAAATTAGTGAGTTTCAACAAGAAAGATAAAGTTATATTTTTTCTGAATTTATGACTTCAAAAATAATAAATTAATATATGACTGCAAAAATAATAACTAGCTATAAATATGATTGTAGTACTACAATTCATAATTAACGTGATACTAACATTCAGCAAGCTGATCCATCACGTATGATTAATTAATCTCAAGGAGTTTGCATTACTAGGTAAGTAGGCATAGAAGGAAATGAAAACAGGTAGGTACGCTACTCATAGTCATTGTTAAGTGATCAATAATTATCAATTTGTGGTCAACATTAACCCTATCCGAATCTTACGTTGAAACTTGAAAGGATAGCATTACTATAACCAACCATGATTGATTGATCTTCTCGACTGGAAGTTTGCAAAGACTCGTCGTACTATATGTTTAACACTTTGGTAGTTTGGTTAATATTGGGAATCGTGAGAACTTGAACACGTGAACTAATAACTCAAATTATCAAAAAAAGCCTATGTATGAATTTTAACCACTTTCTTACACGTCGTACCACAGATATTAGGGATGAAATGTCAACTCCGGTGTCTTTTTTTTTTTTTTTATGAATCCAGTGTCCTCTCTTTGGGAGCACTCTTACTTCAAAATTGTCGTCTTTTGCTTTGCAATGCATCGCCAGGTAGTGATGCTGATACAGCATGTTGGTCACCGTCACGTCTGGCGTTCTTATGATATGCCCCTCCAGTGTTAATGGCAAGGTTGTCAACCCGCGGGTTGACCCGGATCCGGTCGAGCTAGTGGGTCAAGAGTTAATGGTTCAACCGTTTTAGCCCGGTTTGGCCCGGAAATATAGAAAGAGTCATTATATTGCACTTATCCTCATAAATTATATCAAATCTTATCTAACATATGAGTTATAACATATAATATTACACCAAAATAACATATCGTATTTAGATCCAACATATAGTGAAAATTCACACACACTTATATAACATAAATATTCAAATGTTCAACTTAGTATTCCAAAGATTGAGTTAGGCGAAAAGAAAAATTGGAAAATAGGCGCATTTCGCAAACTAAAGAAAAAATTGACACAATTTGACCTCCAACCCGGTACCTAATAGCGGTCGGCCCGGCGGGTGCGTGCGGCCCGTTTTTCTCACCGGGTCAGGGTCAAATGGGTCGACCCGTGGATCAACCCGCGGGTTGACAACCTTGGTTAATGGTATCGCAACCGCTGCCAGCCTCATGTTGTATATTATGATTTGTTCGGATTGTTTTTTCCTTGATAAAAGACTGTTATAGTCATAATTCATTCTAAAGTCCTTCTTCTTCTTCCAAGTTTTCCCTTATTTGCATCACAAATACAAAAATCTGAAAAATTGTTATTGGAGAGACTCCTGGATGTTTCCTACCAGCAATTCGTAGCAGGAGGAAAAAAAACTCTAAAAAGAGTGATTAGATCATGCCTTCAAATTGTTTACTCAAAGTTTTCCTGACACGAACTCCACCATGAGAAGCTTATAAGTTTTATTGAAGGCATGGGATCAATCAAAGACACTAACAAATTGCCTGGCTATAGCTAATTTTTAAAAGGGTAACAAACATCATAATCTGAGCTCCTCCATTTGTACAAGCAAGGTCCGTTCTCGGTGATGGCCCATCTGCAATCAACGCAGCGGCTCTGATCCCTCCTCTGAACATAGATGTCAAACGAATGCGAGTCACCACTGCCTTGCCAAGCGAAGGAGCAGAAGAACAGGGTCGTTTGCCAAAAATTGGGCCTGAAATTCCAAGCAAAAGATTGTTGATACGGCAGCACATGTTCGCCCAGATCGTCGTCTTTCGACTTACAATGTATCGTCAGGTCTGATTTTGCCGTCAACATGTTGATTACTGTCACTCTCGTCGGGTTCATGATCGCTCCTTCGACCTTTTGTACTAGTGATGAAGGTCCCGTTACTATTGTTGCTACAATTATCCAGATTGTTGTTGCTACTATAGCCATTGTCATCGTCATAGATGTGTTTTCTTTTTCCTTCTAATAATTTGAGTTGTGTTTTTGGTTCGTGGTAGTTTGTGAAGGACTGGTTTGGTTTTTATAGAGATGGGGTGTACAGAGTAGTTGAAATGTTTTAGTGGGACTATTTATTAACTGTTGGGATTTTATGGAAATTAATTAATGAGATAATGTGGATATTAATGTTCATGCCTAATGGGATGATATGGTTGCTGATTTGTTCATTTAACCGTTACAAATAATTAATGTGATGATTTGGAAATATAAGACTATTATTAATTAAGTTGAACATTTAAAAAGCTTCCATATCTACCAAAAAGTTGTGAAATGGTTGAGGAAATATCTTGTCTATTTTATGAGATTTTTTGTATGCTTTATAAAATTTATAATCTATTTTATGAGGTTTCTAATGTGTTGCAGAGAACTTGTGGTCTACTTTATAAGGTTTTTGATCTGCTTTAAGAAACTTGCAGTTAGCTTTTAAATTTTTTTTTTTTTTGTATGTTTTATGAATTTTGTGGTTTGGTGAAGTTCTGGTCTGGTTTATAAGTTTGTGTTTTGTATATTTTATGTTATTTGTAGTGTCGTTTGTTGTGTATTTTGTATGAGTTTTGTGGTATGGTTCGTTATACTTATGGCGAGGTTTCTAGTGGCCTTCAGGGAAGTTGTGAAAACTTGTATTATGTTTTATGAGGTTTTAAGTATGCTTCAAGAAACTTGTGGGAATTTGTGTTTTTATGAGGTTTCTAGTGTCTTTTAGGGAACTTGTGGTTTGTTTATGAGATTTGTAGTATGCTTTAAGAAATTTGTGGTCAGTTTTGATTTTTTTTTTTAATATTTTGTGATGTTCTCGTATGCTTTATGTTATTTATGGTGTGGTTTGTTGGGTTTTAGTTTGTGTTTTGTGGTTTGCGACGTGATTCAGAGAAGCGACTAGGTGAAGGTGGAGATGGAGATGGAGATGGGAAGAGGAGGAAGCGGTGGTGAGGTTGAACTTCTTGAGGACAAGGTTGAAGCTTTTCCTTCCTTGCAAGCACAAACAGGCTCTAATACCAAATGTCACGGACTAAATCTTGCCATGCGGCCTTAGCACTCAAGTCTCTTTTGACAGCTAACTAGCTAAGTCAGTCTCGCTCGCACTCGTTCACTATCACAAGAATTTGGGAGGAACTCGAGGAACTCTCTCTATAGATGTTATTGCTCGCAATATTTCTAGATGAATACAAATGAGGGGAGGTTCTCCTTATATAGGCCTCACCTCCAAAATTGACGGCTAAAATTAATCTAATCCTACGATAAGATCTACCATCTAAAATTCTCTACATAAATATCTCCTATCTAGAATTCTCTATGAAATATCCACATACAGTACAAGGTTCTACTACCTCCATTTACATGCTTTCTGTTTCTGGGTCTTCTAAAATGCTCCACACTCTTTATGGTGGTTGAGGGTTAAACCTCGTCGGCTTGTGCATCTCGTGTCTGACACAACCCTCGAAGGCTCAAGGTAGGAACTCTAGAGAGAAGAGAGAGAGAGTTATGAAATAGAGAGAAGGAAAAAGAGCGCCTTCTAAACTTAGATGCAACTATTTGTATCCCTATTATGTATAGGGTGGAAAACGGTACGATATCAGTATCCCAATACCAAATACAGAAATTCGAATACCGAATTACACCCTAAAATCAATTTCAATCTCAATCCCTAAATAATTTGTTCACTAAAAAATAAGCTGGTATTCGATAATACCCCTATAATGATAAATTCGATACGGTATTCGATAATATCAAATAACAGTACCAAACTTCCAAGCCTACTTGTGAACGTAGATGTCGAAGTAATATTTGTCGACGCGGTTGTCCCACCAAAACAAGCAGAAGAAAAGTGTCTTCCCAAAAAGTTTTGGATGAAATGCCAACTAAAGAATCCCAGCTTTGGCAGCAGCTGTTCCTTCAAATCATCTTCTTTGGACTTACAATGCACAGGGCGGAGCCAGGATTTCGAGACCGGGGGGCCAAAAATAACTAAAACCAATGTGGATCGAATCCGTGTGCTTTAAAACATAAGTTAAGTTTGGCTACCATTAGACCACATAACTATTATATGATAAAATTTACAGAACAAGTTCTACTTATAAAATTTATACTAAATATCCTTAAAGATCTAGGGGCCAGAACCAATCCTGGGGGCACCCTAGCTACAATGTAGCTCCTCCCCTGACAATGCATCATGAGGTCATGTTCCTTCAACAACTAGTTGGTTATTGTCTCCTAGAGGCTAGAGGTGGCAAATAGATTGAATTAATGAATTGGTGGATTGATTTATGATTTATGGATTGTATTAATAGATTGGTGGATTCATGAATTGGATAAAATAGATTCATAGATATACATTATATCCGAATATTAACTCATTATGTAAATTTGAAAATGTTAGGTACTAATATGTTGTTTTGAAAACTTCTAGGTACCAACATGCAATTTTTGCATGATATTTTTTGTTTAAAAAAATAAATTTTAGGTATTATAGTATAAATTATAAAAGTATATGTATCAAACTATAAATTTTTAAATATTCATGAATTGAATTCATAAATCGGCCAAACTAATTGAATTAATAATAATGCGGGGTGAAAGTAGGTCTAACTCTAACGTGAGTAGGAGGTGTCCTATTTATAGTGACGCCTATGTCGTGGGAATAGAAAACTCCTTGGTGGGTTCTTTTACACGGTTGGTAAGTAATTAATTACAGTGATATGGAAATTTATGACTGCTCTAACTGTGTCTGACGACTGTAATCATGCTGCATTATACATTTAACCAACGAACTCTTATGATAATTAATTAGTGGCATGGTTCTGACTTACACAGATATTAGAGATATATGCTGCTGCTATATTTTTGCAGGCGATTACTGGACTTGTGCTCTCTCGTCACTTTATCTGGCTTTATCACTTACAGGTTGCCATGGCTCTGGAGATCCAACCCAAATCTAGCTCCCATGGCTCTGGGAATCTTCTATGTGACCGCAAAGGTGCTGCTATGTGTCGAGCCCGATGAACCAACGAAACGAGCGAGAGAAAGAACCCATACGAAAACTCTTAAATTTGGGCAAACAATTCGATTGCTTCCAAGCTATCATAAAGCTATGAAGTATGAACCATAGGTGGAGGCTTTGAAAGCGCAGATATGCTCGATAATTATCGTAACCTTGATCACTAGATTGCAGACAAATGAAAGTGTGAACCAGTCAGTCAGTCACATTGAATCCTAAAAACAGCTAAAATGAAACCAACTACCATCCTAACCCATTCTCTACTCTTCTACAAATACACACCTCTAGCTAAAAAAGAAAGCACAGCCCCATGCACCATCACCGCCATCAGCTATTCCTCGATACCCCGATATCTAACACGAATCATAATCGGGAATGGTAGGGAAAGACTGAAAGAAACAGAAGGAAAAAAACCCCAAGAACCTACTCAAGAAGGAAACAATAATAATGACGATATGTATAATGATGCTGGTTAGCATTAGGAGTCCGCCGCGACCTCTAGAAATCTTTGCTGCCCAAGAAACGATGATCCAATGTGCACCCTAAATGTAAATGCTCTCCCCACGCTGAAAGGGAACCCTTCTTTGTTTGTTGCTGTTATTTTGGCCGCTAACCACGGATTCATTGAGGATTTTGGCCGGCCAAGACTTGGTACATTTGCATGCTGTGAAGGGATTGACCTGCATTGCCGTACATTCCAGCACCACCGCGGTTCAAGGGGCTACTACCGTGATCGTCAGAGGACTCGCTAGACCCTCCTTGAAACGGAGGGCTGGATTCTGACATTGGTGCTCCAAAATTCAATATCTGAGATGCAGGTGCCAATGAGGGTCCAGATTTAGATTCTTCCGGGGTTGATCTTTTGCCTTCGGCAACAAAGCTGCCGACTATGACCTGGTAGATTATGCAGCAAAAAACCGCAAGCAAGTTTTAGGTACAATGATGATACTGCAAACGAGTGTATAAATAGGTAAATCTATGGATTAAAGTATCAACTTGGTCACCGGACTCGCTTATAAGCATCACATTGGGCATTGAACTCTATATTAAGATAACTAAAGCACTAACGTGTTCCTAACAAAATACTGTTACATTTTACCTCGATAGTTTTTGCTGTTATATGGCTGCTGTGGCAGCAGCCTATACACTAAGCCTGCCACATCAGCAACACAAAGACGAATAACAGAAGAAATGAAAATTGCTTCTGATTGAAGAGTGTGAGAGTGTTGTTGATATTACAACCATTATACTTTGTAAATGATCTGGATGCTACCCTTCTTTCTGGGGAGCATGTGCTCAATAAAGTTTTTTTATATTGCCCATAATTTTTTTTTGCTAACGGTGACTCACTAAGACAAATTTAGAGTTGTCTCAAATGTTCGGTGCCCGATGTGTACCTATAAGTGAGTTCGACGGCCAAGTTTATGGTTGATCAGATTCGATTAATATAACGGATAACCTACTAAATGTGAGTTACACAGGGGCAAGCCAACTCGAGCTAAATCAATTTGTTAATGGATTCGGGATATATTCCGTTCTGAAGACGAGAATTTATACTGAGAAAGGCAGAGAGAAACAGAAGCAAGCATACCTGCACAGGTGTCGCTGCCATTAACATTCCAGCTACTCCACCACCCAAAACTCGACCATCTGATCCAGCCAATGAAACACTCAAACTACCATGTCTACTCTTATTTCCATTATTTTCAGAAAGCCAAAAGGAACCTGCTAAAGAAATTATTTCAAATCGCCCCTGCAAACAAAAATATTAGGTTCAAGGTAAGATGTAGTTCCACTCCAGGGAACATAGGGGTCATGCTTGATTAAGATTTAGGGCACAGAGTGGAATATTAAGCCACTGCAATACATACTCCAGCATTTCAAATAGCAAAGCTTCTGCAAGATCAGGAATGCATAACATCGCAATGAAAGCTAAGCTAATCATCCATTTATATCCCAAGGTATCTTGACGATTACATTTTTATCATTCGTATTCTCCCTTCCATATATTCGATGAAGAAGATACCAAACTACCAGGTGCAAAAAGAGCTATGTTTTCAACTCAATTTTTTTTTACTTAGACATAGAGATATTGGTTTGCATTAACTCTTTACTATTTAATCTTGGACATAGCATTCTAAGATTCCTTACATTTTTAGTGCTTCTCTTGGACATAGCAAGCTAGTAGTTTTCCTTACCTTTTTAACCAGTCAAAGCTAACCCACAAGTGACAGACATTTTGCTGTTAAACTTGGATGGTTCGAGCAAATTATGTACAGTAGGCATGAAACACACCTCATATGTTACTGTCCCACCAGTCATTGCAGGTTGGCGGAGGGTAACATTGCATATGGCCCCATTAGCTGAGAGAATACATATAGTTCTTGGACCTTGCTGGGAGAAAGAATAAATCTTAGAAGCAATATCCTGCAAACAGATATCATTGGAGTGAGTGAGTGAGAAGGTTAGATGCTGATCTCATTGTACTTCATATCCATGAGCACAACAGAACATTTCTGCGTTAGGTGGTGGTACAAGAAGTTGGTAGAGTTATCAGTGATTCTGGCGATAAGATTCTCAAAATGCTTCCGTTGCAAACAAGGTTTTTAGTTTGATCACTTGTTGCAATGAGTAGTCCACTTGCGAATTTGACATTTAGAAATTAGAATAGCTCTTGGGATTCATTGAGAAAGTTAAGTTAATCACCCAAATAGAAAAGTTTGGCTTCTCGCCACAAAGTTGATCTAGTAAATCCTCTAGATTTTGGAAGATAAATTTGGAAAATGGAACCGAGCTCTGTAACAGAAAACTAAGTACAGCCTTCAGATAAATAGCTAATTGCCTTGACTGTCCAAACATTTTCGTTTGATAAACTTAATTACAACCAACTAGCATCCAGATCATTGCACCCACGGTTTAACTCAGACAACCGATAAGGTCACAATTTCAATGCATAGAACGAAACAAAGAACCAAGAACACTTAAAACTCACCGAACAGTAACATTAACATAAAAAATGAGTACTAGCATAGCTTAAGCCCGTAAATCAGCTGTAATTTTAATGAAGGGCTTCAAAACCACACAACGTTGTTTTACAAACCACAATTGCAACCCGGGCTCAGAGGCAAGCAGCAACATACATTACCGGCGAAACATATGAAGGCAAGGGAAAACTCAATGGAGAACTTCGTAAACTAGTATTGGCAGTTTTTGTCTACAAGCAAAAGGTTACTGCAGGACCAAAAGAGGAATAGCAAAGTCCTCCCTCTAGTCTGCACCCATGGAATGCACAAGAGCAAAGCTTTAGAGGCCAACATACTCAGCCACAGAAGTACATCCTGGTTCCCCTCTGCCCATACTGAAGAGCAAGGGCCTACCAGCAACAGTAGGAATACTACAGCTCAAGGAGAATCAAGACGAACACTTCACATCTGGTGAAGCCATTTGTCAGAGTTCATGATCATGCTGAAGAAGAACCGTTCCAATAGCATGCATTTCATTTCAACATTGAGTTTAAGACGTAGTGACTTCAAACTCCAAACAATCCACACGAAAAATTCTACCAGTCCATCAAAACCTACCCTCGACACTCCTTCCTTAAGAAAGGAGAAAGAAGATCATTATGGTAACATAAACCCTAGTGCCCTATCTACATTCCACAGGAGCATAAGATGGGATGCCTATAGGCGAAACTTGAAGAACATGGAATGAACTAGTCAGCTCGACATTCGAAAACGAAACAACAATCGACACAACAAGCATGATCCACAAAAGATAAGATCATTGGAAGACAAAATCCAATTCCAAACATTCTTACAGTAGCAGTACACAGCAAGTATCCCCTCTAACAAGAACGGACACATTTCCTAAACAGAACAAAGTTAACATTGATAACAGAATCAAGCACTTGAAGAACATACCTCGCCGGCTTGCACCAAGATTACATGAGGCGTAAACCCTATCCCTCCAACTCCTCCTGCCAAAAAAACAACAAGAAATGAAAAACAATGGACAGCAATATTGTCAAAAGAACGCCCAGATTATAATTTGCAATTCCATTACCTAGCGCATCAAGCTGCCTTTTCACAGTACCCGGCGGCCTCCCACGATGCCGTTTAGCAGGACCGTCGGAGGAGGACAAGCCGGTGGGAGTAACCGCGCCCCCGCCGGACTCCACATGACCTACTGAAGCCGCCGAAGAAGAAATAGGGGTTGGCGCCAAAGCGAGAGCAATGTTGCCGTCGGGAGTGTACTTCCTCGGCCTCCCGCGCTTCTTCTTAGCAGGCTCGATGCTGAACCTCATCCCAGACGAGGTCGGGGACGATCCGTCGAAGGAGCCGGCGTTCAGCCCCCCGTCGGAGGAAGTAGGGGGCTTCGATTGAGGTGGAGGAGGAGGAGGCCGCACTGGCATGGAATTGAAAGGGAATCCGGCCGCCGCCGCGTTGGGGTTGATCATAGTTTGGTAGGAGGCAGGACTGGGGCCCAACATCATGTTCGCCGCCGCCTGCTGCTGCTGGTGGAAGTGGTGGTGCTGCTGCTGCTGGTGTTGGTGTTGATGGTGCGGCGGTGGAACCTGCTGCTGCTGCTGCTGCTGCTGCGACGGTGGCTCCCTGGAGTCCATTGCCTAACTTGCTTCCTTCTTTCCGTCCTTTTGCTTCGGTTCGCTTCTGATTCTCCTGAGATTTTCAGTTTGGATGGTGGGAAAATTTGAGGGGAAATCGGGGCAGCAAGTGGGGAAAAGTGCAGAGGAAATTTTTAGAGAGGGAAACGAAAGCGAAAATTAAGAGATGTCACTGAGCGCGTAAAACTTGGGCGCGTGGGGGTTTAATGCTGAGTATGGACTCAAAAAAGCTAAAACAGTCACTTAATTAGGAGAGTCGTAACAAACCAATCACCCAACTTAATATTTTTCTAAATAAAGATGATAATGTAGTTGTAAGAAAATAGTAATGTGTTCCGGTTCAGTTGATTTTTATGGGTTTTTTTTTGTTGTTACCCACTATGAGTGTCAAGCAAAAATATTGTAGTATGCATAAGCAAATGCTTATCAATAATGATGTCGTCCCTTCGAACGCTTTGTATGTATGCTTTTGGCGTGTTTTCGTTTCAATATAAGGTTTACAGAATAAATTGATTATGCAAGAATTCGAGAGAATAATAAGGTTTACAGAAGAAATTGATTATGCAAGAATTCGAGAGAATAATATGTAGCTCAACATTGATATTATTTAGGGTTATAGGTATAATATGCCCCTCTACTATGACGTTTTATCAAACATGCCTTTCAGTTGAAATTTCCATTGAAAAAATCGTCAATCATGGTTGAACCGAGATTTAGACGACCTGACATCGATAAATGGGAGGGGAAATGTCAGTTTTGACCCTTGCTTTATTTCTCTAGGTCTCATCAAAGTGAAATTATTATAATTATTTGGCTATACAAAAGAAAAAAAACTCTAAAATGAAATGATTAGAGATATTTTAGATATTTGAGTCGCCCAAACCAAAGTTCGGTCTTGGTTAACGGTTTTTGGATGGAAATTTTAGCAAAAGGGCATGTTTGATAAGTTTTTCAAAGTACAAGGGCATGTTTGAGGTAAAAAATAGTAGAGGGGCATGTTTGATAAAACGTCATAGTAGAGGGGCATATTATACCAATAACCCTATGATTTAGTAATATATTTTGGGCACCAAATTCACCATGGTGGGCTTATAGGTTGTCATCGAATAAAAAGTCGACCTAAGAGACTCATAGGAAGAAGCAATTGGGAGATGGAGGAAGAAGAAAAGGTAGGGGTGGGAAACGGTTGCGGTTTTGCGGTTAAACCGCAACCGCACCGAATAAGAGCGGTTTATGGTTAACCACAAATCGTTTAAAATGGCCTTTATTTGGTAACAGTTAGTGGAATTGGCCCTTTTGCGGTTTGCGGACTAACCGCACCGAACAAATAACCCCACCGAATAGCTAACCGCATAAAAGGAATACCCAGCCTAAACTCAACCCATCCAACATCCCAAAATGCAAACTCTCTCCACTCTACAGCCAAAAGCCTCAGGCCCAAATGGCCAAACCCAAATAGGAAGAGCAAAATCGGCTGCCTAGCTAGGATTCCATTCCTTCCTTCGTTGGCGAAGAGGAAAAGCAGCTGCTAGCGAGGCACCGAGCAGCGCCCAGCGAGCACCAGCGCTGCGAGCACCGAGCAGCAGTCCAACACTGTCGACGACGTTCACCAGCAGGCGTCCCATTCCGTTGACCGTCGAGAAGCAGAGCAAAGCACGACCGACAGAGGAGATCAGGAGAAGGCCGTGACGTCGCGGTGTGCGGTTTAAAGTGCAATTAACCGCTGGTTAACCGCCATCGCACAAGGGGAAAACCACCAACCGTTACCGCATTGTAAACGATTTGCGATTAACTAACCGCAAATCGTTTACAATGCGGTAACGGTTGGTGGTTTTCACTAACCGCAAATCGTTTGCAATACGATAACGATTGGTGGTTTTTCCCTTGTGTGATGGCAGTTAACCGCGCTTATTCGGTGCAGTTAACCGCAACCTCACCTTTTCCCACCCCTAAGAAAAAGGAGATGGAGGAAGTGATTGTTATATTATGGTGACATACTCAAAGAAGAAAAAAAGAAATTCCATGGTGGTGGCCGATTTATCACAACCTTATTAGTTAGGTGACCATTTTGGCAACTTTTAAACCCCATGAGTGAGTAACTCTTTTCTGTAGTCGGTAAGTGAATGAAACCTAACACTTTTTGAAAACTTAACAAAAAGCGAAAGTGTGGGTGCGACTGCGAGCAAGCGAGCGTGGCCCCACGCACCCACAGATCCAAACTCCAACTCGGGAAAAGTGGGAACTCCTGTCAAAGCAAGCAGGCGAGGCAAAGTCATCAATTTCTTTTTTGTATTTATCTTTTTGTCACTTTTTATGACGAATGTTTATACTCCCGAGTCCCGTCCCACATGATTTTATTGTTGAGCTACTCTATAGATTCAACCTCATCAACCAAGTAAATTATTGGGGCGTTTTAAAAATGGAAGTTTAGATAAAATTTGGATTTTATAAAATTATGTATACATGAGGATTTTTTTCATTATGAACTTAAAAAATATTATTGTTTGTCTCATAAATTTTATGATGGATTTGTTAACCTGCCACCGATCAAGTCACGCTAATAAGTTGAACGTGCACGCCATCAAAATGATCATCGGAATTCTCGCTCGGTCGCTCGCACACTAGAGAAATCTAGAAAATAAGCATCAGCATAGCTCTTTAATGTATTATACACGAATGAACCTGGGGAAAAAACATAAAGAGCATGAAATTTAAAGACATTAGGCAACATTCAAGATTTTAGATTGTCTTTCACTCTATCTCCGATACGACTAATGTCATTCTACGTGATAACGATACCTTTAACTAGTCACTCCACCCCTCCACATTTGACACCTATTGCCCTCTCCGTTGACAATCTCCAGACCTCCTCACCACCAAATATTGTGGTTAATTAGCTTCTTGTTCTCTTTCAACACTCATCTTACGAGTGTATTTGACGACTGAGATAGCACAAGGATTTTTCAACATTCGTGCTCTAATTCCAAGAGGAGGACTCACCCAACCAAAGGCAAATGCGTACCCTTAGGGCCCTCTTGAAGGGGACACAAGCAACGTAAAGACTGATTTTGTTAAAGCTGTTTTGACGTTTGGACTTTGGATGGAGATATTCCATGATAAGTTGTTGACCTATAAAAAGGCACTTACTTGTGGATGAAGACATTACTTACTCCTCAATCAATGCCCTCCAAGTTTTGGACGGACAACGGCCCTAATATATGTATCATCACTCCACTATGATTGATAGGGTTCGTTTAGTAGGTGACGGGTGGACTTAACACAAGATCCGCACAAACTTCAGATCTTCTAACTAACCTCCACATATTCAAAAGCCACAGTGTTTATAAAAGGTTCAACTGCGTAGGCTCGAGTGGACACGTGGGTAGTTGATTCGTGATTTGACATCGATCCATCCGTAAAAACTCAAACTAAAACGGATAGATTGCGGATTGATAAATCTCCTACTTACACTTATTCAATTGGGTGGTGGGTGGATTGTATGTCACCTGACCCACAATATATTTTCACATGACAAAAAATTGTTTCTCGTTTATATCATCGAATAGTCATCATATTTACTAATTGCACTGTACACTGACTATCGTCTCCTAAAGGTGAAGAATAAAGAATATTTTTGAACTACTCTTATTGGTTACTATATTCTTTGATACTCATTATGTATTGGGATGAAATTATAATCGATTAGTTGAATCAAAGTTCCAAAATGTGTCCGTTTTCTCTACACAATTGGTTGATGGAGTAATGAAAAATTCGATGCAAAACTACACGAATCCATAATAAGTGTCTAAGTTGATACAGTCTTTACTAATTTACGATAAAATTATTATAAATGTTAGTCAACTTTCTTACTGGCTAGTTGGAGAATTGCATTTGCGAATTAATCTACAATCCAACTGCACCCATCCGCTACCCACCCAGCTCAACCCGAAGAAGAAAGTGGGTTGATAGCAAGTAATAACTATACCAATTTGCTAGTAAGCGGATGAGTTAATTTGAGACCAAAATCCACCCAATCCAGTGATCCACCCATAGTGTCAACCATATACCAGAGACCAAACCAGAACGGTTCTATCACGATTCTTTCAATTATTAGCCTTGTTTGTGTTAATCAATCTTCTCTGTACAATTCGCCACAAGAATAGCAACCTCTGAGAGTAAACATGGTCCAGTCCTCCAAGTCAGAAGAAATCAAACAAAAAATAACCGAAGAATGAGAACCATAATCCAAACAAAAGCACATTCATCCAAAAAATGAGAACACAACTGAATAAGATAAAATCTCTTCAACTTGTGGGCGACAAAATGGTAAATAGGCAACAAGCAAAAATCCTGAAAACAATAAGGGTATATCAACAGAAACAGATCCTGCCTGCTGTTCTCCAAGAATGGCTTCGCTCTACTTTAATATACAACAAAGCACCAACTAAACGAAAAGGCAACAAACAAGCTGTAGTGTGCCAATAAATATTCCACTGCCAAGTCCTGGATTTACAACACAAATCCGAATATAGCAACAACAAACGATCACAGCCGAATAGAGGAAACGCCTGAACTCATATGGAAACAAGGTGAGAGGAACTGCATGTGACCTCTGTTTCAAATGATTCGGCTTCAAGGGCTAGGAGCCAGCATGCAATTGCATCTCGACCAGTGTACCGAACATCCTCGAGAGCAGTATATATAGCTTCAATTCAAAATAATAAACTCTAGCACCTAACTTCGTATGACCCTGCCTTGGTAATGTAACGAACCCACTCAACCGTGTTGTATCCACTCTTCTCCCATACCTGCAGACGATTGCCATAAATTGGAGACATACCTTTGATCATAATGTATGAAGAAGGGGGGAAAACTAACTCTGAAGCATACCTTAAGAAATCGAACACGTAAACCGGATGCCGTGAACATGGGGACCTGGGAAACCAATCATGAAGTTAGTAATCCTCTTTTGAGATTTTATTGCACATTTACCATCGAACTGGGTTGGTGTGGATGTCATTTGGTTAAAAGTAGTTTAAGTCAAGCTGCTGTGGCACTAAAGGTCATTAAAGTTCGAGAAGAAGTCACAAAAACAGTTATGTTTTCCAGATTAAGCTTTCGTGAGAATTAATCATCAATATTGATGCCGAGGAAAACAAGCACTTTTAGTGACAATAACAGGAACAGATAATTAGGTAGCCACCTGGAACTCCATCTGGATTGGTGGCCGTGTCCAAGACTTCTTCTCGGCAATTGTAGAAATCAACTCAATTTCTGCACTCAAGGTTGGCTCAGTTTGGCCGGGAAACTTCCTTATCCTGTGAGATTAAGAATATAAACTAAGGTCAAGATATTCAATAGATGAAGACATGGGCACACAAAAACATACTACGTAAGTGACAGCATTCATTTGAAATTTCAAAAGAAAAAGAAAGTAAATTGCATAAACTTGAATAATAAACACGTTATAGAAAACAAACACGTAAATAGCCCAACCATACTAGCATTAAGGTACTATACTATTCTAGTGCCAGCCAAGCTTGTACTTCTCAGTAGACTTCACTGATGTTGATCACGTTTACTTCATTTTTCCTCGTGGAACTAAAAAAATGAGATCTGTGGTTACAAACTACTGCAAGCATCTCAGTATTTTCCCAAGTACAAAGATTAAGGTCACTACTTCGGACACATGTAACTCTTCAGCTCAAAATATACAACAGCATTAATGAACAACATCACTTAAAGATGCCTACCATCCAACTATCATCTTCCTAAAGCTGCTATAGTGTTGCCAATGATCTATCAACGTCCACAGCTATTTCTTTCCCAGAGGTGCAAATATTTCAACAGCCATCTAAAGTTCCCAAAATTTCAAATAGAGCGTTATGATGCAATCAGAGTGCGGAAGTTTTTGCTATCCACAATGTTTCAAAATAGACAAGGTAAAAACATTCCAGAAAGTGAAGCAAAAATATTCTAGATACATTTGAAGAACTTACTTCCAAACCAAGCAATCAATCGATGCATTGTACTTTGCCCTTCCAGATGTCACTTGGAAGCTTGTTTTGGCAGTTTGTTTAGGTACAGGGATTTTGATGACCACACCAAGAGCGAACATTTTTGCGCCAAAAACACTCTTAACCTGAACCGGGTTCCATATAAGCAACTGTAGAACTCGGACATTCATGTAAAGGAAGCCTCAACATCTAAAGCTTACAAACCTTAACATTCACTTCCATACGTGTTCGACCAAGTTCCTTAATTGTAGGTAATACCCTGAATGGTAGATTTACCCCCTCTGTTATACGGTACCTGTAAAGGATAAGACCCAGAGGGTGTCAGAAGGTGAAGATTTATCAAAAGATCTGAGAAATAAAAAAATCATTTTCACGACCCTCACAAAAAGGCTCTAATGTTGGACAATTAAAAAGAACAATGGAAAACAGGAGCATCTAGAATCTATAATGCACGATAAAGAAAAAAATAAAGATGAATTCAAAGAATACAAATAGGGCAGGCCCTGAGTTGAGACAAAGGGATAGACGATGCACAACTAGTTTCTGAAGCAACTTATGATTCGGTCAAAGCTTTCATTACGGTTTTCCTAGTCTTAGTAGTGAAAGACCAATAACTCATTCTACAAAGACCATATGGGACAGCACACCATCCAGGTCAGCACATCCGCACGTAAGAAAAGGCATGCATTTGATTTTGTTTTTCGGCAATACTCCTGAAGAAAGCAAAATGCAGAACAGCCTCAGATAACTTTGGAAGGAACAACATGAAAGCAAACCCTACTTCTGGTTACGATTCTAGAAAAGCAAGCTAACCCATAGGCAACCATCCACCTTCGATGACATAGAAACCCACAAAGTTCAAAAGTATATATATCATAAAGCTGAAATGAGGTCATAAGGTTCTAAGCTGCTTACTTCATCAATTCAAATTCGCCGTCGGGTGGAACAAAACTAACTGTCTTCTCGGAGTTAAACCTTGTCAAGTTCACGCATTGATGAAAAGTAACATCATCAAGCTCAATTGTTTTGCCACTGCACAGAGAGCCAGAAGATTAAAATGATAGAAGAATACAAGTGAAATATCTCAGCTTCTTACTCTCACGTATAACTAATTTAACTTGTAACCATTTTTGCTGCAAAAGAGATACTGAGACTGATATCTACATTTTAAGCAACAAGCACCATAAGCTAAAGAAGGCAACAGTCGTAGTAGAAACAGAATCAAAGAACTATGACAGATGGGTGGGGATGTCCATTATATGACAATGTACAAAAAGAGAGGAGAATAATTATAATTCTACTGGATACAACTATATAAGTATCAGGAAAACCTTGAAACGTATACAACTAATAAATGGATTTCCCAAACATGATAATATTATCATAAGGCCGACACCTATTGGTGTCACAGAAATTAGTACCTTTTGGTAGGACGGTTCTTCAGTTGTGACTCTTTCTCCAGACCAATTTTATCATTTAAACCCAACTTCAAATCCGGCATTCCAGAGAGGAAACACTTCATCAGAATTTTCCCCGTCACGTCACAGCGTAGTACACTACCTGTAACAACAGCATTACTTGATTGCAGTCGAAGCAGCTTCCTCCAAAATTAAACCTCACAAAATAACATCACCAACCTTTTGAGGACATAAGAAGATTAACACTTTCGACAATATCCAAGAAAACCTGCAGTTAAATGAATGTAAATCTCCAGCTACCTGACTTGTAGAGGTCAAATTGAGAAGAAGAGAAAAGGCAGGGCTATCTAACCTCGTTCTTCTTATAAGCGAGGCCCTCCCTTCGCCAACCAACAGCCCCTGTAACTTGCAATGTTGCATTTGGTACAGGCTTATCCAAAGCTTGCTGAAGATTTTGCAATAGAAAACAGATTATTAAAGCTACTCCATAATGATCAACAGAAAAGGGTGGAAAGGAGCTCTGTATAAAAGTTAAATAGTAACTGTTTGGTCGAGAATATTGATTTTCGGGAGAAAGATGCTACCTTCGATGAAAATGGTGAGCGCACTCCTTCCTGTGTAATGTACAGCTTCAATATCTCAGGAGACAAATTCTGCGGATAGCCAAAGTCCATGATCTCTGCAAGTTGTCAGACGCTGGTAAGACGTAGAACATTTAAAGCAAGCAGTACGTTATACCCAAAAAAAAAAAAAACAAGCAGTACCTAACTAGATCATGAATACAAATAAAGGAATAACAACAAGAATTCATTACCATCAAGCAACTCATATATCAAAACAAAATTATTTCTAATAGCATCTTCATCAAAAGCACCGCCAAAATATGACTTGAATAGTGCAACGGCCTGCATAGATTAAAACAAACCACAAGAGTATTAGTGACTGCACAAAAAGGGTTACCCAAAGAAAAATATGGCCTTGTACACAATAGAGATGCAACTTCGTTCATGTCTTTTCTCGTGTAGAACGCTCTTACCATAGGTGTACAATGACCTTAACACTCTTTCTCATCACCTCAGTTGAAAGACTAACGAACAAGTTAAAGATAGCTTATCCTTGACTGACGCCATACAAGGTCATGAATTTAAAATGGCTGCATCCTGAAATAAGGGTCACAAAGGAACTAGAAAGAGAAAGTAGGAGAAATGACCATCTCAATATATGCCAATAGGCAATAACGGCAAGATAACAGGATCGGCCATTCTTTCCTGACTGATCGCAGACGTGTAATTAACTCTTTATTTGGACATAAATGCCTTTTCTATATCCGACTATAATACATCATAACAAACAAACAACTACAAAAGGATCAGACACTAATCTTCAACAGAAATCCAGATTCTGTATGGCAGCAGGAAAAATTCTGTTCAGTAGTTCGGAAGTGAACATAACTTGAAAGGTAACAAAACAGCGAACTTACGGTAAAAGAAAACATTTTACCTCGACAACAAACTTGAAGGCACAAGCAACATTAGCATTGCTGCTAACCACAATTACAATGTAGACGTTGCTGATCCTCATATAAAAGAATGAACAACCACCGATTTGACGCACAGGGCACGTCCCAAGCTCCTTTGTTTGCATAATATGCATCCGGAACGCATCCACCATATTCCCCCTGGAAAAGAATAACGACCGTCAGCACTCGCCGGAAACCCAACAAATCCCCAATTGGAACAGAAACGAAACCATCACAGAAGCACAGCATAGCTCAATAGAGAAATGGAGTGACATAAACCCCGCTGCTGTAATAACTAATAGCAAGCGTGAAGCTCCCCTGATTCCGCGTATGGCAACAACGATTTCCCATCAACACCTAGAATTATAATAGTGCAACATGCATCTATCACTGTAGCAAGAGTGGTTCGAACTAGTTGATCACAACCCGGCTCAGGTAACGCAATTAGAACAAACACTACCAACCCATCCGCAAGTCAATTCCAAACATTTCCGAATATCTAGAGTTCAACCCACACGGCGAATCCCGTCTAAGACAGCCATTCGTCCAAACCCCTAAATTCCCAGTAAATTCTGAAGAGAATTCAAAGTTTTCGAACAGAACTGAGGTACTAGGTGGAAATACCCGACGTCATCGCGGTAGAGGCGATTGATGAGGACGTCGCCTCGGAGGTTCAAGAAATAGATGGCGGAAGCAGCGACCGGCATCTGTGCGATCCAGTGGGGTGGGCGGGATCGCAGGAAACCAGATTAGCGGGAACACTGGGCCAAGCCTTCCTTCCCTCGGGAGATTCGACGGCGAAACGGAGGTAGTTGAACGGGGATCTGTTGATTGCGGAAGACAAACGCTGTGGAAATTGAAGATTGAATGAAGAGAGCGGGGAAGGGTGGTTGAAATGAATGAAAGTTGAATACGAGAGAGAGAAGAAGAAGAAGAGAGTAGTCGTCAGTCGTCGGAGACAGTAGGGAGGTCTTTGGTTTTGGCACGCGACGGTGGCTTGGTCACGTGGGTCGATCGGTTTTAATGAGCTGGTTAAATTCGTTGGGTTCTAGACTTCTAGGGCTATGACTTAATGGTACTTCTACTGTTCCATTTTTTTCAAAACGGTCACTCTACTATTTTTCTACTATTTTTCACGTCAAACTTGTCCCTCTACGATTATATATATATAATTTTGATATTCTAACTATTAAATTTTTGGCAAAATACACTTGGGTAGCCAAAACTTTGACGGTTTTGCCAAATATAGCCACTTTTGGCGAAATACCAAAAATAGCCACTTCCGTCCAATTCTTTGACGGTGTTAGTAAACGTGCTGACTGGACTAACGGAAAGACTGACGTGGCAACAATTTCGTAAGTAACAATAACAGGTGGAAAACCATCATAATTTTATCTTTTTACTTTAATTAACTTAAATAAAACAAAATTACAAAAAAGAAACATAGAACAATAATATCTCTTCCCTCACCCTTCCGCAGTTCCGCTACCTCTGCTTCTCGTCCATCTTCTCCTCCCCACTCCACCTCCATGTCTCCACCACTGATCCTAAAACCACTTTTCTTTTCTCACTACAAAAAATAGAGGAGAAGCTTTGAATATGATGTCCAACGCTCCTGGTCCATAAGAAATTGTATCCCAGATTCGGATTTGAAAACCCCCCAAATTCAAGAACCCTAGTTCTTCCTCCCAAATTCATTAGATTCTTGAATTCGGGCCTGGGGGTGGTGATGCTGATCGTTGACGACAATAGGAGGGATTTGGTACCGGTGGTACCCGACGGGGAGCACTGGAAACGGCCGGCGTGAGCTCGTCAGCGTGAGTTGATGCAGAGGCACGACCCGCCGCTGTGAGTCGATTGCTCCTTTGCTTTTTCCCAGCCGTTGTGTCGATTCCTTCTCCGTCTTCTTCTTCCTGACTAAAATCGATCGCCTTCCACAACCCTTCTTCATCCCTCTCACTGTCTCTCTATTCCGAAACCCCAGCAGGGTCAACTGAGAAGTTTCCGGCTCGGAGGACTCTGAAGCGGATTGTTGGGTTCTGAATCGGAGAACAGAGGTGGGGGATGCGAGGTTGTTGTTGTGTGATTCGTCGCCGGAGTTGTACCCTGAAGTCGAGCTAACTTTAACCTCCGGCCTATTGATCTCCACTTCTTCATCTTTCTCACGCGGATTGACGAAATTCGTCTGTGCGTCCGGTCCCTGGAGCTTAATCGCGACGTTGTCATAGACCATCGCCGCCTCCTCCGCGGTATCGTAGGTTCCCAGCCAGAGCCGAACCCTCTTCGCTGGATCCCGAATCTCGGCAGCCCATTTACCCCACGGTCGCCTCCTCACTCCTCTGAACTTCCTCTCACCAGACTGAACCGCCGCCGCTGCAGCTGCCGCAGGCAGCACTTCCCTCGCCGGCTTCCCAATCTCCGAAGAAACCGGCGGCAGGGTCAGAGGCTATGGAGATGAGAAGTGGGGGTTCTCTTGGACGATTGAGGTGACGTTTCGGCTGCCCGATTGACGGATCTCGGAGGCGGTTCCGGGGAAGCTTTGATTGTTGGAGATTCCTCATCGTTGAAGCCGCTTGATCTGGATTAGGGATTGATGGGAGAGAATTTGGGGAGGAAGGTGAAAGAAAGAATTGAGAAGAAAGGGGTCTTCTGCGGGCGGCGGCAGAGAGAAGAGAGGGACAGATAAAAAAATGTATTTATTTATTATTTATTTAGTTTTTTTTAGTTTTCACAAATAAAAAAATTTAGTTCAGGTAAAAAAAGACTATTTGGAAGAAAAAAAATTATCTACCTGGAATTATGAAAAGATAAAATAAAATGACGTGGCAATGATATCGATGACTTGTCGCTGACGTGTGTGATGATTTGGCATCCTAGTCAGCCTGACGTTAACTTAACTGACGGAGTTTCTAACACCGTTAAAGTTTGTAACGGAAATGGCTATATTTGTCATTAAACTTTCAAAATTCTGGCTATTATTGGTATTTTCCCAAAAATGGCTATTATTGTCACAAACGTCAAAGTTTTGGCTACACAAATGAATTTGGCCTAAATTTTTTCAAACTTTTCTGTCTACTACTTTTCTCGTCAAACATGATTCTCTACCATCACACATTCTCATATATGTAGTACTATTACATTCCAACACGCACGTATAATTTTGATACTCTAAATCCAAGTGAATCATAAAGATACAAAGTTAGAGCAAGCCAACTTTCACCAAAACTTTTTAATACATTAACATAATTTCATTTGGAGATGTGATCGTCTCTAATCTTTGAAGGAGTGTGTGTTGTGAATAAAATAGGGGATGAGATTTGTAAAATTAAGGTTGAGACTTTGGTCTCTCTAAGGAGTGGGGAGAGTAATCGAGTGGGGCGCTGAAACGGATTGGAAAATAGATTGGGTCCACGATCTGGTGTGAGAAACACAGTCTGAGCTAATAATACAAACAGGCAAAACCATTCTTAGTTGTATATGATTCGGATTAAATTGTGCAACCTAATTAGATCTATAATTTTTCTAACGTTCTGGTCTTCAGCCACACAAATAACTAGAAAGCGAAAATGTTTTTTGTTACCTTGCAGCTTGAATTTGTTACAATTGTTGGGCGAGGAGGAACAAAGAAGAGGTGACAGATGAGACGAGGATGAAGAGGAGTTGGGCAAATGTCGAGGATAAAAATGGCAGGGAGTGTTGAGAATGTCAGGGCGAAGACGAAAATGAATTGAGTGGGTGACAAGAGCGATCATCGGTGAATGATGAGTTGAGTCGTTGGCGAGTTGCGAATGACACGAGGGAGGATTCGAGGGTTTGGTGACAACACAACTTGGTATTGCTAGTGGAGTGGGCGAATGGAGATTGGAGGGAGAGGTTGTAGCGTCGAGATTGTGTATGAGGAGGATCTAGGAGCACGATGCAGTTGGTATGGTGGATGGACGTGGTAAAAAAATTAGAGAAAGAGCTAGGGTAGTTTTTTTGCTTTGCGATTGTGGGGCGGAGTGAATTCGTGAATTGAGAGGAAGAGAGAGTGGGGGTTAATGGGTCATTTGATCTGTCACAATTTATCACGAATTAGATCATGCCAGAGCACATTAGACCATATGCTAAAGGAGAGATGCCAACCACATCAAACGGTGAATTTGGTCTCATGATCTAGACCAAATCGTAGGTCCGATCTAATAAATCACAATTCTTTGTATGGTTTAATCTGGAACGGCCTCATGTATGTTCTCTAATAAGATAATTTTACAATCAGGTCATTGAAGTCTCCAACCTCCTCCCCCTACCCTGCCCCGCAGTTCACTCCTCCCAAATCTTTTAGCCACCTTGTGGGATCCTCCGCCAGATGCCTTTTTGAAGATCAACTTCGATGCAACTGTTTGTGCCACCGGGTGTTCGTCTGGGCTTGTTGTTTGTGGGTCCGACGAGTATGTGATGCTGGCGTTTGGTTTGTGTCATCAAGGAGCTCCTAGCTGTTAGAGACGCTATCTTTGTCGTTGCCTCAAGTAAGGGTGTTCAAATGATTATCATGGTAATTACCAAACCAAACAAGCTAAAATTCTATTAACCGTGGAATAAAATATTATAACATAACCGTCCAAACTAATACAAGTATACAACAACCAAATTAACCAAACTAAAGTTTAATCGGTTTGGTTAATTGGTTAACCATATTAACCACTATAACATCACACCATTGTTAAGTGAGAAAATTTTGGTTAATGCATCAATTCACCATTTACATGATAAATAAAACATTACAATGAAAACATAGTTATAGCTAACCCTTACAGAAATACATGCAACTTATACAATTATCTTATCGTCAATAGAAGTATTCATCTAACAAAAATATATCTCAATAGTATGGAGTTAATTAATTGTTGTGATTGTGTGAATATAATTAGTCTCTTACCAATTATCATAAGTTGAAAAGAACCTTCATTTCCAGTTTTCATGTAATATCTTATTATATTGATATATTAATTATTCAGTAGTGGAATAAAAATGAAACGTCTACAAGAAATTAGTGGGCAGTCTAGATACAATCTGGGCTCCCATCAGCCGGCTCCCTCTCCGACGCCGACTCCTTCCTTTTCCCGCCACTCGCGGGAGCGCTGCTAGGCTGCCCCCGATCCTTCCTCTTGGTGCTGGCAGCTGGCGCGTTACTACTCTGCGCCCCCTCTTTCTGCTTCTTCTTCCCTTTACGCGAGGCCCGGGGTGCCTTCGCGACGTTGTCCACCGACATCATGCTCGCGAGGTCGGCGAAATCGACACCTGCACCAAAATATCGTAAGAAACCGGTTAAATATGACAGAATGCAAAGGGAAAAGAAAATAACTAACCATCAGCGAAAAGCTCTTGCAAAATGGCCTCGCGAACTCCGCGCGTATAAAGATTCATCTTCTGATCCAAACACGCTTGATACTCTTGGTCAAGCCGTTCATACGCGCCAACGCGAGACTCAAACTTCTGGGTACTACCCTTCTTCCACACAGTGGGCTCATCCACGTACTCACTCGCCCACTCCCCCGGCACCGGCTTAACGTAGAAGAAGCGCTCAAATCACGTCTTCTTAAACTTGGGAGAGCCGTAGACGAACCCATCAGGCCTGTTATCGCGCCGCTTTATGGACAAGCAATCACTCGTCTTGCTGGGCTCCTTGATCTTGTAAAACTTGCGGAACAGCCCGTACGTGGGCTGGATGTTAAGCCGCTTACAAGCAAGGCGCAAGCATGAGACATGCATTATGATGGACGGAGAGAGGCGCCCAACCGAGCAGTTGAGCCGCCTGTATAAGGCGCACAACAGCGGGTCGATGGGAAACTTGAAGCCCATCACCCAATACTCGCTGTATACCCCGAACCACCCTGGGGGGCAATTACCGACTGTGCTCCTAACAGAAGGCACCGCGTACTCCCAGTGCGGAGGCAAACCCAACCCGCGCACAATTTCTTCAACGTCCTCGCGCGAGTAGATTGAAGAATGGTCAGGTCCCCGCAGCAAGTTGTCGTGCGGAGCCGGCTGGTCGCCCCACATCTTCGCCCAATCAAGAACGGTGTAGACCGCGCCCACGCAACGAGGACCAAGGCGACTCATCGCCTCGGTTACGCGCACCATGTTGACGGGCTCGGCGATTATCGGCGCCGACTCTGTATCGGAATCTTCGCGCTCGGCCGCGTTCGCAGTACCAGCACCCTCCGCGACCCCGGACATCCCACCGCGGTCGCGTCTGATTATCAAGACGCCCTGGGGCTGCGTACTCGGCCCCGCGCCCCCGGACACAACTGCATCTTCATCGGCCTCCGTCTCTCTGAGGTCGAAATCAGGATCCGAGTCGACTCTGGTCGACGGCGTCGACGGAACTCCGCCGTCACCGGACCCACCGCCGTCCTCGCCGCCGGAATTCGCCAATTCCAGCGACGGATCAGAAGAAATACGTGAAAGTGGGGAAACATTACCTTCTTCGTCTTGTACGATCTCAACCTCGCCGACGTTGGTGTTGATGTTGTCCATGACAGCAAGAAACAACAGATAAGAACAACGATTGGGGATTTAAGATTGTAAAAGAAGGAGAAGAATCTCGGCGATAAACCAGAGCACGAGAGAGAAAGAGCAGAACTCAGATGTGAAGAATGAGGCAGAATGAATCCCACTCCCCAAACGGGTCGATACTTATAGTTATTAGAGGAAAGGGTTAAAGTAACCTCGAAGATCGCAACCGTCAGACGTTTCGAATTTCGAAATTCGCCCGCCCAAACGGACAAACCAGGTAAGGACACGTGGACACCTATTCGAAGTAGGTACTAGCCGCTGACGTAACTAGTTACGCACAACGCCTGGGGGGCATGGCACACCCGCGAGGAAAAAGAAAAAATCTTGCAAAGATCGCGCACGTGATTCAGAATCCCGGACCCCAAAGACCGCGCTGAATCAGGCAACCACAATAGAACATCGCGCGCAAGCTACGGAACACGCGAGGAACAATCGCAGCCGCGATAATCACGCTCGACCAAATCGCCGTGCCATCGATGATTTGAATCTCACAAGATCTCACAAGGACCGAGCGCACGCATCTCAAGCGAATCAGAATCCCCCGGAGATCGCGCGCTATCAGGCAACTACAACAGAGCCTCTCGCGCGGCTACGGAATGGCAAGGCGCACACGAGGAACCCCGGGAACCGCGCCCAGGCCCGAGTCAATCAAGCGAAGACCTAAACAGAGGGCGTTCTCAGAACACCCTCTGATGGGGGGAAATTGTTGGGCATGTGACTCGGACCTAGCTGTGCAAGGCAGGACACGCCGACAGAAGGCGCGCACGAAGGTCTAAGGCGCGCATGAAGGGCTAAGGGCGCGCCACTACGCGCGCGCGAGCGGAGAGAACCAACGCGCGAGGACCCAAAGCTCCTCACAAGCTGCGCGAGAGTGGAAAGTATCAAGGCGCGGAGGCTCAGGCGCGTTGTAAGCCACGAAGCCATAGGAAGTTCCCCTCACACTTCCCGAGGGTCAGCCGCGTTGGGATCAGTGACACAGTCGTAGGTACACCCCTGACATGTCCTAGGTAGGGGGATGGCCTAAATCCCCGACATGTCAGTGGTCATATCAGAGTCAAGGTCCCATCATGTAATCCACCCACTCACCCACCACCATGTAGCCTATAAATATGGCATTTACTCCGGTGGGTGAGGGGGATCGCATTTTAGCCACTCTCTCTCTATAAACATCAAACTTCTCTCTCTAAACGGGAATTCTCTCAAACTCTCCCCCAAAGTTCCTGATTTTCCTCTAGCTTACTCTTCTTGACCCACATCTTCCCCGAACCTCACTCCTACACCCAGTTAGGTTCAAACACTAAGTCTAGTGAAAATGTTACGCGACCGTCCGAGCCCCCGCATCCTGAGACACAAAGAATTTCTGGATGCGCTTAAGCAAAGCCACAACATCCGTATCCAACTCCCTCGTCTAATATATTGTACAAGTTTCATCTAAATTGGGCGTTCATATATCGTGGTCTACACTCTACAAATACAAATATACAATATAGGAATAATATTGAGTTTTATTGTTGATGAGTCTAAAATGAAGGAATGTTTTGCTCTTGAGTGGTTATGCCAAGTATTAAGTATATGTATATTAGATATATGGATAATTACTTAACTGGTTAATTTGGTTTGATTAGTTAGGACTTAGGTGTGTCTGAAAACCAAACCAGCTAAACCAAACAATCTAAAAAAATTAACAAAATCAAACCAATTATCCAAATTAACCAAACCAAATGAGCCAAATACTACCAGTTAAAATGTTTATCACGATAACCACATCGTTTGAACACCCCTAGCCTCAAGGTCCTTGTCTCACATGATAGTGGAGGGTGTCATAGAAGATTCGATTGTTGGTTTCGGTACTCCGAGGGTGTCGTCAGGTCCTAGACTCTTTGTCAATTTGTATAATACGGTTCGAATTTGGTTTGAGATTTGGGAGAATTCAGAGACCCGATATTCATAATTTCAGTTCGGTGGAAACCGAATCGACCGAATGCCCACTCTAAATTATGTAGTTTTGTTTGCATAACTCTTCTCTCCTTTTTCTTTTGATATCTAAAAAAAAGTAAAAGGAAAGAAAATATAAAAACCGTAAATTTAAGAACTCTCCAAAGCGGAAAGCCAAAAGACGAGACCACAAAGCAAAGCAGCAGAAACGCCGCCCAAATCCCCATTTCTCCATCCTACTACGCCGCCGTAATCACTCTTCAGCCCTCGAATTTCGGCAGCTCAAAGTTGAGATTCCGGCTGCGAATTGGGGTTAGAAGTGGGTGGGCAAAGAATTTATTGGAGTAGCGGGGAGATGCGATGCGATTCTTCAGGAGGATAGCGGGTATACTCGGGTTCGTTAGAGACGAAGGCGGCGAACACGAAGAAGAGCAAGAAAAAGGAGACCACGAAGCGGAGCAGCAATACGTCCCTCCTCATCAATCACGAGATCATCATCGTCCTGATTACCGCGAAACTGGGATCCCCCGCAAAGGGTTCAGCGTCCCAGTTAAGGTCGCCGTTGAACGGCAGCAGCCTGGACCTATTCTCATCCCTTGCAAAGCTGGCGATGGCGGCGTCCAGGTTGGTTTCCCGGTCTCACTCCATTTGCTGTAACTTGCTGTGGGCTTGTGCTGACTTTTGATGGTTGAGAATGGATATGGAAGTATTGAATTGGGAATTCGGGTATGGTTTGTTTTCTCAATTCGTTATGCTGCGGTATACTTCCTTTGGAGAATTCAGTTGTCTATCAACAATGCTATGACATTATGGCTTTATTTATCATCAGTTTCCGTCTAGCCTTTGTCTATGAAATTTGTATCATAACTTTGATGATGGGCTCGTGATCTTGAATCATATTCAGTTAAATGGAGATCAACTCTTCCATGGGAGTTGCTAAAAGAACGACTTTGTAAGGCGTTACATAGATGACAGAGAGATCAAATAGGGGAATATTGTGACGCATTTAGGGCTGAAATGGCATGAGAATTGCAGGGTGCACAACAGATTGAAGTTGAGATAACTTGCTGTAGCTTTACTTCTTTTATTGCTTGAAATGGAATATGGCATTCCCTTTTTGGATTCAATGTGATGTCTCTCTGGATAGTTTACTTGATTTATGACTTAAAATGGAAGATTAGTATTCTCTTTCTAGATTGCCAACACCTGTCATGAAAGAAATGGAAGTTGATATACATGATGCTCTAGTAGGAAAGCATCTTTTGGAGGAGAATTCAGTTTATTGATTCCTGATTAGGAGTCCATTTTATGGTCTATTCATGTTCGTTTGAGAAGCGTTAGTGTGCAGAATTTCTGAACAGGAGTAAGATTGTTAACTATCTGTGAATTGTAGTCAACATAGTTGGTATTCTGTCGTCCTATTGATTGTCAAGCTGTAGGGCCTTCTACCCGAATTAAAAGGCCAGACTGAAGAGAACACGGGTATATGATTAGGACTACTGAGGCAAGTGTGAAGTCAGTTATCCCTTACTGATGTCGATCTGTTTTGAGCTCATGTATTATGTAAGATTTTGCCAAGTCCAATGGCTTGTTGAAGAAATTTGGTTGGCTGTCAAAGCGACATCATTTAAGAGTGATGCTTACCTGTGTATTTGGAGCTTAAATGTCACTACTTGTGGTTACAATGCTTGCACTATTTCAAATGATCAATATGTTGGAAAGGACTAACCAATTGTAGATGCATCCTGTGGTGTAGAGTAGAGGTAGTGGTTAGTACTTCGCATGATTTAAGAAACATAGCCATCTTCACCATGTACATCTTAATCACGCTAATAGAACATTTGCTACTTATTTTCTGTATTTTTTTTGTGATTTCCTTTTCTTGTACTCTTATTGCTAGGTTTTTATTTTCACTGGTCATCCTATGGAAGTGAAAAGCGCAGAAACAAAACAAATTATCCAAGTTTCAGCTCTGCTCAGAATTTAATTTTGTGCTCGATTAATGTGCTGCAACAGCTCTGCTCAGAAGTTAATTTCAGAGCATTAGATGCCACAATATGCCTTTTTAGCTACTTAGTCCTTTGAGTACAGAAGCACATTTGTAAAAATGAACTGAATCACTTCTCTACAAGAGAAATCGTATATAGAAAACATCTTTCTATGCTCTAACTATTTGTTCCGCCTCATAAAAGTAAGACATTTTGTCACCTTGGTCCCTCTGTGTAGGCATACTATAATGTCACCTTTTCTTCGTCGAATCCCTTCAGAATATCCAATATGTTTGGAAATACTAGCAACACTTGTGAACGACCTTTTCATTTGTCCTTTCGGAATAGTGTCTAACCCCTACTTCAGGAGCCAGGACAGAAGCTGTGATTCTTTATGTACATTTGTTGTGATTCTGGCCTTTGATCAACCAGATATATAACGGCATAGTTCGCCATCCTAATTTGTTCCTGAATGCTCTGTGGCCCTAATTTGTTCCTGAATGCAGCATTATTCTGCAGCATTTGGCTTTCATCCCCATTCCATTGCTTGATTGCATCCTATGCGTAGTAATCTAATTGGCGCCTGCGATAGCCATCGAGATCTGACTCCTGATGGTCTGCACATTACAGGGTCTGAGGTGGTACGCAAAGCGCCTCAAGATAGATGAAGACGGAGATGTCGCCGACGAATTCCTCGACGAGACCACCTCACAGTTTCCACCCACCGCCAGTTTCAGTTTCGGCAACGAACCTTCCTCATTCCCCAAGTTCGAAGCAAAATCCAATGTCCGCCATGCCAAGGTCAGGAGGCAGGTAATGTCCCCTGATGGGAAGTTCCAGCACTCCATCGAACACCAAGGCAGATTGCAACTGGTATAACCACCTCAGGAACGCGATTTTTTCGGATTACGCGAACGAGCACCATGGTGGTGGAAGCACACGCAGAGTGTCGGGGTAAGTTTCAGAATAGATGTCTATATAGATCCGAGTATGGTAATGATGCCCGTCAGGAGCTTCCACCTTGATCGTTTTTACCCATAGATTGTTGCTTTGTGCTACTGTTGGTTGGTAAAAAGAGTGTATTTTGGGAACATTTGACTGCACCTGGAAAATTGTACTGAATATAACTGCACAAAACATAGGGCTCTTTTGATATCAAGCTTTACGTACACTCTTTTGATGTAACAACGTTCTTTATAGCTCACATGTTTTTTTTTTCACACAAAATTAGACATAGTGATGTCCAGTACCAGTCGTGTACTGTGTCGTCCCCGCAGGTACAGTACTCGGATACTGCGTCGCCATCGGGGCTCCTCCGGCGGGTCGAGCTACCGCCGGAGCTGCCGCTGTGGCCGGCGCAGCCATACCCATAACCGCAGGGTCTTGATACTGATGATGACCAAACGTATCGTGCCCAGGCTGGTGGTGGGTGGCGGCAGCAACCGTACCATAACGGTGCTTCCTAGCGTCCAATTTCTCGGCGGCGTGCCTGGCTTTGGCCTCGTGCAGTTCCATCTTGGCTCTCGCTTCCTTGGCCTTCCGCCGCTCCTTCGCTATCTCCCTCTCCTCCGCTGTCGCCGCCGTCGCCTTCTCCGCCTGCAAATCAAACGAGGTCGCATAATTGAGATCAGGAACTCGATGAAGCAAAAGGTAAAGATTATATACGTACCTGTTCCTCAGCTTTAGCGGTGCAAATGGTGATGCGCTCTTTAGCGGCGCTGGCTATGTTGCTGATCTTCTGCTTTGCGCTCATCATCATGGTGATCTGTTTGTGACGATCTTTGAACTCGAATACTGAGCTAAATTCACTGCAGGTAATTTTCGTACGAGAAAGAAAACTAGTTTGCCTTCTGTCTAACTTCGTTTACGCATATATACGCATCTCTGTGAAGCTGGGAAGTGGCCACGAGGCAGCCACGTGGCTTGCATGCAGAGTGTGTCGTAGTATTGGTTTCAGCTCTCCAGCATAGACATCTGTCCGCGTCCGATTGGCTACTTAGGATGTATCACGATTCACGATCGTTGGCAACATATGAAACGTTTCATTTTACCCATGATTCAAAGCTCTTTGGTATAAAAGAGAATGTAACATCTATATATATATATATATACTTATTAAAGTAACAATGTGCTTACCCTTCCATAAGGGTTTAACTATGGTATTCTACTGTCATTTTTTCTCCCTAACCTCCCAGCCATTTATCAACACGTGGGATGTAGTGTGGACAAATCCCTCCTCCTTCTCTGAGAAAGAAAAGATGTAAAGTGAATATACATCGTCCATCATAACTTGAGTCATATCTGTTAATTGATTTGCCCACAATTTTGTAAGAAGAAGAAGAAAAAAAAGAAGTTCAAGCCATAATATTAGCCAATAGCTCACAACAGTGATTGTATTGTTTACACATTATTAATTATATCAAATATTCTTTTCGAATGACATATACTTTTGTTTATAAGGTGATATAAGTTTACTTTTTGTTGTTTATTTACTACTTAAGAGATTTTTTTAGGGATTTTTTTTGAGGGAACTACTTAAGAGATTTGAATTTGAGATCTCCAGATTCAAACCTAGTGGTTATCACTTATCACAAGACCAAACCCCTGTTCGTGCTCCTTCTCTTCTTCACAAGTTTTTTTTTTGGTATTTCGTCTTTCGTCGTCGAACAAATTGGGAGAATCTACAACAGAAAGAGGGGAAAAAAAGAACTAGAGGGTTGTCGATCTGGTTTAGCCCGTTGGTCCAGTCGAGCAAGTGGGTTGAGGATTAATGGTCCAACCGCTTTAGTTCGGTTTAGCTCAGATATATGAAAAAGTCATTACATTGTTTCACACATATTTAAATTCAACACATAATGAAAATTCACACGTAACAAAGATGAATCACTAATTGGTCATCACAGAGAATAACTACAACTCTTATTAGTATCCTAACAGTTACTGACATGGTAACCGGTCCCAAACAAAAGAACTTGCAGAGTTACCAAAAGTATGACTCTCTTCCTGTCTAATTACTCCTAACGTCCATAAAGTTTGATAATGGCTTTATTGCAGGAAATTGATAATGGCTTTATTGCATGAATAGATCCATATTGTGAGTGGATCATTAACACAATAATGGTTCCAACAAAATCAATCTAAGGCCGCAGCAGAGCGCGGCCAAAATCACTAGTTACTCATAAAATCATAATTGTCGATTTCGAACTATCTTTCCCCACACCATCGCATTATCGTAAAATGGAAAAATAAAATGTTTGTGGAATTACAAGCTCAATATCCATACATCCATTGGTTGTATAGTTGGAAGTCAAATATTCCACTGTGTCCTTGAAATGAATTCACGTGAAAAGAAAAAAAACAACAGTTAGTTGGTGATTCTATTTGCAAATTCCACAATAAATTCAAGTAATTCAAACTTATACGGATGACAGAGTCGCGGCGACGGTCTGCCAGCTGATTTCCCTTCCCACCCGCTGCGTCTGCTACGGGCGGGCTGTTGCAGGTTGTCGCCCCGGCGACAACGATTGAGGCATGTTCAGCGATTCGGCCGCCTCGTCGAGAAGGTCGACGTCGGGGACTCCTTGATCTCGGGCGAGAGGGTCATACAATGCCTTCTTCCCTTTTTGCTCACGGAGTTTATCGACCGGTCCACAGTCGACATCGTGCCCAGGAGGTATGCAAAACCTGATGAAGTATTCCTGATCCATGCGGTACTGATGGTAAGCATTCCAAAACATGTCCATCCGGCACAAACTGCCCATGTCCTTGATGTAGTCCCTGACGGGACAAATGAACAACATCCAAGCCGCACAACACGTCTTTCGTGGGGCGTGTTGGTCCTCTTTGTTGTGCTCTCCGCATCCTTTCCCAAACACCGTGTAGTCCATTGTGTCGAAGGATATGTTACACGCTGCACCCACCAGCCAAACAAAAGGGGGGAAAAGGACGAATCTTACACAAATGGAAAACAATCGCAACCTCCAAATAGATCGATAGTTCGCAATAGATTGGGAAATATTGTGTTTTTTTTTTTGCAAGACAAGTATGACACACAGACAAAGTGGAAAAAAATGACTACCCACGTAAGAGGCCATCCGCGTGTGCCTTTGAATGATATGAATCTACACCTTGGAGAAGGCTGCGAGAAGCTGCTTTCCATGAGCTAGGTACAAATACTGAATCTGTAAAATTCGTGTCAGTAAAAAAAACACAATAACAATTAACCACCAAAAATGGAGTAATGGAGAGCGGATTAGGGTATGGAATATTGGTTGCTTGGCTTACAAGGGATCTGGTTGCAATGAGCGAATCCAATGAACAGAAGGAAGCAAGTGAGGTAGAAACATAATGCAGCATAACGATGATTCGCCATTTTTTTTGCCTCTTCAATCAATTTCGATTCTTTCTCCAGTTCAATTAAATAATCAATGAAAGACGCTTAGCGCCTACTTAAGCTTAATTTTTGAGAAGCGTCCCTTCAAACATTTTTGTCCACAAATTAAATCTCCATTTTTGGTGTATTTTTTGGCTTTCTGTGTTTGGGTGTGGAAATGAAGTGGAGGATAAAAATAGGTATTGAAATTCATGGTTTAAGTGTACGACATTTGGTTTGATAATGTTGATGAGCGAAAGATCAGTATTTTAGGATATACCCAATTTGTAGGGAATTTAAATTTGTGATAGAAAATACTACACTTGAAGTTGATAGTCATGAGCATATAGATATATCCTTTTTATCACCCAACTCTAGATATGTTAATAAAGTTTAAAGGTTGATGAACTCCAATTAAATTGATTTTATTTATTTGCTTATTTTTTGTAAAAGTTTATAAAAGTTGATTGGTAACAAGTATATTATTAAAACTCATCTTAACTTATATTATAACTATTTTAAAATAACATCGTGTCACGTTAGCTTTTGCTAATCCAACAACTTACTTGCTAATGCATCATAAAATTATGTGGTTAATCCACTTATTCCTCCATTTAATCGATTCGGCCATCTCAGGGTTTTCACTTCAGTCCAGGAAAGGGTGCATAACTTTTGGTTATACATCCCATAACTAGATCTGTGCACTTAGATTTGAGTGGAGTCACAAAAGTCGAGAAAAGTCCATATCTAAGGACTAAGGGGCGAGAATTAATGGCTTTTCATTTTTCCTAGTTTTCATAATCGTCTCTTATCTTCTTCATTCTAACTTTGATTTCAATTTTTTTTGCACAGATGGTACGAGTTTGGTGTGATATAATATTTTGAGAATTTTTTTTCATAATACCTGTTACCACTTTGGTACCACTTTCATTTTTAACTCGAATTTTTTTTGCACAGATGGAATGAAATCTTCGTGTTCTATTGGATTTATAAATTTATGGAAAATACAAATACAGGGCCACCAATAAGGATATGTTTTTAAGGCTTACTAGATCCCTTGGCTAAACCTAGTTATAATAGGGATTTAAGTTAAAATGAGAATAATTTCAATGAAGGACTTTCGAATAATTTCAATAAGTTTCCATGTAATTGTTCTTAGTTCGCTAGTTATTGTGTACTTGTTTTGTATTGGGTTTGATTATTGATTGATATTTATGTTAAATTATTTTTATTCAATGATAACAACTTAAAAAAAAACACATACGTATAATGAAAAATCTACATAAATGCACATTTGAAAAAGGAGGAGGTCTTCTATTGGTTAGGTTAACAATTGGTTATTTAGGTATAACCTTGCATAATCAATTGCTTTACGATTATTCGGTTAAACGGCAAAATAACCAAAAATTAGCGGTACAGTTACGGTTAACTTACTCATATAAACGGTGCGATTAACAGTAAACATAAAGTTGTTAATGGTTAATCGAAAACTGACTAAACAGTTCTGGTTGTAATCGAACCAAATCGATTGTAAATGCTAATTGTGACGCTTGCTGCTTGACCATGGTCGATTGTCGGAGGAGGAAATCTTGAGCACTCGTGGTGAGATTTTGAGAGACAAAACCACAACTATGACGAGTATAGCACTAGTATAAAGAGAACGCCAAGGGTGACTGTGAAATAGTGAAAATAGTGGGAACATATTGATAATAAATGAATAAATTGGCACCAAAAAATTTTCCCCGGTAATTATTTTTGTCATTAAGCTCACTTGATCAACACGATCAAGTCGCACAAAAACACAGATTTACATCTTACAGTGTAAAACTCTCAAAATCAAAAGTGTAGATTTAATCTTCCTACCACTCTACTCTGCTTAACATCTAGAAAGAGAACGCCAAGGGTGACTGTGAAATAGTGAAAATAGTGGGAACATATTGATAATAAATGAATAAATTGGTACCAAAAAAATTTCCCCGGTAATTATTTTTGTCATTAAGCTCACTTGATCAACACGATCAAGTCGCACAAAAACACAGATTTACATCTTACAGTGAAAAACTCTCAAAATCAAAAGTGTAGATTTAATCTTCCTACCACTCTACTCTGCTTAACATCTTTAAATCTTAAATTTCCTTGTGCTAATAACCAAATCTCCTCGTGCAATTGTAAGAAGACAATCTCCCGTGACTTGGGAATCTCTCCAAAAACACGTCTACATCTCTCCTTCCAAACCATACTACAAACCCAGCACCACATAACACTTATCACATGACCATCTCTACTATTTTTAGCCAAAGAGCACAACTCTTGTAGCATTTGCTCCCAATCTGAACCCCAACTTCGCAACAGACTGCCAAATACTGCAGCAAACAAATGCCAGTATACTCACAACTACAGAACAATTGAGAGCGACTTTCTTCCTCTAAATCACATAGCACACACACTGCCTCATTGATCTTACCCCACATCTTGAGCTTGTCACGAGTCACTATTCGATTTAAAATGACAAGCCACACAATAACTCTGTTTCTGGGAAGAGTGTACTTACCCCAAATCACCTGCCACCAGGGGACCAGAGGCCTATGCACTCGAATGGACTCCCAGACTTGTTGTACCGAAAACCTTTGCATAAGTTTGCCCTCCCAGAAAACCTGATTTTGATCAATAGTCGTCATTCTGTATTGATACCACCCACAAAGCTTAAGTAGTTTTCTCCATAGCTAGGATCCAGCCATGGTAGGCTTTAGCTCGACATATATTGATTTTCAATACCCGACAAAATCTCTCATTTGGGTACATAGGGTTGCAAATGAGTCAAGTTGAGCTAAACTTTACCCTAACTTTAGCTCGGTCTGTTAATAAACGAGCTAAGCTTGAGCTTGACTCGTTTATTAAAGAGTCGAGTCGAGCTCGAGCTGGGCTTGTTGACTAAATTTTTAGTTCGTATTTGATACATTCATCTTGTATGTTATATACCATACATGTGATTGATGTCATAATGAAAAAAATAATAACAGTCAAATGTTCAACATTAACTAATCTTATATTATACTTTGTTGGTATAATATTATTTAGTTAATAAAATTTAACTAGTTCAAATCATAATTTTCATAGTATTGAATCAATTTATGGTACACAATTAAAAAAATAAAACATATTTCTTATATGCTCGACATGTTGAATTTCATATTGGGTGAGATATATAATTTAACAATCCTTTGAATTACTCCTAACATATAGATCAATTCGCTCATAAGTCGGTGATCAAGTTGGCTCTCTAGCCACAATATTGAGACATTTCATGAGCTCTAAACGAGCCAGTTCATGAGTTGAATTTGACAAACCACATAGTCGATCTAGCTCAAGAGCTAAACTAAACTTTGCTCAAGAGCTAAATCAGTTTAGCTCAAACTTAACTCGTTAACACACGAATCAAGTTTAGAACGAATTTTCCCAAACCAAACGTCAAGCACTTCTCGCTAAGGGTGTTCAAACAGTGTGGTTACCATGGTAACCATTTTAACCAGTAGTATTTGTTTAATTTGGAAAGCGGTTTGGTTTGGTTAATTTTTTTTAGCTTATTTGGTTTAGGTGGTCTGGTTTAGTTTCAGATACTCATAACCAATCAAACCAAATTAACCACTTAAGTAATTAATTTAATCATATCTCTCATAACTATTATATACACATACTTAATACTTTGCATAACCACTCAAGTGTCAAACGTTCCTCCCTCTTATGCTCATAAAAAACTCATATAATGTTCAATATTGTTCCTATAATGTATATTAGTATTTGTAAAGTGTAGAGCACAACATATGGACTCCTAATTTCGATAAAACTCATATAATATGTTGGATGAAAACTTGAAAGGAATATCTTTTTCAACCTATGATAATTACTAAGAGAATAAGACAATTTACAAAACATAACAATTCATTAACCTCATACCATTGACATATATTTTTTACGTGAATACTTCTATTGACAGTAAGATAATTGTATTATTTACATTAATTTATGTGAAGGGTTAACTATAACTATGTATTGAGTGTTATGTTTTATTCATTATATAAATTGTGAATTGATACATTAACCGAAGATTTTCTCACTTAATGATATTGTGATGTTATATTGGTTATTTTGGTTAACCAATTAACCAAACCGATTAACCTTTAATTTGTTTAATTTGGTTGTTATATTAGTTTAGACGATTTGATTATAATATTATATTCTATAGTAAATAAATTTTATACTTATTTGATTAGGTAATTACTACCGTAACCATTTGAACACCCCTACTTCTCGACGTAGCCGTATTCATCCTCTCTCGACAAGAAAAAAAATTTGTGTCCTTCACATCCGCATCAAAACAACCCGAGAGGTTAACCAAACCAATTTAACGAAGATAAGCCCGCCAACGTTATCTCCACGCGTCACTCTCCCAATGGCTATCAGGATTTTTCCCTCGCAAATCTCCCACTTAATAAAATCGGGGCCCACCTCTCTACATCCGAACCGTTCGATTCATCTGATCACACAGGTTTGACCTTTTTGACCTATCTCTGACTCCTTCGCTGGCCATCCATCTTCTCGCTTCTCTGTCTCTCTCTGGTTATAAAACAATTCAAAAAGATCCCAAAAAATGGAAACCCAGCAATAATCAGAGAATCGCTATGCGTCTTCTCCCCGCCGGAGACTGATAAACAGAAAGTAAGCGCCGGATAGAGGAGCTTCAGTTCATGGCGATGCCGCTTGTTCCTCCAACTCCGAGCCAATCGACTGCGGCGGGAGGGACGTCGTCGTCGTCGTTCCGCGGCAGGATTGGCGCGACTGATTTTCCGCGGAGGAGGAGGAGATTGAGCTTGAGCGGTGGCGGGGAGAGGAATTGGAACTCGCGTGTTAGAATTTCTGCGGAGAGGAGCGGCGAAGCGGCGGATAGAAGCGGCGGAGTTGGTGGAGGTGGAGGAGTTGGAGCAGGCGGAGGTTTCGCGGGAGGCGCGATGGAGGTTACGACGACATTCGACCGGAGCTACGGCGAGGCCGAGTTCCCCGTTTGGGATAAGATTGGTGCCGTGGTTCGGCTGAGTTACGGAATCGGTGAGTTTTGTTCTCATCCTGTGAGTGGCGAATTCGATCTTAATTACTGTTTCACTTTTTTCACTTGTTTCGAATTCGATTTTTTACTCTTCGTGGAGAAGGAGAACAATTCGAAAGTTGTTTAAACGGAATACCAACAAATGTTCATAGCTATGTGTTCCACTTATGGATTCCGAGCTCAGTTGTTGTTTGGCTAGTGTGATAATTGAGGGAAAATGAGGTAAAAATGTGCTAGAGCTTTTAGATTTATTGGCAAGTTTGACGCATTTTTTCCAAAGGTACAAATATGGATCCAAATCAAGCATGTTAATGGTAAATATGACGCACACTATCAAGTTTTCACCTACAACTGTCGATGAACTTAATGTTGTTAGCGAATTCTTACATTGCACATAGTTTTAAGCCGTCATCACCAACATCGGTGATGGTCTAACATCACATTGTTTCTATATTTGTCAATGAAGTCAAAGGTTGTATCGAATTTTGTTGTTGGTAGGGCCTAATATTAAGCATGTGCATTGTGAAACAACTCGTGCTTAATTATGTAGCTTGTTTCCCCCCTTGTTTCTTGGTTCTTTTTCTTTTGTTGTGGGAATTTGGGGAAGTCAGGTATATATGGCGCAATGGGTTTAGCAGGAAGGTTCATTTGCTCGTTCACTGGGATTGATAGCATGGGAGGTTTCGATCCAACGTTGGATGCTATTCTTGGAGGGCTTGGATATTCAGCTCCTCCAATTATGGCTCTCCTATTTATATTGGATGTAAGTCCTCTTTCTTCTTTGCCTTGTTGTTTTGGTAAACTTTTTCCTGAAGTGGATTGTATTTGAGGTGCCATATAAAGTAGGAGATTTGAGAAATGCTAATTTTGGAAGGTTAGTCTTTGTCACTCTGTTTGGTCTTAGCTAAATGTGGTAGGAGCAAAATTGCTCCTATGAACCAGAGAACAGAGTCTTATTGAAGCTAATCTTGGTTCTTCTTTTTGTTTTTGTTTTGGGGATTAATATTTGGTGTTGTTTGAACATGATGATAGGATGAAGTAGTGAAGGTTTCTCCTCATGCTCGGGCCATTAGGGATGTGGAGGATGAGGAGCTTAGGAACTTCTTCTATGGAATGTCACCATGGCAGGTAACCCTTTGCGCCTCTAGATTTGTAAGATGCATTGCAGAATCTTGCAGTCATTTCCATGGAATTTGATGGTTGCGTTTACTGTTTTTCCCTTGGCCTTTGCAGTTTGTTCTAATTGTTGCTGCAAGTTCGGTGGGCGAGGAGCTTTTCTACAGGGCTGCTGTGCAGGTTTAATCTCTTTTACTATCTTATTACTTTGCTTCCGCTGTGTGAACTAGAACCTCAAGCTGCTGTTGGTTGAATTGAAATTTTAATGCTCCTTGATTAATTCACGATGGACTGGATTTTCATGTCATTTGAGGAAAGAAACAAATATTTCAATGTGTTGAGTAATGCACACGCCAATTCGTTTTTTTACCTCTTCATCCTACGGAGTTCTGAATTGCGGGATGATCACTGATTATTTCTCTCCTATCATTCTTCATTCCCTTTCATAGGGAGCTTTGGCTGACTTGTTTATAAAGAGTGCAAGTATGGCGACAAATGCTCAAGGAATGGCGTCTTTGGTAATGTGCTTTCGATGTTCCCTGCCTTTTCCTTAGACAACATATCATCGTTGTAGTAAAGCTAAGCTTTTTTGGGCTCTCTGGTGCTTATGATGTGCAGGCTGGCGTACTGCCTCCACTAGTTCCATTTGCCCAGGCCTTCGCAGCTGCAGTCACTGCTGCTCTCACCGGTGTCCTATATTTTGTCGCCTCGTCCCCTAAAGGTTCGATACAATGGACACCAAACAGGATATAGTCTCCCTCCAATACCAACTCTTAGGTCATAGAGTTAAGCGTTGCTTGTTGTTTGCCCAGATCCAACTTATGTGGTTGCTCCAGTTCTGCCATCCCGCTCGGGCCGTGAGGATCTCAAAAGACTCTTTGCAGGTTTCTGTTTCTTCCCCCTTAACCTCATTAATCTATTGGTCTCTAACAAACAGGTCACTCAATATCCATTAAAGATTAGATAACTAAAATATTTGTCACTCCATCCATTTTCGCGCAGTATAGTGTCCTAATTATCGACATATCCTCGTTGACTAAGTAGCGTCCTTGTTGCCTTGCTAATAACGTAGCTGATATGTTTCTGGTTTTATCTCATCAGCCTGGTACGAGAGGAGGCAAATGAGGAAGATCTACTCGCCCTTACTCGAAGGGCTCTTGTCTCTCTACCTCGGCTACGAATGGATCCAGGTGATTTAAGTTTCACCATTTTCCTAGACATTTCTACTATTTAGCAGTTAGCACCATTCAGTTCCTGATACTAACGCAAGTTTTCCGTTCCCATTCAGACGAACAATATTCTTGCACCCATGATCACCCACGGGATATACTCGACGGTGGTTTTGGGGCATGGGTTGTGGAAGATACACGAACACCGGAGAAAACTACGCCATAGAATCCTGCAGCTTAAATCGGAGAGAGGGAGAATCCAATGATGGGAAAGAACTGAAAAAATGTATAGCATATGTTCCTGGGCATTATTAGGTATATATCCCTTTGTAAAGAAAAGTGATGTGATGTGATACAGAGTGTTCCTAGATTACAGACTTAGTTGAAATGATAGTTTCCAGATAGCAGGATCCATTGTATCAGAAATTACGATCATGAATAAAGCAAATCAACCCCAACTTGGATGGTTGTTTGGTGAGGGTCTAGTCTTCCAACTGGAAGATGATGCTGGTGAAGACTTTGTAGCCTTGGGCCATATCAGAGAACAGGCAGTACTCGTTCTTGGCGTGGTATGTGGCCATCAAACCTGCGTATTTTCAGAGCAGAAATGATCAGTTGACGTGGATAAAAGATGACGAGTGATTACAATGCGGTTGGACGAAAAGGGTCAAGTATGGGGGAAGCAACGAATGAATCAATGACTGAACTGGCTAGGCAGTAAAGCAGACCAATTGCTCTCCTTAAAAGCGTATGAACTATGAAACCACTACGCATGAACCTAGGTTAGTCAGAACTTAGAAATCAACAACATAGGATGAACAGTTACAACGAGTGCATTCTTGCTAAATTATCTGATGAGCAGGATCATTCAAAAATCAATTAAAAGGAACATAAGTCGTGATATGCATACGATGAATGCTCAATTATCTGCAATTGGGGAGGTTGTAAAGATCAAATTTGCCCCATCTACCGATAAATTTATCTTGCAGATGCAGAGCCTAGCCTAACGTCAACACATACTATCACTACGAAAATGATAAATCGACATCATCGATTTCTAACGAATATTAATCATAGAACGATTATTCACCAGGATGACAATAAAAAATAGAAAAAAGTAGTATGGCAAAGGTTTGTCATGCTTATTCGTACCATATCCTGCTGTCTGAACGTCGAAACCTTCCTCCTGCAACAAATCACATATACACGAGACTTGGAAAAGGCTGGAGCTCGGAAAACAAAAACTAAGAAAAGGAACAAACGTGCACATAAGCTGTTACCTGCAATTCGCGTATCAATGGTAAACTTCCAGTTATTGAGTATGGCTTTACGTAGCCAACTACCTTCTCAGTTGCTTTGCACAGCACGTGAAAGCCACGAGAATCGAGGTTGCAAGCAACACCCGACATTGCCTCCTCAAAGGATATTGAAAGTCTATGCGACATAGAATAAAGCAACATGTAAGCAGCTTTAAGTAAGACTAAAAGTACAGGATATCAATATCTAGCACTAAAAGAAAGAGAATATATATACCTCCCTCTCAAGTTTTCATCTGGAAGTACATAATGCGAGACTGGACCTCGCGTATCTAGTTTCTCTATGTTCTGATTTATGTCATCTACGTACTCCTGTAGTTTCTTCATTACATCTGATACACTAGAAATATGACAAAAATAAACTAGTCATCCATACACAGATACAAGGCGAATCCAAACCACAACCACAAGATCACTTTTCAAAAAGGTATTAAGAACACAATAGTGAGAAAGATAGCTTACTTGTAGAAGGGAGTCAATCTGCATATAAAAGAAAATACCAGTAAGGCCCAATTTTCTACATTCCCCTAAAGCAAAATGGCAAACATGACTGTGCGAGTCATAATGGGGTCCCGATCATAACAGTATGGTCATACTGGGTAGTGGTTGGTGGTGGCAGGTTGGGCCACCCGCCACTAGGGTTGTGGGTCATAATCAAGCTCACCAAAGTTACAAAGAAACTTGTATACAAGTCAAGGTTGCGACCTGTGATAATGGTTATAGCTTGATGGGTCAGGGGCTTCCAATAGTCGGCAATGAAGCATGACGAGTTGGGTCATAAAGGGTAACGGGTTCACTCGTGTGTCAGATTCGGGTTAGGTTTGGTTGGGTAAAATTCACCACCTCAAATCAAAATATATGCATGGAGTCCTACAAAGAGTTGCAAACCTGACATCCCCAGCAATTGTACACTCTCCTGGAATTTGATTGATTCCACCTCCAGGATCTGTTACAGTAACGATGGAATTTAAGAGATCAAAGCAATTACTTCACCCAGTTAACCCACCCGTTGAAGTAAATGGAAACTTACAACTCCACTGAGTTGGTTTCATTGTTGACGGTGTAGCAAATCCATAATCTTTCTCCTTGGGATGAGCTGGAAAATCTTTGTAAAACCGCATCTGAATCTCTTTAGTTGCTTCCATGCCTAATTCCAAAGCATTTATGGCCTGTCCATAATCCAGACCTCTTTATGAGGCATAAATAAAGTAGCAGGTGTTTGGACATCAATCCCTAACCCTAAGCTAGGGTATGTAATTGTCCTAACCCTTATCTTGTTATCTCTTGGACAAAAAGACAAAAACAACCAAAGCGAGCTCAAACTACATTACGCTTAACCAAAACAAGAACTAGAAGACACAAAATACTACTGGCCACCAATGATTTCCCCCAACCAAAACTAATTAATGGAAGATGGAGGGAGATATAAAACTGTTAACAATGACTTATAAAGACAAGCTTGGTTCTATAATGCTGTCTAAATACCGTGAACGACAGCCAATGCGGTTGTACATAGCTTCCTTCTATCGTTATGCGCTACGTAAAAGAGCTCCTATCTTCAAATAAAGGAAACGGCCCAGTCTTTCCATTCCTAATGGGGATGTTGTGGAATATGCAAATTTGATGACCCTAAAACTAGTCACTACCGTGGTGGCTTATCAATGCGTTTCTCTCATAGATTGTGACAGCTACATCTCATACTTGGAATGATGCACATAAAGATGGGACTGATTGATGCATACCTTGTGGGGTAAACCACTGTGAAACAGTTTCCCAGTGACATGAACTTTCCATGGTATCATGCCACCAGTACCAATACAAGGCTGTTTATCGGCTGTGTCAATCCAGAATCTGTCGACAAAAATAGCATTAACCACTATGCGCTTTCAGAACCATCCAGAAAGATACTTCGTTATTTCACAACTTACAGAGGTCCATTCTTCAGTTTATCAAGAAGCCCATTTTTCACAAGTGCATCAACTCCAATTCCTGTTATGGAAGAGTTCTCTTCACTCGCTATGAAAACAGCAACAACAGTAGACTTCAATTTCGGCTTCGTCTCTCCCAGCTTCTTCATGAGCTGAGTCACTAGGGCCACATGTCCCAAACAATCAGTTGTCCCTCGCCCACAAAGCTTATCCCCATCGATGCTCAGTGCAAATGGATTAAACTCCTGCAGGCGTTATAAAAGAGTAGAAAACTGATGCATGTAGGCGAAGAACAGTAATCAGTTTCCAAAATAAGATTGACAGATAGCTGTGAAATGAGAATTAGTCAGCTGAACCTCAACTGGCTTCCATAATGACAAGACATCTTTTCTTAAATTAGGTTATACCAAACTCGCCTGACTATAATCGTACTGGAAACTAAATTCAATAGTGAGCTTCTTGCTTTAACTGCCTACTGAGTTTAGTATCTAATCCGATACATACATACGAGTTCAGTCACCAATCACCATATTGAAATTCAATCCAGCCGTATCAAAACGATGACCATGCCCCTGTCTCAAGTGCTAACTGGAATTCACTTCCACAGAAGCCAGTTACGATACGTTCAATTCATTCAACCTAACATTCAACCAAATCAAAGCAACGACTCTGTACAGAAAAGAAAGCGGGAAAAGTGAGAGATGCGAACCCAGTCGGCGGGATTGGCAGTGACGACGTCCATATGCATCCCGACGAAGGACAGGATCTTGCCGGACTCCGTGCCAGGGTACTCGACGATGAGATTGCTTCTGCCGGGGGAGTAAGAAACGTGATTCACAATCAACGGACCTCCGCACTCGGTGCTGAGAGGGCGGAGGACTTCCAGGACGTGATTGGCAACCAGAAGTTCCTGCGGAATCAGCTCCGGCGGATTGTTCTGGACGCGCTCCGACTCTCCGATGACCTTCTGGAGAAGGGAGACGAAGGCGTCGCGGTTGAGCTCCCCTAGGATATCTTCGACGCTACCCATGGCGTGTAGAGCAGAGTTGATTCGGCGCTAGAAGAATGGGTAGGAATTCAATTGAGTGGAGTGAAAGTGGGTTTTGGGAGTAGCTGATTTGCGGTTTATATAGTAGTCGGCTTGCTTGGGCTGCTTTCGTAAGCTAATTTTTAAGTAATTATTTGTCCCAAATCCAAACTTTCCTTGGTGGTATATGGTAATAGTAAGTAAAAAAAATGGACATCTTGTCTTAATTAATTTTTTCAATCAGAACTTTAGGAGTGCATCTATTTTGCCACTAGTGTCTTGGGATCTCATTTGACCAATTATAACTTCTTGATTTGAATATTTCAATTATTTTGGAAAGATGCAAAATAACGAAGAACAAAAAATGGGTATTTCAATTTCGGCTATGTTTGGTTTTTTATTATTTATTGATTGACTTACAAAAAAAACAGAAAATAGATAAGAAGATAAGAGTCGATGAATCTGAAACAAGATTCAATTAATTATTAATTTAAATTACTTAAAACAAAAATACCAAGATTTTTTTATGGAACATACATACCAATATTCATGGATCATCCATGTCCTTACACTTCCAATCCATATATTACTAGAACTAGGACTTCTACTTTCCGGCGACAACAAAAAAATCGTCGTCGTATCGTATTTAGGCTTTTACAAGCATTTTCTTTTCAAGTGTAGTTCAATCCAAAACTAGACTGTAATCATCAAATTTTACATTTTTATGTGCTCATTGTCATAAAATTGAAAATTTAAATTATTTCTAGGCGATCAGATAATTAATCAATCATGGCATACATCCAAAATCAAGACTCTCAATGAACGTGCCCAAAATCTAGGTTTAGGAGGAGATAGTTTTGTTTAACAAAGGGAATTGCTAAAAAATAAAGTTTGGTTTTGTGATCGTTTAAAAGCAAGAACTCATACACGATTCGGTTAAATGAACAACACCCAATAATCCTATAGAAAAACAAATATAAATGTTTTTTTAGAATACATATGGATATGGTTATTGGTTTTACAACATTAGTCTGACCTGACCATGTCATTTTAATTTTTAACAAATCGGCGTACCAAAAATTTGAACGAAGACATCTTTGATCCGAATAAACTAGAACTTTCATTATGATCTCCGTCAAAACGGTCTTCTGAGCATATTATTAACAATAACAATTGATACTTAGCAACTTTGTGAATAATGTATGTGAATGAGTTGGCTTTACCCATCAAATTGACTCTCAAATCTCACCTCTCCTGTTTCCTGCATCACATTCATCACTACGAGTATAACGCGGCGAAAATCGATGAGCTGGAGACAAATTATCTCGATATACAAGTCACCACAAGGAAGTACTTTCCAAACATGGATTGATCACACATCGCACTAATAACCAACTCAAACCAAACTTTTAACAAATGGACTAAAAACACGAAAAAGCAGACATAAACATAACTCATTTCCTAATAGCCCGTAAGCACTTTGGTTTTTGCTTGTTTGAACCAAGAGGTATGAATTTCGAGCCCTATTTCTCCTTTGAAAACAAACCAATGCTTAGTAACCCTATTCCAACCCCAGAACTAGGGCTCAAAATTTTAATACCGAAAACCAAACTAACAAAGACCCAAACCGATCCAAATCACGCCTATTCTCCTAATAAGAGATGAATTCACATTCAGGTCCAACTCCACTTTACAAAGAAATAATTTCCAGCAAACTTACACGGACGATAGCAGAGAGCTAATTCTGACTCAAAAACTTGCAAACTCAATGAAAGTCTGAAAGGAACAAAAGAGAGCAAGAATTCAAGACCTACTTAGGGGGTTCTATTTTCGTGCCGAGATTCTGGCGTACTGAAAATGATTAGGGTAAGAGAGGCAAATTAGTAAAAATATACGAGTAAGGCTGAAACTTTTCCATCTTTCTTCTATATGTACAGAATTGACTAGCCACAAGGGGTAAAAACAGTACAAGAGGTCTCTAATGGCTGTACCCTCGGAGCAAGCGAGTTGTAAACTATTTTACCTTTGAGGATTAGGGGAAAGCCATGATGGACCAGTGGTAAAAAACTTACTAAAGCAGCTTCTTGGCCTCGGGCAAGAGAAGCTCCATTTGCTCAGTCAACTGATCCATATGTTCGGTATTGGCATCCATTGAACTCGACTCGATATCATCAGGAACCTGGCTTTGCATGATCAAGTCATCCCAAGCCAGCAACGCATCAAGATTGTCGTCGGGATAAAGATGTATGTTACTCAGATCGAATGTCGGCATATCTCCCGATGATGGTATAAAGCAACTGTTTCCTGTATCAGGTTCCATGTAATCGTCCCCCAGAATATCACTTGTACATTGGGGAACCATTTCGGGGATTTGAGAAAGCTCCGGCATCATGGGAATAGAAGCTGCCTCTGGGAACTGAGATGCGGCAGTAGCATTTTCACAAGTCGTAATCGGAGGAGATGATTGTATGTCAGGCACCATGGCAACTGCAGTATGCCCTGAGAGTCCAGAGGCTGGTGAAACCTCTTGGAGAGTTACACTTGATATACGGGCTGGAGAGTTTCCATTGTCCAATGCACTGAAGCAAAAAAAAAAAAAGAAAGTTTGTGCTTGTAAAGAAGTGCAACTTAGAAGCCGAAACAAACAAACTTCTTTAAACTTCGCATAACTATTCAGGAAAACCTCCACAGACTACCAAACTTCAAAATCTAAGGTCACCTCATTAACTGAAGTTCACTTCGAACTTTGCCATTTTGCAATTATGACTTATTCTTAAGGTTTTAATAAAAAAACCACTGATCGCTATATAATGAAACAAACTATCTAATATCTGATCAATTGCCTTTTTATCACTAAAACAACTCATATCCCATCAACTCAACATTTTCTAAAATTCTAAACAGTTTTTACTGAGACATAAGAAACAAGCAACACTATAAAGAAAAGCTAAACACAAAGACACCCAATTGCACTATATGATACTGACCTCGAAGACGAATCCACTTCCATGATCTGCCTGATCATAGCTTTCGCCGCCTCATTCATCAATGGCTGATACCTAACAATCTGGCCATCAGGAACAGTCGAAGGCTCATTATTCTCTGTCGCCCCATCTTGCTTGAGCCTCCGTTTTTTGTTGGTCTCTGATATACGCCGATTATTCTCATTTTGCTGCTGTACGAACTGGGCCAAGAACCCAGGACTCTGCATAGCTTTTGCCAAAAACGACATCATCTGCTGTTGTCGCTGCTCCATTCCTTGAAGACGTTGCACCATGGTCTGTAACTGTCCGTCGGTAGCCTGTTGCTGCTGTCTCAACCGGACAAGTTCCTGCATAAGTACATTTTTGTCCCTTTTGAGGCGCTCAACTTCTTCCTCAAGCCCAAATTTCCCAACCTCCACACAAGCACCAACAGATGAGGTCTGGGAGTGAGACGGCTGGGGTTGTGGCTGGCTGTGACCATGTGCTGGTTTCCGCCGGGTTATGGTCCTAAGGAGATGTTTTTGCCCTCTCAAGAAACCCTCGTTTGCAAATTCCCACTTATCTGGGTCTACTTTTCGAAAGCCCTGTCAATATATAGAGACAAGAAAGTGAAAAGGTAATTTCAGGTAATACTGTGTTACTCTAAAAAAAAGTCAAGCAAATACATGGAATTCATCTTCCCAGTGTAACCACTGTAAAAATGACTCTTCCTTGGACTTCGTGGACATAATTAAGCCTCTATTCTATCTCACACATTCATCTTCCAGTAAATAAAAGGAACCGAATTACAAGAACAGATAACAGATACAGATGTTCTTAAGAGGAGGATTAAGATATTTCAGCTGACTGCAAAATCCCCTAACTGCTGCAGCTGACACTTTTCAGTTGGTTTCGCTAACATATTTTACAAGTTGTACACTGATTTAGGTTGTCAAGAGGAATGTATCATAAAATGTAATCACAACAAAGGCCACAAATCTCGTTTGTTATGGATTTCCACATAAAAAGTTGAGGTAAAGTGAATAAAGAAAAAAAGAACCTTGTTACCATGGGGGAAGGAATAAAAGAACCTTAAGGTTAAGTACAAATTTGGCCAACCAAAGGCTGAACTGCCTCCCAAGAGCATACAAGTCCGAACACTAAAGTGGTACAGCAAGAACAAATAGTTATTTTTCCCTTCAAAATATTATCCTCATTCACAATACTATACAAGAGAAAAACTAATTCACCACAAGAGCACTAACAACTTCAACAACAATCACACATGATGAGCTAACCCAAACAAATGATGGTATTCCAAATTATTAAACTTAACATTTCTCCCAGGTCTTTCGAATATCTTATATTTTTCAAAAACTGATCCTCAAACAACCAAACAAGTTTTAATTATCCTATAGAAGCATCCATCCAAAACTACCATGTGGATATTCAAATAAGCTGAACAGACCATAATAAGTCAAAGAATGACACATATTTGATATTACACTGGTATATGGCTATAATAAGATATAGCACTTGGGAAGTCAAAGAGCACAATGATTGATTGAATGGCTGATCTGTTCCATACATATAGAAAAGATCAACATAACACTGAAATATCTGAAAGTGGACAAACAACTTCTAATAGTAAGATATATCTTAAACACCAATGCAGTGAAAGTCAGAAAGAAACTATTCCAAGCATAACAGGGGAGGGGAGGGATGCAAAGATTCTTTATTTAGTTAGTTTGAACTCTGTTGGTCACTCAGAAAGCTACTCAAGAGGTCATATAGATTGCCAGACAGAAGAGTTGTATGTAAGCATAGCAGTGAGATGAAATTGTTAGATAAAAAGTTGCAAAAATAAAGTAAGCTCAAAAGTCAAAACATAAATTGGATTTTGTATAGTCTCTAGGTTCTTGATTACATTTCCCTTTACAAGACAAATGGAGAGCAGAAAACCATAGGAGAACCAAAGCAAAACATTCACTAGACTAGAGAGCCACAATTGCTGCAAAAAAAGGTCAGCATTCATGCGGCTCTACTGATACTGAATTACCATTCAATTGGATATGTTATGACTTCAAGAGAAAAATTGATTTTAAACATACACCAGATAACTACATATACGGGACAACATTGTAAATGTAGAAAACACCAGACTGACAATCAGATTTCTAATTGAATTTTCTAAAATGAAAGTGTTTTGTTTTAGTTTCTAGTCCACAACTTGTATTGACTCTCAATCTTCAATCACCCTGACCAAAGCTCATAACTTAATAACTCTCTTCTGCACTATCTACCACAACAATGATTTAGCCTACAAGAATCGTAAATCTAACTGATCCTAAACATCAGACAGCAGTGTTTTGTATTCACCAAGGTTCCATCAAATTAGGACCTATGTAACCCATTAGTTGGTTAGAAGTAACTTTGACATGATATTAAAGAGATCAAATCAAAAGGTTAAGCTCAATGTCTCGAGTACTCACATTAAGAGACTATTGTTCAGATGATATCTTCCGAGGTCTTCCTGCCCGAAGCATGAAGGCACTGGAAAACAACAGTCAATGCCTTGTTTGAGTGGAGAGTAAAAACAATTAAAATTATTTCTCTATCAGGTTGTAGTAAACCTGATAGGCGGTTTCTTTTTACTTCATTCTGTCATTTCTTGTTCATTTGACTGCTGATGCTGACAAGACCAAAAAAGTGGAATAAAACAATCTTTTAAGCTCTTGTATGAAGGAAACGGCCTCAATCCACAGTTATCATACTAACTATCTACCAAATTCTTTGATTCAATTTTGATGTTCAACTACTGTTTCTGCATCACCATTATCCCACAAAACTTACACCGAAAAAGTTCACAACCTTCTCTTATCCCACAGAACCTAAAGTTGCTTAACCAAACCAAGGGGGATCGCACTGCGTCCCTCCACACATTCTGGCACACAACGCCAGCTAAGAAAGTTTGTGGTAATGCAAGCAAATCCAGAACAAGATTCTTACTAAAGGATCCTAGAGCTATGCCTAACAACAGCACAGGATGAGAAACATGGCAGTGAAGAAGCCTCAATAAGAAGAATAGAACTGTGACTACCCAAACAGAAGAACTGCCTCTCAAAGAACTCGGCCCAATCAACAAGAGAAACGAGAAACGAATTGCACATAAATAAAGCAAGAACGAAGCACAAGCTAATAGAAGATTCGGAATCTCCATACGTATGTATTGAGCTGCCGAACGAAGCTGGAGAAGTTGTTGTGCTTGAAATACTTAGGTAGCAGGTCGCGAGCGAACTCCGGCGGATTCCACACTACGAAGCTGTTGTTCGTGGAGCTCCACGACACCACGGAGTCGGTAGCCTGGTCATCCACCATATCGTACGTCTTGCTGAGGAACGGCGGCGGGGCGTTCGACTGCGCCGTCATCGGCACTACCGGTGCGGTCGCTCCTTCTCCTCCACCGCTGGTGGAAGCGCCTGGACCATCTCCTTTTTGGACTACCCCGTCCATTCCTAAATCGTTCAAACGGCAACGGCTGGATTGATCGGAGATCGAAGAAAGAGGGATTGACTAGGGTTTCGTGCAGGAATCCATGGCAGGTAGCGATTGACAGAAAGCTGTTTGACGAATCGTTCGCGAGAGAAATTTAGGCGACGGGAAAGAGAAAGCAAGGACTAAAGAAAAGAGAGAGCGGTGTCGGGTTTTCGGTCGCGGCAGCGATAAATAATTCATCATTCAGGAAGACCATTTTAATGCTAAGTTCCAAAAGTACAAATTTTGGGGTTAGAATTTCCTCAAAAAAGTGTTTTGAGCTTGACACTAATAATCAGAATTTCCAAAAATCAGAATTTTATAATTCTGTTTAACTAATAATCCAATTTAGTGAAAATTTCAAAACATGCAAATGATAAAATGGAACCAGGAGCGCAAATTGAAAAGTAAAAATAAATAATCGGAAGCGCCCGTGCTAATTATTATCTTTTTAGCGAACCCATAACTCTTGCTAGAAGGTCTTCCGTCAGACTGGTATTCTATTACTTGCTATCTTTGTTTTTTAATTAAGTGATCTAGAAATTTTACAATGCTATATAGTATTGGTGCTATAGGTTTTTGCCTTTATGGTACAACTTAAAATTGTACATTTACGTTATGGTACAACTTCAAATTGTACCTATACTTTTTGCACAAATTCTTTTATGGTACAACTTGAACTTGTACCTTTATGTGATGGTACAACTTCAAGTTGTAAAGTTGTACCATAACATAATGGTACAAATTGCTTTATGGTACAACCTAAACTTATACATTTAATGTTATGGTACAACTTTGAGTTGTACATTAAAGTACCAATGCTATATAGCATAGTAGAAGTGCTCGTGATCTAGATCTATGTATGTTATCTAATTTGAAATTATATTCAAGTCGCTGTGGGTGGTCCCAGTTTATTTTAAAAAAGAAGGGATGAAAGGGACGTGTTATGACTCATCACTCTCATCCGTAGGGCATTTGTAGAATTAGCCACCGAACATTTTTTTTTTAAAGTTATTACATTCGATAACGACAAGAGGATATTGGTACGACAAGAGGTTATGAAGATTATATGTACGATTATATAGATTAGAGATAGACACCTGATTCACTCTCGACGATATCGAGTTGCTAATGATTTACTCCAGTGAGAGTTGAGTTGGTAGGAAATGATAGTTTTGCATAAACCCTCTTAACCCAACCCACTAACCCCAATGAATTTTGGGGGTAAATTAGCTTGGAATGATGGCCTTCTGGGTCTATATTTTTCCACATTTAAAGTTCAATATGCTTGTATTGGTCAATTACTACGTGCATGATCAAAACACAATGGTGGGAAGGGCGAGAAGCGGGAGCCGCCTATGCGCGGTAATACCAACAGATTCAGACATATCCAAGTCCTCCCCTGCAACTCCATCCGGCAGCTCCCAATCGAAGCTCCTCACCAGATTAGCCACCGCAAGCTCCACCACCGCGAGAGCAAACGAAATTCCAGGGCAGCCTCGTCTTCCGGCGCCGAAAGGTATCAATTGGAAATCCTGGCCTCTGAAATCCACGCTGGTATTGAGAAACCGCTCGGGCCAGAACTCTTCCGGTGATTCGGGCCAGTCCACAGGGTCCCTTCCGATTGCCCAGGCATTTGTTAGGATCATGGTCCCCGCCGACACATCGTGCCCCGACATTGTCGTGTCTTGCATCAATCGCCTCGGAGACAGCATCGGGATCGGAGGGTGCAATCGAATCGTCTCTTTGATCACCAGGGCCAAGTAGTCAAGTCTGTCCAGGTCGGCTTCACAAATTGTTTCGTTTTCCCGGCCTATTTTGCTCCTCAGTTCCTCTTGCAGCTTCTTCATCACCCTGGGGTGCTTCACTAGTTCGGACATAGCCCATTCCATAAGGGTCGATGTCGTATCGGTTCCTCCCAAGAACATGTCCTGATCATTTTAATCAAGAGAAATTATAATCAACGTGAAAACTAGCTATTAGGCTGTGGGAAAAAATTAATTGAGTACGATGATTTAAGTTAATTATCGATCTAATCTAACATCATATGTACCCAACAACATCCATATAATAATCAAAATCTGATGCTATAGTCATTAGCAATCAAAATCATTTCATGAATCTAATAAATAGTATAGAAGAGTGTAAATACCATGATGATAGCTTTGACCTCGTCTCTTTCGAGCTGGAACTCTTCAGAGCTATCCTTTTGAAAGTGCAGTAAGATATCTATGAAGGGTGCTTGAGTATCTCCTATCACACCTGCGGAATCGGCGCTCTTGTTGCCGTCTTTCTCTAAACGGGCCTCGCCCTCCAGGACGGTTCCTTCGAGAAACTCGTCAAACCGACGAGCAACTCGATCGACCCGGGCATCAAACCCGGTGACCCGGTTCACCCATGACAGCCAAGGGATGAATTCACCCACGTTGAAAGCACCCAAAACCGACATCAACTCAACCATCAGATCTCTGAAGCCGCCGTTAGCTCCGCCGTCATACTTCCTCCCGAACGCCATCCTGCAGATGACGTCGTTGGCGAGGCGGGAAAGGAGTTCGCTCAGGTTCACAGCAGTCGCACCACCACCCGCTCTCTGATGCTGGTGGTGATGGTGCTGCTTAATCCGATTGACCAGTAACCCGACTTCCTCTTCCCTCACCTCGCAGCAGGCTCGGACCTTCCTGCTGCTGAGGAGGTGGAGGACGCAGAGCCTTCTGGCCTGCCGCCAGTACTCCCCGTAGAGAGTGCTGGCGATGTTCCTGCTACCGTACAGAAGCCTGTTTCCGGTTTGGAATGTGGGCTTGTCGGAGGTGATGAGGTCGTGCACCTTCATCACCTCGCGGGCAGCTTCGGACGTCGAGACGATCATGATCGGCCTGGAGCCGAAGCGGAACAGCATGAGAGGGGCGTTGTACTGCTTCGCCAACCTGGCGAAGGTTCGGTATGGGAACTTCCCGACTTGGTGGAGGTTTCCAAGTACGGGAAGTTTCGGCGGGGATGGTGGCCGTGGTGGGTTTTTGCGTTGAAGATTGTTCTTTCTTGTTGGGAGTGCGTAATAAGACACGGCCGTAGTGAAGACCGTGGCCAGGAGAAGGAGTAGCGCCACAACAACTACCATATTGTTTAGCTAGTGTTTGTGTTTTCGGTTTATGAACAAAAGGGCAAAGCTTTTGCACATTATGTGTAGTGCTAGAGCTAGGTTCGTTAGGAAGAGTTCATCATCCACCTAACCTTGTCGATATATCGCCTTCATGGTGACAGCAGGTTTTGTTGATGATTGATTATCGTAATGGTAGGTTGGTTGACTTGAATTACGTCCGTTAGATGAGCATCATTCAAAGCTATATGCTCATTCGAAGGCTGCCTGGAAGTAGCAAAGAATAGAGAGATATAGTCGGCCCGGAAACTTGCTGCGACCTTTAGAATAACTGAAGAGTGAAGACAACACAGAGGAATCTTTTGAGTTAACCAAACAAAGAAAGAGGAATCTTTTGATTGCAGTCCAACACATTCTCATTTCTTATTGCATGCCCTGATCATCTCTCATCCATTTTCCTTAATTTCTTTTCACGGGGTGGAAACTTTACAAAAATTTATATAACTTGTTTGAGCCTAGAATCTACTAGGCGGTTATGAGGCTCCGATTTTGACTCCTTCGTCTGATCTTCTCGGGAGTGGATGAACTTGTGAGGCGGGGGGCGGCCTTCTGGATTTACGCTTTGATGTCCAAGTTAGTACGATATAGGAGAGAGTATGATATGTAGAGAGGTAAGGTAGAGAGAGACCTTAGGGGGAAGTGAGGAAGGGAAGGAGAGAATCCTTTGGCTTGGAGGCTTTGGCCTCCTTAAGTGGGCTTGGGCTCGGAACGCCTTGCGGTGGTTTTGAGCCTGTTTATAATCGTGTACTCATATTAATTCATATCCCAATATAACTTAATCACTATATTATGATGATTTTATTATGATACATTAAAGAGTAAGGGGACAAATCAAGCTATATCACCAAGGAGGTCAGGGGCACATTGAAGCATGGTCACATGAACTATGATCATAGTTTGCTTCTGCGAGCATCATCATCAGTGTCTACTACTACTGCAGATCAAGTCACTCTTTGAAAAGGGTATGGTCTCTTGAAAATGTCTACATTCTAGGAGGAGAGTCATTCATTGAAAAGTATGGCAAGATCGATATGTATATCATGCTGTTCTATATATGGTTTCCACACCTCAGGCGACATGTATTTCGTGTTTCTCTGAATATGTGTGCATGTGTTATGAAATAATATCAAATGTTTTTAATATGAAACATTATGTTAATATAATTACATCGAGAAATAGAAATAATTGTATAACTATCATATATGTTCAATAATCGACTCCTTCCAATAATTTGAATTGTAATAAAAAAAGATATAAAAATATCAATTGTCATAGGGTTTCTTTGTAGAGGCAAAAAAAAATGAGACGATGCCTTTTCATTGAACTAGCACAGGGGCCGGCCCGTTGGCCGGAAGAATTTTGTCGAGGAATATGATATATAATAATGGATATAATAGATGATTTGAAATGGATGAAATGATTGTTTTCTACCTTAGTTATGCACATACCATTTTTGAAAGTGATCGAACTATGCACAATATGTTTAGACTTTAGACCTCCATGAAAAGAGAAAAAAATATAATATAAGCATTACATATAATTATTGAATGAAAAAAAAATATTACTAATTGTCATTCAATACTTAACTAAACCATATAGTTGAGTATTAGAGTTGTTTCTCATAATACATACATAATCAAACTTTAGGATGAAAGAAAATGTCTCATAGAGTTTATTATGTCCTTTAAGTTTTTCCCAATAGAGAGCATTCTTTTTTACCACACCGTTGGTAATGAATATGAAGTTGCTTGATTTGAAATATATAGGACATGATGCTAAGCTGTCACTAATAGTTAGTTGGACAATGTGTTGTGTACAAACTTCTCAAATTATTCTCAGATCGCAGACATGTCTAACAACAAAGTAGTAATTGTCATGCAACAAATATTTTTTTCATGAAATAATTCAATAAATAAAAATATATGAAAATAATATTACTTGAAATATATGTTACTCATTAAGTTGATGAATGAGCGAGGGTATGAGTAGCATACATTTATTTTAAAAAGATAGAAGTTGCAAAGTGTCTTTTGGGTTGCATGAGATTACATATTCTCATTATCGCTAACTGACTTATGTTGCAATAGATAGTTCAAAATGTGTCTTAAAACTTTTGTTTCCAAGAGTGTAAAAGAATTGTTTAAACCAAATGATTGTAAAATCGTATAGAAAAAGTTGGTAGTAGAGTATTTTATACTGAAGTCATAATTTAACTGTGGTTCAACCGTTTCATATTGCTAATATCACCTATCGATTTAGCCTATGATGTGAAGTTTTATGGTCTAATCACCGGTATGTACGATCTTTCAGTACAAACTTTAAATAAAAAACCACTAAAATATTGACATTATCAAATACCCCTTAAATATCAGAAATTACAATAATAGTATTAAGGAAAATCTTCCAAACGATAATTTTGATTTAGTATTTTAAATTAAAATGGAAAAAATATGTCAAATATAATGTTATCTTCTAAAATAAATCAAAACTCAACAGAATAGGGCCAAGAATATCCAGTATTCAAAGCAGAAGGACAATTATTTCACACTACCTAATTTTCCACCTCTTTTAAATGTCCTCTCACTCTTTCTTTGTCTTTCTCCTTGTTTTTCCATCTCTCTCTCAGCTTTGTATCTCACAACTCACCCCCTTTTCCCTTCCTCTTTCTTCCCACCGCTTGGAATCGAGAGAAACCTATAAACATCCCAATTACTTCTCCAATTTTACGTTCGAAATGCTTTTTCTCGATTAACAATCAATAGTGTGAATCAGAGCACCTGAAACCTGGCGAATGATGGTCGCTTATTCATCAACGGAGAAAAGTAGCTTGATAGCTTGTGAATAAACTAATTATATAAAAGTGATAAAAAGCAGAACCCGTTAAACCTATCGAGTGAGTGTATAGTTAGCTCATCGCTTAAAGCCTTAAACCATTGTATTTATCTAAAGAATCAAAATGCATAACCAGATTCATCTTCACTTTACATGTATTTGTCGTACAAATTCATTACACATAGAAAAAGGTTTTGAACTGAAGCCATATTAAACTAAATCTCATCTTATGATTATTGGATCCATGTCAGATTAACAAAAGGTCTAAGGTTATTGGTCAACCGGACTGAAAATTAATACTAATTTAAGAATTATATATCGCTTCCAAAATGTTCAATACTCCAATTCAATATTAAATATTCAAAGAAATTATATATGAGTTTCAACCCTTGCTCAAATTTTTTAGACAAAAAAATCCCCCCCCCACCCACCACCACCACACACATTTGCAAAGAAATACTAAATCCCAATTTATTTTTCACTTTACTTGCTTCTAAAGTTATTGTTGACGTTGTTTGTTATTACTGCAAGCTGTAAAAAGATTTTTCAGCTATGAAGATAATCAAGAATGATTTTATAAATGAATTTTTAGTTGTATACATTGAAAAAGGTTTGAATCTCAAAATAAACAATGAATGTATTTTATAAACCTTTTAGAATATGAGCCGTCACACGTTGATGTGAAAACTACTAATTAATTCAAATTTTATACGTTATTTTTAGAAAATTTTGTTTTATTTGTTATCAAATGACGCATTTCTCCAGAAAACATGTGTTCACCAATATAGGTTGTGTGGTGCTCGCACTTGTGCGAGAGCCCTTGAAGTTTAAGTTTGGTACGACCCATGAAGTATTCATGCTTGTACATGGCCGATCCATATACATTGTCTTCATGATATGCTCTAACTGTGTCGTGCTAGCTCGACCATGTGCCTAGGTATAATTATATGCATTATAATAATTAAGTTTCTACCTATTCACCACACCTAGATAAAAACAGTCATAAATGCACTCAGTATACGATTTTGGCTACTTGATGAAATACCACATTTGAATAAATTACAACTTATGTCACAAATAATAATTATACCTCTAAATCATACATAAAATATTTCAAACATCGCAAATATTAAGATAAATTAATTATTATAAAGAGTAAAAATTGTATAATGAGGTTAATTATAACTCATTTATATGTTCATGCCCTATAAATTGATCAACATATTCGATCCAAAACTAACGAAACAAACATCACATTAAACTAGATATCGTCTCATTATTGTCGGGTCCATTCATGCCCGATTAGCAAGAATTTAACGTTTAACATTTAACCAAGCAAAAAATTTAGAACCAGTCACCTATAGTGTGTACAAAATATTATGGTTTCGTATTAGTTCTGAAAATTCATATTAATTTACAGAATTCTACATCACTTTTGCATATTCAATATTGCAGTTCGATATGCAATATTTCAAGCAATAAAATTTATGTTGCAATTTTAAGATTACCCGTCATTTTATAGGTTATAAAAATTATAAATCACATATTAAACTTTGCTTTTCAAAAGATTTAATAAGCTATCTAACCGTGAAAAGTCCTCTTCTTTTCAAATCTTCATTTAGTGCATGTTTACAATTTATGAAGATAAAACAGATTTGTTTAGTGTCATTGGTTGTGATTTTTTTTTTGTTTGAAGAGAAAAATACTCTTCCTACTTTCACTCTCGCTTCACAAAATTTGAAATAGAAAATCTTAAAACATTGAATATATCTTATAGAAGAGCTTCTTCAACCAAGTAGGAAAGATATTTTACCTGAAATTATTATATCTTATAGAAAGTGATTAATTGTGAAATTGGAACTCAAGTAACATTGATTCAATTATTAAATAATAAATTGTATGTGTGGTTCAGTTTAGACAAAATACATATGTGTAGCCAAAACATGGATCTTTGTGACAAATATAGTTATTTTTGTCACAAATCTATACATAATATAAAGATAAATTGCACACTATGACGAAAAAGAGCTTCCTATAAGCACTCTCAGGCCACGAAATTCGAAATGAGACACTATTTTCCAATTTTATCATTATATTATGGTAGATTTGTCACAAAAAATGATTATACTCGTCAAAAAGGTCCATGTTTTGGTTAACTTCTTTATTTTGTCTGAACTAAACAACAAATACAATTTAGGGTAAATACAATATATTAGCCACAACTATTCTGAAGCGGGGAATTATAGCCACAACTATGAAAATTCAAATTCTTAGCCAAACGTTAACTCTCTGTTAACAATTCCATTAATAATGCTGACTAAAGTTTTATGTTTTAAAGTTATAAATTAAAAGCAGTACAACATGGTTGCCGCCGTGGCCGATGACGTGGCCTTCTCCGTTAAAAATTCAATAATAGTAACGGACAGTTAGCCATATCTTGACTCGAAACAATGATTATGACTAATAATTTGAATTTACATAGTTGTGGCTATAATTCCCCGCTTCATAATAGTTGTGGCTAATATATTGTATTTACCATACAATTTAATATTAATGTTTGAATCAATAATACTTGAGTTCCAATTTCTTTCTATAAAATATAAATAGCTTAAGATAAAATATAAATATAGAAGCATCATCACCAAACATATTCCTAGAGTTCAATCAAAGAAATAACAATAAATGAAATGTAGCCTAGTTGATTATCATGCTATTTCTTCATTCAAGTGACCAAGGTTTGAACTCTAATGATAACATTATTAATATATAAACATGAAATGGGTGCAATGACAAAAATAATCTTCCTAAAATCACTCTCAGGCCACGAAACTTGAAATGGAAGAATTCCAACCCATGTTTTGCCATTATATATTTTGTAGACTTAAAGTCTGTACACTCATGACCTTAATCACTTGTACTTCACATTTAACTTAAACATTTGTTGAAGGTTCAAGGATGACGAAGGAAAGTTCAAAGAATTATTGGCATTGGATGTGCAAGGATTGTTGAGGTTGTATGAGACAACACATGTGGGGATCCATAGAGAAGACATATCGGATGAAGCTTCAAGCTTAGCAACCAAAACTCTAGAGTTTATTCTCCATGATCACGAAACCTCTTCATTATTCAAGAAGAAAGTAGAATTTTCCCTCAAACTGCCCATCTGGAAATGTATCCCCAGACCACTTGTTAGGTATTGCATCGAAGTTTACTCTGAATCCGACCAGCAAGCCATGACTCAAGATGAAACAGTAATCTTGAATTTCGCAAAGTGGACTTCAACTTTGTGAAGAACGTCTATCAGGAGGAGCTCCGCAAACTCTCATTGTCGGTACAGATTTACTTTAAATGCATAGACGGCAAATATTTACCCTTCATTCTTAGGATAGCTAGATTACAAAAAAGCCACCAGTTCGAAGTGAAATCACAAATATAAGCGCATACTATGTATTTCCAACTCTAAACTCTTAAAAATATAAATCCTAAATGATTTTCATGCATTTCATCCTTTTCTTGTTTCAATAAAATTAGGAGTCTACCTTGTGTTGTGTTTAACACATTTGACACCTGCTGACTGTGCCTTTCCACAAATAGTTCTATCATTGACCAGTAGTGACCACTGTCGAAAGCAATCATACAAACATTTCAAACTCAGAAAATTGATATATGGTTTCGTAACAAAAATTCAGACATTCTACTTCCATTCCCAAAAAAAAGAAAACCGAATTACTTCAACATCCCAGCATTCCAAAACTGATCATACTTCTTCAAAGTAAACAAAGTGCTAAAACAAAACTTCCCAAACCACACACCATAAACGAGAAATCACCAAAATTCCGATCGACAAAACCCCTGTAATAATCGCACAACAGAGCACAATCAAGAATCAACTACTCATGGTGACGACGATGAGTTCTTGCTTCCAATCCGTACCTCTCCTTGTAATTGCTCCACAGATGATCAACCGGCTTCCCAAGCAAATCCAGAAAGAACCCATCAGTATACCCGTGCCTCATCTTCCTGTTCATCTGCCCAACAAACCCTTTCTTCAATTGATTGCAGTACACAAGAAACCTCGCCGTCACGCCGCCGCCCTGGTCCCACCGGTCGCCGTCCCCGGGCTTCACCTTCTCCACCGTTCCGTACCGCGCCTGCAGCCGCACGTAGTGCGCGATCCCGGTCACCAGCCCCGCCGGCGCCTGCCCTTTGCCGTTCCACTGCCAGATGGCGGCGACCTCCTGGTAGATGGTCCCGCTGAACTGCCGCCGCAGGTTGGCGGCGTAGTTCCCGATGTAGTTGGCGCTGACGTGGATGGTGGTCTTGTTGGTCTGCGCCGCCGCGGCGGTGCTGCCGTTGTTCCCCCCAATGTCTTCGATGAGGAGGGTGATCGAGGTTATGTTCTTCCGGTCCAGTGGGTTGTTGGCCTGGTCGAACACGGCCCATGTGAAGTTGGTCGCGGAGTAGAGTATTTGGGCCGCGGTGTTGGGCCCGATCTGCTTGTTGAATCGGGCCCCGCCCAGGGTGTGGTTGGCGTTGTTGGTCACGATGTATTGTACTTTGGGGCTCCCGACCTGGAGTTGGGAGCCGCAAGCGGTACTGGCGATCAGTAAAGTCGTCGTTACGACGGAGATGATGATCGTCATAGCTGGAAGAGACATGATGAGGTGTTTTTGGGATGTTGGTTTGTTAGAAGAGAGAGGGAGACTGTGTAGTTGTGATGGGGATGAATTGAATGATGAGTGATGAATATGAAGAAGGTATATTTATATTGAAGCAAATGTGGGAATGGTGGATGACATTATTCTTGGAAATGTCTGGTTGTGTGTCTCCACTGCCCGGGAGAAGTTGGATTGTGACTGTTTGTTACGGGGAGAACTAGGAGTCCTTAAAATAATGTCTCAATCTATGTCTTTCTTTTGGTTATTTGGACTGATTGGTAAGAGGTTACGAGGTGGTAGATAGTTTGCCGTTTCCAAAACTGTTTATGTCAATATTGTCTGAAGAGGTATGAACTCTATTGTCAATTATCATCGAAATTGTAATGTATCCAAATGATTTATTTGAAATTTTCACCATAAACACATACATGAAGGGCTAGATTAGTGTCATAATTAAATTTAGAGGTGTTGGCCCCGCTCTGCCATTGGTGCTGATCTTTTGACCGAACTATTAGCGAGACTAAGGTCCCGTTTAGTATTATTGTAGTTATTTTGTTGTGTTTTCATTGTCTTGTGACAACAGAGAGGACCTAAACGCCAATAAAACTGGAAAAACATGTTATGTCCACAATTCTAGAAATTCCTGGAAATTTGAAAATCAATACCATAAATGCATTTAGTTGCTTATTTTAATTAATGAGTACCGATTTTAGCATAAATGTAATCCATTTTTCCATAAACATTATTTTCATTGGTTTCAACTAATTTCTATTATGTCGCCCCGTTTTTTTTATGTGGCTACAAGAGAAAACAAAACTTACATATGAGATGACAATGATCCGTACATATGACTCGATTTAGATCTGAATAATCCGGAAACCTACTTTCTTTTTTACTCGAAAGATTTGAACTAAAGAATTTGCTTTCAACTTGCTGATTATTTGTTTTTACAAGTGAAGAACTTTGCAGCCGTTTATCAAAGGCCAAATGACACTGAACATAATAATGGTGTGAGTTGGTCGCATCATATATAACCATGGCAGCAGCACCTATAATGTGTTTGAGACAAGTTCAACCATATCCATAAACATATAATCGGGTGATTTGAGTACAAGGCACACGTCGCATAATCCCTTCAACCAGAAGCAAGCCAAGCATCTCATGCTGTAATGTTCATTTATTAGAAAACGGCATATCTGAGATGCAATCGAATGCTAACAGAAGAGGTATAAAAGTTCCCCCCAGAAAGCCACCTTTCTGGGTAGACTTTCCGAGTCACTCTCCCAGCCCAGAAGTTCCTACTTCTTCGTTGCTTCGATCTTCTTGTTCAGAAACCCACCTGATATTTGGAATTCGTTTCAGCAGATCATTAACAGTTTGACAGAGAACACAAAAGATCCCAGAGGGGCTGTCAAAAGTCACTCATAACAATCACCATCAGGTAACATAACAATGCCAACCTACAACAAGAACAATCGCCCTGACTGCTAATCTAAATTCAGTTGTATGAGTATTTACATATCTATACGAGCTCAACTGCACAAAACATCAGATCTTACAACATATCGGTGCACCAAATTCATGAACTCTGGAACTCAAACATACAACGAGGTAAGATGGTGAGTGCTGACTGGTAAGTATGTACGAATTACTCTACAATGCACAACACTTCATTAAAACTTGCTCCCATACACAAACTTCTCAAAAGGAATGAATTACAAGCTTCCTGGAACCACAAACTCTAGAATACATCACATTTGATCACATAAATACCTGGAATTCCCGTAACTTTTCATAACGCAAAACGAGTGTCCATTTTAAGATCAACTGAACAGCCAGCCTATTCCTAACCCTAAATGTCTTGCTGCCAATACGACATCACTAATATCCCCTCCGCCTAAATCACACAATGAGTAAGCAATCAATCAATAGAAGGCAAAGTGGAATGGAAGAGTCGAACCTGGTCTAGATACAAGGTTTATACGCGAACGAGGTCCTTCAAATTTCCAGTTATCTTCATCCAATGAGCTAACCACCTTGTTAAGTGAAGCTGCTAAATCAGCTTTCAGAGCTACACACAAACAAATATAGATAACCAGACACTTCGTAAGCTCAAGAACTGCACATTTGAGGAAAGGGGGAAAACCAGTAACTCCATGACAGATTGCAGATATCAGCTGGATATTTCCCCCTCTATGATTGGGGAACTGAAGCACGACCTAATGCTCCCGTGGCGGAAATAAGCAGACCTAGATGGTGAGTTGCAGCAATTTGAACGCAGATTTGACAAAATCTAGACAATCTTAGAATCCCCATTTTGTTAACAGAGAAAGAAAGAAAAAAAAAAACGCACCAAGCATTGCCTCGTCTTTGCGATCCTGAATGGAGATGAGATCAGATGGGAAGTGGAAATCTTCCAAAGCGCTGCTACTGCTCCCGCCGCCGCCAACGACGGCCGTAGTGGAGACTGAGGAGTGCGCCGGCGAACCGTTACTGTTCATCGTCAGGTCTTTTATTATTATCTTATTCCTCCTTAGATCGAGCGTGTCTTAGCAGCTGGAAGAGAGAATTGCAGTACTAGAGTTACGGCCAGAGAAGGCGACGGAGAGCAAATTCTGGAGACTAAGACGCGTGTGGCGATGAAAAGAGCTAAAGGAAGTGGCGCCGGCCGAGAGAGTAAGTAGAACGGCGGGCTGCAGAATGAACGCGAAGCGGGTGTGGAAACTGGAAACGTCTGATATACTTGTGAAATGGCTAAGAAGAAACGGGAAAACATGAAACGCATCGTTTCTCAGAACTAAACTCGAAAAGAAGAAAAAATTCAAAATACCTCATTTAAATTGATTCGTCCAAATTTTTTGAGTGAAATTGATATAATTATCTTCAAAGTGATCTGTTACAATTATTTATCCAAACGACCCCAAGAGAAAAATGAAGTTGCGATAATATATACTCCTAATTTGAAATCTTCCTTTCTATTTATTTATGCTAATTGCTAAACTTTCAGATGGACTGATTAAATTAGTTGATAAATGACAGTCGAAAATACATTAAATAATTATATAATGTAACTTTCAGATCTACAAATATCACATTTCATTTAATAAAAAATTCATTATAAAATTTATGAAAAGCAAAATTTGAAATCCAAATACCAAACCAACAAAATTCATAATAAAAAATAAACTATCTTTCAAATACAAGATGCAACAAATCCATCATGAATCTAAAAGTTTTCAAAACTCAAACCAATCTAACTTCCAAGTTCTAACCAATCTAACAACTAACAAGCATCCTTTTGACCATCAAAAGAAGTCGCCAGAAAACAGTGTGCACAATAGAATCATTCCTTGGTATGAAGAATTAACAAAGATTCCAAGAAACACACAAACCATCTTACTATATAGGACAGAACTCAATATATATACCACCACCAGCATCACAAAAGATCAACACTTTCATTCAACCATCGTCTCAGAAAAGGAAATCAACCAACAAATACATTCTCAGAAGAAGAAAAGATCACTTTCTTTTCCTCCTTTCACCACAGAGAATCACTATTTCTGTTGGAAACTGAACATATGCAGATATGTAATCATCGTTGAATGAGCAGAGAACCAAGATTAGGCTGCAAGCACTATGATCACGATGAGGAGCACGATCCCAAAGATCACCAACAGTAAGCAAGTCTGCAAAACAGAAAAGAAAGAAATTATTAAGCAGGGAGGAATTTACGACACAAATCAGAAGAATAAAAGATGGGAGGGAAGAGAAGTATGAACACAGGTTACCAGGGAGGAATTTGATCTTTGAGTTTTTGCAGCTTTCACGAGCTGTTGTCTCCCTTGTGCAGTTGCAGCATGGGCATTATCTATGTGGGAACCTATGTCATCTGCACCATTTCCATAATCCTTTAGTACCAAGAACACAAAAAAGGAAGATATCAACAGATTTATAGAGAGGAAGGAATCAGCAGCTCACCGATCATAGTTCCTTGCTCGTGGACAAGGACCGCAAGATCTTTGAAAATCTCATTCACCTCACCGATTTGCTGCTGAATCTCATGTATTCCCTGCTCTCTTTCCTCAATGATTGCCTCATTGAAGGCAATCTCATTGTCCAATAGCACGACTTCTTGTCTGCATCAGATGAAACATCAGTTACTAAAGTAAGCAGAAATTTACACTAATCATCTAACCTCAACTTTTCAGCTTGAATTACAAGGACAGTAATTACAGTTCTGAGCATATTCTCATTTTCAACATGCGCTCCTAAACCCGAAACTAGTGAACAATGTATTTGGTTGAAGATATTAGGACATCATTTAGCACTCGAACTAACATTACTGGAAACCAGTGTTTACTGTAGATCTAAAATGACCGAGATTGTCACAAAGAAGTGATCCTTAACATAGTGCCTTTTCAGGGTTTTCTTCAACATATAGGAAAGCAACGGGCAAAGGTGTTAACTAGTGGTCTATATACTGAACTAATAATTTACAGTATCCCTGGAGTGCCTGATCCATATAATCCACACAACGTAAACAAGTCACAGGAAGCAGCATGGTGAACTTGCTTAATAATGCAGCAGCATCAGATTATATAAAGGATAATTAGAAATCAGCATTACAGCTCTCACCTTTTTGTCTCCATCAGAAGAGCACGTTCTTCCGGATTCTTATCCGAACTTACATCTACCTCATTGGCAGAGTAACTGTAGGCATATGAAAAAAGCACCATAAGGAACATGCAAGAGCTTCTACAAAACTAATAAACTACTGAAGTCTTAAGACAAAAGTTTTATAGCATAAACCAGTGAATATCTCTGCTAAGTCCAAAAACAATTACCTGGAAGGAACTTTTGCATGGGGGGCAAATGGAGAATAAGCTGTTTCCCTCTCAGCTGAGAGACGCTGAGCCTTCTGAAACTCTTTCAGAACTGCTTCAAAATCTTTTGCAAGTTTGGCATCGGCAATCTTCTTTCGTTGCTGGAATGAGAGCCAATAAACAAAGACATTATTTCAGAAGATGTTTAGCTACCTAAAAAGTGGAAAGAGAACCAACAATATCGATCAACCATTTATGTAGCTACTTATTGATAAAACATGCCATAAATCCCATTCCCAGAACAAGAAATGTGGCAGAATCAAATTACAGAAGCAAAAATATAACATATCAAAAGTAACTTCAGGAGTTATCCCATCATGAAGACAAACTTACATCAACTCCAGAATGGTGATCTGCATCACTTGCTTGTTTAAGTCTTGCAGAAGTATCCTTCACTAATTGCCCAATGTGTAATCTTGTCTTGTGCCTGCAATTCAATAATTGTTAGGAACTGTCTGAGTAAGACATCCAAACAATGTAGGAAGTCCAAGTATTAACACATCAGATGGAGCACTTTAACTAAGAGTCCAGCACTAACCCTATACTCTTCCCGAAATGGTAATAAATTCGAAAAATTCATCCCTACTCAGAAACAAAACTGTATCAAATGACAAGTACCCAGAAATGGCGGCAAAGCATCCTTCCCATTTAATGAAAATTCAAGCACCTACGAGGTCATCCCTAGTTTACTGAATCCATTAATCATTAAGTACCCAGAAACGGCGGCAAAGCAATTAACACAGCCCAGCCAAACGCAGAATTCAACCCCAATTTAGATATTCACAAGTCAAACATCCCAAGAAACCCCCCCAAAAAAAAACCGATGAACTCACAGCTTCTCGCGCAGCTCAGGAGTATCCTTGGGAGTGCCGAGGGTATTAACCAGGCGGTGGAAAGTCGAGACGGCGGTATTGATCTGGAAAATCCCGGACGCGACCGCCTGCGTGGCATCCTGTTTACCGTTCATTCGGTCCCTCCTCCCGCCGCCGCCCAAGGGGCGCCCGGCCTCGAGATCTTGAAAGCTCATGACTGTGTTGATTGCGCGCGCGGGGAAAACGAGAAATCACAATCGGGAATTGCCGAATTTTCCCCCACACCCGCCGAATTCCACTTCCGCCGCGAGCAGAAAATGAATCAGAAACCCGATCGAATTCCCGCGCAGGAGAGCGAGTCAATGGGTATTGATCGGCGATGGCGATGGATTCTGAGGGTTTAGGAGATGGTGAAATTGGGGAAGGACTTTTAGGGTTCGATGATGATGATGCAGGTGGAATGTGAAAGGGGGAAACTTTACAAATTGGAAAGGGAGAGAGGAAGAGAGAGCGCAATGCTTAAGCAGCCAAGCAGGAGAAGAAGGAAGGTCGGAAAGTATTTGTATTTTCTTTCTCTTTTTCGTCCTTTCGCAGTTTCGCTTCTTGAAATTTCCTTTTTGTCCACAAACTGGTTTTTTTTTTTTTTTGGTATGTAGTGGCCAACACGACATCGTTTGTCTTACAGTTCCTCCTTGTTTTTTTTTAATGTAAAAATGACGTGATAGTTTGGAATTTTAAGATGCTCAAAAATAATTTTTGGGTCCAATTATTATATAGGTCGAAACTCGAAACATTAAAGAATGAATCAATGAGGTACTACAAGTGAAGGAGAGGTCAAAGACTAGGTAAAATCGCCAATGTGATAAATAAACTTATCATTTGAACAATGAACCCCATCCAAATGCCAATGGAATGTTGAAAATCGGAATGGATAAGTGTATACAATAATTGATTAGTTTCGAATATTATAATTTATGGATACCAATAACAATGCGTACATCACCACACCTACGAATATTTCAGAATCAATCCTCTTCAATTCCTACTTTTGCTTTCAATGCGAGTAAAAGTGGTAAAGTTTTCTATTCAAAGTTTCAGTACATGGCTTCTTATATGGTGGTTATGTATGCAATTGTGAGGAGTTTTTAATATCGATTTACTCATTTATGGTCTATGACATGTTACGAGACGGGGTTCAATAGTTTCAATGGCTTCTGGTAATTTATTTTCACTTATTTTGGTGTGGACACACACATTTTGTGTTACAGATCATTGTATATAATATTAGTGTAAACCATGTATGAGTTATCTACTAAACGAGTCAACTTACATGAATTAATGATCCTTAAAATTGAAGAACAACTAACAAATTTGTCATTGAACGTCAATTTTTCACAATTCTACCATTTATAACTAGACCAAATAACATGTAGTTTAGTAGCCATCATCCCATTACTCACCGTATAGGTTTAACATGCATAAATCAGTTCGTCAACTCATCCAACATATCAATAAAACTCCTCTACATGAACACTCATAATCCATTTATCGTAACTCTTCTGTTTTTCTTTTGGATAACTAGCGCTAGCACTTAGTACTTCATATATGAAATCAAATTAAACGAACGAATCGATCACGAGGTGGATCAAGTCCAGACCTCAAAAGACGAATTTGTCAAAAATCAAAACTTATGGACCAAATAGTTAGGTACTCCATAATTTATTAACCGTTACTTTGTGTAGCGAGCCCGTTACTTGATTAAAAAAAAAGCCCTCCAGAAAGGAAGACCGCTTTATCCCAAGCCCACGTTTCCCTCTCCCGCGGTTGTAACATCCAAACGCGGCCTTTTCACAACTTCCAAACGAACTTTCTCACGCTTCTCTAGTTCTCTCCTCCTCCGGACCCTCTCTCAAATCTTGCCACAAAAAAGATCTCACATTTCCGCTCGATAAGAATCTGTCTGCATATCCCACTTCTTAATTTCCATTTCTTTTGCCCCAGATCGTCGCCGATTTCCTTCCCACGTCGCCGGTTATCATGTCGGTACGTGAAATTTCCTCTTCACTGGTTTATGCCCGTCGTAGTCGATCTGCGCACTCAATTTTTCGTTTCTGGTTTTTATTATCTTTTTGGCCCATATTGTTGCGATTTCGGGGGTTTGGAAATGACCCAGTTAATCAATTTCGCCTCTTTGATCGTCCATTGTTGGTATGATGGTTCTCTTCGTTTTACCAGTTCGACATGGATTCCTCTTTGTCGTTGTTGAATATTGACAGCACGAACATGGATTTAGAAATTGTGTGTTCTCATGGGTTTGCTGTTGGAATTGGGGTTTAGACCATACGATTCTTACGTTAAAAGCAAATTTAGGTGATTTAACGAGAAGGCTCAGATGAAAGGCATCTGATTCGTTATCGATCAGAACCAATGCGTATTTTACTTTGAAACTTTGTAGAAAAACACGTCGGAGTTGGTCTAATGATAACGAGTTTGATGAAATACTCGATCAGTACTTCATCGTGATATGAGAAGATACGCATTTCATGTTGAGGGCATTATGCGTTGGAACTTGGGGCTCAACTTGATGTATAAAAATAGGGGGTTATTTGAATTGGATTACTGAGTGGTGGTCCTCAACTCCTCATTCTCGTATGGAATTGATTATTGGTTTAGTAATTAGACGCGCATTTATCAATTTATGAAGGGTGGATCTTGGGAATCTCTCTTTGACCTCGTTGGTCATCGTATACTTTTAGTTTAATGGTTAGTAGTGTGATTCCTGATACGCTGATGTGTTGTAATTTATGACCGTTTAATAACTCAGTTCATTGTTGTCGCAGGTGAAAACAGTGAAGGTGAGCAATGTTTCTGTAAAGGCGACGGATAAAGACCTAAATGAGTTCTTTTCTTTCTCTGGTGATATTGAATATGTTGAGATGCAAAGGTAAATTTTACTTAACGACTTCGAATTAAACTACGTGAGTCTTGTGTATCCTGTCTTTGAAAAAACTGATTCCACTATGCTTTTATGTAGTGTTGATGAGAAATCTCAAGTGGGATTTGTTACCTTCAAAGATGCTCAAGGCGCAGATACTGCAGTTCTTCTCTCGGTAATTGAACTCCCAAGAACCCTTCATATAATACATCTCTAGTTGCTAGTCCAGCTCTGGTCAATGGTATTACTCGTGTATCTGTTTTTGGTCCATAAGTTATAGGATCCATTAGAGTACATTACGTTTGGAATATGCTCGTACTTAGTGATCACATTCTGGATGACTCACATGCTATGTATGCCGGAGATTACATCTATTCTCACCTATATGATGCACCCTTCAATTTGGGGTTTCTCAGGACTAAGATTACATATTGTCTTTTGAGTGAAAACAATACCAATTCCAGGCATATGTGGTATGTGAAATATCAAGAGCATGTTTGGTTTTTTCAAAGTTTTTTAACAGATGGCCTAAAAACGGACAAATGATGTGGTCTATTTGTTAAGACACCATAGTAAAGGAACTAAAAATGCTTGCTAGTCCTTTATTTGTTCGGTTGATTTAGTTTAATTCCGGTATAGGTACAGGTTATGTTTATATACTTACTTTATCTACATTGTTTTTCTTTGTTTAGGGAGCAACTATAGTTGATCTTGCTGTCACCATAGTTCTAGATCCAGATTACAAGCTACCACCGGCTGTCTTATTGGCAATGGTAAGAATCTCTTGGAACTTGCACTGGTTCACGAATGGACAGTAGGTGATCCTTTTGATTGATGATTGTTGAAATGCGTAGTTGTTCCAAATAGATAGCATGTAGATTGTTTCGAACATGTTGATTCTCATGATCTCATCACTGTAAGTTCAAATGTTTACAGGAGAACAATCCATCCGCACCTGCTGAGCCCGACTCAGCTCTCCGAAATGCGGAGGACGTGGTCAGCAGCATGCTGGCCAAAGGCTTCATCTTGGGCAAAGACGCTGTCAACAAGGCCAAATCCTTTGATGAGAAGCACCAGCTGACGTCAACTGGCCTAGCCAAAGTCGCCTCCTTCGACAAGAAGATAGGCCTCACTGACAAGCTCAGCGCCACCAGCACTGTGATGGGCGACAAGGTACGCGAAGTTGACCAGAAGTACCAAGTTTCCGAGAAGACCAAGTCTGCATTCGCAGTCGCGGAGCAGAAGGTCAGCAGCGCTGGTTCGGCAATCATGAAGAACCGGTACGTGTTCACCAGTGCTGCTTGGGTGACGGGGGCATTTAGTAAAGTGGCCAAGGCGGCGGAAGACGTGGGTCAGAAGGCGAAGGAGAAGGTTGGGATGGCCGAGGAAGAGCAGAAGAGGAAAGTGGTGGAGGATTTTGCTTCAGTTCACTTGGCCGATTCCCCGAATGTACCATCAAGCCATGATCATGATGATCAACTAGAGCAGGAGTCGCCCTCTCCTGCTGATCCGAAATTGCCGCCAAGTGCGGACATCAAATCGTCATCGCCATCTTCCAAATCTCCTTCCAAGCCAGCACCTGCTCAAGGGTTGATCCTTTGAAAAACTCTCAGTCTTCTCTTATCTTTGATCCCTGATTTGCACAAAATGGAGGGAGTTGGATCTTTGATTTCTGAATGCTACACACCAACTACAAGGAACACTTAACTTTTTATATATGTTTTCTCATAATCATATCATTAGCCTCATCTTTTTCTTGTTCTTCCATGTGTATATGCAATGGACGAAAGATGGATTTTTCAGTATAGATATCATATGAACTATTTAGGACGTGCTTACTACTAGCGATTAATTGGGATGAATCTTCGGCAGAGATAAGAAATAAGCGATAAACTGAAGACTAAAAATACCATTAACCCCTTTTTTGGCTTAACCAATCATTGACATAAGTTACATCTTACCTCATTCCCCAACCCAGAAGAAGCTTGTTATTCAATTGACTATTCTCCTAGGTTAGTAGAATCATCAAATCATCTATACAAGCATACCCAGAACCTACCATAAACATTATCAATTCATCATCATCCATCCTGCTTTCCATTAATTCCAACGGTCGTTCTGCTGTCCCCGCAGCAGCAGCAGCACTGCCACCGGAAGCAGCAGGGTGTCGAGCATTTAGTCGAACGGCATCTGGAACGCGGCTTCCAACAACATTGCATAGGGCAGCAGCATTTCCAACACCCTCCCATGCCGCATCTGATGTTGCAGCAGCGACATTTTATGCACGTGGGAGTAAAACATTTTGGGCATCTCGGGCGCCAGAGTCTAAACCTACAGCAGCGGTGGCGGGTTGATGACTTGGGTTTTAGGTGGAGGTGCTGACGTATTCTTTTGAGACGTAGTTTTGTATTCATGTTCTCCATTTCGTGTATGAACCTGCAAAGATGGCGGATGTAATCAGGGTATAGCTCCAAGTTACAATGTCCGCCCCCTTTAATCCATAAAGGTTCATATGGTTCCCTTGCCAGTTTCCACAGTCCGTCCCCGTGTAACCAGTTCACTACATCATCCTCCGTGCCCTGCAACAAAAAGAACAAAAACAAGCGGCGAAACTTTAGAGAGTTTGAAACTCGGTGAGTAATGCTCCTATCCATCCGAAGAACAACTGCAGAGTAGAGTACAACAAGAGATCAAGATGGAAGCAGAAGGCTACAAACAAAGAAATATGGTGCAAAGAGACTCTTCACTCTCTCCGCCAATGGTTCTATTCGGAATCTTTCCTCTACAGGTAGACTCCCACTTTCTAGTCTGAAGGTGCCTGGTTTATCTTTTATAGTTTCTACCATATTGCCTTCAGTAACAAGCTTTCATCAATTCAACAGATTATAGCAAATGAATTTGAAGTTTTAACATGGCTATAACATAAGCTCAGTAGCTTAACAATCATTCTGAGTTGAAAATTTCAGCTAAATAATCTCTGACCATTGCATCATCATATGGTCAACTACTTAGAATACCTCCATTCAAGCTTTAAACCTTAAAGAGCATAGTTCAGCATTAAATGCCAATAGATTAGGCCTGGGTATAGGTAGTAGAATAGAAGAAGCTTTCCTAGCATAGTACAGCTCCTTCTATCTATAGGTGAGACCTAAGGTTACTAGCTCGATTTGCTTGATCCTCCATTAGATACAAGAGGCTAGGAACGCGAAATCGAACAACGAGTTTATATGCTGGCTTCATTCATTATGATTAGTCAGTTAGACTGTCAACTTCCGTGATTTGAAGATTTGCAACACAAAATCAATAGACTCTTCTTCCTAACTCAGAAGCCACCATAACTGAACATACTCGATAGTTGATTCAGGTATTGGGAAAGGAAAGAATGTCATCAACCAACGTATGGGAGAAGCAGCATAAGTACAAAAGGAAGATAAGGATAACATACGTGTATCACTAGCACAGGACATTTCACAGCCTGAATTTTGTTGATGTTCTGCATATTCCAAAACAAACAATCCATTAGAGGGCATAGAAAGCACAAATGAGACAGGCTAAGATGTAAAATGGTAGAACAGGTTTCTTACCCTGTATATGTCAAAGCAAAACGCAAAGTTCACATGGCAGAGCACACGTAAACCGGAAAGAATGGCGCTGTGCAAGACTATCCCTCTCAGCCTTGGGAGCTTGGCTGCCAGGTGCAATGTCGGTCCACTACCAACAGATTGTCCGTATAAAATCAGGTCTTCCTGACTAACTCCATACTCCGTCTCGAGGCACTGATACACTGCTTCTATGTCAGCATACGTGTTGGATTCACTTGGCTGCACCATCATGTTAATCCATTAAGAAATTTTCACCAAGTTTTACTGATATATAGGAAGACGCTATACTTTAACAGTAACAATGGTCACAAATCAATAATGAACAAGGAAGGGGGAAAAATAGAAAAAGAGAAAAGTTAGTTTGCTGCGAGACATTGTTCTTTCTTTACTTTGGCAATACATGATTTCTGTACATACATCATTTCTCTTGCCCCATTTTTATACAAAAATCAAGCATTGAAGACTCCATGTATTTCCAGAATACATGAAATCCAAATACATCCTCAAAGTTGGCCCTCCCACAATTGTTTGTTTCATGTTTTCCCCTTATGAAATTGCTGGGCACGCATTAGGAAAAAAGGGGTGCTTTATGTTGAGTCCATTTGGGGGGTTTAATTTCCTATTGTATTACAGTATTAAACTTTAACTTTACACTTCGTTGAGTATCGACACAGGATTTTGACAATACAAGCATTCTTAGAAACTCACCTATGGAATGCATGATTTCTTCAAGAATTTGCACAGTTTTATAACAGCGCATCACTGCTAGCTTCCTCTTTCTCATTTCTACAGCTTTTAATTTTATAACCATTTCTAGTAATGTTAATTGGTTGAGAGTTATATCCATGTTAGCAGTACTTCCCTATTCAGAAAAATCTTATGCATCTGCCACGTCAAGACACCATCATTATGAACACAAGTCACATTCCTGTATTAGGAGATAAGGCATGAACAACTTGGTACTTTAACATTAGATTAGGGAGAACACTTTACGAACAGCAGCTTACCTTGCCAGTGGAGGCTCCATAGCCAGAATAATCGTATCTGCATTTCCAATGGCAGACATAATGATACAATCAGACAAAACAAAAATGAACATACTTAAGCCAGCAGCAAACAACTTAAGCAAAAACTTCAAAGACAAGACATGCGCTGCCCACCTCCTGATTATGGCAAAACTCAATTGTCAAAAAAGATATAAACTTTCTTCTAGATCTGTGTTCTACTGTGGATAAAGTGTAAGCACACGCATGAAAAGGGCACAAAAAAGTGTCAAAAGTGGATTTGGTAAAATTCCAATCATGCTTGGGTAAAAAACAAGTAAAGGGGAAGGAAGAAAAACCCCATCAATTATCCCTTTGCGATAGTAATTTTTCCTTTTCACCAATCAAACCAAAAATACAGAAGAAGATAAGATGAGGAAAAAAATGGTAACTAGGAGGGAAATGTGGAAAGGTGTGGGGGAGGAAGGAAAAAAGACTGTGGTATCAACATGGGGAACTATTCAACCAGTCTTTCTCTACTCTAATGTAATGTCCCTTTCTATTCAACCAGCATTTAAAGCAGAGAAAAACAAAACTGAATGAAAAGGAAAGCACATCACTTAACTTTCCTCCACCTATTTCCACCTAAAATGATCCAAAAATTAAAAGAATCTAATCCATGAACAACAAGCCAGGCTAATGCCAATGCCAATGCCAATCATACATAAAGATCACAGATCTAAGAACTCCCACCATGCCCCACATGGAGAAAACTTTTAGAAAACTCAATCCACTTCAATTAAAAACCAAGCATTTCACTAAACCCATTCCTCCATAGTGCTAATAAACAACACCCATTTCAGCTGACAAGAAAATATGAAATGGGCAATTTCCAGAAAACAGTGCTAATGAGTACTAACCCGATGAGATTAACTCTGAGGTTGACCTTGAGCTGGACAAAGAGGTCGTAGAGCTGACCAAGGTCAGCAGCATTGCCATGGGAGTAAAGCAGAGTGAGCCTTGCATATGGGTTCCTGAGGTAGAAAGCAACGATCTTGTTGCCCCGTTTGGTGTCGATCAACAGCACATCTAAGGAATTGTCGTCGGGAAGAGGCAGAGGAAGTGAAGGAGAAGGGGAAGTGGAGACTACTGTTAGCTTATCTCTCCCATTCCCACCACCACCTTCCTTCTTCTTGATCTGGTACGTTGGTGGAGTTGGTGGGAAGAAGGCAAATTTGGCAGCTAGCTGTGATAGCCCGCAACCCATTCAAAGTCACATTCAAAGCTACCTATCCCCTCTCTTTTTTCTTTCTAATGGTGCAAAATAAAGGAACTAGCTTTGAGCCATCCGATTTTTCAGTCTGAGACAGAGTGACAGAGACAGAGAAAGGGGATTTTTTCTCTTCTTCTTCTTGGTTCTGTGCAGAACAAAAAAAAAAATGGTGCTTGTGGGCTCTGTTTTTTAGAAGATTCAGAGGGAAATGGAGATAGTGAGAGAGAAAGAGAGATGGAGGTGGGGAAATGGGGTTCTTTCTAGGGTTTATGGGGGAGTGGAGATTTTGTGATGGAAAAAAGGAAGACAAGGTTTTGGAGCTCTCCTGGGAGCTTGCTTGACTGGTAAAAGAGAGAGAGGAGAAGCTATATATTTAGGTTGAAGGAAATAAATGAAGTGTGAATGGCGATTGGGAGAGGGAAGAAGGTGAAGTGAGTGTTACGGAGTTTTGGGGGTGAAGGATGGAAATGATGGGTTTCTTTTTTTGTTTTCTCTTGCTGTTGTGAGCTCAGAGGTTCTGACACTTGCTGTTGTGAGAGTTTTCTGAGGAGGAAAGGAGGGAATTGTAAAGGTGGCAAACTCTTTACCCCTGCTTCTGTTCTTTTGTTTTTTCCCGTTTGTAAATAAGAAAACAAAACAAAAATGAGTGACATTATTTGGGCTCAACCCAATGCAACGAGCTGATCAGGCCCAGAAGAAAGAAGCCCAACCTCATGCTATCTAGTATCTACTGATACTTATCGATTGCTTCATTTCATCATTTGCTTGTTCCCACTAATTTTCCATATTGTTTCTTGTTTCAGTTGGATACTAATACTGTGGTTCTTGTGCCTCTTATAAATGCGTAAATAAAAATACTTGCGTTCATGAAAAAAAAAAGTGTAAATGTGAATTGTAGAATGCTTTGGTTTCATCCAAAGTATTTAATAGTTCATTTATGTAATACTCATATTACAATTCGTGTAATTCAAATACTGTATTATTAGATTACATGAATCCTTACAATGTCAACCTAAACCATATATGATATCTTGAAATTCATGTGTTTAGCAGTATATGTTTAGCAAACGACTCTCTTTTGGTACCGAATTTTTATATAATCAAACCATAGTGACAACAACATAAAAATATCATCTTTGTCCACGTGAACACGAGCAGTTTAGTGAAGAAAGTGACGGATATTGTGAAAAATTATTATCTTTTATATATATCCTCTCCTTCAACCATTCATTATGTAAACCAAGTAAGCATTTTACTCGTCAACTCATGTCATCGCTTCAATTCTGCATAACTATAAAAATGAAATCTATCTTGTTTACTAACATTGGATGTAGTTATAAGAATTTTTTATACATAAGGGTGCTATGGATTTTAATTTTTTTTGTGATTAAGTATTACTTGAATAATTCAAACCTATGACTTCTTGATTAAAATTAGTGATATTATCAGTGGATCAACCTCTTGTTCATGTAGTTATAAATAAGAATTTTTAAGACACCTAGTCAAATACATCAAACATCTGAATAATTGAACTACTTAAGGATTTTTTTTTAATCTTAAGACATGACATGATTATTCAAAGATGTTGCATCACTAGTAAAAACCGGCAAAATCTCGTCTGAAATGCGATCAAAGAGGGCACATTTAGATTCTAAGAACCTTGCCACGTGTGGACAAACAAAGGGTAATTTACTAATTACAACGGGATACAAATTCGACAACTTTAACTTTCATCACACCCTGTTCAAGAAAAAACCAAATCTTACTTTTGCACACTCTCCCTGCTGCCCACACGTTTTTAACTTTTGTTTTTTTTACTGAATTAGATTAAATGTACCTAGACTAGGTTTCTCATTGTCACTTAATTTCAAACACTAATCAAACAGAAAAAGGAGGAAAGTTGCCAAACATAAAGGCAAAAAAAGCCAATCTCTTTTCAGTTTTCCCCTTGTCAGTATGAAGGAACAAAACAACTTATATAAAACGCCCCAAAATTGGAATGCATGCTTAATCATGTGTAATGTGGCAGGAGGAACAAAAAACTAACATTATTATTGTTGATGTCCGATCTTCCCAGAAAGTTTTTGGCTTCATTTGTCGCACCCCGACATCATTATTGCGTCTTCCAGGGAACTTAATCACCGCCATGTTTCTGTTTAAGTGCAAAGTCTTCTGTTATGAACTTCAAATCTCACTCTCCTTAATCACAAAATGGCATTATAATTTATAAGTGGCAACAATTCCGATCTTACAGGTTCGTTTTGACATGTTTCGAATGCCGATTTGTTTATGACGGATGGTTAGTAGTGATTTTGAAAAATACACGATTCAACTTATATACATCATATTTTATTTTGGTTTAAATCCAGTTAATATTTAGTGCGAGTCTCAAAGGCTTGAAGAACTTGTCTTCACTCACTTTGTCAAAACATATATACGGAGAATGTGATTTGTTCACTGGGGATAGTAACTCCTTCAAAAATATACGAGTTATCTTCAATATATTATAGTCAATATTTAGTTCGAGAGTTTCAATTAGTTGAAGTACTTGTCTTCATTATCCTTGTCAATAGAAAGTCTCTTTTATCGACTGTTTTCAATACACTTGAAGAATGTCTTAACTATCATTGTTCCTAGATAGAATGTCTTTTTTATCGATTGTTTTCAATACACTTGAAGAATTTGTCTTAACTATCATTGTTCCTAGATAGAATGTCTTTTTTATCAATTGTTTTCAATACACTTGAAGAATTTGTCTTCGAATCAAATTATTGATAAACTTGATTCCAATACACATATTTTAGTAGATTGGCCTAGTCCATATGTGAAACCAAACCACTCAACTAGCATATGATTTGATGCAATTATGAATATTAAGATAATCATCCGACATGTCCAATGCACATTCCTATTCTCGTTCAATTTACTTAATGTTATAATTGACAAATGAGGGTGGACCTTTTAAAAGAGGAAGGAAACCAAGGGAGTGTTAGAAAGTAAAGTAAAATGGTTGTTAAGAATGGAAAATTTGGATTGCTATCAACCATGAAAATGATGGTATATTTTTTTTTAATATTTATATTTTTATATCTTTGAGCATATTCAACGAGGTTTGGGGTAAAGTACGGATGCAAATACAATTACAAGGGTTGATACGAAGGCAGTAGCAAACGTAACAACAGAAACCACATTTGTATGGCTCATAATCCCACATGGTATTTTCCACACAACATCTGTTCTCAGTCTGTTGCTGTCATGGCTTGGCACAATCAAGCAACTTCTCATCCCTGAGCTTCCTTCCATGCTGCAACTCACGAGCAAATCCGGCGTACCAAATGCTACTTCTGAATATCCGCTTTCATGCAACGGCTGCAATTCCAGAATGGACACATTTGAGCCTTTTCATGTTTGATTGTTCAATTAAGGATGAGAGAGTTTGAGCTTTACCGCATAACGGGCATGTAATGGGAGGTCTATTCTGATTCCAAGTTCAGACATGGCTCCGGATGAAATGCTGTGCTCGAAATTCATGTGAATCTCCACTGCAGACCTATTTGAGGAAACCGAAGGCAACTCCAAATTTGTATCTCCGAAGACACCTATGCCAGCATATGCTGGAAAACCAAGCGTGAGAATGAGCTAATCTACGAGGAAAGATAAGTAGAGAGACTTGCAGTTGTTAGTTCCTAACAAATTATGATTACCTCCATGATGGAATAGGTGGTCAAGCTCGAATGGATCAGCAAAGACTCCAGAGGGCAGTCTTTCAATCATTACAAGCTTGCAAGACTGAAGAGGGAAACTTTGTGGAGGGACTTGAAGCTGGATTGTTGAAGATAGATGGCGATGAGAGCCTTCCCCAATCAGACGACGCTCCAAACCAGATAGTGTAAGTTGAGGGTTGGGATCGCCAGGCAGCAGTTTGCATGAGAACTTTGAGAGCTCATCTTGTAGGAGATCTTGAAAGCTAGAATCAGTAAGAACTTCGTTTTTCGAGAAATAAGACTTCAGTATACAATCCTGACAAAAGTACCGTTAGCTCATCAGAGAAGAACTCAGTTCAGTCCATCATGTAGTTAGGACATCAAGTGAAGAGGCGAAAATGCCACAGCTTCATTAAGCAGACATGAAAGGGAGAAGAAAGATAGTTTCGTAGGTAACTATGATGAAGATATTCATTTCACAAACAGAATTTTAGCCAATGCAGATATGGGATTAAAATGAAGTCCTATCACGTCTTGCTAATTTGAGGGCAATATATGTCAGAAACCTACCAGCAAAGCAAAGAAATCGTAGTTTCCATTTGAAACCCAGTAAGCACGATTCTACCTTGAAACTTGGTCATACAAATGGAAGAACCGAATGAGATTCACGGTTTCAAGAGAGCACAGCATATTATCACCAACCTCCAAAGACAAACAGTCGCCATAAATGGACAGAGTTACAACAATGAAGCAGCAACAGAAGAAGAATTTCCATATGATACCCATTTTCCAACGCCAGCAAATCCACCCTATTATTCTCATGGCAACTGAGAAAAGGTAGGGAGAAAAAGAAAGTTAGAAAACTCACCAACTAAGATAGTGTAATCTGAATTCAATTTGTAATGCAGAAACATTTGAACCAATGATACTGCCAGAAATTCAAAGTACTTAAAATAGTGTTTAGCAGAAAACTTCAAGCAAAACCCAAGAATTAGGAAGAAATTGCTTCTGCTTCATCTAAGAACAAGCAAAGCAGCTTGCTCAATCGAGAAAACCATAACTCCAATGAAACAGATTGAAGAAATCTATAAAACCCTTAATTGAGAACTCAAGCCAGATCCAAATGCTAGGTCGACAAGAATTGCAGAAATTCGACAGCAGAGTCGTCGACTGAGATAAGAACAATAGGGTAAAATGGCGTATCCCCCAAACACACAGCAAAGCGAACACAAGGAAGTAGAGCAACGAGGAAGACAAACTTACAGAGCAAGGCATCATCTTTTCCGTTCCTTTTGAACGGAGATGAGAGATCAGACGGGAAAGTAGAAATCTTTACCAAGCAAAGTGCGAATCTCCCAAAAGAACGAGCAGTGGCGTCGTCTCCCTCTGGTTTGTTATTTCCAGGGAGGAGTTGGGCTTTTCCCCCCCACTGCTAAGCCCATTTAAGCAACAAAAAGACTAGCTGAATAAAATCCCGCGAAAAAAGCAGCCTTCTTTTCTCTCGTCAAAATCTCGATCTCTGCGTTCCATCGCAGGCGCCTCCGTCGACGGCGCTTCAGTTCGTCTGTTGTCGTCAGCCGAGTTCTCCTTCTCCGTCTCTCGCCGCCCGCCGCCAGCCGCCAGTCAAGGTCCTTCTTGCTGCGTCCTTCTGGGCTGCCGCCGCCCGTCATAGTGTCATTCGAGGTAAAATAGGTTTATGCTCGCTAGTATATCACAGCAGAATCAGGATTGAAAATTGTATTTGATATCCAAAGTTTTTAATTTTGTTACCAGGGATATTCAATCTGACTAGCTTCAGCTGGAGCAGACATGGAAAACGGCGGCATCCCTTCATCAGTGCACGCTACCGTGTTCAAACAATCGGAGTCTCTCGAGGGGAAAGGCCATGAGATCAAAGGCTACGACTTCAACCAGGGCGTGGACTACCCTCAGCTGCTTAAATCAATGGTCTCAACTGGGTTCCAAGCTTCCAATCTCGGCGACGCAATTTCAGTTGTTAATCAGATGGTCTGGCTTTGATATCCTGCTACTAGTAGTCAAGCACTTTACCTTTTCCCTTAATTTGATGGTCTCGTCTTATCATTTGTGCTTTTGCTATTGGCCTTGAAGTTAGACTGGAGGCTTGCTGATGAGGCCATTGCTGAAGATTGCAGTGAAGAAGAGAAGGAGCCTGTATATAGAGAGTCAGTGAGGTGCAAGATTTTCTTGGGGTTCACCTCAAATTTGATCTCTTCCGGCGTTAGAGATACAGTTCGTTATCTCCTTCAGCATCACATGGTGAGGAAAGGGATTTTGACTTTCTTTTTGTAGTGTCCTATGTGATACATATAAGTGAGATTGGGAATCAAATTGGTATTCAACCCAACCTTTGATGTTTGTTGCTCTGCGGGATTAGATGGACCAATTAGCTCCGATGATGGTTGTTGTTTCTGAACATTGCTCTTTCTTGAGTACCTTAAACTTTGCTTGTAGTGAACCAGATGATGATGCTGCAGAAAATTTGCTGCAGGTTGATGTGGTGGTCACAACTGCAGGTGGCATAGAAGAAGACCTTATCAAATGCCTAGCCCCGACTTACAGAGGGGACTTCTCTTTACCTGGAGCTCAACTGCGTGCAAAAGGGTTGAATCGCATCGGCAACTTGTTAGTTCCTAATGATAACTACTGCAAGTTTGAGGACTGGGTTATTCCCATTTTTGACCAGATGTTAAAAGAACAAACTGAAAATGTATGGCTTTTGCTCATGTTGGCTTTATCCATTTCAGCTGAGTGAGAATCTTACAGCTTCCTTCTTCTGTTTGATAGAATACTCTATGGACGCCATCGAAGTTAATTGCTAGACTCGGGAAAGAGATTAAATGTGAAAGCTCATACCTTTATTGGGCATACAAGGTAACAAGCTAGTATTTCTTGATTTTCCAATACTTGGATTTTCCCCTTTTTGGATCATATTTGTTAGTTTTTTCCATCTTCTCCAGAACAACATTCCAGTGTTTTGTCCTGGATTAACTGACGGTTCACTTGGGGACATGCTGTACTTTCATTCCTTCCGCAATCCAGGATTGATTGTGGACATAGTTCAAGGTAAGAGTCTCCTGGCTCAATATCTTACTTATATCAGTTATCCATGGCCTCCATTTGCTTCTTTCAGTTGAACATCCTTGGGACAAGTTGGGTACAAGAGCCAATATAAGCCATTGAACTGTTTTGATTGGAGAAGTAATGAGAGTACCTTTCAAATAGGGGTGTCCATTCGGGTTTGGTTTTTTGGGTTTATCCGATACCGACCCGATTAGATACATTTTCGGTTTTTTGGGTTCGGGTTTCGGATTTTTCGGCTTCGGGTTCGGTTTTGCTTATCGGTTTTTCGGGTTTCGGCTGAAAACCTTAAAAAATAGCACTCAATCTGTATTTTTAGGTGTTCGGGTTTGCTTTAACCGAACCCGAACCCGATAAGGCATTTTCGGGTTTTGGATAACCGGAAACCGAAAGTCATTATTGGGTTCGGTTTTCAGTTGTTTAGGTTCGGGTACTCGAACGGACACCCCTAGCGGAGGATGCTATCTGTGAATGAACCCACCACTTTTCATGTTGGTGTTATGAATTGGTTAAAATTACCTCAAGACAATTTGAGTTCTGAAGATTACATAACATGCATTTTTATTGGGGGTACAGATATCAGGTCCATGAATGGGGAGGCTGTTCATGCAACTCCAAGAAAAACGGGGATAATTGTTCTTGGAGGTGGGCTTCCCAAGCACCACATATGCAATGCCAATATGATGCGAAATGGTGCAGATTATGCTGTTTTCGTCAACACAGCGCAGGAGTTTGATGGCAGTGATTCTGGAGCTCAGCCTGATGAGGCTGTTTCTTGGGGGAAAATACGAGGCTCTGCCAAAACAGTAAAGGTATTATCTTCTCTTGTGTGCTCCTTTTGGTTATGACCTTGCTTTCACTTGTTTTTCGGGTTGCTCAAATGATGAGATATATGCTATGAGCTGTTTCATTCGATGCATTCTGGTGCAGGGTAGATGTCTATGTGGCTGTTGCATTTGTAACAAACCAAGCATTAAACAAAACCATTGTAACAAAATGCCAACTAAACTAGGGGATTGTAGCAAAATAATCATTTTGTCTTGTTCACGCATGGTTTGATTGACTTAGCATGTCAAATAGGCTTGTCCTGTCTCCGTAATGTACCAATCAGTACCCTATGCATCCTCTGGGCCCTTGGCTCTCGAAACGGACTCCCAACTCCCGGGGAACACATGAACCTGTGATCAAATTCATTCTCGAATTGGAAAGAGTTGGGTCCAGCTGGTGCTTGTGGTGCCCGATTGGGCGACTTCGGTGAAGTGAACCTGTTTGACATGCTGACTCAACAGGACTCAATGTCAATTGGACACAGATGAAACAGATTGAATCTTTTGTTATGAATCATTCAGCATGGTGAGTATTTTGTACGATTTTTAATCTTTGTGATCATTTTGTTACAAAACTTCATTCAGTGACCAGGCATCTATACTTTAAGTCTTTAACCCTCACTGTTACACTATGTTTTCCATCATGATCATGGAGTTTCCTTCTATCGACTGGTGAAGCTATATAACAATGTTTTTGACTGATCTCTCCCTGGTTTTTTGAACTGAAGGTTCATTGTGATGCAACGATTGCTTTCCCGCTGCTAGTTGCTGAGTCGTTTGCTGCAAGGCAAGACAGAACCATGAAGACAGGAACTTGATTTATGGTGGCTACTTGCAGTTAAGTTAACAAAGTCAGCGGACATTTAAGATTAACTTACCCTACCCATTTAAAGGTTAAGCTTCTATAGTTCTACATAGAACATGTGTGACTGGGAACAACAGCATTGCTGAATTGTTCTACTGGCAGAGTAACAATAGCCATATATGATCGGGAGGCGCAGCGTTTGCTATTACAACCGAATTGTTCTACTTACTCATTTTCGTCGAGGACTCTGTCCTTACTAAACAGAAAAAAGTTTGCTATTACAACAAACCCACCACTAATTATCGAAGACACTGCTCTAGAATCACTTCTCATTTATGCGTATTTTTCTTGTTGAAGAGGAATTATTCCTGTGCCTCCTTGACCACATTCATCACCCAGACCCTGCAAGTTTGATTTTCAGCCAAATAGGACAGTTAATACAGTGCAGTTATACTCCAGATTCTTCCTACCCAGCTGCAGTACACCAGACAGTTTTACGGCCTCTTTCATTCCACAATTTGGACATTTATCACCTGTGTTTGAATCTCGACTCATCTCGAGTCTTGACCCTCTTATCAACTTTAACCCCAACTGGTAGAATATTGTCAGCTGCCCTCCAGAGAAATATCGTCAGCTTTCCAGGGACTTTTAATTTCCACAACTCCTAATTCATGCTTCATCTCATTGTTTTGCTTATTGATCTCCATAGTATCTAGTTTTTTTAACTGTATATTTTCCGTTCTCGCTTCCTGTCCCACGAAGTTTATCCTTGTGTATTGTTGCTGGGAGGGGAATGGCTTCTGCCTTCTGGTTCCTCACGAGTTAAGATCAGTTCCAGAAAGTCTCTTACTCCTACTTCTAGTCTTTTGATCTATCAAACGGGAGACCTTGGCTTCCATATCTATGAAAGGGCTATATGATATGACTTGGAAATGGAGATGATTAGCACCTCCCTTCGTGCAATGGAGATGAAATTCCATTTCTAATGCTTTAGCTTCTTTCTCACTTTCCCGTTTGGTTTTGGTGATAGTTAAATAGATGATTTGTCATTAGTATATGCATAATAGTATACATGTATATACGAAAATTAGTGTATTGTAGTTTATATCGTTTAGTTTTTAGGGCTAATACCACTACAACACCCGAACTATGACACAAATGTCACTTATATCCTATTCTTTTCAATATTCCATTTATGTCCTCAACTATAATATGTTGTGTCATTTGTATCCTGTCAATTTCGTTGACCGTTAAAGATAACGGTTGACCAAACGGTGGTCATCGCGAAGTTGACTTTTGCTGACGTGGCAAAAAATGTGGCAGCCACATAGATGCCACGTCATTGACACCTCATATTTTATATTCAAAATTAAATAAAAAATAATATTAAAAACACAAAACATGTAAACTCAACATTAATGAAAATTTTGACTTTGCACTTTCCCTTTCTTCTTCTTCCTCTATCATCATATCTTGAAATTAAAAAAATGGGGAAGGACAACAAACCCAGATTCCGGCAACTGTCACTTCAGCCACACCTTGTGCTTGGCGTTCGTCGCCAGCAGGCCCAGGCACTGGACGGTGAGGTGGAACTTGCCGCCGTGGGTGAACCGGGCGACGCAGGTGCCCATCGCGACGAGGTTCTTCCGGCTGATGTTGGTGGCGCGCTTCACCAGGGCCTCGCTGACGTATTAGACCCGGTTCTTCTGGAGGCGGAAGCAGTAGCGGCCGGGGTTCGGGTCCGGACCCTCATGGGCGGGGCTCTCGACGGTGTTCTTCAGGTTGTTGTCGGTGAACTTCAGGAGCTTCTCGAAGACGACCGTCGTCTCCGCCTCGTCTAGCGGCCTCATCCTGTTTTTGGGTTTCGAATTTGGGAGGAGGATTTCTTCTGTATAGGAAGGAGGAGGAAGACGAAGGGTTCTGATTTGGGGGAAATTAAAAAGATTTTGGGAGAAGTGCAGCGGCGAGGTAGAGGAGCTGGACTGGAGAAGGGATTAAAATGATTTTGGGATTTTTCATATTGTTTTCCTTGTTTTTATTATCTTAGATGAAAAAATAAATGAAAATTGATAATGAAAATTTCCACATCAGATGCCACGCCAATGCTGACTGGATTTTCTGTTAAATACTAACGGTCAACGCCGGTCAACACTAACGGAATAATAGTTCAGGACACAGATGGAATATTGGAAACAATAGGACACAAGTGGCATTTTCGAGATAGTTCGGGTGTTGTAGTGGTATTAGCCCTAGTTTTTATGATAGTTATTGTGTTATTTAAATAAGTTATATTACTTTTTGGTGAAATGTCACTTTCACCCTTTGTTTTTAATATAAAAAAGCAACACACATAAAAAAAAGTAGGGACATAATTGGAAGAAGAAAAAAAAACACATAACAATCTCACTTTTACCCAAAGGTGAAGGTTGGGAGAATAGGTCCGTGGATTTCTCGCTACCGCCGTCCCATTGCCGTACGCGGGATTATCATAAAAAAAAATGGCGCTTTCGCCATGGAAAAATGATGTTCCATAAGAAGGGATAGTAAAAGGAAGCTCGGGTTTGTCCTGGCAGAGAATGATGTTGTTGTTCTCAAAAACTCTAAACGCGGACGATTGCCCAAAGGGATCGCCTGGCGATTTCATATTCCTTCTATGGAGGATTTGGGGATCGAGGAAATAAATAAGGATAACCCTTTGATGGCTGCAAATACTTTGGTGCCTGGAGTGGTTACCTCTTCTTTTTCGCTCGTTACCGATGCAATTTCACCCGGTTTAGTGCGCAGTTCTGTGAAACTGACCTCCCAGGGTATCTGCGGTGAGACAACAACGGCCAAACTAAACCCCATCAGCAATATCGACGGGAGTTGGTTGGGAAAATATCCCACCCTGATATGATCTCCGCGTCTAAAGGGATATGTCGTAGAAACATTATCCCTGCTTTTTTTATTAAGTGTCCTACCATCAAAATAAATCTTAACAACCGAGTAGTTGCGGTAAACCCTAGCTCATTGGTCTATCCAGCCTATAAAACTCTTAGCCCTAATCCCCTTACTCACATACTTCCTTTGAGACGAGTAAGATTACCGGCAAGAGTTCTTACGGATACACCTAGCATCAGGATCGCCCAACGCTCATGTACTATTCTTATCCCTAGTCAAATGTCGCGCCAACTTATACAACTTATACGATTTATACCATTGCGAGTGATCGCAACTTCCAAATAGTGCGAAATCAGTCTCCCCCTCCTTGGAAGCATGCTCCCATATCGTGTGATGATGACGCCCTCCTCGCTAAGTAGCACCGAGGAAATTCGGTTTGTTGATGTTTCTTCTTCTTGCGTACACGATCGAAAAATGGCTCATGTTACCTCTGATCAAGTGGTCCAATTCCCAATGGAGGAGGTGTAGTCGACAAAGTACCGAGCTGCACACTCTCTCTTGGGTCGGCTGTTCACCGAGAATAGAGTTTCGACTACGGAATTGAGAGAAGGGGTGATTACACCATGGCTAATCTAGGATGCATCGGGGTTGTCATGGCCAAGCATGGCCTGATCGACTTTGTGCTGCCTAGTGAAGAGGCTAAAACCTGGGTGCTCAAACGTACTCCTTGGGTGATTAATGACAAGATCCTCCATCTCTGTCCATGTACTCCTGTAATTACGAGGAAAATCTTTGATGACCTTGCAATTGCTCCGTTCAGGATTCAATTGTGGGATGTTAAAGGAGATTGTTCCACCCAGCAATTTGGACGGAAAGTGGTGAGTACCACTACTGGAAAAGTGCTGGAATCCGACGTCTTTGCCTGCCAAGACACGGGGCGCTGGTTTGTGAAAGTCAAGGCATTGATCGACTTCACAAAACTGCTTCGATCGCAGATTATGGCCACCAATGATGATACCGGAAGCTTCTGGGTGAGCCATAAGTACGATTACCTCCCCAGCTTCTGCTACCACTGCGGAAGGGTGGGTCACTCGTTGCGAGCCTGTACCTTTGAACCACCTACCCGAAAGGAAAATTTTGGTCCTCGTATGTCAACGAGGAAACTAGGTAAAAGAATCTACGACACGGAGGATCAAAAGCTATCCTTTCCTAGAGGTGTGAACTCGGTCTGGTTCAACAAAGATTACAGGGAACCGAAGACCACGATCAATAGTGTGGTCGGTGATGTGGCCCGAAACCAGGACCGATTTCCCCAATCGCGTCCCCGTCAGTTGAAGACAATGGCGGCCATCTCCCCTGGGAATGGTGGTATGGCTCAGCAACTAAGCCCTCATGGGTTCAAGGTCGCAAGATCGCCTAGAATCAAACTAGGGCAAAAGCAAATAGCCCCGTCTCCTCGATGGACCTGCCTGTTGAGGATGATATCCTGGCATCCGACCTCGAAGGCACTAATGCTAAGCTGGGATGGTCACTTGTCGGGACAAAATCCAACAATGGGCACGGAGACGCAAACTGTTGTTGAGGAGTCGGAGGATGAGTTTGTCCCGTCAACACTTCCCATGCAACCCATGAAGGATCAAGTGGTTGTCCATGATGAACAGAAGAAGGGTAAGAAGCTAGTGAAGCTCGGACAAGGCAGCTTAATGGCGAACCCGAAGCAGCAGCGCATGAATGCTGGTTCGGCCTCCAAACCAAAGCGGGCTGCTTCAACTATTCGCTCTCGACCGGCAGGGGCACTGACACCAAGCTTCAAGGCCGCACCCGAGCTGGGAAGGCTAAGGGAAACCAAAAACGCATGGGAGGCACTGACCCAGCGGCGGAAGACCCTAATGGCATACTTTCTAGTGCTAAGGTGGAAACTCAATTGCCACCCGAGTTTGAACAGCAAGTCAAAGATGGGGAGATACCGACTGCCTCTTCCTCGGAGGATGATGCACTCCATTTTGTGATCAAGCAAAGGGCCCCTCTTGCTGACCATAACCGTCCGGTTAACACGGGTCAGGTGAAACAGGTGGTTGTCGCGTTTGAAGCAGGCATGATGATCAACGAAGAGAAGGAACCACTGGCTGAAGTGGAAGGTGATATGATTATGAAGTTAAATGAATACGGCTCAACCTTGAGGGTGCAGGAAATGAGAGTCGTAAGCGTTCGTTGTAGGAAGTGGATGGTGATTGTGAGGATAACCCCACTCCTAAGAAATAATTTGTGGAGGAGCAGAATGAGAATGTTAAGGTGGAGGAAGCCAGCCTCGAGTGGCCCCAACCATGAGGTTACTGTCATGGAATGTGAGAGGCATTGGACCATCCCTCACATTCCAAACAGCTGTTGGTTTAGTTCGTTCGAATAAACCGGACCTTGTGTTCTTTTCTGAAACAAGATCGTGCCGGAGAGTAGCTTCTCGCCGTATGCGGGGCCTAGGTTTTGATTCTTCTCAATGTTTTTTTGTTGATGCTATTAATACATCTGGTGGTTTAGTGGTAGGTTGGTTCACCTGAGTTGATGCTTTGGTGTTTTTCCATTCCAATTTCTGAATTTGTACCTGAATAAATGATATGGATTTTTCGTTTGTCGTGATTGGTGTTTACTTGAGTTGTAACGACTCCTTGCGAGCTTCTCAAAGAACTCAACTGCACGAAATTTGTGAGAGCCTCCATCTTCCCTTTGTGATTATTGGAAGTTTCAATGTAACCCTTCATGAAAATGAAAAGATGGTGGTACCCCGTGGAATGCCTCTCAATCAATTGATCTCAGAAACTATGTTCATGACCTGGGTCTACATGATCCGGGGTACCAGGGGGATCCTTTTACCTGGACAAATAAACGTATGGGGTCGGCCTGTATTCGTGAAAGACTTGATAGGGCTCTTTGCTCTCAGACCTGGATTGATCCATTTCCCGACACTCTGGTCAAGCACTTCACTGATCAAGGATCTGATCATCAAGCCTTACTCCTATCCGATGAGCCCTATATCCAAAATAGTCGCCCTCTGTTTCGCTTTGATGCACGCTGGGTGGAGAATCCAGAAGTTAAGGCGATGGTAACATATGTTTTGGCAGGAAACTATCCAAGGTACCCCGATGTTTCACCTTTGGGAGAGACTTAAGCGTCTCCGAGACTTGCTTTATGACTGGAGTAGAGCAGGCACAACCAATTCCTTGCGTAATATCCATACCCTACAAGCTGAAATTGATCGGATCAAACTCATTCATCCGATTAATTGGGATGAAGTGAAGATCCTGGAAGCCGAATTAAGTCGATAATGGGCTGCAGAAGAAACCTATTGGCAACAAAAATCTTGCGTCCGCTGGTTAAAAAAGGGGGATAAAAATACTTCTTATTTCCATACTGTCACTAGGTCCCATCGAAAGCATAATTTTGTCTCAGGGCTTCGCAGTGATACTGGGGATTGGATTACGGAGGAACACGGGAAAGCGGACATCGCTGTTAATTTCTATTAGCATTTGTTTACCTCTGAGAATCAAATACCGAACATGCCTGAACTGGTGGTGAATCTCCCCATTGCCTCCAATGTTACTCAGGAGATGAACGCTAATCTTACGGCTGAGGTCCTCCCTAGCAAAATTCGTCCAACGATATTCTCGATGGGTTCTAAACATGCTCCTGGCTCTGATGGCTTCACGGGGAAGTTTTTCAAGACCTCCTGGGGTATTGTAGGGGATTCGGTTGTTGAAGCAGTCAGTTCTTTCTTTGCTACAAGCAAGATGCTACGTAGCTTTAACCACACCTGACTAATGTTGATCCCAAAGGTGGATCAGCTTGAAACCATGAGCCAACTTCGCCTTATTAGTTTATGCCAGTTTGTGTACAAAGTGATCACTAAAAATATGGCAGAACGTCTGGCTGTTATATTGCCCCAAGTCATCTCCGAAGGACAAAATGCTTTTATACGTGAGAGACAAATTGTTGAAAATATCATCCTAGGGCATGAGTTGATGCATTACTTGAAAATAAAAACACGCGGTAAGAAAGCATATATGGCTCTAAAGGTTGACATGGAAAAGGCCTATGATAGAGTCGAATGATCCTTTCTACTTGCGGTGTTAGAGAAGATGGGTTTTAACTATGTCTTGAGAGGATGGATATATGAATGCATGCGGTCTACAACATTTTTTGTCCTCATGAATGGGACCCCTTCTGGCTTCTTCTTTCCCTCCAGAGGACTTCGACAATGGGATCCTCTCTCTCCTCTTCTCTTTGTGATTTGCACTGAGGGATTTGCGGCTCTTCTTCGGAAAGCCATTTCTTATGGTAATTGGAAGGAGTTAAAGTGGCACCTAAGGCCCCCCGTATATCTCATCTTTTCTTTGCTGATGATTCTTACCTATTCCTTAGAGGATCTCTCCAGGAATGTGAGAACTTAATCGAAGTGCTAAATGAGTATGAAGAGTTGAGTGGACAGAGGGTAAATCTCAATAAGTTAGCGGTTTGCTTTAGCAAGAACATTGATCTGCCGGACCAGGATTTTTTGGCTGCGATATTGGGCGTTGGGGGTCCAGGATAAATACCTGGGGCTCCCGACAATCATTGCCCGATTGAAAATGGCAACGTTTCGCTATTTAGAGGAGAAATTGCTAGAGAAGCTTCAGGGTTGGAAACGACGAACCTTATCTTGAGCTGCGAAGGAAACCTTGATTAAGGCTGTTGCATTGGCCTTGCCTCTGCATGTTATGTCATGTTTTAAATTGCCTCTATCCATTTCTCGTCTCCTAGACAAGCATGTCACCCGGTTCTGGTGGGGGGTAGAGGAGGGACAGTCCCGAATCCGCTCGATCTCATGGCGTAATATGTGTAGAAACAAGCATGATGGGGGAATGAGTTTTCGTCGATTTGAACATTTTAATCAGGATCTCTTAGCCAAGGTTGGATGGCGGATTCTGAACGAACCCCATTATCTTTTATACCAGGTCTATAAGGGAAAGTACTTTCCCAATGGTACTTTCTTAATGACTATGGCTCGATCCCGCCCTTCGTGGGGATGGCAGAGTATCCTCTTTGGGCGTGAATTGCTTGAAGCGAGATTGCGTTGGAAAATCGTGAACGGACAGACAGCCTCCCTCCTTAAGTTCAATTGGATCCCTTTGAACCACCCTTGTCCTCCGATTTATAATCCCTGTGTGTTACCTGTGGAAGGGGAGTTTCCGGTGGCGAAGGTTATCTGCCCTGGGGAGGGGCGCTGGTTTGACCAAAAACTTAATCAGTGGTTTGACCCGTCCACCTGTGAGGCTATTATGACTATCCCCTTACCTAGACAGAATATTGAGGATCGTTTGATTTGGCATGCTACCACTAATGGTGAGTTTACTGTTAAATCAGCCTACAATTTTGCGGTCCTCCGGGACCAACAGAGAGGGGTTTGGAGGTCCTCTGCTAGCTGGATGGATCAGACGAGTTGTATCCGGTTGTGGGAGGCGAATATTCCTCCCAAAATGAAAGTGTTTTTCTGGCAAATCTTTAATAGAATCTTACCCACGGGCCACGACTGAAGCTCTGATTGAGAAGAAGGTCGAAGTGCTCCCTAGATGTCCGGTGTGTTGGGCTGCTTCGAAGACAATGGAACATTTGTTTCTGGATTTTCCAGTGGCCCGTGCCCTCTGGGATGTGACTGGCCTTGAGTAGCTTGGAGAAGGTTCGCCGAGACATAATTTCCATTTGTTTTTGAAGAAACTGTTATCATTATTACGAAAACCACCTCTGGTTATGGCAGTGATTTCTGTCCTCTGGCGTATTTGGGGTCTTGTAACTGGGTAGTGTTTGAAGGGAAACAGTTCAGGTTACCAACCCTAATGCGCCAGTATTACCAACAGGTTCAGGAATGGGCTTGTCTGCCGGTGGACAGTGCCACCCAAACCTTCAGCCCCTTAACCCCTCCTCTGAGTCCGGTCGTGTCGGCAGTGGCTATTTGTATGTGGGATGGGGCTACTAAGAGAGGATCTCACTCTGCTGGTGGGATGGTTATCCTGAACCACGCTAGAGAAATCCTTTTGGCCAGGGGGATTCAGTTCAATTGGATTGATGATCCGATGGTGGTGGAGTTACTTACCCTCCGTGAGGCTATTTCTTGGTTCTTAGGTCTAGGCTTTACGGAGATGAGATTTGAGGGCGATGCCAAGGTGGTGATTGAGAAAATATTGCGTGGTGATACCAGAGATAACCAAGTCGAGGCTATTCTAGAAGAGGTTATTCAACTGCTTGGTTTAAGTATGGAACTTAGTCTACGATTTGTAGGTCAGAATAGCAATAGGGTAGCTCATGTTGTGGCTAGAAAAGCCCTGCATTGTTCCCGACTTTGAGTTGTTCCTTTGTTTTCAGACCTGGCTGAACTCCATGATGTAATTATCTTCGTTTTCAATCAATATATGATTATCTTTTGTAAAAAAAAACCCTTCGTTTAGGCGATAGAGAATTTTATGTTGGCTAAAGGGGGGGAATTAATAAAGGGAAATAAGAACTTATGGAGCAAACTTTTAAACAAAATGAGTTGCAACTTAATGGTCAATAGTTCATTTTAAAGACCCTAATCTTTAATTGTGTGTATTCAATTTGGTTCACCACTTAAATCCTTAATTTGTGTGACTAAGATAACAGTCATACTTAGAGACCCTTGATGTGAATGTTTTTCCACGTAGTTTCTAGTTTCAAACTCCATATAAGTGATATAATAGTGTTTGGCTTCTCGATGCCTAATCGCTACCATCTCCAAGTTCTTCCTCGTGACATACTAGCACTTTGCCCGACCGATTGGCCGGGTGAGTTTTATGATCATGTTGATAAGTATTATGTGAGCAAGATTGTCAAACTGATGTAAATGGTTGAATATGTCAATTAAGAGGCTTAAGGTTCAATGGGTAGGTGTAATATGAGCAAGATCGTCAAACTTATTTTAACGGTTGAATCAGTCAAGTAGTGGTTTAAGATTAAATAGGCAAATCTACCACACACACAGTCATATAACCCCTTCTTTTTTATGCTCTCTATCTCACCATCTTTGCCTCCCCTCCCCCTTCCCCATTCCTCCCATGCCGTTGTGCGCCCATCTCTCACATTGGGAATTGCAAGTGACTAAGGTGGTCTTTTTGTTTTTTATTTTCTGATTCGATTTCACCAAAAACCATTTGGTGTCTATATTGTTACCTCTTTAGTTTGATAGGATCCACCAATTTGTGATTTTGGAAAAGTCCTACATCTTTAGAAATCTGGCTTTCTAACCTCTTCTTTCTTATGCTTTTATCTCAATATCTTCGCCTCCCCTCCCCTTCCCTTCTCCATCCTTCTCATGTCGCTCTCTGGCCCTCTCACACAAAGTCAATCACAAGTGACCAAGGTGGCATTTTCGTTTTTTTTTTCATGATTTGATTTCACCAAACCCCATTTGTTGTTATGAGCTGGTAATCGATCAGTTTGACCATATCCACCATTTTTGTGGTTTTGACGAAGTCCTATCTCTTTAAAATTATACTTTGTGGCAGCAGTTTAGGAGATCGCTCCGATCGAACCTAGTCCAACTGATCGGTATGATAACAACTTGAAAACCATGAATTTATAAGTATTGGGTTTATGTACCGTTGTTATTTATAAATATGTCCTCACATGCGCTCAAAGGCTAAGAAGGTAGCTTGCTTGATTCAATATGGGCTTACACCTATTCCTTAGTTGGGATGGCTATGACCTCATTCTAGATTTGTTTTCATACTTAGCCATCTCTTAACGTCTAAACGGTTATGAATTTATTCTAGGTTTGTTTTTTCTCTTAACCATTAGCCAACTCATTAGTCCTTGATAAGATTCAAAATGTGGCATAAGATTCAATAGCCATATCCATATGAGGATCCAACCTATTTGAAATGTATTTATTGATGACAATTTGAACCCGTCCTAACGTGTATGACCCAACTTAATCCGTATTGGAGTGGGTAATATCTTCGCAGTTGTGTGGATCGGGCTACTACTTTTGCACTGCTCTGTTCCCCTCAGTTCTACCTTGATTTGTCTCATATTTTATTGTTCTTGTCTTGCTTTTACTTATATTAAAAACTTCATCCTATTACTAATTTCTCTCAAAATCTACCTATCTATACCTTTTCATTTATGAACTATTTTTCCTTTGTTTTTATTCTTAAAAATAACTTTTTTCAAATCATATAAAATAATGGGTTGACCTATTGTGACCAATACCCGTGCGGATACAACCCCGACCTGACCCTCATTTTGGTGAGGGACGAATAATGGTATTGAGGTACTTGCTCCATCTCATTGCCATCACTACATGTATTAGACACATTCTAAAAAATTATGCCTATGAGTAGAAAATTAAGATTTTAAAATGTACATATATATCATTTAATAAACTCATCTAATACATAACAAACTAATAAAATAAAACCCTACCTCACATAGTCAACCAACCCCTTCTTCCTTGTGCTATCTCAGCCTCCCTTCGGGCCTCGCTCTTTCTCTTTGATAAGAATTTATAGGTGGTGATTCACGAAGGCCAATGTAGTGGCCCAAATACATGTTGATGGTACTTTATGGGCCTATGAAATAGCTGCTGCAACTTGGCGGAAATACCCTTCTGGAAATTGCTCACTGCTCCTCTATGGCTGATGTGGCCATTTCCATATATTTGCTTCTGTATATATATATATACTAGTTTTTTACCCGGCCGTTGGGTTGTGTATTTTGTTTGGTTATTTTATAATTCGTTATAGTATTCTAATTGTTATTATTATTTGTGATTGTTAAGGTAATATATATGGAATTGTAAATCCCACTTACCTTATTACAGGTATTGTTTCATACTTTTATACCTTTTGTTTATTTATGAACATTTTAATTTTATTAACTGAGCTCTTTGTATATTGTTCTTTACTGATTTAGAATTTTTTTTATCGAACTCGCCCTTTAAGATTATAAACATAAGAATTATTCATTCTTTAGTACACAATTGTGATAAAGAAGTTAAAAAATTTACAGCCACAAAAGAAGAAGTTAGAATAAGAAAATATGCTTCAATTAATAAAAAAATAAGCGAAGAGCTTTTTATTTTCTCTCCCTTCTCATATGTCGGTATACGATAATAGAGAATATTCCGATCTAAATCCCATGAATATCGTGTATTATCACTTACACATACAACTTTGGAATAATGAGGAAACTCATTAGCATCCAAGTCCATCAATCTTCCACGTAGTCGTTTAATTACCTTTGAAATATTCTAGAAAACCAACCACAAACAAAACTATCAGCTGTCACAAACTTATTAAAGCAATATTTTCAGCAAATTAAACTGCATATACTTAAATACAATTTATATTTTGTAGAGAGCTACATATCTCCTGCAGAAAAGAATTGTGATTTTTACCTAATAACAACATAGAAAAATAATGAAAGGAGCAGTCTTCAATACAACTCAACTCATTTTATCATTCAAATTCCTCATTTGTGAACTGAATATATGCATCTATCCAATTAGTAGTTTATAAGAAAACAATCATGTCAAAATCAAGCTTTAGTTAGGGATTCAATGCGAAAAAATTCACCTTAATGAAACCAACAAATGTCACCGCAAACATGTAAAAATTAAAAAAACATCGAAATAGACAACCGAGAAACCACCATTATCATTTTCTTTCTTCTTCGCGACCGTTATAAAACCCCAATTATGTTCCCTTCTACTTATAACCTCTTTGCTACCTACTAATTACTAAACAGATCATCATTGTATTGCTAGCTAGTAGCATGTCAATCATGAACATAAAATATAATAAACAACCATCACAAACTCTTCTTTCTATTTCAACATTCAAGAAATCGGGTTGCAATAGGCATTCAAGAAAAACGATCAATTATTCAATCAAATGAGGTATGCCCTAAGTCCAACCAATGAACCCTTCTAATTATATTTTATATATTTAAATAAAAGTATATGACGACCCTTCTCCTTGAAAAAAAAGGAAATACATTCACATATCGAGTGTGGAAAAATTTACCATCCAGCAGTTATAATTTGGAGGAAATTAAGAAAAAAAATGGGAAGAAGAGTATAACTCGGCCAGTCAACCGCAAACAATAACGTATCGCTTTGAAAGTGAGACCAGTTGCCAGCTTCAGATCAAGGAGGAAGAGGGAGCAGTCGACAACCCTCGGCTTGGTTCACCTCATCTTCACAATGATCAGATGAACTTTTTCGTTAACAGGCAAAAATATGTTACAACTGCTCAAAATTTTGTCATCTAATCGTTGCCTCGTGTAACTCCTGCATCCTATTCTCATACAAAGAAAAAAAAAATCATATGCATTACCATTTCCTTCTCTATAATTATGAGAATACAAATGTTAGAAATCTCAAAAAAAATAGCAACTAATAAGAGGGTTTTGTTTATTTTTATGGTGGTTGACATACTTTCTTGATTTCTTATTTTCAAAGTTGGATTTTATTTCTAGCGAGACAATCAAAATGGGAAAAGGGACATAAACAAATTAAAAGTTTGTATTAATAATTAATATGTTTTTATTTAATCAGAATAAATAAGAAGTTTTTTAAAAAAATAACAATTATTGCTCTGTCAAGTTTATATTCAAACATTTTGCTATAAAATTTATACTTGTTTTATTTGATAGGTATATACATTAGATAGAAGTGAGTGTTTGATAGCAAAAAAAATATAGTCATATCTATCATTTCTCAAAGTCGATTAATTATCAAACGCTTATTTTCTCTTAGACCATCGTTAATATTTTGTTTAATTGAAAATATTATTATTTATGTGTGTGTGTTCTTTTTTTTTTTTTTTGCTTCATCAAAATGTAACTTATTATTAAATTTTAGCAAAAATGAGTAGAAAATTTACTTAATCAGATTTAATCAGCTTGGGTTAAACAAATACGATATATCACTCTCTGTTTCCATCTTTATAGTTTGTTTAATTGAAAAAAGATGATTACTTATGTATGTGTTTGTTTGTTTTAATGTTTCATAAAAAATTAACTTATTTTAATTTTAGTAAAAATGAGTAGAATTATTAAAAGAAGAGAGATAGCTTCATAAATAGATCAATAAATAGTTTTTTGTTTGTAAAAAAATTGTCCACCTTGACAATTTGTGCATTCATCAAGTGCTTATGTGGCAAGAAGTTATTTTTGAATAGCCATAATATTTAGTATAGAAGATAGATAGATAGATGACTTGATAGACTTCTAGTGTTCTTTCCCTGATAAAAGAAACAAGCCATTCTAAAATCATGTCAAATCCCTCCTTTTGCATTGTCCAGTTGTCTCTTGAGTGAGTCATCCCCATTTTTAATTTAATTTACTCCAACATCTCACTGCAAAACACCTCATAACTGACAATCGTCCAAACATCTATCACAACTATATGCCATAACAAAATGTCACAACTCTTCCATCACTAAGATGAATCATACACACACTTTAAGAGCAAGACTACCTATAGAATTCTCTTGAAGTTTTTGAAATGGTTGCAGCCAAAACCTTCCTTATTGGAGTTGATCATGAGCTCCACATGAAAGGTGTCATTAGCATGCTCTCTCAAGTCTCAACACACCATTTCATCATTTTGACATAACTTAACCAACCGATCACAATTGTCCCTTTACGAGTTTATAGATATATTTGGTCCTCAAACTTTAGGGTTCTTTCCCTCAAAGAACTTCAAGAATCCTTTTATAGTTTTATATCCCCAGATTCTCAAATCTTCTTTCTTATGTAAATGCTTGTCATTTATTTTTTCAGGCTAATATCACTACAATACACGAACTATCCAAAAAAAAAAGAAATTATTTGTGTCCTATTTTAGTCAACGTTTCATTCATATCCTGAATTATATGAGTTTAGTGACATTTGTGCCATGAAGTCTTAGGTTGACCATTAGAGATAAATTTAAACCAGACAAGTCAAACCATTTTAACTTTTGCGAGATCCTCGTCAGCACCTTGTTAATGTAACTAACATAATCTCTAATAATGTTAAAGTTTTTAACGAAAGTGGCTAAATTTGTTAAACATGTTTCAAAATATGAACATTTTGTGTATTTATCAGAAATTGGCTATTATTGTCACAAAGTCATTAGTTATGATTATGCAAGTGAATTTAGTTAGTTCCACCTTGCAATTTTTTTTTATCAAGTGTCGCCAAGTCAGCAAAAACGTTAGTCCAGTCAGCATCTAAAATGACTCCGTTAGAGTTTTAGATGAAATTGAACATTTTGTGTATTTCTACAAAATTGGCTATTATTGTCATAAAATCAATAGTTATGAATGTACAGGTGTATTTGGTGAGAATACTTGATAATTAATTTAGAATTTCTTCAAAAAATTTAATCTTAATCCGATCAACCCAATTCATCCAATAAATCGATCGAACGACGATGCACAAATATGATATAGAAGTCCATTAAGTCCTCTCTCTAAAAAAAATCACCCCAAATACATGCTCTTATGAAACAAAACCTTATCTAAATACACTTTTTAATTTTTACAAATATTAACGGTCCTCTCACCAATGTGATAATTTTTGGGTAAATGTCACATTTTGTCACTGAGAATATTAAATCATGTCATATTTAGTCATTAGAAAAAATTAATATCAATTTTGGTCACTCGAATTACTGAAGCATGTCACATTTAGTCACTCTCCCGTTAGTTTCCACTGAACTCCATTATTTTTTTTTTTTTTTGTCAAAAGATATCATGTATCGATCGAAAAAATAGACAGTTACACCCTGGAAACCAGCCAGGTCTGGAAATCAAAGAAGCGACTCATAGTCGGATACAAAGAGAGGGCTTTCCTAGCTACCAAATGAGCTACCCTATTGTTCTCCCGACCTACAAAACGCACACTAAAGCCAGGCTGAGTACGAAAATAATGACCAATCTCTTCTAGAACAGCACCCAACCGGCTATCTCTTGTGTCGGCTTGATTAATTTTGTCAATAATCACCTTCGCATCGCCCTCAAATCGGACCTCCGACAAACCTTGCTCCACACACCAAATAATAGCTTCCCTGAGCACAAGCAATTCCACCACTACAGGATCATCCATTTGAGAAAACTTGACCCCTCTAGCCAGAAGGAGAGTCCGCGCTTGGTCAAAAAGAACAATCCCACCAGCCGAATGTAACCCACCCTTAGTAGCCCCGTCCCACATGCAAACAAAATGGGAATCACCCACTTGTGCTGTAGATTGCATTGTCGGGATTTGTACCCTAGGCGCCTGGTCCGCTGGTAGACCCACCCATTCCTCATACTGTTGGTTAAACTGTCGCATTAGCGTCGGGATCCCAAATTGTTTGCCTTCAAAGACTACCCAATTCCGAGATCGCCAGATCCTCCAAAGGATGGCAACAACCGCCATAACCACTGACCGTTGATGGATCAACGCCAACAGACGTTTGAGAAACAAAGGAAAAGTATGCCGAGGCAAACCCTCCCCCAAGTATTCCAGCCCAGAATAATCCCAGAGAGCCCGCGCAACCGGACAATAAAGGAACAGGTGTTCCATTGTCTCCGAGCCATCCCAACAAACTGGACACCGAGGTAGCACCTGGACCTTTTTCTCAATAAGCGCCTCTGTAGTCAGCAGAGCCCGATTAAGAATTTGCCAAACAAAAACCTTCAACTTCGGAGGGATCTTCGCCTCCCAAACTCTAATCCAACTCAGCTTATCCATCCAGCTAACCGAGGATCGCCACCCACCCCTCCTCCTGTCCAAATCGACAGCCAAATGATAAGCCGGCTTAACCGAGAAGACCCCGTCGGCCGTAAAATGCCAGATAAGCTTATCAGGCACATCCCAACGCGGGAGAGGAATAGCTTTAATAGCCTTACAGGTGGGCAGGTCAAACCATTGACTGAGTTTCTCATCAGACCACCTCCCTCCCCCCTCACAAATAACCTCCGCCACCAAGGGATCACCCCCCTCAGGCAAGATCCGCGGATTATAGCATGGGGGATCTAGTTGGTACCTAGGAATCCAGTTAGAATGAAGGAGGGAGACCGATTGGCCATTACCAACCTGCCATCTCAAACCCCTCTCCAATAACTGACGCCCATGAAGGATACTTTGCCACCCCCAAGAGGGACGAGACCTAGCAGTCGCGGTCCGGAAAGACCCTTGAGGGAAATACTTGCCTTTATAGACCTGGGCAATAAGTGATTGAGGTTCATTGAGAATACGCCAGCCTATCTCAGCCAAAAGAGCTTGGTTGAAATGCTCGAACCGGCGAAATCACATCCCCCCATCATGCTTACTCCTGCACATGTTACGCCAGGACACCCATCTAATCTTGGGATTACCGTCCTCAGCACCCCACCAAAAACTGGCCACATGCTTATCTAAAAGACGACAAAGAGCCAGGGGAAGACGAAAACAGGACATAACATGAAGGGGAAGAGCCAACGTTATGGCTTTAATCAATGTTTCCTTAGCCGCCCACGACAATGTCCTTTGCTTCCACCCCTGAAGTCGCTCTAGGAGTTTTTCCTCACTCCATTAACGAAGTCCATTACTGGAGACATATAGCTTCAAAACCTATTCACTTCCAACACCTCCTATTTCCAGGAAAAAATCCCACTGTACACATGTTTTTAAAAAAAATTCTCAAAATACACACGTTATGAAAAAAATTCTCAATCTACGCATGTTTGGGTATTCACCGTGTCAGAGCAAGGCGGTGATTGCATCACCACATTAAAGAAAAGCGGTGATTGCATCACCGCATTAGAGGAGGACGGTGATTGCATCACTGCTGTAGAGAAAGACGGTTAATGCTTCACCGCATTAAACGGCCGCGGTGAAAGCCTAACCTGTGTCGAAACTTTAAACGAACGTAACTTTGTGCTCGGTTATCCGATCTCAAAAAATTATGCGGAATCAAAAAAAAAATTCGCCACAATCGGATAACCGAGCACAAAGTTATGTTTTTTTAAAGATTTGACGCGGGTCAGGCCTTCACCGCCTTTCTCTAGAGTGGTGATGCACCGGTGATGCAATCACCGCCTTCCTCTACAGCGATGATGTAATCACCATGCTTCTCTCATGCAGTGATGCAATCACCGCCTTGCTCAGACGTGGTAAAGGCCCAAACATGCGTAGATTGAAAAATATTTTCATAACGTGTGTATTTTGAGAATTTCTTTTAAAAACATGTGTACGGTGGGAATGTGTCCAGTGGGGATTTTTCCACTATTTCCATTTTCCATCCATTTTATCTTTTAGACTTTTACTGTTCCATCCGCTATGTCCGTCTGATTCGGATGCCTCCATCTCCAACACCGCCGCTTCTCATGTGTTCCAAAGTAACGACCGCGCACTCCCCAACTAACATTTACCATACTTCCCTTTCCCTTCTGCATAAATCCGAGTCTGCCTGAACAGTTCCCAGTTAGCTTAATCAGTCTTCCCGCAGAGTCCTTGCCGGCGGATTGTTGATTAGCGGCTCCAGTCTGCCAAAGATCTACCCACAACTCATCTAGCCCTTCCCGTGAAATGAAGAGGAAGAAATGGTCGGAACTGGAAGAGCAGACGCTGCTGACCAAGTACAACGATCTCCTCGCTTCGGGCAGTCTCTCCAAGCTCAAAACCCGCGAGAAGAAGTTTCGACCAATCGCCGACCACGTCAACGCCGTCCACCATCTCCACGACCCCGCCGCCTTCCCCTTTAAGTGGTCCTGGCGGGACGTCTCCATCAAAGTCCAGAACATGCGGCACCAGTACCTGGGCGTGAAGCAGAAGATTCGAATCTCCAGCGACGAGTTCAACTGGAAGGACGGCGAGAATCACTGGGAGAACTTCCTCAAGTACAAGGAAGTCTTCGGGGACGTGGAGCTGGAAGTTAAAGGTAAGAAGTTCTTGAGCGACAGCTGTAGCAGTGATTTGTTTAGGGATTGTGGGGATTTAGGGTTAGGGATTGATAGTGAGGATTTGGAGGATGACGAAGAAGAGGAGGAGGAGGAGGAAGATGGGGAATTGAAAGAAGGGGATAGTTGTGATGATGATGATGACGACCAGAATTTGAAACAAGGGAATCCTGGGGATGATTGTAATGGTGCTGGTGGAGTTGGGGAGGATCAAGATGTTGAATTTGTGAGAGGAGAGAAGGTTACTAATTGCGGCCATGGCGGCGACAGGAAAGGGAAGTTGAAGGGGGTTAGCAAGAGATTGGGATTGCTAGGAGCACAAGTGGTAGATTTGAGAGATGTTGTGGTGAGGAGAGAGGAGAAGAGGAGGGAAAGGGAGTTTGATCACGAAAACGGTGCATTCGAATGTGAAGAAAGGAGGAGGAAATTTGAGTTCAGGAGGGGGGATTGGCAGGAGGAGAAGGAAGAGAAGCTAGAGAAGTGGGAAATGGAGCTGGAAGAGAGGGAGCTGGGTTGGGGCAGGAAGGAATTTGAGAGGAGGTTGAGGGTGGAGAGAGATCTGGAAGAGAAGAGGAGACAGATGAGGGCAATGGAGGAGAAGAGGGAAGAGGAAGAGATGGAGTGGAGGGAGAGGGTTTTGAGGCTGCAGATCGAACACGAGAAGACGATTATGCAGGTTCATGCCGAGGCATGCCACAACCAGATGCAGATTCTGGGAGTGATGGCTCGGCTTGTTTGTCAGTTTTACGGGTCAGCTGCGGATGGGTTGGGTGGTGGTTTGGGGGGATTGCCCTCTCAGGTCTTGCAGAATTTGCAGCACCCTGGAGGGTTGGGTGACAATGGGAAGCCTGATTCCAGTTCTCCTTCTGAATTCCTCTAAAGACTGCCAGTCATTGTAAACTCATGATGGTCTTTTGGAGATCAAGAAGCATGGGATGCAGGAAAAAAAGATTGATCACGAGTTTCTGATTAAATAGGAGAAGTGTTAACTCTTTTCAGAGGCTTTGGCCCGGTGCCAGTTATGATCAGTCTTCAATCCTTTACGGCGAGAAGTGTTCTCTCTTTTACTCACTGTGGTACTGAACTGTAGTCATGTTCTTGGAAGCTGCCTGTGCTCTCTACTTCCTCTCCTGTAAGTGAAATTGTTATCTGTCGTGGTCTTCTGGTTTTCTTCATTGAGTTTGGGAGTGGCCAGACTTTTGTCAAGAGGGTTTGGCTGGTTGGTTGGATTGATGCGTAGTTGGTTTATTTGTTGTTCTGTAAATCAATGTATGAAAGGGGTGGCCGGAGCAATGCATTTCAAAGGGACATTCATGTGTTCCCAAGAAAAGATTTGAGGCAAAATTCCCAGTTAACATGACCATACGTTCTTTCAATGTCTAAGTTGAACACAACCACCTTCTTAAGCAGACTGACGATTACGACCGGAAAAGCGAAGCAGAACAAGTTGCTGACAAAAAATCTCATGGTATCGTTTCCTTTTAACATCGAACGTAGCAAGGTTTGAAGACATTTACATGCAGGCTTTCCTGGTGAGGAGAGATAGGATCATAGGTGGTAGTACTGTTAACTGTTGATCTCCTGTACACTAACTGAAGCGTCTGGATTCCAATTCCTGATCTCGCTCCGAAAAAATTGGATCGCCAGAGAAGAATCCGGTGCTTGACTTTGAGACACTTTCTTTACACAAAGATTTTCAGCACCACAAAAATTTGTAAGGAGTTTTGGATTCTCGAGCCTTGGTTCCACGGAATTACGTCACAGAAATATTTGTCCTGAAAGCATAAACAGGGAGTAGCGTAAGTTTCCAGCAGGTGATCGAGACTGCTTAGTTAGCCTTATCGACAGAGGAGCAAAAGTTAACGTAAGAAGGAAGCACGCAAAAGGATGAATACCATGGCTGTGAGATCGAGACTGCTTGAGATGATGTATCAGCTCTTTGCTTCCCGTGTATGGCAGATTTAAGCACGTTGTACTGATCTGTGACAGACTCATACAGGGCCTTTGTGTATGCCTCCTTGGCCTAAAAACAGCCAGAGTATCACCATCATCATCATCATCACGAAAGAACAGGGCATTAGACTTAGACATGTTCAGCCCAGGAACGGACTTTAATTTTGACTAAAAAAGGAGCACATCTACAACCCAGATTCAATTCACAAAGCAATGGATTTAGGAAGGTGACAGGAAAGCCAAGTTCAACCGTTCATTCTTATCTCAACTAAAGCAAACTGGAAAATTGGTGGCAACTATAATTACCTGATGATAATCAAACTAAAATCCTAGACATCTATACACTTTTAAGGAACTAAGTTCAAAATAGTTCTCTAGTTTATTTTCTACAGAAATAAATGTCTGGCTTTACATAAACACATACGTGCAAGGTCAAATTTAAGCAGCGGTGACCTACCTGTTCAGGATTTTCATAAGCACCAGCAATTTCATCGAAGTTCGCTTCTGCCCCAACGGATAGCCCTGTTCCAGAAAAGGAAATCACCCTCTTCTCCCCGATTTCTTTCTCCACCTGTAGATTTCTCAAGTAAACAACATGACAAAGGAAAAACAGAAAAAGGGGGAACAAGTCATATATTCATGTACATACCTTGGCAGGAGGCGGCATAATGTCATGGCATAATAGTGCCAGAGGATAGATGTGTGCTGGAGCACCAGTATTTTCAGCAAGCCTTCTCATATTGTCGACTGAAGATTTATCAAATGGTGCCTGCCCCACCAAACATCAGTAAGTCTGAATATTTGCATTTCACAGTAGTAAGAAGTGGGAATATGTCCATATTTAGAGGCCAGGTGAAGAACTTACGGGATGCCATTCTCCAGTGACAGGATCAGGACGATCTCTACCACCACTTGGTGCAATCCATATTATCTGTGACCCATTCCTGCATTATAAGTAACCTTAGAGAGCAATACTTTATTTCACTTGAAAAATCACGTACACAACAGAAGGACAACCGAAAGGGCAAAAAGCTTCACATACATGAGAGCAAAATAATCAAGAAGCAAGTGATGAAATGAATTAAGACTGACAAGTTGAATGACCGTTCTCAATAGTATAGGACAGTTAACCGAATAAACAACAAGAAGACCTTATAGCTACGACAATTTAACTATTTTTCATGGATAAGAGTTGAAAGACTAGTATCCAATAAAGTAAAAAAAAGTTGTGTCAAAGATTCAGCCAGAATCCAATGAAGCATGATACCTCAGAAGCAGTGCCATCTCCTTCAAACTTCTTATATTTGCCTTTTGCTTCATCTCAGCAAGTTCAGGGACATCAAACATGTGCTTTTTTGAGTACACACAAATGAGATTCCTGATAGCATACAGCAATGAATTTTGAGATCTCAATAATGGACGTGCATAATGGACAAAACATAGAAAGACCTATTACCTTCCCATGCTGAAGGGTTTGCAAAGAGGATCTGTTATAACCCTATCCCCTGCCACGTAAATCTGCAAAGATGTACAGATAGAAGCTGATTATGCTCCTGTTGACAGCAACAAGGCGAATTTTCAGAAAAAGACAGATATCAGGCTCACCAAGTTCTCAGCAATGTGAGGGTTTGTTCTTTCAAGGAGCAATGCAATGACTGCTGGGTCTGCTTCAGTTTGGTGATTTGATATCAAGATAATGTTGTGCCCCTGTTATGAATAGTACAAAAATCAAACCCTCAAACAAAAAAACTGCCTCATACTTGTTCTAATCTATCACCCCTTCTATACATGCATATACTATAGCACTTATTATTCTTAGTTTTAACTTGTCAATTAGGAGTATTATTCTTTCAGGTTAATGAATAGTACATGAGATAAAACAATAATCATGATTGTGATGAGAATGACAATGTATGTAGCTCACCAAGTCAGACAAAGAATAGTCGATATGTTTAATAAAAAAAGAATCCTGAGAATTGATTGTTTCTGTTGAATACTACACCAGTACATCAAATTCCACTCACAAGTTGAAGTTCTAAAAATTGGGAAAAGCAAGAAACCTTAGCTTAACGATTCAAGACAAAGCACAAATAGACAAGACGTTTTCAAGCAGGTAAAAGACAGGGTAGTTTATTCAAGTGTGAGTAACCAGTAACCCGTAGCTAACTGGAAAGGGCAACACTTGGAACAAGAAAAAGTCACTCGAAAAATTACCTGCTTAAGCTTGTGTTCCATGTCCTTAAAAATGCCTATGTTCCCAACATATGAGTTTCTGTAGTAAATGCACATTCCACATTAGGTTCTATCTATGATTGATGAAAAATGGCTATGAAAAGTTCTAGACTGACCTGAAATCTATTAAAGGACGGATGTAATTTTGACCAAATTCATAGTAGTCAAATGGTTCCCTTAGTGCTTTGTGATGAGGGGGGAAGACAAAAGGATCCTGAAAAAAATGCAAATGCAAAAGGTTTCCCTGAGCAAATAATGTTTGATGTACAAGCATTTTAGCTGGCATACGGTAGCCAACTTACCTCCACATCAACGAAAACTCGATCCAATACAAGAGACATGTTGGACAATACAATCTCACTTGCTTTTGGATGTCCACTTTGAAGAACCTGAAATGTGCAAGTCTCTGTAAGATAAGTGCAAATCCACCTTACATGTACATGAATATGCAATCTACATGAAAGCTGATTTCCCAGAATAGAAGCACGTACTCCCATCATACGACTACACAGAGAAAATGTGGAATTGTGCATGACTAAACCAACTTAACCTAGACAGTACATGAATGCATGTGATTCAAAAGTTCAAGGATATTTACTGCTGTTTTGTAATTCTGATACAGTTCTTCCATTCCTTCTGCGACAGTAGATGACAGCCTTCCAGCTTCTGCTTCCTTCCTGATTCCAGACAAGATATCTGCAGAAGTAGCACAGAAAAGATTAGGGGATGATCCCTTAGCAAACGTTCAAAAGTGAGGCACTGATGATGCAGAACCACTTTATAGAGCTACAGGGGAAACTACAATTTTGCAGACCTGTGCTGGTCTCCTCTTCATATGAGGATATTAGAGAGGTTTCCATTTACGTAGTAAATTTCTTGAAAATTCACTCTAACAAAACAAGTGTAAGTACTCAAATTAACTCTCTATCAAAACGGATCTTTGAAATTCTGCACAAGAAGCCTCATTATTCTAATACTACTTCTCAGGAATAATACTTCTCCTACAAGACGTTAACTTACAGAAGGAAACAAATAAGAATCCTAATTAGGAACAGAGCGAGAAAGTAAAAAGTAAGCCAACACGGTCAAAAATATCCTGGCCATCGATTGCATGTTGCTGGCTCAATATGGTCCAGTGTAGGAGACTCAATCAAAGCGGAAAACAAGTAACTTAATCCTATCTGGCAAATCAATTACAACAGCGATCAGAAATCTTACTAGCACAATCCCAGGGATGGTAAATAAAGCTACAGATTAGAAGCTAACACCTAACACTTCAAGCTCTGTCTCTAAGATGACGAATCATCTCTGCAGGAAATAGTCTCCTCATAAGACAGTTGTAGACTTCATTCCCAAATTGCAGAAATCTGTGAAACGAGCGCATTGAATACCACTGAACTTGAAGAACCTTAACAATCATCTCGTTCTCAAATTGAAATATAGAACAACGTCCTTTCACCAATCTAAGTTGCCAAACAGTAGCAATTCAACAATACCTCCATAAGTAGCGATGGATAGAGAACAAGAATAACAGCTAACCTTACCAGTAACAATGAACAAATGGAAAACGATTGGTACAGGCCTATTTATCGTGGACATCAAGCAAACACAGAAACGCAAAGCATAACGTAACAAAATCAAGAAAAAAAGAAAGACTAATACCGTAATTCACCTCCGTCAATCGATTCTACTAGACTTGAGAACAGGAGTAAGATGCACGCAATTCAGTTCCAAGATCGTCAAAGAAAGTTGCTCGATATGGAAAGAGCTCCAGCAATATGTAAACGATTCTCTTAGTCGTTTCTCAGTGCTTATGTGCTCAACCAGAAAGCAAGCTTAGCGGTGAATTCTATGGCGTAGCGGAGCAAAAGAAAACACGAGAACTGAATCAGTAATAGCTTGCATTTCACGGCCGCTCAATCTTTTACCGGAACGGTAGGTGAGAGCTGCCAGTTCACTCACTTGTCACTCGAGTTTTTCTCAGCAGCCAAACAGAAGAAAGAAAAAGGAAAACCGAAACGGAAAGAAACCGAGAGGAGGGAGCACAGCTAACCTTCTTCGTTTCTTGCATCGAGGAAGGTACTGGAACTGCTCGCCCCACGGCCGCGCTTCTCGGCGGCGACTACTCGGCTGCCGCTGCTGCTGCTAACGAGCTCCGCCATCGCGCTGCCGTTGAGTGAAGAGAGGAGCAGCGACTGGCGGCGGGAAACGGGACTCCGCGGTGGAGCCGATTTCAGGACGAATGACGGAGTGGAGAAGGCAAAGCGCGGCGGCAGGAGGGAGCTGAGGCAAGAAAAGGACGCCGGAGAAGGGAGGGCGACGGCGGCTGGCGGTAGGTTGTTGGAGAGGAATGCGGAGGAAGAAGAAGGAGGGAAAGCGGATAAACTCATCATCTTTCTTTTCTCTCTATTTCGGAAACCGGCGGAGGAGAAGAATGGCTGCGAAAGAAGGCGTCGCTGTTCATATATGTTGTTGCGAATGGGGGGAAAGGAATGGGCAAAATGCGCAGAGCAACCAGAGAGGGAGAGAGAGAAAGGACTAAGGAGTAAACGGGATGAGGTAATTTTTCTTTCTTGGTCCTCCTAATTTGACCTTTACTTAATTGACAGTCCTACAACTATTTACCTATACACAATTGACCACTTAAAGTTGTAATTAGCGAAATTATGTACGTGGCATTTTGATAATGCATGCATACACCGAGAGACGAATGATGAAATACTGATTACGTAAATTTTACGGTTAGTCTGGATTACTACTGACATACATATAACATATTTATGAGTGAACACAAATATTGTAAGGTGATTAGTAGAGCTAAACCTTGTTTATCCTAATGCAATAGTTTTTTTTTTTGACAAAGGACACCGGCTTTTCATTCCATTCAAATCGGCCAACGGCCAACAATTACAAAAGAGGAGAAATAACATCCAGAATGAGAATCCAATCTGTGGGGAGCTGGTCTTTTGCTCGTGACCTGGCAACCCAATTGGCTCTGGAATTACAATTTCTTTTGAACCATTCGAAGCAGATGAGGGGATGATCGTTGGCAATCTTCACTATGCGGCCAATCCATGCAGCTGCCCTCCACGGCCAACTTCCAGGGTGACCCTGAATTGCTCGGATCAAAGAGATGCGGTCCGACCGCACACGACAGTAACCTTGGAACTCGGCAGCAACCCTCGTTCCTTCAAGTAAAGCTCTAGCTTCGGCCTCAATAGGTGAAAAGCAGTGTAAGATCTCAGCCCTCCCGTCGACCACTTGGCCATGGACGTTCGTAACTACGACTCCATATGCCGCCTCCTGTGAATCGTGAAAGTACGATCCGTCGCAGTGTACTTCAAAAACTTGAGTACTCGGCGGTGGCAAATTGGTTTCCGGGGGTGGAGCAGGCTGAGGGTGAAAAGAATCTTGTCTCTTCTTAGGGCACATTCTCCATAAGTGAGCTTCCTCCTTTGCACGCGTAAGCGTGGTCACTGACCAAGGATCTTTTTCCAAAAAGACCTTCTCGTTTCTTGACTTCCAAGTCTGCCAAAGCTGATAAATGATATTCTGAATCAAGTCCGGCGGCCATGAAACGGACAGAGAGAACAGCCAGTCAAGGACATTCAACAAAGGAGGCGGAAGACTCAGGTCCGGCCAACGAGAGGACCAACCTTGGGCTGCATGGGGGCAGGAGAAAAAGCAATGATGAGTGTTCTCGATCGGATCCTCACAAACCGGGCAGGCAGTAGAGGGGGAGCATCGCCGGGAATGAAGGTTCTGCCTCGTAGCTAATGCCCCTCTGGCGACTCACCAGATGAAGAATTTCATTTTCGGTGGTAAAGAGAGGCTCTAGAGCCACTTCCATCGATCTCTGCTAGACTCTGGCACCTCGGTCTCTTCACCCCTGGACCTTCTCTCACAATGGTGGAAATGATGAAATGCGGATTTGACAGTGAAGAAACCCTGATCCTCAAACCTCCATGCCCAGTAATCCTTCATAGTGCTAGGTCCAACCGGTGTGCCTGAGATCTTATTCAGTTCCTCCGGGCTGAGGAAATCGTTAAGGATGTCAAAGTTCCATTCCCGTGTGATGGGGTCGATCCACTGAGCCACCTTTGAGTTATCTGTCGATGTCTGATCCCGCAGCGGCCCATGGCTAAAAAACTGCCAAGGGTCATGGAACATACTGGTGTCTCTGCCGTCACCAATAATACGAATTATGAGCAATGCACTTGTTGTGATCATTTGAGCCAAAATGTAAGGGGTCGTCATACAGCATGTCCTTGCATAATGTTCGATATTGTAGGCTAAGTAGCGATTTGTAATTTAGTTTGAGCCAATACACTTGATTGAGTAAGTTTCGTGCTCACTGATAAGGCGATAACAATCTCCGATCATTTAAATAAAAATGCTACGCTAAAATTTGTAAAAAATGAGCACGCATAGGCGTCATTGTTCTACGTCAAATACTATTTATTAGAGATTTCACATTGCTTTAGATGATCATTTCTTATTTTTAGAACGATTTTCAGTTGCATAATTTGGAGACATAAAAAAAATCGAACCAAATTGAAATCATGAATGGTTGTAGATTCACATCGAGAACTCAATATTGTTGCATTTGCATCACATTCTTGTTTTACATACTGAACAATAAAACGATTAAATTGTCTATGATATTTTCACGCTCATTTCAATAAATCATATTAGCAATTTAATAATTTTTCATATTCATATTAGAGGATCATTAATATGATATGTATCTCGTTATATATTGTGACTTGGCATGTAACATAGGTGTTACGTATGATTAGAATCATTGAATCAGGTATCAAGAAAAAAATCTCTTAAAAACCATTACTAAATTCATATCTCACTCTAATTATTATACCTTTACATAATTATGTCCCCAAGTATTCTTAATCTATGTGATTTGGAGTCCACTACAACCAATAATAGCACTCAAAGTTATCGAGAGAAAAATTCGACGAGGCAACTTCAACAAACATCCCCTTAAAGTTTCAGATCACTATACTATTCAGTCACATGGACTGAAACGTCAAGAAACGATATTTTGAGGGCTGAAGTAACGATGGAGCTTGGAAGAAGGGACTTATATGAAATTATCCGTCCAAATTTCTCGTGGCACTGTGAGCAGCACGCCGGTTTTTACGGCGGAGCTCAACCAATTCGCGCCATCGGCATTTGGGAATCACACTCTGGCACTCTGCTCTGTTTATGTGTTTATCCTTTTATTTTTAATTTTTAACTGCCTGCCAGCTCAGCTTCTGCTAAATCCTCCGCGTGATCCTTACGGGCCTTTGGCCCAGAGGCCTAAATTCTTGGGCCGAAACTCGTGCGAGGAACGGAATATTTGACATTTCCCCTTCCTGCGTGCGGGAAGCCTGACTCAGCAGCGAGTTAGCGAAGACTGATTACTCCTCGTGACGGCGACGAACGATCAACAATGGTCTGAACTCTGAAAATTGCAGTCGATTTGCGGCGGAAAATTATGCGGAAGCTCGAAACCTACCTCGCTGTCTCTTCTCCATCTTCATCGATCTACTGAAGTTTCTTAACAGTAACAGAAGATCGGCCAGCTCTCTGCTAGATCTTATCGGGAAACCCTCTCTGTAAGCCCCCGTCTTCCCTTCTCCATTTCACTAGTGATGAAGGTTTCGGTTCCTTTTTTCATTCGATCGTTTGGTTCATGAATCGCCGGCGATGCTTACGCCGCCGTAGGCCAGGTTTTTCAATCGCCATTTCATAGCCGATTGAGATGAATTAAAGTATTCGTTTAAGCCAAATCGGCAATTTTCTTGCGCAAATGAAATCCTTATGAAGCATTTGAAGCCATTTCATTAGGTATTGATGTGTAGAAGCCGAGCAATTAGCTCTAGGGTGAGCTATGTTAATAGTGTGTTAATGGGCATTTGTACGGTAATTATGAATGCATAAAAGGATTGACTTGGAGACCTAGCTTACAGCAATCCTGTATCCTCTCTCTCCATTGAGCTAATTTTGATATGAGATGTATTCTAAGTGATCTGATCTGGTCAATGCAGTGATTTGAAGCGAACGATTAGTATCCGGGGATGGCTTCTTACTCTAACAGAAGCCTACTCATACCTGAATCAGCTGCTGAATCACCACCTTCTCATCTGACCTGGTTTTACCCTGAGGAGCTCTTTGCATCACCGAAATCAAACTCCGGTTCGTCGGATGGAACCCAACTCAGCCATGAACCAGGTTCGTCTGTTGCTCCTATAAGTGCCATTCCAGCACCAGTCGAGCAGCCGGTGAAGGAAGAGAGCTCGAACAGTAAAACTTCAAAGGCTAGGAAAGCTACTTCTAACAAAGCTCATTCCAAGGCATTGAAACCAAAGCAGTCAAAGAAGATGAAGAAGAAGACAAGCTCTTGTCCTGAAGCCAAGCGTGAGAAGAAGGACCTGAACGTGGATTTCCATCAATCGGACTTTGATTTCTCTGGTGTGCCTTCCCCAGTTTGCTCTTGCACTGGTGTCCCTAGAGTTTGCTACAAGTGGGGCGCTGGTGGGTGGCAATCCTCTTGTTGTACTATAAACATTTCCGAATATCCTCTGCCTATGAGTTCCACGAGGCCTGGTGCTCGTGTCGCTGGGAGGAAAATGAGCAACGGGGCTTACACGAAGCTCCTGCACAAACTGGCAGCCGAAGGCTGTGATCTGTTTTGTCCGGTGGATTTGAAGGATCATTGGGCTAGACACGGCACTAACAAGTTTGTTACAATCAAATAGACCTATAGTGTGCTGCTGTCAGACATCTGGGAATGGTGCATATCGTAGTACATAGCGCTACTGGAACCAGATAGCCGGAGCTCACCTTATTGTCTTGTTTTAACTAGTCCCTTGTAATTTTCTTTGGTGTTTTGTGTTGTATAGTAGATGTTGGCTAAATAGTAAATGTATCCTAGAACAAGTCAATTGGCTCACCTGTTATGTGTCTCTCCCATGGATTTGTTTGGCACTAGGGCAAAGTTGTTCATGGCGTGCCTTAAATTCTTGTTGCCAGAATGGGATCTGTTTTAGGTTTTATCTGCAGTTTGTTTGAGTTCTGTCAGCAGCATTCTATTGTACAAGTAAGATAGGGCCTAAGATAACTTGATTCAGAAGGAAGGAGATGTATTGAAGGTCGATATAAGCGAGTAAACTGCTGAGGAAAAGCTAGTAACAGTGTTGACATCACCATCAACTTTCATCGTTCATCTATGCTTTCTGTGACGCTACGACAATGCGATGGTACACGATTCTGATAACTGAATTATTGTCTTCTGCCTCTTTTTTTGCTTTCTGGGTTTGTTTTATACATATTACAGCTCATTTTACGCGATTGAAGCTCAGAACAAAAGGCTGTAACTGAGAGTCAGAATAGAAGAACAGAGGAATAAGAATTTTATGTGGGGGAAAGGAGTTTGGTTCCTTTGGGGGAACTCAAGCTTTGGCCTCTACCGGAGATTTGGCCTTGGATGCGACAAGTTGCTCGAAGAGGTCTCTGATTTTCAAGCCGACGATGGTCTGGAAGAGACCCGTGCCATTGTTGCTGCCTGGGAAATCAGCATGCTTCAACATCTGTTGAGTGACTTCACCGTAGAACTTGGTAGAGAGGTTGCTCAAGTGACTCTCTACATAGATCAGCTCGTCCAGTCTGTCGAACTGCCCGTCCATCTCCAGCACGGACACCTGAGAAAGCGATCCACCATGTAGTCAAGAACATGGATTGCGTGCTAAGCAAAAGATCGAACCTCTCCAAAACATATCGAAGTGTCAGGTCATCCGGCGAGATGAAGGGAAGATGAGTAGTACCTCTTGACCGAAGTAGGTGTCGGGGCCGTACGTGAACTTGATGCCAGGGTAGGAGCAAGTAAGCTTCCTCCCACAAGGGATCCATGAGATGGTGGAGCCTTCATCGAACAAGTAGACCGGGTTGAAGAACTTGACGCCTTCCTTCATGATCAACCTCACCCTCAAAACCTTGCCCTCATTGTCGTCGGGGATCAGTGTCGTGGGAAGCACCTCGATCACCGCGTCAGCGTACTGCTTCTGTGGATCTACGTTACACAGACATACATGCTTGTAAGTTCTCCATTAGTGTGTTCTCAAATAGAGCAAAGTTGGAAAAATTTCAGTGATATGTAATACCAATGTAGGCGTCGAAATCGGGCTTTCGGGCTTCAATGCTCGCCTTGATGCTCTCCAGGCTGTGCCCTCTTTCAGCCATGTCCCTCTGCACCATACAAATCGAGTCAGTTGGTGGATTAGGGATGAACAGAGAGCATGTTTAGTAGAGGAATCTAGTTCGTTTACTTGAATTTTCCATGCAAATTTGACTTCATTGCTGATGTCCAAGTAGATGCTGAAGTCCAGCAGCTTCCTCACGCGCTCATCGAACCTGCAGCCCCATAAATCATAATATTAAATTTCCACTCTTATCATGTTACAGGGATGCCCATGTTTGCGATCTTATCAAGTATTCAATATGCAACTGAATTCCAACAAGTCAAAAAACGAACGTGCTGGTATTTAAGGAGAAAACTGTGTAACAGAATCCAAGAAGATTATGATTATGATTATCTCATTCCCATACTCGTTCGTATAGTAAAGCCCAATGATTAGGGATGGGCAATGGGTGGGTTGGGTGAGTTTTGAGCAAAATCCACCCACCCATTGTTACGGTGGCCGGTGGGTGCTGAAAAATTGACCCACACTCACCCATGTGTATCGTAGTGGGTTTCACGGTTTTGGTGGGTCAAATTATTTTTAAAGAATCAGGTTTTATGAGCCGTAAAAGTTTGCATAAAACTAATTGAATATCAATGTTACAAATCAATAAAAGTTATAGCTATTAAACGTAGTTTATTGCATAATCTAAAACCAATTATCTTTTTTATGAAAACAAAATATTTTATTAATAGTTATCGTATTTTAAAATAAATGATTTTATGTTATAAATAAAGTAAAATCTATAAAAAAGATCATTATAGTTTAATTGAATCAATCACTGTAAATTTTTTAGATAAAAAAATGTATTTTTATTATAGAATGTGCATGAATGACTTAATATATCATGTGATTTTGCGGTTAATGACCCACCCGCCACCAACCCAAATCTAGTGACTACATGAGGTCAGCTTAATTAGTTAAGCATTACCTCCCTATAACCAACGACATTATTTGAAAGTAATTCGTATCACATGTAAAATACAATATGTGAATGGTTCAGCCAAATGAGATATTTTAAATACCGAATACTAAATTATCACTGCACAGTTAATGAGTTAGTTCACTCTACAAATATCATAATAACAATTAATCCATTCAAATGACTCTATAAATGATAAAAAAAAATAGAAGAAGAGAAAGAAGAAAGATAATTATTTTTAAAAAGAGAATAGTATAAAATCCATAATTAATTTTGTTTAAATACAATTTATGAGTCAAACATTTCAAATTACTAACCAAACCTTTCGAAATACCGAGTATTAGCTATACGCTAACTCCCGTTAAAATTTTTGTTAGTAATGCTGACTTGACAACCTTTCTTAATTAGTCTCTTAAAGTTTCTCAGCCTCACATTGGGAGGAAAACTCCGGGGCCGGGCCGCCTCCCCCCAACTCCATTGATGGTCTCCTTATCTTATCATGATCAGATTTTTATGAACACTCTCCCACCTCACAATCTCAGCCACCTTTATGTCAAAATTGAAACACTTTCGATGCAACCTAAGCTAAGCAAAAGCAAAGCATAAACTAGCCGCATGCAAAACAAAAACACAAATAAAAATTAAGGAAACCCATATATATTTCAATCGGTATTTACTTACATTGGGTGGAGGCCTTCGATGACGAGGATCTTGGGCGGCTTGATAACCTCGGCCGGGTCAAGCAAACCGGTGACGTGGTTGTAAATGGGCTTCTCCACCGCGACGCCGGATTTCAACGCCTTGACCTGGTCGTACATCAGGTCAAAGTCATTGGCTTTGGGGTCCAGCGCCGTGACGCCCTTCTCCTTCCTCCCCGTCCGGTCGAGGGAGTGGTAGTCGTCGAGGCAGATGACGGTGGTGGTGTCGCTGATCAGGGTGTTGGAGTCCGGGTTCCCGCCCTTGGGCGGCTCGGCGGCGCCGCCGAACACGCTGGTCAGCCGCCGCATGAACGTGCTCTTCCCGCACCCGGAGTCCGCCGCCAGCCCGATCACCACGGTCCCTGCGTCGGAGGAGGCGCATGTTATCACGGTGAAGCCGCGGCGGGGGCGGTGGCTGCTGGTGGCTCTCCAGCAGGCTCTTCTGGCGAAGGAGACGGCGGCGTCGTGGTGGTTCTGCTGGGGGATGATGGAGGAGTAAGTTGAGGAGTTGAGTGGTGTGCAAATCGCCATTTTTGGGGTATTTTTTTGGGCTAAGCTAAGCTCACTCACTGAGTGGTTTTTGGTGAGTTGAGCTGAGTTTTGATAGTCTTTGTGTGGACACTTTTTGGTTTGGTGGATTTTTAGTTTTTAGTTTTATTTGTTTTTGTTTTGGATATTTTTTGTCAAAGTGGGGAGGTTTGTATGGTGGTGAGGGGAAGAGTGTTTGGGGAAATGGATGGAAGGAGATGGGTTGATTGTTTGTTGTTGGTTTGTCTTGTTGTGTTATGGGTTTCTATGACTGGAATCGGTTTTGGACAAAGTTGGAGGTGATATTGAGGATTGCATTGTTTGGTTTTTGGGTGGCTTGTAGTACTTGAGTTTGGAGTGGGGTTAATTGGTTGATGAACTTAATATGGTATTGTAGTATTAGATCACACATTTGCATTTGCATGTTAGTTCATTTCTAATGGTATCTCCTAACAATTCATTGATTTTCATGAATTTGATGGCTCCTGTTAATATATAATTTTTTTTTTTATTTGAGTGTATCAAATTAAAAAATATTCTCCACAACCTCAATATCGATTAACGACTAACCATTAATGTGAATCTCAAGTATATGTATGGTGATTATTAGCACAAGGTGTTTTAGGGTTTGAATTCACACAACCTAACATTATAAGCAGACGATACGTCATTTAGTATCATGAGCTCGAGGCACCCGAATCCATGGATTGGTGGGTAGGCATGTGCGTTGAGATTATATATATATATCAGGATTTGAAGAGCCATGCGTCACAAAATTGATATCTCAAGCTTGATTCCTTATAAAGGCTTTATCAACTCCGGTTATGTAAAGCCTTATGTTCAGCATGGACTATCACAATTCACAAAGGAGGAAGGGCCGGGAAAAGAGAGGTAAGCGATCGAATTGTGGGTTATGCGAAAGACGAGAAGATGATGAGGGTGACGACATTGATCAGTCGTGAATTTTGATACACTATAATAACTATACGTACTACTACTATAAAGACGAAAAGATGGTGACCATGGCTGAGAGCTGACCCATTTCATTTTCTTTTATCTTTTCCCCCCTTTTAAATGGTTGAGTTTTGGATATTGTGGTGCGCCACGTGGCATAAGGAGGATGGTTTTGCTGAGGATTAGAGGTATGGGGTGTAGAAAATGGAATGGGGTGGAGAATGGATGGAATATCCTTTTTTTAAGGCCCCTTTTCCAACTTCTAACCTCCACTGTAGATTATGACATCATCACGCCCTCGTTTTTTTTTTTTTTTTTTTCTTGTGGATCGCCAAGTGAAGTCTGATGTTCGTTATTGAAGGCCCAAGGCAATGGGCTCAGGCTTGGATATGGTGGAAGCCATAGTGCATATGATTTGGGTAAGTGAATTTGGACGTCATGGGCTGAGACAGGCCCAAAGAAAGATGTAACCTTTCTGGGCTTCTGGCCTGCCAAGTGAAGTGGTATCATGTGCTTAACCTTCAATTGCAATTGAAGTGGTATAACAAATTCACAATTGGTTATGAATGCTAAGTTGCTAACTGCTAAGGGGGAGATTACTGTGTAGTGAAATTCTTCTCCTCCACATTGATATATGTATAGTCCAGTAATAACAGAAAATAATTTTCTTTTTTTGGAGCAATAAGACATTTTAGATAAAATTCTACTCCCCCTTCATATTGATATTAGTAACGAGCTTTTAGTCTTTATCGATAAGTAAAGTGAATTCTGGAGCAGCAGTACTGTAAGAATGGAGTCTTGTTTCCAACTCCATCCTAGCTTCAGAGACTTGATCAGTAGCATCAATCTGATGACTGATATGGTTTCTCGAAAGCGCTGAATCTTAAATTTCTCGTATCAATAAGGACCTCCTTCAACGAAGGCGAGGCCATAATGATGTGGGCAGCGAGCTCCATTTGGGGTTTGCGAGGATCAACACATCGCTCGTACACGCTTTGGATGCACCCCATGTAGCCGGAGCACCTGGAGAGACTGATGCTTCCATGCCGGTGCCAACTCCTCCTCTGCACTATCCTCCCAACTTAGGTAGCCAATCGAATGTACGAACGATATCGATAGCTCGCGCAACGTTGGAGCTGCCCTCAACAGGACCGTACACTCCACCATACTGGCAGTGGCAAAATGCATATGTATAGACAGGTCCAGCACCTCCCTGAGCTTTTCAAACAGCAGCCATTCAGAGGGGCGAGCGGGGGGAGGTTCGAAGTTAAGACGTCGAGAGGTCGTACTTGAGAAGTTGCAATTGAATAGACTTGCAAGGATGGGGGGCAGAGATTAATTTGGCTGCTCCCGGCTTCCATTTACCTGCCACTTGCCTAAAGCCCTAAACCATGTCATGTCAATCAACTCGGGATGAACAAATACAAACCATTCACTTCATACTTGACTGCATTCCTATGTTCATATGAAAAAACAGCTCACTAAGAGATCAAACAATAGCTAAGACATGGATGGTTCTATCCATTTTGGACAAGTACTATAAAGTGCTAAATTCGTGAAGCATTTCTACTGTCAAAGTTCCTGTTTCTCTGTTGCTTCAATCTTCCTTCTCCTTTGGCACTCAATGGGGAGAGCTGAGATAACTGATGGGCTTGACTTTTTGTAGGGCTCACATCCCAGCTCTCAGGAACTTGCTAAAAATATGCATTCACCCAGCTCAATTGCAGTGGTATCGATGTTTCTTTAAAAGAGATGAGAATGGGAAAGAGCAGTAGAAGGCACAGCAAAAATATATCTATGTACAGAAGACAAGCAGCGAAAAACTTATATACAGAATAGAAGCAGCAAATGTTGGTTTGTGTACAGAAAACAACAAGCAGAGACTAGGCCATCGTTCATTAGTCTTCATGTTGCTGCGTTCGATTCCATCTGTACGAACCACCATTAGTTTCCTACAGAACATTCGATAAGCACAGAAGGCCATATTCAGCAGCAACTGATGCCCAACCAACCGAGACCATCCCTTCCAAATCCAATTGCTGGAAGAAGAAAGCATCCATTCTAATTCCGCCAACATTCCTAAACACAGATACAAGCTAGATCTTGTATATAACCCCATCCACAATTCACAACAATGCCTCCCAACATTTCCATGGCAATGACCAATAACAATAGTCCACTTTCTCAATGCCATTGATGATCGCATATCATAACCAGTGGCTGTACAGCTACAACCATTTCACAGACACAAGACAAAAGAAGAAAAAAAAACAGAAACAACACAGTTTTACACCACACTAATAGTTAGTCCTTGCCTCTCAACCATCCTTATGCTCTCCTTCTGGGAGAAGTTGCAGGAGAATCCGGTGACTGGTAGTCAGAAATAGAGATCAGTTCAGACATGTACTTATCAACCCCTCCACCATTGCTCATATCTGCTGCCACTCCATCTTTGTTGCTGCTGCTCAGAGCTTCGGAATCGGTGTCAGCATAAGAGTTGTCCAGATCTTTGTCTGGCACAGAATACGATATGGCGATGAGAGACTCTCGCGCCACCTCCTCAGACACCTCTTTGCACGGTACCTCTGTATCCATATAATCTCGAGTCCTTTCCTGCGTCATTTTTCACAAATCAAAACCTAAATTAGGCAGTGAACAGCAGGGGAAGATGAACACAACTCGCCAAAAATGAGATGAAGCATAGACATGTTTCAGACCACAACCCAAGAAGGAACACCATTCACTAGCTAAATTCGCATATGGTACAGCTTAAGGTTATAACAAAGGGTCAAATTATTCGCATATTGATCAATTCCAAGTAGTTTCTCAAGATTTCCAATTACGCCAACATTAGGGTAACAAACACAAATTCCATCAGTTCCAAGAAGTTGCTCAAGGTTTCTAATTATGCCAAAAACACTGGAAGCCAATAATGCAGCATCCTGATAGCTAAAAAGGAGCCTTACTTTACAAATCCTTAAGCAAAACTAACACCATTTGACACAGGTTTCCAAGCTAATTAGAACACAGAAAGACAGAAAACAATCAAACCATAACCACCCAATTTCTTGAATCATTCACATACAAACCAGATAGCTCCAATAATCAAAATGGAGCTAGTTAGCAGAAAAGTACTCTCTAATTCCCCATATGAGTTTTCCCCCACCTTCCTTCCAAGTTCCAACTACTTCAGAACCAAAAAAAAAATCCAAACTTTCGCCTTCCCTTCCTCCTACCCCAAAACCCACCTACCAATCAACAAACCACATCCCAAAAAGTCCCAACTAAACAAACTGCAGCTAAATATCACAGGTCAACGGAATCAATATCCACCAATTGACAGCAAAATAAAAACCTTAGAAAGGGTATACTGAATTAGAACAAAGGGGGAGAGGAAAAGAAACCCCGGCTGAAAATCGACCAACCTTGTCTAGTCTACAAAAATCTTCCCCTCCTTCTCCTTTCAAGAACTTTTCTTGGGAACCAAACAGAGGGAGAAGGGGGAAACAGCAGATCAAGGAAAGACTGGATCAAAATCAAATATCAACATGGAAATTTGAAGATTTTGTCGGGAAGGAAAAGGAAATCATAATGAAGATTGAGAGGCAGAGATTTCCGAATTTCGGATTCGGAGAAAACAGTACCTTTGCTGTCTACGGACGGTTGCCCTGAGTCTACGCTGCCCTGTCTTTTCCTTCCATCCGTCTAAAAAACCCAAAGCTTTATATCTTCGTCTTTTAAAACTTTCTCCGTTGTCTGGTCCAATTTGGTGGCTGCAGGTTTATTTACATTTTTACCCTGCCTGGTAAATGGCGTGTTCTTATCCGCTGGCGGGAGTGGAGGGAATCTTCGATCTTCTGAGCTTTCTAGAAATTACGAAAATGATTCAAATTTATTGAGTTCCTTAATTGACGGGCTTAAACTTGTTTAGAGTGTCCTAATTTCTCGTGCGGTTGAGTAGCTTTTACTGATAAACATTAATTAATACGTATTTTGTGGGTTTTAATTAATATATTTCCACTTGACAAGTTGATTTCCCAATGAAACGAACCGACTCAGTTATTATTGATCCCAAAACCCGACAAAAAAGATACAACATATGACTAGCTAGCACGTGAGCTGGGAGACAGCTAATATCAGGGTGGTCATCAATTGGTCTAACAACTTGCATTTCGTCCCACTAAAAAGTAAAAAGTACACACATTAAACACATTGATTATCATACGATATTATTGAGGCAGACTCGGTTTTTACTTGTGTTGAATCCCTGGTTAGCATAAACGGGTCTGGAGTGAAGGAAACCCTATTTTGAAAATTCTCTGAAAATTCTCTCTGAAAGCGGTCATGGCTACCGCCGACGATATCATGAAGCTGCAAACAAATCAGCAGGAGGAACCCCCAGATCCCTCGCCGGAAACATCACCGATTCAACAAAGTAAGAAGCAAAAACCGCTTGAGGATGAAGGTTTCTCCGGTCAGGGGTCAATGATTCTTGAGCCATCCCTAACCTGTCCGGCGGCTCTGTTGGCAAATGGCGAAAGAGAGTCGGCAAACCCCTCGGTGGTGGCAAAGTTAACCTACAGCGATCTGGTATCGGGACGGCGGCCAGGTACTGTGGAAAATAATGGGAATGACCTGATGTCAGACGAATCTGACAAAGAGGACGGTGACGACGACCCAGACTGTCCCACGATCCGCGTTCGCAAGGCGACGGTCAATAGGATTCGGGACCCAGGCTCTGATCTGTAAAATTCTCGGCAGGCAATATCCTTTCTCGATCTTGGAAAAGAAAATTCAACATCTATGGGCCAAGATAGGTAACGTGGGAGTAGCAGACTTTGGGAACGGTTTCTTCACCTTCCGCTTCATCTCCCAACAGGACTACGACAGAACTTTGTTTGGAGGACCATGGTTACTGGGAGATCATTACGTTCTCACTACTGAGTGGCGGCTTGATTTCGATCCAGATTATGACGTTATTGATCATGCCAAAGTTTGGATCCGGCTTCCTTGGCTACCGATGGGATACTTTGATACAGAGATTCTAAACGATATCGGAAGTCGAATAGGGAAGGTCGTAAAAATCGATTACAACACTTTGCACTGCACAAGAGGTAATTATGCTCGGCTATGTGTGGATATCGACCTCAACAAACGTCTTGTATCAAAATATCGTTTAAAGAGAAGAGTTCGTCGTATTGAATATGAAGGTTTGCATCTGGTCTGTTTTGCCTGCGAACGATATGAGCATAACCAGGAAACGTGTGCGACAATGTTTGAGGATGGCAAAATACCGGAGGAATTCACCTCCAAGTCCAATCCAATGTTCAACTTCAAAGGCGATGCAGAGATCGGGGCAGAGGTCCTGGAGGATTACGGCCCATGGATGATCGCAACAAGGAATAGGCGCCAAAGACAAACACAAAAGCCAAAGGAGCAGAGGCAGGAGGAGAACTGCAACAATCATCCGACGAACTCGCCGTCGACACCCCAACGGTCGACTGGTTCGAGGTTCGACGCCCTGGTAACTGACGAGGCGGAAATTACGGCGGAAATTCAAGACAAAGAGTCTGAAAATGGTAACCAGAGCATTCAAAAGGGGAAGGAGAATGTTGCGGAGGGGGGATGTAACATCAGCTCTGAGAAAATTGCAATTAAGGAAGGTACAACAGAGAAAGGAAAGAAGAGTTAGAAAATAGATAAGGAAGGTGGGAGGAAGGAGAAGGCTGAGACTAAAAAGAAGAGGGCGGCTAAAACTTGGGAGGGCACTAACGGGCAGAAATTCCAAACGCCAGGCAAAAGCCAACCTCGCCCTGAGCCATCCCCAAAAGGGTTGGACCGAAGCCCAGAGAAAGATGGCCCAATCCGCAATATCCCAGCCAAGCCATCTGCCCCCACTCCCCAAAGCAAGGCCCAGATAAGTCAAGCATCCAAATCCCAGCTCACCCAAGGGAAGAGTCAGGACGGTTCGAGCAGCCAGTTTCAACCTGTCGTCGACAAGGCTCAATCTACCAAAGCCCCGGCGGAGAGGAAAGGACCAGACCCCAACGGCCAGCCGGCAAACTACCCTGATGGGAGAGCAGCTGACGGCGATCCTGCCCCGTGTCAAATTCATTCCAAAAGAACGGCGGAGCAACGAAAATTGGAGAAGATTGAGGCCACCGCGGCGGCCGCAATTGAGAAGGAAAGAAGTATGGAGGTGGACGCCAAACGCTAAGACGATTTGGGCAATCCATCACTTGTCATGGAAGTTTCTCATACCCTTGTTTTGCTTTATCAATGATTAAAGTTTTTAGTTGGAACTGTCGTGGTGCGAAACACCCCAATTTCCTTCCTACGTTTAAAGATTATATGCGAATCCACAGACCCAACTTGGTTTTCATCGTTGAACCACGGATTAGTGGTAAGGATGCGTTGGATGTTATTGCCACCTTGGGGTTTGAGCGCAATGAAATTGTAGATGCCATCGGTTTTTCTGGTGGAATCTGGGTTCTGTGGAACTCAGTTGATTTTGAAATTTCGGTGCTGGACAGTAATCCCCAGTATCTGCATTTTCGGTGTACAGGTAAGGACCAGCAACCGGTGCTGCTTACGGCGGTGTATGCTAAACCCAACAACTATGATCGGAGGCCGCTATGGAACTCACTTCGCCGGTTAGAAGGCCAAATCAAGGATCCGTGGATTCTTATAGGAGACTTCAACTCTGTCACTTGCCCATCGGAGCGTCAAGGAGGAGCCAAATTCAATCCTAACCGAGTCTCCGATTTTAAAGATTGTATTTCAGACTGTGGCCTAATCGATGTTGGTTTTACATGACCAAAATTTACTTGGTCGAATGGAAGACTCTCTCAACGTCTTGATCGTGCGCTGTGCAACCAGGAGTGGCTAAGACAATATCCGGACACTCACAACAAGCATCTCCCCAAGCTCCGTTCGGACCACCGTCCGATCCTCGTCTCCAGCTCCTATGGGATGACAAACCCCTTCCAGGAGAGACCTTTCCGCTTTCTCGCCCCCTGGTTGACTCATGAGGACTTTCATCGCACTCTTGACAATTGTTGGACGCGAGGAAGAGACTGTCTACAATCTGTGCAGAACCTGCAGGACACCCTTCGCGTTTGGAATAAGGAAGTTTTTGGGAATGTTTTCACCCGGAAGAAAGGGCTCACGAAGAAGTTGATCGAGCTTGAATGGAGAAATGATAAGGCGCCGTCAGAGAACACCCTACGGCAGGAAGCTGTCATTAGGGAAGAATTGGAGCGAACCTTATGGGAGGAGGAGCTGTTATGGATGCAGAATTCCAGAACTAACTGGATCATCTATGGAGATCGGAATACGCCTTTCTTCCACAATGCTACCCTCAAACGTAGGCACAGAAACAAGATCATAAGGCTTCAGGCTGCCGACGACAACTGGGTTGAGAACACAGAGATCTTAAAAAACATGGCCAGAGATTTCTACTGTAAGCTATTCATGGAGGAGGAAGTCTCATATTTGGAAATCCCAGCCCACTTCAAAACCATGGACGCAGCAGCCACCACGAGATTGACTACAATTCCTACTGTAGATGAAACCAGGAGAATCATTATGGATATGGGGGGACTGAAGGCTCCCTGGAAGGATGGCTTTCAAGCCATTTTCTATAAACAATGTTGGGGGACAGTTGGCTCTGACTTACATGATCATGTGGTTTCTTGTTTCAGGTCGCCTCCGCGGATTGAACTCTGCAATGAGACGCTCATCACTCTTCTACCGAAAGTGGAGGTGCCGAAGTCGATTGCTAAATTTCGGCCTATAGGGCTCTGCAACATTACCTACAAGGTGGTGGCAAAGTGCCTCGCAAACCGCCTCCAGCAACTCATGCCCGACCTGGTGGATCCTATTCAAACTAGTTTCGTGCCCAAACGTCATATAACCGACAACATCATCATCCTCCAGGAGACGATCCATACTATGTCTCTCAAATCAGGGGCGAAAGGTCTCATGGCCCTGAAGATAGACTTGGCGAAAGCATATGATCGCGTCAACTGGTCTTTTCTCAAGCAAACTCTTGGCACTGCTGGCCTCCCTAAAGAGTTCATAGATCTTGTTATGACTTGCGTCACTACGACAAGTTTACAAATCCTATGGAATGGAGGCCTAACAGATAGTTTCAAACCTTCAAGGGGCTTAAGACAGGGATGTCCACTTTCTCCCTACCTATTTACCCTTTGCATTGAACGATTAAATCACTGTATTCAGGATGCTATTCAGGCCGGAGATTGGAAACCCATCTCTCTTGGGCAGGGAGGGCAGCCACTAACTCATCTATTTTTTGCAGATGACTTGGTGTTATTTGCTGAAGCTGATCTAAAGCAGGGTGCAGCCATCTCAAAGTGCTTAGATATGTTCTGTTCAGCCTCGGGGGAGCAAGTCAGTAAGGAGAAGTCTTGTATCTACTTCTCTAAGAACACTAAGGACTCGGTTAGAAAGAGAATTAGTGACATGCTGGGCATGAAAGCTACTAGCAGTCTGAGACGCTATCTTGGAGTTCCAGTAATACACTGCAGAATTACAAAAGATACCTACAAGTACATCCTAGAAAATATTGACAAGAGGATCTTTGCATATCAGGCACGAAATCTATCGCTCGCGGGAAGAGTCACCCTGGCCATGTCGGTTCTCAATGCCCTTCCCAACTACACAATGCAGACTGCAGTAATTCCAGTGTCTATTTGCGACTTAATTGATAAGAAGATCCGGGCTTTTGTTTGGGGAGCGGATCAAGGGAAGCAAAAGACCCACTTGGTGACCTGGGAAACTATTTGCAAACCCAATGAAGAAGGAGGATTAGGATTGCGCTCAGCTCGTGCCCTCAATCTCGCCTACATGATGAAACTCGTTTGGTCTTTTTGAATAATGAGTCTGCTTTATGGGTGAAAGTTTTGCAGGGGAAATATTTTAAGCAATGTGACTCTGGTGGGCTCGTCATGAAACGCAGCAAGTCGTCACATCTATGGAAAGGAATGCTAGAAGCCTGGCCTTTGGTGAAACAGAACCTGGTCTGGGACGTTCGCAGTGGTCGGAACGTGGACTTCTGGACCAGTCCATGTCTTGCGGATGGAATCATTCTTGCTGACCACGTTGAAGGTGGCGGGGCGGGGATAAGATGGGAAGCTTCAATCGCTGAATTAACAACAGCTGAAGGTGAGTGGAAGTGGAATGAAATCCAACCTCACCTCCCTAATGAAATCCTCTCTCTCATTGCAGGAACGGATACCCCGACCCGGAGTTGGGAGAGGACATCACTATTTGGGGCTTAGAATCGGATGGGCGTTTTAGGCTTAAGTCAGCCTATAAAGCTGCAGTGGAGTGGCGGAAGAATGATGAGGAAGAAGAGTTGAACCAAACATCTGAACCTAACTGGAAAGGGATTTGGAAGTGGCAAGGGCCAAATAGAATCAAACATTTTTTATGGCTTGCAGGGCATGATAGACTCCTTACCAACATGGAGCGGAAAAGGAGGAAGCTTACTGTAGATGACAAGTGCTGCTTTTGCAACGGGGCACAGGAGACAGCAGAGCACGTAGTTCGACACTGTTCAAAGCCAAACAGGTATGGCAAATCTTGGGTCTGAATGACAACCATCTTACAGTGGCGGTCTCTTTTGCAGAGTGGATGGAGAAGAAACTTAAAGCGGACAATGGAAGTCTTCAGTTTGGAGTGGCGGCCTGGTATCTCTGAAAGCAGAGGAACGAGTCAATTTTCCAGCACAAACATTTCGACGCCCAGGTCTTGTCTCGGAGAATTCAAAGCTGGACCAAGACCATATCCCAAGCTCAAGAAAGCGATAGAATCGCAAAGGAGGCACCAAGAAAGAAGGAGTCCAGAAATCTAGCCTGGACACCGCCATCGGAGGATTGGATCAACCTTCAAACGGATGGATCGGTTCGTCAATAAGGATCAAAGGCGGCCATGGGAGGGCTAATCCGGGACAGCTGTGGGAGATGCCTTGCGGCTTTTTCAGGGAACCTCGGAGCTTGTACGATCACCCGCGCTGAGATAAAGGGTGTCATTGAAGGGTTGAAACTCGCCTGGGACATGGGTTACAGGAAAGTCATGGTTGGCATGGACTCCACTGCCGCACTTCAGCTTCTCACCTCCACCAACTAGGAGGAACAGAGGTATCATAAAATCATCCTCCAGTTCAGGAAACTTCTGAATCAAAACTGGGAAGTGAAGCTCTTCCACGTCTACCGAGAATGTAATAAAGCGGCCGACTTCCTCACTAATCGCGGCCATGAACTGAGCATAAGCATTCATAGATTTAACATGTGTGATCCGGGCTTGTCGTATTTGGTCCTGTATGATACTATGGGCATTGCCCAGTCTCGAGTAATTTAATTGTGCCAGGCAGGGGTGCCCTTTTAGCACCCCACTTTCTACCCCAAAAAAAAAAGAAAAAAGAATCCCTGGTTAGGGAGTACAGTTTTTTTTATGTGCCTATCTCGTGACATTAATATAGTTTTTAAGTATCACCAATAACGTCATGTATGATTCAATGTTGGAGTTGAAGAAGATTGCAGAACAGAAGCACAAAATATATTTGCTGAAGTGCCAAGTCCTTCATCGCTTGATGGGTAACGTTGTGTTCAAGTCAATTTGCGAGGCCACCCTTAGATGTTCAGGGTGTCATACTAGCTGAAGTCCCTTTAGTTTCCCTCGAGTTTCATACAAGTGATCGTGCAGCTTTCAGGATTGATGGTGTAGGCCCCAATAAGCGAGCAAGTCAATCTTGCATTATGCCTGCGGTTGTTGCCTGCCTGGTTGATGGTATGAGCGAACCATCGGAATTGGTTGTGAGTCAACCATGTGGGGTCGGTCTCCACCCCAGATCTATGTCTCGATGCGACTTCATGGTCATTTGGATTATCTTTTTTATAATGGTGAACTAATATTAATAAAGAGATGTCATTTGGCTTATCTTACTATGAGCTTGCATCACCCCTGACAAGATCTCGTCGTTTTAGGCACTCTAGAGAAACTAGCAAGCTACCACATATATGGTATGCACGGACGGTTATGAAAAAACGGAAAAAGATACATGATTTTTTTATCTCATCGAACTGAGGGAAAATACCTTTCGAGTAACGCCCATGATCAGCGAGGGGGTAGCTCCCTAGTTGCATTCACCATTGTTGTTGTCACCCCCAGCATTCTTTTGCGCTTGCTAACCTTCACCGGATATATGATGACGCCTTAATTGCACATATTTATCCCATCATTTATGGTCCGTTTGAGATCAGTGTCTTGCATATTGAGCTTATGCTATGCTATGCTATGTTATGTTGTGCTTGCTTGGCACATTTAAAATCCTAGCAGGTAAAGGGAGGCTCACGTGCAAGTTTCGGGTCATTTGGAGATCATTTTCCATTTGAGAGTCAACCAGAGACAAAACACACGAATATGCCATCCAAAACACACCCGCGCGTTTCACACCTGGAATCGAGCTCCAAACGAATAGTGAAAAATTGGATTAGGAGTATTAGATACTCATCCCACTTTTGCCTTTTTCCAAATTTAATTCCCCAATTGAAACTGTTTGGTGGAGAAGTGAGTATTATTGGATATCAACTTTTGCATTCTCCTACTCCATGTTTGGCGTTGGTGTCCCCGGTACAAACTCGATGAAGTATCCATTTGACTATTTCCAATCCAATGTTGTTGATGTAAACATAAATTATAATAGTATGGATCTTAGAATTAGATGATTTCACGAATCGGTAATAGATCAAGGAAACCTACCTCGATCCATGACGAGAGCGGCAACGACGGCTTGAGTAGTAATTACTGGAATTGAGTTTCTCCCTCTTGACCCCTTTAGTTTTTAGGTTTAGAGATTTCTGTGACGGCTAAGAAATTCTACGTAATGGGTTGAGAGAGGACCAATCATAGGGTTTCTTTATATAGACCCACCATCAGGGTATATTAGGAAATTACCTTTCATTAACCTAACCAATATATGACTTACCTTATATATTAAATCATTAAGTGATAATTACACTTGGACCACAATTATTCCCTAGTGATCTATACGGGAATTGGGCTTACATTCTCCCACTTGGCCCATGTGTCATTATATATCACAAGATCTAATAATAAACATAAGTGTGCACATCATAAGATAAATCCATAATATTTGGTTCACCATAAAGTCATAATCAAGTATGAAAGCTAGATTAGGATCATGGCGGTTCTATATCAATTTATCGACATAGTCCCTTCCATGTACCACAAAACCAGTTTCATGCTCAATATGACACATACCAAGGTATTCATAATGGTCCAACAATAATGTCTTCCCTAAAGACACAAATCTTGTTATGTTCACATAATGCATAATGTATATATACTGATCATAATAAATAAAACAAGATTCATAACTTTATTCCAGAAACAAAATAAACGAGCTCAAAGTGTCAATCCATGATACATAAAATAACTTTAGTCATGACGTCTTATAATCTACATCCTTTCGACATGTTCAGTAAATGTCTTAGGAGGCAATCCTTTTGTTAATGGATCAGCAATCATAAGCTGTGTGCTAATATGCTCGATCGACACCCTTTGTTTCTGAACTTCTTCCTTAACGACAAAGTATTTCACCTCCATATGCTTAGCACCCTTCGAATACTTGTCATTCTTAGAGAAGAATACCGCTGCAGAATTATCACAGTAAATTTTCAGTGGTTTGGCGATAGTGTCGACAATTCCAAGTCCAGAAATAAAATTCCGCAGCCATAAACCATGATTTGTAGCTTCATAACAAGCTATGAAATCAGCTTCCATAGTGGATGTGGCAATAACAGACTGCTTCGCACTCTTCCATGAAATTGCCCCTCTGGCTAGAAGGAACAAATAGCCAAAAGTAGACTTCCTGGTGTCTACACATCCAGCATAATCTGAATCTGATTATCCAATCACCTCAAGGTGATCAGATCTCCTAAAGGTGAGCATGTGGTCTTTTGTTCCTTGCAGATACCTTAGTACCTTCTTTGCAGCTTTCCAATGATCTACTCCTGGATTACTTTGATACCTGCCCAGCATTCTAACAACAAAACTGATGTCTGGTCTGGTGCAAGTTTGTGCATAATTCAAACTTCCAACAATAGATTCATAAGGAATGTGCTCCATTTGTTTGCGTTCCAATTCATTCTTTGGACATTTTTTGAGACTAAATTTATCTCCCTTCTAAATTGAAACGACATTTGCAGAGCATTCAGCCATGTTGTATCTCTCTAGGATCCGATTAATGTATGATTTCTGGGACAATCCCAACAGTCCTTGTGATCTATCACGAAATATTTCTATTCCAATCACATAGGTTGCCTCACCCAAATCCTTCATTTCAAAGTTCTTAGAGAAACTCCTTGGTTTGATGTAATAAACCAAGATCATTAGTAGCAAGCAAGATATCATCAACATACAGAACTATAATTATAAACTTACTCCCACTAATCTTCAGATATATACATCGATCGACGATGTTTTCCTTAAATCCAAAAGATGTAATGGTATCATTGAACTTAATATACCATTGTCGGGAAGCTTGTTTAAGTCTGTATATTGACTTCTTTAATTTACACACCGTATGTTCTTTTCCCTCAACCACAAAATCTTCAGGTTGATCCATATAGACTGCTTCATCTAAATTCTCATTCATAAAGGTGGTTTTCACATCCATCTGATGGAGCTCTAGATTATAATGAGCTACCATTGCCATGACAATCCTTAAGGAGTCTTTCTTAGAGACGGGTGAAAATGTCTCTTTATAGTCAACACCATTTTTCTGAGTGAAACCTTTGACAACAAGTCTGACCTTGTGTCTTTTGATATTGCCATTAGAGTCGTGTTTGGTCTTCCATACCCATCTATTACCAACTCTTTTACAACCTTCGGGCAAATCAACAAGGTCCCAAACTTCATTTTTATACATAGATTCCATCTCTTCTTGCGCGCCAGTTAACCATTTATCATAATGCTCACTTTCCATGGCTTGTGAAAATGAAACTGGATCATGATAGAGTCCTAAATCAGATTCTAACTCGTGAAGATAAACCTCATAATCATAAGAAATTGCAGGTCTTCGATTTCTTGTAGACCTTCTTAATGTGATTTCTTGTGGTTCATCTATGTTAGGTTCATTCTCAATGGCAATATTAGGTGGTGTTTGATCGTTCATTTGTTGTTCTTGCAAATTATTATTGTGCTCAACATGTGCAGGAGCAACAACTTGATAAGAGGGTAGAGGCAAAGATATTTGCACTCTAACTTCTTGAATTTCCACATTGCGTGGCTCTAAGCTCCCACTAACTTCACCATTCTCAATGAACCTAGCATTTCCAGTTTCAACAATTCTCGTACTATGATTAGGGCAATAAAATCGATATCCCTTAGATTTTTTTGGATAACCAATGAAGAAACCACTGATTGTTCGTGAGTCCAATTTCTTTTCATGTGGATTATATATTCTTACTTTCGCTGGGCAACCCCAAACATGCAGGTGCCTTAAACTGGGTTTCCTTCCCGTCCACAGTTCAAAAGGTGTCTTAGGAACTGCTTTACTAGGAATCCTGTTTAACAAATACACAGCGGTCCTTAAAGCGTGCATCCACAATGATTTGGGTAAAGACGAGTTGCTTAACATACTCCTAACCATATCCATTAAAGTACTATTTCAACCTTCTGCAACACCATTTTGTTGCGGTGTTCCTGGTATAGTGTATTGAGCACAAACACCACGTCTTTCTAGGAACTTAGCAAATGGACCAGGGCACTGTCCACTTTCATCATATTTTCCATAATATTCTCCACCTCTATCAGATCTGACAATTTTCACCTTTCTTTCTAATTGCCTCTCAACTTCATTGATAAACACCTCAAGGGTATCTACCGACTGAGATTTTTCATGAAGCAAATCGATATATCCATAACGTGAAAAATCATAGATAAAGGTAATGAAATACTTTCTCCACCAAGTGATGGAACATCAAAAGGCCCACAAATATCAGTGTGTATAATTTCAAGGAGCTGTGAGCTTCTTGTGGCTGCTTTCTTAAGTGTGTGTTTTGTGTGTTTTCCTTTAATATACTCGACACAAATTCCAGGGTCAGTAAAATCCAAATGAGGAAGGATTTCATTCTTTATAACCTTTCCATTCTTTCTTTGGATATGTGACCCAAACGTTTATGTCACAAGTAAGCAGAGGATTCATCAAACAAACCACGCTTAATACCAATATTATGATGCAAGGTTAAGAGAGTCTCAGCGAATAGGGTATCAAGCTTTAGTTTGTACAAACCATCAACAAGGGTACCAGAACCCAATAAAACATTCTGTTTGAACAAACTAATAGAACCATTTCCAATGTTCCAAAAATACCCAGCCTTATCTAGTTGAGACACCGAAACCAAATTACGAGAAATAGAAGGAGCATAAAGGGTATTGACAAGGTCCAAATGATGACCAGTGTCTAAAACCAAACGATAAGTCCCAATAGCTTCAACTGGAACTTTGGCTCGGTTTCCCATATAGATGAACTTCTCATTTTGCCTTATGGTTTGGGTCGTAAGGAATCCCTGCATCGTTTTGGAAACATGAATGGTACAACCAGTGTCAACCCACCAAGTATTATAAGGAACCTCAGTTAAATTTGATTCGAAACATACTGAAGCACTAGGCTTACCCTTTCTTTCGAACCATGCCTTTCTTTTCAAGCAATCTTTCTGATAATGTCCGGGTTTCTTACAGAAGCGACATATATCCTTACTTGGTTCCTTCTTGTGGATTTTGGCAGATGACTCATTCACCTTTGATAGTCATTCATTGCCCTTCCCATTCTTGTTCCATGGTTTCTTTCCAGCTCCTTTATGACCAACAAGATTGGCAGAATGATTTCCTGGTTTCTTAAGCCTTGCTTCCTCTTGAATGAGCATGCTTTGTAACTCATGCACATTCCATTTATCCTTTAGAGTATTGTAATGAACATGAAATGTACCATATTCTGGAGGTAAGGAATTAAGGATGAACGTTACTAGGAAATTTTCATTCACTTCCATTCCCATGGTCTTTAGTCTTGCTGCAATATTCCTCATTTCGACGATATGCTCATTTATGGTACGAGAACCATCAAACTTCATGGTGGTTAGCGTACCCATCAATGTCCCAGCAAGCGACTTATCAGCAGACTCAGATTGAGAGCTTTTTTTCACGAAATTCATAAATTCCTTAGCACTTTCAGTATCATTGAAAGTTGACTTAATGTTGTTTGCTACAGTCATTCGCATAAACATTAGGCTTAGTCTGTTAGATCTTTCCCAAGCTTTATGGAAAGACTTTTCCTCAGCACTGCTAGCATCACTAAGAGCAGCATGTTTCTCACTTAAGAGTGCCAAATCAAGATCTAGAACACCGAGGTGAAACTGAACTTGTTCAGCCCATTCAGAGAAGTTGAGATCATTAAACTTAACAAGAGACGTGGCTTACGAATGAAGAGAAACAGGAACAGATGCTGCAAACATATATAACATGTACTCACACATTAATGCCTTGAGTAATAAGCATAAACTATAATACAGATTCAGAAGCATAAACATAAAATATATATCGGTGCTACCTTTGGGCAAACCAACAATATATATGCGATAAATAATCGTAATTGATGCTCAAAATAATCATATAATTGGTGATAGACATACTCAAATTAGATATACTTGCAATCTTTGGATATACTAAATATATCTAACCAAGCATATCAATTTACCACGATAATGTTCATGAATTATAAAACGAGCAATCAACCTTTGGGCGATTCAAAATATTTTATAATCACGAACTTCAACTTAAAAGCATCACATAAACATTAGCAGTTGAACTTGATTCAACTTGATATCTATAAACCTTCTAATTTGGCCACTTTGGTGACTAACAAATTAATCATAAAGTAGATATCAAATGTAAAATTTTAACTTAAGGTAAGACAGTTGTTAATAATACTTTGAAATACATAGACCCAAAACTTGAATCTCTAATTGCATACTGTTACTAATGGAAAAAAATATTAATCATCATCGAGACAAACATAAGGCTTTATCAACCTTCCCAAACTCTTAATTAATCGAACGCATATACAAAAGCAATTGTAATCATCCCTAATTGCTTTTATCATGATTTTAGTTGAAAAGGAAATAAAGGCAATATACTATCATCGCATATCATTATAATTGAGGAAACAAACATATCAATATATCATGTAAGCATAAACATACATGCACTGCACATATATATGTTCTTGATGAACAGCGAATAATTGCTCGACAAACAGAAGAACCAACCGCAAAGAACTCAAATACAGCTGTGTACAAATCTCGAATGCGTGGACTCAATAGAATAAACAGATGATCAATCAGAAGCATCAACAAGTTTTAATCATGCATAAGCGATTGGGATAAACGCATCGGAGACTAATCGAGCATAATACATAATCGAAAATCATCCATGCATATAAACCCTAAGGCTCTGATACCACATGTAAACATAAATCATACAATAGCATGGATCTTAGAATTAGATGATTTCACGAATCGGTAATAGATCAAGGAAACCTACGTCGATCCATGACGAGAGCGGCGACGACGGCTTGAGTAGTAATCACCGGAATTGAGTTTCTCCCTCTTGACCCCTTTAGATTTTAGGTTTAGAGATTTCTGTGACGGCTAAGAAATTCTACGTAATAGGTTGAGAGAGGACCAATCTTAGGATTTCTTTATATAGACCCACCATCAGGGTATATTAGGAAATTACTTTTCATTAATCTAATCAATATATGACTTAACTTATATATTAAACCATTAAATGATAATTACACTTTGGCCACAATTATTCCCTAGTGATCTATACAGGAATTGGGCTTACAGTTGAGCCGTAGAAACTCTTCTCATCCAACTTGAACCCCAATAGGCTAATGATGCCCGAATTGGACTACTATTCTACTGAACTTTCCAGTCCTCTAGAAAAACATAGCCCCCCAATGAATGGGCTTGCTCTTTGTTGTTTGTTATTCAAGACGTGGTGGGCTTTTCTTTGCTCTTCCCTCGCGTTCAGCTCCTTGAGACGAGGAGGGTTTTCGGTTGCAGCAGCAGCACGTTTCTCCAAATCAGTTGGTGCAGCACATGAATCATTCTCTGCATTACACCTATCTTTCGTCCCCCAATCACGCTCTGCATTACCCGATTCAAATCCCACGTGATCTGCAGACAGATCTCTCTAATTACTATGCCTACTTAAGTCAAATATCTTTTGGGTCAGTCCTAGGCTCCTAGCTAGCTAGACGGTTTAATTAACACGTGTGTTATTATTGAATATTGATCACCATCCGCGCGACTAGGGCATCCCGCTAAAGGCCCAATCCCAACGTACTTTGCCTCTCTGCACAGGGGTAGGGCCGTAACAATAGTTCGGCCCATGACTTTGGGCCCGAAATGAAGGAACGGGAAACATGACGGCAAGAAGTGAAGGCCAAAAGCCTTGTCTCTCTTTGTCTGTGTTTTACATATATTGTTCATTATGAGTTACTAGAAGGGTCCCTAATTTTCAAGTAGCTACGCTGTTGAGTTATATCATAATAATGTCTTGCATAGAAGTAACGACTTGATCATTGATCCAATACGATATGAAAATTTATGGGGAAAATTTCACGATCAAATATACCATCGTGTATGTGGTGGTAATTAGTGGCAGACGATGGTGAAAAGTGATAAATGGTGGTTAGTATATTCATAACATCATATATAACATCATTCAACATTATTATATACTTATACCACGATGATATAACCTTATATACTTGCAAACATTGCCACCATAATATAGACTGATAATATATATCTCAAAATTTTTTATTCCAAAATATATCAAAATGGATGTTATTTTGAGAAGTAATATTATTTTGGGACGGGTAGACTTATAATCAGAGTGAAGCTGATATTCCGATGTCAATTGGGAACCAACCACTCCTTAGCTTCATTAGCTAGGCTAGGCAAATAGCTAGCACATGTAAATTATTCACACCCACAATAAACAAACAATGATTTGCTTGTCGTCAATGTCAAAACCTAGTTCTTGTGGACCAAAATTACACATATAGAAACTCTTTAATTTGTTTCCTCACATGTTACGATCCTTTTTGAAGTGTGCTCAACTTAAGCAAACGAAAATGACACAATGATCAGGTCAATGCGGCTTTTACATCAATCACTAATTCACATCCTTACCAATGCAATAGTAATGAACTAATGATCGCTCGCTCGTGTAAACTTCAACAAGTGTGTAAATTAATTTTACAGCTCAACCGATTATTGAAATTTGCATAGTTAAAACCAAATAATACAATGTCATAAAGTTTACAATGTCATATTTACAATGAACCACAACGACTTTTCATCTCCTGAAATGTCTCCAAAATACATCCATCACTTATGCTGCAAATCAAATCTTTTTTTTATATACACAACTAAACAATCATTCATAAATTGATCACTCAACCAATTTCGAAGATTGTTCTTGATTATCTTCATAGGTTAAAATGCTCTTTCGTAACTTGCGGTTGCAACAGGTAAAGGCAATACCAACTTCAAAAGCAAGTAAACTAAAGGATAAGAAGTATATTTTCCCTTTTCGACCATTTTCCTAGCTAGCTCATCAATTCCTCAATCCATCAAAGCTCCTATCTTCCTTGATATGAGAAATGTAGCCCCCAATTGCTGATGTAGCCGTGAGAGCACATTGGATGGGAAGTATGGAACGCAGAGTTTGGATGGAGTTATAAGTTTTTCTTCTTCTTTTGATTGTTTGTTGGGTTATGGATTTTTTTCAAACAAATTAAATTTTTGATTATTGAAAACTACTAATTAAGATGAATAAATTTATAACAAAAAAAATTCATAATATAATAAAGGTGTGTCGCTTGTAATTATTAGAGGTGAGTAGGAAGTCTCGGATAAACTTTTTTGTAATGAAAATATGTAGCTCCTTCACAAAATTTTCGGGCGAAGATATGTTTCGGACAACACAGCTTACCAAGCTTTAGGTCCGCCCCTACCTTCAACGCGCAAAATCATGTAAAATTACTGTTAAATTTGATAATAAATTTGAGAAATATAGTAGTTGGTAAGGTTTTAGCTCCACTCGCTGGTTTGAATTCTCTAACGTAGATATTTAGTCATCCTCGTCTAGATTTCTAGCTACACCACTGCCCACCAGTATTCGATCTAGATTCTAGGCCGTGCATATGGGATAGACATTCGTGGATGGATCGAAGAGATAAACCCTAAGAGGTTGAGAGACAAAACCCAGTGAATTGTCACATTAACCATAAAGTGTGCTTGTTGGCTTTTGACAATTCTAGGGTTGGATACCTGCACATACTCTGAAAGTTACTTGGGACCTGACAACCAAATACAGGATCACCTCTTAATGTAGTAACTGTTGATGAGCAGTACATGACCAGATTGAACATTACATTACAGGACATCCCCACAAATTGACCAATCACTTCAAACATCTGTGTTGCATCATATATATGCAAGTGACCTTAGTTCAGATGTTCAATCATTTGTTATATCGTATGTGCATGTTCGATTCATTAAGGTCGGGTACTGGATAACTTTGGGGGAAATGAACAGGAAAAGGGGCGATAGATTGATTGGCATGGCATGGCATGGTGAGAACACTAAAAACTATCTTGCTATACCCACTAAGCTAGACTTGCAACAATATGATGTGGCTGAAACAACTTAAATTCATGGCAACGGTTAATAAATGTTATAAGATTTATAACCGAATATTTTTTAACAACTTGAGTTATTAGAATCGACCAGTTCTTGATGATATAGCATCAGGGCCTTTTGTGATGAGAGTTATTATGTTCGAATCTCGGTAACCTCTATTTGTTAAGCACATGGTATATTCATACTCGTGCAAACTTCACGCACATATGAGTTGACTTTCGTTTGAGGGGGCGTGTTAGTAAATGGTATAATATTTATAACTAAACCTCTCCCAACAATTCGAATTATTGGGATCAACGAATTCTTGACTATAACGACTAGTAAGAGAGTTTTGATGAAAATTCACGACGACTGGTACGAGAATTTTGATAAAAATTTACGATGAATTGTTTGACCATTGGTATAAGGATTTTGATGAAAATCGCAACTAGTTACTTGATCATCGTTCCAACTCGTGCCCTTGGGGTTTCGCCTTCTGTTAGTTCAAGGACAAAAACGAAAAAGAGAAGAAAAGCTATGGGGTGACCTAACTGATTGGATGGCCGACAAACGGGAAAATGTAAACAAGTAGTAGCAATTAGCAACAGTAATAATGCTCGCGATCCATTCCCCCATATATATATGTCAAATTCTAGGTCTTTGTCTTCCATTAACCGCAATCCACAAAATGTGAACTAAAAAGTAAAACCTCAGCAATATTTAACATGATTCACGTCGCATTTTCTCATCCTTATAGGCACATGTGGCAGTCTTTTTTATATTTTATATTGTCAAAGATACGATCCGTATCTTCATTCTTCATAAAATATTCGCATCATGCGCAAAAAAAAAAAAAAAAAAAAACATATATAACAATGATATAGTAAGGTCAGGTGTACTCGTGAATCGGATGTATTTCGTTGTAATTTTATAAATTAGAGTGGCCGATTATTTTTTTAGGATGATGATCAGTTATTCGCCGAACCATTTTGGTATTCTTTTTAATTAGTCAAATTTATCGAAATACTAAGAATTAGTTAAATATTAATTTTTATTTAGCAATTTTATAGTAATATTGACTTGGCACATGAAGGTAAACATTCCAAAATTTTAGTATTTTAACTAAGAAAAGAGTTATAAAATTATTAACGATAACGTAAAAATGGCTAATATTTTGATGCATTACGAAAGATTTGACTAATTAATAGCATTTTAATAGGTTTGAATAATAAAAAAGAATCTAAAAAAGTTTGCATAAAAAATACACATTATGCTTTTTTATTTGTTTAATTGATTTATTTAAATTTGAGTTTAGAGAATTGAGATATGAGATTATTTATTAGATATTAGGTTATAGTATATGTCATATCATACGCTCGATTTAACTCAAGAATCAAGATCTATATATTGATATATAGCTAGGAATAGCTTATATATTCGGTTGCCGTTTTACTAGAGAAAGGATCATGCATGATAAATTTTATGAAGCTTCATGATAATTTGCATGCGTACTACCGGGTTGATGAATGTTGTCACTACTAAAGAGTTGGCCGTTTTGTTTTACAATTCTAGATCTACGTACTCGTCGACTTGTTGAATGAGAAGATCTATATATAATATATGTACTCGCATGGAACTCTGAGAGGTTTGGAACTGAAAGGTATATTTTAGTTTTTCTGGAAGATGGTGGCGTTTGGAACAAGGATTGAAAAAAAGAACTTTTTTATTGGTGTTTCAAACAGAAAAACTTACTACCGGTCACTAAATTGGTAAGCGGTATTTAGCGATATGAGACGCCAGTGGCGTATCTAGAGGGTGGCCACCCCGGGCCATGGCCCAGCCCTCCCCTCAATCCGGAGTTAGTATAACCCTTATGAGTTTATCGATTTTAGCCATTCGGCCCAGTGTTATTTTATAATAAGATTGTGTGTAATTAGGAAAATGGGTAAGATAAACACATTCAAATCACAGCTCTAAATTTAACCTGAAAGTTCTAGCTCCAATGATTCTCATCTAAAAAAAACAAACAATGAAACCTAAAATTCTAAAATGAAAGACTAAAAGGAAAATGAGATTTATTCCCTTAAGAAATTACTAGAGCAACTGGTGAAAATAGGAATTGATACACAATATATATTGATTGGTGGATTGATTTGTCCAGTGTTGACATTGCGTGTTTCAACGACTACTATAGAGAGAACCTTTTCAACAAAGAAATAGGTGAAAAATTATGTTGCGCAATAAAATGAGCGATGAATTTCTCGTCAATTGGTTAACTATTTTATTTTAAAGAGAGCATGCTATTGGTATGGATGTAAAGTCCATTATTGATGAATTCATTATATTAAATTTTAAAAGATCGAAGTCTACAAATGATATTCTAAAAAAACTATGATTTTTTAACGGTATATAATTTTCTAATGAAATGCAGCCCAATGCTCTACTATGTCCTGGATCCGCCGGTGTGAGACGCGATTGAATCACGATTAAACCACAGTTTCAGCATAAAATACTTTATTCCCGACTTTTCTAATACAACCTTCATCAGTACGGTTTTACAATCTTTGGTTTCCACGGAAGGCTCATATCGAGTTTCCCTTTGTAAATGTAAAGCGATGAATTTTCATCCAGATCTAGTAGCTGTTTTTGTTTTTGTGTCTTTGTTTATTGGCCAACAGTGACCCGTACTTGTTGTGTGGCTCGATCATGTCATTTAGCTACTAATAAGCTATTCTTTAGGTTGTAATTAAACTTGATTAGGAAAGGAGTGCTATCTAATTATAATGAAACCCTAGCAGCTGCAATCAAAGCAGCGTAATTAGGGTTTCAGTGGATTTTTGGCCTACGTATCAGGTTTTGTTTTACATGATCTCATATAGGATAGGTAGGATTGGGTTGGACGTAGGCGCTGTAGATAGAATTAGGTTGAGTGGCTGCCATGGCATCACTTGGCAGTGTCGCGCAGTTAATAGTGATCATCTATACAAATTCGTTAGGTCGTGATCATGTTGCTGATTCAGTCCTTATGTATATATGAATCCCTTCCCTCCCTTTATTCTATTGGGTCATATATGTTCCCTAATCAAAACTTAAAATATATATTATATTTTCAATTTATCATAAATGAGTTGGTTCAAATAACTCGAGTTGTTAGCAGATGTCCATATATATATATATAGATTGGGAGTGAATCCAGTCAATAATCTTGTGGTCAATAACTATGCATAACCCAATCAAAATTCGCCACATCAGCGCCCCTTCTTTTTTCTGAAAAGTTTTTAATTTCCCCCCTTAATCTTTAACGTATGATTTCTCACTCGTTTTAAGTCAAAAATTTTCTTCCCACAATTAGATCAGATTAATTGTGTTCTTCAAAATGATATCCACTTTGATATATTTTTTGAACAAAAAAATTGAGTCATTTTTTACTAGTCTATACCATATGGTATTGACTGGTATTGAAATAAGTGCATACCTATGGTCATAGGCGGAGCCAAGGCCAATTGGATGTGTCCTGGGACACAGGCAACTTTGGGGTAAAATAAAATACCCATATATATGTATCAATTAAGGATTGCACTCATCACCTTTAGGTAATATAAAAGTGAATTATTACTACACTACAAGTTATTTCAAGTTTAAAAGCTAACATAAACTAATTTATCACACTATAAACAAAATTCACAATAATGAAAAATCGATCTCTTTGTTTTATGTAGTTAGTTTTGAGTCTACTCGTTGCAACTGCAAGTGTAAAAAGAACATTTTCAGCTTTGAGTTATATCAAAAACAAGTTTCAAAGTTGAATTACGACCAATTTGATAATGGTTGCTTCGTCAGATACATTCAGAATTTGAAAACGTGTTGTAAGTGCTCATGAAAATAATGATTGTGTTAGTCTAGTATTTCATTAATATCAATCAATGAATTATTTTGATATTATTAGTTTTAATTATATTTATTAAATAATTATTTATTTATTATATATTTATATTATGGAAAGAGGACACAGGTGTTTTCAAACTCTGGCTCCGCCACTGCCTATGGTATGAAAAGCGTACCATGGTGGTATGAACAAACCAAGACTGTAGGATGGTTGAATACATGATAGTAGAAGTATATTAACTATCATTTACGACTTTTAACATTGTGTACCACAAGATACCACCCCGTACCAGGGCGGTATTGTGTGGTATTTTTTGATCCTGTATTTTGTTCACCTAGAAATTTGTAGATCCAGTATATCATGATGAACTCGTTCCTTCTGTGCAAAAAAATTTCAAAAACGAATTAAAAACGAAGAAGATACCATATGGTATGCAGTTGGTACCGAGAGGCAATAAACTTTTTTTTTCTAAAAAATGATGAAAATGGATCTCATTTTGTAGAGCACAACAAACTCGTTCCATTTGTGCAAAAAAAAAAAAGAGTTAAAACGAGGAAGATATGAGCCGATTAAGAAAATAAGGGAAAATAAAAATGTTTTTAGTTCTCCACCCTTAGTATTTTCTGAATGAAGGGTCCAAATTTAGTTACTGATGGGTGCATAACCCGTGATTATGCACTGTATCTTGAGCCATATGGATCTTAATCACTTCTTTACATGCTTCTTCAAACAAAAGTTAACTCATGGATTTGAATTTGCACAAACTCACTCATATAATGTGCTTTAAGACAACGATGGGGTGCCGTGAGGGCAATTAGCTAGACACGTGGCCTCAAGGACAAATTAGAATATGATGTCCATAAACCAACATGTCTCAACTCGAGTTGTTTGAGAGACGATTAATTATGGATCTTATATCAATCTCTTATGCACTCCGTCAAACAAAAGCCAACTCACGAGTTTGAATAGGAACTAGAGAATCCACGATTGTTTAACTCAGGCGGGGTGAATAGAATTTTCGAATCCTAAATGAGATCGTACGTATCAACTATGCAGACATCCAGAACCACTGTTGTAAATAACCATTCAATCTCAATAAGTTGAGTTGTGCCATGCTCGAAAGAAAGTCACTCATATAGGATTGAAGTTTACACATGCATCACGCACTATGTGCTTTTCGATGGAGGTTAATTACCGGGATTCGAACAGAAGACATCTCGATTATAGATTGATTTTTATATCATATAAAAAAACCAATTGGTCCCAATAACTTGAATCTTCCTCGGGCGATAGAGAATCCATGATTGTTTAACTCGGACTGGGTGACTAGCATTTTCAGAATCCTAGCCTAAGTTTCATATCAATTATGCAGGCATCAAGAGTCACTATTGTCAAGATCCAGTTGATCACTATAATTAATGGCTTTCATATAAGCTCAAAATTTCACAAACATCAATCACCCTGTGCTTTGTAATAGGAAATTAACCATATTTGAACATAAAATTTTTCGGTCACTCTGATTTCATATTAAAAACCAACTGATTTTAATAACTTGAATTATTGAAAAAGATTTAATAATCGATATTAACAACAAAAAGAAACATACTTAACAACTAGGCCGAATCAAACAAAGTATTTGGACATCCGGCCACATATCTAAAGTCGGCAAACGAAACCCTCTTCGTGGATCGTGGTCCATCAAACATATCAATCTGCTGGAACTTTTAATAGACACTTTTCGAGGAATTGCAACCATTTCCGGCCTAGACTTTCTCTTCCCCCCCCCCCCCCCCCCCCCCCTAACTTTCTCGCCTTCCCTTCACTATCCCGTCCATTCTTTTGTGGGGGTAGTGCTGCATGCGACAGCATTCATTTGCATGAATCCAAGGCCAAAACTGTGCGTCACGACCCACCATGGATCCAACTAAAGATGCTTACTACTCATTCTATCAAGATATTCATGTCATACACGGGTGCAATTTCATGTACAACGAAAAAGTGCCGGATGATGTTCAAAAAGATGTCAGTTTTGCAGTAGGATTATGTTACTAAGTAAACTAGAAAGAAGGCCGCACTTCGCAGCGGTAGAAGTGTAGTGATTGACAAATTGATTTGGAAGCTCATGATTTCAACTAATGTTTGCACGTTATCTCCATTTTTGAACCAATTGTCTTCTATATTAAACATTTTATGTTAAATAACTTCAAATATAATGAGTTCTTTTATACGGAATACTTATTATGCCAAATAAAAAATAATTAAATCAAGTTTTAGTACAGAGTGTACAAATTTATCACGGATAAGAAAAGGGAGCACACTATCCAAACTCTAGCATAACCCTTTCCCTTCTGCACACAAAGAGGTTCAAAAAATTTAAACCCATCATCATCCTCTTACTACTCTCAAAATCGCCATACTCGAATAAGTGCGGGTAGGTGATTTATCAATTCGCAATCCACCCACATCAATCACCCACCAACTGCAGTTCGAATGATTTGCGGGTGGATTGATGTCAAACTGTGGATTAGCCACAATTGTGCCTGCCCCTAGTGGTTATCGCTAATTCATGGAACTAATTGATATTGTATACATGTGAGGATGGGTAGTGACTTTGGTAAGGGTTTCGGGGACACGAAGAAAGAAGGAATGCCCAATTTATTGATTGAGATACAAAACATGGGTAGCTATGATTTTATAAAACCCAAATTTTATTAAAATCTTTATTTTTCAAATTTACAAAGCTAACGACTAATAAATGGACTCACAATCACGAAGCAAAGCAAATTCTCGTAAGCCCGTAATTAAAACAAATCAGCCCAAATTTATAAGTCCAATTGGATAAGAGAATATACAAATCCCCACAGGTAATAGTTTATTTTATGAACCGAGACCTACAGGTTTAAGTTCAATTTTTTTTATTTCCCAGGAACCTCAACCCCACATGCCATTTTATGGAAGCGGGGTCTACTAAATTTGGGGAGTACCTGCATCAGCAACATTTTCAAGGCCTAGCACCCGATACTGGGGGAGACTTTGTCTCCAGCACTCACGGTGCCTCCGGGAACACCAAGTAGTGTAACGAGATTCGAACCTGATACCTCACACATCGCAAGGCCGAAAGACCACACTCCCGACCAACTTGGCTGTGTTACCTTTGCCCAGGTTTAAGTTCAATTATTATCAAGTTAAAGCTCGAAATGACAAAAAAAAAACTAAAACTAAAAATGACCACATCCTAATTGCTCTATTAGGCAACAGTAATGGGTATTTTCCTTTATATATATTAATATTCCGTTTAATACGTACATGTATGTATGGATGTTGTATTTTATACGCTTAAAACTTTCATTTCTGTACTATTTTCTAACCACTTCATTTTTTGTGCCCATTTGATGGTTCACCTACTTAACACGTATAAAATCCATAGTTTATTAACTAAAGAGCTTTGAAGAGCACATATTCTCTTTATCTTCTAACTAGTTTGAGTATATGGTGTGCTTTGATTATATTGTTTCATTAATAAATAAAGATTGTGTCATATATTGCTTATGTTTGTCCCTGCTTTTAGAAGTGCTTTCCGGTTTTAAAAGTTGAAGCAGTGCCAAACACCTCTTAAAGTTCGGCTTTTGAAAAGCCGAAAAGCGCTTTTGTATGACATAAAAGCAGAAGCTCCGATTTGGAACTTCTGCGAAAAGCTGTTTTGAAAATACAAGATTATTCTTACCATAATTTAATTTTATTTCAGAAAATATAATTTTATTTCATTTATATCATTTTAAAAATAAAATAAAGTATAAAATCATATGATTTAATATAAAATAAGTCTAACAAGATCCATTTTGACTGCATTTTATTTTTTAGAAATATTATTCATAGTTTATATTATAATTCATTTATAATCATTTTACACAACGTCTCATATTAAAAAGCACTTTTAATAAATTTTCAACCAAAACACTCGACTGCTTTTTTTGAAAAGTACTTCTCTAAAAGTTCAAGTCAGAAGCTGCTTCTGCAAAAGCTACAGCAGGGCCAAACTGAGTAATTGTTTAGTACATGCCGAATGAGACCATTAATTTTCTCCTCTACGGAGTCTTTTTTTTTTTTTTTTTTTTTGCCGACGGAAATTCAATTGAAGAGATCTTTTCTTCTCTATGAACATGATAAGATAGTGTTGGTCTGAACCAGCCAAATTACAGTGTAGGGATAGCAAAGTAGTAGCAGTGCAACTCAATGATAGTGTAGGCGATGGACTTGGACCTATGAGTACCCGATCGATCCTTGCAAAATAGTGTTGGTAAATTTGGCCTTTGAAATGGACACCAAAAGGGCCAATGAGATTGAGGGTTTTGATGATGATAGGCTGATAAGATGGATGGGTTGCTACCGGTCGCAAAAATCCATTCGCCAGCCAAATTTGCTCCATTTATATGATGAAATTATGTCTTGCATATGTCAATTTCTTTTTATGAGAGAAATGTCTTGTGAGCCTATTGGACGGGAGAGTTTGCCAAAACCATCTAGTTTGATTGTAACTGAGATATAATTGGATTGGTAATCTTCCAAAACCTTCTAGTTTGATTGCAACTATGATATCGGTTAATCGATAATATGTGATTTACATTTCGAATTATTTCGATGATTTAAGCTAGCAAGACGAATTACTTTTTTTGTAACCCGTCAATGTAGAATTTTGGGCACCACAAGCCCACAACAGATAGACATAAGCCAATGGGATTGTGGATGTGTGCTTTCCAACAAATTGAATAATTAAAATCATAAAAGAAAAAAATTAACCAAGGGATGGAAAAATCAGGTCACTGTCTCCCTCAATCAAAATCTTTAGGTTGATGATGATGCAACGGGAAGATTAAAATAATAATTACCAATCATATATAGTTTTATTTTTCATAATAAAAAAATAAGGAGAGAAAAAGAAAAATATTTGGCTCAGGTGAGTCTAGATGGTAGGGGGGTTAGATTTTTCCTGCAAAATTTGGTCACGATGTTGATGTTTGTGGAGCCAAAAAAAAAAAATTTAAGTTCAAAAAAATTGGTGGAATCCTACATGTAGTTGATGAGGACATTAATCTCATATTACAAATACCAAAGGTAAGATAGCCTAACGGTAAAGCTGCCGCTATAATGAAAAATTAGAAGGTGCAGATCTCAGGTTCGAATTCAAGCGAGGCTCGTTGGTGTTCCCGGAAGTACAAGGCTGCTAGGGGTGAAGCCCTGTTGGCGTCGAATTTGATTGCCGGTGGCCTCCAGATTTAGTAGGACCCGCTGTCACAAATTGGCCTGTGGGGCTGAGATTCCTGGATAATAAAAAAATCTCATATTACAAATTAATGCGATCCCAAAGCTAGAATATTCTTTGGTTTCCATTCATATTACTATTCTACAATCAAAATTATTATGTAAATATCCATTTTTATATGGATGATCATTGAGCATATTATACATATATATTATATGTATTATTATTGAGTGTTACTTGTAATCACTCATCTCATTTTTAATTCCTCCTTTATTGCTCACATTCATATATATATTAATTGTAAGAATGTAAAGGTAATGTTATGTGTACCAATAAATAGATGATTTTCTTATACCAATGAATTTATGAATAAGAAAACTCCATTCCCATTTTTTCTTCTGTCTTTCTCTCCTCATGCTATCTTATAGTTGTTCGTTTTCTTCTTTAGTTATTAACAAAAATCAAATTATATAAGATTATCATCGTGGTAAAATTCTCTACGTCAAATATGCTTAGGGTTCGTTTGGAGAACATGATTTGTGGCATGGATTCACTAAATCCGTAGATTTTGTAGAAAGTTGTGTTTTTTTTTTGTTGTTTTTTGTACAATAGATTTTAACTTTAGAGATTTCAAATCTCTAAAATCTACGGATATAAAATCTCTCATAATCAGAGAGATTCTATATCTTGATTTGTGAGATTTTTTTTTCTTCCTTTTATTTGTTTATCAAATTAAATATATTTATCAACCAAGTTTTTCAATACTTTTCGAACCACTTTAAATTTTTATTAAGGATAAACATGTTATTTATTATAAAATTTTTATTTTTATTAAATGTTAACAATCACAATTACCAAACAATATATATTTTAAAATCTGTTTTCAACAATTCAAAGAGTTAAAATTTTTAGATTGTTGATAATTTATAGATTTATGACATGATGTCACATATCTATCTGATTTTAGGACCGGGATGAGACCTAAATATTATGGATCGGGCTTCATAGTGTTAGTGTTGTGGTATATGATCCACGATTGAACCTCTCTAAACAACTCGAGTTATTGGGACCAACTGGTTCTTTACATGGTATCAGAGCCTTCTGTGACCGAGAGGTCTTGTGTTCGATTCCCGGTGACCCCCATTTGTTAAGCACATGGTATTCTTGTCTTTAGACCTGTGCAAACTTCAAGCCCTTGTGAGTGGCTTTCGTTTGAGGGGGCGTGTTAGTGTTGTGGTATATGATCCACGATTGAACCTCTCTCAACAACTCGAATTATTGGGACCAACTGGTTCTTGACACATAGCACCACACCCAAACAGGAAAACAAGAGGGGAAAAGACCAAAATGGTCAGCTGGAAAATGCATGCTTATGTAAGCCATCTCACTATCCATCTTTTACATTACATCGGCCCAAAAGGTCATTAAGAAAGTAACGGTTTCATATAGGCAGATAAGAGCAGAAGAGAAATACCGGAAGCATCATATACGCACAATTGCGTTTCATAATCAGACTCAAATTACCACTAACGTTTTAAAAAAATTGATTAACTAATAATCAAAAGGTCATCACCCACACCAAATTTTGTTTCTTTCCTTGTGACAAGTTTTCACCAACCCCTCCATTTATCTCCCTGTAAAAAGAAAGAGCCATTTTCAACTTGGGAAGTGGGAGGGAATTAGGCAACCATTTCGGTCGCTAATGGACACCCGCATTGCTCTCTAATTAGAAAGCAATCACAATCAAAGTCGAAGTTAGCTGTACTAATCTTTTTTTATGATTCAGGTAATTTTATCTTTTTGTTTAAAAAAAGTGATACGTATACATAGTTTCTAAAATAAGTTACTTATATGTACCAGTTTTGTAGCTAATTACAGCTGGGAATGGAAAGGAACTTGAGGAAGGTCGTGGTGTGCATAACAGTTGTCTACCTTGTTGGATAGTGTAAGTTAAAGTTGTTTAGGACAACCATTTGATTCCATCATTAGTAAATTTCTTGTTTCTAAGTAACTACATTTGCTTTTCGAGAAATTTACAGTAAGTTATATTTTCTGTTAAGGTTAAACCAATTGTTAACATCGCGGGATAAGTTAGGGTTTTGGAGAAGAAATCTCTAATCGTCAACAACTGGAATATAATATTGCGTCGAGAATGAATTCATCTGATCCATGGAATCTTATACCAACCATGTACCACACTATTGCACTGCATACTGATATGGGCATCAATCATAGAAGAAAGGCCAAATTCATCGTGAAAAAATGGGGGACAAGCAACGCAAATTGCGAAACAAGACCTCTGAAATAGCTGTTCTTGCTACTAGGGTTTTGAAGGGGAAGGGCACCTTTCAATTTTGTACGTGGTCGGTGAGATGTGGGGACTCTTTGATCATATCACCAAATTTAGTTGAAATTTAAAAGCATGCATGTAGTCCCTCCAAGAGATTGAAAGAAATTTTGGAAGCATGCTCTAATATAATGTATTTAAATCAATCGCTAACTTTCAATTTGCGTGATTCGTGTTAAACTGAACAACAAATTCTATTTATTCTCTCCGTGTAACCGATTTATTCCTCTAGATTCAAAAATCATATATTTAAATTATTCCCTTTGCACAACTCATCTCACATGCATGAATTCGAAAGTCGTATCTTCCAACTTTATCATATATCTCCGAAGTAAAAATTCAGAAGTCAACTCTTTACGAACATAAGAACATTACAACATATAGTAAGTCGCTTTCCCCATCAGTCTCACGTTGTGAGATGTAACTATAAACTTGGCATGAGTATACTTGTGTACCTTCTTGTTTGCGAAATATTCATTTGAGTAAATGTAAGTTAAATTTGGTCATTGAGTCATTATGACTGCGATATACTCCCATTTGGGGAAAAACGATTCATTCCGATCATAATTAGAATTAAAGTAAGGAGGTAAAGGAATATAAATCATATTATATCTTACTAGTGTGCTTATCATAATCCTGGATAAGCACAGTTTGAACCTCCATGCCTTCAAGTTGGGATTGTCAGGTCAATAAAAGCAGAAGTGATCAGGGGGTGATCATAAGCAGCCATGCATTGCACTTGAATGAGATGGTGATAAGTAGATACTTGGAGCTTAGGAAAAGTTGGTCGCAACATGCAGCCAAAACTAGGGCAGACAAGTAGATATTTTTTATTCTTCTTGGAGTTACAGCTAGCTTCTGTGTGTTCTCTTGTAGTCCACTGTAAACAGAAGTCAAATTTATTGAGGAAAAAATGGGTCAGAGAAAGAAACTCTTGGAAGAGAAGACCAATTTGAACTTTAATTAACACAGAAAGATGTATATTAATTAATTAGTTTTTCCCTCGTGCTGTTTACAGTTAACAGTCCTCAATTCCCACTTGCATGATGCACGAGTGTTAATTATATTGTGCAAGTTCCTTTAGTTTCTCCATTGACCACTAACCCAAAAAACCACAACCCAAATAGACTATCAGTACAAGCCCGATAAGTACTTCAATCCAAATGTATACACAAAGAGAAAAAATATACTCCGCATTTAGGATGAAAAATAATCATAGCTGTAGATATCATATCGACTCTGACCTAATCATGTATGGTAAAACTCGAGCATTAAAGATTATTAATGGTACGGATAAAATTCAAACCCGAATATTGCGGGTAATAGATGAGGGTGTGTATGATTTTTTCACTATCCAATCCGAACCAACCCGATTATACAATACCCATGCGTATGTATTCTATTTACAATGGTCATTATTTTCTCAATATATTTGATATTTATCATGCATATATAACATTTTCATGAAATTGTATTGTTTTTAACTATTTTTTTCATTCTAATAATTTATTATTGTAAATTTTCATTTATGTAATGTCAACATAAGTATAATTATTAACATGTTGGTTGAAGTTATAAAGATAAATTATTTATCGGGATAACCTTGAATTCTCGAAATCCGATCGAGTATGAGTATGATTTTGATATTCTACCTGATTCGTATAAAGGTATGAGTAAAACCTTGAATTCCCGTCCCAACCAATTGTCATCCCTTTCCACATCGTGCACCCAATCCTTCAATTACTGTCTGGGAGTTGCTCGACGGATTCATCGTTCTATCGTTTGATCATTAAATTAGATGTTCAAATTTTGCTCATAGATATATTAATTACTTCATACTTATAAATTGTAAATCGCCTTGTATGATCATCTGTGACCATAAATTGATTAAGATGTTCAACGGCGAGTATGATATGATATTTAAAAACGATCGAAAAACAACTTGCTGTATAGAGTACACGCTTTTGCAGCAGAGTTTAAAGGGAAAGTGATCACTATCATTGATGTCTAACTCAAGACAAAGATGGTGTTCTTTGGGATCTTTAACAACAAATGTTTTCAAAGTTACACCGTCCGCATTGAGAAAAAAGAGTCAAATTACTAGGCTGGAAATGATTGATGTTTTCGATTATGTTTAAATGCTTCTTGTACGTGATAAACTCCATTGACATGAATTAAAGATCTTAGGAAATATTCATGACTCTATTCTTGATCATCATCCTAGCTAATGTTTATCTCAAAACCCCCTCTTTTCTTCGAGTTTATAGTATTACAAAAAGGAAAAAAAATTATCCTCGGAAAAGTGTTCAAGAGATTCATGAGATGAATATTACGTTATTTATTATGTGGGTATCCTTATATTTTTCACAAATCTTTCAAACCAGTATCGGGGAGAGCATCATCGTAGCCAAATTCATCAATTCCAAGCACACTTACAAACCTCCTGACTCAATATAGCTAGTTGGTCATCACAGCTACACATTAACCCTTGTGTTTTATGTTTGGTTTTCTAATATTAATTTGTTACGCAGTTTGATTATTGAGTCCCAGTTCACAAACTTGCCGATTAGGTATTACACATAAAAAAAACTCTTGTATTTTAGACTTACCCTTACCATCGAGCTAGGCATTGATGAATTATGAGAGTGAAACTATAAATGTTGTGAAAGTGACCATTGCAAAGGGACCAATTAATTTTATAAAGCACAAAGAGGGGGGTGAATTTTTTGCAAATTGGGGGAAAGAAAGGAGGGGCCAGGTGGGTTTTATAGCCACCACATAACTCACAATTATGGCAACTCCAAGTTGATGGTGTGTACATTGTTGTCCAAGTATATATAATCTCCTAAAAAAATTAAAAACAATTGTTTGTAAAAAAAATAATTATAATAAAAAATGAAAGAAATTGGTAAAGCCCACCATGCACTCAACACTGACTGCTCATCAGCAGCTGTTTAGCAAATTCAATTGTGAAGGAGACACCCAGCTTCCTCCATCCCCCTTTTTCTTGGATTAAGGAAGACCACTTTCCAAACAAGCAAACAATAAGCCCTAGGGGGAAGAAAACAGAGAACAAGAAAACCCAATCTATGATCAAGTCTATCCCTCTACTAAACAAGTGGAAATGTAGTAGGGTTGGTGTGGTAATTATTAGAGTGTGAAATGATGATATATACCGTCTGTAAATTTGATAAAAGAGTTACCGGTTCAATGTTATATCGAGTTAACCATTGATTTTTTTTTATTTATCAACCGATGGTAGGTGTATATTATATATATGTCTTATGTCTATTTTAATAATTGAGTTGAGGTGATTTCTCTTGTTAGGGAACAGTTTTTGACGTACAGTTAGCTTCCTTCGATGTTCTATTAAAATAAAATTACATGGGTTAATTAGTATTACGATTTGTGATAGGTTTATAACACTATTTCACCCATGACTTATTTTTTTTACGGTGGTTGGGTGAAAAGGAGAATGATGTAGTAGCTACAGTTACAGGAGCAAGCCACCACATGGATTATATGGGCCGTCAAAATCAGCAACAACAAAAAAAAAAAACACACACACACACACTCTCTCTCTCTCCCTCTTCTTTAGCTACCAGCCAGGCGCCAGCAGCTCCACCAAGCAAAATAAGGAGGCCAAAGAAAAACGTCTATAAATACCAACCAAATGTGCCCCCATTTATCTCTTCAACTCACAACAATCCCCAACTCACATTTTTCACACACACTTCTCTACTGCTCCTCTCTCAAACCCTTCTTCTCTTTCTCCTGTGTGTGCATTTGATATAGCCAGGGAATTTGGGGGATTCTTCACTTCTCCATAAAAGGGTTCAAGATCCCAAATATTCCACACTCTAGATTCTCTCTTGCAGAATCCTCTCATCCCAAACCTAACTGTACTCTAGCTAGGTTGGGCAGCAACAGGGGGTGCTGATCATCATCATCATCAGTTGATTCTGACCTTTAAAAAATGGCCAATTGTATGAGGGAGCTTTGTACTATTAATCACGAGGTTCGTCGTTCTTCTTTGGCCTTTGATGTCTTTTTATGCTACATGTTCTCTTCGAATCCTGTTAAGTAAGTCGATATCATCGAGAAAAATATATTGACGTGTGTCGCGCGTGAAATGTGCAGGGAAAGAAAGTGAATGATGTGGAAGATCACGAGGGGTTTGGTGGTCGAGATTATGGGGATGAGATGAGTGCAGGTACTATTACGATGGACGGGACAGTGGATTGGAAAGGGCGGCCGGCGATCAAATCCAAATCAGGGCAGTGGACTGCCGGAATCATCATCCTTCGTATGTTTTCTCCACCACTAATTAATAATATTCGTCTTGCAAAAAGAAATTATATTCCCTTTTTTCTTGGCGTTTTCTATTAAAAAAAAATCTGTTTTTTCTGCCCTGGTTTTGTGGGGGTGTCGACAAACAAACACAAAGAGTGAGGTGATAAGAGGAGCTACTTTTCTTCTCTTGTTTTTTTTTTTTCTTTATATTTTTTTCCAGTTTTTTTTTTAAAATTAATTTGGGGTAAATAATTTTGACTATACGCACATTTTGAGGGAGTTTGTTAGTGCTGAATAACGACAGCAGTTTTTTATTATTTACTGCGTAAAATCTGTTGAACAATCAGTAACTAATTGTTCACACGTTATTTACCTCAACCATCTTTATTTAAATATAAATATTTAAAAGAAAACCCCTATTATAAGCTGCATGCATGGCTGGATTCCATATTCACAGCATGCAGAAATGTCGGGCGCCGCCGGTGGCATCGAACTGATTTGCTCGAAATTAGGATGGGAAATCTAAAGGTCGTTTTCTCAATTCTGGCCGGAAAATTGGCCGGAAGGTTAGTGATCAGATAGGTGTTGGTGACACGTAACGGAGGAAAAGAGTAAATTGAATGTTCACTATTTTAGTATTTTTTCCCCTCCTTCCACGTGGTATTTCTAGCAAAATTTTCCAATTATTGGAAACCACATGGTACACACAACTATCACAAATAACATAAAAACGAAAACATCTTCCCACCTTTCTCCACCACGCGTTTCGTTAAGAGTTTGTGTGTTTGTTTGTTCATGTTTATGAAGTTGTATCGTATCAACTTGTAATGCTAGTCGAAAAATTGCGTACAGAACTATGTTGAGTACGATTTTAGACTAATTCTTTCGATCTTTTATGGGAATTTGCATTGGTTTGTACTACATACACCAAATTCTACGTACGAAAGATTTAAGCTGTTTTATTTTTGTTTGTTTTAACACTTAAAGTAAGTGCACTCAAGATTGTTTTTTTAGGCCCACAAATCAATTTCGACCAAACTAACTTTAATGGATGAAAAGAGGCAAATTAGTCACCCAATCTAGCAATTCCCATCATCCTCTCTCTCTTAACATTCCTTGGTGTGTATCGTTTGTTTCTGATTGTGGGGTTGCGTGAGTTTCTTTGGTTCCTTAGTTAATGCCCTTTGAGAAATAGATAGATGGATACATGAACAAGACAAGCTAGGCTAGGGCTTGGATCGAAGTTGCCATAAAGACACAAGTGTGTAGGCACCACATGACTTGGGAAAGCTTGTCTTAAATGATGCCCTTGTGTTGGTGGTCATGAATAGGTCTCCTCTCCCCCTCAAATTCTTCAATCATTGCTCTCACTTTCTCAAAACTTTGCCAAAATCAAAATTGAATTGGAACTCTCGAAAACTGAAAAAATATCGATCAGGTTAAAAATAAAACATTAGCTAGAATTGCACGTTCTTGTAACTTAATGTATATGTCTATCTTTGGAAATAATGTCGTTGGAAGATTAAGATTTAAGAGCCAACTGTTAAGTGACATTTTTCACTTTGTTGGGGGCGAATTTCTCAATTATTGACTCGCTAAACTGGTTCTTACTGGAACATGAATTATTTTTTCTGGGTATTTACATCATTGACCTGTAAGAAAAATTAAACAAGTTAGGATTCAAGTTTTCGTGACTTTCCGTTTTATCTCCTCTCGGACCAATTTTCAATGTGATGTGAGCTGTGATGACTTCCTTTTCTAATGTGGAAAGTGATTGCTTTGTGTTTTTTTGCAGTGAACCAAGGGCTGGCTACCTTGGCATTCTTTGGAGTTGGAGTGAACCTGGTGCTATTTCTTACCAGAGTTCTGCAGCAGGACAACGCTGAAGCTGCCAACAATGTCAGCAAATGGACTGGAACCGTGTACATATTCTCCCTTGTTGGTGCTTTCCTCAGTGACTCCTACTGGGGAAGATACAAGACTTGTGCCATTTTTCAAGGCATCTTTGTCATGGTAAAAACCTTAACTAAAGCATCATTTTCGATCAAAATTTGATCTTGGTTGTGCAAAAATCTCAACAGTTCTGTGTTTCTACAAACAGGGTTTGGTGTTACTGTCACTGTCATCATACCTCTTCTTGCTCCGCCCAAAAGGCTGTGGGGATGCCATAACTCCCTGCGGAGTACACACCAACATGGAAGTAGGACTCTTCTACCTCTCCATCTACCTCATTGCCCTAGGAAATGGAGGATACCAGCCCAACATCGCGACATTCGGAGCAGATCAGTTCGACGAGGAAGACCCCATCGAAGGACACTCCAAAGTCGCCTTCTTCAGCTACTTCTACCTGGCCTTGAACTTGGGCTCCCTCTTCTCCAACACCATCTTGGGCTACTTCGAGGACGAAGGCGTGTGGGCGATAGGATTCTGGGCGTCTGCTGGCTCTGCCTTCGCTGCTCTGGTCCTGTTCCTCGCGGGTTCGAGCAGGTACCGCCATTTCAAGCCCACGGGGAACCCATTGGCGCGGTTCTGTCAGGTGCTTGTGGCGTCCATAAAGAAGTGCAAGTTTGCATTGGGAGGAGATGGCGATGGCTTGTATGATGTGGATGCCAAAGACGGCTCTGGCAGTGGGAATGGGAGGAAGATCCTGCACACTCATGGATTCAAGTAAGCATAATGCTCGTTTGGGATCGTCATAATCTCGATTCCAAGTCTCGTAATCTTACGGTTCTTGTGCTGTTTTTTTCTCTCATCAGGTTTCTGGACAGAGCAGCTTACATTTCATCAAGAGATATAGATGATCAGAAGAGAGGTTACCGTAACCCGTGGAGGCTGTGCCCTGTATCACAAGTAGAGGAAGTGAAATGCATACTGAGACTCCTCCCCATCTGGCTCTGCACCATCATCTACTCCGTCGTCTTCACGCAGATGGCCTCCCTGTTCGTCGAGCAAGGCGCTGCAATGAACACAACCATAGCCAACTTCAAGATCCCACCAGCCAGCATGTCGAGCTTTGACATCCTCAGCGTGGCCCTCTTCATCTTCCTGTACAGACGAGTACTGGACCCTTTGGTCGCGAGGATCAGGGGAACGAGTGCCAAGGGGCTTACCGAGCTGCAGAGGATGGGGATCGGGCTCGTGATCGCCGTAGTAGCGATGGTTTGTGCAGGGACCGTGGAGTGCTACAGGCTCAAATATGCACAGAAGGATTGCCTGCGTTGTGAAGGGTCGAGCTCCTTGAGCATAATGTGGCAGATACCGCAGTATGCGCTGATAGGAGCCTCCGAGGTTTTCATGTACGTCGGGCAGTTGGAGTTCTTCAACGCTCAGGCCCCCGACGGGCTCAAGAGCTTTGGCAGTGCGCTGTGCATGACCTCGATCTCGCTTGGGAACTACGTGAGCAGCCTGCTGGTGACGATGGTGATGAAGATCTCGACCGTGGACCATATGCCAGGGTGGATCCCGGGGAATCTGAACATAGGTCACCTTGACAGGTTCTACTTCCTGTTGGCCGCCCTGACGTCGCTCGACCTGTTTGTGTACATTGCTTGTGCCAAGTGGTACAAGAACATCAAGCTTGAAGGGAAGAATAACAGCAACTCGGAAGAAGAAGAAGATGATGATTATAGTGATGATAGCCACAAGTGTGAAGTCTAAGTTATGTAACTTGGTCTGTGTTAACAAGTTGAAGCATTGTAGCAAGCAGTATAGAATGAATAAACTGAGAGTGGAATGGGTTTCTTTAGCTTCTGCAGAAAGAGGGGAATGTGTGCTAATCTGATCTAAGCTAGGGATTGGGAAATGAGGAAGGTTTTTAATGAGAGTGGCTGTAAGCCTGTAACTTTTGTCAGCAACCCTCATTCTAGATCTAGCCCTAGAAATCAAGTGTATGATTATCAGCAAGTTCAATGTTCAGAGAATGAATTGGCTTCCATCCTACACAGTACTGTCTTCTTCAAGCGCTGCTGTAACTGCAGATACTCAAAGCTACTTTTCGACAAACATGAAAACCGATAAAAGCATGTAAACTTCAAGTAGACAAGTAAGAATAATCGACCTTCGTACTTCATTGATATAAAAAGATGATGAAATGACGAGACTTAAAGTTGTCTCTGTTAAACAATGCCAGCAGCAGCGAAGAGAGCAAGCAAGAACATGGGGACTAAACAGGAACACAGAGCCATCAGGCAGAAGCCGATGCAAAAACTTCTGGCTGACGGGGTTTTATTCGTCCAAGTGAAGAGGATTTTACAACAAACAATCATCACACGAGAAAAAAAATCCACTAAGATCTTCGGCTGTTCATGCAATGAAAATTTTAATGCATGTATTGATAAACAAATGCTTCATATAACGTGCAGCTAGTTCACAGCAACCCTACTTAAGTTAAGAAAACAAAGAAAGCTCCATACGGTCCTTAAAAATCAACTCTGAACCTCTCGAACTTGGATGTGGTGGGTTGACTCCTCACGCCAAATCGGTTGAGCTCCGCTCTGGACGAGAGTAACGTGCTGCCCTTCCACCAACAGACCCTTGTCCTGTAACATGGCGAACATCGGATTAAGGTTTTGTGGAAAAGATGTGGTAACGAAGAGAGGACGAGATGATTAGGAGGAATGTTCACTAACCATTAGGAGCCTATGTGCTCGGGAGAAGGTCTCATCTGCATCATTCGAGAACTCCATATAAATTGGCATAACCCCCTGGTAAAGTACCAGTCTCTGCTTTATCCTTTCGCTGCAAAAAGAGCATGAACATAGATCATTAGAAGTGGAGGCAGAGAATGAAAATGTGACAGGCATCTAACACGGAATAGGACTTACTCATTGGTGAAGGCGAAAATTGTCGAGGAAGGACGGTAATGACTCAACTGCACTGCCATGGAACCAGTTCTCGTGAAAACGATGATTGGTGTATTGAGAGTGTTTGCCATGATTGTAGCATGAAAGGCAAACATATCACCCATATGGCTCTGCAGAACATAATACCCAGCAAAAAGGGATCAGGTTGCAAGACACTAAAAGGATCACAATTTCAACTGTTGCTGAACAATGAACATGGTATCAGAACCTTCACATTGCATTCATCGTTCGTTCATAGGAACCCCGAGTTTTCATTCAGGAAAAAAGAAGGGAAACAAGTGTTCTGAGTCTAGCTAGAAGCTACCTTGTGTGCTCCAGTCGGGGGAGCTGTGTTTGATGGCAAACTTGCCTCTGTCCTCAATGCCACGGTATGCATTACTTTAACAGCCTTCAATGGATATCTTTAGAAAGATAGGCTAAACGTCAGTTCAAGGTGAAAAGATTACAAAAGATAGCTCACACTTGAAACAAAATTTACACAGAGAGGAATACTGAATTGAAGAGTGATTGTGCATGTATACCCAAGTTCAATGTCAAGAATAAATCAAAATAGATGTTTTCAGCCCCGTTACCACTAGGCCGACATTTGTTGCCGACATTTGTTGGGTTTAGAAAGCGAGAACTTGGAACTTTAAATGATGCATTAGTATATCAGCTCCAACCCATGAAATCCAAAAGATAATGAAGTGAGGTATGCCGAACTGAAAAAAAAAACCTAAGGATCTATTCCTAGAACAAAGATCCCAAACCATTGCTGATCCCAACCAATGATCATTCTGACGAGGCCAGCTCGCCTAGCTACAAAAACTGGATGTATTTCAATGAAGGGGGATTCGAAGCATGACTTCAAGTAGATAACAGGCATTGAGACTGACTAGTTCAATTGAAGACATGTGTCAAGATAAGGTCCTCCAGAATAGAACATAATCACACCGTTAAATTACCCTTGCATTCAAGTTTCTTTTGGTAACATGGATATGGCTGAATAAAGAAAATACATTGTAAGCAACATCAAGCTACTTTTAACTATACTGCTGATACCCGAAAGAAATTTCTAGCTTATACCAGTTTATGAGGGAAGTGCAACCTGTCAGTTAATGAATTGCTAAGTTTGTAAAGAACGTAAGAACAAACACGTAAGTTATTGACTTGAGTTCACTCACTTTCCGTGTGCAGTTTCTCCAGAAAGCATGATAGCATCAGCTCCTTCACGAACTGCAATTGCTATATCAGATACTTCAGCCCTTGTTGGTGTAGGGTGATTGATCATACTTTCTAGCATGTTTGTCGCCACAATAACTGGCTTCTGCATGCTGTGGCACCTTCTAATGATATCTTCCTGTAAACAACAGAGAGAAAATAGCATTATAAAAAAACAAAACAACATAGAGAAAATAGAAACAAGGAATTTGAATCAAGCAAGTCACTGGCAAAAACGGCCACCGACCATCAATAGACATTCTTGGACGCTCATATTGTAAAAACCAAACAACAGGAAACCAATCTGGCTCCTTTTAGGATCTCAATTAGAGTTAAAGATAAATTGTATCGATCATGGAATCAGTCAGCCATTTGGTATCATCTTTGCTTAGTTCTGACAACTAGACACCTCCACAGCAATATCTTTCTCCTATATACATCCTTCCAGTGAAGTTCTAACATGAATATGACCCGTATTATTTTCTAGTTGCTTTTTTCAAAAGCCCAGTACGAGTATTACCTGCAACAGAGGAACTTCCTCGATTGGAAGTTCAGCACCGAGGTCTCCACGAGCGACCATAGCCTGCATAGAGTAAGGGGCCATAAACACTAAGTAGTAAATTCCAATGTATCTAGAAATCAAACCTCGTCAATAGACGTCTAATGTGTTAATTAACAAAATTTAAACTGTCAGTGATCAAGAATACTGAAAACTAACCCCATCGGAAGCAGAAAGTATTGAATGAAGATTTGGAATAGAATCAGCACTTTCTATCTTTGGGATCACATGGATGTCTGCATTGTTGCCTACACAAGGTTTTCAACAGTAAAAGGTTAGATGAGAAGAAACAAAGGAGCATTATGTGCAGACCAATTAAAGTGAGAAAGTGAAAAATTGGCTCACTCTTAAGATAATCCTTCAACTCATGGATCACGTTAGCATCCTTAACGAATGAGACAGCATAAAAATCAACCTGGTTGTCCACTCCAAATTTGATATCATCCCAGTCCTTGTCTGCTCAAAATTTCAATTCACAGCAAACAGAATTGTTTTCATTAGGGTGGTAAGAGAGGAATGAAGCAAATCACTTAAGTGCACACATACAGCTCCATAATCAAAAGAAATGTAGCATTGAAGGATGAAAATGAACACTTACCTGTAATTGATGGAAGAGTTGCACTTTTACCACGCACGTTCAAATGACGACGTGATTTTAGTTCCCCACCATCAACTACTTCACATTTGACCACCTCCTTTGACTTAGCTGTCACAACTAACGACATCATTCCACCTACCAAAGCAAGCAGAAAACAAATCAAAATTTCTTTCAAGCAGGATACAGATAAAATGTCTTAAAATATAAGCTACATCATTCCCCTAAATCCCCTCGCACCAAAATCGGCCATTCAACTTCATCAGACCTCAATACTTACCATCCACAAGTAGAGTATCTCCAACCTCCACATCATTCACGAAGTCGTCGTAATTCACACTCACGGTGTCCTCAGTTGCAACACCTCTTTCGATTGTGAAATTAAATTCTTGACCCTCCTCGAGATTGATTGGCTGAGGCAAATCTCCACTCCTAACCTCAGGACCCTACATCAAGACCAGGACCCCAAAAGTCTTCAACATATAGAATGCAGACCAAATTATGCAATGGACTTGTTTTCCACAAGCAAAATGCAAATGCAGTACCTTGGTATCTAGCATTATCGCAATAACTTTGTCCTCAAACTGCGCATTATACTCTTTAACCAGATCAACCGTCTTCTGATGCGAGGCATGGTCTCCATGCGACATATTCAAACGAGCCACGTTCATCCCAGCTTCTGCAAGTTTCCATATCATTTCTCGAGAACTCGTGGATGGACCGATCGTGCAAACTATCTTTGTCTTCCTCAGAGCAATCGGCCTCGTCTTATCATTGCCCAAGATATTATTCACTGCTACGCTGTCGGGAGCAGAGTTTAGCTTGTCCTAAAAACAAATTAACAGCAATTAGACCATGATCTCAGACTTTTCCAAAGTAATACTACAGAGAATCAAATTCAAATCCATAAACACTGCAAACCAACTGATGATTATAAAAAAAGGTTGATCGGAATATTCCCTTTGCCATATCAACATCCCAAGAAGATAATTAAAAAGTTAAGCAGAAACTAACACTGATTAATTATCAATAAGCACATTAGCCATTCTCCACCAAATGCTCATAATCACAAATACAAGGGAATCTGTATTTCTCCTAATCAAAATGATTAGGCAATCCGTATTTGTTTCCTAATTCAAACAGTTCAATACAATGGTAAAGAAGACGGAGAGAAACTCACAGCAGGTACGGGACCGTTGGGAGAGATTGGAATGTCGGGCAAGGGAACAGACGGCTCGGAGAGCTTCATCGATCTAAGCTTAAACCCCGAAGGAACGGTTCTCCTCGCAGGTTTTCCGACGTAGAGGAAGGCGGCGGAGCGGTCTCCGCCGGCGAAGCTTCTGGAGGAGGAGAAGAGGCGGGAGGCGTCGGCGGAGGTTCTACTGGAGCTCATCTGGTTGTTGATTGCCGCCATTTTTTCCTATCAGAAGTTTTCAGAAACTCTCTCTTCTTTTGGTTTTACAACAGTGGGAACTTGTGGTGATTATAAGGAGGGGAGACGGAGGAGTTATTGATGGTGGAGGATGGACAGTTGGCGGCGAGTGGCGGTGGCGGAACTGTCGAAGCGTTCGCTTTTGCCAGCGGCTGCGCTCTGTGTTCTTCGTATTTGTGGACCTAAAACAAGAAAGACGGGGCAGACACGAGGGAGGTTTGGGAGTTCCGCCCCGATTTCTTCGCCCACGCGCGCAGCGCAGCCGTCAAATTGCCACCCACCCCGGCTTAGTTTTTTTTTTCTTAGGAAAATATTTGGAGGGACAAATTTTTTGACAAGGGTGCAAAACTTTACCTCCTTAAGCAAACAAGTCCCTCAACTTTTGTTTTTATCGAACACACACTCCTATCAGGCTATCACCTCTACTCAAACAATTTGACAACTACTCTTGCCAACTAGGTTAGAATTCAAACAAGCATTTAAGTTAGACTATAATCATGATTCATGAGGCTATTCCAACATGAACCTTACTAAATCCACAAGTATAATTCATCACAATCAACAATAACATAACCTTCAGATCGAATTTGCAAAATAAGTCGAGCCACATCTCTAGCTCTTCATCCAAACACCATTTGACATCTTTCTCTTCACATCGTAACTCATCGGTGGCACCCACGCTAACCTCTCTGTATCAACAAATGCACACTTACTCTTACATATGTGCATTGCCCAATTCAGTTCAACTTCCCATCTATCCCTCACACATGCTCCTAACCAAATAAGTCCGTAAAAGTCTACTTCAAAACAAAATACCCGGCAAACAAGTGACTAAACTTGTACTAATGACTAAAGGAGGTATTTTACAGTAATTTATAGGGTTGGTGCTTTAATTTTTTGCTTGTATAGTACATACTACAATTGGATTTGTACATTTAATGTTATGGTACAAATTCAGTTTGTATTTATATTTTTTTTACATATTCTTTTTATGACACAAATTGATTTTATAATTTATATTATAATATCATTTGAACTTATACTTTTTTTGATAATGGTGATTGCATTAAAATGAAAAAGAGAATAACAAACAATCTATGGGGCAGAGGTTCGCAAGGTGCAGAACCAAAACCGCCGACAAAACAAGACACACCGATAGCAGAGACAAAGAAAAAAGAGAAAAGAAAAAAGAAAGAGGGGAAAAAAGAATAGGAAGGGAGGGAAGGGCAAAAAGGCCAAGAAACAGAACCACCCGGCTAGCTAAATGGGCCGAACCATTCCTGCTAGCTTACAAAACATCAACAGGAGCCCACCCCAACAACAGCAGAACAAAAGCAAAGCAAATCCAGCGAAACTAACAAGGCAGCAAGACCAAAAGAAACAAAGCAGGGTCTCGGGCAAAACTAGGCAACCTGCAGCTAGGAAGCGAGCCACTGCAAACCTCGATCCTTGTCCACCATGCCAAAAGCAATGGCCCAATCAACAGCGTCTCTAAGCACTTTGCGAGTGACAGCTCTAGAATGCAGACTACTGCCTTGGAAAATTCTTCTATTCCTCTCAAGCCAAACCTGCCAGCACACTGCATGAAACACCCCGAAAATGAACCAGTTATCCGCACTACCAGTGGAGCAAGTAGGCCATCCTCTAATGGTAGCGAGAATGTCGCTAGAAGGAATCTCGACGGATCCGCAGGCCATCTTCAGTCTCCTCCACACCTCCTTAGTGAACAGACACAAGGCGAAGATGTGGTTGATATCCTCCTCCTCCCGGCCACAAAGCTGACACCTGTTTGCAAGATGCCAACCTCTTGCCTTCAAGTTATCCAAAGTGAGAATCCGTTTGTGCGCCACCAACCAAACAAAGAAACAAATCTTTGTAGGAATGGAGCGCCTCCAAACGGACTCAACAGGAAAATCGGGAACACCTGTATGCTCCTCGTCGGTCAAGAACCTGTACATGGAATGAACAGAAAAGGAACCTTCCGGGCATGGAAGCCAGACCGGCCTAGAAGGCCCGTTAGTCACGCGACTAGAGCCCAAAGAATTAAGGAGATCCATAAGAACAACCCTCTCCCTTTCCGCCCCCCCCCCCTCTAAGATTATTAAGCAAAGGAACAGACCAAACGATGTTCTCACCTGAGAGGGATATGGCATCGGAGACCCTAGCGCTCGGGAAGCAAGAAGCGGCAGCAACCCTTGGGAAAGCATCAGCGAGCACAACACCTGGGATCCAACAATCGTGCCAAAGGGAGACCCAATCACCACTACCGGGTTCAATACTTGTCATTCTCCAAAAATTAACATAATCCTTAGAAATATTCGCCCACACCGACCCAGAGAAACCTTGCCTGCATCTCGCAGTGCCCCACTCGGAAAGATGGTTTGGATATTTGCAGGAAACCAAACCCCTCCACCAACTCTCCCTTTCCGAAGCGAAGCGCCACAACCACTTCCCCAACATTGCTCTATTAAAAGCCCCCAAGTCCATAATGCCAAGGCCGCCCCGAGAAAAAGGGGCTTTGCATGTATCCCAACTAATCAAAGGCATTTTTTGTCTGTCGCCCGAACCACTCCACAAAAACCTTCTTTGGATACCTTCCAGACTTTTGATAATCGCAGAGGGAGCACGGAAAAGCGAGAAATAGTATACAACCTGGTTTGAAAGAACCGCCTTTATCATGGTCAATCTGCCTCCGAAAGAGAGGTACCTGCCTTTCCATCCTTCAAGCCTCTTCCTGTACTTGTCGATAATAGGATCCCACAGCGAAACTGCGTTAGGCTTTGCCCCTAAAGGAAAGCCCAAATACCTGGAAACCTCATTACTCCAGTTACATCCAAAGATAGAAGCAAAAAAACCCGGATCCGGAACATCCCCAACAGTGAACATAACGGATTTATCCAGATTAATCCTAAGCCCCGTGACCGCCTGGAAGCAGACAAGAGTAGCAAGGATGTTTACTACCTGCTCATACTCAGCATCACAGAAAATTAGGGTGTCGTCAGCAAACAACAAATGAGTAACCTCCCCCCCACCGCTCTCCTCATTCATGCAAAAACCATGAATTTTCCCATTTGCTTTAAGCCTCAAGATCATAAAAGAGAGCACATCCATAATCAAAGTGAAGAGCCCCGGGGACAAAGGATCTCCTTGCCTTAAGCCCTTCTGAGAATCGAAAAAACCTTTTGATTCCCCATTCACAAGCACAGAGATTTTCGGACTGCACATAGTACCCTTGATCCACTTATGCCACTGATCAGAGAAACCCAAGTGAGACAGGATATGGAATAGACACTTCCAGTTCACATTATCGAACGCCTTTTCAATGTCCAACTTGAACATCAGACCCGGTTTCTTGCTTTTCTTTCTGCTGTCAAATAATTCAAAGGCGATTAATCCGGCATCACCGATCTGCCTACCCGGAACAGAAGCGTGCTGGAACTTGGAGACAATCCGAGGAAGGACGCCTCCCAACCTGCGAGAGAGAACTTTACTCACCAGCTTATTGAAACTCCCCATCAGGCTAATAGGACGCAAATCCTTAATATCTTCCACTGAATCTTTCTTAGGAACAAGACAGATGAAAGAGTGAGTGATGTTGTAGGGCAGAAAACCAGAATAAAAGAACTCCCCGAACGCATTCATCACATCAGCCTTAATCCATCTCCAACACTTTTTATAGAAATCCCAAGTAAACCCATCCGGTCCAGGAGCTTTGCCACCATCACACTCTGCAATACTTTCCCAAATCTCCACCTCCGTGAAAGGCCTACTAAGCAAAATGATATCAGCCTCGTTCAACTTGCTGCAGTCGTAAGCACTGGGGAAAGGACGAGATTTAATATCCTCTCGAAACAGGCCAACATAGAAATTCACAATCCCATTGGCAATATCGTCCCTTCATTCAATGAGAGCCCCATTGATTCTAATACAACCAATGCGATTCACCTTTCTCTTGAAGTTCGCCATTCGATGAAAAAACCCCGAATTCCTATCTCCTTTCTGCAGCCACAGTTCCTTGGACTTCTGCCGCCACGAAATCTCCAAGAGATCAATAACCTTCCCAATCTCAATGAGCAGGCACTCCCTCTTATTGGCCTCCTCATTCATCAGGCGCCGCGACTCTTCCAGCTGATTAATTTCATGCACTTCCATAGTAAGCTCCTCAAGCTTCTTGTTCATATCCCCGAAGACCTCCCTGTTCCAGACCTTAATCTTGCTTTTAAGAACCTGTAATCTCCTAGACCACCGAAAAACCAAACCATGACCCTGAATCTGCTCCGCAAGCCAAGAATTTAAATCAGTGAAAAACCTGCCGTCCTCCAACCACATATTCTCGAACCTCCAAGGCCTGTGAACTCTGTCACTCTCACCCCATCTTAACAACAGCGGATTGTGATCCGAAATAATACGCTCAAGAGCAGAGAGAGAGCAATCCGGAAATAACTCATCGAAACTCACAGAAACAAAAGCGCGATCAATCCGAGAAAGGCAGTTGTTATCTCCTCCTTTGCACCAAGTGAAATGACTCCCCCCAAGAGGGAGCTCCAAGAAGCCACATTCATCGATCACATCGTTGAATTCACCCATAAGGTTATTATCGCGTCTAGCACCCCTATAGTCATCGTGACATCGCACCAAGTTGAAATCACCCACAATGCATATAGGATCCTGACAATTCTGACCGAGGGCACGAAGATCACTGATAAAGTCAAGTTTTTCCTCCCTCTCCTGCGGCCCATACACCACAACCAGATGCCAAGTCTTGTGCGTCTCATTATCCTGCGGCCCATACACCACAACTAGATGCCAAGTCTTGTGCGTCTCATTATCCTGGAATTTGAACTTATACTTATAACATTAGTGTACAAATTTAATTTATAAATCAAAACAGCAATACTTTAAATCACAATAGAAGAATGTCTCACACCAAAGAGCATATCCTCCATGAAATATGCGGGATGAATGCAAACAAGTAAAAATGAACTTTGTCCCAGTTCGTGGTGAATAATCCAGAATTTTACACGTGGAAATAGTAGCCAGCCAGCCAGCTGGCAGGAGCCTAAAAAGTTGGACTTGCTCTTGCACCATTTCAGTGTTGACCGACGGAAGCGACGACTGGCGCGTGTAATCCAGGCGCCATTCGGGCAAGTGGGGTTCTCTAGCCAAATTCCCTCATTTTATTTTTTGAAAATTTCGAAACAAATTAGTTATTAGTGCACAAATGAATCGCCAAAAGTACAGTTTACCGTAGGGTTTATTGGCTTAATTAAGGCAACAGTAAAAGAGCAGCCCCGTCCTTGGATCTACGCCACGTGGTGTTAAACTATCATCCAACGGCTACTACGAACTCATTCGTGACGGGACTCTTATAAGGCACAAAGCAAAAGGAATATTCCCCCCTCCTCCAGTACAAAACTTCTGGCCCATCTGAGCTGAACGACGCCGTTTGCATAGACGCTTTTGGTTTCCAGGAAAATATCGAAGAGGAAGAGAAGCACGTGCAACTCACGCCCCCGCTAAGTGCTATCTTCTAAATTTTGTTATGGAAGCGTGTTGTTTGATTTAATCACTTAGATTATCATTCATTCATTATTTCGGCTAATCTCCATTACTCTTCTAACTTCATTCAACGAGGGGCGCATCACTTGTAGAGGATGAGATTTTGGAAATCGATTCTCATAGATCCTGGCAAATATTTTAAGAATGTGTGTGTGGATATGCAAAAGGAAATAATTCCCATGGAATGAACCATTTACTAATTAATGCATACATAACATAGCCTCCAAATGCCTAATTGTCCACCATTTGTCATTTTAGCCCTCGATTTGTCCTTTTAGTCCCTTGGTTGTGGACAGTCTAATTAATACATACTTGAGTTTTGTTCCTAATGTGAAAACCAATTGACCACGTAGCTAGTCCCTTGGCCTTTTGTTGACCAGCCTAAAGGTATGGACTCTAATCACTCTATATTCCCAGTGACCACATCGGTTGTGCCGTGCGTACCACTTTGTCGGGTTTGTCCCGTCTATAATGTTATATCGACATGATGCATAGGGATAGGGTCGGGGATTGGGATTTTTAGTGGTGTGAATGGAAATAAAAGGGGAAAGTTTCAAGAGAGTCTCTTGAAGTACCATGTTGGTAAGATGTGGGAAGGCATGACCTCGAATTCGATCGATTTGATATAATATGTGGTTAATTGGTTAAATTGGTTTGTGTAACCAAATGAACCAAACCGAGTTGAACCAATTCGAACCGAACCGATATGGCGGTTGGAATAACCAAACCGGTCCAACTTCCATGAGGCCGAACCAATGCAATGGTTGAAATATTTTAACCGAACCAATGCAATGGTTGGGGTGTAACCACCCATATGAAGAGTTGCCTCCCTTCAATGCATCCCTTCATTTTCTATAAATAGCACCATACCCCTTCTAGTTTTAACTACGAGTTTTACATGGATTTTTCCTGGTACTGAAACTCTGCCAAAATCCAAAAACTAGTTTTTGCTACATTCTTTTCAAAGAGAAAATAGAGTCAAGTGTGGTTCTCGCTGTTTTGCTGCGTTCGATGGTTTCCGGGGTTTGAGGTACCGCTACGCCGGAAAAGGTACGTCCTTTCTATCCTGGGAGGAATCATTCCACAACCTTGGGTACTTGAGGGGAATAAGATTCTTTAAGGAGAGATAGTGAATTCTATCGGCTAGGACGCTTGCATGTGTCTTTGCATATTTTCTTAATCTTATGTGTTTGCTTGTGTTGCAAGAAAATAGTATACGTGAACAATTTCCCCAACAATTCCAATTAGGGTGTAAGTTTCACCCTCAAAACTCATTGACTCGTCTCGTCTCTGAGGGTCGGGACGGGTCAGTTTGTCTATAGGGTCAGTTTAAGGACGGGTCAGTTTTTAACCTTATAAGAGTCGAGACGAGTCAGGTCAACTTAGGGATATGTCACTTTTTGACCCTATGACCCTTAGCAACAACAAATATCTCATACCACATTGGACCTCTTTGTAAAAAGTTTTAAAAGTTTAGGTACTAAATTATAAATAAAAAATGTTGGATACCGAAATGTAATTTTACCATCAAATTTTAAGGACTTATTTGTAAAAAATAAATTTCGGGTACTAAATTGTAAGAAAAAATAATTTTGGGTACCAAAACGTAATTTGTAAAAAAATAGTGTGTAGATTAGGATCGACCCACTGACCTGACCCGACCCGACCCGTCCCGACCCTTGACGGTCAGACAGAGTAAAAAAAAAAGACAAGGACGGGATGGGTCAATTATACATCTTGACTCTTCAAAAGCGGGTCAGACAAGGACAAGTCAGGACAATTTTCAGCTCTAATTCCAATTCCCACGAGTGTGGGTATCTGGTCCAACTTTCATGGGTTAATTAATTCTCAACTTTGGGCTTCCAAAAGTGTGGGCCTTTGGCCCAATTATTCCATATTGTGGTATTTTGGGCTAATTGTGATTCAGGTGGACAGCCTACCACATCAAGCAGAAATTAAACTAAGGTCGCCGTGGCATAGCATCGTCGCCCTTCCAGTCTCCACCGCCGATTGGAACTTGGAAGGGGATGGCCTCAGCAATTCCAGCACCGGCAAGGAAGAAGGGCTCCGTCCTAGCTCCGACCACCATCCAGTCTCTCAGCCACGACACCCTTTGCGTTCTCTTCTCCTGCCTCGACATCTTGGACCTCGTCCGCTGTTCCGCCGTCTGCAATTCATGGTACCTCTCTTCGCTCCCCGACAATACAAAGTAAAGCATGGTAAAAAAAAAAAAATCGAATTAGACGCATTCAGACTCCTGGCCGAGCCCCATTTCAGTATTCATTCTTTCTTCTTGGTGATGTGTAGGAGCTCAATAATCAAAAGGTCGAAGCTTTTGCAATCGTTGTACCTGAAGCAGATGAGGAGAAGCGGCAGGGACGTTTCGAGCCGAAGCAGCGATTCCTTGGAGGAATCGATGAGTGCGTATCTGGAAGAGCTAGCCTTGGAGCGCCATAGGCGTGCGTTGGTTAATGGTTCTGTTGTAATTGACCAGTGGAAGGGTCATTCAGCTGGGTAATCGTTTTCCCTTTTAGTTCTCTCTCCCTCTCTCTTGTTTATGTTTGCTCCTCCTGATTTCCTCTTCTCTTCCCTTGTTTCATGAGTTTCTGTTGCTGTGTAATCTTAGGGTGAATCAATGCAGAATGAAAATGGGAATGATTCTTACGGGTGTAGGGGATAAGGTATTTGATCCTTATTCTCTTCCTAGATGGATTGTTTTCTTTGATATATTGATGATGTTTGCTTGGGATTTATCCTGTTTAGGTGGCCCATTCTGTAAAACTATCTTTCTTTTGACTTCCAACCTGTATGGGGATACCAGGTTATTCGTCTTTGGTCATCAGAAAGCCTAAAGTGTGTCGAAGAATATCCAGTTCCTGATGCTGTCCGTCTTCTTGACTTTGATTTTGATGAGACCAAGGTAACTCAAGCGTGCTGTGGTTCCCGAGCTCATTTTGTTCGTAGGATCAGCTGCTCAGTGTCATGTTAACCTAACTGTTTGAAGCGTGACCAACCATTTTCTGAAGATAGAAATGGTGTGCACAATGTCTATCCTGACGGCTAGTGGCCATTATCACATTGACATTGAGTTGTAGCCATTTCTGCATATTCACTTGTGTGATTTCAATCTCGCGTTCAAGGTTGAGCTGTTTCTCTTTTCTTTTAGCTTTCGTCAGAGTTGACAATCCCCAATGTGCTTCTCTGTGTACTTAGTCCATACTCCATAGTTAGGTCAGAGTACCAGTAAATTGGTTGTGGAAGAACATTGCTAAAATATGAAATCAATCGGTGAAATGCTGTTGTTTTGCTATTTAAGCAATGATTTGGACAAATGAGCGTGAGGATAATGGTTCTGAGTTCTGACATAACCAACATGATCACATTTCCCTCTCATTTTCTTAAATGTAGGTCGTTGGTTTATTTGGTACTCAACTAAGTATATGGAGGCGCAATGGTAAGAGAAGCATATTTCCCTCCAAGGAAGGCACGTTCAGCAAGGGCTCGTGCATGAGGTAGATTCTGTGTCTACTTATCTCTGAAAGTCAAAATGCATTTTGGGCAAAACCAAGAGGAATTGCTTTTCACTCCTTGAATGTGTATGCTGGTTTTCTGTTTTGTATTGATTCACTTGTGTGCTTGTTGGTAGGTACTTCGATCCAGATGCTGTGGTTGGCTGCGAGGACGGGACTGCCCGTGTGTTCGACATGTACAGCAGGCAGTGTTCTCGGATTATCAAGTATGTACATTGATGTCTTATCTTTTCCTTTTTGGTGATCCAATGTGTAAACCTAAAACCACATATTCTCTTTTGACTGGAGGCTGTATCTTATGCACAGTTTGTATATTCCTGTTTCAAAACTCGCAGGATGCATCCTGAGGCTGTATCTTGCTTGTCTTTGGGCGACGATCAATTGATGATCAGCGGTTCCAGTTTGGGAAGAATTACAGTATCAGGTCTGTCATTGGATGAGAAGATAGCTACACTCAAACCAACTGATTCCACTGGTATTGCTGTTTTCATCTCTCCTTTTTTCACCCTGCCTCTCTCTTGATTGTGCTGGAGCCTTATTGACTGCTTTCTAACGGTTCTATCTTCCCTAATTCTTGCCGTGAAAGGCATATCTAGTTTATGTTTCAACCCAGAATCTTCTCTAGTATTCTGTGGAACTACTGCTGGATATGCGTCATGTTGGGATCTTAGGTATGTAAAATATGAACCCATATTTCAACAAATACAACTACTAACTAAAGAAGTTGTCATTCATGTCTTTTCTCCGGCATATAGATGATCGCTGTGCAATCACTTTTTCTATTTAGAAAACTGAAACAAACACAATGATAAGAAAATATGCCTGTGTTTGCTTGCTGCTCCTGCTGATATTTCACCTCATCAAACTTTGCTTGCTCTCATTTCAGGAAGATGAGACAGTTATGGAAAAGACGTGTGAGTCCAAATGTGGTATATTCTATGCACCACCTGCGCAACGACAGTTCAGTTCTGGTGGTTGGGGGAATAGATGGGATTCTACGTGTTCTTGATCAGGACTCTGGAGAAGTTGTTTCGAGGTATGTGATGGACAATGCCGCTGTCCCTAGTAGTTTCGAATATGCGCATGGAGTAGGCGAGAGGAGGCCTGGTAAACGTATACCTAAAGATACCCAGATCGATGGAGTATCAAGAAATGCTCGACCCCCCATTACATGCTTGGCTGTCGGGAGGGAGAAGGTTGTTACGACTCATAATAGTAGGCACATTAGGCTTTGGACGTTCAAGTGTAGGAGAGACTAGTCCTAGTTTGTATAGCTCAAAGGTACTGCTGCCCTCCTCTACCTTTGCAAGGAGTTATTGTTGTCTAGTGTTGTATTGTATCATATCATTGAACAAGATATATGCCCGAGCCGTGCTCGGCCACTGTGGAGTACGCACTCGTATTATAATTATTGTTTGCTGATCCATGAATCAGGACGCTGTCATAATGAAGTTAGAAGTTGTCTACAGGCTTCATTTCTCTCAGATGTCACAAGGTTGCAAAAGCGGGAGGAGCGATCTATTGGTTTAAAATACACCATGAGGAAAGAGTATGTTCTCATCGTCTATCCGTGAGTTGGATCAAGCATTGGAGGCAAGCTTAACCTTGTGAGATCTTTCCATATGCGGGAACTGAAGTTGTACATTCTATTGACAATCTGAATTGCTATTTATATTAGTGCTAAGAATGGAAGTTGTTTTCCAAACTTATTGATCCTTTTAGCTTTGTTGCGGTATAGTACAACATCGCTGTGTACAGTACATCACACATGCATCCTCTTGTATAAATATCCCTTTTCATGGTTCCTACAATTGTAAAGAAAGGCGAGAGTGCTGTCATATTACACGTTGCAGCTGCAGTACTGTCAGCCAGCCAAAGATTATCCCGTAGAATTGTTACTTGGATGTCGACGAACGAAACTATGCCTGTAGTATATCCCTGGAAGAGAAGAGAAGTCTGCAGAATCGTCACCAGACGTGGAAATTAAGCACAGTGTTGGCCGAGCTGCAAAGCCAGAATCAAGTCAATGGCTCTAGGTACTCGGTTCTTAAGCAAAGCTGGGGGCTAGGTTGCAGCAATTCCCGTGCATCACAATTCACACGAGCTTACCTCTTGCTGACAGAAGCATCGTATATACCAACTAAGAACCACCCACAACTCCATTGCAACGACACAAAAGAAAAGGGGGGTAAAAGCTCCAACTCGATCTGCGCAGGGATGGAATGGTTCTGTAACAATATCTTCCAAATTGAAGACACCCTCAGGCTTTTGGGCAAAAAGATCATTCCAACTAGAGAACTGTGCTAAAAATTCACAGAATGTACCTCCAGAAACTGGAGCTAAAACACAACAATTTGACCAAGTTGCCAAAGCAACAGTCAAGTAATGCTTAACCTCCATATTTAACCAAAACCTACCCAGGCACTATCATCAAGATCCCGTAGAAATGAACCAACTCAAGAAACAACTGAAAGCTATCTTTGGAAAACATAGATAGCAAGACACTACTATAACATCCGTCTAAACTTACTTGGCCTTGCTCACATCAGCAGTCCTTCTTTGGAAACTTCTGTGGTATCTGCGTTTTTCACATCAGCAGCTCTTTCTTCTTTGGCAACTTCTGTGGGATCTCCGTTTTTCACCTCAGCAGCTCCTTCTTTGGCATCTCCCTTTTCGCTATAACGGAGATCGGGATAGTTCCTATGGTTTAGAGAGTGCAACCACAAGCCTACAACTCCTTCCTTGTGTTCCATGGATGCAATGTGCGGATATATGTGCTTCATTTTGAAGTCTTCAGCCTCTTCCTCATACTCCTTCATCGAAACTTCTTCATGGGTGTCTTTCCATTTCTGGTTATACGACGTGAAGAAGCACTCGTCCAAGTATAAACCCACCTCGGGAGCTGTCGGCACGGTAAGCCTAACCATCCTACGACAAAGAATACAACATGTGTTAGTACTTAAATAACACTTGATATGCATAGCCAATTGCAATGCAAGAAAACTAGAGAAAGCAAAAAAGAGGGAGGGATTTACTTTTGTAATGCGGTTTTTATCAAGGACTCAGGTGCGGCATTCCTCATGATTGCCACAGCTAGCCCCATCATCTTGCGAATCTGGTGGAGCATGAAGCTCTGCCCCACGACTTCACACTTCACAAAATCCATTCCATCAACCGTGACCACGGTGTTTGCAGTGAATGAAACAATGTAGCGCCTAGCCGAAGGGTCGTCAGCCGTGATTCTGGTTGTGAAGTTGTGAAAATTATGACTGCCCACATAGTAACCCAATATTCTATTGAACCTCTCCCTTTCTTCCTGCCCATAACAGAACTCACTCCCGTTTGCCACTGTTTCATCTACATCAATCACAGCGATGGCATCCGCTTCTTTCTCCACTACTTCTGATGATACATTATCATAACCAGAATTCCCATTGTCTACACACACTGAAGCCTTCTCCTTCATATCAGTTTCCATTTCAGCATTCCCTGCAGTCAGCATGACATCTTGAACAGGCACTTCAGTGTCTATTTCACTTGTTTCTCCCCTACCGTCCAGCAAAATGTCTGACTGAGAAGCCACAGCGTCCCCATCATCTAAACACACAGTCTCCTCCTTCATCTCAGATTCTATAGACCTATTCCCTTCCTTCAATAGAACATCTTGAGCAGGCAATTCAGGTCTATTACCTTCTTTCAGTAGAAGATCACGCTTATTACCAACAGCTCCAATGACCTTCCTCCCCCTCTCCGAACACCCCAGACACTTAACAAGCTCAGACCCAGATCCTAAACTAGCCATCACGCTCTCCCTATCACGATGCGACGATTCATCAAGAGCGAAAACAGGGATCAGATACACATACCTCCTCCTATCGCAGAACTTCTTCGCATTGAACGAAGCAGTCACCCGCTTGTGCCCGAAGATACGAAACTGCGAGGGAAGTTCCGAGTTCAGCCGCTCCACGAGCCCAGGAGGATCGATGTAGAACCGCCCAGAGATGACCTGCCCGACGGCGCTCACGCCCTTATCAGTCCGCGCCGATCGAGCCCAGTCATATCGCTTCGGACACCCGCGGTCCTGTTCGGGTACGGCGCCGGCGCGGAAAAGGGCTTCCTCGAGGTCGCCTTCGATGGTTTTGGCACCAGGGTTTTTCTGCATCCCTTGGTAGCCCACGCCGCAGTAGGCGAAGAATATCGCTACCTTCCGCCGCTTGTACCTCGGCCTCCTGATCCCGGCGTCGGCCGGATCGCCGCCGGGAACGGTTGTGGGGGCGGTTTCTTCATCGTCGGAGGTAGTGGTGGTGGACATTTTCGACCGTTTGAGTTCTGGCTCTTGTTGTACTGGCGGGGAAGATGTGATTTTTGAATCCAAGCTTTCCATTTTTCTATCTATTGCGCTCTGAAACGGGAAGCCTCCATGAAATAACTGGGACGTTTCAACTCTTTGCTCGGCGGCGGCCCGGAACTTCTTTCTGGTGAGAGAGCCGCTGGATTCTTTGGTCGCTCTAGTGGCGCAGGCGGCGGAGGCCTTGGTGGAGACGGCGGGGAAGGTGGGAGTGTCTAGGGGAATAATAAGTAGGATGATGGTTGAACGGCTCTCTGGTTTGGGTATGTGAGATTGAGAGAAGACTGAAGAGGAAGCAGATTCACAGCTTCCACTATTTTGAGAATGGGTTTCTTTCTGGTGGGGACGTAGGGTTACTAGGTGGAGATTTCAAAATGGCCCACTTGGTTAGGGCTTAGGAGTGGGCTTGTTTGCGAATGGGCTAAGATAAGAATTGGGGCTGGGTTTTTCAGTTTTAAGTTTTTGCTTGTCCGAATTTTCACTTCTAATTTTTTTTTACTATTATCAAATTTAAGGTATAAATCTAATAATTACTTACAGACCGTTTGGTACCAAATGAATTGAGAATTCATTTCATTGTAAATTGAATTACCATGTAGAATTTATTGTCAAATGAAATCCTATGTTTGGTATGTTATATTCAAAATCTTTAGAAATAAAATGAAGTGTCGTGTAGAATTCATTGTCAAATGAATTCTTCTGTTTGTTATGTCATATGTATAAGTAATTTAGTTAATAAAAGAGGATAAATATGTCATTCTATTATAATTAGTAAATTCTTGTGGAATTCATTTGGAAATTCCATCTCAATTCCTCGGAATTGCTATAACTAGTTCCAATTCCGTAAAATTCAAAATTTAGAATTGAAAATTAATTCTTTTTAATACCAAACACGAAAAATATTTCATTTCAAAATGAATTCCTTGGAATTCATTTATACCAAACAATATGTTACTTCATATCCTAAATATTGAATTTTTCTACATTTGATCTTACGTTCCCGCTTCCGCTCTATGAATTGGTTACCTAAGGACATACTAATAGTCTCATATCTTTTCCTTTCTATTTTTTATTTTCCTCCGATAAAAAAGCAACCTTCGAAAAGGATATCAAAACTTTCGGTTGAATATGCGGATGGAATAATTTTCTATAAGCGCAAAAGGATGGGATAATTCTCAATTATTACCAATTTTTATTTTATCAAGTCATTAACTCATTATTACTTTATTTGGAAATTTTTTGCATACCATCAGTTTTAAAATCAGTTTTGTACCAGCTATCCGATAAAGGTTAAACATTTCAATTTCTCAAATACATTTTTAACATGACCGTTTATAAATGAAATTTTTACAATAATATGTTATATGCATTTTTAAAAAAAGATTTACCGTCATTGTGCAATCATCACTCTTGAGGCTAATTTCGAACAATGCTTTCTCACGCTTTATGCTATAGCTAGATTAGTCTTATCAACACGCAAGTGCCTTTTTCGGTTTTCCACATATGTTATAACCAAACCGAATCGATCCAACCGGTACAACCAAAACCCAATCACAAGACCAATTCGGATAAGCTATTCATTCATATGTTGACAGCCGGGTAGTCAATTAACGGGTTGAGCAGTTAACCGTCAGAACCGAACGAACTGGACAACAGGCTCTAAGAATCCCACCCGCCCCAATGAAAAAAAAATTAGAAGGTAGCATTCGACTCCCGGGTTCAATAATCAAAAGGTCGAAGCTTTTGCAATCGCTGTATCTGAAGCAGATAAGGGCAAGTGGCGGGGACGTTGCAATTGTAAGAGGTAAAGTCAACACTCATTTAAGATGGGAAAACTAGGATGGGAAGCTGAAAGAGTGGCCACAGGCGTCAACGTGGAGGTTTGAATGAGGATTTCACTAGCACGACGCAGACAATTGGAGGGTGGCGACAAGCGTCAATGTGAAAAGCAATAACTAAACTAGAAAGCAAGTTGGAAATTAACTTTATGGAAAAAATGGAAGAAGCTACGGGAAAAACTACATGAAATTTACTATCTAATTACTTGAGTCAACCAACTTATTAATCAATTCAATTTCCATTCAGTTTATCGAGATTATCTCTAAGGTGATAGCTATCTCTTTGAATACTCACTACATACTAAGTAGTCAATTAATTGTTTACTTTTTTTTTTGTAATAAACTAATTAACTACCTAGTCTAAAGTTCGATAACTCCTATATTTACACTTTGGTAAAAAAAAACTCCTATATTTACATATTTTAATAACATTATGACAACAATTTTTTTTAATGTAACAAGGTGTGTCGATTACAATTATCGAAGGTGTGTCGGAGGTCCCATGTTCGAATTTTTTGTACCAAAAAAATGTGGGTTCCTCACAAAAATTTCGGGCCAAGGTGTGTCAGGTGACACACCTTCCTCTAAGGTAGGTCCGCCCTTGACAACATGTGTGACCTTTTGGTGCTATCAACTACTACTATTAATTTTTCTCTCAATGCTTCTTAACATGTAACCTTTGAATACTTCCAGTCCCAGCGTGAAGCGCAGGCAAGAAGACTAGTTATTAAATAATTGTAATGAGTATTTTTTGTTGTTCCCTTGTATTGTTTATTTTATTTCCATATATAGGCATTTCTTAACTAAGACCATCTCCAATGCCTTTCAAAGACCCATTACATTTTGACGTGACATTTCATTTGCCTCTTCCATGGTTGTGGTTCATATCTCGGAAAGTGGGATCTTCCACTTACACTCTGTTTCTGAAGGACGGAAAGAAAACAGAGGGAAAGGAAAATTTGAAGGAGAGGAAAAGGAGGGGAGGGAAGATTTGGAAGGGAGAGAAAAAATTATTGGGTAATGTCTATTTTTTACCCAAACCTTTTTCAGATTCTTTTACTTTAACCAAACCTATTGAATTCCTAAAAATTATCCAAACGTTAACTCTCCGTCAACTTTTCTGTTAGTAATGCTGACTAAGTATGACCATAATGAGTTGAATTCCTACGTGGCGGTTAGAATACCATCATTTACTATTTTTAATAAAAATATTATAAAAAAACAAAACAAAATCCCACCTCTCACGTGGACGAAATAAGTAACGGTAACAGAATGAATGCCCAGACTTTGATAAATTATAATACGTTTGGATAATAAATAGAATTTCTATAGGTTTGGTTAAAATAAAAGAATTTGAAAAAGGTTTGGGTAAAAAATAGACATTGCCCAAAATTATTTTATGGAGGAAAGTGAATAGAAAAGTAGGAGGGAAAAAATATTGGGAAGTATGATAGATGTGTTATTATATTGGTTATATAATAGTAAATTAATTTAATTATGTGTTAATTATATTTTTATTACTTATGAATAGTGGATCATACTAATTCTTTCTTGATAATTTGGTTCATTATTAAAAAAAAAAACTTAATTTAAAATCTAGTTCGTTTTAACTCGATTTAAAAATTTCTAATAAAAATTATATTACCTCTAATGCACAAGATGACATCCATCTATACAAATTTCAAACTCTTACGCCGTTTTTTAAAGGAACGTAACACACTTACTTTTTTTTACGAGTAACACACTTACATTTTGCGTAACATTTTAATGTATAGTGCAAAACAACGTCATACATGAGGCAAATTACCTATTTGTTATGATTCAAATGTCAATCCAGTCCATTGGTATGATCCAACCGTATGGTATGATATTAATAATAAAATAAGATAACATTTCATAATTATCTTTGCCCATAATTATCCATCATTATTGTACACTATGGTATATTCACCATACTTACTTTCATATTCTATGGTATAATTTAACGTATTACCAAACTTTATCACCATGGTATGGACTAGTAATAAATGGCTCAATTGTTTTTGTTCCAAAGTATATCAAAGTGGGTGTTATTTGAATAGCACAATTAATCCGTGTAAAAAATTAATTAATTAAAAATTGAAATGAAGGATATATGGCTTGATAAAATTAATTGAGAAATATGTTCGTGCATAACAAATTCTCATTTATTAAAAACAAAGTTACCAATTTTTTTTAATATAAAACTAACGTGGAATTAGAAATTTAGAATAGAGAGAAATAAGGGAGGGGAAGAGGAGAGAGGAAAGATATACGTAAAAAGGAAAGAAGAAAAAAAAAGTGGGCAAAGTATGTTTTCCCTCCGATTCGGAAGTGTGGGTGCCACAGTATTTTTTTCTTTTCTATTTTCTTTCCTTCGGTATTGTTTGAAACTAAAAAACGGATGATTGTTTCTTGGAACCCCAACTTTCCCTACCTTTTCTCCCCTTAAAAAACACAGTGTTAATGAAAATAGCAAATGGAAGAGCAAGTGGATGGAGAGTGCTCTCCATCTCACATTTGATGTTATTTTTTTTCAATTTCATTTTGTTTTGAAATTATACTTTTTAACGACAAATGATAAAAATGGAAGGCCTTTTTTTTATGTTTGTGTACCTGATGTTGTTTTCCTTTTTATTTTCATTTCCTTTTTTCAAGTTATCATTTGTTTAACATAAACAAACTTGATAGATTAGAATATTCATTAAGTCTAGATTAATTAATTTTGTAGATTTTGAAAGTTTAATAAGAAAACAAAGTTCACGTACGCTTATATAAATATAAAGATGTCACACCTACATTCAAATATAAATTACATGACAAATCAACGATCATTTATTTTTTTAATAAATTATTAAAGCTATATTATATTTTTCAATGAATTAGTAACATTATCTCATTATTGGTAATTAAATAATTACAATATGTTATTTTAATTATTTAATTACCTGACCTTAAAAGTTAATAGTAGTTTAGGAATTAGGAGGCTATCAGATTCAGAATGGTGCTGGAAATATTATACAGGCCTCATTTCTCTACGATATCAGATGATTGCAGGAGAGGGAGAAGCCATTTTGACAGTTTCTGAAAGTAGAAGCGTTGGGTCATAATTTCTATGTTTTTTTTTTTTGTTGAGATTTCATCCAAATAGATGTTACATCTTTGATATAGCAGAAGAAGGCTTTTGGTTTCCCGCTGATGGGTTGCTCTGTGCGCTAATGCAAAGTGTTAAGTGGTGGCGGGAAGGGGATGAAGTGAAAAAGTTGCCTTTTGAAGTTAACCTACTACATCAGTGGGATGACTGACAATCATATGCATCCTCTCCCATATATTAACGGGCCAACTGCCAAACAATTTGACCAAAGCACAAGAGCGGCTGATGTGAAGTTCGCATTGTCACTAGTGTGCTGTTCCATAAATATCTCAGGTCTGTAGTTTAACGGACTCGTAATATTGGAAGAGCCACTAAGGGCAATTAGAACAACACTTTTCAGCACTCTGGTAATTGCCCAATGCAAAATGTTTAATTAGCCTATTCACTAAGGGCAATATTGGAAGAGCTTCAGAACCCCTCTCTCTAAAACTTTATTTCAAAAGTTTGCTCTGACTTCTCTCTTTCTGCGTCGCTTTCTTTTCAACTCCCCAAGGGTTGCCGCCGACACTTCTTGGTGACCGGCGGTAGCCCAGTGACTTTCTCTTGTTTTTTTACTTTTTCCAGTCTTTGGCTGTTGGTTTTAGGCGATTTTCTACTGGATTTTTTGTTGCTTTTTCTTCTTTGTGAAGTCTCTTTTTCTGTTCTTGGGTTTCGGTTGCTGATCTATCCTTTCCCTCCTTGTGGGGATGTCTTTTCTCCTCTCCTTGTTGAGATGGATTTTGTCCCCCAGCAAGCTGGGTTTCCAGATCTGTGTGGATGTCCTCTGGTAGGTGTTTGAGGGAGCCATTTTTTTGGTTCGCTTGCTCCTCTCTGTTCTTCTTTCCACCTCCACATGCTTCATCTAAAAATGGGGGTGATTCGGAGATGCATGGGCCTATGTTGTCTAGGATCGAGTTTCAGGGAGCTTGTGAGCAGGGAAGTCATTTTTGTTGATGGATTCTAGCCGTATGCTCAGATCGGTGGCCGTTTTGTCACTCCTCTGTCCATTTCTGGGATGCTCCCTGTTTTTCTGTTGGTGCAGGTGGACTTTGGAGATCCGGGTTTGGTCCTCCTGACCTTCTCTTTCTGCTGTTTGTCTTCTCTATGGTGTCTCGAAGTCCTTCTGGTGGTTTTTTCCCGGCGAAGGTTCTCTGAGTTTGTTGGATTTGACGGCGGCGTGTTTGAGGGTTTGGGGGATGCATGCGGCTGCCATCACTTTGTGATTGGGCCGGCTGGGCTAGGGTTTTCTAAGGGTAAGCTCTGTGGTCCATGTGTTTGGACTAGGCCTTGGGCCTCGTTTGTTTTGGGCCGTTGTTGGCTTACTTTTAGACTTTCTTGTTCAGTAGGTTGTTTCCTTCCTTTCAGTGTTGTACTTGTATCAACTCTGTACACCGTGTTTCGTATTAATGAAACGACCACTTTACTTAAAAAAAAAACTGTAGTGAATGGGTTATTCTAGTTGCAATGTTATCATACTGGTTTAATGTCATGTCGGTTTGGAAAGGATGGTGTGAAATGAATGGTGTGAAGGAGAAAAGTGGAAAATATAGTTAGGAAGAAGCGAGTTAATTTAGTACATAAAACAATGGGTTATTCTAGTTGCAATGTTGTCATACTGGTAAGTTGCAATGTTGTCATACTGGTTTAATGCCATGTCGGTTTGGAAATGAATGGTGCGAAGGAGAAAAGTGGAAAACATAGTGTGAGAACCACGCTTCTAGGGATTCTCGATACTGATCTTCGGCACTCGTGACAATTAGGGATTTAGGGTTTGAGAGAAAGAATTAGGGATTTAGATGAGAAAGAATAGAATAGAATTGGGAATCGGCCGAGGGCTTGGACTAGGATGAGATGAGAAATTAGGAGTTGAGAGGATAAACTAGGGTTTAGGAGACTTTGCTTAATATTCTTCTTGATTGATTATGATGTAAACCCAAAGTACATATATATAGGAAATACTGGAAAACCCTAACGAATAACCTAATTGGACTAAATCTCTACTAACCATAATAATAATTATCCTACCTAATATAATAATAAAAACCATATATAATTGTGTTTCTGACAATCCATCCCCCTTGAGAACAACCTTGACCTCAAGGTTGTAGTTGACTTCTACCTCCTTGACCTTCCGCTTTCTTCGTTTCCAATTGCGTTCCAACTCACGAATGACTTCTTCAACTCCAACGTCCTTCAACTCTTTTCGAATTGCGTGACACACGTCACGTTTCCTATAAACGAACAATTCTTCCTCTTCCTTTTCAAAATCCATGGAATAAGAATTGGAGAACTGTCCTTCTTCATGCTCTAGCTTGAGGCCTTCAAGGCTATGCTCCATAAATTCTTGCTTGGTGGTGATTACAGCCCATAACCTTACCCAACATTCCCTTCCTACTACTTTGGGTCGGCCCACATTAGCTTGAAAGAATGAGTTGTGGCCCAAACCCAAGTCAAGCCTCTCCTTACCCTATCTTCGTTTGGGCTTGTCTCCTCCAAAAGCCCACTTTTTAAGTCCACCAAACCTATTTCTTTCTTTAAGTAGCTTCTCTGCACAATAAACCCCATAAAACAGCCATTGGGCTCAATCTCTTCAAGACTTGGCCCATCAACTAACATGAACACTTCCCTCTGATGCGGCCCAATCTTTTCAATTAAGCCCGCCATATCAATTCTTGTGGCCACCAGATCTTCAAGCCCACATCCGAGCTCTTGCTGATCATCACACTCGGCCCGCTTCGCTTGGTCCAACGGCCCTATAACCCGAACCAGCGGCCGGCCCAACCAGGCACACCCGAGCCCACTCATTAGCACATGGAAGGTGAGTAGGGTTTCATCGAAGGAAAGGAGACACAGCGGCTTGAACGGGAACAGAGCGCCGCCGCCGCCGCCTTCTACCTTCCTCTCACTTTCCTTTCTCGGTGGTGACCTACCCGACAGCCACCCCGGCTCCTCCGCCGTCTTCAGCTCCGCCTCGTACATTGACGGTGACTCGATCTCGGCCGGCCTCTTCGACGTCGCCTCCTCGCTTGACGGCGACCGACCCAGCCGACGAATCGGAGACCAATGCGGTCTCGAAGACCGCCTCTCCGCCTTCTCCTTCGGCTTTTCCTTTCCCGGCGGCGCCACGAAAGCAACAGGCGAGGACTGCGGCTTCCCTCGCGCGCTTGTTTTCTCCGATGAGTGCTCCAGATCTGTCTCCTCGTCGGCCACCTTCTGCGGCTCCTTCTTTTCAACTGGCTTCGCGAGCACGAGTGGAGTCGAGGATGGTCGTTGCTCCAGCAACTGAATCCACAATTCCGACTGGCCAACCCCTCGGCTAGTCGCTACTGCCGCCTCAGGTCGTCGGTGCGTGTTGACGCAAGGATTCGCCATCTCGAAGCCTGTTCCCGAACCTTCGATCTCCTGATGCTTGGTCGTTTGGGTCAAGAGCGAGTGTGGCGGAGCTCAGCTACGAGCAGCATCTTCGTCGACCACCATCTCGGATCGCTGCCGCACCGACTTTTCAGCTTTGTCGCCCTCTGTCACGGATGACTTTTCACGATCCAATCCATCTCTAGGGCCTTGGTGCTTCTTTCTGAACTTCCACCAGTCGATTGGAAGATTCAATTGGGCTGGCGTGGGTCTGGGAGCAACCTGAATTGATGTTGGGACAACATCGATGGTGGTTGCTGACGACTTAGCGAAGGAGATTGAAGCCTCTGCGGTGACTTCTTCTTCCTCAATCAACGATTTCCGCGCATCCTGCGAGATGATGATTTTCGGAACCTTGATGGTGAAACTGCCTTCTCTGAAGCTAGCGCGACATTGTGAGACATTGTAGATTTCTCCGAATTCGATTTGTTTTCCGAAACGGATCCATCTGCGTTCGTAACCCAACGAACGCTCTGCTGTAATTGTTAGCACATTTGATTCAATTCTTTGTACATCTAGGTGCTTAGCTTCGAACCCAGGCAAGGAAAAGAATAGCTTGATGCGATGCGGATATTCCTGTTTGCAGATGTTTGGCTCGAAGTCTTCATAGATGCGCTCATCCCCGGTTGAGAGTTGTGATAAACTCATATTCGCAACCGGAGCTCTGGTACGAGTGCCACAACCGGGCTTTGATACCACTGTGAGAACCACGCTTCTAGGGATTCTCGATACTGATCTTCGGCACTCGTGACAATTAGGGATTTAGGGTTTGAGAGAAAGAATTAGGTATTTAGATGAGAAAGAATAGAATAGAATTGGGAATCGGCCGAGGCCTTGGACTAGGATGAGATGAGAAATTAGGAGTTGAGAGGATAAACTAGGGTTTAGGAGAATTTGCTTAATATTCTTCTTGATTGATTATGACGTAAACCCAAAGTACATATATATAGGAAATACTGGAAAACCCTAACGAATAACCTAATTGGACTAAATCTCTACTAACCATAATAATAATTATCCTACCTAATATAATAATAAAAACCATATATAATTGTGTTTCTGACACATAGTTAGGAAGAAGCGAGTTAATTCAATACATAAAACGATTCCTTAAAAAATATTTTTCGAGTAACACAGTTTCTTGTAATCTATTGATGTATGATTGAAACTAGTGAACATGAGTACTTAGTTCAAATTTCACAACGAGTATTTTTTTTTCCGGAAGATGTGTGTACAAAATATTGAAATTCGATTTATGCTCTAAATGATCGGTTTTCCTTATTTTGGCCGAATTTGACGAATACTGAAAATCAACATCTTTCTAGTCGGTTTGATGATTGTACCGGTTGAACCGACCGGGTGGATGCTGACGCCTGTCTGGTGGATTTGAATGCATATTTCTTATTGTTCCCTACTCTGCCCTTTTTCAATTTCTCAAATACATTTTTAACATGACTGTTTATAAATGAAATTTTTACACTAATATGTTATATGCATTTTTGAAAAAAGATTTACCGTCATTGTGCAATCATCACTCTTGAGGCTAAGTTCGAACAATGCTTTCTCACGCTTTATGCTATAGCTAGATTAGTCTTATCGACACGCAAGTGCCTTTTTCGGTTTTTCCACATATGTTATAACCAAACCGAATCGATCCGACCGGTACAACCAAAACCCAATCACAAGACCAATTCGGATAAGCTATTCATTCATATGTTGACAGTCGGGTAGTCAATTAACGGGTTGAGCAGTTAACTGTCAGAACCGAACGAACTGGACAACCGGCTCTAAGAATCCACCCGCCCCAATGAAAAGAATTAGAACGAAGCATTCGACTCCCGGGTTCAATAATCAAAAGGTCGAAGCTTTTGCAATCGCTGTATCTGAAGCAGATAAGGGCAAGTGGCGGGGACGTTTCATAGGATCAGATGGTCAGTGTTATGTTAACCTAACTGCCTTTTTCCATTAAAACAAAGGGGAAGAGGAACAAAGCTAACAGTGAAACAACTAATAACCCACATCTACACAATAAATAAAAGCCAAATGAGAAAACTTGAAGCCCCATTTCAAATTTCCTGCATCCAGAGTGAAAGTAGGAAGGACATTTTGGTCTTCACAATTACTTTTTTTTATTCATTAAAAAGACACTTACTAGGATTTGAACCATGACCACTTTAAAGAAAAGCAAAGATCATAACCAATCACACTAAGTACATTTGTTGTATCGTTTTAAACTAAAAATATATAATCGCATAGAGGAAACAACCCTTCCCCCATTTCAAATTCTCTGCTCCAGGAGCGTTTGTAGGAAGGGTAGAATAGAGAGTGTCAATTTTTTTCTTTTTCCTCTGTGGAACGGGCCAACTTACCGTACACATGCAGATTTAAACGGGTCCAGGAGTGTCAATTTTTTTCTTTAAGTCCTTTTATTTCTCCGTGGTGGTAAAATAGGGTGAATTGCAAGTTTGGTCACTCATATTATCTATTTGTAACAGGTTAGCCACCCGAATCACTTTCGCTTCAATTTAGCCACTAATATTACATATTTATGTCATCTTCAGTCACTCACCGTCTAATTCCGTTAAATTTGTCCTACGTGGCGGTCAACGGTTACATTTGACTGTTAAAGTGGTGACATGGCCCTAAAAATTAAATAAAAAATAATTATTTTATTTCCATGTCATACTAAAATTTAATAAATATATTTTTTCATCAAAATTAAAACAAATTTATTTTGTGAAAAAAAACTTGTATCTTCTCTCTCCCCCCTCGTACAACCCTTCTCCCCCAGGCGATCCGGTGCCCTAACATCAGCCGCAACAGCCGCCGCCGCCACCTTCGTCGTTGCCATTGTTCACCATCATCTCCCCTCCTCTGTTCCCACTCTAACGTAATCTGGATTCTGGAAGGATCGATTCCCGGAGGAGTTGCACGCCTGAGCGTAAACCAAATCTCCGGGGTGATTTGGCCACAGATTGGGAACAACCGAGAGCTAACCCAAGGCGTCGTTGTCGCCGGGTTGAATCCCTTTCCTTAGCCGCCGTATCTATTCCCACAAGAGTCAAGTCGAAGGAGGCGTTACGCCGGCTGAATCCCCTGCCTCATCTGCCGCCTCTGCAGCCTCTAGAGACTGAATCCCCTGCCTTGCCAACCCCTCTGTTGTTCGGCTCCTCACCTTCTTGTACAAAACCCACATCCCCAAACATCATATCAAATCAAGATAAGAAAGCATAAACAAAATCCCAACTGATTCGCATATCACCATTCCAAAAGCTCAAACCAGAACCGCCACAGCATGAATTTACCTATGCCGCCTGATCTCTTCCATCAACGCCGACACTATCTTCGCCCAGATCCTCGGATCTCGTCGGATCGTTGCCCAGCTCCGGTCTCCGCCCAGCTCTACGGATCTTCACCATATCGTCGCCCATCGTTGGTCTTTGCCCAGATCGTCGGATCTTCGTCAAATCGTCGCCCAGTGTCGGTCTTCGCCCAGATCTTTCGTCAATCTCTACCTTCCTACGCCGTCATCGATCCGCGCTGCTGCCATAGTTGTCTTGGTTCATCGTGGAAGAAGAAGCATAGTTGAAGAAAAGGGGGAAAAATTGAAAAAGAAAGAGAGAATGAATTGCTTCGTTGGTTTCTTTCTCTCCCTTTCTCTTTCTGTTAGTTGGAATTCTTAAATAATTATTTTTTATTTTTTAATTCCACATCACCATTTTAACAGTCAAATGTAACTGTTGACCGCCACGTAGGACATATTTAACGGAACTAGACGGCGAGTGACTAAAGATGAAATAAACATGTAATATTAGTGGCTAAATTGAAGCGAAAGTAATTCGAATGGCTAACATGTTACAAATAGGTAATATGAGTGACCAAACTTGCAATTCACCCTGGTAAAATATATATGAAAAGGCAAAAACAATACACCTTTTTATTGCTAAAAAGAAAAAAATTAACAATAAACTAATGCATGGATTCTAATGGGCTAACCGCTAATCATAAAATAAAAGAGTTGAATGGGCCTGACCTACACGGGATTTGCCCATCAAGTAAAACAAATGAACATCATGGGTTTGTCATTCTAAAACAAGCTATTTTCTCTAGCATAATATATATTATGCTATTATTTTATATCTTAGTGGCTAAAATATAATGTATTTTAAAGTTATTCAATGATTCAACCTCGACCAACCCAATTAGTCCAATTTTTATCATTTTAAATATATATTATGTAATTATTTGATATCATAATGAGTAAATTATAGTGTATATTATAGGGAATCGTTTGGTATTTGTTAGTAAAAAACTAAACAGAAAGATCTATTTGGTTATTTTTAACATTAAAACGATCCTACACATTTTCAGTTTTCTTTCGAAATTCTATAGTTTTATTCCCCGAATCAGTGATGTGCAAATGGCGAATTGCAGTCATCTCTTTTCTTTCGTTATTTTTTATTTTCAAACAGAAAGTTTAAAAGTACATAATTCTTAGAGTTTGGCATGGGTCGGTCAAACATGCTGAATTTCAAGTTTTGGCCCGTTATGAAGCAAATTAATCGGCCAACGGGACGAGTAAAAGCTAGCAACGATTGTGAGATGCTCATTTCCCGAAAATCGGCGGGATAGGTGATTTTTTATTCGATTTTATGGTTCATAAGACTAATTTTTGATTCGTTACATAATTCATGTCGCTTTCCTACTAAAATTCACTATTTTATCACGTATTTCCCAAAAAAAAAATACAACAATAAATTATATACCTCATTACATTATCAAATTTCACACCTTACCTTCCTCCGGCCAAATGGCCGGGCCCACGCTAGTACAATAGAAAAAACAAAAGAAAGCAATCCACTAAATAGAGAGAAAAGCGCAGTGGGGAATCAACTGATCCACAGCAACAATGGCCGCCATACTCAGAAAGCACATTGCACAAACAGTTACACACAGAGCAAAACACCCCAAGGCACCACCACGTGCAAGCATGTTAACCCAACTTAGAAAAAGCATACCCATCCACAGACAGAAACCGATATTGAATTCTAATTAGCTGTTACTTTCTTGTCACATTTGAATCCAGTTGTTATCACTGACGGACTAAATCATGTGGACAGGAGGAAGGCCAGTGATGAAAACCCCACGATTAAAATGAATGGCGACGACCCGACGAAGATACCCAAGAAGATGACGGCCAACTCTCACTCACTTTTCCAAATTCCATTCCCCAACTTTACCCGCTGCCTTGGCAACCTATATAAAGGAGCAGACTTTGCAATTCACAACCTGCCAGCCAAGTCTTCTCGAAATTTGTCTGAAAGTCTTAATCTATGCGATGAGAAAACAGGGGAGGTTGAGCTTGACATGGGTCTTTCTCTCTGTTTTTCTTCTTCTGGCTGCTGCCTGTATTCTGTCTGAAACAGTAGTAGCTAATGGTGGAGGAGGAGGAATTGTGGAAGGGAAACTTAACGTTCATCTGGTTCCTCATTCGCACGACGACGTTGGGTGGTTGAAGACCATTGATCAGTACTATGTGGGCGCAAATAACACAATTCAGGTCTTCCCACCCTTCTCTTGATTCGTCTCCCATTGAACTACTAATATTTGGAGTTGTGGACTCGTTCTGATTAATCCTTTTTTCCTGGATCAGAATGCCAGCGTTCAGAATGTGCTGGATTCTGTCGTTGCTGCTCTGCTCAAGGATCCCAGCAGGAAGTTTGTGTTCGCTGAAATGGTACCTAGAGAGGAAATGAAAAAGAAAAAAAGGACCAAGAACAAGAACACGAACAAGTGTTTGATTAAATGTTTGTCTGTGTTCATGTTTTTTCCCTGAATTTTTGCAATGTTGTTGTGTTCAGGCCTTCTTCAATCGTTGGTGGCGCGAGCAGACCATGACGACACAAGACATAGTGAGGAAACTAGTGAAATCCGGGCAACTAGAATTCGTGTATGTATTACAGGCTGTGCAGCTGAGTTTAAGAATTTGATGTTTACTTAAGCTGATCGGTCTATGTAACTGTGGGGTTGCGAGCAGAAATGGTGGTTGGTGCATGCACGATGAAGCTGCAACGCATTACATAGACATGATTGATCAAACAACCCTCGGGCATCGGATGATCAAGGCCGAGTTCAACAGCACGCCTCGAGCCGGTTGGCAGATCGATCCTTTTGGTCACTCTGCGGTCCAGGCCTATCTCCTTGGAGCGGAGGTACTTCACTCTATTATTATTTGTTGCCACCTTAGATCTTAGACTGGTTCTTATACGACGTTTTGTCTGACCGGCATTTTGTTATGGCAGGTTGGATTGATTCTGTACATTTCGCGAGGATCGATTACCAAGATAGAGTGAAGAGGAAAGGTGACAAGTCTCTGGAAGTCATATGGCGTGGCTCTAATACCTTTGGTTCCTCGTCGCAGGTTCTATCGAGCATTCGACCTTGTTTCGTTTTAGACATAGTAAATCAAGAACAGTTGTTTTTTTTTCTTTGTTGTTTACTACCTGCCCTTTGTTGCAGATATTTGCCAATGCATTCCCAGTCCATTATGCCCCACCTCAAGGTTTCCATTTTGAAGTTGGTGATGAAGACATTCCTATCCAGGTTATTAATTGCTTCTTCTCCAAGGCACTCTCCAAATTAACATCCACCATTTAACTAATTCTGCTTGCTCATTTTAGTTTTATTTTGGATGATTTAATTGCAGGATGATCCTCTTATTTTCGACTATAACGTCGATCAACGTTAAGGACTTTGTGGATGCAGCCAAAGCACAGGTAAGGGAACTCTAGTATATTTCTTATGCATGTCGTTTTGTCTATATTCAGTTAGGATCAAATTGGCTGGAAGAAGAGAACAAAGGTGTTGTTTAGTTCAGAAAAAAATGAATTGGCATCTACCATTGCAGGCCAATGTGACAAGGACAAACCACATAATGTGGACAATGGGAGATGATTTCCAGTACCAATTTGCTGAGTCATGGTTCAGGCAAATGGACAAGTTCATTAAATATGTCAACAAGGTAGAGAGAGAGACAAAAACAAGACAACCCTTAGAAACATTTCTTCCACATCTACCAGTTCCTTCATGAGCTGTCTTTTATGGAACGTGTTTATCAGGATGGAGAAATCAATGCCTTGTACTCCACGCCATCTATCTACACCGATGCGAAAAATGCAGCAAATGGGTCCTGGCCGCTGAAAACCGATGATTATTTCCCGTAAGCACAGCAAGCGCTGAGCACATCTAACTAATTCTGGAAACTAGATTCTTAATTCTCCTGGTAGAACCATTTTTGAACAAATTTGATTTGGAGCTGATTGTGGGGCAGATATGCTGATGGAGACAATGCCTATTGGACTGGCTACTTTACCAGCCGCCCTGGATTCAAGAGATTTGTGCGGCAGCTCAGTGGATACTACTTGGTATTGAGACTTATTTCATGCAAAACCCTTACAATTATCTCTTTTGATGCAGTAACCTGACAAATTTTTCTTTTTCTTTTGGTGCTTCTTCCATGAACCAGGCTGCAAGACAAGTTGAGTTCTTGGCTGGGAAAAACAAAACTCTTCCCAACACTTCCAAGCTTGGAGATGCTTTAGGGGTAGCTCAGCATCATGATGCTGTGTCTGGCACTGCCAAACAACACACTACTAATGACTATGCCAAACGTCTGGCTATCGGTGCCACTGAGGTTCGTTCTCTAGCTGTTATACAAAATTTACAAGCATATGTCTTTTGAATCTATCAAACTCCTGTTTCATGACTTGCATCATTCACATCAAGATTCTATGGTGTGTTATGTTCTCAACTCACGCTATATTTTGCAGGCAGAGGCCACTGTTAGTTCTGCATTTTCATGCTTAGTCAGTAACAAAATCAAAGGTCAATGTGGAGGCTCCCAAGATACGACATTCAGCCAGGTAATCTTTCCTTCGTTGTGTTCCTCCCTTTTAAGGTCTGCAGTCGTTCTAGCACATTTTTTGTGCTCCAGGTTGCTTCCTCCTCGAACCGTTCTTTGATAGAATCGTTATTTTTTTCCTCAGTGTCAATTGTTGAATATCAGTTATTGTCCATCAACTGAAGCGGGAAGCTCGAAGCCACTAGTAAGTTCAGATTTATAGGTTCAGCTTTCCCTACAGTGTCCTGCATTTGGTATCCTGTATCTTATACATATATCTTCCTTTGAGTTTTAGGTGGTTGTTGTATATAACCCCCTTGGATGGAATCGTACCGATATAATTAGAATTCCGGTAAGTCAAGAAGGGAGTGGTTTCATCTAAGTTGGCAAACAAAGACCTAGACATCAACTGGATATCATAAGGTTTCCATGATTACTTCTACAGGTCAATGATTCTTCCCTTGTTGTGACTGATTCCTCTGGGAAAGCCATTGAATCACAATTCGTACCCGTGGACAAAGTCACTAGCGAATTGAGAAATTTTTACCTCAAGGCATACACAGGGCAGTCATCCAACCAAATTCCTCAGAACTGGCTTGTCTTCCAAGTAACCGTGCCTCCTCTTGGTTGGGCAACTTACTTCATCTCCAAGGAACCCAAGACTGGTAATAAAAATATCACACCTTGTTACCATTGCCTGGCTAGTTACTTGCTATACTAGCTTTTTTATTTTTTTGCCTCTTAATTTGTCTCTCTGTCTATACTCTCATGCAGCAGAAAGGACACACAGTGACAATAACTCTTTGAAGGACACTGCTGTTGATGAAGTGGTTGAAATTGGACCTGGAAATCTCAAGATGTTGTTTTCTTCAGCTTCCGGCCAGCTCACTCGGATGTTTAACAAAGTAACAGGGGTAAGTAGGTGGCTTACATTCACTAGATGTGATATTCAGATTCTAACGGAGATCCAAAAACAATTAACATATTTTTTTCAGGTGGATACACCGATACAGCAAAGCTATCTTTGGTATGCATCAAGTACTGACAGCCAGGTATATCAAATTCGCTTCTCACTTTGATTCCATTCAATCATTCTACTCCAGCATCATGTTTTCTGACATTGCAGTAACTTTTTTATTCATGCAGCAAAGTTCCGGTGCCTACATTTTCCGGCCCGACTCTAATACACCTACCATTGTTGCACAATCAGTAAGTTCGATAGATCAAAGAAACAATATGAATCCCTTTTCCTACTCTGCTGCACAAATCAAGTTCAGTCAATACTCGATCTCGAATCTGCAGGTCCATCTCGATGTCTTTCGCGGACCACTAGTTCATGAAGTTCACCAGCAATTCAGTCCATGGATCTACCAGGTTCTGAATTTCGCCATGACTTGGAAAAACCTCAAAGCGCATATGATAGCCTCCAATCCAAGTAAAAATTGTGATTTGACCACACTGGTGTCATTCCTCTCAGGTTACAAGACTTTACAAAGACAAACAACATGCAGAAATTGAATACACTGTAAGCTTGCTACTGCATACCTCATTTTGTACAGACTACAGTCAATGGAGTTGTTCCTTAAACATCTGCAATGTATAATTTTCACTGAATAGTTTTCTCTGCCTGGATTAACTGAGCTGAACTAAATGTCTGTTGTTTCTTCTGAAGATTGGCCCAATCCCAACTGATGACAACATAGGAAAAGAAGTTATCACAAAGATGACAACAAACATGGTGACAAATAAAACATCCTATACCGACTCTAATGGAAGAGACTTCCTGAAGAGGGTAATTATCTACAACATCAGAAATTTATCCCTTAATTAATTCCCATCGACCCTCGATTTGTGTTCGTATTAAAGAGGTAACTGCATGCAGGTATATGATCAGAGAAATGACTGGAACCTGTCTGTCAACCAACCTATTGCTGGAAACTATTATCCAGTAATACTACTTCCTTCTTTTAAATCATGATCAGAACTAGTTCATTACTTCTTGTACATTCATGAATTGATTGATGTTCCGAATCTTGTGTATCCAGCTTAACCTGGGAACATTCATCACTGACTCGAAATCCGAATTGTCTGTCCTGGTTGATCGTGCCACCGGGGGAGCCAGCATCAACGATGGTGAAATAGAACTCATGCTGCACAGGTCCCCGCCTCATAATTTGTTATACATGCGTTCCACACTAGCTATTACTACTAGAGATGGAAACTCACTGCTGCATCACATATTTTTGTTGGATTGAAGGCGAATTCTACAAGATGATGGCAGAGGTGTTGGCGAGCCCCTCGACGAACAAGTCTGCGTTGGAGAATCTTGCCAAGGACTGACTGTATGTAAAAACAGCACTTCGCAGCTCCTGAATCAATAATCTGGTACTTTTCCATTGTTGTTAATACAGTCACATTCTCTGCTCTTTTGCTTCATAGGTTCGTGGAAACTACTATGTGAACATCAACAAGTTAGGTGGTGGAGCAACCTGGCGAAGAACAACTGGGCAAGAGATATATTCACCGCTGCTTCTAGCCTTCACGCACGAGGTATAGAGAGAGTTCATTTGCATCATTGCTTGCCTCCATTTTTTCCAGTCAACAGAAGGAAACAAGTAATGTCAATGCGCTTTACAGGATGAGAAGACATGGAAAGCCTCTCATTCGACGTCAGGAACTATGATGGAGACAGGATATAGCCTGCCACTCAATGTTGCTTTGATCACCCTAGAGGTAACCTCATTCGACACGATCATCGCGTATTAATTAACTCGAAGTGTCTGATGATATCTGATGGTGGGAACTCTTGCAGGAGCTGGATGATCAAACTGTGCTGCTCCGCTTAGCTCATCTTTATGAGGTGAACCAACTGAATTAAGAAAAAGAAGCTGCCCTCTTTCAACTTGAATTGCAGTCTTAATTCTTGTTGCGGTTTTCAGGTTGGAGAGGATGCTGCATATTCGACAGTGGCCAAAGTTGAACTGAAGAAGATGTTTACCGGGAAAGAGGTACCGCGTGTGGATCAGATTCAAATCAACCCACCAAGATTTTGGGGTTAATAATTGTTTGTTTGTATGTGTGATGAACAAAATTTTGTTGGCAGATAAAGGAAGTGAAAGAAATGAGTTTATCAGCAAACCAGGAGAAGTCTGGAATGAAGAGGTTGAGTTGGAAGGTTGAAGGAGACGGTGTGGATGAAACGGCACCGGTTAGAGGTGGCGCCGTTGATGCGTTAATTCAGGTTGTCGAGCTTGGTCCCATGGAAATCCGTACTTTTGTATTGACATTTTCATGAAATATTGATTTTCATCATACCAAACCCTTGAGTTTGGTACATGAAATTTACATATTGAGCATGGTTTATTTCTCTCCTTTCTCTATGAAAGATAATGAAATATAATTTTCTCGTCTCCAATCAATTTTCTGTAATTTCTCGAGTTACAAGTTGTCTCGATACTAAACTTCCACATTCTATTGACAATAATCCTCATCTATCCAATTCCAGATTGAACAGCAATCGACTACTAGTAACAATCAATCTAACCAATAATCGCTACCAGAACAAATTTTGGAATTTCTCAAATCATTTTAAATGAAAAAGGAAGAAAAAAGAATTATTATTATTAGTATAATAAAGCCGCGAGTATACTTAAGGGGTTTACTACCCTGCTCGCAAACACACCGCAACTATTGTGCACCCGGCCCGTTCATTAATCACTATCCTTAAACTCCGTTTCTTCCCTTGGACGATCGATTGGCGATTGGCCAAGTTGAATTGCCGGATAATCCCATCATCTCCATCGCGGCAGATACGGGCGGCTCCACTACCAGGTCGGTGAGCCCCTCCGTCGATCCCCTGGCGATTGGGCAAGAGAGCTAGCCGGCGAAGAACGGATACGGACAGATTACGCAGTAAGTTTTATGCACCCGCGTCTTTCCCCTACCTCCCGTCCGACGATTCCTAGAAGGCTGGTTGGATTGCCGGATTTACTCCTCCTCCCATCTTCTAATTGGCGGATGGACAAATAGCAGTGATGTTTCCCTTTCTTAATCCGTGAGAAGTAGAGCGGGTTGAGAAGCAAAAGCCGACCGAGAAGTTCCTTGGGGTGTCTTCTTGCAGCTCCACTGGTCTTCTATCCTTCCCCTTCTCCCCAAATCGTATATATAGCAAGTTTTTGTTTCCCTTCCTGATCCCAGGTGTGTTGCCGATGGCCATGTCAGTTGAAGCAAAATTATTCCTCCACCTATAATCCTCACTCCTATAAAATCAAAGCGAATAGTACCTCAACCCGCTGCAACTCCTATGAACCATCAACTCCTCGATAAGCTCATACTTGAAGCATCAAGTTCCCACCTTAAAATTTTAGGGAGCACCGGTTGGCGGTTTGGGGTTCAGAGGAAGGCTATGAGCAATTAGTACTGGGATGGTCGAATGTGGAATGCCCATCCAATCCATTTTCATCACTTACTTTAGATTATTCGCACATTAACATTAGCTTTTTTTTTAATTCTTTCTTTGCCCGGAGCTCCAGCTGTTGCCCACTGATTCCTTTCATATGTGCATGAGTTACAAATGTATGCACACCAACAATTAGAGAATGACACTTGGTTGTATGCACACTAACAAAGAGCAATAAGTTGATAAGAGAGAGTTGAGAAAAACTATGAATGTGTATATGCATAATTCACAATATAGCTTTGAAGAATATGAAATGATCATCACATTAGCTAGGTTAATGTATACTCTAATTAATTCTCTAACCACTACAAAACCTAATATGTATTTAGCTGAGGTTAGTGATCAAACATGTTTATTAAATATTGACAAAGATTCTACCCAAAAAATATTAACAAATAATTAACATCATTCTGGTATCCTATTCATATTGAAGCTACTAGAATTATTAATTATCAGATAATATATGGCAGCTTTTGAAAAAGGCCAAAAAACAAACATCAAATAGTCATGGGGCAAACTTAAGGGTAAAGATTATATTTTCTTACATTTTGTAAGTGTATAAGGTTCAAACACCACTTATTTATAAACATAAATATATCCAAGTACAATATGGTCTCATCAATAATTATTTAGATTCTACCCAAAAAAAAATTATTATTATTATTTAGAAAATATCAACTCTACTATTATATAGTCAACTATTCAATCTAAGTTCATGTTGTATAAATATAAGTTTAGTTATTTAACTCAAGATCATCTCCAAGGAAGTCTAAAGAGATTGAAAAGTTGATTACGATTCTAAGTACACCAATATACTTTTTAATATTAATCGATCGACTTATTTTCGATAACCCGCCGCAGAGCGCGGGCCAATTTTCTAGTAATAATAATAAGAACTAAACTATGTTCTATAACTTCATTCAATTCATTATGTGATCTCTATTAATGTACAGTACACGAAGGGAGGCAGGCATCTTTGGCAGGTTGAATTGAGGGGTCGTTTGCTTCAAGGATTTGCATCATGGATTTGGTACCAAAAAACCAACTATTAAGGATTTAAGTACAATCCTTTGTTTGCTTGGTCCAAAAATGTTGAAACAAATCCGTGGGCCCCACAGATTTAGATTTTTTTTCACTCCAAATCCGTGGGGCCCACAGCTTTACAAATCCCACATGATTATTAGGGAATTGGTGATGGGCTGAAAAACCAAGAGGCCAAATGACACTTCTATCCTCATTCTTTTTTATTAAACCAAAATTGCCCTCTTCACATCCAACATATCTGCCGCATGTTGCCTCCGGTACTGAACAGGCATGTTGCCGACCTTCCAGATGGCGATCTTCTCGAAAGTCGAAAGCTTCGATGGGGAGAACGAAGTGCTTGTTGGGAGGGTTACAGTGTCCCCCGCCGTCGGAAGGAAACCCGTAATTGGGAGGGCAGAAATTCGTCACCGCGAGGATAATCGAAGTCCCCTGTATGCACCAGCGGAGGTCGTCGACGCAACGAAGCTCGAAGCATGCGCCGCAGATCTGGCCGTGCTCGAACAGCGACTCGCTGAGCCCGACGGTGGCCATCCCGTATCCGCCCCGGACCAGGTCGCCGTAGCCGCAGGCCCCGCCGACGTTGTCCCGCGGGTCGGATGCGAGGTAGTACGTCGCCCGAGCGGCGCTCCAGTCGGATAGCGAGGCGCCGGTGGAGGAACCGGAGGCGCCGCCGCCGTCGAATAGCAGCGAGAAGAGGAGTGGGAGCAGAAATGAGAGCGGCATTTCTGCGGCAGAGCTTGGATTCGGGAGGGAAATGGAGATTTGGTGGAGGGAGCGGAAAGGAATCTCTATTGGAGCATTTCTTGGAAGAGGAAAGTGTGAAAGGAAGTGAAGGTCGTTAATGGAGTAAAGGGCAATAAGGTAAATGAAATTCTTTATTTCTAAATCCCAAATTATTAAATCCATGATCAAAATGAAGAAACAAACAAAGGATTTTTCCAAATCCAAAATGCCCCAAATCCCAAATAAAACCTTAGATTTTTAAATCCCACGTTTAAGTGAAAACCCTCATTTTACAATCCTTGAAGCAAACGACCCCTGAATAGTTCAAACGACGAGAGTAATCCCTCAAGAGAATCAAAGGTACAATCGAGGCAGGAGTGAATGGCGATGAAAGGGTAAACATACAGTAGAGACTTGCAGGGTTCGACGTGCTGCTCCAGAGTCCTACTTGCATGTCGGAAACAACCTCCTCGGTAGAGTCTTGCAGTATCCCAGGAAGAGAAGAGAACTCAGCCGAATCGTTGCCACACGTGGGAGTCGAACACAATGTTTGTGGAACTGCACAGCCAGCATCAAGTCAATTGCTCTAGGTACTCAGCTGTAAGCAAAGCAGGGTCTAGGTTGCAGCAATTTCCATGGATCGCACACGCGTTACCTCCTGCCGAAAGAAGCAGAGATCGCGATGGGAACTGGCAGAATACTCACGACGTGAACTGATGGTCACAAATCATGCCATAATCTATGGCGCGGGATAATGAATTGTTATTCAACTCCTTAATCAGGAGAAAAAAAGGAAAGAATCTCACCTCCTGGAGAACCCTCCTTGCAACATCCCTCCCTGCAGCTATGAGTAAGGAATGAATGTGGTTACAGGATCACAAGGAAGTAAAAGAAAACAATGGATCAGTTTCCATTAATGTAAGGTAAAAAAGTATGAGATGGTATAGTCAATCACAGAAAGAGCACTACTGTCCACTCGACAACAGCACTCCTCTCTGCCTGTATGCAAACAAAACGCAAAACCTTTCTGCTCCCTTTGAATCCTCTAACAATGGACTAAAATCTCTAAATGTATTTGATTCGTGGTATACATTCATTCACATGGCAGTAAAGATTTCATTTACACGACGAAAAACCATAACCCTTCTTCTAATTCTTCTTCACCTCGTATCGATATGATGACAATTTATCTGTCATTGATAAGTGAAGTGAATATGGGGGCTGGCAGAGTGGGATTGTAGATGGGTTTCCAACTCCATCCTAGCTCCAGAGACATCAGCATCGACCTGATGTGGCAGCCTGGATTCACCTTCATCTTTCTGCTGGTGGGGGCGGGTGTCAATGAGTACACGGTTCAAGGAAGGCGCGTTCATGATAATGTAAGCAGCGAGTTCGAGCTGGATTTTGCGAGCACTGCCACCAACAACGTGGCTGTCCTCTCCTGGATGCACACCGTGCAGGTGAAGCACTTCGAGAGAGTGATGCTTCCACGTCGATACAGCAGCCAAGTCTCGCCACTTCCACTGCCCTAGTGGTCTCGCTACTCGTATGAACCATATGGACAATCTGTGGAGCAACGGAGCAGCTCTCAGCAGGACAGTGGCATCCAAGAAACTCTTCGGGCTAAAGAGCTCAGAGTATATGAACAAATCCAACACGGTGAGGTTCTCAAACATCAGCCATTCTGGGGGAGGAGCAAGGTGTGGGATGAAGTGACAGATCCCGAGATCAATCTCGAGACGCTCCAGTTGAGGTGCAAACTTGCTGAACTGTGATCGAGACCAGGGGAGGTAGTGTGGCGGTCCACAAATCCCTCTCCCACCAAACCGTGCCTCCCGAAGTTGAGGAAGCTCGCCCACGAATTCGACCACTTTGGGGTTGATTCGTCCAACGAACCGGAACGACTGGAGACCCGGAGCAGAGACGAGCTCGATCTTGGTCACATTGTACAGCGTTTCTCCATACTCCAAGGTCAAGCTCTGGAGGTTGTTCCCAGGGCAACAAACCCTGATCACCAGCTCCCCTTCGGGGCACAAGAATCTGCAATCACGGAGCACCAATCGCTGCAAGGACGAGCAATTGGAGAAGATGTGATCCAATGCTCCTCGCGGGATCTTCGACACTCCCTCGAGTTCCAGAACCTGCAGGCGGCTGAGGTCCTGCTTGCCGAGGAACTCAGGGGTCAATTGAGGCAACGAGACCCAGTTCCGGAGATGCCAGGAGAAGAAGTTCAACAGGCTCAGCTGTTTGACCCTCTTGCCCAATCCGAATTCGACCCACCTCCATGCTTCCTCCTCCAATTCATACAAATCAAACCCTATAATGAAAGCGTCCAGGTCGAGATTTTTGCAGCAGTGATGGAGAAGAATCGAACTAACCGCTTGGTCCACCCGGTTCGCGAAGCGGAGCTGTTGTTCCGGTTCGGTGTAGGCTCCCTTCCTCAAGGGCCGCCGATCGTGGTCGTCGTCGTAGCTGCTGAAGTCCAGAACCCCGCCGTCGATCGATCGCCACAGGTTCCGCCACCGCCTGCACACGAGGCTGCTGCATTTCGCCACTTGGTTCATCGTCCCCAGCCGGGAGAGAATCTCCACCGCTAGTTCGTCCGGCAGCTTCGTGAATGGATCAATTGTTGCATCTCCGCTGCTGCTGGTTCCGTCGCCGCCGTGGCCGGCGACGACGGAAGTTTCCAAGTGGCTTCTTTTCTTTCTCTTGTTGGCATGCTCGGCCGGCATTGTTTTCGTAGTATTGTGTGGGCAGGGAGGGAGGGTTAGATCCAGCGATTTTATTTTCCAGCACTAATAGTCAAAAGTTTCCTTTTCCGTCGCCACGCCATATATCCAAGAATTTCCGTAAAAGAAGAAAAGAATATCCATAATATATATATTCATAAAAAATGCATGATATAAAAAATAATGATTAATACATTTATTTATGGCTTTGTTTTGTTTGTTTGTCGTTGCCGTCTATGAATAAAGATACGCGGCAGTTTGCTGGTTTTTCATTTTTAATTTTAGCCTGTTAAATATATTTTATAACCCACTTTCAATAATTTTTAATTATATATATGACACAAGGGCACCCCTGCCGGCACCGTTTAGATATTTTGCACTTAATCAACATGATTGATTGGTTACTAACACTAGACCAAATCGGTTGAACCAGCTAATGGTTGATCCAAATTTTTTTATCCTTCGTTATTACTATTTCCTTATTTTACATTATGATTTAAGCTTGAGTACTTGTCAAAACAAAAAACCAACCAGATAGATTTACAATCAAAGAAAAAAGTTTTTTACCTACTAAAAACAAGAAATTGAAATAAAATCCTCAAAACAACTCTATTAGGAAAAAAAATATACAACAATTTGTCTTTGATTGATCGTTAGGAACTGAATTTAAACACAGATGATGGATTTTGTTGGCTCCACGAGCATCGCATCCCCTGGCACCGCCATTCGACCCTCCTTGATGCCATCAAACAAGGGCATGCATCAGTTGTTTTCTCGTCAATTTCGTTACCTCGTTGCCCCTCGATGTCATCATTAGCACAATGGCTGAGCGCCCGGCGACAACGACAAAGACGATGATGGTGATGGTTGGGTGATGGCAATTAGCCGACGATGCTAATGGAGATCTTTGGTTGATTTCAGCCTATCTTGATTTTGAATGACATAGATATTCGATATTTAGGTGTCAGGAGTCTCTCCGATAGTGCGGATAAAGGTTTGGTTTTTAGTTGTAATACCACTAGTTGTAATCAGACCAGATCTATAAATAAAATCCAATCAATTTTGTCTGAACCATTCCATTCCAAACCAGAGATCGAACCGGGCAGGACCACTCCGAGCACCCTTGCCGTAACGGCACCACGGAATCGGTGGACGGGACAAATAAAAATAAAAGAGCACTTTTTAAGTCATTAACACAAAGAGACAAGGGGACAATTAATCAAGAGTTTCCTGCCACTCATTCCGCATGAGCTCAAATCCCCTGTTTTTAAGGAAATTGAATGCAACCCCTTTGCTTAATGCTTAATGCTTATTCAATCCCTGACGTCAATACTTTTCCACTTTCCAGCTTGCTCTTGAGCTCATAATTTTTATACTAACGGGCCCGGTTGGTGATTGGATTTGTGCTTGCTTTTCAAATATTCAACTTAAGAATGATGCCATGAACCTGGATGATGAGAAAGCAAGTTTTGATTTGTTTGAAAGTGTAAGTCAAGTTTCCTTATCTTATAGATTATAAGATAGTTAATGTATTTTAGACGATTTCACCAACGAAACACACCATATTTGTGAGGGAAGGACATTTGTTGGCTGCGGCGTTTAAACACTCGAGAGACAAGAATTATGAACGATAAGTTTTTCTGTAAATTTTTTTTTTTTGGTCTTTCTCTAACTTTTAAGAGTACAAAAATAATTCAGTCACAATTAATATTTCTTCTTGAACTTTTTAAAATATGAAACATTTTTTTTTTATAATTTCAATATATTGGTACCCTACAATTAATTCTCAATCTAGTAGTATAGGAAAATAAAATTTTCGATATATCTAGATTTTTGCTGACTTGGGAGTTGAGGCGGAAGAATGTAGTCAATCTAACAAGCGACATACTTGTATCGCCAGTCCAAAAAGCGACATTACTAAACTCGACGGTCAAACCAGCCACATATGTACACACACAACTTGTGTATGCAAGACAACTATTAAGAATATTCATCAAATGTGTTATGTGAGATTATTCATAACAGTTGTTAAGAATATTCACACCACTTGTTAAACTTAGTCAATGTGAATACTCCAGATTGTATTGTACTATTGTATGAATATGACAAATATGTTGTACGAATATGCCACGTGGTGTGTGTATATGTCATTTCAAATATCAAAATACCTTGAAAAATGTATATGATGCATATCAAAATTGGTGCCATTATATTAAAAAATAAGGGTATTTTATTACAAGCTTTGTTGAAAGAATAATGTTTTACACCTAAAAAAATAAAATAACAAGCAAAAGGAGAAAAGTGCTCTCATGGGGTTGACTTAGTGGTAATATAGAGACGAGAACATTCATCACACCATAAGTTCGATCCTTGAGGCCAACCACCAACTAAAAAAATGTACTCTCATCACGTTCTCTAAATGTATCTCATCGCGTCTATTTTTTATCTGCGAGGAAAAAAACACCAAATACCACTATGTTAAGAATTATTTTAAACATTAGTGGCTTGCCTTGTTAGTTGTTACTAGCTTATAACCCGACCCGTCGGTCGGAGGTAGTTGAGCCGAATATTGAATTATTGGTATGAACATAATAATGTTATTGGCTCATGTATAGTATGAGGGTAGCATCTCATTAGTCACTTGTCATTAGTTTGTAATGGAATAGGGAATAAGTGACGTGAATTTGTTTTGGTGTTTAGGATATCAAAGAAGAGTGCCGAAATGAGACCTACTTCGAGTTAATTAAACTAAACATCGATCAAGTATTCATTGTATCTACCAGACAGGCGAGGACAACACTTCAATTCGAATTGGATAAGAGATTTCTAGGAGTAGGCAAACCCCTTATAGTTGCAAAAGAAATTAGAAGAAATATTAAATTCGGAAGTCAAAAGAAATACAAATTTAATTATTCAAATTGAGATGAAGACTAAAATGTTGGTGAGAATCCAAATGTAGCATGTTTGCAAAATATAGGCATGAAACACACTTAAAATGAAGAAAGAATACTATCTATGTCATTCTGGTTTGTTTTATCTTCCCACCATAGTGAGCATTCGCAAGAAAAAGCAGAATGACAATAAAACTGAGGAACGCTATGGAGCGATAGTGCTACTACATCTTGTTTTCGTTTGGATTGATTGGAAGATGTGACAAACACATACAATCTTTGACAATAACAACATCAACATCAATGTTGTCAATACTTCCGTGTAGTGATGGCCTAGGTGGATCCATGGGTGGTCATAGATTGGGAAGAGGGATGCACACTCTAGATAGCAACCTGTGCTAAAGGATAAAGTGGTGAGAATGGTAAAAAAATATAACTTTGTCTTCATTCAAATAAACCTTGTCATAAGACTCATAACGAACTCATTGTCCCAAATAATTATCAATTAATGCCCAACTACCTGATGTGCAGAATAGCTCTGGAGCTGTACTGTTGTTTGTGTTGGTCTACCTTCAAACATAAGCGCATCACGAACCAAAGCAATTAAGCAAAAATCTTCATGTTCTAAGTAGAACGACTCAATTCAATTCGGACAATGCTCTTTTCATATCGATTACCCCTACACCTGTTGCACTTGCTGCCTTCAGATCTTTGTGAACACAATAGAATTGAGGAGAGGAGGTTGTCAATGAAGTGGAGTGTGTTAATTAAATGAATCACCATACAGCTGAACAAACAGGGTCTTCTTGATTAGCTACCAGAATAGTGGGGGTAGCTACAATTCGTTGGTTGCTCCCTCTACGCATTCCAGTTAGAATCTCTGTCCTAGGTTATAGAGAATATGGTTTAGTTGGAACTTTGGGTACAGGAGGAGAGTAGGTTCGTGGGGGAGGAGATGACTCGGCGAGTAGAATGGGAAGTTTAGCGAGGCTGCGATGGGTGCACGATTAGTGGGTCAAATAACATATTGGGTTCGTTTAAATCAAAACATGTTTTTACTTTCGTGCTCAAAAGACAGGCCGCACTAGAGCCTTCTAAATTTACCCCTCAAACAATTGGGCTGGATGCAGGAAATTTGAAATGGGATCCCTCATTTCTTATTTCACCTTTATATTATGTGTAGGTTGTGATGAGTGTAGATGTAGACATGTCATTGTGCTAAAAATTTATTAACACGCCAAAAAGTGATGAAATGAGCCACCCTATTTAATTCAATCTCGTATAATGATCGTTGGATCCAATCATGCCAGATTAGAAGATGTTTAAAATGTAGCGGTTAACCCGTTAAAAGAACCATTCCCATATAGTTTGCACAAAGATATGATTGTTTCATAGCATTTCTGAAAACTAATACTAATTTAAGAAGTATACATAGCTTCTACATATTTAATATTGCAATTCGATAATCAATATTCGAACCAGCGATATTTGGGCTGCAATTTTAGGGTTACCATATATTTATAAGATAGATATAAATTTAAATTAATTATTAAACTACAGCTAAAATAATCAAAATATGAAACAATACATGTATAGCAATATATAAACCTTAAAGTATTATATACAATATAATAACAAAATTAGTAAGAAAATAACATTCTCCATCCATACTCTTTGCAATGAAAAAATTATTTATCAATAAATATACTCTAAATTTAGTTGAAGGACAATCTTATTCACTCAACAAAAACATTAAATATATCTTGTGGTACCTACCTTGCTAATGCACATGACCCCGTCAACGTGTCCATGAAAACTCCAGCCTGACTTTTATGATTTGTCTTGTACTGTGTTATTTCATATTAAACTAAGTAACTATGAATGATACGTCTAGTCAATTAACCTATTGAAATCATCTATAAAAATTGTTATTCATAAATTGTGTTCTTATAAATTCACCCATTTTTCCAAGAATGCCATATTATAAAGAAATTTAGGATTCAACGATTAACCAAACCAAAACTTTCAATAAACGGGTCACTTACAGTTTGCATAAAAATATCGTTGCTTTAATAGTTCTAAAAATATATACCAATTTAAGAATTATACATCACAACTACACATTTAATATTGCAATTCAATATGAAATATTCGAATAAATGATATTTGGGTTGCAATTTTAAAATTATTCCCCATTTATAAGAGGACATAAATTAAATTTACTATTAAACTCAAATTAAAATAATAAAAATATAAAAATTAAAATATCAAATAACAAAGAAAGTACTTTCGAGGTGTTTGGCCCTGCTTCAGCTTTTGAAGCCGAAAAGCACTTCTAAAAGCTGGGCCAAACATAGGCAATAGCGGAAAAGTCATATAATTTTCAGATTTTAGCTTTTCAGATTTTGTATTTAAAAAGATCCAAAACGTTTCTTTAGTGTAATTGGTAATGATTGTTGTCTTTTTGTTTGAAAAGATTAGGGTTTAAATCCCGAGATTGATGTTTTTTTTCTTCATGAATGAAAAATACATAATGATTGTGAAGACATAATTACCCTTCCTACCTACGGTCTCGTTGCAGAAAATTCGAAATGCTGAAAAACTGACCTCAATTCTGCTATAATATATTTGTAGATAGATGTGTGTCTACAAATATGGTTCAATTACACTAGCCAAATAAGTTCAGTGATGGCTAGTTGGCTAGTGTAATTGAACCATTTTTGTGGCAGAATTCCGCCTCAACAATTTTAACATTTTTGTGCAAGTTGGATATTCCATGTCAGCACAGCTTCGACCCGCTTCACTTTCTGCGGCAAAAAGGGTGGGAAAAGAAAGAGAGATCCTGTACGCGCCTCAACGAGTTCCGTTCCATTGTAGGCAACCTGTTCGGTGAAATGCCGCAGTGAAGATGATCATCGTTTGTCTCAGTCCGCCCGTCTTTCTTCTTCCTCATGCTCGATTTAGTGGTTCTGAGCTTCTGTGTTACGTTGGTATCGGCGCTTTGTTTGGAGCTCCGCTAAAATGGCCATTGTGACCTGGCTGCCGATAGTGTGCAGGCGCAACTCCTTTCGGCGTTTTCTGCCTCAAAGTATCAATGCCAGCCGAGGGTCCATTGCTGGACGGTAAAGGTGAGTTTCATCACATCCCTTTTACCTGAATTTGTGATTCATTACGATTTACAAGATAGCTTTATGGTCCGACTAGGTGTGCAATTCCTTGAACCATTGATGACATTGAGAGCTATAATATTCGGTTCTTAGCTTTTGCTGCAGGAGAATCCGTGGAAAGATTGCCAGGTTTCGCGGGTTGGTCTTCTCTCTCAGCTGCTCCTGGTTGTGTCCATAAGGGCTTGACTATTATGACATTGGCTAACCTCGTTCAGGAGACTCCCAACCTTGATGACGATAAGGCACCATAATGTTGGATAACAGTTAAAGATATACCTTGAAATCCAAGTGAAGAACAGAGTGAAAGAGCATTATGTTAATGGGAAGTTTGAGAATTTAATGACGAATGTCATTGCAAACCCAGAAAGTCTTGAGGGTGCTTACTATTGCATTAGGCTCAACTTGGACATCGATATCGCGTCAAGCGATCATAACATCTCGTTCCAATCCATGGCGGATGAGCTCTTGAGTGGGACTTTTAGTATTGTGGAGAATACATTTTCGATCTCGACAAGGGGGAGGTGAAAGAAGTACTTGTCTTATCTAACCTGAAGTTGTCAGTTGTTCAGGAGGCTATCAGGTTGGTGTTGGAAGTTGTATACAGGCCTCATTTCTCTAAGATATCGCATGGTTGTAGGAGTGAGAGAAGCCACTCTACTGCTTCAAAGTACATCAAGAAAGAGTTCAGGAATCCAGATTGGTGGTTTTCACTTTTCAGTGATCTTAAGTTAGAAGTTGGGTGCTTATGTTTTTGCCAAGCTTATATCAGTTAGGGAGGAAGCAATTAAAGATACCTGCTTGTTCGAGGCGATTCAGAGATGTTTGGTGGTTTCCCCAAAGGGCATGGTCTCCCACAAGAAGGTGTGTTGTCTCCTATATTGACGAACATATATCTTGATCTCTCTGACCGAGAATTCTACAGGCTGTCGGTGAAATATGAAGCTCTAATTCCAGGTGGTCCATTACGTGAAGAAGTGTCACGTTCTAATCTGCGGACTTCTTTTAAGAGGCAGATGAAATGCAGCGATAATAGGAATGAGGAGTCTGGTCCAAGAATCTTTTGTTGTCGGGTCATGGATCAATTACTTTTTGCAGTTTCAGGACCCAAAGATGTTGCTGATTTCAAATCTGAGGTTATAGATTACTTGCGTAGCTGTTTGCACTTAGATGCTACTTGCTAGTAGTGATACACAGATATTATCTAGTACCGACAGTCAAGGCATCAGTTTCTGGGTACTTTGGTTAGAAGAGAGATTAAGGAGACTCCTGCTGTAAAGGCTGTTCACAAGTTGAAGGAGAAAGTGAAGTTATTTACATCATAGAAACAGGAGGCATGGGAGAGAGGCGTAGTTGGAATTGGAAAAAAATGGCTAGGCCATGGTTTGAGAGAGGTCAAAGAGTCAGAGATTAAGCATTTATCCGACCCGAAGTCTCTCTTAAGCCAAATTTCATCCTTTCGCAAACCTGGGATCGAAACCGATCATTGGTACAAGCTTCTAGTCAAGATATGGGTACAAAACCTTGATGCTAAAATCGTACGAAGTGAGCAGCTCATCATTTCTGGCATTGTGGAACCTGCCCTCCCAAATGACCTCAGGGATTCCTACTTGGAAGTGTGCAGAAAGTTATGTTCATTCCGAGACAGCTACAACGCTTGCTCTTCTTCCATGTTCTAATCACCCTCCTGCTGAAACTGTTACAAAAATCATTGCACCTGTTTATGCCATTAAAAAACGTTTGTTCCGATATGGATTAGCCACTTTTAGAGGACACCCTTGTGCAGCGCGCTCACTGTTATTACAGGATGACATCCAAATCATTCATTGGCATAATCAGCCGTTGGCTTAGGTGGTATAGCTACTGTGATAACTTCTCCGAAGTTGAGGCCATTTCGAGATCAGCTGAGGAAATCTTGCACAGGTACCCTAGGTGCAAAGTATAGAATCCATGAGGATGACATTGAGAAACGATTTGATGCTGAACTGAGCAAGTTTTCGTCAACTGTGGATAAGCTAGGTGATGACATAGGGTTTGATTCATTGTAAGTGAAAAAACTGTGTGATGATGATGCTGGAGCCATGACATATGGAGCTTCATATAGTGGCTCATGTTTGTTATCATTAACAAGAATGGTGAGTGAGCGAAGGCCGTGTGACTGTTTTGTTATGGAGTGCTCAGCTCCAGCACCATCTGTTTATACTGTACATGTGATGCAGCGGCAGAAGTTCCTGGATGGAAGACTGGGTTTTCAACTTGTATTCATCCCAGTTTAAACAAAAGGCGCATTGGTTTGTGTAAGCAACACTTGCAGGATTTTTATCATCTTGGACGAATATCACTTCAGTTGGTTGATTTGGGTTCATGGAATTAAACATTTTAATCACTTGATTGGATTAAAGCCACCTAAGATCAACTGGTATGGCTGCCAGAAAAAAGGAGCATGCTGGTATTAGCTCAAATTCAAAACTTGCTATACATTTAGGCTTCTGGCTTGTACGGAATCAGTAATCTTCTTTACATTATTTTCTATAAAGATGACCTTCACTCATGGATTGCTCCTGTTCATCTATATCAGTGTGGGTGGCTGCAGCGCGGGTAAGAGATTGTAATAATCTGACTTGAAAGCCAGCCTTGCTTCTGTCAGATGGCTGCAAGAATCAACTGCCAGTGCCACTGCATATCCTGAAGATTCACAAGGTAACTTGATAGGTGATTTTTACCTTTCCTGTTCTTAAAACATCTCTTGGAATCAGTAGAGGCCGTTAATAATGCTTCATATGGCTAGAACCATAGTCTTTGACAATAATGCTGTGCATAATTTCTTCACATCTGGCTTCTTGCTGATAGATTATAAGACTTCTCATTTTGCAAGATAATCCAACAATGTGCTTACGCATCCTATTTGTTGAAAATAAATAAAGTCGAACCCTTCTCTGTTAGGTCACTTGTTGTTTTTCTTCTGCAGGAGTCATACTCCCTGCTAGAAGAAGAGAGTAACACTAGCTACACAGGCCAAATACTTGTAAGAATATATATTCTGATACGTAATATCGATTCTAAAAATCCAATCCAGAGATGGATTGACTGTTAATGGTCGTCCTGTCATTGCGGCAAGAGATTGAAAGGTTGATCACAAATCTCGTTGGCAGACTTGTAAGGCCCAGTCTTGGAGACGAACTCCTCGCAGAGGAGCCACACTGCTGTGGGATCTGCTGCTCGATCTTTGAAACCTCGTCTTGGGTTAGTTCCCAGTTGAAGATGTCCAGATTTTGCCTCATTCTATTCTTGTTGAAGCTGTTTATTTACTCGCCCCTTGCTAGTATATCCACTTCAATGCTACCTGGTTTTTAAGCATGATTATCTCTGTAGTTAATGCTTAATTATTAATTAAATTGTAGGCGGTGCAATTGCAATTACCTGAGTGACGGACTTGGATTTGGCATCGGCGATCTCCTTGTGACGTATTGACTAGCTTTCTTCTATGCTAATTCACTTTTGGATTCAGCTGCTAAATTTCGGGTTGAGGGAGATTGATAAAGCTGCTAAATTTAGGATTCATCACTTCATTGGATTAAAGCCACCTAAGATGAAAAGCTTGTATGGATGCCAGAAACAAAGGAGTATAATGGTCTTAGCTCAAATTCAAAACTTGCTACTGTTCTTCCTTTTCAGGGTGACATGCTGCAGCATGTGTAAGGGACGGGAATTGTCCGACTGTAAAACCAGCTATGCTTTGCTCAGATGGCTGTAGGAATCAACATGCTCTGCCTATCCACAAAATTCACGATGATCCCCTTTCATGTTATTAAAATCTCTCTTTGAATTAGACAATTAGTAGATGTTTTATTTATAACACTTGTGATGTCTTCCGAGCCATAGTCTTTGACAATTACTACTCAGCCCAAGATTTGTTCACGTCTGGTTCATGGCTGACTGATAGATTATCAGACATCTCATTTGCAGATTAAGGGTCAAATAATGTCCTTAGCCACCCTGCATGTTTGATGCAATGATGTGATGAAGGCGTGTACTCTTCTCTGTTACGCCACTTAAATCGATGTTTCTCTTCTGCAGGAATCCATAATCCCTGACAGAGAAAGAGAGTAACAAAACACTAGCTACAGAGGCCAAATAGTTCGTGACAATTCCCTGGTACGTGATCCCGATGCTAAATTTCGAATGCCAAGATGGGTATGACTGTTGTCCTTTCATTATGATGGTAGACTGAAAGGTTGATCCCAAAGCTCGTCGACAGACTTGTAAGGCCCAGTCTCAGAGACGAACATCTCCCCAGAGAAGCCACGCTGCTGTGGAATCTGCTGCTCGATTCTTGAAACCTCGTCTGGTGTCAGTTCCCAGTCGAAGATGTCCAGGTTCTGCCTCATCCTTTCCTTGTTGAAGCTCTTCACTATTGGAATCGCACCTTGCTGGTATATCCATCTCAACGCTACCTGCAGGTTTTTAAGCATGATCATGTTTGTAGGTAACGATAAAACCAGAGCAAGTTTTTAATTAAGTTGTGGGCAGTGCAAATTATTTATAATCTTTAGTTTGTTACCTGAGCGACGGACTTGCCTTTGGCGTCGGCAATTTCCTTGAGGACGGAGCTGTGCATGACGGAGAAAGACCCCCAAGCGGCGCCGTTTGCTCCCAACGGCGACCAGGCGCACACCAGAACCCCTTTCTCTTTGCACAGCTTCACCAGCTCCTTCTGCTGCCACCCTGCGTTCATTTCTATCTGCCAAGAAGTCAAATCAAGACAAACCATTAAGAGACCTTTCTTTTTCTTACTGCTCAATTTATATATTTAATTAATGGTTTTTGTTGTTGTTGGTAAGTGTGATTAAGACCGGGCAGACCTGATTAACAGCAGGCGGGACGGTTGCATGGCGAAGCAATTGGCCAAGTTTGGCGGGGCCGAAGTTGCTGACACCAATGGATTTGCAGAGCCCACGTCTGAAGCACTGTTCCATGGCGCCCCACGTCCCTTTCATGTCGAACTCGACTATGTCTTCTTTGGCAAACCCTAGTGGGGCAGCTTCCTTTTTCAGGCTCACTGGCCAGTGGACCAGATACAGGTCCACGTACTCCATTCCCAACCTCCTAGTGTAGATCAATTATCAATTAACACCACCCAATCATCATCCAAAGTCAATCACCAAACCACACTAATTAATCATAGTAATGTAAGAGACAATAACACTAGAAATGGGATGATGATTCCAGTGGTATCCTTGGTTCGCGAATGACAATAGGGCGAATTTTTCAATATTCATATTCGCCCATCGAATAAAAATAATAATTTATTATGAGTGATAGATTGGGGCAGATCGACTCATATAACTATGTAATTCGAAAGGATAACCTTAGAACTTTTCATTAAAAAATCAAGATTCAAACTATAATATGATAAATGTGGTTACATTATTCGACAAATTGAGATTGTCAATTATTTACAACTTTATTGCAGCCAAAATATGAGATAATAAAAGTAAAATTATATATTTATTAGCCACATTATATCAAGAACAAGACAGACCAGATCGAGTAGAGTACCCATACCTGCACCGTCTCGCCTACAGTCTTATCCGCCCCACAGGTCAAACAAAAAAGAGTAAAACGAGTCGGAATTTGTCATTTCCTATTTAGCCAGCTATAGTACGCTGCTAGAAGGGACGGTTATTATAGAGTGTTCATTTACTTTTTTTTATGAATAATGATGCATAACAAAATTAATCCAATGATGGACAGCACAAGTTAGTTACGACCATCAAATTGCGGTGGTTAAAAAAAGCCTCTTATAATTAGCGACGGGATTTATTTTTTAATATTTACTCATTTTTACCGTAGTGTGTTTTCCAGCGCGGGGACGACGGAATCGGGATGCAGATCGGTACACCAAACTTTGGACGTGATGAAAAACTCGTCGCGGCTCTTGACGATCCCTTTCTCGACGGCTTCCGCCACGGCCCTCCCCAGGCTCTCCTCCGTCCCGTACAGCGCCGCCGTGTCGAAGTGGCGGTACCCGGCCTCCACGGCGTCGAGGAACGACGCCACCAGGACGTCCGACGGTGGCAGCGGGGCGGCGCACGCCGTCCCCATCCCGATCGACGGCATCTTGATCTTGGCCGGCGGAGAAGAACCCGTCACCGCCAGCTCCACTGCCGGGACTTGGATTAATGTTGTTGCTTTCTTCTCCATATGCAAAGGAAGAGTTTGTTTGGGTTTTTGGGGGTTTTCTGTTTTGGAAGAATGAGAGCTATAGGCTGTGCACTAATTGAGGGGTTGCTTGGATTATATAAGGCATTTTGGGGAGGGAGGGAGAGAGAGAGAGTGTAGTGGATTATAGAGAAGTGTAGAATAAGTAGCTAGAGAAGAAACAAAGAAGCATTAATCTCGTGGTACTAGCTAGCGACAACAATATAGTGGTGTGCAATGGGCGGGTTGGGTGGGTTTTCGTTTTAACTTGATCCATCCGCTTAATAGCGAGTTGGAATAATTGTGACCCGCAATCCACCCACATTTTTTTTGGGTCGGGTTAGGTGGGTGTTGGATGAGTGCGGTTGGGTCGTGGGTTAACCCGCAAAAGCAATTTTCTAACTAGATTTAGAAGTATATGGTCAGACTGTAGTACAGTTCGGAAATATGATAAATATTTGATACTATAAGAGTAAAAAAAAAATCATGTGAAAATAGAATGCGGGTAATTCGGGTGACCCGCAATCCACCGACCCACATAAGTGCCGATGAGAGATTTATCAATCCGCAATCCACCCACATCAATCACCAACTGCTTGCGGGTTGGGTTATTTGCGGATGTATCGATATCAATCCACGGATTAACCACCAGCATGCCCACCCCTAGATGTTATGCAACATACTAGAAATAAAAACAAGTGGGTGGAGAATGTCTTTAAGTGGGATCGGACACTATGCTAATTTTATAGATCAGTTAGCATCATACTAATTGTGGTAGTTCGTGTTGGTATTAACAAGACTTAAACTTTTGAGCTAGATTGTGTTATGTTAACGGCTTAAACTTTTGAAAAAGACTTCTAAATTATAAACAATTTCACCTGCAATGCTAAAACAGTGCCCCTGGGGTTAATAATGATATGTGGGGGACTGGGGGGCCATTGTCCATTTATGAAATTGGTAGCTATAGGTAAAATTGTAGGTGGCATTCACTTTTCCTTCCTCTTCATTGCGGAGGATGAAAATTATGGTAAAGGAAAGCGAAAATAGAGAGTTTTAAGGACGTTTGGCGAAAGATGGTACCGCTTGGAAGCCACGAAAACTGCATGCAAATGCTGGTCCCTTTTCCTTGACATTATTATCCTAAGCAACAGAAGCCTACGAGCCTGATAGACTGAGCATATATAGCATTTCATTGATGTCTCAATTTTATATTGTAAGGGAATAAATTATTAGCTCTTTGCAGGTTTTTCTTACAGCAAAATCTGGATTGCTATTATTGCTTGACCTTCCATTTTCCCAGAGGTGACGGTCTTCTCTAGGTAAGTCATAAGTGGCCACTCTTGTGTTTCCTTCTCCATCATCTCACTTAGACACGATCCACATGTCAATCCTTCTCCCAATTCGAACCTTACTAATAGCCGGTGCGACAAATCTAGAGCATGAATGAGCTACTCTGCTATTCGCTCTACCAACATAGCGAATTTTAAGAGTAGTAGTGTCGATCGTATGCAATCTAGAAATGAAAAGAAGTGGGTGGAAAATGTCTTTAAGTGGGATCAGATACTATGCTAATTTTATAGATCAGTTAGCATCATACTAATTGTTGTAGTTCGTGTTAGAGTTGTGGTCATATATTTGTAAAAAAAAAGAGAGGCTATAACTACGGTTGCAACGAAGTTGTAGTCATCCAACTACAAAAAATGACTGCGACTATGATTTTACTACTATACCTCATCGTTAGCAAGCTAACGATCGATCCTTTCAATTGAGTTTGTGTTGGAAATTATTAAATTCGAATTAGAAAACTACTTAATCATTCAATAAATGTGAATAATAAACCTTGCTCGAGTTATTTGTGAGATATTTTTCTGATTAGAGGGAGGCAAAAGCTACCAAGGATTATAGATTCCTAACAGCTAGGTACAGGAACCATCAAAGATCGAAAACAACCCAAAATAGAATAACAAAAGGGCAGGGGAACCAAATTAGGAGTCTTCACGGCAAATTTGATCAATCTCCGATGGGAGATCAATTAGCTCATGCATATCGAAGGGATAGACCAGACTGTGTTTTAAGATCCAGTTCCCTTCGCGATACGTATGAACTAATCGAACAACTCATTCTTTAGCCAAAAGTCGTTTTATAGTTGCAAGGATCGTTTCATAGGGATGAACTCTGCCATTCCTCTTCTCAATGAGTTGTAGAGCCAACTTTGAATCAGTTTCGAGAATTAGAAATTGAGAACCCCTTTTCTAAGCAAGTTTCAGGCCCTGCAGAATGCCCCAGAGCTCAGTAAGAAGGGCTGTACCAGAGCCAAGCTTGCTACAAAATCCTCCAATCCATTCTCCGTCGTGGTCTCGAAGCACTCCACCTACTGTAACCATTCCAAGTTTGCTTTGAGCTGCACCATCTGTGTTCAGTTTATGCGACCCTGCTGGTAATTGGCCCGAGAGTTATTTGTGAGATATAATCACCTAATTAACATAGTTACGACTTTATCGTTTTTAAACAGGACTCCTAAATTATAAACAATTTCACCTGAAATGCTAAAATAGAGGCCCTGTTGTTCGAGCCCGACCCAGACCCTGTACATGTCAAACCCACAGGCCACAGCATAGAGCCTGCAAAAATTTTGGGCCTCAGCCCATAAAATCATATTAAAAAATAAAGTTTGAAAATGCCCGATCTTTGCTCTGCCTAGCTACCAGTGCGTGCTTCCTTTTCTCCTCTTTCCCAAAAAAACTCTTCAATCTTCACCCATCACAGATTCACAATGAATGAAAAATTCGATGCGATAAACAAATTCTCTCTCTAACTTTCCTTTTCTCTGCCTTCTCTCTAAGTTAGGCTTCAGATTCAAGCTCCATGGGGCTGCCGGCGGCTTCCCTTTGGGACCGACGGTGGCCCCCCAACCCTTTTTTTCTTTCCAGCTTTTTATTTTGTTTTGGTTCCAGTTTTATTCTCAGTGCATGTTTCGTTTGTTCCTTGTCCAGATCTCCGTTTCACCTTCATGCCCATCTTTGGGATTTTCATTCTGCCACTCCTTGTGAGATGGATGTCTCCTGTTCCAGACTCTACTTCTGATCCTCAGATTTAGATGTTTTGGTTCTTTCTCTCGGTGGTCAAAGGGGGCTATAGATCTCTGATCGGTAGCTTGTCTTCGCATCTTATTACCTTTCATCTACCTCCTTGCTTCACCCATTGAGCCGGTGTTTCGGAGATGCAAAGGCCTTCTCATATGCAGCGGCCTGGATGCGGTTCTAAGATGTTGAAGGCAGGGATGCATCGGCCTGAAGCTCGTCTCTTTTCTCCAAGCCTGTTCGTTGCCGTTTTCTTGGTCTCCGGGCTCCTCGCGGACTGCTGTTCTCCCGTTGTGGTGTTGGTCCGATCGTTGCACGGCGAGCTGGTGGTCGACGTTGGTTTTTCGGCGGCTCTGTTCGTATGGTTGGCGGCGGCAGGTTGGAGAAGAGATGATGGCTAGGGTTGATGTTGGTAGTTGTCAGTAGGGTTTATTGGGCTCACTTTGCAGGCTCTGGGGTTTGGGCTTCATTTGTTGTTTCTTTTTGAAACATTTGCTAGGGCTTTGTTTGTGGGCTTTGTTTTCCCTTTTGATTTCTGCTGTATCTTTCCATGGGTTTTACCCTTAACTTTGTACTCACTTTTGAAGTGCAATATAAGCAACTTCTTGTAAAAAAAAAAAAAAAAAAGATTCACAATGAATAAGCATTCAATTCTTTCCCAAAAACAACACTATTTATTTTTGACCCGACCCGCCAGCTCATCTAAACCTACCCAACCCTCTAACCAAACCAAATCCGACCCGACCAGTGGCGGAGGTAGTGCATATCAAGGTGGGTCCCGGGACCCACCTTGGCTCGTGAGAAAATATGTACGTCTAGGTTAATAGTGGTAGAAGGTTGTATTGGACAAGTCAACGGTAGGATATTTTATGCTGAAAATGTGGTTTAATCATGGTTCAACCATTTCATATCATTAATATCTTCTATCAATTTCGCTTCCAGCATGAGATTTTTCTTATCGAACCACTAGTACGCTACGGTTTTTCACTCTTTAATACAATAATTAAGTGACAATGAGTTTTTTCACCTAAAATTCATCAATATTGATCAATATTCTACCATCAAACAATAATTATATCATGAATTTAGCTATCATCATTATATATAATACATTTTAGTTTCTACATAAATAATATTAGCATAAAATATAACTTCATCCTCCAAACTTCAAATTCTTAATGTATCCATTATCTATCGCCAAAGTTTCATTTTGTTGAAACTCACTAGATCCTTTTTATCCTAATAATGAATTCAATAAATCAGGTTTTAGATTCAAACTAAGGCTACACTGCAAGTTTTGAAAGAAAATTTTCAATGAACCACCTGGATATTAAAAAAAATTCGGACCCACCTTACATAAAATCCTGGCTACGCCACTGGACCCGACCCACCAATCCAACTACCCACCAAGATTAAATCCCTAAATTGAAGAAAAATCAACACCTTCCCCTTCTTCCTTGCCGCTGTTGAGAGGGCAGGCGCCCATCGACTTGAAGCCTCAAATTCTTTTCCGGTCCAATAGCACTGTCGTTACTTTCTTCCTAAATGGCCAAAGCTCAAGCACTAAGCTCCTTCTTCTGTGCCGCGTTGCGACTTTCCAAAACTCCCTCTGCTGTCCCCGTTGTCGCTCCCTCGACCACCACGACCAAAGTTCTGGAACTTTGCGCTTCCAAAACTCCCTCTGCTGGCCCTGTTGCCGTTCCTCCGACCACTACCGCCAAAGTTATGGAATTGTAAGGATGGTCACTCGGTTTACTAAAACTTTTCATGTTTGGTCACTGCAAATCTTTAATTCTATTCATGGTCACTAAAATTAGTTCAATAGTTCAAGTTTGGTCACTCTCCATTAGTCTCCGTTAGTTTTTGCTGATGTGGCAGTCAACTATTATAGTTGACCGTTAAATAAGTGACGTGGCCAATAAAAAAATTTAAATATTTACAATTTCCACCTCATTTTACAACTATTAAAAAATAAAAATAAAAATAAAACTTACCTTTTTCGCCACCTTTCTTCTCACTTTAGTCCAAACCGAGCAGCAGCATATTGTTCTAATGGATTCCAATGACCAATGTCATGCCAAAAAAGAGAAGGCGAATAATAACTCTAAAAAATTAATTAAAAGGACGAAAAAAGAGAAGGCGAATCGAAGGAGAAGGGAGAAGGAGGAGTCGGGGAAGGAGGATTCCAACAATCAGCGACGGCGACGTCTTTAACCGACCGGCCGCCGCTGCATTTGCCGGAGAATCAAAGAGGAATTCATCGGGGGAAGGGAGTTCGGGGAAGACGATGTGTCTGAAAGGGAGGAGGGAATTATTTCCCAAAAAGGCGATGCGGGATGATAAGGGAAGTGGAAGGCTGGGATAATTTTGGCTTTTTTAGTTTTTTTTTCTTCGTTCTTTTAATTAATTTTTTTCGCTATTAATTTTTTTTGTAATAAGAATTATTAATTTTATTAATTGAAAGAAAACAAAATTAATTTTTTTTTAATTTTTTATGTCCTCAAAGCTGACGTGGCAGGTAAGGTGTTCATTGACTAACGGTCAACAGGTTTGACCGTATAATTTGATGGTCAAACCCGCCTCCAGGCCAAATGAGAAAGTTTGCTACATAGTTCAGGTATAGTAGCTTTTTTCAATACCACGAGTCAAAATAGAAAGTATTAAGTATGTGTATAGTTCGGGCCAAACTAAAGTATTAAGAATATATGGGCAGAGAAGGCAGAAAGTAGAAGCAAAACTAGGGATGGCAATGGGTCGGGTCGGGGACGGATAGTGCATATCCGTTACCCTACCCAAAGTAGTTCGGGTTTTACCCATGCCCATACCCACATAAGAAACGGGTAGGAAATCCAAACCATGCCCATACCCGTTCGGGTTTCGGGTATCCACGGTTATCCATGGATAATATTTTTTCTTTATAACTCCAACCAATACGTTAATATTTACACATATTCTCACGTTACGTAAGACGAAAAGTATGACAATAATTCACTAAAATGAAGAAAATTAATTAAAACAACACAATTTCATAAAAAAATGATATTTATATGCTAAATATAAAGTATGTTAGAGAAAAATATTGATTATTTCTAGACAAAATACATATGCATGTGTATAATCGGGCGAGTTCGGGTTGGATAGTGAGAAAACCATGCCCACCCATTACCCGCAATATTCGGGTTCGGGTTTTACCCGTACCCACTAAAAGTCCTTCGGGTTCGGGTTTTACCCTACCCGATTATGTCGGATTCGGATGGATATCCACGGTTACGGATATTTTTGCCATCCCTAAGCAAAACAGGCGCATATGATATAAAAAATAAATAATATAAAATGGCAGCGGTCTGTTTGTTTGTACTGCGTATTACGGCACGACTTTCAACACTAACACGCCATCTGAATATTCCTCATTTCCTCCCATCTCATCTCCACTCTCAGTCACCGCCTCCACCTATATTCCTATCGCCACTCGCGTCTCAATCTCCGACGTAGTTTTTGTTTCCTCCCAATCGGAATCGGCGACGGATTCCTCATCGGAGAAAAGAATAGAAGACGCGGAGATCTATGGCTTCTTCGGAAGAGCAGGCCTCGCTTCTCGAGCACGGTCCATCGTCGGGCCACAATCAGGTACTTCCTAAAAAATCCAGAAGCGATTCAATTCGACGTAGCAACTGCAAGATTCCGATTCTTCGTCCGGCCGAGTCTCCGCAGATTGTTTAGAATTAGGCCAACTAGGTTTTACCAATTAGGTAATGAGAAGTTGAGAACTGCGTTTCATTTTTGCGTTATCCAGGGTGACCGTAGCGGAGAGCACACCGGAGATGGCTCGGTGGACATCAAGGGAAGGCCTGTTCTGAAGCAGAACACTGGGAATTGGAAAGCATGTCCTTTCATATTGGGTAAGCACTAAGCAGTCGTCCAATTTTGTTTGTGGTAGTATTCTATGCTTCCTTCTTGTCATCTCAAAGCAATAATTTTGCAGGGACGGAGTGTTGTGAACGGTTGGCCTACTACGGGATTTCTACGAATCTGGTAACGTATCTTACGACGAATATGCATCTGGGGAATGTATCGGCTGCAAGAACTGTTACTACCTGGTCCGGTACCTGCTACATCACGCCACTCATTGGAGCTATTCTGGCAGATGCATACTGGGGGAGATATTGGACAATTGCTGCTTTCTCAACAATTTACTTCATTGTGAGTCTTCGTGGAACTTGCTGCTTTCGTTTGTCTCCCTTTTCGGAGTTGCTAGTATTAATGCTTGTTATCTTGTTGTTCACAACCCTCAATCAGACACTAACTATTTTGCATTCCAAAATTGGACCTTTTGAACTAGTCGTCAAATAGATGCTATAGTTATTTCTAGGTCATTGGATTAGCATAGCTTGGAGCTGTAGTTCCTGTGTTCATGTGCGAAACAGCCTCCATTTTCATTGTAGATTACTCCCTGGTCTCTTAATGTTCTTTGGTCATAAATTTATGATTAGTGTAAGGAAATGAATTTGTTGTTGAGATGTTGGTCTATTGACTAGCTTTAGTCAAGCATGATTCGGCTTCAGCTGGTCAGTCTCAATTGAAAGATTGATAAATGGCTTTTGAATTTTCAATCTACACCAGGGAATGTGCACCTTGACTCTATCAGCATCAGTTCCATTTTTGAAGCCTTCTGAATGTGTTGGTTCACTCTGTCCTCCAGCAACTCCACCACAGTATGCTGTATTCTTCTTTGGTCTATACCTGATTGCACTCGGGACAGGTGGCATCAAACCTTGTGTTTCGTCGTTTGGGGCTGATCAGTTTGACGATACTGATCCCAGAGAGAGGGTGAATAAGGGTTCCTTCTTCAACTGGTTCTATTTCTCGATCAACATCGGTGCTCTCATTTCGAGCAGTTTGATCGTCTACATTCAAGATAATGTTGGGTGGGCTCTAGGGTTTGGTGTGCCTGCCATATTTATGGGAATTGCCATAGCAAGTTTCTTTGCTGGCACTCCACTCTATAGGTTCCAGAGACCAGGGGGAAGCCCTCTTACGAGAATGTGCCAGGTCTTGGTCGCATCTTTTCATAAGTGGAACCTAGAGGTGCCTTCTGACTCCACCCTCTTGTACGAAACGCAAGACGCAATCTCTAGTGTCGAAGGCAGCCGTAAGCTGGAGCATACTGATGAACTGAAGTAAGTCGATTCCCATTTTTGCTCACCTATTCACACTTCGTTTAGTTGATTAGATTTATTAGTTTGAATTGCAGTAACAGGGAAATCTTCCTTTGTGTTCTGCAGATGCCTTGATAAAGCTTGCGTAGTATCAGACGTCGAGCTGAAAAGCTCAGACTTCTCAAACTCATGGAGGCTCTGCACGGTGACTCAGGTGGAGGAACTCAAAATCCTGATCCGTATGTTCCCCATCTGGGCCACGGTGATCGTGTTCTCTGCAGTCTATGCTCAGATGTCCACCATGTTCGTCGAGCAAGGCATGCTGATGGACGCCACAATCGGTTCCTTCAAAATCCCTCCTGCCTCCTTATCCACGTTCGACGTCATCAGCGTCATCTTGTGGGTCCCAGTCTACGACGCATTCATCGTTCCACTTGCCTCTCGTTTCACTGGAAACCCAAAGGGGTTTTCCGAGTTGCAGCGCATGGGGATCGGCCTGTTGATCTCGATCCTTGCTATGGCAGCAGCAGCGCTCGTGGAGATCAAGCGGCTCCAGCTCGTTGATGAGCTAGGACTGGTTGACCAAGCTGTACCTGTCCCGCTCAGTATCTTCTGGCAGATCCCACAGTACATGCTGATCGGAGCAGCAGAGGTGTTCACGTTCATCGGCCAGCTTGAGTTCTTCTACGAGCAGTCCCCTGATGCGATGCGGAGCCTGTGCAGCGCATTGGCGCTGCTAACGACATCATTGGGGAACTACTTGAGTTCGTTTATCCTGACAATGGTGGCGTATTTTACCACAAAGGGCGGGTTGCAGCCTGGGTGGATACCAGATAACTTGAACGAGGGGCATCTTGATTATTTCTTCTGGCTGTTGGCAGGGTTGAGTTTTGCAAATATGGTGGTCTATATCGCATGTTCCAGGAGTTATAAACAGAAGAAAGCTATCTAGACAGTGGCCTCGGAGCGAAATCGTTTGCACATAGGGATAATGATTTCCTTTCCAAGTTCAAAAAGAACCTTCTTTGCTTTAGTGCTTTCACTTCCCGTTGTAGTTTAACGTTTATAATCACACATGGTGTTCATGAACGTGAAACAATGGATGTTCCTTAATGGTTTACTAGTTTCTTAATTAGTTCACATCCAGTTCACTTATAAATTTGTACTTACAGTGCTGAGCCTGTTACATTACTGAATTATGTAATCTGGTGTTGGGTTTGAATCAAGGGCAGGGAAAAGTTCACATCTAGTTAACATTACCTAAAACAGATGACAAGCGTCTGATCAACTCCTGAATCCGGTTAGAACGATGACTTCTAAGGTACGAAACTAGATGGGGTAGTGATCACATTCAACAAAGAAAGATCCAATTTAACTGCTCTTACAAAAAATATTTGTGGCCGAAGGGAAAATTGGGGAGAATTAAATTAAAAAGCCTAGAATGATTTTCGTCATTGAAAGATGCTGCTGACGGAGCCATCATCGTGAACACGCCAGATAGTCTCACCCAAGAGGTTGGCGACGGAGAGAATGGTGAGCTGGGGGAAGTAGTTCTTTTCCGCTACTGGAAGTGTGTTGGTTACGATGACTTCTTGGAACAGCCCGCTCGACAGCCTCTCGATCGCTGGAGGACTGCATAGCAATGCGATGAATAGTGTAACTCAGTCTTTAAAGATGATCAATAAAACAAGTAACTTAACCAAGAAGTTCCGTTAACTGCTGTAACTCGGTCTTCGAAGATGATCAATAAAACACAGTAACTTGACCAAGAAGTTCCGCTAACTGGTGAGTCAACTAGTCCGCGGCCAAAACTCAAGCAAATTGGAAGGGAGCGGAATGGATAACATATGGATATGTTTACCTGAATACAGCATGAGTGCAGCAGGCATACACTTCCCTAGCCCCTTCTTGGTGCAACAGCTCTGCTCCTTTTGCAATTGTTCCTACAAATTGAATCAACAAGTTTAGTCTTGAGGCATCAATCCGTTGAACCTTTACTGTACGGTAAGGCCAGTTACGAAACTTGAGAAAATGAAAAGGCAAGATGACTTGAAATCAACATCTTCAACAAGATATAGAGGACTATTATAATTCCTGTTCTTGGCCCAGTAATAAAATGATCAGATAACAGCCGGATTTTTACACTCGCAACTTCAGAAATCAAGAACAACTGAAGAACTCACCTGCAGTGTCAATCATGTCGTCCACCATAACTGCAACCTTCCCTTTCACATCACCAATGAGGTTCATCACCTGAATTCCCACATGAAGTGTGATTTAAGGGTCATGGATATCAGAGGAAGACAATAAAACATATAGAGGAGTATCGATCAGCATAGATAAAGGGACGAAATTACCTCAGCAACGTTATGAGCATGACGCCTTTTATCCACAATAGCTAAAGGGGCATCTGACAGTTTCTTTGCAAAAGCACGTGCCCGTGCAACTCCACCAACATCAGGTGAAACTACAACTAGGTCATTGGAGCTGATAGTCTTGCTTGCAAGATAATCCAGAATAACAGGCTATACCATGTAGGAAAACATGATCAGCAAGCAAGTATAAGAAAAACAGACAGTCAAGAGGAGAAGTTAAGTTACCTGGCAATAAACATGGTCCACAGGAATGTCAAAGTAACCCATAGACTGCCCAGAGTGAAGATCACAGGCAAGAACGCGATCCGCACCTGATTTCGTCAAAACATTTGCAACAAGCTTGGCACCAATCGACTCGCGGCCCTGAGTCTGCACACCAGAAGATCACACCATTATTATGCTACAACACATACAAACATTCTTCATTTGGTGATCTCAACCAAGCAAGAGATTCAAAAAACTTACCTTTCTGTCAGCTCTGGCATAACCAAAGTAAGGAATCACAGCCGTTATATTCTTGGCCGATGCTCTTCGACAAGCATCAATCATGATCAAAAGCTCCATGAGATTCTCATTTGCCGGTGGGCAAGTTGGCTGTATTAAATAGACATCACAACCCCTAACACTTTCTTGCAGCTGGACATAAATTTCGCCATCGGCAAATCGCTTAATGTTGATCTTGCTTAGTTCCTTTCCCATATACCTAGCAATTTCCTGCACTTAAATAACCATTTTCACTGTTCAGAAAAATGAATCCCAAATGAGAGCTGAGCCACGTTTCTGAAAGTATTCTAGAGAAAACCTTACTCTAGAGAGAGTAGGATTAGCTGTGCCCGAGAAGAGTTTCAGCCGCGAGCTAGTTCTGTTAACAGTGTTCTGCAATGAAGTCGATTCGTAGAACTTGGGCAGTGTCCTCGCATTGAGAACCGGGATGGTTGGCTTCCCATTCCCGAAATCCAGTGGCTCACTTACATCACATTTCTAGTAGAAGCATATATCATCACCATAAGCAATCAATCAACCAAACAAAGCAATCACGTAGAAATACGTCAAAATTGCAATGTCTTATTCTGTCAACAGTTCTTATCAACTGAGTCCAAATTTTGAACAATACACAATTGTGCACAGGGAACTCTTTTCCCCTTCACTTGACATTATAGCAATCTGAGTTCAATTCCTTCACACCTCTCTACAAAACCGAGTTTCAAGCAGTTGAAAATCTAATTTCTTCGAATATTATCCGATGGCAATCACAAATTCACAAGCTATCGCCGCAGGAAATCGAACAGAACCGAGTTACTACAGTGGCAGTCAATAATACGGTCGAATAGCTCCTTTGTGAATGCAGAGAGAAGGAAGTGTTACCGCGGCGTTTTGAGCGCGAATGCATCGGGAGAGAGAAGGAGCTCCGTCGAACGGCAGGTCGGAGGTGCGGCGCCGGGGGAAGAGGGGCAGAGGCAGCCGCTGGGAAGGGACAAGGCGGGCAGACGGCATGGTCCGAGAAGGAGACGGCAGAGTAAGCGACGCCATTTTTCAATCGTCGGTTTTATTTTTTTCTCACCACTCTTACTCTCTTTCCCGCGGGGGCTAAGAGGCTTAATATGTGGATGAGAATTTCTCGGACGGTTAAGACCGAAAGCACTCTCTCAGCGGTGGTGCAGCAGCGACGGCGGCGGAGGTGGCGCTTCCCCCGCTCTTGTTTTGCGATTTATTAGGCTTGGCTGGTGGTTGGTGCAGAGCGGCGCCCTGCCATTTTATACCTCCACCGCCCAATTCGTGGAATTCCCGCTTGGCCTCTCTTCCCCCGCGTAAATGCCGTTTCCTATTCTAATCGGACACTGCGTTCTTTCGCGGTTGCCGAAAAAGGCAGGACCTTTATTTACTTTCTTTTGTAGAAACGCAAGCTTTACTTGGGAGATTATTTGGGTCAAATACCATAAACAGTCGCTAAACGTCCACATCATTGATAAACAGTCATTGAACTTTTGGCATTTAACAAGTTAGACTCCAATCTCCATCAAGTTTTTTGATTGAATTGTTTAAGCTCCAGAACATACTGTAACTCACCCAAATTGAAAAAAAATGAGACAATGATTGTTGCTACTTCTACACAAGATACAGAAAAAATGGGAATTTTATCTACATCTATCTTCATTTTTCGTTATTGGATTCGTCCACAAGGAGAACGTGCTGATTGGCAATCAGTGATTGCAGAGCAGCTGCGAAATGCTATGGTTCGTCCATCTACAGAAGAAGCAAGACTGCAAATATCGATCGGCATTTCCAGAGAATTACCAGCCAGGATTGACAGGACGAAGCTTTCCGGTTTCATGTCATTTGGCAACTGCAATATTTCACCTTTCAACCAGACTTGGGAGAACGATTGTCCGCTTCCTGTTGCTGAAGAGGCAAACATCAAGTTTGTTATGTAGGTCATTCCGTGAACGTGAATGCCAATGCAAATTGTATGATACCATGATTTGAAAGAGATGAGGCTGTATACCTCTTCAGCAACATGGGCAGAGGAAAGGGAACTCAGCTGACAATTCTCCATATTAGCAAGTATTTGGGACACTGTTCGCAGATGAGGAGCGCTGCAATAATCAGGTTGTAAGTACATAATGAATGGGCAGTAAGTTCAGATTTTTCACATATCATAGCACGAATGAAAATAGAGGAAACTAGCAGGATTCCAGTATAAACTTTCAAGTGTAAACCAGATCATACATTCATCTTTCAAAGGCCAGCGAGTGCTTGGCAGCTGCATTGCTGGCTGCAGATGCTAGCCCTAACAGGTAAACCTCTCAATACGCGACTACTGATTTCGTCGTCTGGGTACTACGTTGTCCCAACTACTTATAGTTCTTGTGAGAGTTACCACGATACAGGAAACCCCCCACAAAACTATCTATATCTTATCAACTACTTATAGTTCATAGCGACATACAAGATAATTCAGAGAAATGAACAGCCACATTCACGACTAAAATTTGGCAACAACAAACAAACCACCCAGGAACACTACCTTTGCAACCCATTCTCCATGTGTGCATCCAATGTTGAAATCACCTGCGGCAGCTGCTCCAAAATCTGAGAAAAATTGAAACCAGTGCACCCATAATGGGCAATCAGTATGAACGATGAAGTGACAAACTAATTAAACCATATATGAGAAGCTTAAGTAACTACTACACACTTGGCCAGTGTTCTTCATCGTGGAGGCTTTTGCCATAAGGTTCTTCGGAAGTTTAGACAATTGTGCCTGCAGAAACAGAAGATTAGGACAGGCTTATGTATGCACAACAGTATTTTCCGTAAAAATGGCTTCTTTCGAATTACCCATCACCAGATCGCCATATAAAACTAGGCTAATCAACCCCTTCCTTGCAATGACAAACGAGTACATCAAAATTGAAAAGAGCGACGATTTCATCCAGCAAAAGACAACGAAAGAGGACAGTCGATCGGAGATATAGGAGGAATTAGAGAGAGAGAGGATGTGCCTGGGAAGGAGACGTTTCCTGCATCAGCTGGAGGAGATTGAAGGTGGACTGAACGGTCTGAGAGATCTGTTCGGCGACAGTAACTTTGGCGGTGCCTCCCCTTGTGCTCGTCGACGGCGCCGGCTGCTGGATAGTTGTTATTCCACTCCGGCCTCTGGATGATGACGGTGGAGGAATCGCCATTACCGTTTTCGTTTTCAGGTAGGCCGCCGGTCGGTCACGAAAATGCTGAATTAACGCGAGAGAGATTATTTCATCATTTGGGCCTGTCATTAACGAACTTGGACCTGGGCTCGCAGATACGGAAAACTGGAATCAGATTGTAATGTGGGCCAGAGGACTGGCGGCAAAGTATTACAAGTCCGTCAGCCCAGAGAAATTAGGGTTTCGCGCTGCTGTTTGTTAAATCCTCCCTATAAATCACAAACGCCATCTCGGTTTCTAAACAGTGCTCTCTCGGCTTCATTCATGAGCAGCCGTATCTACTCCCTACTTTCTTTCATTGTGATCTGTTCTCGTATTGTTGCTCGTTTTTCTGATTTCCATTATGGGTTTTTCGTTTCCAAAGTTTTTTTGGCTGCTGTGAGGAAGAAATTATCAGTGTACCAGAGACTTTTACAGTCGGTGACGGCAAACACAACCCTCTAAGAAGTTCTGAGCCCCAAAAAAGGATCAAAGAAAACCCTTTTGAGTTTCCATCTTCAATTGTGTTTTTCTGTTGTCAATATCTTTCTTTCATTGTTTTCTGATACAACTGGAAAAGACAAAAGACTGGGTTAGAGCGAAGTGACGATATTAAGTCATGCTCTGTCAATCCTCTGACTAATATAACTGTGTGATGTTATATCGTATCTCGACAGGATCTGATCGTTCATACCCTTCCGATTCTTCGTTGAATTTCCAATTGTTTTTGAGTTGTTATTGTATTGGTTGTTTGGGGCCAGAGGATGAATCTCATATAACAAATGGGTAATTTGCGGCTGAATATCATTGATGCTACATCACCTTGGAGAACTGATGCCCCTTCTCAAATCTTTCTACCATATCTATTTCTTATAAATTTGGAAATTCTCTTCATCTAATACTGTGTAATCTTCTTTCCGTAAACTCTCATTTTGTTCTCTTGTCGATGAACAGGGCAACTCCAGTTTCTACAATGTGTATGTGAATGGGAATTGTTGGCGCGATGAACTTGAAGATGTCTAGTTGACAGGACTATATGCCACAATAGCAATCTTCCCCAGTAGAGATCCCCAATTCATCCCCAATTCTCGATCTTCGTATGATAATCTGATTGTACCGACTGGAATGAGTGAAATAGTTTTGTAGTTGTATTTAGTTGATAGGGTTTGTACTTGATTTGGAATTGTATGAGTATGCTAAACCATTTTGTATCTTGATCTTTTTCCACTTTGATAATTCCAAAAGCCTGTATTAGCTCATGCTTCTGCTTCTAGTTTCATGGAGTGGATGTTTCCTTTGCCATTCAGTTTAGAGCTTATGATAAGCTTGATGTATTCCGGGGCAGATATGGTCTTGTATTTCGGTTGTTGCTTCTTCTGATCTTTGTTGATGAGGTCTGGCAATGGCCCGATCATGGCATTTATGTTGGTGGTATGGAATGCTGCAATTGAGAGTCTCTCCTTTTCTGGATTCACCACTGCTCTGTGCTCTATGCTCCTGTATTCTCCATTGCTCAATATCTATCATATCATATATGGCATTATTACCTGTTAGTTCTCGGCAAATCTTGTCTATAATCAAACCCTAATTTCTGGATATTCATTCTAGTTTAGTATTTTGTACCTCAATGACATCTCCAACATTCACGATGAAAGCACCCGGAATGGGAATAATGGGAACCCATTCGCCATCTCTCCTGATTTGCAGTCCTTGAACTTCATTCACCTGAGTCAGCAATGTCAATCCAACTGCGTCGGAATGTGGGCCGAGACCGATGACCTTGCTTGCTTTCTTGCATGGTGGATAGTAGTTCATTCTTATACCTTGCGAACCTTCTTTGAACAACGAGAGTAACTTTTCTGGGTCGAGTTCTAGGTTCATAGCCATGGCACTCAGCAGGCTGACAGATAGTTTTTCCAGCACCGATGAGTACTTGTCCAGAGTTGTCCTGCTCGAAGGAGGCAAACCAGAAGTTTTATTAGCAGGTCAAGTCACGAGTCATGTTGAAGGAGATGGAAATAATAATCTGCAAAATGGGTCACATCAAGCGAGTTTGGATTGGAGAAGTCTTGAGCCATGTTTAAGCATTTTGGATACCGAGGATAGCAACCTGAAAGAAGAGGGAACTCTCGGCCAAAACCTCATGTTTCTTCCGTTGACAGGTTGCGCAAGAATGTAGAGCATATCGCCCCAATCAAGCTTTTGTTCTTCTGATACAACAAACGCTTGTCCATATCCTTCGATGCTGTTTGGTAGCTGTGCATGTTCCATTTTCTCCTGCAACGGCTGGTTGAAGAATTCTTGAACATCATCCTTCATTTTTGAAATTACTTCCTCTGCAACTTCATGATTGATCACCTGTTTCTTGTCATAACAGTTCCATTTGGGTTAAAACACTTGGAATCCAGAATGAAAAAGTTGCCATGCCCTCATGGAAAAGTTACTCAAAACAAGAAAGAAATTCTAATGAGCAAGACCTGAAAGAATCCCCAATCTTTACAAGCCAAGTGAAGCCTCATCAATTCGCCATCGTCCACTAGCTTGCTCATATCAATCACCGGAACCTGGACAGACTCGTCACTGGAAACTCGATCGAGCTCGAATTCAGGGCGAATGTACCTGCTCGGGACGTCCTTGGAGGTGGAAGCGAGCTGTTGAACATTGGCAACAGAAAGAGACCCTCCAAACTCCATTCCCCCCATTTCTAGCAAACAACTCTCTCTTCTTTCTTTTGAGAGGTGGAGAATTTACTAACCTTATATCAAAGTAACTAGATACGGCTGCTGTGAGAATCTAATACTGAAACGGCGATTCTGTTTATGTAAAACTAAGTCCGGCTGCAGGCTTTGCCAACAATGAAAGATCAGTGTCATAGGCACAAAACTAGTTGACTGAGTCTGAATGTGAACTTCTCCAAATCAAGGAAAAGAAACAGAGGATTTGAAGGTCCAACTTACACAATCAATGGGCGGCAGTGGCAGAGGACGGCACTTCACAGTATTCTCGTAAACGACACGCACAAGCTCAAATAACCCACCAAATCGAAGAAAAGGGAATTGACGTGCATGGATCAGTACTAAGTACTAACTACTAATCAAAGAAAGGGACTGACGGAATCAATGGGCGGCAGTTCTAGAGGGACGGCTTTGTGTTCTTGGCAATATTTTCTTATCACCCTATTTTTTTTTCCAAATTACTTAAACCCTGTTCAAGTTCTTCTGTGTAGAATTTGATAACGCGGAATTGAAACGAACACAGAACACAAGGGATTTTACGTGGTATCCTCGATCGATTGATTGATCGAGACTAATCCACGGTGAGCTCGGAACGAGCTCACGACTGATATTTTATTAGGGACTACATTGTGACGGCTTGCTTACGACAGGTTCGTAGCTAAGCTTTTATAGAGATAGACTTAGGGTTAAAACCCTAATGACAACCAAGTTCCCTCTTTTACCTGGACAAGGAAACAAGGGACTTGTAGGACAAGGAATTAATAACATTTTGACTAAGTAATTAATATCCTCAACACTCCCCCTCAAGCGAAGACACGAGTGACAAGAATGTCGAGCTTGACAAAGGAAATGTGACGAACAAGCATGACAAGCTTGAACAACATAACTCGAGATGAATAACAACTCGGACGAGGTTGATTTGGAGACGACTGACTCTCTCCCTTGAACAACCTGACGAAGACGGTTGAATGCATCTTCTTGAACGTCGTGATGGAGACGGTTGACTGCGTCTCTTGAACGACCTGACGGAGACGGTTGACTGCGTCTCTTGAATGACTTGACGGAGACGATTGACTACGTCTATCCGTATGATATGGTGGAGATGGTTGACTGCATCTCCTGGACGACTTGACTCCCTATTCTCCCCCTCAAGCTGATACCATGTAGAATTTGATAACGCGGAATTGAAACGAACACAGAACACAAGGGATTTTACGTGGTATCCTCGATCGATTGATTGATCGAGACTAATCCACGGTGAGCTCGGAACGAGCTCACGACTGATATTTTATTAGGGACTACATTGTGACGGCTTGCTTACGACAGGTTCGTAGCTAAGCTTTTATAGAGATAGACTTAGGGTTAAAACCCTAATGACAACCAAGTTCCCTCTTTTACCTGGACAAGGAAACAAGGGACTTGTAGGACAAGGAATTAATAACATTTTGACTAAGTAATTAATATCCTCAACATTCTGAACTTGGGAGCTCGTTTCAGTGCTTTGGCAGCTACTAGAGCTCTTGGATTTGCGAAAGCCATTCTGAAAGGAGGAATTTCCTGTTCCTTGCAAAATGAAAAGAGAAGTTGGTAGACCAGTTGCTTTTTTTAATATATTTCTTGTGATCTTCCATGAAAGTTGGGTTTTTTGGGTTGATAATGCTACTGGGTTGCAGAGTATAGATATCATATACAAATGGGTACGTACGTAATACGCATCTGAAACATTGGTTCGTCAGAGTTTGGACTTTGCAACTATTGGGGTTGTTTAGATGATGAACTGTTGACTCAATTGTCTCGTTTTGAAACAATTAGATCAAATTGATACATTTGTGAGCAAAAAATTTGGATGGATCAATTGGAATTAGAGAATTTTGATTGATCCGTTCAGAGTCAATTCCAATTGTCTAGGGTAGGGTAGATGATTCGAACTCATTACAAATGACTCGTTTTATAAAATGAGACAATTGATCACATTATCTCGTTTTGGAATTGATCCATTCAAACAACCTCAATGTTTTTTTTTGTCAATGGTTTTCTTTCATTCTGATGCTTCTGTTTGTATCTTCATCTGATTAACGAGGCCTTTGCCGTCGAGTTTACAACTTATAACGAGCTTGAAGTAATCTATGGTAGACATGGTCTTGTAATTCGGTGCTGGCTTCTGATCCCCATCGACTAGGGCTGGCAATGGTCCAATCATGGCATTCAAGTTTGTGCCGTGGAATGCTGCAACCGACAACCTCTCCTTTTCGAGGTTCACCACCGCTCTGTGCTCTATGCTCTTGTATTCTCCGTTGCTCATTATCTGTAATGTGCACAATAAACTATCTACATGAGTTCTCTTTTGTTCAAATTGATATTAGAGTTTGTCAATCGACTCAAATTCCTAGTTTTAACGTTTTGTAAGTACCTCAATGGTGTCGCCGACGTTGACGATGAAGGCACCTGAAATGGGAGCAATCGGCACCCATTTCCCATCTCTCTTGATCTGCAATCCTTGAACTTGGTTCACTTGGGTCAACAATGTCAATCCACCGGCGTCGGAATGTTGGGTGAGACCAACAACCCTGCCTGCTTCCTTGCACGGTGGATAATAGTTCATTCTTATACCTTGAGCACCTTCTTTGAACAACGAGAGGAGCTTTTCTGGGTCGATTCCGAGGTTTTTTGCCATGGAACTTAGTAGGATGACCGACAACTTTTCAAGCGCTGATGAATACTCACCCAAAGTTGCCCTGGAGAAGAAGGTGAGAGCATTTGTTTAGTTCGAATTGGCAATCAAGTTGACTCACGAATCACTTTAATTGCGCAGACTTGTTGTATGCATTTGATTTGGTCAATACTGATATAGGGGACGAAGTCAAACCTGAAAGATGAGGGAACTCTTGGCCAAAATCTCATATTTCTTCCATCAAGAGGACGTGTTAAAATGTAAAGCATGTCACCCCAATCAAGTTTTTGATCTTCCGATACAACAAATGCTTGGCCATATCCTTCGAGGTCGTTTGGTTGCTGTGCACATTCCATTTTCTCTTGCAACGGCTGACGAAAAAACTCTTGAACATCAGCCTTCATGTTAAGAACCACTTCCTCTGCTACTCCGTGGTTGATCACCTGTTTTTTTTTTTAACATGGTATATAGTTAAATGAATCAAATTCAGGAATCATGTGCATAAGGATGGAACTATGGATGAGCGGCCTACCTGGAAGAATCCCCAATCTTTGCACGCCGAATGGAGCTTAGTCGATTCCTCATCATTTTCATGCGCACTGACGAGTTTTCCTATATCAATTACTGGAATTCGACCAGAGTACTCGTCATCAAAAACTCGTTCAAACTCGAGTTCGGGACGGATGTACCTTATGGGTACAACATCGTTGGAGCTGGAAGCGAGTTGTTGAACGTTTGGAACAGCAAGAGATCCTCCAAACTCCATTTCCCACAGCTTCTAAGAACTCATCTTCTTTTGAAAGGTAGAGACGTCAGACTATTAGCCTTAATTATATCAAAGTGAAGCTAATGTCGAGACGGTGGAATATGTTTTTATAGATCCTTGCGTTGCGTCCTGGAATAACTCATATATATATATATATATATGGTGGCGTATTCGGTGCAATCACTTTTTTGGGTACACTCAACGCACCCGCCTCATAATCATCATTCTGAGCATGCGATTCATGTCAAAATGGTATCAATTGTTGCTTATGATATTATGAACAATAAGCCCATGAATTTGAATAAAAATCATTTAAGATTTACTTTAATTTGAAGGATTTAGTATTTAGGGGTTCACTTCCATTTTCGTTTCCTGTTTTCTGTTTTCATGTCATAAATTTGGCAACCGAAACGAGAAAACTTGTTTACTTTTCATTCTGTTTTCTATTCGTTTCCAACTATGAAAACAGAAAGTGGCAACTTCCTGCTGTTTTCGGAAACGACGAAATGTTGTTTTCACCTGTTTTCAACATCTGTTTTCTCAAAAACAGGAAACAGAAATGAAAGTAAACAGGGCCTTAGGGTTTAGGTTTACAGTTTGGGATTTTGCATTGGGATTCAAAATTGAAGGTTAAGGGGTTAGGGTAATAAATTGATTTGTTATGATTCTTTGTCATATCATCATGTTAGATTGAGAGTACTAATTAAAGTTTAAAATTTAATGTATTATGGACACTTTTAGAAATAGGTGCACTGAATGCATCCAAAAAAGTGAGTGCACCGAAGTAGCCACCATATATATCAAATTATCAATCATATATGTGTACAAATAAATAGTACTAAGGGCCGGCTGTAGCCTGTGTAGGCTTTTCCTTGTTAAAGCGACGTGCCAATAAAATTAAACGCTTTGACTAAGTAAAAGAATAGATAATTGATCAAAATGATTATATGGTTTGAGACAGCAACAAAATAGTTACAAAGGTTTATAACTTAACAAAAAGATAATTTAAGTATTATGATATAATAAAACAACTATATCATGTATTTCCATCCAAATTTTGATTATTTTCATCCAAAATGATGAATTTGCTTGCTCTGGATAAGGGATAATTTTCAGGTTTATTTGGTGGTTGATAATTTGCTACTAATTTTGCATGTTGTTGGCAAACTAATTGGTTATGCTGATGAAATTATAGCTAAAAAAATGAAATGACAGTTTTGTTATATCATATATATAACATATATAACATTTTTGTCACGTCTTTTAAACGTTTGTGGCTATTTTGTTACTAAACTAAATTTACGTTACCTTTTTTATTGGTCACCCGTAAAAGAATCTGAATCGCTATTCGTCGTCCTAAAATTCAAATTTTATCGCCCTGAAATGCAAAAAATTGACATATTTACCCCTCACCCTAATTTCAATTCTAAATCCTAACCAAACAATCCCTAGTCTCTCCCTCACCCCTAATCCAAATCCGCCGCCTAAAAGAAATGAGTGGATTCGTTAATGATGATGACGTTGACGAACCCAAAGGCCTGCTATAGCGAGGAGTTTTGATCAGCGCTGTACCGAGGAGACATAGAGGAGAGGATCCCAAGAAGAACCTCCGGTAGGAGGCGGCGTCCAGCCGGAATTAGGGCAAGCGACTATGAGAGAGGAGGAACGAATTATTGCCGGAGAGGAAATTAAACGGACGGCGAGGCGAAGACGAAGAAAATAGGTGGTGTCTTCGCAAAGAAATGCCAAAAAAAAAAATTGAGCAAAATATGCGGGGCCGTCCAAGCACCCTGATTTTGATGTTGGTGATGATGTTGATGATCCATTACCATCCGTAGCGCTAGAGGCATGTAATTCCTGTTTGCCGTCGATACAACCATGCCGGCAAGAATGAGAAATTTTACTCAAAGAGCATTAGAGTAAAATTAAATTAATTAGGACGAGAAATAAAAATTTTTAGGGTGAAGAATAACAACCCTAAAAGAATGAGTTGGTTAGTTTGTAACCCCTTGTTCTTTTGTTTGAAAATAAATAACTTGTTGAAAAGAAAGAAGGCAACATATCACCTTCAAAATACATGTTAGGTATGAACATGACTATTCCACCTAATTCCTACACAAGAATTTCTATTGGATCACTTCCATATCAGTGGACAGTGGTTGATCATTTTTTTTTATTATGGTGACATTCATATTTTATTCAATTGAAAACGACCAAGGTTCGTGAACTTGCCTAGCTTCCATCCAAACGCCGTGGGGGATCGGAGAAATACCTGGAGGAGGGGAGAAGTTCGGCCATCGCCTTGGCTGAAGGAGATGGAGATTGAGATCGGAGTGGGGAGAAGGAGATATCAGCCCACAGCAAACGATACCTCGAAATCCCAACTTACCTTTTCTTCTTTGAGCCAACTGAAGACGACCAAGGTTTGTCGAGTTGCCAAGGTTTGATTGAGTCTCATTACAGGGGAACGGATCATGTCAATAACCTTGTGGTGAGTAACAATGAGTAACTCGTCCACATTAGCGGGACATCAACATCACTTTTTCTCCTGGAAAGCCTTTAATCCTTAATCTTTGACGGACGATTTCTCACTCGTTTGAAGTCAATTTTTTTTTTGCACAGTTTGATCAAATTAATTATGCTCTTCAAAATTATATCCACTTTGATATATTTTTCGAACAAAAAAAAATTGAGCCATTTTTTACCAGTCTATACCATATGGTATTGACTGGTATTGAAATAAGAGCATACATATGATTTGAAAAGCGTATCATGGTGGTATGAACAAACCAAGACTGTAGGATGGTTGAATACATGATAGTAGAAGTATATTAACTGTCATTACGACTTTTGACATTGTGTACCACAAGATACCACCCCGTACCAGGGTGGTATTGTATGGTATTATGTGGTATTTTTTGATCTTGTAATTTGTTCACCCAGAAATTTGTAGATCCAATAGATCATGATGAACTCGTCTCTGTGCAAACGTTTTCAAAAACGAATTAAAAACGAAGAAGATACCATATGCTATGCAGTTTGTATCGAGAGATAAGAATTTTTTTTTCAAAAAATATTGAAAATAGATCTCATTTTGTAGAGCACGATGAACTCGTTCCATCTGTGCAGAAAAAAATTAAAATCCGAGTTAAAACGAAGAAGATATGAGCCGATTAAGAAATGTATGGAAAATAAAAATGACCTTTAATTCTCCATCGTTAGATCTGAATTTTCTAAATGAAGGGTTCAGATTTGGTTATTGATGGGTGGGTTATGCACCCTATCTTGAGCCCATTACATGGGCAGTTATCCGCGTGGGTTGCAAGGTATTTATGGTAGACCAATCCCCACTGAAACCCTAATACAAACAGTCGTTATTTTTATAATAATAAACATAATAATAAAATTATTATTATTGTCCGAGGTATTATAAAGTCGGATCCAGTAACTAAATCTGAACTATTCATTCAAAAAATCCATATCTAACGGTGGAAAATTGACGGCATTTTTATTTTCCCTATATTTCTTAATCGATTCATATCTTCTTCGTTTTAACTCGGATTTCATTTTTTTTTTTTGCACAGATGGAACGAGTTTGTGGTGCTCTACAAAATGAGATCAATTTTCAATATATTCTGAGAATTTGTTTTCATGCTTCTCGTACCAACAACATGCCATATGGTATCTTCTTCGTTTTTATGTCGTTTTTGAAAATTTTGCAAGTTCATCATGATCTATTGGATCTACAAATTTCTGAGTGAACAAAATACAAGACCAAACAATAACACAAAATACCACCCTGGTACGGGGTGGTATCTTGTGGTACACAATGTTGAAAGTCGTAAATGACAGTTAATGTACTCATACTATCATGTATTCAACCATCTTACAGTCTTGGTATGTTCATAACACCATTACACTTTTCATACCATATGATATACTCTTATTTCAATACCACTCAATACCATATGGTATAGACTGGTAAAAAAATGGCTCAATTTTTTTTGTTCCAAAAATATATCAAAGTGAATATAATTTTAAAGAGCACAATTAATCTGATCTAACTGTACAAAAAAATTTAAATTCCGACTTAAAACAGTGAGAAATCATCCGTTAAAAATTAAGAAGGAAAAAATTAAAGGCTTTTTCACGAGAGAGATGAGGCGTTGATGTGGCGGATTTTAATTGGATTATATATGATTATTGACCAGAAGGTTATGCACCTGATTTATTCCCTAGAAAGTCGGACATTTTTAGGGTTTAGGTAAAATATGATTTGCTTGGGAGACACCAATTACAGGTCATAATGCTAGAACTCTACACATGATTTGCTACCCAAATGCAAACACAAATTTCGAAGGTTCATAGAGAAGTGATTTAGGTTAGATATAAATGAGAGTGAAGTTAACAACTATATTCAATTGGTTAAATTGTATAATTTTATGTCAGTACTTTGATTTATTTGATAATTAACTTCAAAGTTCTAATTTAAAGTGCACTGGATCGATCATGTGTACCGTGAGGCTAACTATGTTGTTAATTACATAGCTTCTGTAGGGCAAACTCTGCCTGAAGGAGTCCACATGTTGAGGCTCAAACACCCCGTTTGGTTTGATTAATAACGGTTAGGGCACCTTTAGCGCCCTATTTTCATCATAAAAAAGTGCAATGGGTGTGCTCATCCTCATAATTGCTATAAGTGATGTAATTTCAAATATATGAAGTAACTATTTAAAAATTCACTCGATAAAATTGGATCATCATACGTCTTTTCCATCATTGTCACACAATTTGAAGTAAAAATGCATTGAACTAGTTTATTTTGAACTTCGCAACTATTTTTCACCATCGAGGGCTTCAGGTTGTATTTTCATTTGATGAATAAGGCCTTTTCCTTTGCAGTCGAGTTTAATTTTTGCCCCAAGCTTCAAATAATCCTCGTGTGATATGAATTTGTAATTTGGTGCTTGTCCCTTCTGGTCCTTGGTGAGAAGGTCCGACAATGGTCCAATCGTGGCACTAAAGTTTGGGTTGTGGAATGCTGCAATCGAAAGTCGCCCTTTTTCTGGATTCGCTACTGCTCTATGCTCGATGCTCTTGTATTTTCCATTGCTCATGATCTGTCGTCAACGCATATTCAAGATTATTGTTGAGATGAATAGGTTTCGAAAAGTGTCAAAGCGTCTTTACTTCAAAATCGAACCAATTTCTACTATTATTACCTCAATGATGTCGCCAACATTTACAATGAAGGCACCTGGAATGGGATCAATGGGAACCCATTTCCCATCTCTCTTGATTTGCAGTCCTTGTACTTCATTCACTTGAGCCAACAATGTTAATCCAGTGGCGTCGGAATGTGGAGCAACACCAATAACTTTGGTTGCTTCCTTACATGGCGGATAGTAGTTCATTCTCACACCCTGCATACCTTCTTCGAACAAACTCAACAACTTTCCTGGTTCGAGTCCAAGGTTCCTAGCCATGGAACTTAGCAAGCTACTTGTCAGCTTTTCCAACTCTGTTTAATACTGGTCCAAAGTTGCCCTGGTGGGAAAAAAGAGCAAACCAAATCTTTTGGTTAGTGGGTGCTAGAAATGGATGGTGGTTTGCACTTTGCATGATGGAGCCAAAAATATTACTAATTTGATGAATTGGCTGACTTAAACGAGTTTGGCCTGTTCGGTTCGAGCAATCAAGCTATAACAAAGTTTATATTCACAGTTCAATGTTTAATTGTGACAAATTGTTAAAAATCGCAACAAGAGTATATCATATACTTTGTTTCTACAATGAATTAGACGACGATTACGAGTTGAAATTTATAGTCATGAACGTATTTTGGTCAGAAGACACTTTATTACAGTAATAAATTTAGCAAAGTCTAATCAGAAATAAGTTGTGAATGTATTATATGCATAGGGGTAAGCGATGCGAGAGGGAGAGAGCTAAAAGAAGATGGAACTTTTGGCCAAATATTCATGTTTCTTCCATCGAGAGGTCGTGCAATGATAAAGAGCATGTCTCCCCAATCAAGCTTTTGCTCTTCCGACACAACAAACGCCTGACCATATCCTTCGATCGTATTAGGCAGTTGTGCACATTCCATTCTCTTGTGTAATGGTTGGTTGAAGAACTCTTGAATATCTACCTTCATGTTCACCATCACCTTATTTGCAACCCCATGATTGATCACCTGTTTATTTACAAAATGTCAATTTCGCATTACATAAGTTCAGGACCAATTTGGATGACAGATTGTTAAAACCACATAATTCATGGTATCCACAATGAACAAACTGAAAATCATCAACCATTAGGGGTGGGAAACGGTCCAATCCGGTTAAAATTGGACCGGATTAACCCGGTTTTTTCAACCGTTTTGGCCAATATCACAACCGGAAACGGGATTAAATTGGATCCGGTTTTGACCGCAACCGGACTGGATTGGATCCGGTTTTAACCCAAAAACCGGAATTAAACTAAACGTCGCCTTCTAACTCTTTTTGACTGGACAAAATGTAACAAAACCGTCAACCTACAGAGTACAGGCTAGGCTACCACACAATTCTTATCTCGTTCCAAATCCCAATTTCGCACGAATCTTCTTCTCCTCCCCACTTCTCTACTATTCTCGACGACGGCGAGCATTCTCTTCTCCTGTGAAGCCGATCAAGCACATCGACCGCTTCTCCATCACTTATCTATTTATTTCCTACCATTTAATGGTGATGATGATGAAGACTCTGCAGCCGGCAACAGAGAGGTGGACAGAACAGAGTCAGAGAGGTCTTTCCATGCCTCTGGCTTTGGGGCGGACTTGTTTGAATCTGCCGGCCGAAAGAGTCATGGGACGAGGACGGAGAGCGGCGGTTGACCAACGTGAGTCACGGTACGGGGATGGATGGAGGCGATTGACCGATGGGACATCGGTGGCCACTTCATTCTTCTTATTCTTCTTCTTCTTCTTCTTCTTCGATCCAAGAGGAGAGCCGAGGGGGGGATCGAGAGGGAGGGTTGGGGTGTTTCATGTTCGCATGTCTTGATCTGGGTTGATAACAGGGTCTGATCTGAGATCAAAGAGAAGAGGCGGCGTCGCCTAGAGAAGCGGCAGTTGCGTGAGTTTCAGAGGGAGGTTTAGAGTGAGTCTATTGGAGGAGGCCACTAAGAATTAGGGTAAGGGGCGGGTTGGGCCAGGGTGTCTGTGGGCTGGGCCTTGGGTTTTGGGTGTCAGCGGGCTGCCGAGCTGGGCCTGGGGCAAGGTATACTAGCTATCCGGTTTTCCGGTTTTAACCGGATCGGACTGGGGCGGAGATACTGCAATCGCAAACTGGATTGGATTCATTGGAATCCGGTTTTTGGTTACAACCGGGATGGTTTAAACTCGCCGGTTTCCGGTTTGACCAAAAAATCGCCACCGGATTCCCAGCCCTATCAACCATCACCATAGGGTTTCCTAGGCAACAATAGTGGATAATACGATCTAGTCACTATCAAAGGGCCCAGGATACTGTCATTAGTCTGGGGTAACTGACCAATTAGTAACCAAATTTCAGCCATAAGATTTAAGTCGGTTCAGATAATCCAGATTTAATGGTTGAGAATTAAAAATATTTTTATATTTTCTTGTTTTATTAATCGGCTCATATCTTCTTCGTTTTAATTTGAGAAAATTTTTTTATTGTCTCTTGTTACCAACTGCATACCATATGGTATCTTCTTCGTTTTTAAGTCATTTTTGAAATTTTTTGCACAGAATGAACGAATTCATCATGTTCTATTGGGTCTACAAATTTCTGAGTGAACAAAATACATGACCAAAAAATACCACACAATACCACCTAATACCACCTTGGTATGAGGTGGTATCTTGTGGTACACAATGTTGAAAGTCGTAAATGACCATTAGTATACTCCTACTATCATGTATTCAATCATCCTACAGTAGTGGTATGCTCATACCACCATGATAAGCTTTTTCATACCATATGGTATGTTCTTATTGAATACCAGTCAATACCATATGGTATATACTGGTAAAAAATTACTCAATTTTTTTGTTCCATAAATATATCAAAGTGAATATCATTTTGAAGAGAACACTTAATCCAATCTAACTATGCAAAAAAAATTAAGTTCCGACTTAAAACAAGTAAGAATTTAAAGATTAAGAGGAAAAAAATTAAAGCTTTTTCAGGAGAAAGAAAGGACACTGATATACCGAATAATAATTAGATTATACATGGTTAATCACCACAAAATTATGAATGTCATCCGTTACCCTATCAAATATTACTAAACTTACACCCAATCTACCCAACATACCACTTCCCCATCCCATTATTGATGGAATTCTTACCTGCAGACAACCACACAATCCATGCAATAATCCGATAATTTGTATCCATCAAATTCAACCACATCCCACTTTTAAACTCCCTCATTCAAATACCGAGTTTGGTAAAGAAAATTGCAACTTTTTTCGGTAAGTCATACCTGAAAGAAACCCCAATCTCTACAAGCCGAATGGAGCTTAGCCAACTCGTCGCCATCAGCTTGGCCATCGGACACTAGCTTACTCATATCAATCACTAGAATTGAAACACACTCATTGCTGGAAACTGGATCGAGCTCGAGCTCAGGACGTATGTACCTAGTAGGTACGTCCTCCAAGCGGGAAAAGTTAATCTGCTAACTTGAAGATTCGTTAGCAGATACTAACTGATATCCAAAATACATGAACTAGTATCCAAGTACTAAAGTATCTAGAGAGCACAGACTAGTATTCAAAGTTTGCTAACTGATATCCACCATGAATCAACTATTATCCCAAATTCACAAACTAATATCTAGACAACACAGAATAGTATCCATATAGCACATAATTAGTATCCAGATAACACATAAGAGTATCCAGATAACATATAAGAGTATCCATATTGAATACTAGTTGGTTGTTTGTGGATATTAGTTGGTATCTGCTATTTGGATACTAGTTTGTGATGTTTTGAATACTAGTCTGTGCTATCTAGATACTCAGCAGACTTGGATATTAGTTAATACATTTTGGATATTAATTAGTATATACTAATGAATCTTCTAATTAGCAGAATAACTAGGCTGCCGCTCGCTGCCAGTTGCTGAACGTTGGCAACAGCAAGAGAACCTCCAATCTCATTTCCCACCATTTCTCAGAAACTCTCTTTCAACTTTGGAAGATAGCGTTTATGGCCGTTGTGACAAGCTAACAATGACGGGAATTGTATTTATACAGGTCCTGCCGCGCCCAGGGTTTCTTAGGTGATCTAATTAAGATCAGTGTCACAGACACAAAATTAGTTGACCGTACCTTAACTAATGCCTTAAATGAAGGAAACCACCCTCAATGTCAACTTTCATAAATTAAGGGGGAGAAACTAACGAGCTAGCTTGTAGGAAGTAGGAACATAATTGTTCTTTGATAGTGATATTCCACCATGTAAGCATATGTCAGATATGTGGCCTACATGGTGCAGCTCCACCCCTTCCTCATTATTATTAGGGTTCAAATTCTTTCATTATAAATTTTTGTAGGACTTGCCGTTCGAATTTATGATTCTGCCACTGCCACAATGATGAGGGTATTTTGTCGGTATTGGGCTTGTGGGGAATTTTTCGATTGGGCTAGGGTGTTTTCCTTTTGGGTCAAGTTTTCCTTTTGTGTTTGGGAAGGGGTAGCCGAATGGGAGTAGGATTAGGTTAAGTCTTAGACTTTCCTAAGCCTATAAATATGTAAGTTTGACATTAGTTCCGTATCAATCAAATAAATCAAAGGTTTATAGACACCAACGTCTTTCTCTCGCTTGTGAGTTACAAGCAAAACCCTTGAATCGTGGGTTACGGTTCATCAATTGGTATCAGAGCCTGGTTCCGAATCCGTTCGGGATCTGTTCGCAATGGGTACCGGTACGACAGCTGAACGATGCTCGGCGTTAGAGGCAGCGTTCGAGGAGATGCAGGCAGGGATCGCGACCAATACGGAGAATATCGCGAATCTGACGACGGAGGTCACCGCCCAAGGGGCGCGCATGACCAGGATCGAGGCCATGATGGAGACATTGTTGGGATGAATAGCTTTGAAAAGCTATAATGAAATTCCTAATTAATTATCCAGTATTTTCCCATAATACGAAATTAAGATGGATAATTAATAAAAGGAATATTATGGAGATAATTAGGAATAATTATCTTAATAGATTATATTTTAATTGTGGGAGTAATTATCTCCCTAATTAAAATATGACTTATTCCCAAAGAAAAAGAGGGAATATTCTCGGTTTTCTGCTCCTATAAATAGGAGACGCCCTAGACCCTCTAAATACACCTCAGAAGAGCAGAAACACGAGAGAGAGTGAATTCATAGAGCTCCGGTTTTTCGCACAAAACCGATGAGCATCAAAATTAGAATGGCTGTTTTATACTGGAGGCGACCGGCTGATAGTCTGCTGTGCGCAATACGAGGCAGTGCCACGAACGTCTTAAAGAGAGCGACCTAGTCCGCGACTCAGCCAGATCGGTAACCCTAAAATTTATGTTCGGTTTATAACAATTTTAAGACGTTTGGTTGCTGTCATATTTGTCGAACAAGATGCCGATTTGGCTCGAACGATTACCGTCTCCCAATGCCTTGCGACGGCTGTTGACGGTAGCGAAGGTTCCGTTTTATCGTCAGAAGAACGAGAATGGTATGGAAGTAGAGATCCGCTCTACGGCTCTAGGATTCATGTTGTCCGCGCATGGCAATCAAATTGGGAAAAGCAGCTCGCTACTTTCACTGGGTCGAAGAGAAGCAGAGAGAGATTTGGATATGCTAGCTTGCTCTCTTATAGGCCTTTCATTCTCCTCCGATGCCGAGTAACTGAAAGAATGACCCGGTGCAATTATTCCAAGGTCCAACCTAGATTGCGCAAGGTCAAACTTTGATCCGCGCCGGGAGAAAGCTGGAATTGCATGCGCAAACAACAACAAGAAAAATCAAAATCCAAACGGTCTGGAAGAACTTGTGGATAGCGGCAGCAAGAAGAAATTGAATTTAATGGCAAGTCGTTTTATTGATCAACCGACAAAGAAGGCAAGCACTACAAAAAAAACCAACTATAGTGACATGTTTTTAAAGACAGTTTCAGAAAATGTCAGTAAAACCATTCACTTTGAAGGTTTTTGTGACATTTATGGTAAGTGTCAATATAATATATTTATTGTGACATTTAATTTTGACATATTCGATTGTCGTAGTAATAAATATGTTTTTCTGTCATTTAGAAAAGTGTCACTAAAAGAGTGTCAAAATAGAGAAGTATTTGTGACATAAGTTGGTAACATAACTAAATGTCACAGTAGTTTAGTTGTTTGTCTGACATTTAGAGAAATGTCACGAGTGAAATGTTAGTATAGCATATATATTGTGACATTTAACGTTGACATTTTCCATTGTCACGTCAATTAACACGTTTTTCTGTCATTTAAAAAAGTGTCACTAAAAAAGTGTCAAAATATAGAAGTATTGCTGACATAAATTGGTCACGTAACCAAACGTCACAATAGCTTAGTTGGTTGTCTGACATTTAGAGAAGTGTCATGAGCAAAGTGTCAGTATAGCATATATATTGTGACATTTAATGTTGACATCTTCAATTGTCACAACAATAAACACGTTTTTCTGTCATTTAGAGAAGTGTCAACTAAAAAGTGTCAAAATAAAGAAGTATTTGTGATATAAGCTAGTCACATAACTAAATGTCACAATAGCTTAGTTGCTTGTCTGACATTTAGAGAAGTGTAGCTAGTGAAGTGTCAGCATAGCATATAGATTGTGACATGTAACGGTGACATATACAAGTGTTGCTTGTCTGACATTTAGAGAAATGTCACGAGCGAAGTATCATTATATAATTAATAAGGATGATATTGAAAAAAATTATACATATTCTTCTCGTTTAATTAATATCTTCTTTTCCATGGAAAAAAATCAAAATTATTGTAATGGTTTCACCCCCTATTCACGACAATCTAGGTTATTTGATTCGATTCAAATTGTTTGTTTGATTAGTTCACGGTCCACTCAATATTTAATTGAATGGTACCCTATATAGTTTGACTCATTGTTGATCCTGTAAATTATCTTAAATATGAAAGAAATTTCTATCAAAATTGCATTTGAATCGGTCAAAAGCGAACTAATAAACTTGCTTCTTTGTGATTTGAACCCTCCATTTTTATTTACTTTTGGTTCGATCACATATTCTAATTTTTTCTCTTTCGAAACCAAAATGATGGATAAGGATAATCACTACTTGTTATGCAAAACCCTATTCTCTATCTTTAATTATTTTCAAAACCTAACAATTAATCTATTTACAAGCTACCCTTAATTTGTATTGATTTTATGGTTGTACGACAAGTATTGAAAGTGTCTTTTCAGTTTTGAGTTACATCAAGAACAAATTTAGAAGTCAAATATGCGTTAGTTTATGAATGATTGTCTAGTAGGATATACCGAGACAAATTTGTTGAGCAGTATAGACACCAAATGTATTTTATATTTTTTTAGAATACAAAAATAAATCATGGATATTTTAAACTTGTACGAGTTGGGAATTTTTCTTATTTAATTTATTTAATTTTTAAATTAATTTTACTTTATTTTTTCAAAGATGACACACCTATGTAAAATTCCTGAATCCGCCACTGCCTATCCCTCTTGTCGGTGACTAGAAAGTTTCCTCAAGCGGCTGTTGATGGTGGCGGAGAAGAGTTCTTGGACCTTTTGGAGTGCTAGTTAAGAGAGAAGAGAAGAAGATTATGGATTTTGACCGAGGTCGTTTATCTTTTTTTTTTTAATTTGTTGCTTTGTTTCATTTTGTTTTCACTGTTCAGTTTTTTCTCCATAAAATTAAATAATTTATTATTTAATGATATGACGATCATGCATCAGTCACATCAACCGTTTTTGCTAAGACATTAACGGTGAGAATGTTTAACCATTAGTATTGAGAGTCAACCCAAACATCGAACTAAATTTGTCTAATAATTTGAAAAATTGGTCACAACTATCTTATTCAAAAATTCAATCCAAATTGACACTTGCGCCAAACTTGGGACAAAACTAAAACCAAAGTTAAAATGACAAAGTGTCAGCCTAATGTGACATTAATGTGACATCTTCTACTTGTCCCAACAATAGTAACCTTGTGAAAACAAGGAAGAAACAAACCGGCGGGAACCACTTTTAATTATGGCCAGTTTGGGCGCGCCATCTCCCTTCACCCTTATCTGCATAGCGCGCAACTGCAGCTGCAGACAGACTTCTAAACTATAAAAAAAAAAAACGTTAGCTAGCAACTTTTTGAGCTAAAACAGAAGCAAATCCCTAGCGCAGAGACATCAGACATCCGTCAGCGCGGATTGCCTGGTGGGCCTGATAGATATTCTTCTTGGCGAGGAGAGCTCGGGTAAACCAAGACCGCCACCTGAGGTAACCGCTCCGTCCTTTTTCAGTTGTCCTATTGTCTCCCATTCACAGTGCTTGCACTTCGTTTCGTTTTCTTTTTCGTGTTTCAGATTACCGTTCTTTATTTTGCAAGCATCCTCCATCAATCGAGTTTCTAATTTTGGTTCCTCTCCCTCTGTCTCTCTCTTCCGTTCACTTTCTTTAGATCGAAGCTAGGGGAGAGAAAAACCATCACCTGCGCCCTCGAATTGTATTGTCTCAGAGGTTTTTCGAATTTTCGGCTGTGGCCTGAGATTTCCCCTTGCGCCTACGAATCAGGTAATTAGTGAATTCTTCTCTTCCTTCTTCAGACTTGGGCTGTGGATTATGACTCTCTTCTGGCTGCTGATCGATATCCCGATTCCTTCTCCGCCTGCTCTGCCGTTATCTGTTTAGAAATTTCAGCTTATGAACCAGTTGAAGTAGGTGATTCCAACTGGAGAAAGCTATACTATGATTCATGTTTTGATGTTTTTGCTTCGATGATAAGCCAATGAAACTTTGTAATTAGCGCTTGTTTTGATGTTGGTGAGAACTTCGACTGCTAGTTCTCAAGGACTGATACGGACTGCTTAGTGGAGTTTATTAGAGTTTTAGTTAGAAGCTGTGCTCTGTCCGTATCTAGTTGAATTGAACGAATGTTCACGTAGTGAATGGGTTTTAGGTGTGTTGCCTCCATGCTGTAAATCGATATTGACTTCTTAAGATGATTTCTTCAATGCTTAAAATCACCTGCACCTGTCAAGCTCAAGGTCTGTGAAATAATGTATTGGAATATTGGTGATTATACATAGCTAGGTTCATGAGCACTCCGCAGTTTATTTGAACTATTTTCAAAGATTATATGTTTGTTATATATGGAATGCATAAACTTCATCTTTAACTTCTTTGTCAAACAAATGCTTGATTGGCTTGCTTGGTTTTGTGCCCCAGGATTCTCCTTATTGCGTCAACATCTTCGACGTCTTTCTCCTAGATATGATACATAATCGTCTTAGTTCATCTGTTCACTTATATTTCATAGGTATGAAGTTTATGATTTATCCTCACACTAACAGTTGTGTCTCTTGCTAGACTAATCAACCTCTCAGAGGAAATAAAAAGGAACCTGAAGATCACAGTACTGGGTAACCCATAAGATTCTAATTTCAAGTATCTCCACTGAATTGATTATCTTAGTTCATCTATTCAACCTGCATAAGTGCATACACAGTCAAGTAGGGGGTCGGGAATTAGAATTTATCATTTAACATCTAAATTCTGCAATATGTTCCCTACCGTCAATGTGGCCTTTTCTCGATTTTGTGAAGAAAGCATACTTTGATCTCTGTGGTGCTAGGTTACAGAACTCTCCATCCCATCTCCCCTGAAGTTCCAGGAGGAATGGTGCACTATTGCATTTGAATCCTCGATATTATTATAAATAAATGGATAGGTTGTGTGTAGTTTAGATTTGCGACGTATCTGATATGTGTTGTCAAGTTTTCAGTGATTCTGCAACTTGAACAGCAGAAATCGATTTAGATTATTCAAGTGGTGTTATTGGATTTTCATGAAGCGTAGTTGCTTAATATAATAAGCTATCAAGGTCACACTTTTTATTCCAATCTTATTAGTGTGTTAATCTTCATCTCTGGTCCACCTGATTATGGAGTTGGACAATCAGACACAAGGAGGTATGGTGAAAGGGGAGGAGCTTTTCAATACTGGTCTTGTGAAAAGGGAGGAGCCTTTCATCACTACTAAGGTCTGTTTTTGTTTTTTAAGCTTCACAATGTTGTTTTTGGTCTTAATTCATTCCTGAAATTTGAGATAACACAAGGTTTGATATTGTTGATTCCTTGTTAATCTCTTTTCCTGTTTAATGTTCTTCCCATGGATTTCTTTCAGCTGTGGAATTCAGATCATGGACATGTTCTGGAGGCTTGCAAAGATAGTCTGAAGAAGCTTCAGCTCAATTATCTAGATCTCTACATTGTTCACTTCCCTGCGCCACCAAGCATACTGGTATGAGCACTCACCCTTGTTTGTGCGAAGTTTTCATTTATGCTGTCAATTTGGGTCCATGTCTAGACTACTAAATGCCTTATCTTGAAGCTGCATCACGAAATCCCAAAATCAACATGTGAAACTTGAAAATAAAACAGATAGTAGTGATGAAAAGCTCCAACCTTTTCACAAGACCTTTGTGTGAGTATTTTTCCATAATACACCATCCATATAAATGTGCAGACTTTTGGTGGAATTTTTTTCCTCCATATCACCTTGGTTGGACTGTCTAGATCCCCCGGGAGCTTGTCTTTGATGATGCCATCATACAGCTAACTAAGAAGGTTGAGCTAGTGTCCAGTTTAACCTGCATGGATTATAAGACAACCTGCACAGAGGTAGGTTCGAAAGTATATTTAGCAAAAACTATTTCCCTCTCTCTCTCTCTCTCTGTCCCCCTCTCAACTGAAATAAGGTTTCAATCGCACAATTCTCTTGATTAAAAAAATTCCAGATTGGTAAGATCTTTCTTTGTTGCAGCAGCTGCTACACGCGGAAAAAACTTCAGCTAAGATCAGGTTGGGCATCCAACAGTCAAACCAAAACGAACCTGATCTCCCTCCCCCTGGTTCGATGAAAGCATATCTTCAGAAACTAGGACTTAATTTCATATTTGGATCGAAGGTGAGCATCCCACTACATCTTGGCATTTCCCTGTTGACCCTTCTGATTTGTTATTTTTTTATATTAATTTCCAGCATCTCTCCACCATATTTGCATACCTATCCGTTGAAAATCTCCACATCCATTTAAACAGACCGATCCCACTTTACAGTATCAAATGCCTTCTTGATGTCCAGCTTGAACATCAATCCAGGTCTTTCACTTCTCTCACGATGATCAGCTCGTTTGGTATTAGTGAAGCTTCATGGATTGTTTTCCTTTTATCCCTGCACACTGCTTTATCGATATAACTTCCCTGGAATCTGTTTCACTCTTTCCATTAGCACCTTTGACAAGACTTTGTAGAAACTCCCTACTAAGCAGATAAGTCTGAAGTCTTTGGGATCTTTAACTGCTTCTTTCTTTATAATGTGTCAACACCTCTTGTAGAAAGCAATTGTGAAGCCATCTGGACCTGGGGCTTTTGTCTCCTTCACATTCTTTTATCACTTTCCAAATTTCTGCATGTGTAAACGGTCTGGTCAGCGTATAATTCTCTTCTACATTTATGATGTTTCTCTTGTATTGGGCGGGGAAAAGCCTATGTTTGTCACTCTCACTGTATAGGTTCTGGAAATGGTTTATGAATGCTTGTTTGATTCCATCTAGACTCAATCAACACTTCATTTATCTTTAACTGTACGATCTTATTCCGTTTCCGATTGAAATTCACTACCTTATGGAAGAGGGTTGTGTTTCTATTTACCTCTTTCAACCAAAGTTGTCTAGATTTTTTCCGCCAAGAAATTTCCTCCAATGTTAGTAATCGATTAACCTCCACTTTCAAGTCTGATCTCTCTCTACCGGTTCAGCTGTCAAGGAACATGTTTCCTCCATTTCATCTATTTGTTTAATTTTGGCCAGCAAATTTGCCACCGGCAGGAGTTTTTACGTTGAACACAGATGCTGGAAGGAACAGCAGAGGTGAGGTCGGCCTTGGATGTGTGATCCGAGACGGGAATGGGAATATGATCATGGCGGCAACTCAAACTGAGGCTCAGAATTGGAATGCAAAAATTGCAGAGGCAAGGGCTATTCTGTTTCGACTGGAGAAAGCTGCTGAGAAAGGAATTGGCCCGTTGATCCTAGAGTCTGACTGTAAGAAGCTTATTGAAGGGATTAAGAAGCATGATGAGCTAAGAACAGAACTCGGTTGTCTGTAAAGATATTGCAGACCTAGGAAAGCTTTTGAGGGTACAAGGTTGGTCATTCTCTGGACGTGAAACAAATAGTGTAGCTCATGATATAGCATCTGATCCCTTGTAACTCCTATGAAGCAGACTGGTCAGATTGTATCCCAGAAAAGATTCTGGATGTAATATCACATAAACGTTTCCCTCTACAAAATGTCTGCATAAGTCTCTGGCTGCACATGTAAAAGCACCATTCCCATTCACAGGGAGGTTCCATAAGCCTATTAATTCTGTCATGAAAGAGAAAGCCTCTCAGAGGAAGTAAAGAAGGAACTTGAAGATCCCAGTCCAAGGTAACCTTTAAAATTCCTTTTTTCAAGTATTTCCACTGAATTGATTATCTTAGTTCATTTATCACACCTGCATAAGTGCATACACAGTCAATTAGGGGGTTGGGGGTTAGGTTTTATCATTTAACATCTAAATTCGTTAATATATTCCCTACTGTCGTTGTGGTCTTTTCTAGATTTTGTGATGAAAGCATGCTTTGATCTCTGTAGTGTTAGGTTACAAAACTGTCCATCCCTTCTCCCCTGAAGTTCAACCTCTCCACGACAGAAAATCTAGCCCATTAATAGAAAGATTCATGCATTAGTTAGCCACGGGCCCCAAAATCTAGGGTATTAATAATTGAGGGACTGTTTCATTTCACTCTTACTTGTGGCTGTCTGTGAGCTGCTAACTTATATATCTTGTCATCATATTGCTGCTTTTCCTTCATTGTATTTCCTCTCGTTTTTTTTCCTGTTTCAGTGGGCTTTTAGTGCCTTCCAGACTTGTCCTACCTTCTTGTTTCTTCCCAGTTTTGAACTCTTTTGCTCCCCTTCTTTTACTTACTCGAAGTTTAATTTTAACTTGGGGATTCCATAGTTCCAGCTGGACGGCTTATTTCCTTATATTTTCTTATTTTGCTGCTGCTGGCCCTGATTGCTCTGTTTAGACTCTTAGTTTGTTTCTTTAAATGTAATCTATATCACCATTATAAAAAAAATGTGGCTGAAACTGTTGGAGAAGGTCTTGGCAAATAGTTACAAGATCCACCATCATTTTTACCAGCTACTTGAGTTGAAAAGAGTGCATAAATCGTTCTGGAAAAAACTTTTATGGTCTTGGGTAATTTTTTGGATAGTGATTTGTGCATGGATGTTTTCTTTCTACAACCACCATGCAATCGAGAAGAGAAAAGTGACACTTGCTAGTATGTGTGTTGAAAGAGCTAGAATGTTGCAGGATCAATTCAATGCGAGTATGACCCATGTTCAAGCCATATCCATCTTGATCTCCACCTTTCACCATGGCAAGAATGCTTTGGCTATTGATCAGGTTTGTAGAGTTCCCTTGTAGATTAGCTTTTCTCTATTATTTCTGGTTGCTTGAGTTTGAGTTAGAGATTCGAGATTTTAACTTATTAGTGCACTGTTTGTGTAGAGAACCTTTGCCAAGTACACAGAAAAAACAGCTTTTGAGAGGCCATTAATGAGTGGTGTGGCATATGCTATAAGGGTCCTTCACTTGGAAAGGGAGAAGTTCGAGAGGCAACAAGGTTGGTCCATAAGAAAGATGAACACCGTTCAACAAAATCCAGTTCATAAGGACATTCACATGCCAGAGAAGTTTGAGCCATCTCTAGTCCAAGAGGAATATGCTCCAGTGATCTTGGCTCAAGATACTGTTGCTCATATGGTTTCTCTTGATCTGCTGTCCGGGAAAGTAAGCTTTTAACTATATGTTTTCATGAATGTTTTTATTTTAATTTATTTGAGATGTGGTAATTAGGAACAAGTTTGGATTTTTCATTAGTAAGCCTCAATTAGCCATTTGTGGAACTTGTAGGAAGATTGTGACAATGCGCTACGAGCAAGAGAATCCGGGAAAGGGGTACTAACTACTCCTTTTAGGTTATTGAAAACCAATCGCCTTGGTGTAATTTTGACATTTGCTGTCTATAAAAGGGATCTCCCTTCAGATGCAACTCCAAAGGACAGGGTGGAAGCTACTGATGGGTATATATTATTTTTGGCATTACTGTGTGCAATGATAAGAGGCTACGGCTTGTTTGGTCTCACAACTTCATGGATTATGCTTTTTTAGGTATTTGGAAGGTATCTTCGACATCGAGTCACTCGCAGAGAACTTATTTCAACAGTTTGCAGGCAAAAAAACCATCCTGGTTAACCTATATGACACAACTAATCGTTCTCAGCCAATCAGTATGTATGGCTCCGAAGTATATGTGGACAAATTGGAGCACGTGATTGCCCTTAACTTCGGTGACCCCCTTCGAAACCATGAAATGCGTTGCAGGTAATTCAACAGCTGAAATCTATGTTTTCAGTAAGTACGCATTTAAATTTGGTTGTCGTTTTAGAGGCTGAATGACTAGTGGTTGCTGCTGTCCGTATATGAGTCTGGAATGCGACTGCTGATGCCGGATTGTCTTGGTGACAATGCATGGTCTTTGTTGCTGTTTCTGTCGGAGTTCTTTGAGGTCGCTGTTATCCCTGTCTTTCTAGGTTTGTTATGTTAGTGCTTACAGCCATAGGCAGCAAGAGCTCTTTATGGCTTGAGTATCCAGGTGGTCTGCATGGTGTGTCCTACTTTGGGTTGACATTGTGAGCTGTCCTTTCTTTTCCACTTTGCTTGCCTGTTGGGTTATTACAGGTTGGGATTGGTAAGAATGCATTTGGCAGGGATTTATGTTGGAGGCACCTAAGTTACCTGCTCCTTCCATTTAAGTTCGGACTATAGGATGCTTGTGTTTTTCCTTCCTTCTATCGTGTTATCATTGCTCTGTGTGTTCTTGTTTGTTCAAACAGGCGCATGTGGTTCTTTATTCCTTTCAGTTTTATTATAAGTAATAAATAATAAAATATCATTTATAAAAAAAATTGGTTGTCATTAGCTATTGTTTTTCTTTTTGAACTCAGATTCAAGCACAAAGCTCCATTGTCGTGGCTTGCAATAACGACTACAGGTTCTACTCTTGTGATTACTTTGCTTCTCGGATACATAGTCTTTGCAACCATGAACCATATGGCCAAAGTACAGGAGGAATACAATCGGATGGTTGAGTTAAAGAAAAAGGCTGAGGCTGCTGATGTTGCAAAGTCTCAGGTACGTCAATTCTTGTTTCAATAGTTGAAGTTATTTTTTTGCTTTGACCAGTTAGGCTTGTTTCTTGACCTGCCCACCTTTGGTTTCAGTTTCTTTCTACTGTTTCTCATGAGATTAGGACCCCAATGCATGGTGTATTAGGTAAGGTCGAAGAGTTCTTATTCCTTTCTACCATTATGCTTGAGCTCGGTTTAATACTTTATATCAAGTTCTTTGGGATTTTATACTTTGAGCTCGGTTTACTTTTTCAGGAATATTAGATATCCTTTTAGACACTGATCTTGATGTGACGCAACAAGACCATGTCCGAACCGCACAAGCTAGTGGAAAAACTCTTGTCTCACTTCTGAATGAGGTGTTGGACCAAGCAAAGATAGAGTCTGGGAAGCTTGATCTTGAATCCGTACCGTTTGACCTTAGAGCCATTATGGACGATGTTTTGTCTCTCTTCTCTGGGAAGTCTCAGGAGAATGGGGTTGAGGTAGCCTTATGAATAATCATAGTTCTTCTTTCAATTTCAAACGCCCACATCAATTTCAGCTTCGATTTCCAACCTTTTGAACTTTTTTTCTTGTAACAGCTGGCAGTCTATATCTCTCACCATGTTCCTGATATGCTCATCGGTGATCCGGGAAGGTTCCGACAAATCATCACCAATCTCATGGGAAACTTAATTAAAGTAAGTCCCAAAATTAGTCACTTTATTCTTCTTTATTTCGTACTGATATGTCTATTGGTATCTGATATGTGAGATTCATTGTGAAAGAGGCATAGAGAAAGGAAAGCTTCTTATTGTTCAGCAAAAATGCATTACATTATTAATGAAGGAGCTAATGTCCTTTTTATGTTGTCCACTTCTAATAACTAACTATATAACGTTGCCTAAAAAAACTGACTATATAACAAGCTAACCACTTCTCAATTGAGTTAAGGATAATGAATCCCATTAGTTTTGGCAACTGATCAAACATATTTATTACCTTGAGTTGATTACTTATGACGATGGTTTATTTTGTTTTGTTACCAGTTCACTGAGAAAGGACACATTTTTGTTACTGTCCATCTTGTTGAGGAAGTGATGGAAACCACAGACATTGAAAGAGAAGCATCATCAAGAAACACACTGAGCGGGTTTCCTGTACCAGATAAACGCCGTAGTTGGGCAGGATTCAAAAATATTGGTCAAGATGGACGCAATTGCTCTCTCTCTCCCGACCGTATCAGTGTGATTGTGTCGGTGGAGGATACAGGAGAAGGTATTCCTCAAGAAGCTCAACCTCGCATCTTTACTCCTTTTGTTCAAGTTGGTTCATCCATCTCTAGGAAACAAGCAGGAACCGGAATTGGCCTTAGCATAAGCAAATGTTTGGTGACCCTAATGGATGGAGAACTTGGGTTTGTGAGCATACCAAAGGTTGGTTCCACCTTCACATTTACCGCGAGTTTTACAATTGGTTGCTCGAAACAATCTAAGATTATCTACCCAGAGTTTCAATGCATGAGAGCCTTAGTCGTTGATTCTAGGCAAGTTAGAGCCATTGTCTCTAAATACCATGTGCAAAGGCTTGGAATTCAAGTAGAAGTAGTTCCTTCTTTAGACCATGCTTTGTCTACTATAAGTATCGGGAATGCGATTTTCAGCATGGTCCTAGTTGAACAAGTTGTTTGGGATGCGGATTCAGCAGTTTCTTCTCTCTTTGTCAACAAATTAAGAAAACTTGACCAGCAACTTAGTTCAAAGCTATTCATCCTAGCAAACTCTGTTAACCATTCCAAAAAAAGAGACATGCTTGAGCTTCATGGGTTGAGTATAATCATGAAACCACTGAGGTCAAGTATGTTGGCTGCGTCTTTGCAAAGAGCAATAGGTGTGGGGAACAAGGGGAATCTTCGGGAGCTCTCTAGTTTGTCTATTTCGGGATTACTTGCTGGAAGGAAGATTCTTGTTGTGGATGACAATTATGTGAACCTTAAGGTAGCTGCTGGTGCCTTGAAAAGATATGGATCGCTGATGTGGTCTTGGCTGAGAGTGGCGAGAAGGCACTCTCTTTTCTCGAGCCTCCTCACACATTTGATGCCTGCTTCATGGACGTCCAAATGCCTGCAATAGATGGGTAAGTGGGTCTTTCCTTTAATATGTTTATACTGCCTCCTTTCTTGGTCTTTGTTGATTTTATTTTACATTCAGCTTTGAAGCTACAAGAAGAATTAGGGAAATGGAAGATAACATCAATGACCGAATTCAGAATGGAGACGCATCAATTGAAGCATGTAGAAATATCTCAAATTGGCATGTACCTATATTGGCAATGACAGCTGATGTCATCCAAGCTACACAAGATGAATGCATTCGATGTGGGATGGATGGATATATTTCCAAACCGTTTGAAGGCGAGCATTTGTATCGGGAACTTTCGCGTTTTTTCACAAGTTCACCTCTGATGAAATGTATAGAGAACTTTTGAATGATTGGATAGCTCAATCAGAAGAATGGTTCCTTGGTCAGTTCGTAAACTGCTCAAATGGTTGTCATATTTTGCTCCTATATAGTGATTCTGGAACTTGAATGAAGGAACACTTTTTCATGCAAGTTACAAAAGCTTCCACTTATCGGCATGTAAATATTAATACAAAAGGATAAAAAAATTGATATCTGGACAATTAAGTTTATTAGTGACATCATATCACGCTCTTCTCACTATGATCCGATAATATAGTTGACATTAATTGCCCGAGGGGAATTCGACTAATTTCCATCGTTTGCAACCGGCCAATTAGTAATGTCTTCGTCGAGGAAACTTTCGAGGTAGTCCACCCACATGATTTCAGCATCGCCGTCATGGTTCTTCGATTATGATCATCTCTACTTAGTGGCAACTTATGAATCCTATTGAGCTAACTTGTGGTGTGGAAGACGACCGATCATGCCAGCTTGATACTTGCTTCTCTAGAATGCATCAATGCATTTTTTAACAGTTCGCGAATTTGAATCACAACTGCATGGTTTCGGTGAATTCAGAACCATAAGCCGCTAAGTTATTGACCATAAGTTAGATCACATGATCAAGCAATGTGATCTAGTCGGGCCACAATTAGTGGCGGAGCCAAAAAAATTTATATAGAGGTGTACTCTTTCAAAAATTAAATAAATAATTAAATAATTTTAAATTAGAAAATATCTAACTAATACAAGTTACAACAAAAGTCTACGGCGTGTTACAAAATATACTCAGTGTCTGGACGGCTCAATAAATATCTCCATCTTACTATACAATCATTCACAAACTGATCTTTTAATCAATTTCGAAACTTGTTCCTAAAGTTTCCCAAAACTAAATATGTTATTTCAACACCTGCGGTTGCAATCGGTAAAATCAATTACTCTGAGAAGCAAGTAAACCAATGGATATGATAGAATGGAGGGAATAAGGATAACCCGTAATCAGGTTCAATTGTTAGATTTTCAAAATAATTGGGAGAAGGAATATCAATTTTACTATTAAACTAGTGTTTAAAATACAATGACAAATGAGTTGTGATCTAATGAATAACATGTTTACTAATAATCTTAGTATCCTAATTTAAATCATCTAGCCTACCACTTATATTTTTTTATCCACACAAAGATAATCGTTATCCCAAAAATTATGGGTGTCGCGGGACACCCAATACCCCTGGCTCCGCCCCTGGCCACAATTGCGATTTGGTGTTTGCCCACCCCTACTTTGCTTTACCCCCTCTTTCCTTTTTATGCAAATTGGGAGCGTGGCTAAGACCCGCGACCCCAATAAAAAAAGTTATGGTTTCTTTCCCCCTTAAGCGAGCGTAGCTAATACCCGAGATCAGATTCAGTGGGTTTGTGATGGTCTATATTAATTCTCCAAGTATGGTCATATCCATTGCTCAAGATCCACTATACATGTGATCATATGGCAGATAGTTTTTGCCCAACAACTTAATTAATTATTTTTCTAGCTAGTTTGATATATTGTTGCTTAAGTATATAATATAATTGTTGGTAAATAATTTAATGCAGCTTCACGGGTAGGTGTGGAGCTGTTGGTCACTGATGGACCACAACCTTCACAACCAGCCCAAGCATCTGCAGCTCCACCAACTCAGCCAGTTCGTCGGTCAGCCGGTCTCGTTGCTCCCAATAGATAGGAGGATTATGTAGCTAGTGTTGAGTAGCTAGGTTGGATTGTTGAAGTATGTACAATGTTGGCATGTATCAAGGTAGTCCTTGTTCGTTTGGTACTGTTGTACTTTTTTTTTGGTACTAATGGTTATGTTGGTGTACTTTCAATTTTGACATTTTGGATTTTATCGAACTACTTTATTAGTTTATTTATGCCTCACTATTTTAAAAGACTTTTTTACGTTTGTTGTAATCATAGACTCACTTTTAACTAAACCAACACTACATAACCCCAATTGGTAAAATGTTCGAAGCAACCATAAACAAGAACACACACACATATATATATAGCTTGGGTTTTTTTTTTTTTTTTTGTGTTTCCAGATCATAATAACTGACAATAAAAACCTGAAGTAAAAAAGTGCCCCTACAATGGAAAAATATGTAATACTGAAAAAAAAAAAGGGGATAACGTTGAGAGTCCACGACACAGAAGTATCTTAATTCACGGGGCAAACTAATACCCCTAAAATACAAACAAGCACACTGGAAATTTATAAGAAGCTGGTGAGGGCCGGCAAATGCAATCCTCCGCAATGATAATAGCAGCATCCACGTAATTAATTAATAAAAGTAGTGGTAGGAGGTGGATTTCTTCCCCGACCCTTTTGGCAGAAACGCCTGGATGGCTTCATGGAGGAGGCCGGAGCCAGATGTAGGGTGCGGGACTAGAGGGAAGGAGTAAGGAGGACTGTCGGCGCCAAAAAGAGTAGTTTCTTCTGGGAAGTTAGCCCAAGCAGCTCTAGTCGTGGGAGGGGATGGGGCAGCGGAGGATGCAGGGTTCCAACGGGGAGTGAGAATATTTGGTGACGAAGGTGGGTTACCGAAGGGCTGATCGATGGCCAAGAGGGGCTGCAGCTGGCACAGGTTCGCTGAGCAGCTGTAGCGGGAGAAGGAACGGTTGTAGTGTTGCTGAGTTTTCCTGAGAGGGGTGAAATAAGTGCGGCGTGGTGTTAAGGGGGCCTGCCGGTTCGCTGAGCAGCTGTAGCGGGCGAAGGAACGGTTGTAGCGGCGACGGTACACCTGAGATTTCCGAAGAGGGCGGAAAGAAGTAGTTGTGTGGCGTGGTGGATGGGATGGTCGGCTGAGCAGGTTGGTTTTCGCCTTGAATCCGTGTAGGGCTATGGCGGCACGGTCGTAAGCACTGGCAGCTTCTTCAGGAGTGTCGAAGCTGCCCAGCCACATCTTTCTCTTGGTAAGAGGATTCCTGATTTCTGCGCAGTAACGTCCCCACGGCCGCCTCCTGACTCCACGGTATTGAAACCCTCTCATTTCCATAAAGGATGACTGGCTGGCTGAAGGGTTTTCCTTCAAAGGGTGAAAGTAGCAATGTAGGGCGACATTAATATGTGACTAAACTGCAGGCTTTACCCATTTCCTTTTTATATGCAAACAAATGAGAAGGATTATTTATTTTTTCTTTTTCTTTTTCCAAAGACTGGGAAGAAAGGAGCCTCTTATCGTGCTGTCAGCTGTATACGTCTTTCCTTCCTAATAAATGAAAGTTATAAAATAAAAAAATGAAAGTTGAGGCCCGAGAGACAGGGCAGGACAAGACGTCGCCGCCCCAATAAATAAAAACATTTAATTTCGAGGAGCCCAGCTGAAGGTAACGTAGGGTGAACTTGTTTCCTGTCAAACCCAATACTACACCGGGCCCACTACAGATAATAAGAGGATTAAAATTTAAAAAACCCCCTAACTCCGATTCCATATCTTGACAACAAAAAATGGATAATAAATTTCGACAACCCTTTAAGTTCTGCTTTTTTGGCGACTCCGTCAGGAAAACAATCTTCTTGCACCGGAAGCATATCAAATCCGCCCCTCAATGAGTCACGTCCTCCGACTCCCACGAAACCTCATTGCTGCCCCCACCTCCCCTAAAGTAGCCATTTTGGTCTTCAACAATCCAAAAGTAACTATTTCGGTCTTCAATCTCGGGAATATAATGCAAAATCTCCCATTGTTTGTGCAATTCCTGGTGACGATGATGATCATCTCATCTCTGCTTAGTGGCAACTTTGTAATTCCTTTGGAGCTTATTGTGGTATGGAAGACTGCCAATTTCGCTAGCTCGATACATGCTTAATTGCTCCCCCTCTCTAGGATGCATCGATACATTTTTAAAAAGTTTTGCGGTTTTCAACCACAACCATAGTTTCGTTCATTTCGGAGTGAGAAACAGTTAAAATATAGATGGTAAGGAAGATCGCAAGTTTTGCAATGTAATTTGGTTGGGTTGCAATTGCGATTTGGTGATTGTCCGTCCCTACTTTGCTTTACCCCTTCCTTCCTATTTAGGCAAATTGGGAGAAGCTTAGATTACCTAATTCGCCTAAGCTACCCCAGCGTTCCCGCTCCAATTCACAAAAACGCGAATTCTCTATAATGAGTATAAAATTCGCGATTTTTGTATTAGCAGAGCGCGAACTTCACTATTAAGAGTGCGGATCACACCCAGTTTGTTATCAATGATGCTCGACAACCACTTCCTCCAGTCGAAGACGGTTACTGTTGATCTAAAATCCATTGAAGGGCCAGAAAGATCTAGATTGTATTTTTTGGGATTTAGCAGTTGATTAATCTGCAGGGGCAAATATCGGAGTTGCCATTGCGGGTCGGAAATCCAGACTCTGTTTGTCTCTCCCTCTGTTTTTCTGAAGGAATTAGGGAGGGTGAAGAAGTGGCTATAAGGAACGAAGTTGGAAATTGATTTCGAAGTTGAATCCTGAAAGATCCATCGCTTCCTCGACCGCCGTCATGGCGGAGGAATAGAGGCGGCAACGATAGGCGGAGAAAGCAAGGATGAAGCCGATAGTACCGGGGGCAGAGATGTGAAGAGTCGAGAGAGAGACATTGTTTTTAACGAAAAAGAGAAGCAGTTGCATTTTTTAATGTAAATAAATGATAACTAAGTGAGAACGATTGCGATTCTTTTGCTTTGAGAAAACTGAAAATTTAATTGTTCTATGCTTATTCTCCGGCCAATATAAAATGCATATCCGCATAACTGTTCTTGCAAATTAATTCTGAGATTGAATTTGTAGTCCCAAGGTGTCAACAAATCACATAAGCTAATTTTGTAGTAGTCGATAATGATTAAAAAAATATTTACTAAAATCTCAAAATTAATATATATACATATATATTAATAAATAATATAATATTAACGCTCTCTTAACGCTTTCAATATTGGATTCTTGAAAAATAGACGCTCTCATGCTCGCGCTCTCGCTCCACGAACTGGTTAGCTAAGGAGAAGCCACTTGATTAAGGAGTACCCACAATAGACAGAGAGAAGTTAAGTCAATGGGTGTCTCACTCACAGCATTATGTGATTTTGATTGTGAAGAAGATATGGAAGTTTCAAAAGAAAAGAAAGATATTGCTGGGCACAAAGCAAGATGAACAGAGACTTATAAAAAAAAAAAAGCAAGAGGAACAAAGACTCAATGAAAGCTTCGATATCCGTCTGCCCTATTCTATTATCACACTCCAGTCCAGCATAAATCCCCCAAACCCCATCCTTTCTTTCTCTCGGTCCCAACTCCCAACCAACTACCTCCTAATCTAATTAATTAAACACGGCAGATCTTATCCGCTATTGGGCTCCCAATCCGCAATTAAATTGACGCGATTGAGATTTGAGCAGCACGGAAAAGGAAGGCGGCGCCAGCTACAGCCATATGTCTCCCTAATTAATTGCATGGCAAAATCTAAAAGACGATACCCTTGAGTGTCCCTGACCCTCTACCAAAAATAAAAAATAAAAAATGATACCCACAACTATTAAATGCATGTCTATTGCCTGGGTTCTCATTTCTCGTATAAAAGGTAGGGAGGGATAAAGCAAAGCAGGTACAAAGATAAAAAATAAAAACAGAAGGTCTCCTCTACGATATCTCACTTGATGGAAGCAGAGACATCGAATGCCAGTAACGTGGCTAAATTCAAGACCATTGCTGTGTTTTGTGGCAGTAGTGTAGGAAAGGGAGACTGTTACAAGAATGCTGCCGTCGAACTCGCACAAGAAATGGTAATTAATCCTAAAAATTTTAACTCCTCTTCTAACCACACTTACTACTATAGCTATGAATCTGAGTTCCTATGACAAATTGTTTAATAGCACAAGACAGCATGCCCTAGCCTATGCCCTTTGGTTCTTTTAACTTGCGTGGCTAATTTGAACATGTGTCAATTGATAGCCAAAGTTTCGAATAGCCAGCGGGCAAAGGATTCGGTCCCTAAGGGAAACATTCGGTCCAATTTTTTATCAATATTATCAAGCCGATGCTAGATGTTGATATTGAAAGCTTTAAATATAAATCTAATTATTATGTCTTGCCGAAAAAGTGGGTTGCAGCCTTGTTAGAATAACCGGAGCGTTTATATGTTAGCCGGTTTTTATTTGTTTACATTTTGTAGATATTTAGTCATTTTCAATATTTTGGAGGGGTTTTCCATGGGATTACATGACTATTTGAGTAGGGTTAGTTGCACTTTCAATACAAATTTTCATAATTAAAGTAGATTTGACATGTCTAGAAATTGATTGAAAACAAGGTCTCTGTTGGAACATGTATGGCTATTTGAATAGTTTTTTTTCCCCACTCAAAGTTCTATGGGAACTTTAGATAATATTGGAAAATATGTAGTACCATTTTTTTTTATAATGGCGATATAACTTTTATTGAATTTAAAGAACATAGGAACATATGTAGTACCATATTTACGCAGAAAGAATTGTAGTTTCAGAAATTAATGTGGAATTTTAAGTATATATCTTTTCTTTTTTACCTTCTTAGTACTGTGGGTAGAACTAACCTGAACTCATCACATTTCTCGAAGATAAGATGTCATGTAGTTTTAATTCGATTTGTTAGGTCGTTAGTTTATGTCTATTTTTTCATCCTTTTAGTTGTTTACTTTAGTTAGTTTGGTCACATATAGTTTTACTACCTTTTTTAATACTTTGTATACTAATTTTAGTTGTTTATGTAGTAGAGCTATTATCATTTTTAGTATAGAGTTTTACACTTTCAGTGTTATTTTAAAAAAAATTATACTAATACAAGCTGTTTATGGGGTAGGACTATTGTATTTTGGAAAGAACTTCCTAGACCCCGTCTATTGGATTATGGTTGCTTTCGGTTCCTTTTTTTTTGTTTTCCTCTAACTTAGCTAGTTGATTTTTGGGTTGTTGTGTATCGTCAATTGATAAAGGTGACGAGGAGATTCAATCTAGTGTATGGCGGTGGGAGCATTGGGTTAATGGGCGTTGTCTCGCAAATTGTGCACCAAGGAGGATGTAACGTTCTCGGGTTGAACAATTATTTGAGTTCTTTTTCTGTTATTTATTTTTTGGAGGAATACGATAATTTCTTTTTTTTGTGATTACTAATTGGGGGTGATTCTTTCTCAATGTGGTGTGATTTTGTGTATATAGGATCATTCCCTCTACCTTATTGAGCAGCAATGTGAGTACTATGCTTCCAAAATAAAAGAAGTTATTCAACCGGGAAAAAAAACGTTTGTATTTGGTTTGACATTTGACTAATTGAACATCTTTTTACAAATATATTTATGGGTTGACACAGATTATCGGTACTACGACTGGCCATGTGAAGCCTGTAATCGACATGCATCAAAGAAAGACAAAAATGATGCGTGAGTCTGATTGTTTTATAGCTCTTCCAGGTATTTTATTTATTTACCTCTTAATAACTTTATCTTTCTTAAATTGCACTATACTTGGTGGTGGTCAATCTTCTCCTTGTATGTGTGTCTCATGCATTTCGATAATGATCAGGTGGTTATGGAACGCTGGAAGAGTTATTTGAAGTTATAAGTTGGGCACAACTTGGAGTCCATGTCAAGCCGGTAAATTCTCTCTTTATTCCTTCTCTTTGCGATGTAATTTTTTTCTATGTTTTCCATCACAAAAAAAAAAAAAATTATGCAGGTGGGTTTGCTTAATGTTAATGGTTACTACAATCATCTTCTGTCAATGATCGACAAAGCTGTACAAGATGAGTTCATCAAACCCTTTGACCGTAATATATTGGTTACGGCATCCACTGTGAAAGAGCTGATTAATAAACTTGAAGTAAGTGACTCTGTTTGTTTGATGAAACTTTCATGAACGTGTTGCGGGTGTAATTTTACCGTAGTAATCCAAGGTTTTAATTTCACCTTTTATTGAATTTTCTTTTTATTTAGAGTTATGTGCCTGTTCCCCGAGGAGTTATTGGGAGTATCCCCAGTCAGGTCGTGGAAGAAGATGAAAAAATGGAAATGCTGCTAGATTTGGTGCTAGCTTTGAGTGAGTCGGTCAAGGAACTCCAAGAAAAAATTGAGAAACCGTCAGTTGATGGAAGAATTGGCTAAGAATTGGAAACTTTTATTTCTAGCACATAATACATATATGTACTGAACTAAAGTATGATTGGTGTTCTAAAAGTTTTAGCCTATCTACTTGTTGGAAAGAGGCTAGCTTGTACGTATAATCGTATGATCTAGCTAGTATTTTCATTTGAATGGTTTGTGCAGTTCGTTTTTTAATTTAAAGACGGGACTTCATCAGTTGGATTGGTTTCACTTAAATGTCATCATGTTCTGTTTATATGCTTTCTCATTTACGAATGTTTTTTTCTCTATGTAATTATGATTATCATTCTGTTATGAAGTAGGATCAATGCATCCAAATTATAATTACCTTCATTCTGTCCTTTTTTCCTTATAAAACTAAATTCAACTTTGACATTGTGTGGAGATGAGTAACTGAATGATAGCTTATGTTTGATCTGAAGTTTAGAAGCATTTTTATTTATATCATTTTATTGTTTGATCCGTTGACCCTCCAGTTCGAAGTTGTTTTTGTAAAAGCTACATAACAATCTCGACCTAAAAAAACATCATCTTGGTGATTTCGATCTTCAATCCCAACGATGTTGTGCAAAACCTTCCAATGTTGTGCGGAATTCCCGAACCCACCTTTCCTGTGCTTCATCTCCAAGCAGTTGCTGCTGCTCCGGTTCATAATCAGTTTCTTTAATTCAAGGAGTACCCAAAATCAGAACCAATATGCATTTTTATATATATGGGTCGATGAACTCCATTTGTTGTTGGAAACTTTGCCCCACCACCACTCATCTGTTTTCACTATTGTCTTTGTGTTTGTTTACCTTTTGATTTCCGTTTAACCAAAACCAATAAGCTCCTTCACAGTTTTGGTTTTTTAGTATTTGTCTGGTTTATTTTTTGTTTTGCAATGCAAGGGAAGTATGTTTATTAGTTCGCTTTTGGTGATCCGAAATTCAATTTTAATTAATATTTCTTCATATTTAAGATAACTTATAGGATGGACAATGAATAAAATTATATTAATTCGATTAAATATCAGTAACTGGATGCGATTCAATTAGATGTTGTGCAGGAACTAATCAAACAAACAAACGGAACCATATTAGATGTCCTAGGTCTTTGTCAATAGGAAGCGAAATACAATAGTATTTATGGGTTTTTTTTCATAGAAGAAGTAGGTTAATTATATTAGACAAATAAAAATATTATATATTTTTTAATATTTCCCCAAGTAACATAATAATAACATGCATTGGGAATTGATACACGGGACAAAAACATTGTGAGGTGTAGTGTAGTATTTATTGAACCTGAGATCGGGATGGGAATTGATGTGCATGGGCCAAAAACCAAAGAACCCGTAGATCGACATGCAATCGCCGCTCACTCAAATCAACTAATATATGCATTAATTGTTGTATATATATGGGTCGATCAATTCCACTTGTTGGAAGCTTTGCCCCACCCCAGACTCTTCTGTTTTCTCCATGCTATTGTGTACATTCTGACTTTTCGGTTTTGGTTCATGAAAAACCAATAAACAATGTTTTATTATTTTTATATTGGCTGATTAATTTTTCTGTGTTTTCATGCTTAACTTGCGATTTAGTTGACTGAAACCAAATTGACGCCCTAGTTATGATTTAAAAAAAAAAAAAAAAAAGGTTAACACATAGCTTTAGGTAATCCGACATCGTATTCCTCTTCTTCTTCTACAACAAAATATAATCCTTCCTGCATCTGGATTTCAGATCTCCTCTGCATCCTTCTCTGTTTATGCATTTCTTCAATCCAGTTCACAAAAACCAGCGAAGTCATACCCTAAAATAAGACACAATGTTTTCTTGCAGACAGTGTTATACTCATATATACTTGTAAGTAGGTAAGTAGTTTAGTTATAGACAATAAACGAGAAATATAATAAAAAAAATTACATAAAGACACAGTTCTCTTGCCTCTCGTTCTTCCTTCCTCTCTTATAGAACGAACAAAGAAAATAAAAATGACCATTCTCCTTCCTTCCTTGAATCTCCCGACGTCATTAAATCTGAAGTACTTTTATGCCCACACAAAATCCAAACCACACGTCTCAATTTCCATCCAAAAACCACCACACACAACACAATCAAACCCCTCATAACACTCACTAGCTAGTTGAACAATAAAATTTTAGTGTGAAGATGCGTTACTTAAGTGAAGTGAAGCTCCCAAGTCCCAACTATCGCATCATTCATTCGCATTAAGCATTTGGTTTGGTGGCGAGACTTTGTTTTTTAATCCCCATCACCATCAATAAAGGCCAGTGACGTGTCCAACCAATGTCCACTTTTCTTTGTGCCCCATTTCCAGAAACGATATTCATGCCACGTCATTCGCCCCAAATCGGGAGATTGAAGTGACCCTGCAGTGCTGGCTGCTTCCGCTACTATTGTTGTTGTCGGTGCGTCGGCGCCTGAGCTACGGCCTACGAGGAGGAATCTCCGACGCTCTGATCTGATTTCAGAAGACCGATGCAAAGAGGCTGGAGATATTCTGGAGGCAAGCCAAGCCAAGAAGATGGACGATTATTTTCTTAAAACTTAAAAGACTTGATATCTCTCTCTCCACCCCTCACTATTACAATCTCACGAACGCATCTATGCAGTATCACTAATTAATTATCAGGCGGCTCCAAGAAATTCTAATCCCATCACGATTCTCTCTCTCTCTCTCTCTCTCTCTCTCAATCACCGCTTTTCTTCTCTACCCATATAAATTTAATTTCCTTTGGATACGAGAGCCATCGCCTTCTTGCCAAAAAGAATCATTTTCTTGTGATCAAAAGATGACATCGCCTTCTACCAAAAAAAGACGACGCAAACAGCGACTGCTGCTCCTAAATCAAGTCATTAACCGCCCGTCTTTCATTCTTACCCACTCATCCGCCGACCCCTTACCCTACGACTACCTATTCCAAACCGAACCTTTGAACGTGGTCAGCAACACGGTTCACCTTAAACCCAAAGCCACGCCGGAACCGAGCAGTGCTCCCGGCGTGGTGGCTACTGATGATGTGTCGGAGATGGTGGTGGCAAGTGATGGAGCCGTGGAGATCGGTTCAATGCAGCCCTGCAACGCCTGGCTTGAATGGGCAACGATCTAGGCCGGGTTTCCTTTTTTAGCACCCCTGCAGGTTTGAAAAGGTAATTGGTCGTCTTAATTTATTTCCCTCGTCTTGGTGACTTGATGTGTCCAGTCTTCGATCGCCTCACGGTTAGTTCAAATGCAGATATTATATTATATATGTCGCCCGGCCCGCTCCCTTTTATGTGATTCTGTTTTGCAATTACGATACCTATCTATATATATACTCTGCTCGCCATATTTTTTGGATTGGCTCGTGGGGATCGCAGCAGAGGACCTAATTAAGTATATTTTTTTCCTTCCTCATCCCGCAGTTGTTTTTGCCCTTGCTGGAATTTGGGCCCACGTGGTAGCAGCAGTACTGGTTGTTTGGAGTCGGCATTTCCACTCAAGCTTGGCTGCTTCTGTCTTGCAGCCTTGAGTGGTGAGGATGGATGACTTCCCTTTGTCATTGGTGTTTTGAGTGTGGTGTGAGGAGCTTTTGCAGTTGCTGCAGTCAATTTGGTGGATTGACTTCCTTAACCTGCGAATATGTGATAAAATAATAATCAGTTCTAAGTAGCTTGAAAGGAAGAATGTCTCACTTTGTGATCGAATAAAAAACAATGCCTCACTTTCTAAGGATATCTTTTATTGCTTTCTTGTTATATATGAAGTTGTTGTCATCACTTTCTTGACATTTTTATATTATTATAGAATTGGTCTATGCTCCGCAACGCCATATTATAGTTCGATTTATGTGTCTCCAATTTACGTTTTACCAAATGAATTGAATTCGAATTTTGATTTGATTTGATTAAGTAGCATATTGATTTCGTATATATATATATATATATGTGGGATACCATGAACAAGAGGGACAAACAAGGATATGAAAGTTCATGCAAGAAATGAATGTCGCTCACTGCTTGAGTGGCCAATTTAGAGAGCAACTGAACTCAACTCAATCCGTTCAACCGTCATTTCATTCAAGCCTTACCACAATCACACTATTACATTATGTAAAAAAGCATCAAATTCGTTATTATTAAAGCACACGCTGGTAACAAAAAATAGTGTCAGTTGGAGATTTCTCTTTTTTCTATAAGTGATCTTAATAGCTACATATGCCACCAAATCTCTTCAATTATTAAATTCGAGAGCAATTGTTATTTCTCGTCTATATGACAATCCTTGAAATGAGATAACAAATCGAAGTTCCAACGTTTTGTTTACAATCCAATATTTCAAATACAGTCGCAAATTTGTTAATTAATCAGTACATCAAAACACATTGCACTCACGGATCCGCCATATTCCCATCTTCTCCATCAAATTCCCACCAACTAATCAACCCCAATGCAATGAAGCTTTACCTGGGAAATTTGTCGACCATCAGCAGCGAAGATAGCAACAATAAAAGAATCCACAAAATTCTCATATGATTGTGGCAAAGATACCAACAGAATTAAGGCAGCATCCTCATCATCTGCTTTAACATCAATATTCCGCAGATCTAGCAAGATAGTATTGAGTTGATCTAGATGATTCCTGAGAGACTGATAGAGCTCCGATTTAAGCTCTATCGAACAATTGGGGATTAGCGATCAACTAGGGATTGATCCGGGATTTGGAGAGATTGAGGGAGAGTGATTTGGGGAATTTGGGACGAGAAGAAGAGGGAAAGGAGATGCTGCCGAGCGGCAGCTTGGAGAGGAAAAGGGAGGGCTCAGCGGCCAGAGGGGAAGAGAAGAGAGAGAGTGAGAATTTTAGGTTTAATTCTTGCTTACCCTTTCCTACGTAAACAATAGTCTAAATACCCAAAAACACAATTACCTACTAACTACCCCAACTTATTAATCCCCCACAATATTCCCAATAACCAAAATAATCCCAAACTGAATAATTCAAACCGACATAAATCCCGAATAATTAAAATTCTATCATTCCCTTCCTCTTCAAAACAACCTTGTCCTCAAGGTTGGTAGCCTTCTCCTGCGTCTTCCCCTTCTCTCGCCTCATCCTCTGCCTCGTCTTCCCACCTTCCGACCAGCATCATCAAATCCGGACGTGCACACTTGTGACCAATCGTGAACCTCTCGTCGCAATTGAAGCACTTCCCTTCCCGCCTCTTCTGCTCGATCTCTGCAGGGGATAGTCGCACAAACCCTTTGGGCGGCGGTCGTGCCCCACCCTTCGCGACAGCTACTGGCGCCTACGCCGCCGTGGATCCCCCAGCTCCAACCGTGGTCCCAGCCGCTCCGCCTCCTCCACTGCTGATTCCGCTACTGCTCCCGGCGCCGCCGGCCCGCGAATAGCGGCCCATGGTGCTCCTCCAACTCGCTAGCTCCTCTTCCTTGTACCCTGCAAGACGAAAAGCAGATTTCACGGAATCCGGCTCAAAGATCCGGACAGCAGCAACAATTTCCGGCTTTAGGCCTGCCTTGCACAACCCCACCAGTGTCTCCTCCGGTACCCCATGGCATTGATTGCCCAGTTTGAAGAACTCTGCGCGGTAATCTACAACGGAACCGGTCTGTTTCAGCTTGGCCAACTGCTCTGGAGCCCACCCCTCCGATTTACCGAACTGGTAACGCAGCTCCTCCTGGAACAACGGCCAGGTGATCAAGGTTCCCACCGCCCCATAGGACCTCTCCATCAACTCCCAGCACTCCAGCGCCTCTCCCTCTAAGTAGAAGAATGCCAGATGCGCCTTCCTCTCCTCCGGAATGGGGTGATTTCTGAACCACCTCTCTGCTGCATACAACCACAATCCGACATCCTCCTGACCATTGAATTTTGGAAACTCAATGGTCGGGGGTTTGGCTCTAAAGACCATCCCATCAGTTCCATCATAGGCAGGGTGATATGAACCATACCTGTCATAACCGGGAGCACCCCCTAGCTGGTCCGGGTAGAACGGAGTTCCCCTTCCTCGCCCAAAACTGCCTGCGGAACCTCGCCCCATCGGACCCGCCCAGTTCCCTGCACCATACGACCCGCGCCACATGTTTGGGTCCATACTGGCCGATCTAACCAGCCCCGGTTCGAACCGGTTCGGTCCACTCTCGGTTCGGCCCGGTTCGGGTTCGCCCCCGACCCGACTAGACCTGGACCGGTCAACCCCCGGTCGGTCCGACCGGTCGAGCCGCCTCCTCGACCCAGCCCAGATCCACCCGGCCCGAACCGGCCCTCCTGGCCCGGCCCAACTCGCGCGGCTCGGGCCCCTGTCACGTGCGGGCCCACGTAGTCCTCGCCACTAGCCGGGTCGGCCCATGGTGCGTTCTGGCCCACCAGGCTGAGCTCCTCCTCGATCCGCTCGTAGTCCATGGTCAGCCACCCCAGTCCTCTGGGCTCGTGATACGGGCCCACTGTGTCACTCCGGCCCATTGGCCTAGGTGGGCCCTGCCCAGTCGGCTGGGCCCCGTTGTCGTACCCTGGCATCTTGGCCTTGCCCTTGCGGGCCGCCAATTCCTGGGCCGTTGGTGTCGGTAGAAGCCCAGGCCCACCGCTGCGCCCTGGCTGACCGTGGCCCACTCGCTCACCGGCGCCGGGTACCACCTCAGCCGCCTCGACGACCATGACAGCCGCCGCTGCTGGCGGCTTCTCCGCCACCACCATCGCCCCCTTTTGCGCGTCACCCACAGCCGCCGCGGCGCTCGCCTCCGCGCCCCCATCCGCCTGCGAGTCTCCCGGCCCGCTCCGGTTACCACCCCCGTCACCGCCGCCACTGCTATTCTTCGGCCTGGTGGTGTGCGCGGCGGCTAGTGCCTCCACGACCCTCTGCACCTCGTCAAACCGCTTCCAAACTCTCCGGGACTCCTCCTCATGTACACGCCGTTGTTCGCCTTGTTCATGCCGGACAGCCCGCCATTCCTTGCGCTCTTCCTCGAACTCGGCTACCAGGCGATCCAAGGTGGTCTGGACCAGCTCCAACTTCTCAGTCTCGTCCACCAGCTCTCCGTCCCGCGGATCAGAGGCCCCCTGGTTGCCGCCGCCAGCCCTGCCAGCCCGGTCGAGGCCGTGATCGAGGCTTGCTCTTGCGCCGCCGCCTTGGCAGCCTTCTCAGCCGCTTGCATCGATTTTGTGGACACCATTGCACTCTTCGTTCTCTGTTTGTAATCGAACCCAAGAACCGGGCTCTGATACCAAATGATAGAGCTCCGGTTTAAGCTCTATCGAACAATTGGGGATTAGGGATCAACTAGGGATTGATCCGGGATTTGGAGAGATTGAGGGAGAGTGATTTGGGGAATTTGGGACGAGAAGAAGAGGGGAAGGAGATGCTGCCGAGCGGCAGCTTGGAGAGGAAAAGGGAGCGCTCGGCGGCCAGAGGGAAAGAGAAGAGAGAGAGTGAGAATTTTAGGTTTAATTCTTGCTTACCCTTTCCTACGTAAAAAATAGTCTAAATACCCAAAAACACAATTACCTACTAACTACCCCAACTTATTAATCCCCCACAATATTCCCAATAACCAAAATAATCCCAAACTGAATAATTCAAACCGACATAAATCCCGAATAATTAAAAGTCTATCAGAGACGTACAAACTGAACAAACGTTGCTTCATATGCAACTTGTTGGTTAAAGACTTTGTCATGTATAGACTTTCAAGCTTCAACCACAAACCCGCGACAGTCTTCTCAGCAGCAACCTCAGTGAAACAAAGCAAGATTGTAGAGTGAGCTTTCTCCTCCAAAGTAATCCATTCTTCTTCATCTATACTTTCCTTCTTCGATTTTCCAGACAACGGAGCCCACAAACCCTATTGTTTCAACAGTGCTTGCATCTTGATCTGCCACAAACTGAAACTGTTTCTTCCGGTAAACTTCTCAATCTTCATACTGATAGCAGCCATTCTTACTATCAAACAAACTCAAACCAAACTCCACAAAGCAAAACTTCAGTCCAGCGCCAAATTCCCAAAACCGCAACCAAAGGCTCTGATACCACTTGTCAGAACAGAAGCGTGCAATCGATAATTCAAACCAGCACGAACGAACACAAATTTAACATGGTTCACTAACACAATGTGTGCTAGCTAATCCACGGGCAGAGGAGAACAAATTTCACTGATTTGAGGAGAGTACAGGTTACAAACCAAATTCCAAACGGACAAACCAAACAAACTAACCTGACTGACCTTACTACAAACTAGGATGATGAAGAGTATTTATAGAACTCTTCTCCTAATCCCAAACAGAAAACAAAATACCTTTTCTCAAACATACAAGGAAAAAAGGCCAAACCCAAACCCAAACAGAATAGGCCCAAAACACAAAACAAACTCAAATCAAATTCAAGTCATATTCTAACACCCCTTTCGGTTCTCCTCTTGCCACTTCTCGTCAAACCCCAATCATACCTTTTTGTCGCCATGTCTTCAAGCAACTCGGTCACCTCGGTTGGAGTCTTGTTCATCATCTTCCCTTGACACAGAGAGTCAATGAGCATCTTGTCGTGTTGGTGAAGACCACCATAGAAGGTCTCAATCCGAAATTTATTTTCAAAGCCATGATGTGGGCATAGGAGGAAGTAGTCCGAGAATCTTTCCCATGCGTCCCTCAATGTCTCATCTTCCTCTTGCTCAAAGTGGGTGATCTTCTTGCGCCACTCGACGATCTTGGAAGGTGGACAATATGTGACACTGGATTTGTTGAGCATGTTGTCCCACGAGGTTATTGAGAGAGTCGGTCTATTGTTGAGCCACCGAGATGCATTCCCCGTAAGAGAATAGGAGAATAAACTCAACTTCAAAGCGTCCTCGGGCACCCCATTTATCTTCAAACTTCCCGCAAGCTCAAGAAACTTCTAAACATGCTCCCGTGTATACTCATTGCTAAACCCAGGAAACAATTTGAGGGCGGGCTTGATCTCAAAGTTGTTGGCGGTCACGGGTGGATGTAAAATGGTAGGTTGGATATCCGTCTCCCCTGGGGCCATATAGTAGCCCATGGTTCTCGGTTCTTCTTCAATTCCCGCTTGATCATTTTGATTAGCCGCCATCTCGACTTCACTTCATTTTTCCTCCGTTTCGAAACCTCCCTCAATTTTTTGGTCATGTAATTTGTTCACTCAGAAATTTGTAGATCCAAGAGATCATGATGAACTCGTCCCTTCTGTGCAAACGTTTTCAAAAACGAATTAAAAATGAAGAAAATACCATATGGTATACAGTTGGTACCGAGAGGCCAGATTTTTTTTCTCAAAAAAATTGAAAATTGATCTCATTTTGTAGAGCACGATGAACTCGTTCCATCTGTACAAAAAAAAATTCGAGTTAAAACGAAAAAGATATGAGCCGATTAAGAAAGTTAAGGAAAATAAAAATGGTTTTTAATTCTCCATCCTTAGATCTGGATTTTCTAAATGAAGTGTCCAGATTTGGTTATTGATGGATGCATAATCCATTGTTATGCACCCTATCTTGAGCCGTTGGCAAGTGATGAATTGATTAAAAAAAAGCTACCATGTTTTATATTCGATGTATCTAACGGGATGGAGACGAAATTATAATGCTTGGATTTGATAAATAAATTTACCAATATGATATTATTTCCTTTTTTTCGTATTACGAGAAGTTCTTATAATTTATTTCGGTACAGCTACCATGCCCATACTCGTTTGGGTTTCGGGTATCCACGGTTATCCATGAGTAATAATTTCTCTTCATAACTCCAACAAATATGTTAACATTCACACGTATTCTCACATTACGTAAGAAGAAAAGTACGACAATTATGAACTAGAATGAAGAAAATTAATTAAAACTACATAATTTCATGAAAATATTATATTTATATGCTAAATATAAAAATATTAGAGAAAAATAATGATTATTTCTAGACAAAATACATAAGTATATAATCGGGCGGGTTCAGGTTGGATAGTGAGAAACTCATGCCCACCCATTACCCGCAATATTCGGGTTCGGATTTTACCCGTACCCACTAAATGTCCTTCGGATTCAGGTTTTACCCTACCCGATTAGGCCGGATTCGGGCGGATATCCACGGTTACGGACATTTTTGCCATCCCTAGCTACCATAGTACCATGTCTTCTTGTTGCATGTACATAATGATTATCAGTCTCCTCTTAACTCTAAATAAAAAATTCTAAATTTTATACCGTAAGCCATAAAATAATAAACGCTAAATTTTAAAATGATAAATCTAAAGCTATCAACACTAAATTCTTAAATGAGTATGATGATGATTTTTCCTTCTCCCAAAATTTTGTTTTCCAGAACATGCTCTTATAATTTGATTTTATTTATTTTTTCACAAGTTTAGTTTGTACGGTAAGAGAATTTTTACGAAAATGTATAGGTAGAAATTAAACTTGTACAACATATGATACAAGTTCAATTTGTATCATAAAAGAATACATATAAAAATATATAGGTACAGAGTGAATTGTACCATGACGTTAAAAATACAAATTCAATTTGTATCACAAACTAAATTCGTATCAAGTTCGATTTATATCATAAAGTTTTTAAAACTAACCTACCGATGATATTCAAATGTTTATTTATCTACCACCTGATTTATTGTTTTTGTTTTATTGTCATGAAATCCTTGAACAAGACATTGTACTTTGTTCTTTCATGGTAGAGGCGAGTTTGTTCGATCTGTAAAAAGAAAAGGTTCAAATATAAATTTTCAATTTCCCCGTCCGTCTAATATGGTTTTCCTTCAGTTGAGTTGTCTACTATAATTGGACAGCAAAACGATTAAATTACAACCAATAATAATGCGCCACATTATCAGGTTGTATGAAGTTCCTGCAACCGGGTTGGGCCTAATTATAGAGAGGATTAATACAACTGCATCTCGTAAATGTTAAAATGCAATAAATTTGCATGGGTTGCTGACCGGCGCCTCATTAATTATTGTTGCATCAGACCACATTAATGGCTTGTTTCAATTCAAATCAATGACCACTGCATGCATAGCTTAGCTTCTTTTAGGAGCCAGCGCTATGGATAGCTTATTCTGCTTCAATTCAATGGAGTTAGTTCTTGTTTTACTTTGACCGCTGCATGCCTGCATGCATAGAAGAAGCCAGCGCTTGGATTCTGAACTTTTCAAACCCAAACAAATTTCCAACTCCCGCCAAATTGTTCCCTCCTCTAAAAGACCCAACCTTATATCTCCTTCCTACACAATACATCACCTGCCCAACTTTTTTCCTACCACTCTATCTTCTTTCAGCAAAACACCCATTACCTATGTTCACAAAAGCTAGCTAGAATTCCCCAACCTCAACATGCATGGCACCTCTAATCCAAGGAGACATAGAACAACACCAGAGGATAACCACATGGCACGCTCATCCTCCGACCATCCGCCACGACCACACTCCATTATGACAGCTGAACTGCATGTTGATGAATCTGAAAATTTTGAAGGTATAGTTATATATATCTGTGATTACCCATACAGCAATGGCCAATGTGTAATGTAATCCTTGGTTGTTGTAACTTAATCTGTTTCAATTTATTTTCTACACATGATTGAGTATTGTGTAGCTTGCCTATAGAAATGGCTAGCTGCATATCTCAAGTATGTAACATGTTAATGGTGAAGACAAATTTTGCTTTTTTGGTCGATGATTATTTTTTAAAGAGCTTATTCACAACTCCATCCATGAATACAGTAAACAATGATCACATACAATAATTATTTTTTATTTTTTTGTTGTGTGTATCCTTGATTGTTATCAACTCATCAATTAAGTCTCATTTTTATGTATGCATGATTGTTTGCTCATCAGCGAGCCGGGTCTAGGGGGGAGTTAAATACTTTCCGTCCCCACTTCATCCGCAAGTAATATTTTTGCCCATTCCGTTATCACGGTTTCCCGTTAAAATTCAAACTTTCCCATTTTCCTAATAAAGGCCCATTTATATTTTCCGGAGGTAAGTGGGTATTGGATTTATTTATGGAAGATAATACTAATAGGCCTAGGCACCGTGTCAATATCTTCAAATTCCATAATGTAATTATCCCGTCAGACACATGATTTTAGCTTTGAACTTCTTTTCTTTTGAAATCGCTTGAAAAATATTTGTTTTACCGTTTGCCAGCTTTTTTATTAAGTTCATTTAACTTAATTAATGCTTAAATGGTGGTTTTAATAAAAAGCTTCTATTACTTCGGTTTTCTTTTTAAATAAACTATATTCTGATTTAGAATACTAAGTGGGTTACATTTGAAGTTAATATTATCAAGTCTTTATTAATATTAATATATATTACTTCTAATGTAGGTGTTGCAGCTACATCTCTTCGAGGAAACCAAGGGAGTCAAGGAAACTCTTCAGACTTGATGACCGTTATGGAAAGAATGCAAGGAAATGGATGAGTTGTTTTGTGGTTTATTACTTTGAGTACTTTAAGAATGTGGAAGATAATATTTTCATCAATAACACATTGTTGTGTGAAAAATTAAACTTTGACTTGCTTCAAGGTTTATGATTTGGGGTTGTAATGAATTATTTTTTTATCGGATGCTTCTAGTTGTTTATGTTATTTCGTATTAATTATCATTTTATATATTTATTATTTTATTCTCTTATTTTAAAAAAATATTTTATAAACTTTTTCTAGATTTAAATATTAATGGAATAAAAATGGCTTATAATGAATTTTTATTTACCATTAAAATTAATTAAAAAAATTCCTAAAATGTTTTCTCACCAACCTTAAATATTACATAGAATAATTATTTTTAGTATACCTGTAATGCTTTTATCTTTCAACCTATTATGACGACAAAAAAGTTGCCAAAAATTGTTTAAAAACATTTGCAACTTTTGCTTTGGTCACTAATTGAAAAGGCCTTTCTTTTTCACTGACAGTCCGCAAGGACATGCATTCTCTGGGTCGAGGCCCACCTGTTTCAACTTATGTTCCAGCCCAAAGAGGGCTCCTTCAATTGGCCCGCAACCACCACCAACTCCACTCGAACTGCGCTTGGCCCCGTTCCTCTCGCTTATGTGTGTTTGATCCAAAGTTGGTTGAGGCCAAATTTGGTCCATCCATTAGTGAGTAAAAATTTATATTAAAAAACTATAATGGTAACCTAATTTGATGTTGTTACAGTGCAATAGTATTACTAATCGTACTATGACATTTTGGAATGTCTCAACAAATATCATTATTATTCGCATCACATATGACACTTGGGCATGTCACAACAAATGTCAGTATTTGTATTACCTACGTCACTATATGTATCACCTACGACGCACCGAAATGTCCAGAAAATTACACTAATTATATCACCTATGACAATTAGGAATGTCCTGAGAAGTGTCACTATTTCTATCAATGATGACATATTGACATGTCGTTATAAATGTCACTATTGAGATGGGCTATGAGATATTGAAATGGCACGAGAAATGTCAATATTTGTATTAACTATAAGTCTATAACATTTTGATATGTCTCAAGAAATGTCACTATATGCATCATCTACGACGTACTGAAATGTCCCGAGAAATGTCACTAATTGTATCACCTATAACAAATAGGAATGTCTCGAGAAGTGTCACTATTTGTATCAATCATGACATATTGACCTGTCGTTATAAACGTCAGTGTTGAAATGGGCTATGACATATTAAAGTGTCACAAACAAATGTCAGTATTTGTATTAACTATAACATTTTGATATGTCTCGAGAAATGTCAATATATGCATCACCTACGACGCATTGAAATGTCCCAAGAAATGTCAGTAATTGTATCACCTATGACAATTAGGAATGTCCCGAGAAGTGTCACTATTTGTATCAATCATGACATATTGACATGTCGTTATAAACGTCACTATTGAGATGGACTATGACATATTGAAATGTCATAAAAATGTCACCATTTATATTAACTGTAACATTTTGATATGTCTCTAGAAATGTCACTATTTGCATCACCTACGACGCTTTAAAATGTCGCAACAAATGGTTTTAAGCAACGATTATAAGTGTCGCAATATGTAAAATAAACGTCACACAAAAGTGGTACTGACAGTTGTCGCAAATGTCACAAAAAAAGTTAGTGACACTATTTTATGTGACATTTGTGTGACATTTGTGTAAAATGTCAGTACAACACTATTGTGACATTTTTCTACCTTTCAATGACAATTTGACTGAATTTTAAATTGTCACTTCAGCTGTTTTTTTTTGTAGTGAAGGGATCTCGAAGATGACCAAGATGCATTCACTGTTGCGATTGGAAAAAGCTGTGCGTCGGATGATCAACAAGAAGGCGATGCCAATTTGATGGATATCTCAATTGAGGGTTTCACCGAATCTATCCACGGGATCAGGGGCGGAGCCAGGATTTGATCATCGGGGGGGGCCAAAATTTTTTTAATACGTTATCAAAAGGTTAAAAAAACTAACCGAACAAAAAAACAAATTCATTAAATTCAATTTAAATCACAAAAAATATACAATTTTTATAATGCATTTCAATATAGAGTGAAACATTCTTTTTACGTACAAAAAATGAATGTCTATCAATATTCTTCTTAAACACAAATTATTCATAATATATCCGAAGGTACCATTGAATGGAATCATTTAATTGATCTAGTTTGAAATTAAGGAATTAATGAACATTTATATGAAAGCTTAATAATTAAATTGATTTGTTCATTGAAATGAAAACTTGAAGGAAGCATAAAAAATAAAAAATGGTGTTCCAAGCTGGCCTCGAAGTTGGATCGAACCAGGAACCATTTATTGTAATGACATGCGCCTTTTCGCTGGGCTAAGTAGAAATTCATGTCCTCATTTTGCAACGCTATTATTTAATATTAAATCTCTAGTTTATACATATTATGCCGAACCATTTAAACATAACTTTCGAGATTCTGGGGGGGCCGGGGCCCCCTGAGGCCTCATGTAGCTCCGCCCCTGCACGGGATACGGCCCGCCTGACATGATGAATTGATGATGGCGACGCAGTGGGCGAGGAGTAGAAGAAAGTCAGCTCCTCAGCTTCTAGCTTCTTCTTCTTTGCTGCTAGCGGAGGACTCGCTCTGAACGACCATATCTCTCTCTACACACGAAGCTGGGATAGTTGCTGTATCGGGAAGAGTTGGATCCTCACAGCCGATGGCTTGCAAGTTAAGCAGACTCCAAGGGGTTCTGATGGAGGAGAAGGTGGAACTGGTGTTTAAAAGGAAGAATCTTGAGGATGGGTCTTGGGTTCCAGACTCAACCTTGATGCGATCTACCACTACGAAAGAGGTGTCATGGTTCCTGGTAACTAATTAATTAGGGAATCATGTTTTAATTTTTGCATGGTTTATTTCATGGAAAATGGAAGGCTCTCTGCTTCAAGTCTAACTGTTGACAAGGGAATTTTTTATTCCCTGGTTGGAGTCCCACGAGGTGGGAGATGAGTCTGATTAATCACATGTTTGGAAGGGAATTCGTTCCCTAGTAAGGAAGGACAAAATCAAATTGAGAACCATGGGGAAGATTGTCTATAATTATTGCGACCAGGAGGAGAAGATCATACAAGCCGAAGAGAAATATGGAGTTAATCTCGGTAGGAAGGGTCCTGTTCAGAAAGTCATGATCAGGGAAACAAGAATCAATTTGGAGCACTTGAATAACTTAAAAAGCAGAGTTCCTGGAAATTGATTCTCAGAGCTTGAGTCTATGGCTTCTCGGAAAAAAGGTAAAAACTGAAACCTTACTTATGAGTCATTTATTAATGACAAATTAGAATCTACCATATGCATGGAATTGAGAATCATTATGAATGCTAGAAATGAAAATCTAGAATTGATGCATGTTGACATTGAGATTTATTACCTCGATGATTAGAATTGAATACATGTTGTGAAGTATGATGATTTTGTTTAAATGCATGCATATATGTGAAGAATATATGGGAATAGAATGGGTTTATTGCCCATAATAACGATATTGTAAGAAGTACTATTATTAGTACTACACAAACCACTTAGGCTGCTCTGAAACATTAAAGTTTCAAGAATGAGAGCAGCAAGCCGAACTAGATCCACACCAAATAGAATGGTATCCTTCGTGGTAACCATAAGATTGCCACTCAATCCTCTAAGAATGACGCTACGTTTCTCAATTAAATTTGAGAAAAACTAGGTCATATGACACGAAAGTGTTAGAGCAAGTTTAACATAGTATTGTGTTAACTTGATTAAAGAAGAGGATTTGGTAATAAAAATCGCTTAGGTGATAACAGAGGTTAGCCTTAATGGTAACTCTGGAGAATGGTTGCTGGATACTAGCGCCCCAAGGCATGTCTGTGATAGGCGATCTAAGATGGATTCTTTTCTGGGACGTGTGTGTCCTTGTAAGGAATTAGAATATCTAAAGTTACATTCCCATATTATTCTCGAACGCTTGAGAAATTTTGTATCCAAGCAAAATGACCCATAAAATATGTGGTTAGAGAATCAGAATCAATAAATCTGATTTATGTTGATATGGGTAAACTTGATGGAATGCTCTGATTGTCTAACTATTTATTTGAAATGGTTTGAAATGCCTAATTGCATTATGATTGCACTGATTATTCGATATGTGGCATGAATGTGGTAGCGTTAGAAAATCAGTGTAGCATGATAACTAGAAGAGCATATGAGTGTGTTTTATGTTGTTAACAATAAAAACACATAGTTCCTATGAAACGAAATACTCATGTTGTTGTGAAATCCATTAATGCCAAGGAACTTCCATAAAGATGCAGAATTGTGGGAGAATCCATTATTAATGAAATGGAATTATTGGAGTCTAATAAGACTTAAAATCTTGTAGAGTTACCTCTTGGTTGAAAAGCCTTGGGTAATATATCGATAGAATTAAACAAGATTTGGCATCTTTGAGAATTACCTCTTGGCAATGAAGTCATGGGTAATAAATGGATTCTTAAAAGAAAAGTAAAACCTATTGGTTTAGTTTATGAGTATAAGGATCGCCTAATAGCTAAGGCTTTAAGCAAAAAGGAAAAATTGTAAATTTTCTTGTTATCTATTCACCATATGTAGAATAACATCCATGTATGTTCTGATTGCTAGTGTTGTGCGTCAGATGGATTGTTTAACATGTTTCTTCGAATGGTGATTTAGATAGAGAAATCTACATGGGACAACCTATAGGGTTGTTATTCCTGAACATGCTTAGGGAGTCTATAGTTAGACAAATCATTGTAAGATTTGAAATAGACTCTAAGACGATGGCATGGATAAACTGGTTCTCTCTCATGGTTTTAAAAGTGAAAGTGACAAGTGCATTTAGTACAAATTTGAGAATGACACTTGCATTATGAATGACACGTCGATCTTTGGTACAAAGAATCGTGATGTCGATATGAAAAAACCATGTTTGAGAATTTTGAATGTTCTCGATGAAGCTTGTGTAAGCTAGGAGATCCATGTAACTATGACAATGAATAGATTTCCTCTAGATCAGTTTAACTACATAGTTAAGATCTAGAAGAAATACAAGCAGTATGCCTGCATAAATGGTTGATGATGCTAGTGTAAATATTAAAGAACACTGGAAACAGTGTGAGAAACAGAGAAAGTTAGAATATACTAGCATCGACAGCCTGCGTGAGGCAGCTGGTAAACATGAGACCCGACATAGTGGGGGTACTTGGAAGGCTTACTAATTGTCCTAGTATGAAGCATTGAAATGCTATTGAAAGGGGTCATGAGACACCTTAAAAGAACAGAAAAACCTTGGTATTTGTTATCAAAGGTTTTGCTGTATTGGTAGGGTATAATGATGCGGATTAGAATACCTTATAGAGGACTCCAAGACAACAAGAGGATGTGTTTTAAACATCGATGGAGAAGCTATGTCTTGGAAGTCTAAGAAGTAAACGATCCTGGCTCAATCAACTAAGAAAACGGAAATGATAGAACTAGCAATGGCTAGTAAAGAGGAAAGTTGATTGAGAGGGTCATTACTAGAGATTCCCTTATGGGAAAGACCGATCCCTCCGGTAGTTGATTCATTGTGATAGCACCGCAGCTATTACTAAAGAAGGGAACCGGTTCTAGAACGAAAAGAGACGACAAATTCGTCGTAAGCACAGTACTGTAAGAGAACTCCTAACGATAGGAGAAATGAGGGTGGATCCTGTAAGGTCCTAACAGAATCTAGTTGATCCTTTGACGAAAGGATTATCTAGAGAGAAAGTCCAAAATACCACCAAGGGTATGAGACTTATGCCTACCGAACCACGGATTACAAGTGATGGTAACCCGACCCGATAGACTGGAGATCCCAAGAAACGGGTTCAATGTGTAATAACAAGTCATAAGTAATATTGAGAAAAGTTCATGCAGAGTGAAGCATGAATCCCAAAGCCTTGGAGGTTGAGTTCAACTCTTAATGAGATCTATACTCTATGTGGAGCGAAGTACTTTACTTTGGGGGTACTTCTGATAGACTCACCTATGTGAATGTGGGAGTGGGGCCGATCCCTATGGAACTTTGGAGGCACAAAGTTGCTAGAGCGTTCACTAAACCGGGATAACGTGCATGGCCATAAACGCACGGCCTATGAGAGAATATCACTCAATGAAAAGATCCGGCGTGCTACATTGTCTGAGATAGGGTTCAAGACTACGAGTCACTCTTATGAAATCGGAATTGTAACCACTACGCTAAGGTTCAAATCTTCGCGATACCTTAGCTTATGCCCGATCTTATGGAACTGTTGATGCTCAGAGATAGTTTCAAACTATTCAAGTGGGGGATTTCTCGATTGTTATAAACCGAACAGAAATTTTAGGGTTACCGATCTGGCTGAGTCGCGGACTAGGTCGCTCTCTTTAAGACGTTCGCGGCACTGCCTCGTATTGCGCACAGCAGACTATCAGCCGGTCGCCTCCAGGATAAAACAACCATTCTAATTTTGATGCTCATCGGTTTTGTGCGAAAAACCGGAGCTCTATGAATTCACTCTCTCTCGTGTTTCTGCTCTTCTGAGGTGTATTTAGAGGGTCTAGGGCGTCTGCTATTTATAGGAGCAGAAAACCCAGAATATTCCCTCTTTCTTTGGGAATGAGTCATATTTTAATTAGGGAGATAATTACTCCCACAATTAAAATATAATCTATTAAGATAATTATTCCTAATTATCTTCATAATATTCCTTTTATTAATTATCCATCTTAATTTCGTATTATGGGAAAATACTGGATAATTAATTAGGAATTTCATTATAGCTTTTCAAAGCTATTCATCCCAACAGACAGTGCTGGCCAAGCTCGACGCGTGGATTCCGCAGCGGGAGGGCAAAGGGCCGGTGGGCTCTGGTAGCGATGAGGAGAGCTCGGAGGAGAAGGAGGGAGAGAAGAGTACGACCGGGATGAAGATTGGCGAAAGGAGCACGACCGGGCCAAAGACCGGCGAGAAGGGCGGGTCCAAGTCCAAGTTCGACGACGGCAGCGGCGCTCGGCACCGCGACTCGGCCGTGCAGGGGAGCTTCGGCAAACCGCCCGGTGACGGGAGTGGCCGTAGCAGTGGCGGGGGAGGTTTTCTGGCCAAGCTCGCGAAACTCGAGTTCCCGAAGTTTGCGGGGGATGATCCTAGATCGTGGTTTCCGCGAGTTGAGCAGTTTTTCGAGTACCAGGAGGTTCCGAAGGATCAGAAAGTGCCGCTAGCAATAATTCTTCGTTGAAAAATGACTACCGTGGTGGAATGTTGTTTCTACAACATTCGGTTGTTTGGTGCATTGTCAATAATAATGCATATATAATAATACATATGTACGTAAGAAAACACATGTACATAAGTGTATTGTAGTTTACATCGTTTGATTTATGTGATAGTTATCATAGTATTTAAATAAGCTATATTACTTTTTAGGTAAAAAATAATTTTTACTATTTGTTTTTAATATAAAAAAACAACACACATAAAAAGACAGGAGCAAAGTTGGAAGAGAAAAATCCAACAATCTCAATCAAACAATCTCACCAAAATCTTGAGATTTAACTATCATTCATTTTGAGTAATAGTTTGTGTCATATCAAGTAAACAATGAAGTGTCATGAAAGTGTCATTAAAAAAATAATAAATTATAAACAGTTCATGCATTGTAACTATCTCAACCAAACTATCACCAAAACCAAACGATGAAGTGTCATGAAAGTCCAATATCTCTCTTTCAATGAGTCAAAGACATGATCACACACACAAAATAATTAGTCGACTGATGAGTCATTTTTGCCGCAATTAATAGAGTAGTACTAGTTCTACAGAAGTTTGGATTGGTATAATTTCAATGAATCGTTTTTGTCACAAATGGCTCAAACCATGTACTCTTGTGGGCTGTGACGAAGAATCATTTGTGGCCACAAGTCATTTTGGAGGAGACAAGAAGGCCGCCGGCGCGGGTTGATTTGTGTCTATTCTATCGGCTGGAGGAGGAAAGCAGGCGCCGGCAGCGGCGGGGTTGGTTTTGTGTCAATTCAGCCGGCTGGAGGTGACGAAAGAAAGCGGCGGCCAAAATTTACGTAAGTTCGACCGAATGCCTAGTCCACAACCATTAGAAGCTCCGTGTATGAATGAACAAGAATGCAAACAGAAACAACTTGTGGCTTACGGTTTAGTAATTAATTATTATAAAACTATTGATAAATCGTTTATATATGATCATTCATATAATAGGCTAATTAGCATTTTTAGAGAATGAGTAGTACGATTAATTTTATGTTATAGAAATTAAAAAGGCTAAAAATGCTCACAAATACATAAATATATAATAGCATTTTGGTCTTCACAATTACTTTTTTTTATTCATTAAAAAGACACGTACTGGGATTCGAACCATGACCACTTTAAAGAAAAACAAGGATCATAACCAATAACATTAAGTACATTTGTTGTATCTTTTGAAACTAAAAACATATAATAGCAGGGACGAAAAAATCCTTCCCCCATTTCAAATTCCCTGCTCGAGGAGCGTTTGTAGAAAGGGTAGAATAGGGAGTGCCAATTTTTTTCTCTTTTCTCCGTGGAACGGGCCAACTTACCATACACATGCAGATTTAAACGGGTCCAAGAGTGTCAATTTTTTTATTTAAGTCCTTTTATTTCTCGGTAGTAATAAAATATATATAAACAGGCAAAAATAATACTCTTTTTTATTGTTAAAAAGAAAAAATTTAACAATAAACTAATACATGGATTCTAATGGGCTAACCGCTAACCATAAAATAAAAGAGTTGAATGGGCCTAATCTACATGGGATTTGGCCATCAAGTAAAACAAATGAACATCATGGGTTTGTCATTCTAAAACAAGCTATTTTCTCTAGCATAATATATATTATGCTATTATTTTATATCTAAGTGGCTAAAATATAATGTATTTTAAAATTATTCAATGGTTCAACCTCGACCAACCCGATTAGTTCAATTTTTATAATTTCAAATATATATTATCTAATTATTTGATATCATAATGATTAAATTATTGTGTATTTTATAGGGAATCGTTTGGTATTTAGTAAAAAACTAAACAGAAAGATCTATTTGCTTATTTTCGACATTAAAATGATCCTAAGCATTTTTCGTTTCCTTTCGAATTTCTATGATTTTATTCCCGAATCAGTGATGTGCAAATGGCGAATTGCAATCATCTCTTTTATTTCACTATTTTTTATTTTCAAATAGAAAGTTTAAAAGTAAAGAATAATTAGAGTTTGGCATGGGTCGGTCAAACAGGCTGAATTTCAAGTTTTGGCCCGTTTTGATCAAGTTTAATTTATAATCACATGGTTCCATGACACCACATAAAAATCTCAATCCAAACCAATTTGGCAGGTGAGTCTGTGTTTACTACTATTTTCTAGGAATACATGAACGGTGGTTCATATCACAAATCGTGTTGTTCGTTCTTGATTTCTTTAGATTTTATCATGGTCTGTCAAAAACCAAAAAGCACAATGACGATAAGATGAAAGTTTTATAAAGCAAATTAATCGGCCAACGGACCGAATAAAAGCTAGCAACGATTGTGAGATGCTCATTTTCCAAAAACTGGCAGGATATGCGATTTTTTATTCGGTTTTTTGGAATTCGGTTTCTATAAAATTACTCCAGCTCATCATATTACTAGAAACAATATTGTTTCATAAGGTAACAACCTAATAGGTACTTGATTTTAGTTCATAAGGCTGATTTTTTATTTGTTGTATTATTCATGTGTTTCAAAAAAAAAAAAAACTATACAACAATAACCTATACACACCATTACATGATCAAATTTCATATCTCACTTTCCTCCGGCCAACTGGTCGGGGCCTACACTAGTTCACATATGAGACTACAATTCAAGGCTCCTCCTCTCTTTCTAAATTTATTTCCTCTGATCTCTCTCTAAAGTTTGAATGACAGCAGCCCTCCGCCCTCTTTTTCTCCCATTTTTTTCAACATTCTCCTTTCGATTTTTTGTTCTTTTTCTGCTTTCTTCCTCGTTTCTATTTCGTTTGGCCTTGCTTTGGCGTGTTTTCTTTCCTCTATGGAGCTTCTACCCTCTTTGATGGGTGGATCTCTTGCCCTCTGGTTTGAGCCTTCAGATATGGAGATGTTTACCTTTCTAAGATGCAAAGGAGGTTGGATCTATGTTTCTGGCTTGTCTTCTCTTCTTCTCCCCCTTCGTCCACCTCCTTGCTTCATCCTGCAGATCTCGTTGATTCGGAGATGTGGTCATCGTGCTTGGACTCGGAGTGACGATCTTAAATACTGAAGGTTACCCTCTTGATCTCGTCACCGACCGTCCTTTCGTTTGGAAGTCTCTCGCGTCGATTCATGATGACGAGGAACTGACAGGGTTAGGCCCAACGAGGTGCTGGTGGAGGCTTTTCATGCGCTTTTGCTGCCTTCGACCTGGGATGGTGGCGCCAGGCACTCCCTCTTGTTGTTTGTTGGTTTTGGCCGCTGGTCTGTTTGGGGAGGAAGGGCGATATTGTATCTTCCAACGACGATGAGGAGCAAGGGGCATTCATGCGGCTGTTAGGGTTGAGATCTGGGCTCGATTCGGGCCCGTTTCTAGGCCCTATTTGGTTTCCATATTGTTGTTGGGCTTGGTATCTTGGCCTTCATTGTTTTATGATAGATATATAACCTTTTTCATAGGGCTTGCCCATTGACATACTTAATGAATCTTGTTAAAAAAACATACGAGACTACAACATTTCACTAGCAGATTATTCATAACTCATAAGAAAAACCCTCCATTATATTGGCATGAATATTTAGCAGCTTTGAACTTTTCATCTACTTTTTTATACCATGGAGGGGCTTGAATTCACTGCTCTTATTCAGTTTGTATTTTCATATGATGAATGAAGCCTTTGTCTTTGCCGTCGAGTTTAATTTTCCCCGCAAGCTTCATATAATCTTGGTGCGATATGGATTTATATTTTGCTGCTTGTTGCTTTTGATCCTTGATGAGAATGTCTGGCAATGGTCCAATCATGACGTTGGCGTTCGGATTGTGGAATGCTGCAATTGATAGTCTCTCCTTCTTATGATTCACTATTGCTCTGTGCTCTATGCTCTTGTATTCTCCATTGCTCATGATCTGTGGTCCGCATGCATTTGCGCATATTAATATTACTAAGATGAATTAATTTCTTTATATATGTGAAAGAATGTCTAATTGTCGCAACTGATTTGAGTTTTGCTGGTTTTACCTCAATCATGTCCCCGATATTAACGATGAAGGCACCTTGAATGGGATGAATGGGAACCCATTTCCCATCTTTCCTGATTTGCAAACCTTGTACTTCATTCACCTGAGTCAACAAAGTCAATCCACTACCATCGGAATGTGGGGCAAGACCGATGACCTTGTTAGCTTGCTCACATGGCGGATAGTAGTTCATTCTCATACCTTGCAGACCTTCGTTGAACGTAGTGAGTAGCTTTTCAGACTCAAGCCCCAAGTTCCTGGCCATGGAAGTCAACAAGCATCTAGCCAGCTTTTCTAGCTCTGTCGAATACTGCTCGAGAGTTGCCCTAGTGGAAAAGGGACAGACCAGAACGTTTGATTCGTGTGTGCTAGAGAAGAGAAGGCAAACTGGTCGCGCAGATCAAGATAATGGAGGCAAAATTACACTAATGTAGAGATCATGGGTTATTTCAAACAAGTTTGGGTATGACGTGGGTTCAAACAATGTTTATGAAGTTATATGAGAATCGATGTTCTTGCTCTAAGGTTTCAATGGTGGAAAATTTGTTAAGAATCATGACAAAGGTTTGCCATATATATATATATCATGCATGATCCAGTACTCTATTTATACAATATGATTTAGCAAAAATTAACAATTATGTTGGATTATTTCTGACCAATTAATAAGAATTTTTATTTATTTTGAACATAAGACATTTTAGAGTGGTCAACTTAGAAAGAAAGATAAGCGAATTTGTGTATTCATTTGGCTAAGTGATGGAATTGAAACAAAACCTGAATGAAGAGGGAATTTTCGGCCACAATCCTACGTTTCTTCGATTAATAGGCTGTGTAATGATGAATAACATGTCACCCCAATCAAGCTTTTGCTCTTCCGATACAACGAACGCTTGGCCGTATCCTTCAATGCTATCTGGTAGCTGCGCAGAATCCATTTTCACTTGTATTGGTTGGCTGAAGAATTCTTGAATATCCGCCTTCATTTTGAGAATCACTCCTTCCCCAACCCCATGATTGATCACTTTTTTTTTTTTTTTGGACATGGTATCAGTCTTGCGTTTTGATCAAGCAGTTTAGGATCCATTTGAATGGCAAAGTAGGTAAAAGAAAAATATTTAAGGATTTTGATGAGCCATAAACCTGGAAGAATCCCCAATCCCTACAAGCCGAATGCAGTTTAGCCAACTCGCCACCATCATTACCATCCAGCTTGCTCATATCGACCACTGGAACTTGAACGTACTCATCATCACTAGAAACTCGTTGTAGCTTGAGTTCAGGGCGTATGTACCTAATGGGTACAACGTTGGAGCTCGAAGCTAGCTGTTGAACGTTGGGAACAGGAAGAGAACCCGCAACCTCCTTTGCCGCCATTTCAAAGAACACAATTCTTCTTCTTCTGAAGATGGAGATTATTTATAACCTTATATCACAATATAAGAGGTACGGGATCCAGCTAGTGTGTGGTTTATATCACAACAAGGGCTACCGCTGTAGGCTTTTCCAGAATAACTCATTGTCAAATGTATACGATGTCATAAATCAGTTGGTTTCAATAACTCGAGTTGTTGGGATAAGGTTATGTTGGATCTTACACTCTAACACGCTCCCTTAAACGAAAGCCACCTTATTAGCTTCAAGTTTGCACAGGCCCACCATATCTTGTGTTTTAATCAACTGTTAATATTGGAAGTCATGAAAATTCGAACACACAACCATTTGGTCAAACTAGCTTTGATACCATGTCATAAACCAGTTGGTCGTCCCAATAACTCGAGTTGTTAAGAGAATGTTATGTTGGATCTTATACTACACTCTAAGATACATGTTAAAAAACGCGCTGCTACGGATCGGGAAATCGCTGGAATCAACAAAGCAGGAATACGAAAGCGAGAATCGAAAACACGGTACACGATTTACGTGGTTCACTAACACGATGTGTGTTAGCTACGTCTACGGGCGAGAGAGAGCCAGTTTCACTATATCGAGGAGATCACAAATTACAGATCTATGCCAAGTTAGAACTTCTCCATGTGGGTCTAAATCTTATCCAATCTGGCAAAGGAAACAGTTACAGACCAGGCCCAGAACCCGAATAACATTGAGCACATACACCACGGGCCGGGACCGTTCCCCCTGGACCCAACTCGCTGACCGGATAGCGAGACTCCGACTAATCCAATCATAAGGACTGATAATCCGATTCAAGTCACATCAACACTACAAGAGTGAACAAATGAGTTTTTGGCACGACAGCCGGTGCATATCGGCCATAGAATTTCAGTGGGGCAGAACCTGCTGAAACCTAACGCGCTTTCTTTGCTCGAAAAGGACCGCCAGTAATGGTGTCGGCGCCGTGGACGGAAAACTACTACTCTTCCACGACGAGAGGACAATAATTATGAAAAAACTGTCTTTATGATAATCATGCATTTGATAAATGGACGAAACCCAGACCTGTTTAAAAAAAAAACGAATCATGTTTATTTTTATTCAACAATGATCAACGAGAGAATAAAAAAAAATGTTACCAAATAATAAATAGTTATTAGGGTGAAATGATTTTTAATGATAGAAGTAGAACCATCAATATATTACGCCGAAAAATTGTAGATTTAAACCGATAACCCGATTATAAACCTTTAAAATATAGGGCAATTGGCATAAATTGTCACAATTGTTTGCCTTTTATTACAAGCTCTAATCTGTGTTACTACTCAATGTTGCAAAATTGAATTTCTTGACCATTTTGTACAAAGAGAAAACATATGTGAACCTAATTATCCCTAACATCTGTCAACCTCACCAGACTCTCGTAAGGTCAGAATTCTATTGACAATGAAGCGCTTCATTACCATTTACCACAATCGTGTGAAGATCATGACACTTCCATTATTTTCAAAACGAATGCAAACCACTACCACACGGTTGGTGGAATGATAAATAACCACAAAATGAAAGAAAAGAACTTGGTTGTGAGGGTTGACCAGTATTAAAAAAAAAGTCACAAAGGCTTTAGCTATAGTGTAGCTATAGTGTAACACTTAAGAGTCGGTGAGCTGTGTGAAAAAAAAAAAAAAAAAAAAATGGGGGATGCTCTCCCCTCTCTCTTTCGCCTAGGGCGACGGATTGGCCGATACATCCTGTCTATGGTGCTGGTAATCCTTTCCCAGTGTATGAAGAACCAGGGATGGAAGAAGTGTGATCTGACAGATGCGGAGAGGCGCTCCGCGGTCAGTGCTCAGGGACAGCAGTCCAGGGAAGGATCGGGCCGACATTCTCCTGTCTCCGATCTCAAGCTCCGCCGACTATTTTATAGTCGGACCCAAAGACGTCGCAGAAAAAGAAAATTTGAGGGGGAAAGTAGTGAGTTTAGCGCTCTTTCAATCCCCGAACAGAAACGATTGAAGTTTGGCCGTCGTATCAGATGGCGATTTGCTCTTCCAGCCATGGAAGATGTGGAAAGTGAAGGGTTGGTAGCATTAACACCCAGAATGATCCCCACGGTAAGGGCGATCGGGGCTACCTTCCTTTCGGAGGAGATGTTTAGCTCTAGTGGCCAGACAGCTCCGGCGTGCGTTGGGAATTTTGCCCGGCGGCGAGGCTGCCGCTGCAATCCCGACGTGGTAGAGACGTGCCGAGATGCCCCTCTGAGGTATAATCCTGATAGGAGTCTATCTCCCCCGATTCGGCGGATAGATTCGGATTCGGATGCAGTTGTGGCTAATAATGGAACAATTTCTACAGAATCTATTTTTAATTCGGTCCAGGATTTGGCGGACAGTTATCCGCCTGTTACGTTACAGTCTCCTTATTGTAGAGGGAACCTAATAAACCTAAACCGGCTGGTTCGGGGATCCAGAAGTGGCGGATTGGATATCCTATTTAAACCCCTCTCTCTAGTTAGCGGCTCATTGCAAGTCTGCCCCCGAGCAAAGCTACTGAGAGAGAAGATTCCTACGCCGCTCAGCACCCCGTCCAGCGAAGGTAAGCATCTCTCATTGGTTTTCCCTCATCCTCTTTCACGTGCATGGGTGCTTCCCTCTAAACCATGGCCCATGCACGTTGCTGCTCCGCTGAAGCGTGCCACCAGTGAGGAGAGTTTTATTGGCGGGCAGGGATCCACCTTAATAGAGGATCCTGAAACCAATATTGACGATGACCTTTTGATGCAGGCTCCCAAAATGGCGCATGTTCCGTCCGACCAAATCGTTCAGTTTTCGATGGAAGAGGTCCAATCCTCCAAATACCGTGCGGCACACTCGCTGCTGGGGAGAGTGTTCACGGAGAGCCGAATATCGACCACTGAGCTTCGTGAGGCTTTGCTCGATCCATGGCTTATCCAAGGACGTCTCCGAGTCGTGTTAGCTAAGAACGGGCTGGTGGAATTCATGTTGCCAAGCGAAGAGGCCAAGCTCTGGGTGCTCAAACGCACACCATGGGTGATCAATGATAAGATACTACATCTTCGTCCATGGGCACCAGTCATTACAAAGCAAATGTATGATGACCTGGCTGTGGTTCCTTTCCGGGTCCAGCTATGGAACATCAAGGAGGATTGCTGCACTCAGCAATTTGGCCGGAAAATGGTGTCCACGACGATTGGGAAGGTGTTGGAGTCCGGCGTGTTCACTTGCCAGGAAACTGGCGCCTGGTTTGTGAAAGTGAAGACCCTTGTTGATTTCTCAAAACCGCTTCGATCCCAGATCATGGCAGCTAATGACGATACTGGGTACTTCTGGGTTCATTTGAAATACGAGTATTTGCCAAGTTTTTGCTTCCACTGTGGCCGCGTCGGCCATTTGCTTAGAACATGCTCGTTCGATCCTCCTTCCCGACAGGAGAACTTCGGTCCTCATATGTCAACCAGGAAGCTAGGCACCCGGGTCTATGACAACGAGGATCAGAGGCTTGCATTCCCGAGAGGATCCAAGTCGGTTTGGGTGAATAAGAATTTGCAGGAACAGAAGAATGGTAGAATTGCTGAAGGCCAGGTCACTATACCTCACGGTGGACCTCGGCCCAATGTACTTATGGGGACAACCCGACATGGAAACCTGCCTGTTCGTGGTAAGGGACCAGCTCATGATGGGGTGCGCCGTACTAGCCCGCGTGGCTTTCCTGTGCGTCGCTCGCCGCAAATTCGGCTTGGACATCGATCCCCTACTGTCCCAAGTCCACTCGCGGTACGAGCAGCCCAGCTCCGGGGGAAGGGAAATGCCCGTCAAGGCGGACGAGGGCGATCGATGGAAGACTTGGATGCGGCTCCTATGCAGCAGAGGAATCACCAGCGGGGTACAGGGTCGGACGAGGTGGCACCAGGTGGAAGGCCGGAGTTGATTCGGCCAGTTGAAGATCAGAAGGCAGGCGGGACTCCTCGTATGGAACCGTACCGTCGGCGCCTGTTGTTGGAGGAATCGGAGGATGAGGGCGTGGTGGGAGCTGCTGTGCCTAATCCTGCCCCGATGGCTGCTGCTATGCCTAAGCATGCTCCGATGGCTGCGGCTACTAAATCAAAGGGGAGGCGCCTTGTCAAGGCCAGCGAGCAGGGTGCGGCGGGTGCTTCATCCAAATCCCGCAAGGGCGCCTCGGTAGCAGGGACGAAGTCGAAGGCGGCTGCAGGGAAAAACTCGAGTGCTGTGGGGAAGAAGAAGGGCGCTGGCCTTAAGAAGAAGCAACTGGAGGTGCCCAAGGCGGTGGAGGATGCCAATAACATGGCTGTCGTGGAGGAAGCTGTTCCTCTTGCGGTGATTCGCCCCAAGGAGTATGGGGGGGAGGAAGCAATGCACGATATTGAGGGAGTTCATGGGGGTTCGGAAGCATCGCTTTCCGAGGAAGATGCTGAGCAATTCGTGATTAAAAATCGCTCGCCACTTGGGACTCAAAAACCTACTATCCCCAATACAGGCCAAGTGCGAAGGGTGGTGGCTGCTTTTGAGGCTAATCTGGTGATCAGTGATGAGATCGACCCTGCTGAGGCGGGTGAAGGGGCTATGGTTGCGAAATTGAACGAGTACGGGTCAAATTTGGAGACCCTAAATCGCAAACGGGGTCTGGAAGAAATTGAAGGAGAGATTGGGGAAAATCTTAACCCCAAGAAGCAATTTGTGGAAGAAGAGGAAGGACATGAGATGGTGGAGGTAGCCAGCCAAGAATGGCCCCACCCGGATAAATGAGGATTTTGGGTTGGAATGTGAGAGGAATTGGACCATCCCTCACATTCCAAACTTCTTTAGGTTTAGTTCGTTCTAATAAACCGGACCTTGTATTCTTCTCAGAAACAAGATCGTGCCGGAGAGTCGTCTCCCGTCGTATGCGGGGTTTAGGGTTTGATTTGAGTCATTGTTTCTTTGTTGATGCCATTGATGGTTCTGGTGGTCTCGTTGTAGCTTGGTCCCCTGAAGTTGCGGCTTCAGTGTTTTTCCATTCAAGTTTTTGTATTTTTACTCGGATTAATGAGAATGAGTCTTCTTATGTGGTGGTTGGTGTGTATTTGAGCTGTAATGTGGCGAGACGTGCTGGTCAATTGGCCGAGTTGCGTGAGCTTTGTGAGGGTCTTATGGAGCCCTATGTGATTTTGGGTGATTTTAATGCAACTCTGTGCGAAAATGAGAAAGATGGGGGTAACCCTTGGAATGCTTCCCAATCTTTAGACCTCCGAAATTTTATTCAATTGCTAGGGCTTCATGATCCTGGGTTTCAAGGCGATCCCTTCACCTGGACCAACAGACGTATGGGTCTAGCGTGTATTCGTGCGAGGCTTGACAGAGCTCTTTGCTCCCAGCACTGGATAGATCGGTATCCAGAGACTCTGGTTAAGCACTTCACGGATCAGGGATCGGATCATCGGGCTCTGCTCCTTTCGGATAAGCCATACGTACGGAGTTGTCGTCCTTTGTTTCGTTTCGATGCTCGGTGGGCTGAGAACCCTGAGGTACGGGCTATGGTAGAGTATGTTTGGCAAGAGAATGTCCCGGGTACCCCTATGTTCCAGTTATGGGAAAAGCTTAAGAAACTTCGGCATCTGTTGTATGATTGGAGTAGAGCGGGTACCACGAACTCTCTTCGAAATATTCATACTTTGCAAGGGGAGATTGATCGGCTAAAACTGGTGCACCCTATTGATTGGCACGAGGTGACTCGTTTAGAAACCGAATTAAGCAGGCAGTGGGAGGCAGAGGAAGTTTACTGGCAGCAAAAGTCTCGTGTTACTTGGTTGAAAAAGGGGGATAAAAACTCGGCTTATTTTCACACAGTTACGAGAGCTCGCCGTAAGCGGAATTTTGTGAGTGGCCTGCGTAATGATGATGGGGAATGGATCACGGATGAGGGAGGAAAGGCAGCAATTGCTACCAATTTCTATAATTCCCTGTTCACTTCAGAAAACCAGATTGGGAATATGCATGACAGAATTGCTGCGCTCCCAATAGATCCTTGTGTGACTCCGGAAATGAATGCGTCCCTGACGGCTGAAGTACTCCCTAAAGAGATAAGGGATACTGTGTTTTCGATGGGATCGAAGCAAGCGCCAGGGTCGGATGGGTTTACAGGAAAGTTCTTTAAAGCTTTCTGGGGCATAGTAGGTGAATCGGTGACTCGAGCGGTGAGCCCGTTTTTTGAAAATGGCAGGATGCTACGAAGTTTTAACCATACCTGGCTGACTTTGATTCCGAAAGTGGATCAAGTCGAGTCTATGCGACAGTTGCGTCCTATCAGCCTCTGCCAATTTGTGTATAAGATTATTACTAAAATTATGGCAGGAAGGCTGGCTATTATGTTGCCCCAGATTGTGTCTGATGGTCAGAATGCCTTTATTCGGGAGAGGCAAATTGTGGATAACATTCTCTTAGGGCATGAGTTAATGCATTACCTCAAAATCAAAACCCGTGGGAAGAAGGGATATATGGCTCTAAAGGTTGATATGGAAAAGGCCTATGATAGAGTCGAATGGCCCTTCCTGCTAGGGGTTTTGGAAAAAATGGGTTTTAACTCGGTCTGGCGAGGATGGATTAAGGAGTGCCTCCAATCTACGTCATTTTCAGTTCTCATGAATGGGACTCCAGTCGGTTTTTTTTCCCCTTCCCGAGGCCTAAGGCAGGGTGATCCACTTTCGCCTCTTCTGTTTGTCATCTGTACAGAAGGGTTTGCGGCCCTCCTTCGCCAGGCTATCTCGGCAGGGAAATTACAAGGTGTGAAAGTGGCCCCCCGTGCTCCTCGTATTTCGCATTTATTCTTTGCGGATGATTCTTACCTTTTTCTTCGAGGGTCCCTCGAAGAATGCGAGAATTTGATTGAAGTTCTTAACGAATACGAGGAGTTGAGTGGGCAGAGAGTTAATCTTGAAAAGTCGGCGGTGTGTTTCAGTAAGAATATCGTGACGGAGGATCAGGAGTTCCTAGCGGCAATTTTGGGGGTGGGGGCTGTGGGCGTCCATGATAAATATTTGGGCCTCCCCTCTCTGATAGCCCGTTCCAAAATGGCTACTTTCCGCTACCTGGAGGAGAAGCTGCTGGCTAGGTTACAGGGGTGGAAGAGGAGGACATTGTCATGGGCGGCAAAGGAGACACTGATTAAGTCAGTGGCGATGGCTTTGCCCCTGCATGTCATGTCCTGTTTTAAGCTACCTCTGGCTCTTTGTCGCCTCCTGGACAAGCATGTAGCCCGTTTTTGGTGGGGGTAGAGGAGGGTAAAGCTAAAATTCGGTGGATTTCTTGGAAGAACTTATGTAAAAGCAAGCATGAAGGGGGTATGGGTTTTCGACGTTTTGAGTTGTTCAACCAAGCTTTGCTGGCTAAAATTGGTTGGCGTATTCTTACGGAGCCCCAGTCTCTTCTCTCCCAGGTGTATAAGGGCAAATATTTCCCCAATGGGTCGTTTCTGACGGCTCGGGCCCGATCTCGTCCCTCTTGGGGGTGGCAAAGTATCCTCTTTGGCCGTCAGTTGTTGGATTCTGGGCTGCGATGGCAAGTTGGGAATGGGCGGAAGGCACCTCTGCTTTCGTCTAGTTGGATTCCCCATCAGCATCCTAACCATCCTGTTTATAACCCATGTGTGGTTCCGGATGGGGAAGACTTCTGATGGTATTTTCTCAGTTAAATCTGCATATTATGTTGCGGTGAATTTGGATCGTCAGAAGGGGCGGTGGAGAGCCGTGGCTAGTTGGATGGATAAGCCAAGCTGGATCAGGTTGTGGGAGGCGGACATTCCTCCAAAGCTTAGGGTGTTCGTTTGGCAAATCTTTCATAGAATCCTTCCTACTACGGAAGCGCTGCGAGATAAAAAGGTGGACGTTTTGCCTCGGTGTCCGGTATGCTGGGCGGCATCGGAAACTCTTGAGCATATGTTCTTGGATTGTCCGGTGGCTCGTGCATTATGGGAGCATTCGGGGCTTGCTGATGTGGGTGAAGGTTTGCCTCGCCAAACGTTCCCGATCTTCCTGAGGAAATTGCTGGCAGTGGTGCAAAATTCTGCTATGGTGATGTCGATAGTGGCGGTTCTGTGGCGGATTTGGCGGTCCCGGAATTGGGTGGTCTTTGAGGGTAAACAATTCGGGATCCCTGCCTTGGTGCGGCAATTCAATCAACAAGTGCAGGAGTGGCTTAGCCTACCCCGGACCCGGATTGAGCAGCCTGCTGCCCCCCTGGCCCCGGCCACGATACCTTATGCTGCCGGAACGGCAATTTGTATGTGGGATGGGGCAGTGCGGGTGGGGTCTCATGCGGCCGGGGGGATGGTTATCCTGGATTCTGAGAGAGCGGTCATTCTTGCGACGGGGGTTCATTTCCCGGAGCTTGGTGACCCCAGCATAGTTGAAGCTCTGGCACTTCGGGAGGCGATTAGTTGGTGCTTGACGAATGGTTTCACTAGCATGAGGTTTGAAGGTGATGCCCAGGTGGTAATTGATAAGATTCTCCGGCGGGATACTCGAGATAATCATATGGGAGCAATTCTGGAGGAGATAGTTAGTTCCTTTGCTTCGAATGTAGATTTCTCTATACGATTTGTAGGTCGGCGGAACAATAGGGTAGCTCATTTGGTAGTTAGAAAAGCCCTGGCCTTGTTCCCGAATGCATGTCGTTCGTTTGATTTCCAGACCTGGCTGAATTCCAGGATGTACTGATCTATTCATTATTAATCTAATGATTATCTTTTGTCAAAAAAAAAAAAAAAAAATAGTGTAACACTTAAAGGAGAATTTCACATCGACAAAGTATGTGAGAGATTCATAAGTAAGAAATCAACTTTAATTAAGAACACGCTTTTTGGGTGAAATGAAAGAGTTCTTATAAGAACTTTGAAGTTAAACGTGCTCCTTGTGTATCACTGCAAGAATGGATGACTTTATGGGAAGTTACCTTGATATGCACCCCAAAGTTAAAACTGTGAGGGTCTAAAACTAAAGCGGACAATATTCTGATCAGAAAAGGTCGGGATGTTACAAGTGGTATTAAAACCTCTTCGCGTCCATCTTGAATGATGGGGCGACAAACTTCAATGATGACGTTGAGTCCCAAAGAGGGTGTATGTAACATCTTAGGCGAATTTCACATCGATAAAGCACATGAAAGATCCATGATTTATAAGTAATAAATCAATCTTAACTGCATTTTGAGATGAAATGAAAGAGTTCTTGTAAGAACTCAGAAGTTAACTTGCTCGCTATAACATGTAAGGATAAACGAGAAGACCTTATTAGAAGTCACATTAAAATACACCCTCAATCTAAAACCGTGAAGGTCTAGATCAAAGCATTGCCAATACTGGGTTGTTTTTTCTTTTGTTTTGCCATTGCTAGAGTTTTTTTATTTATTAAGTGTGGCCTCCGTGGATGGAAATTGGGCTAATGGGCTTGATTTATTACTTATTAGGGGCAAGCAGTTTCGACAGAAATAGAAATTAATAATGTGCCAAAAGTAAATGTGGTGTTGAACTCTAAGTTGTCCGGTTCTTAATAGAAATAGTAGATTAGTTTGGATCTGCGGTAGCTTTTGCAGAAGCAGCTTATGGCTGGAGCTTTTAGATAAGTACTTATAAAAAAAATCAGTTTAGTGTTTAGCTCTAAAACTATTAGAAGTGCTTTTTAATATGAGCGGTTGTGTAAAATGACTATAAAAGACTTATATTATAAAATATAAATAAAAATTCTAAACAATAAAAAGTACTCAAAATGGATCTTGTTAGATTTCTTTTATATTAAATAATATGATTTTATAATTTATTTTATTTTTAAAATGATATAAATGAAGGAAAATTATATTTTCTGAAATAAAATTAAAATATGGTAATGATAATCTTGTATTTTCAAAACAGCTTTTCGCAGAAGCTCCGCTTTTATGTTATACAAAAGCGCTTTTCGGCTTTTCAAAAGCCGAGCTTTTAGAGGTGTTTGACCCTGCTTCAGCTTTTGAAGCCGAAAAGCACTTCTAAAAGCTGGGCCAAACATATATTAAAAAAACAATTATTCTATAGTATAAAAATATTATATAACTAATTAAATATTCATACGAATAAATCAAGGTTAAAAGTATATATCAAAATACATAGTTGTTGTTTGGATTTTAATAAAATATAATTTTAATAAAATATAATTGCCTTCAACATATGTCTAGTTTTTTTCACAAACATTTGTCGCAATAAGTTAAAGAGGTTATAAATGAACGCATCCATAATATGGTATTCTTTTAAAATTGTACACAGGAAAGAAGATTACGTGAATCATAACTTATATTAAATCTACGTCTAAATTTTAATTCAAAGAATGTATTAGGTTAGGGAGACTACGAGAGAAAAATATGGCATCTTATTTTTCTCACAAACATGCTTATATACGACACAAGTATGTTTTGGATATGAACAATCATGTCTATAGTTAAAACACAGATTAAGTCGGGTTCTACGAGTTGTGTAACCCGAATTCCACACCCAACCCAAAAGAGACCGACTGCACACAAAAAAAATGCTCATCCAAACGTTAAGTCTTAACTTTAGAGATAAAAACGGGTAGGTAGAGTTTTACGGGTGGATCGATTTGCGGCTCTTTTTGTTCGCCCCAAATTAGAGTGTCAATCAACTCTAAGTTCCTAGTTTTAACTAAATACCTCAATGGTGTCACCGACATTGACGACGAAGGCACCTGGAATGGGAGCAATCGGCACCCATTTCCCATCTCTCTTGATTTGCAATCCTTGAACTTGGTTCACTTGGGTCAACAATGTCAATCCACCGGCGTCGGAATGTTGGGTGAGACCAACAACCCTGCCTGCTTCCTTGCACGGTGGATAGTAGTTCATTCTTATACCTTGAGCACCATCTTTGAACAATGAGAGGAACTTTTCTGGGTCGATTCCAAGGTTTTTTGCCATGGAACTTAGCAGGATGACCGACAACTTTTCAAGCGCTGATGAATACTCTTCCAGAGTTGCCCTGGAGAAGAAGGTGAGAGCATTTGTTTAGTTAGAAGTGGCAATCAAGTTGACTCACGAATCACTTTAATATGCATTTGATTTGGTCATTACTAATATAGGGGACAAACCTGAAAGAAGAGGGAACTCTGGGCCAAAATCTCATATTTCTTCCTTCCAGAGGACGTGTTAAAATGTAAAGCATGTCACCCCAATCAAGCTTTTGATCTTCAGATACAACAAATGCTTGCCCATATCATTCGAGGTCGTTTGGCAGCTGTGCACATTCCATTTTCTCTTGCAACGACTGACGAAAAAACTCTGTTGGGAAAATTGTTCACGTATACTATTTTGTTGCAACACAAGCAAACACATAAGATTAAGAAAAACATGCAAAGACACATGCAAGCGTCCTAGCCGATAGAATTCACTATCTCTCCTTAAAGAATCTTATTCCCCTCAAGTACCCAAGGTTATGGAATGATTCCTCCCAGGATAGAAAGGACGTACCTTTTCCGGCGTAGCGGTACCTCAAACCCCGGAAACCATTGAACGCAGCGAATCGGCGAGAACCACACTTGACTCTATTTTTCCTTTGAAAAAGAATGCAGAAAAAACAGTTTTGGACTTTGGCAGAATTTTGGTATCGGGAAAAACTAATATAAAAACCAGAGGGGGGTTAGGTGCTATTTATAGAAAATGAAGGGGTGCGTACGAAGGGAGGCAACTCTTCGTATGGGTGGTTACACCCCAACCATTGCATTGGTTCGTTTAAAATATTTCAACCATTGCATTGGTTCGGCCTCATGGAAGTTGGACCGGTTTGGTTATTCCAACCGCCACATCGGTTCGGTTCGATTTGGTTCAACTTGGTTTGGTTTGGTCCATTTGGTTAAACAAACCAATTTAACCAATTAACCACATATTACATCAAATCGATCGAATTCGAGGCCGTGCCTTCCCACATCTTACCAACAAGGTACTTCAAGAGACTTTCTTGAAACTATCCCCTTTTATTTCCATTCACACCACTAAAAATCCCAACAATCCCCCACATGAATGGAGAATGTTGTACTTTAAAAACTATGCAAAAATCGTGTGATTCTCGACTAAGAATTAGTTGCATCGGAATAGGTAGGTTTCCCTTTGAACCTTCCTTAGTGAACATATATCGAGTATACTCACCAATCGGTAGATGTGATATCTTTGAACCGTCGGTTTTGCTTGTATACTAAGACAACATATCTTTCAACCAATCGGTTATGGAATGATTCCTCCCAGGATAGAAAGGACGTAACTTTTCCGGCGTAGCGGTACTTCAAACCCCGGAAACCATCGAACGCAGCGAATCGGCGAGAACCACACTTGACTCTATTTTTCCTTTGAAAAAGAATGCAGAAAAAACAGTTTTGGACTTTGGCAGAATTTTGGTATCGGGAAAAACTAATGTAAAAACCAGAGGGGGGTTAGGTGCTATTTATAGAAAATGAAGGGGTGCGTACGAAGGGAGGCAACTCTTCGTATGGGTGGTTACACCCCAACCATTGCATTGATTCGGCCTCATGGAAGTTGGACCGGTTTGGTTATTCCAACCGCCACATCGGTTCGGTTCGATTTGGTTCAACTTGGTTTGGTTTGGTCCATTTGGTTACACAAACCAATTTAACCAATTAACCACATATTACATCAAATCGATCGAATTCGGGGCCGTGCCTTCCCACATCTTACCAACATGGTACTTCAAGAGACTCTCTTGAAACTTTCCCCTTTTATTTCCATTCACACCACTAAAAATCCCAACAATCCCCCACATAAATGGAGAATGTTGTACTTTAAAAACTATGCAAAAAATTGTGTGATTTTCGACTAAGAATTAGTTGCATCGGAATAGGTAGGTTTCCCTTTGAACCTTCCTTAGTGAACATATATCGAGTATACTCACCAATCGGTAGATGTGATATCTTTGAACCGTCGGTTTTGCTTGTATACTAAGACAACATATGTCACACACCTAACTCTTATCCGTTCACTGGTTCTCATTGTTGTGTTCGTTTCAGCCATGAACACCGCCTGGTCTCATGAGTGCTTAGAAAACTGGCCTTCTTTTATTCTCCTTGAAGCGGCTCCACTTCACACTCACATAGGTGATTTCTAAACATGTATTCCGAAAATACACTATTTGATCACATCGCGTGTCAAACTTAGAAACCATTAAAAACCTTCCATCTTTAGGTTTACCCTTATAGTTGGACATTGTCTCATCATGAGAATGGACTTTGAATAAGTTGACAATGTCGGACCATCATTCACAACTTTGTTTTCTCCTTGAACCTAGAGGTTGGGTCTGCCAATCCTGCTTAGGTAGAGTTACCGCCATGATGATTTGTCCTAGGCCACGAGTCCATTCCCTTCGATGCTATCGTTAATTTCTAGGTAGGCCTAACGTTTGTTATCACTTGATCTAAGATGATCAATCCAAATAACTTTGCTAGAAATTAATCAATCCATAGTGTTACGTTTCCTTTATCTTTGACGAGATTTATCACATAACACTCCTAGCCCTTGCAATAACACTTTTGTGCACAAGTGCGTTTTATTAACGCCAGTCTTTGCGGGCCATACTATAGAACTTCACCGGTCTTAGAGTGGGTACATAGTTTAACTTGGACGTTTTCCAAGATACTGCTCCCCATCAACCATAAATGCATATCCATTAATAGATTGCCTTTTGGTTCATCTGGTGAGTTCCCTTTGGGTACAATACACCAAAGACTCGTCTCTTTTCAATTCACTACACATCTTGTGAGCTTGACTTGATTTTATTGCCTTGCAATAATCATAACACATGCCAACGGTATTGAAGTCTCTCCACTTCATTAACCTTAGAGTACTTGACCTTCACAAGTATCTCTTTAAATGTAGTGACATTTATGACTTAGCTTAGGGTTTACGCAAAACTTCTAAGTATCACTTTCACTTTAGAATCACCCAAGCGACATTCCACATTACTTCTCTCCAATTTATCCCCCACATTTCAACTATTTCGCCATAGTTGTTGAAACCAACGTTTCCAGTTTGGGGAATGTTGTTCATATACATTCATGTATATGGTCAAAATCATCTCTTTGGGAAGAGTGGATCAACATCAATAAATATTCTAGCCTCTGACATAACGTCAATATATGCTAGAGTTTACTCATAAGTTATACCCTTGGACTGGGTTAACTCCACAAGGTTTAAGGACTCTCACTTTCTCATTGGACACTTTCATACTTTCAAGTATGACTTCGTTTACCTTTCCACTTTTGTCTTATGGATAGGTTTGCGTCCCATTGTAGGGTCTCGAGATAGTAGCCGAAACAATGGAATAATCCCACAATTCTACCATTTGCCAAACATCATGGAATAATCCCATTTATTTTTCCTGGTTTTACTTATTGAACTTGCCAACCACTATATGTATCTAATTATTTACCAATGGTATGATCTCACTCGATTAGCATACCACAAACAATTCGGATTTTATTAGAAAAATCATCCCATTACTTACCAATGGTATTGATCAAGGCAACTTGGGACGTCATAAGTAATTCAGATGCATTCCAGTAATGGAAATCCCATCTAATTACTTTCCAATGACATTTCATCTATGTAACATGATATACCACAAGTAATTCAAACGAATTTCTAATTCAATTGTCTAATTACTTTCCAATGGTATAAACTTCATAAATATACCATAAGTAATCCAGTCTTTATGTTCAATAAGATCATCTCAATTGAGCTCTCATGCCAAATTGTTTTCCAATGATATATATCTATATATACCATAAACAATTCTGTCAATGAGCTTCACGTTGATAATCATAGGTCATAAACAATTCTGACCTAATGCTTATCTTGATGACAACCATCATTTGGCAAGCTTATTAAATCCTTATAAGGATCAATCATAGCTTCATTTTCCTTGCCCTCGTGGCATAGGAAACATCAAATCCTAAACCACATACATGATAAATAAATTATCATGTCTTCACAACTATCACAGGAACTAGAATTCCTTATCGCTTGTAGCTTTCTCGTAATGCAATCCTTAAACGTGCATTAACCAAATTTCATCTCCAACGCATTGGAGGTATACTCTTTCAAACTATGTCCAACATACTATGAACATTACGTTTGCAACCATTCCGGCTTAGATAGACTTGACTCACAAGTCCCCACTTGCCACGCTCCATAGGTTTTACACACCTATGATTGTTCATATTCTCCCACTAGATAGTTTACTACTATCCAAACCACCGTTACTTAGAGTCCATGAAGGATTATCATAAGTACTTCCATCATCTCATGCGTCACCTTGAATGAAAAGGTGTCCAAATTAAATTGGTACAATTATCATTCATCCATGCCACATAATAGAGATGGACCAATGCAATAAAAGCATTAAAACTTTGTGGTTAATTTTGGAACCAAACAAACTCGTAAGGTTTTATCCAACTAATTTCCCACTTGAGAGATAAGAACATTTGTCCTTTATTCATCATGTAAATACACGACTTACATAGGTACACACATATTAATACCATATGTATATATACACATACATATGTCTACTCCTCAAAGGAGATGACAATACATATACAAGAATCCTAAGGATTCTTGGGGTCGAAGTCAGGATCAAAGAGGCATTCATCGGTCGCTATGTCGGAGTACTCCTCCTCGTTCTCCGATTCCTCAAATTCCTCTTCTTCCCCCATACTCTCCATCGAGTCCACATGGGTGCACAAATCGTCCACAGTATGACCCATTGAGTACCAATCATAGATGGGTATATCATCTAGAGTCCAATAATTGGTTGGATGCTCTCCACCAATGTCATTATATAGCCACATCGTCATGATTACGGTCAATGCATTAGTACCATTGAATTGATTTATTTAAATCAACATGACCTGGGTCAAAAACACTTCCAGGACCGTCCCATTGCAAATCCGGTATCAATGACGACCGAATGACATTTCTCCTCTAGGCCAACAACTCGTAGAAGTGATAATTCACAGAACAATGTTTGGGATGCCAAACTTTGCCATGCTTCCTTTCTCTCTTTCCGGCCGGTAACCAATTACCAAGCAGAACCAAAAATTAACAATTCCAAGGGAAAAATAATGCACAGACGTGTCTTTCATGGACGGGACAATAACTGTTTCCCCATGTCAACCATCCAAGCTATTGTCTCATGCAAACTTTCAAGCAACCAAATGCATGCAAAACATGTACAGGAACCCAGGGTTCCTCTCAATTAACCAAACAAAAATTGATTAAATGCCCTCGAATGCATGGAACAATGACCAAAATCAGAGTGATGACATTGTTCCAAAGAGAAGACGTATAGTCCGAAATGATGCAATTTTCTAGAAACTCAAAACAGTACTGAGATCACAACCAACAAAAATAATAGCATGGTGGCATTCAAAACAGTGTCTCCATCATGTACAGGAACTCTATTCCTTAGAACCAAAATAGGAAATCTGCCATACAAGTGATGCTACTCACGCACGTATAGATACAGGAAATGAATTCCCTGTTTCAATCTTGGGGCGGATTACCAATTACCGCAAGCTTTGTATATATGGCAGATTAACAGTTACAACATCATTTCACAAACGCAAGCAGTATACATAAAAGAACAACAGATCATATAAGATTCTTTAAGATTGTTGGGAAAATTGTTCACGTATACTATTTTCTTGCAACACAAGCAAACACATAAGATTAAGAAAAAACACGCAAAGACACATGCAAGTGTCCTAGTCGATAGAATTCACTATCTCTCCTTAAAGAATCTTATCCCCCTCAAGTACCCAAGGTTATGGAATGATTCCTCCCAGGATAGAAAGGACGTACCTTTTCCGGCGTAGCGGTACCTCAAACCCCGGAAACCATCGAACGCAGCAAATCGGCGAGAACCACACTTGCCTCTATTTTTCCTTTGAAAAAGAATGCAGAAAAAACAGTTTTGGACTTTGGCAAAATTTTGGTATCGGGAAAAACTAATGTAAAAACCAGAGGGGGGTTAGGTGCTATTTATAGAAAATGAAGGGGTGCGTACGAAGGGAGGCAACTTTTCGTATGGGTGGTTACACCCCAACCATTGCATTGGTTCGTTTAAAATATTTCAACCATTGCATTGGTTCGGCCTCATGGAAGTTGGACCGGTTTGGTTATTCCAACCGCCACATCGGTTTGGTTCGGTTTGGTTCAACTTGGTTTGGTTTGGTCCATTTGGTTACACAAACCAATTTAACTAATTAACCACATATTACATCAAATCGATCGAATTCGAGGCCGTGCCTTCCCACATCTTACCAACATGGTACTTCAAGAGACTCTCTTGAAACTTTCCCCTTTTATTTCCATTCACACCACTAAAAATCCCAACAAACTCTTGAACATCAGCCTTCATGTTCAGAACCACTTCCTCTGCTACTCCGTGGTTGATCACTGTTTTTTTTTTAACATGGTATATAGTTAAATGAATCAAATTCAGGGAATCATATGCATAAGAAGGATGGAACTATGGATATTGAGTGGCCAACCTGGAAAAATCCCCAATTTTGCAAGCCGAATGGAGTTTAGTCGATTCCTCATCATTATCATGCGCACCGACGAGTTTTCCTATATCAATTACTGGAATTCGACCAGAATACTCGTCATTAGAAACTTGTTCGAACTCGAGTTCGGGAGGGATGTACCTTATGGGTACAACATCATTGGAGCTGGAAGCGAGTTGTTGAACGTTTGGAACAGCAAGAGATCCTCCAAACTCCATTCCCACAGCTTCTAAGAACTCATCTTCGTTTCAGAGGTAGAGATTATTAATTAGCCTTAATTATATCAAAGTGAAGCTACTGTCTAGACGGTGGAATATGTTTTTTTAATTTTTATTGATCCTTGCGTTGCGTCCTGGAATAACTCATATATTATCTATAAAATATCAATCATATATGTGTACAAATAAATAATAAGGGCCGGCTGTAGCCTGTGTAGGATTTTTCTTGTTAAAGCGACGTATCAATAAAATTAACCGCCTTGACTAAGTAAGAGAGGTAATTGATCAAAATGATCCTATAGATTTGGGACAATAACAAAATGGTTATAAACGTTTAAAACATAACAAAAAGATTATTCAAGTATCATGATATAATAAAACAATTATTTCATGTATATCTATCTATATTTCCATTCATAATGGCCAGTTTGCTTACTCTGGATAAGAGATAATTTTATAGGTGGGTTAGGTGGTTGATAACTTGCTACTAAATTTGCATCGTGTCAGCAGACTAATTGGTTATTTTGATGAAATTATGGCTAAGGAAAGATAAAATGACAGTTTTGTTATATCATGATACATATATGACATTTTTGTCACATTTTGCTTTTAAATATATGTGGCTATTTTGTTGGTGAACCAAACTTAGGTTACCTTTTATTAATTACCCGTAAAAGAATGACATGGTTGGTTTGTAACCACTTGTTTTTTTTTTTTTTTTGTTTGTAATAACCACTTGTTCTTTTGATTGGAAATAAATAACTTGTTGAAAAGAAAGAAGGCGACATTTCACTTTGAAAGTACATGTTAGGTATGAACATGAATATTCCACCTAATTTTTACACAAGAATGTCTATTGGATCACTTCCATATAAGTGGTTGAACCAATAGTTATTTTTTTTATAACTGTGACACTAACATTGATGGAATTTCATCAAGCAGAGTCAGCAAGTTGACCCCACATATCAATTTCACAATCAAATTTCACAGCTAATACATCAAAATGGAACATGGCTGTGCCAGGATGGCCCAAGTAAAGAAATTCACAAAGAATTAATGCAGATTGAGTGAAAAAAGCAATTCTAAATTGTGGGATGATTCAACTGAGGTGGAGTGCGGAACGAAATGAGAACGGAAGGAAGAAGGCGAAGAGACGTGTGGAGAAGGAAAAATTACTTGAATCAACGGCGGAAGTTGAATCTAATAATATATGGAGGATGGTGATCTGCGTGGGCTGCAGGATATTTATGGTAAACCAACCTACTCCCCACTAAAACCCTAGTAATAATACTAATAATATTATTGCCCCAGGAACAAGAAAGTCATAGATTTTTAGGGTTTAGGTAAAATATGATTGCTTGGGACCAATTGCTAGAACTCTACACATGACTCCTTCATTGGCTACCCAAATGCAAACACAAATTTCGAAGGTTCATAGAGAAGTGATTTAGGTTAGATATAAATGAGAGTGAAGTTTACAACGATATTCAATTGGTTAGATGTATACGTTTATGTCGGTACTTTGATTTATTTGATAATTAACTTCAAAGTTCTAATTTAAAGTGCACTGGATCGATCATGTGTACCGCGAGGCTAACTATGTTATTAATTACATAGCTTCTGTAGAGCAAACTCTACCTGTAGCCTGTAGGAGTCCACATCTTTGATATTTCGAGCAATACGATGGTGTACTGGTTTTACTTTGATCATGTTGAGGCTCAAACTCCCCGTTTAGTTTGATTAATAACGGTTAGGGCACTCTTAGCGCCCTATTTTCATCATAAAAAAGTGCAATGGGTGTGCTCATCCTCATAACTGCTATAAGTGATGTAATTTCAAATATATGAAGTAAATATTTAAAAATTCACTCGATAAAATTGGATCATCATACCTCTTTTCCATCATTGTTACACAGTTTGAAGTACAAATGCATTGAACTAGTTTATTTTGAACTTCGGAACTATTTTTCACCATTGAGGGCTTCAGGTTGTATTTTCATTTGATGAATAAGGCCTTTTCCTTTGCCGTCGAGTTTAATTTTTGCCCCAAGCTTCAAATAATCCTCGTGTGATATGGATTTGTAATTTGGTGCTTGTCCCTTCTTGTCCTTGGTGAGAAGGTTCGACAATGGTCCAATCGTGGCACTAAAGTTTGGGCTGTGGAATGTTGCAATTGAAAGCCTCTCTTTTTCTGGATTCACTACTGCCCTGTGCTCGATGCTCTTGTATTCTCCATTGCTCATGATCTGTTGTCAACGCATATTCAAGATTATTGTTGAGATGAATAGGTTTCGAAAATGTGTCAAAGCGGCTTTACTTCAAAATTGAACCAATAATTTCTACTATTATTACCTCAATGATGTCGCCAACATTAACAATGAAGGCACCTGGAATGGGATCAATGGGAATCCATTTCCCATCTCTCTTGATTTGCAAACCTTGTACTTCATTCACTTGAGCCAACAATGTTAATCCAGTGGCGTCGGAATGTGGAGCAAGACCGATAACCTTGGTTGCTTGCTTACATGGCGGATAGTAGTTCATTCTCATACCTTGCATACCTTCTTTGAACAAACTCAACAACTTTCCTGGCTCGAGTCCAAGGTTCCTAGCCATGGAACTCAGCAAGCTACTTGTCAGCTTTTCCAACTCTGTTGAATACTGGTCCAAAGTTGCCCTGGTGGGAAAAAAGAGCAAACCAAATCTTTTGGTTAGTGAGTGCTAGAAATGGATGGTGGTTCGCATGATGGAGCCAAAAATATTACTAATTTGATGAATTGGCTTACTCAAACGAGTTTGGTCTGTTCGGTTCGAGCAATCAAGCTATAACAAAGTTTATATTCAGAGTTCAATGGTGAACAAATTGTTAAAAATCACAAAAAGAGTATAACATATGCTTTGTTTCTACAATGAATTAGACGATAATTACGAGTTGAAATTTATAGTCATGTTGTTCGTTGGATGTAAAACCAAGAATGTATTTTGGTTCGTACCCTGATAAATTTAGCAAAGTCTAATCAGAATTAAGTTGTGAACATATGTATATGCATATGGGTAAGCGATGTGAGAGAGAGCTAACCTAAAGGAAGAGGGAACTTTTGGCCAAATATTCATGTTTCTTCCATCCAGAGGTCGTGCAATGATAAAGAGCATGTCTCCCCAATCAAGCTTTTGCTCTTCCGATACAACAAACGCTTGACCATATCCTTCGATGGTATTGGGCAGTTGTGCACATTCCATTTTCTCGTGTAATGATTGGTTGAAGAACTCTTGAATATCAGCATTCATTTTCATCATCATCGTATTTGCAACCCCATGATTGATCACCTATTTTTTTTTTACAAGATGTCAATTTTCGCATTAAGTAAATTCGGGAGCAATTTGGATGACAGATTGTTAAAATCACAATTCATGGAAATAACATCAACCATCACACTACGGTTTTGCTAGGCAACAATAGTGGATATATAATACGCATCTAGTTACTATTAAACTCCCTCATTCAAATACCGAGTTTGATAAACAAAATTGTAACTTTTTCGACAAGTCATACCTGAAAGAAACCCCAATCTCTACAAGCTGAATGGAGCTTAGCCAATTCGTCACCATCAGCATGACTGTCAGACACTAACTTACTCATATCAATCACTGGGATTGAAACACAGTGGTCATCGCTGGAAACTCGATCGAGCTCGGGACGTATGTACCTAGTAGGTACCTCCTCCAAGCTCGTAGCCAGTTGTTGAACGTTGGCAACAGCAAGAGAACCTCCAATCTCCTTTCCCACCATTTCTCAGAAACTCTCTTTGCTTTGGAAGATAATAGAGATTACTATCAACAGTTTATGGCTGTAGTTGTGACAAGCTAAACATGACGGGCATTGTATTTATACAGGTCCTGAGGGTTTCTTAGGTGATCAAAGATCAGTGTCACAAACACCAAAATTAGTTGACCTTACCTTAATTAATGTCTTAAATGGAGGAAACAACCCTTAATGTCAACTTCCCTAAATTAAAGGGGGAAAACTAACGAGCTAGCTTGTAAGAAGTAGGAACTTAATTGTTCTTTGATAGTGATATTCCACCATGTAAGCATATGTCAGTCAGGTAATGTGGCATACATGGTGCAGCGAAAGTCAACCAAGGATATGACTAATCTACAGGTCAGAGTTACATTACATGGGTGATTCATAGGAGGGCTATAAAGTCTCTAAACTCCTTTCAAGTGATTATCGTTTAAATTCCTTCATTGTGAAATTTTTTTAGCCCCTACCATTCAAATTTATGGTTTTGCCACAACCAAAAAAATAGAGTATATCAATAATTCTCAGTTGAAGCGCTATAGGATGTTAGTGTTGTGGTATATGATCCACGACTGAACCTCTCCCAACAACTCGAGTTATTGGGACCAACTGGTTCTTGACATGGTATCAGAGCCTTCTGTAACCGAAAGGTCTAGTGTTTGAATCCCAGTAACCCCCATTTTTTAGCACATGGTGCCTGATATCTGTGCAAACTTCAAGCCCTTGTGAGTGGCTTTCGTTTGAGGGGGCGTGCTAGTGTTGTGGTATATGATCCACGATTGAACCTCTCCCAACAACTTGAGTTATTGGGACCAGCTGGTTCTTGACATAGGAAACAGCCAGATGGCTCGTCAAAACGATGACAACTGTAGTTCGACTGCAAGTCGAATTTCTCTCTCTTTAAATGAGTCATAGTCATGGTCATAGACACAAAATTAGTCGACTGATGAGCAATTTTTTTCGCAATCAAGGTTGTGAACTCGTGGGTTGACCCGGACCCGGTGGAGCTAGTGGGTCTAGGGTTAATGGGTCAACCGGTTTAGCCCGAAAATATGGAAATAGTCATTATGTTGTACTTATCCTGATAAATTATATCAAATCTCATTTAACATATGAGTTATAACATATAATATTCCACCAAAATAACATGTCGTACTTAGATCCAACATATAGTGAATATTCACACATATTTATATAACATATATATTCAAATGTTCAACTTAGGATTCCAAAGATGGAGTTAGGCGAGAAGAAAAATCGAAAAATAGGCGCATTTCGCAAACCAAAGAAAAAAAAAGATACAATTTGACCTCCAACCCGGAACCTTGTAGCGATCGACCCGACCGATGCTTGCGAACCGTTTTTCTCATCGGGTCAGGATCAAAGTGGATCGACCAATAGATCGACTCGCGGGTTAACAACCTTGGTCGCAATTAATACTAGTTGTACTAGTACTACAGGTGTTTGGATTGGTATTATTCCAATGAATCGTTTTTGTCACAAGTGGCTCAAACCATGTACTCATCTGGGCCCAAATAGTTTGTGACGAAGAATCGTCTGGATCGTAATGCAAACTGAAAAAACTTGTGACTTATGGTTTAGTAATTAATTATTATAAAACTATTGATATTTATAAATTATATAGCCTATCTAGTATTTTCCAAGTCCTCCATGTACAAGCTTTGTTTCAGCTACCTTTCAAAGTCCCAATTTCCAACTGAAAATGCAACATAAATGTTAGATTAATGGTATTTTAAATGAGTTTAATGATCTATGCTGTAAAAAAAAGATAATTATTAATATTTTCTGTATATTATTACTTGTATTAAAACCCCGAACTTCAAATTCTGACTTTGCCACTGAATACAGAGTTTCAATGTCTCATTCGCAAATGGTAATTCGCATACAAGACTACAACATTCAACTAGCATGATTCGTGGAGCTTTGAACTTTTTGGCTACTTTTTTTTTTTTTACCATGGAGGGGTTTGAATTCACTGCTCTTCTTCCGTTTGTATCTTCATATGATGAATGAAGCCTTTGTCTTTCCCGTCGAGTTTAATTTTTCCTGCAAGCTTTATATAATCTTGTTGCGATATGGATTTATAACTCGGTGCTTGTTTCTTTTGATCCTTGACGAGAATCTCTGGTAATGGTCCAATCACGACTTTGGCGTTTGGACTATGGAATGCTGCAATTGATAGTCTTTCCTTTTCATGATTGACTACTGCTCTATGCTCTATGCTCTTGTATTCTCCATTGCTCATGATCTGTACATGGTCCATGCATTTGCGATGTTATTACTCACAATGATGTATTGGTTTTGATATATGTTCAAAGAGTGTTTCATTAATTGTCGCAATAATCCATTTGAGTTTTGCTATTCTTAATTACCTCAAGCACATCGCCGATATTAACGATGAAGGCACCCGGAATGGGATGAATGGGAACCCATTTCCCATCTTTCCTGATTTGCAAACCTTGTACTTCATTCACCTGAGTCAGCAAAGTCAATCCACTACCATCGGAGTGTGGGGCAAGACCGATGACCTTGTTAGCTTGCTCACATGGCGGATAGTAGTTCATTCTCATACTTTGCAATCCTTCGTTGAACAAAGTGAGTAGCTTTTCAGACTCGAGCCCCAAGTTCCTGGCCATGAAACTCAACAAGCATCTAGCTAGCTTTTCTAGCTCTATCGAATACTGCTCGAGAGTTTCCCTGGTGCAAAAAGGGACAAATTAACCAGAACGTTTGATTAGCGGGTGACGTGGGGGTTGATCAAACCATGCATGTTTATGAAGCTATATATATGAGAATGGATGTTCTTACTCCAAGATTTTAATGGTGCAAAAACTGTTAAGAATCATGACAAGATTAGTATATCATCCAGTCTTTACAATATGATTTAGCAAAGGTAGTTGGCAAAAATTAACAATTATGTTGGATTCTGACCAAGAACAAACCAGACAGACTTTTGTCAACTTTGAAAGATATGCTAATTTGTATATGCATTTGGCTAAGTGATAATATACCATTAGTTTAGAATCTGGAGGTCAGAAGTTCGAATTTCATGCTTCTATCGATCACTCTTATAAAAGAAAAATACAAATTAAAAACCCCTATATCGATCACTCTTATAAAAAAAAAAAGTGACGGAAAGGAAACAAACCTGAACGAAGAGGGAATTCTCGGCCACAACTCCATGCTTCTTCCATGAATAGGTTGTGTAATGATGAACAACATGTCACCCCAATCAAGCTTTTGCTCTTTCGATACGACAAACACTTGGCCGTATCCTTCAAAGCCATTTGGTAGCTGTGCAGATTCCATTTTCACTTGCATTGGTTGGTTGAAGAATTCTTCAATGTCTGCCTTCATTTTTAGAATCACCTCCTCCGCAATCCCATGGTTGATCACCTTTTTTTTTTTTTTTTTTACATGATATCAGTCAAGTAGTACACACGTACATCATATTCCCTCTTTTAATTGAAAGCTCTCATCCCAAAACCGAGTTGGTAAAAGAAAAATATCAACAATTTTGACGAGTCATATACCTGGAAGAATCCCCAATCCCTACAAGCCGAATGCAGTTTAGCCAACTCGACATCATCATCGTCGTCACCATCATCCAGCTTGCTCATATCGATCACTGGAACTTGAACATACTCATCATCACTAGAAACTCGTTCGAGCTCGAGTTCAGGGCGTATGTACCTAATGGGTACATCGTTGGAGCTCGAAGCTAGCTGTTGAACGTTGGGAACAGGAAGAGAACCGCCAGCCTCCTTTAACGCCATTTCAAAGAGAAGACACTTTTTCTACTTCTTCTTCTAAAGATGGGGGCTATTAACCTTATATAACAATATACAGGTACGGATTTAATTAGTGTGTGGTTTATACTTTATATGATCACAACACAAGGGCAACCGCTGAAGACTTTTCCAGAAAATTTCAGTGGGGCAGAACCTGAAAACTGACGCGCTTTAATTTCGTTGCTCGAAAATAATTAAGGACCATCATTAATTAATGGTGTCGGCCGGGCTGTCGGCGCCGTGGACGGAAAACTACCACTCGTCCACAACCACAACGACAGGACAATAACTATAAGGACGTCACGATCCAAACCAGTATGGAGGCTCCTCCTGCAAACCCATCCACGTGTGGCTAGTTCATTGGTGGGATTTAATTGTTTTATTTTTTTTGAAACTTTATTATTAATTACTGTATCACATTAATGCTAATTAGCCCGAACATCTGTCAACATCTGTATCACATTAATGCTAATTAATGTAACACTTCATGACCGAATAAAGTATAAGAGAGATCCATGGTTAATAAGTAACTAAGTAGCCGACCTTAACTGACAAGACGCATTTTGGGTGAGATGAAAGAATTCTTATAAGAATTTTGAAGTTAAACGTGTTTATGGGAAGTTGCCTTGATATGCACCTCAAGTCTAAAACCGTGAGGGTCCAGAACTAAAGCGGACAGTATCTTGATCAGAAAATGTTGGGGGTGTTACAAGTGGTATCAGAACTTCTCCACGTCACTCTTGAGCGATGGTGGGACAAATCAAACTTCAACGAGGACGTTGAGTCCCAGGGACTGTATGTAGTAACATCTTAGAAGAATCTCACATCGACAAAGCACGGGAGAATCCATGATTCATAAATAATAAAACAATCTTAACTGACAAGAAGCGTTTTGGGATGAAATGAAAGAGTTCTTGTAAGAACGCTAGAGTTAAACGTGCTCACTATGCAACACTGCAAGGATAGGCGGCCTTATAAGAAGTCACATAGATATGCACCCCAAATCTAAAATCGTGTGAGACTAGACCCAAGGCGAACAATATTGATGTTACATATAGCCTGTCAATGAACCCATTATGAGTGCGTCACCAATGATATCTTCAAGAACAGCTGCATTGTCCAGTTTTTAATATAAGTAGTATTTTTAATATAAGTAGCATAATATTTTTGTTTATTAGGTACCGCTTTACTAACTATTTTATAATGGCTAAATACTCGTTAGATCAATAAAGTACGAATCAATTATTATATCCGCTCATACCTTGGTTTGGTTTTAACAACATTGATCAAAATGTAAGACATAAAATTTTCAAGTACTAAAATGTATTTTTCCATAAATGCTTTTAGGACTTATAAACAAAAAAAAAATTAGGTACTAAATCTTAATATCTGCTAAGTTTAGGTATCAAAATGTAATTTTCTGATGGAACCCAAATTAGAGAGACAGAGGGGGAAGGGTTGCTCCTATAAGTGGTTAGTTACTATGTTATGGGACAATCCAAATACCACATCGAAAATATAAGGGAAGGAACCTTTGTATATTAGTGTCCACCTAGCCTAATTAGTATAATGCCTTTTTGGGAAGGACAACCAGAGTAAAACCGTGCGAGTTCGGCCCAAAGCGGACAATATCATACTAATGGAGCAACCCGGTTTTGACAAGTGGCATCCGAGCATGGTTCTGGTTCAGGACGGTAGACGTCAGTTTGGTGGGATCCTCATTCGATAACTTCGGAATTTGAGATCTTCATCTGTTTGGCGGATCAAGGGAGATCCTCCCTCCTGAAATTGCTTGACTTGATTAGAGATTATAATATTTCTCATGTAAGTATGTGGCCTCAACCCATACTCAACCTATTAAACATGGAATCATTAGACACTATGCCTAGATCATCTATTATTGGCAGATACTTAAATCAATGCATTATGGTCAATGCATGCATTGTAATATACATGCAATTTAGGAAAATGATGTAATGTAATTTACATTGTTTGGTTTTGGTGATAGTTCTTTTAGTATTCAACATGTTATATTACCTTTTGTGAGAAATATCACTTTTGCTTTTACGACCATATATATATATATAACTAGGGGTATACTTGGAACAAAACAATCTCAACAATCTCATGTTTTAGTAGAGATAGTATTATCACTCATTTTGAGAGATAGTTTCCATCACATCAAACAAACAATGCATGTATTGTTTGTGCAGAAAATTTAAAAAAAAAAAACAATGTATTGTGGACAATACATGCATTGCAAGTTTGCAACTATCCCAATTAAACAATCACCAAAACCAAACGACACCTAAGACCCATTATGAACCGACCCAAACCCAACTCATTTATCAATGTGTTAGTGTTTTTCTTTGTTCATTTCTTGCAACCCATTTTTTCTCCTAGCTAGAGAGAGCTAGGAGACGTTAACAAACCTACAATCCTTCCTAACTTCCCCTTGGCTTCCCGTGAGCACATTGATGTTGTTCCCCATCTTGATCATGGACTTTGCGAACTCTCGAAAGAAGAGCTCCTCGTCCAAGGCATAAGCCCATACTAGGCCCATAACCACGCCATCCTTCTCAGAGACAAGAACATCATCAGAGCCCAACAGGCCTCTGCCCTCGAGGATGTTGAGGTAGTATTGGTTGTCGAATCTGGCCGGCGTCTGAAGATCCAACGGCGCCAGTTCTTGGTCGTTCTTTGGGCATATGGAGCTTAGGGTTTGGAGAAAGGTTGTGTGTCTTTGGTACTTGTCGTTGGTTTGGGCCTTGAGGAGGTCGTCGAGTCTTCCATTGAAGCTCGAGCATCTTGCCTTCCCCAGGGTGTGGGCGCCTGAGGAACATATCATTAGTTACCAAATACCATCAATAGGTGTCATAAAAGTTGGGTTGGCTACATCAAATCAATGATTGTGAAATCGTACAAGAAGTTATACCGGTAAAGTTAGTGATAGAGTATTTTATAATAATATCATTTGAAGTTCGATATTCGACATTTCTTATTGCACCAGCCGGTACAATAGGATTTCTAAAACATTGGATCATACCAGATGATAGTTTTTTTTTTTACTAAAATTCTTACGAGTTATGAATCTTGTATGGTAAAATCGTTGTAAATTTGATAAATAATTAACTACTAATAGATCATAACTCAAATTGACTCACAAATCGAAACTGACAAATCTATATAGAGTAATGAATCGGGACGAATTGGATAATTGTTGCATTTTCCAATTTGGTCACAGAATTCTGTAGGTGTTACCTGATAAAGCCACCAGATCTTTGATGTCAAGGCCCTGTTGTTTGAAGTTGTCTGTGAGTTCCTTTAGGGTGGAATTTGGGGAAGGCAACAAGTCATTGGCTGCATCAATGCTTGCATTCAGTGAATCCTTTCTCCCTACCAAAACTTCCCATCTTGGTCCTCCTCTCTTTCCACAGAAGAAAAGAAACAACAAAATAGGGTCACATAATATAATTGGTAAGTTAACTTAAAAGATAAGAACGCCATAAAATAAAAAATTAAGAGTTGTTTAATTGTTGTGCATATGGGGTTAGTATGCTTAATTATTTTAAGTTATCATTTTCCAATTTAACTACATACAAGGTGGTCCAAATTTAACTTCTATACTCTACCCACTCAATAATGAATAAATTAACAAATGTAGGATGTAAGTAGTGACGTGAGTCCTGTTATCATCTTTACTTGAAAATGGTCCAATCAAACGATATGACTACATAATCATATCTACTAATTATTAAATGCCTTGCATATGGTTAGAGTTTTCATGCATAACTCTAATGTCCATAATCATGATTTATCATAGGAGGTGTAACTCTTACCGTAATGATATATATGGTGCATCTTAACATAGAGATAAGAATCGTATCATCCTGATAAACAGTGATTATGCAAGAATTTGCACATAATGGTCATGCATTTGATTTGATACACATCTTCCATGTTATTTCCCATTTCAATTAACCATCTTCGTTAATTCACTAAATATCTTCCCAGAATCCATTTCAATTATAACCTACCTAAAACATGAAAATGATTTCAGGGTAATTATATGGATGGATTTACAAGTTGTAAGAGAATGATATATGGTATATATGTTATTGCACGATCTTTACGACTATTCGATTTATTGGGATGCATATATTAGATGTTAGACTAGAGAGAAAAAAGTTACCAAAACGACGGCATCACGAGCAGCAATGGCCAAAATATCAGCACAAGAGACAGTAGAAGGGCAAGCTTGTTCCACATCACTCTTGATCTTATCAACCACCTCAAATCCATGCAACGAGTTGGCGTTTGGGAACGCATCCTTTTCACTCTGCATCTGCCCTTTTCTATCCAAAAGCAAAGATCCATCACAACCCTGTTCTCAGAACCAAAACCATGGTCAGAAATTACAAGCCAATAATTACTGTTAGTAAATTAAGAAACCAATAATTACTGCAATTTTTTCTTTTGTTTTTTTTACCATGACGAAGCAATCGTGGAAATGGAGGCGAATGAGGGATGCGGCGAGCCGGGGTCGCTTCACCACAGCAGCCTCAACGTTGTACCTAACAATGGCTTCTGCCGCCGGACATGTCTCTTTGTAGTAACCAGGAACCAGATTTTGTCCCCCGCAACAACTGGAACCCAACAGCAGAAGAAGAAGGAGAAGTGCAACAAAGCCTAAAAACTTGAAATCCATGGAGGAGAAGTGGAGAAGAAGAAGAAGAAGAATGAAGCAAGGACATATTAGCAACTGGGTTTCTGCTCATCATGGCCAAAAGCTCGAAACTTGATCAAATTTATCCTGTTTCTAAAAGGGGACAAAAAGGGGTTGTTTGGTACGTAAAGAATGTTATGCTTGTACTCTGGCTGTTGTTTCTCTCGATCGTTTTTGTCAAACCAAACTTTCTTTGGTCCCTTGGGGAGCCAAATGGGAACATTCCATGTGCGCAGTTTTCTTGTATTTGGGGTCAAGGGTTTGGCAGAACTGCCTCTACCAAATATTTTCATTACTCAAGATCGAGTGTGAATGTGTGATATCTACTATTTATATACGTGCGGCGGGTGTATTGTGCTGTTTACTGGCAGTGGAAGATTACTTTTGCTTGTAGTTTACTCATGGTGTGGTGTAATATCTAACTGTTGGGATTCCTTCATTTTTGTTCCACTAAAAGAAGATAGATTTTTCAATAGTAAACAATCGTGATACAAGCTGAGGTGTATAGCAGCTTAGATAATGAAATCAGGGGTTTGGGAGAGAGTTCTCTGTTAAGGACAAATTTAACGAGTTAGTTTATAATTGTTGATATGAATTCGTTTGGAATAGATTGTTCTATCAAGGACACATTTAGCGACCGAATCAGGTTAACAGTTTAGGTGTCAATTTTTCTCTTCGACTTAAGATTTAAATTATTTCCACTTAAAACTTGGACATTAATTAAGAACAATAAACTTTGGCTACTCTCATATTTCAAAAGCATTAACATTTAAAAGATCTTTGGTAATATATATTCGCATTAAGAAAATTCAATTTATTCGACCGAGTGTGTATTGTTGTATTCGATAGAGCGAGTTTTCATTTGTCGGGTACCCATGAGTTTGAGAGACAAGCAAGCTAAAATTTGGAGATATACTTGTGAAATATTTTGTATTAGTTGCAGAGTTCATAAGTTACATCTCAATGTTGGTATAATAAAAGTGATAAACAAAACTAATTCACAATGCCATAACGCAGAAGGCACAGAAAGAAGCAACCCAAGCCAACAAACACCTCTATTTTACACACAAAAAGTGAAGCTTTGTATGAAAAGGAAAAGAGAAAAGGCTATTTATAAAGTGGAAGAGAACTATTCTCCTTATCTGTACACTTACCACCCACCCCCAAAAGAACACACAAAACTAATCAATAAAAAAACACTGCTATTCTTTTTCTGCTGTTGCTGCTCTACTCCTGCCAAAAATTTGCAAGCAAGCTGCCTTCTGGCAGTTATTTGTATTTTTCACCGTTTGGATTTCTTCTTCTTCATTATCATACTTAACTCATTTCTGGTTTATCTGGTCATTCTCCACCGTGATCTGCAATCTCCTGAATGGGGAGAAAAGGACGGATTCTGTGAGCTGGCCATCAGAACAAAACTTGAACTACAAGAAACTTCAACTTCAAGAGTGGGAAATTGATTGAAAATCTTTTCTGGGTTTAGGGGGAAGTTGTGAACTTCACTACAACTTTGTAAGCTTATTATAGCAAAAGAGTGAAGATTGGAGTTTACCTTGTGTAACATTTGCTAGTTTTCATCGTCAAAGAGGAAAATGTCGGGATGAACTGCTGCACTATTCACATTCAGCGCCTTCTTCAGCTTTCGGTGATCAAAGACTTCGACTTCTACCACAAACATCGAACTCACTGGTCGATGATCTGATAATCGGAGATCTGCTCGTCTGTAGAAGAGTTGCTTTATGCCTTTTCCTAGCCAAAGTATTCTGTCACACCTGCACTAACATGAAGGGAACTCATCAAAAAGCCTGCACTTAGAAAGTGCAAAGCATCTAATTCTCTATCTTCAGCATTCTGTCCAGCAGAGCAAAAAAAAAAAAAAAAGAACTTTCCATATTACCCTTTTTCACTCTATCTCCTTCTACTTTTAATTTAGATCTACAATGAATTCTTAACTCCCTCTGCCTTATCTTAAGGTTGTAGTCTTGTAAAGTAAATGACTCATACCATGCTGGAGATCTCCTCTTTTCTCCTTCTTTTGGATGCTCTCCAACATATCTGTCAGAGTTAATCTCGTACTTGTAAGTAGGGGGGAAGTTTATTGTTCCTTCTCGCCATCCATCGAATACGTGCCCACTACGGAGTTCTCTGATTAGCTGCCCAACCAATATGAATAAGATTTCATAATGTTATTTTTTCTTCATTTGAACCATGTTAAAAGGACAATGAGGAAACTTGTGAGCCAAGCAAATTATTGTGCTTAATGGAGTAGAGGCTCTCTGTTACCCTGTGGTTTAGATAGTTTAAGCTAGAAGTTTAATGGCTAAAACTGAGGGGGGAAACAGACTTTCTGAAATAAAATCTTACTTGATCGCTGTTCTTAAGTTCATCCCACTGCTTCAAGGCAACAAGCTTCCTTACTTCTGAGTCCAACTTGTTGAGCCGATAGTTCAAGTCACCAAACCAGAATACTTGACTGCGAGTACAAAGATTCAATAGAATGTGATAAGTGTAAGAATAACATCTATCATGAAACATTAACATGAATTCTCGTTTAGAGATTGAAACTTAGTGGTAACTTACTCATGAGCAGGGATGGTCTGTGGCTGATCTGCATCGAGGACAGATGAGGAGAAACGAGTGCGCCTTATGATCTCATAGACATCAGCATTCCGCCTTTGTTCAGCTCCGTCTTTCTGACCAGACGTCAGATGAGAACAAACAAAGCACATCCTCGACTGGTATAGGGACATGCTAACAGAAACAGATCCCTGCATTGACAGCCTTCCAGTAAGAGACATCCTGATGATTCAATTGCATTAACAGCCAAATCTTGCCAGCATTTATGAAGAGAAAAAATTGTATTTTTTAGAATAGAAGTTGGATGGATGATTTTGGTAGAGAAGTTGGCTGTTTGATCAGCTAGAGGTACCAAGTGCCAAACAATTGAACCAATTGGAGATATATCATGCAAAAGTCAACGTCTACTTTTGTATGAACTTATCTGGCACTTACCTTGTTCCCCATGTATCCCATGAGACCAACTCCAACGGGAGAGACCTTCAAGTTGTTGACATGTCTCCTCAGCCTCTTCCGCACCCAAACTGACACATATATCCCCACCATTTGCTTGCTCACGATGCGCACATACTTGGGATGTTTCTTTCCTATGACAACACCGCAACGTTGGTCATAGCTTGGTACTTCTGCTGCAAACAAGTCGTCTTCATCTCCATCAGATAATCCATCAGACACACTTTCTGCTGTATCAACAACTTCAGGAAGCTCAGTCATCATCACCTCTTTTGGCTGCTCTAACTCCCACAATAGTGATCCAAGGTCCCCAGAACTATGATGGGTTCTCTTCAACCCACTTTTGTTCACTATGAAACTCCGAGGACTACCTAGGCTGTCTTCTTCCCAAGTAGAGCTTATTCTAGCTGAGCTACTGAGTACCCTTCTCAGCTTGGGATTTGATGAGATGATTTGTGGAGCTGCATCTAATGAATGCTCGGGCCAGTCCAGTCTATTGCCGGTATCTATCCCAAAGATACCCCTCAGGTTCAAATTTTTGCCCGTGGCAACTTCAGCTTTCTTTGGCTCATTTCTTTCAAATTGACAATCAGCTGTAGGTTCTAGGTATTCTTCATTTGTGAGGTCTAGTGGTAAAGCATCAACCTCACCTGAAAGTAAATCAGCAACAGAGCAAGTCCTCAATACTGGAGAAGGTGGGGCACTGTAACATTTGTGTTTGCTCTTAGGCTGCCAAGATTTGTTCAAGGTTCTTCGAACGATTGACTCCCACTTCCGAATTGGTCTGTTGTTTTCTGCCCCAAATACATTCCCAGCATTCAAAGGGACTACCTCTTGGAAACTGTTAAGAACAGAAAGATCAGCAGATATGTGGGAAGCTGCTTTAAGCGTTGTTAAAATTGTCGACTTTAATGCATATGCATCAAGCTAGATGAGGTTTTTTATTCATAGACAGTTTAAAGCATTAAACTTGCTAAGCTGAGCGCAGTAATAATCCCATATATCAGAATTATCCATGAAGATAAGAATTCTAGTTGCAACTACTTAAAGTAACAACGCTATTCCAATAACTTACCCAATAATATACACATCTGCTGGTTCTTCTGTGCAAAGCCAGCTCTCGATATCAAGATCATCGTCCGGTGATATACCAGCAACATTCCAAGTGCCTATTGTCACCCTGCAAATAATAGAAGATGAAAAGGTCAAGTTTAGCTTTTAAAATGATTATTCCACTTCAGTCTAAAACAAAACAAGCAGGATTTCAGCCAACCTCACATCCTTGGTATTTATGTACTGGATACGCAGAGTTTCAGATTTACCCCGTCTGTGTCTCAGGGAATAGCCCTTGGAAGGTTCATCTGTGAAACCAGAATGAAACAATTAAAGTACTACAAGTCAGTAATCAAATGATCCAACTAAGCTTTTGATCTTTGTTTCTGTTTTACAGGTCATCCATCAGGTTACTTTTCAAAGCTCATGCCCCACAGGATCCAAGACTCAAGCATAAAACTAATTTGAGCAGTACTTCTTTGAAGGTTTCTCCTACCAAAACTAACTGTAGATAACAGTTTGTAGAGAAATTCACCACCATAACAGAAAGTAAAAGCAGATTTTACAACACAAGAAGAACAAGGTAAATTTTATTCAAGCTGCCCAGAAACACTCAAAATATGAGCAGCTGAATCGATGCAGAAAGACAAAGGCTTTATTGCCTGGAACCTTACTCTGGTGGTGGGGCTCATATTGGTTCAATTGAGTTCTACGACCATGATCTTCATTCACATTAACACTTTCATCCTTAAGCGAGCAAGCTGTGGTCCAGTCAAAAAGAAAGAAAAAGGTTCCTCAGAAGCATTTAATCAAGCACATGCAAGGCACAATAACATCGAAGAACAGATGAAGGCAGGGTAAAAAGGAGCATAATTCTATGTACCATCGTCTTCACTCTCATTCTCTGTGAATTCATCTTCGCTGAAATCACAAGCCTTGGGCTTAATGTTCAGCCATTTCTTCATCACGAGGGAAGGCCAAAATGCCTGCAGGAAATTAAAATCACCCATTAACCCACAATTGCTGAAAACCCCATTGATCCCAAGAACACAGAGCAAGAGAGAGTGAAAACCCACCTCAGAACGATTCCCTCTCTTGGCCCTCATTGCTTGAAACTGGAAAGGTTCGGAAGTAATAGGAGGAAAAAAGCTGAAGTACAGTAAAATTTATGGAGAAGCTGAAAGCTTGGAGCTTTTGTCAGCTTTTATAAATGAAGAAGAGGGGTTAGAACCAAATTTATTACAACATGAAAGAAAGGAAGTACAGCAGGGTTTTCTCTGGCTGCCAAATTGCAAAAGGAAGATTCACAGCAATGACCAAACAGAAAGGACAGAGACCCAAAAGAAGAAAAGAAAGAGGGAAAAATGGGAGTGAGTGCATTTAACTTCAACAGACATCCACAGAAAACCTCCTCAACTTGCGAGGGGGAAAGAATAAGGAGCACGAAATGGTCCTTCACGTCTTCATTTTCCCCCCTTTTTTTATATTTACTTCTTTTTCTTATTTTTCATTACAAAACTATATAATTACAACTACCTCCAAAAGATGGGGTAGACAAGAAACTATGGAGATTGACAAGATCGTTTATGGAGTGATTTTTTGTATGGGTGATATAGATTTTAGTTTTTTGGTTATTAGGTGCTATTTAATGGATTTGAATCTGAGACGGTCAGATTGAAAATCAATAACAACATCATGAATGTTACAAAATAACATTCCAAATTGATTAAACAGCAATAAGTGTTTCTTACTGATTGGATATTTAAGGTCTAACCATCAAGACGTGTCCCGAGTCCTATAATTTTGCTCCATCTTGTCGTCACTATTAGAGGTATATACGTGTTACTAAATATCAATAGGAGGAATTCCCTCGTTAATTATTAACCACTTGAGGATTTCTTATTGGGTTTGAACCTACATAGTATCGAAATTACTAATTTAAACACTTATAACCAGATATTCTAGCGAGCCAACAAACAAGCATAATTTGTTATAGTGAAAACTAAGAAATACATTATTCATATTATCACGAATAACGCTAAACTAGCCAACCCTTTTCTTATTATTCAAGAGTCCTAAACTTTTTGTTCTAAGCTTCACTTTTAAACATTTTCTAGGGACCGAAAGATTGGGTATAGGACCATATGATATCATTGAAAATTAGAGGAGTAGTACTAGTTCCATTACAAAGCTAACTAATAATGTTCATGGATAATAAAATAGAAATCATTAAAACACGTACGTCCCTTTCATGTTAACGAATCTACAGTAGTCCTCCAGAGACAGCTTCCTTTCGTTTGATAAATAAAAGATTAAGCTGATGGTTACAACCATTATAATAATTAGTTTAAAGAAGGTGATTAAGTGGTGGCCATTGAAAGGGTGAGGTTTATATATAAGAAGTAAACACTAAGAAATGCCTGCCGATTGTTATCAACTTATCATTTACTGCAAAAGTAGGGACCATAAAAGGAAGGGAGGAAAAATAAAGGGCGCAGAGAAATAGAATAGAGAAGACAACTCTCAATTGCAAAGTTGAAATTCTTAACTATAAGTAGTTAAGACTTTCCAAGATTCCATCATCCTACAAGCCTACAGAAACCGACTGCTACAATTTCTGCAAATGGGTCAGCAGAATTAGTGGCTATTAATCACCACTAGAAAAAGTCTCACCTCAATAGCCTTGGTAGGGTAGGAATAACAATGGGTTGGTTCTAGTATCTCGTTATTTAGACTTGTCATGTGGAAATTGGATATAGGCTTGGTTGGGGTTAGAGATGGCAATGGGTCGGGTTTTGCCAAACCCAAACTCATGGATTTATCTGTGAAAAAAACTCGGGTTAAAACCCACCGGGTTTGAAAAATTCAAACCCAACCCAACCCGCTGGGTATCCGCGGGTTCATGGGTACCCACGGATTTTTGTCGTAAAAAATTTACAATAACAAGTTTTTATCAAAATTAAAGTCAAATATCAAGCTCTCAATACAAATTATCCATATATAAAACACCATTCTAGAAAATTCAAGCAAATCACAAATTAACTATACAAATTGTTCAACATCAATCTAGAAAACTCAAGAAAATTGAAGCAAATTACAATTTATCCATAAATAACATGATTAATTGAAAACTTCTTCCTTTCAATTAAGTTTCTTCACTCTCCACTAGATAACATCAACTTCATTCTACACAATTAAAAAGAAAAAATTAAACATGTCTCCACAAACATAAATAAGACTAGTTGTTTAGAATATTAAATATACCGAGAAAATGAATTATATGGGTGTGGGCGGGTACCCATGGGTCGGGTTTACCTAAATCCAAACTCAATCCAACCCAATGAATAGTGAACGGGGTTAAACCCAAACCCGGCCCAAAACCCGTCAACATGGATTTTACCCGCGTTAACCGGATTGGGTCGGGTGGGTACCCGTGGGTTCGGGTTTTGTTGTCATCTCTAGTTGGGGTTTTCTCTCCTAACAACCTAGTGGGGGCATTTTGTTGAGTTTTTTTAGCGGATGTATTCGTTGGATTTGGGTTAGAGAAATCTAACTCATAATTGAGATCCGACGATGTTTCATAGGTATGATATTGTTCATTTTGGGTTAAACGCGTAAGGGTTTACTTTTGAGTTCTCTCCCAAAAGGCCTCATATTAATGAGTAATGTGTTACTTTGACTGTCTTATAACAATCATCCACTCAAAACAAGGACCACGAATTTCGTGTCTTCCTCTACGTGATTATCTTGATTCGTCGATACCTTATATCGACAGGATCTTTGACATAAGGATTTATCATATAGAGATCTTCACTTAGTCCACTAGACAAATTACCAAAGCAGATCTTCCATGATCCGCCAGAAAAATGCATCTCTCAAATCGTGAGGTCGCCTAATGGGGGTCCACCATACCCTAACGACAACCGCCCCGAATCAGGCTCTGATTACCATTTGACGAGACCGAGTGCTCCATTAGTACGATGTTGTCGGCTTTGAGCCAACCCCTTACGGATTTAATTTTGGGTTCCTTCCCAAATGCATCGTATTAATGAGCTAGGTGGAACTTATATACAAGGCTTAATTCTCTTGTATTTCCGATGTGATACTTGAGTGTCTCATGTATTTTTTCTGAACACAAGAGGGAGCAGATAGATCCATGTTGCTCTGTACATAAAAAGCAAAATGACATCATTGTGCATCTAACCCTAATAATATGGATAGTTTATGGATGTTATTAGTGTTTATGACAATATAGTCCTAATAATACATATCATATATAGATGTTGTTGACCTTTATGACATTATATTTGTAGGAAAAATTCAATAACATATGGATGTGTTTGGAGAGATTATTGAAAATTATGTCCATGAACCCATTGGTAGCCATCCCCTTCCCGTTGGATTACGGGGAGAAATCCGAACCATTGTCATCCCTAACTACAACATGATAAATGAACTCAAATTGGTCAAAAGTGGAGGTTAACGCCTAATTAAAATTTTATTATACATAAAATATGATACAATAGAAGTGAAACCACAAAAAAATTTGAGTATAATTATGTATAGATTACATAAAAGGAATAAGCAATGAGGCAGATCAAGTTGGGTCAGGACGAAGGAAGATCCACAGAGCGAACAATACTTGCTTTAAAACATATAGGACTGAACGAGTAAGATCAAAATTGAAATTCCTATGACAAGAATCTCATTACATATACGATCACTCAAACTTTGATCACTAACAAACTAGTCACTTAAGTATTAACTTTTGGTCACTAACAACCTTGTCAATAAAATATTTTAAAGACTTTAATAAAATAACCCATTTATCCAAATATTTCCCGGGTTTCCCCCGGAAATTTTTCTATACTATCGTGTCGACTTAGCTAAATTGAAAATGAGATCAGGCACATGAACAATTAATCAGACTAAACATGTTAATTGACACAACTCCAAGACCCAATACATACCCAAAATGATTTAGCTTAGTTAATTAACATGCTAATTTGAATACTTCAAAAGAATACTTAGATGGAGATGGACGGAATGAGACTATTATATTAGTAATTCAAATTTCATTAACAAATTTGTTAAAAATCAATGTTAAGTTATCAGTTTGTAATTAGTGGCTCCAAAGTTGAACAAGTTCTTATGCAAATATTCAATCTATCAGGTGTTATATGAATTGGGTCTTAGAGGTTAGGTAATGCAAAGATATTTCTCTTCCCATACTTATTTTTCATCTCACGATTTATACATTACCAAACTTCTAATCAGTGCAGGTAGGTAATTCAACTCATTTCAGGTCGGATATCTATTTCATTGCATTAATTCTTACTTATTGTTTTGCTTGTGATTTTGTTTTGTCTACATACATTATTTTCCCAAAGGTGACCATTTTCCTGCCAACCATAACCAAGTGGCTTGCACTGGACCATATAAATATAATATAAGCAATAGATAAATAAAAACGTTTTTCTTTTTGTCCTTTGGAAGTGTAATACGATCCATCAATCAATCAAATTAACCCCTCGATTAATTAAGACCAACAAGCACCCAACATCAGTGAAATTGACAGGAATCTGTAGCACATATATATAAATTAAACAGACCCACCCAATTCTCTACAGCTGACAAGGCCCAATATAAAGTCTAGATTTTGCATGGGAGCCCACAAGAAATTGGAGTAAAATGGTTTTATTAATTTAATTTAGACTACTAATTTGAAGCATGCAAATAAAGAAAAGGGAGAAAGAAAATAAAGGAGGAAAGGGTTTGGATTTGGGTAATGGGTTGACATTAAAAAATGGGAGTTTAGGTCAAATGGGTAATGGTGATGGATCCAGAATTAGTTGGGATTAACAAATTGCCAATGGACAGCTGGTGGATGATTGGTAGGACGGTTAATCATCTTCTAATCATCTTGTTTAGTTTCCCTCTATAAGGTTTATCTTTTGATGGTGGATGATTGGTATATGAAGGTCGGATCTAGATATTTCTCTTCTATTCATTCTTTTATCTAGTCCTACAGTAATGCGATTAGATATTTTAGATTAATCGAGGACAAATTTTATAGGTAATGTTTGGTTACAACTTACAATCATATACGAAGTATAATCAATGTATTTTTCTTGTATACGAGATGAGAATGCCGCCCAAATTGTACCGTATATATTGTCCACAAGACAAGTCTTTAATAAGTTTTAACTTATTACTCTTTCAAAAATCATCTAAATGTAGGAACTAAATTTATCGGTAATAATTTTTTGGAACACCGTCTTGTCAGATTATCAAACATAGATATAATTATATGGATTAATATCGATTGATAGTTGAAAATTGAATGCGGAACTTGAAAGACGATTTACAAATGGGCGATATCTATGAGCATGGATTGGGAGGATTTTATGACCATATATTCTCAATCAAGCCTTCTTAGTTCATCACATGCGAGAGATTTCTGATCTTTTCGATGGGGAGAAGAAGAGAGTGTTTCGATTGTTTTTTATTGAGAAATGAGGATCAAAACAACATTTGGTTTCTTATATACAAGTCTTACTTGCTATGGAGACTCTCATAAACGATAAAACCGTAAGTATAATTTCCTCCTCACCAGGCTCACATCGAACTTGGATAGTCTTGAACTAGCTTCGAGATCGGACCACTTATAATGAACTCGTCTTAAACAAATAGCTAACAAGTGGTTTACAATATTGAAAAATTTTACAATGCTCATAAGCAGGGGCGGACCCAGGGGGTTTAGGGGTGTCCCCGGACACCCCTAAATTTTGGGAAAACGATTATCCAACCCCGGTGGTAATTTACGTATGGACAAAAAAAAAATTGATAGTGAGGGACACCCCTTAAATTTGAAAAAATGATTATCCTACTGTCATTTGTGTATAGGAATATAAGTGGTAGGTTGGATAATTCAAATCTAGAACACTATTATTATTAATAAACTTAATTTCCGTTGAGCTAAACTCATTTGTTGTTCGATTTTGAACAATGTGTAATAGTAAAATGGCATTCCCTATCACTAATTATTTTAAAAACCTAACAATTAAACTAATTTCAAACTACCCTGAATTTGTATTGATTTTATGATTGTACGACAAGTGTTGAAAGAGTCTTTCAGCTTTGGGTTACATCAAGAACAAGTTTACAAATCGAATATGCGATAAGTTCGTGAATGATTGTCTAGTTTTGTATATAGAGACAATTTTTTTAACACTATAGACACCAAGTGTATTCTACAATTATTTTCGAATATGAAAACACATCATGGACTTTTTTAACCTGTATGAGTAATGTATTTTCATATTTACAATTTTATTTTTATTAATTATTTTTATTTTTATTTAATTTATTTTTAAAAAAAGGACACCCCTATGAAAAATTTATGGGTCCGTCACTGCTCATAAGCACCAATACTTACAGGTACAAGTTGAATTTGTACCATAATATTGAAGATATAAATTCAATTTGTATGATAAAGAAATATGTAAAAAAAAATAGATAAAATTGAAGTTATACTATTAGCGTAAAACTACACATTCTCTCCACCAACATAATTACCAATCTATCCATCTTCTCTTCTGCTGCCATGACATTTGCATTAAATTTACTCCTTGTGAAGATATGGGCTGATCTCCTTGGATACATTATGTGCATGTTTTTGTAGGTAACGGAAAATGACCCATTCGACGATTATTATTATTATTAAACAATATAGTTAGCAACTTGGACGGAAATTAAATTTTAAAAAATTGAAAATCGACAGTGAAAGAAATTTTGCAGACGGTGGTCGGAAGGAAAGGACCACCACCACCACAAACTAAAATATACATTATTATTGAGTCAGCGCACCATTCGTGATGGGAGAAGGAAGAAGGCCAAACCATTATTTGGCTTCTTTTCTTTTTCAATTTCTTAATATTTCAAACGAAAACATATAAAGAATTAAGTGAATATTCTTTTATTTTATGTATGAACTCATATATTGGCCGAGTGGCGGCCGACTTCAAAGTTTGAAGCAAATTTTCTACGTTACGTTCAAAGTAGCTTAATATCTATCTATCTTATAAAACCTAGATAGATTAATCTCGTAAAGTCATACGCGGTTTCATTAGGAAGGCCTAAACCTAGATTAGATAGAAAATAAAAGGGTTAGTAAACAGCGACGAAACGAGGATTGGCGGGTCCAACCACTAAACCACAACTCGAATGTAGCCAACGGGAGATGATCATTTGATCAACTTCCATGATTTGGATGGGTTTTTGGTGCATGGGTGGATGTCACTCAACACCAAGGTGCATGGTGGGTGTTTGGTGGGTTCTCATGTTCCATAAAATCACCGATTTTGTATCTCATTCTCGATTTGTAATGTCGTGCACGCTTTATTTACTTGTTGCAGCGGCATAATCGATATATCATTGGAGTTAAACCACCTGATTCATTTATAGTTCTATACTTTATTGGCGAGGGTGCAGTATTGATCCCTTTTGTAAGTAATTAGTGAGCAAATTTAACATGAAATCCCATTAAAACTTGTCCACTATAATAACCCGCTCCTAATAATCAAGGAGATCTTACTGGAATTCGAATCAATAGATTTCTTGTTACATTTTTTTCGTAATAGTTTGAAATCTACAACTATACATGAAATTTGTGAGTGCATCATATAACTCTCTCTCTCTCTCTTTTCCCCTACTAACATTTCAACTAAGATCATCCATTGCTATTATTGAAGGTGATAGAGATACCAACCATAGGCATGGGATTGTTGGCATATCAAACAGGGGAACTCATTAACCTTGATTGGGATGTTACTATTAACCATGTGTGTAGGGAGAGCAATGTTGTTACTTATTTCTTAGCTTGCATGTGACATGTATCCTTTTGGCTCACATTCCTTTGATGTGAGCATTAGCCACTGGATCTGGATCACTTTTGATGTTTTTGGGATTGCCCAGACACAGATAACCGATTATTAACATATGAATTAGGTCGCTTCGACGGCCTATCTTACTACCAAAGAAGAACTACTCAACTGAACTTATGGCTTCACTTGGATATGAGAACAAGTGTGAGCTCATGGGGATAATGGACAAATTCTACACGTATGGCAATATGTAGGCATGGGTAGCATTTGTGGCTGAAATTTGCCCCAAGATCTTTAGTTTATTGATGGGACTCGAATACTCGACGATTTTCCCTTCTTTGTCTGTTGCTTAGCTAGCCGGCATGCACTGACGTTGGGATATTTGGATTTGGATCCTCCAAAGCTTACCACTTCATCATCACATAGTCGGTAATAATGGTGAACATCACTACTATACAACTTGGCAACTTGGATCGAAGCACTGTGTATTCGTTGCCCTTCTAAGTCACCCATTGCCATTGGGTATGGCCTCTTGGTTTTACTCTCTTGTTTCTTATGGTCCATTTGTTCTTCTTATTTATCATCGAGCGTCTACAGTCTACACAACTTCTATAATGAGAGGCTGAAAGTATTATATTGAGAATTCAATAGCGGTCATTTGGATGGGGCATTTTGATTCTGTGGTATTTTGAATTCAAATGTTGTGTTATCTTAAAATGTGGCATTTCAATTTGTTTGTGATAATTGGATTATAATTGCCTCGTTTGGATTGACCATTTCCATATTGTGGCAGTTCATCACTCAAATGGGAAACCATATGAGTTGGGTGACGTGGTATATTTCAAATAATTCACTTTTATTTTTGCAAAATGAGTGATTTTGGGTCAAATAAATCAGAACGAATTATTTGAATCAAAATATCTCACTAAAATGTTGTATCCAAACGACCGGTATGCTTTTCACTATTCATTTCAGTCACTATTTTGTCATTGAGAACTTCGGACCAATTTTTTATTAAAATTTTATTTTCGAATATAATCAAGTTGTAGTTAGCTATGATGGTATCGTCAAATAAGAAAAGTAGATAACCAATTCCCCACCACATTGCGCTCTTGTGGGTAAAAGTTATTATTTTGTTGTGATAACAGTTTTCGCGCGTGGCCTGTAGTGCTATCATAATCTAGTAGCCAAAGCTGGGCCAGGAAAGATTTCAATTTTCAACCGAACCAAGCCAAGGGAGAGAATGGGGCTACTGCAGCTGGGCCACTGTCTGCAACATCATGTCCAGCCCATCAGGGATACTGATCCAATTCGGTTTTATACTGTCGGATTACCGAAAAAAAAGTACGTGGAGAACTGCCAAAGATAACAGAACAGAACAGATAAAAATGCAGAGGAAAGGCCGTTCAAAGATCCAACAGAACCAGTCTGTCATCTGGCGACCGACCACGGTTCAGACGACAGACATAACGAACATGAATTAAATCTTATCCACAGCACAGACACTGTCGAAAATGGATTCTATCTACTCTCCTCGGCTTTAGCAAGATCCTATAGTACAGAAGGGGCAAAGAGAACACACAACACCTCCCTCCCTCTCTCTCTCTCTCTCTCTCTCTCTGTCCTGAAGGAAAAACAACAAGCCTCCAAAAGGTTCTCGTTACATGATCGTGCACCGGCTTCGTTCTTCTGTGGGCTGTGCCGATACCTGCTGGTACCTATGTGACTCTGACGGGTTGTATGTGAACTCGGAAGTATCTAGTCCATACTGGTTTTCATCCAAAGAACATGGAAAGAGAGAGTATGAGGGAGCAGTATACTTGAGAAACAATTACCAGGGTGAGTTGTTTCTGTTTATACCTTTTCTCTCATACGTGTGCTCCACGCATCATTTCGGCTCGGGCGCTGATCGAGGGTTCCAGCAACAGGGACGCCTGTTGCAGGAGGCGGCGGCCTATTCATCAATGGCTGTCGGATCTGCTGCCTTGGGGCGATGAGTTCATCATCGCTATCGTACTCTACCGGTCTGTTGGCTGCTCTAACCACCAGGGCCAACAAGAAAATCAGCGCCTGCATTCACAAGTAATAACATTGTAAAGATCATCCACTGGAAAGAGATATGAGCTATTGTGTGATTACTAGAACCCACTCGCGCCACATACGAGTGGTGTAAATGGGAAAAGACAAGACTAACATTCTAGATTGCCGAACAGTAAGTTGTCATCCCATAATTGAAGACACTAATCCTAATATGGTTTTCAGCTTCATGAATGAAAGGGACGTCTTCGTGAAAAAAAAAATTGTGAATTTGTAACATGCATATGTGGTTTACCTCAAACACAACTATCCCAAGAGCAACCCACTTGATGATTTCCCAGTTCTCTTTCAGAAAGCCATATACCATGTCAAAATTTCCAGTCTTGTCAACTGGAAGCTCCTGAAGGGCAAGATGCACATAACACGTTAAATAGCAGAACCAATAGCATGGCAGTCGAATTACATTCATACAGATCACTTACTTCTTCCCAACTTTTGTCAAAAAATATGAATGCTGCAAATCCCAGCTCCGCCAATATCAGTATGAAAATCAAGGCTGAGTACTAAAATTTGTTAAGGAAAGCAATGTTCACAAATGTGAAGATAGACTTAAATGTAAGGCTCATAAACTATAACCTTAACTCACAAGAAACTGACTTTACGACCCCCTTGAACTTTCAGGAACGGACACGAAAACATCAAGATCAATTATCCTACTGGAGTATATATGAGATATTCCAAATGGACAGCCCTGAACAAGAGGTAGAATATAGAAATACTGAACACTTGGACCATAACATCTCTGGAGGGTTTCAATCAGGATACACAACTTAGGCAGCAACCATTCCTGGTCATAGCTCCACAACAACCAAAGCAAGAGACAACGAAGAGGATCACTCCAACACCAATAAATAAGTATATGAACCTGCAAAAGAAAAGGATTAATGAATGGAATTTGGAAGACACAGGAGCAATTAGGGGCATGAAAAATCGTGAATCACCAACAGATTGCACAAGTTCTTCTAAAAGTCTTTTCACATATGCAATCCTTTAATGTGTTAAAAGTAGAGTTGAAGATTTCCCATCCGTGTTGCTAACCTATTTCACAGCAAATTACAGTCAGGGCAAGAGAGTGCTTTAATCTAAACATTCTGGATTCTCCCAAAGAATAGAAACCACCCTCAAGCACAAATCATTATTTGAGTGATAGACATCATTAAGATGAGTACTGAAATTACAACTGAAGCAAGTCTAATTCAAGCTTTTATCCAACCAAAACAGAATAACACCTAGAAGATGTTAAGGAAAGGAAATCCAGGAAGTCCTATTAAATCTACCACCTTCCTTGTAGCTAATCTAATTTCCAGACAATTAGAACCAAGGCCATCAAATACACCCTCCCAAGAGGCATCAACTTTTCAATTGAACAAAAAAGCAATTTATCATCACAGATCAATTTGACGTTCATTCTTTGCTGAAACTACAATGTTCCACACTACAAAATCTTTCCATCAATTATATCTTCATGAGTGGGCTAACCAGCAACAAACTAAACCCATCAAACAAAGAACTTAAGGCATAAGATAACATGAACATACCACGGCTTTGGCAACTTGTCGTAGATACTCTCGGAAAGCGACACAGCCATAAGCATGGGACGGCCCAGTTGTATCAAACTGCTGTAATCACTAGAAGGGGGCAACGGCACATCATCATCTGTTGCATGTTTATACTCTACAAACAAATAAATTCCAAATCCAGCCATAGCCAGGCCAGCAACGGCTAACAAGAAGTTGAACAGCTTCAGTAAGCACTCCCAGAACCCCCTGCAAGCCATTTTCCTCCGCCAAAAAAACAATCCTTCCAAATCCCTAAATTCAGCTGTCTTGCTAGTTCATCAACACACTCGTAGTCTAACCTTCAAAAGAATCCAAAAACAGTCTCAAAGTCACTCAAATTGTAACTGAACAAGTGAAAATGACCACATTTTCAGCATAGATCAATCCTGTTCGTCACTGAATCCAGATTATCAAAGACCATACTACAAATAGAAGGTTGGAATGTCTGTCTATGGTCCTTTTCTCCATTTTACAACAAATTAAAGGTGAGGAGAAAGGGACTTTGGAATTCGATTTAGTTAGAACTCTTAAAGTCCTAAGTCAGCCTACCATCGAGTTTTCTGCACCAACCACACAAAAATGGAAACCACAAAATTCAGGATCGAAAAATACACAATTAAGACCACATGCTCGTCTCCGCACTGTAACTCGACGGAAATCAGCCATATTCAGCTCATCGAACTCCAGCTGCCGCCGAGTAATTCACCCGGCGAAATATTTTGAAAAAAAGAACACGAGGAAAAAGGACTACACAATAGAGCAGTGGATCAGCTCGATTGACCATCGCGCTACGCTACCGGTGGGGAGATTGAACGATTAATCAAAAAAGAAAAGTGAAAGGACCGATCGATTACTTACGGGCTTCGGCCGGCGGTGGTTTATCGGGGATTACGAGCTCTCTGCGTCTGGATTCCTGCTTGCGGCCAAGAAAAATAGAGAGAGAGGGGAAAATATTATAGTTGGGATGAAAGGATGGATGGATGATGATCTCTCTTTCTTTCTTTTCTTTCACCGAGTTCTTTTTTCCCTTTCGGCAAAATGTGCTTCCGTCGTTGTGTGATGAGTTGGCATTTAGGGCTTTGTCTCCACCTTACTATTTAATTTCTTCCCATCTTACTTATTGAAGCCAAACGTTGGAATGTATATCCGTATTTGTGATATAGTATTGTATACATGTTTATCAATATCAACTAGTTCATAACTCGATCTGTTAGTCGAAATATTCATATTTTGATATTTATATTTTTATGTTATGTTTAAGTCTATTAATTCGTTTAAGTTTATTGAAAATTATTCAATCAAGATGCTACATAAAGAATGAATATATAGGTCGAACATTTAGGGAAATACCCTCCTCATTTAAGAATATAAAAATGTATCATTAATTCTATTTTCAAAATGATAATTGAGCCCCCATTAAAATGATATTGGTTAATAGATTGTCCAGAAATATATAATATAAAAGCTCATTAGAATTCCCACATGATCCATAGATAGTTTGAAACTGAAATGAAACCTCACAATCCCACATAAATGGTTCAAAGCTCTCCTCTATGAATAACATGCCACTAATATAAAAGAAATGGATTTATAAAAAAAAACAGAAATGAAGAGTTGTTGATTCAAGTAAATCATATGCTAACAACTCAACTAAAAGGAGACCATCAAAACTTAAGAGCAAATGACAAAATTAAAGTTACATCCAATATACTAATAGACTCGATCAAAGTAATGAGGCACAAAATATACACTCCTTATCTACAGGTTCTAGTAGTTTGAATAGTGAATCGACATTAACTTTAGTAAATCAATCTATGATTTCTCATTTTAACATAAACATAGGTTGTGGTAGTTTCAACAACCATAACACCTAAAGATCTAATAGTTTCCACTCTCCGTTGTACAACCAACTTTTTATCCCCTCCACTTCAATCTCTCGACGTATATGTTTTAAACCAAAATTCAATTTCTAATCCTCCTTATGCAACTCCATTTATGCTACTTTGATGGACCTTCTCTGAATGAACCTGAATTTCTCTTTCAATTGAGTTTTTTGTCAGTTTGATCTTCAACTCCTCAATCCTCTTTCTTGTATTTGGCCAACTCATCTTCCTCGGGGCAGTTATAATAAGCTCGTAAAACCAACACTCATCTTCAATTCCATCAATATGCTCTTCTCCTCCCTCTCTGCATTCACCTGATCCAGTTCACTTTCATGCCCTTCAATACCCTCTCCATTTTCATTAATATCCTGATCATCTACCACTTCTCTCTCTTCAACTGTTCCGATTTTGCTTCTATGTCTTTCAATACCCTCCTTGGTTCAATCACTACCCTGACCAACTGCCTCTTCACTGCCTTCACTTGCTGCAAACTACTTCTATGACTTTTTATACACCTTCCTCAAAATCACAATCAACTAACCAATATCAACCCATGGCCTTGGATCAGTTTTAAACTCTCTATGAACATCTCAATACCACAAAGTCTAAATCTAAATATTCTTTCAGTTAATCATGAACTTGAGTTTATCAAAATCTAATCTACTCCTTCTAAGTTGGAATTCCCAACCCCCAAGCTCATTTTTTGTTCATTTGATCCCACATAACCATGATATACCTCTAACTAAAATAAATCAAAGCATTTTATGAAAAGAAACTGAACCATGAACTTTACCTGCTACCAAATCCAAACACAATTTCTTCCTCTCACCACTTCCCTTCCCAAACCCAATATCAACTTTTACTCCAAGTTCACACCCCCAACTCCCAGTTGTTGCGTGAAAGCTTAATTTTAGCAATCATTATGCTTGCAATTAGATTAATGAATACCAACAAGCGCCAAAATTCCACCAGACGATGAGTTATCTTCACTTTGAGTTTTGTCATAAAACTGCTGGCCCGATATGTTTATCACTTTGGAGGCCATATGATGAGCAATACCGAATCTGTTGCAGCGAAGTTACCGGTCACAGTAATGACAATGTGAAACATGTGTTAACAAACGGGAATATGGGTTACTTTTATGGATTGACATTAGAATGATGGGATTGGACAATGAGATCGTCCTTAGTTAAAGCGACATGTAAATTGGTTCATTTGGTATGGAGGACACAAACCATTAAAATTCTAAATTATTTGGGTGAGTTTGTATTTAAACCTAAATATAGTGTTTTCAAAATCGTGATATATGAGTTAGGTGATTAAAATATCTAAACCCAAATGAACCGATCCACGTACACCCCTAGGAAGAGTTTCAAAACTTAGTATTTAACCGGACAAAAATGTTCAGAGAACCAGTCCCCTATAGTTTGCACAAAGATATGATTGCTTCACTATAGTTCTGAAAATTTATGGTAATTAAAAAATTCTATATTGCTTCTACATATTTAATACTATAATTCTATATGAAATATTCGAACCAACAATATTTTGGTTGCAAATTTATGGTTATCGTCTATTTATAAGATAGATAAAATTTTAAATTAAGTATTAAACTATAATTAAAATAAAAATATCAAAATCAAAGCATCAAAACACCAATAAGTACTTACGAAATATTTATTGGGCTAGCTAACTGTTGAAAGGTTCTGTGATTTCATATTTTAGCTTCATATATATTTTTAATTTAAAAAAATACAACAAATCTACATAGTCGGATTGATTTTAAGCCTTCACTTTGTTTGAAATGACCATGGTGCAAACCTCAATATGTCTATCTTTTCTGTAAATAAATAAAAAATACAGATAATTGTGAAGACAAAAATGTCCTTCCTAATTTCCCTCTCAGTGCAGGAAATTTGAAAAGGGAGATTAAATTTCAAATAATTAAATCATATACCTTAAATCTATAGAACTTAAACCCTAATATCATATATATACTAAGAACATAATTAATGATTTTGATTCGCCAAGATGTATACAACATACCATATGCACTATATTAGGATTTAGAGAAATATGATATAGGGTTTAGTTACGTGATTAATCTATGGTCTAGATAATGTTATTTAACTAAGGAGATGCAATAAGCTTCAATCCATCGAGCGTACCATAAAATTTCAATGTATATACACATACCATTGTTTGTTAAATTTCGTCAATGATAATTGGCTCATTTGTCAATGGTATTTAGTCTTTCAATTCTATGCTTATAATTGCAACCATTAAGGAAATTGTTAGCCAATGATTTTTGGTCATTCACTCATAGCATTGAAAATGTCTCGTTACAAAATCATAGATCACAAATGTCAAATTTTATGTTTTGAAATAAAATTTCGTATAGCACTTTTGTAAACAATCCTTGTATTCCTACAAACTACAAAGTCATGTAACCTAATAAATGTAAAACGTGTAAGACATACATAAACTCAAAATGTATTATTTGATTCTTGGTGAAGAATTGTGTGATTAGAGGAACTCACTTACTTGATTCATAAAGTTAGGTATGTCATGATGATTCACTTTGTAAATAATTACAGCTGTTAATTAATTCGATGATTGATTGTTGCGGTGGATAGTCCTATGATTTTGAGATATTTCAGTATTTTCTCTCTTTAATTCATAAAATACATAAACATTGTTGTAGTCTAGTTGGTTAGGGATATTGACTATCAATCTGAATGACTTGAGTTCAAGTCTTTGTAATGACATTTTTTTCTTGTAAGAAGATATTTAAGTTCTAAGTTGAACTTACAAATTTACCCCTAGCTACAATTAAGGAGAGTGCAAGGAATTTTAAATGCTCAAAATCTCCTGAAGTACTGCTATATATTATAGAGGGATGTGTTGATTCGACCTATTTAATACTCTAATTTTATATGCAATATTCAACCAAGGGATATATGGATTGCAATTTTAAAGTTATCCTCTGTTTATAATATACGTTGAAATATAAATTAAGTTTTAAAATAATAAAAATATATAAAAGTCGAAGTATCATCACCAAAGAAGTACTTATGAGAGATTTAGTTGCTAGCTAACTGCTGAAAATGTCTTCTGATTTTTTAGATTTTAGATTTGTGTTTGTTTTTCTTTTAAATGATACAACAAATATACGTAACGTGATTTGTTGTAGACTTGTAGCTCTTTCCTCTCTTAAAAGTGGCCATGTTTCAAACCCCATATGTATACATTTTTTATGAATAAATAAGAAAGAAATAAGTAGTTGTGAAGACAAAAATGTCCTTCTTACTTCAGCTCTCGATGCTAGAAATTTGAAATGGAGCAATGAATTTTGGCTTTCACCTTTAATAATACAAGTATTTTACCCGGACTGTTGGCCAGAGAATTATATTTTATTATTTATATTAAATAATTTATATATATGTATAATTTATTTGAATTTTATAAGTATTTTATTTTCTCACTTTCATAAGTGAATGGTATGCCTATATTGAAAATTCTTAATACTTAATAATTAACACACTTACTTATGTTGTTTTGATTCTCTAACCATAAATCATATCGTGAAGGTTTGTCACGTCCCATTTAGGATCAATAATATATTTATAATTTTCAATCAAGACACTCAAATTTATTATCTTATATAACCTATATCAGCATGTGATTCTAGAGTATGGACAGACTCTCAACCAATTAATGAGAGTTCTAATTATTGGATGATATTTGATTACACGATAAATTATGTTTATCATGATGGAAATTACACGCATCGTATACCTTATGCAGATCAAATGCTTCAATCTTTACTCATGTTCGTTGTGGATATTCATGAAGTCTTAGTATAAGATCTTATGATAAAATTTGTTTATCAAGATACTCAAATTTAGTATCTTATACAATATATATCAATTGCAACTTTTGAAAATAACTCTCAATCCATGGTTGTTGTCTAAATATTGTTTTATAATCTCAACCGAAGACACTCACATACACTATTGAGGATTCTCATCTTAACATTGTCCTTCAGTGTATAAATTTTCAACTTTTTAAATGTGCATTTGCTAAAAAAATTGTCCTTAGTGTTTGTTATGGAACAAAAAATGTATTACTAACATTAATAATTAATAAAGTGTGTCTACAACGCACACATATTCAAGTGTATTTTAAAATGATGTTTTGTTTGAACACTTAATTTATCGTTTTCTTAAAAAAGGTTTACAAAATTTCCTACTAACATTGTAACATTTGACATGCATTTGAATTCTTGGATGTATTATAGACACATTTGAATTAGCTGAAGATGAAAATCAATGATAATTTCGATGGATAAGAATCTTTGATTTTCATTTCAAGATTAAATGAATATTATGCTTTAGGTTAGTGAATTGGAGACTGGGGTTCATGCATTATGGGTTAGGGTATATAGTATCATGCCCCAAATTCAGGTTAATACATTGTCTAAATATATATATACCTTTGCCATATATATAGTTTAATTTACTTTTAACACTAATCAATACCTTCGAACTCAACTCTTTGGTTGAATATGAAAAACAAAAGTTTTTGGCTAGGGTAACTCGATGTGAATACAATTTGCTTGCTCTTACAAACTAAAATATTTTCATTTTGAAACTTTGATATCGAAAAATGTTTTATTACTGCCAAAAGTTATATGGAGTCAGGCTCACAACCATATAACCAAATGAGTTCTTACAATTGTCTTACTAAACTCGTCGTTGTTAAAGATTCTTTATATTAACCAAATACCTCGATTTAGACTCTTGTAACTATATATCTCAACTAACATACTGATGTTTATTTATTTCCTCAATTTTCGAATTTCTATTTGTTTACCAAGACATTTAAACAAAAATTTCCAACCCTTATTTAATTATTGCAAGGTAAGAGATTAGCAAAACGTGAAGCTTCACCTACATCCTCAACAAAGATTTCTCTAACCTTCACACATGTCATTCTCATCCTAGAAAATGAAGTCAAAGTTTGTCAACAATCATACTTAAACCATTTTTAAAATTTTGATTTATGATCCTCGATAATTAATAACTCCGGGTCTGAAAATAAAATATTAGCATAGAATGTAAGTCCTCCATAGAGCTTGCTCAATGAACATGATCTAGAGCAATAATATATGATGTGAATTTAGGATACATTATAAATTGTTGCAAATGTGATTCATAATATATGTTGCACATATTATTTTTTGGTATATCATTATTTTTTTAATCAAAAAATTATTATTATTATTATCATCATCATCATCAATGAACACAAATTATTATTATATATGTGTGTTCGTTTATTTTTTCATCAAAATGTAGAAAATGAGTAGAAAATTTACTTGATAAGATTTAAGTAGATATTTTTAGTTTGAAAATTGTGTTATCTTTCACTCTCTATTTTCACTTTTATATTTAGTTTAATTGACAAAAAGGTTATTATTTATGTGTATTCATTTAAATTGCTCATAGAAATGTAACTTATTATTTAGTTTTAGAAAAAAAGAGTAAAAAACTTAATTATTAAGGTCTAATTATGTATTTTTGTGCTTAAACAAATGTGATATATCATATATGTTACTCTCCAAATATTAGTCTACTACAATACATTAGTATAATGCAAAAGCACAAAAAGAAGAATTATTGGATAAAAGATAAAAGAAAATATTAAATGAAGAAAGAGATAACTTCATAAACAGATCAATAACTAATTTTTTGTTAGTAAGAGAATTGTCCACCTTGGCAACTTGTGAGCTCTCCAAGTGCTTATGTGGCAAACTTTTAATTTTGAATCCCTGCTCGGTGGATTTAATTTGCAAAATGGCCCTTCCTCGGACATCGCAGCCAGATACCAGAGTATGGCATTTTACAAAAAATGGCAAGTACTCAGTCAAGACATGGTATCATCTGGCTCTTGAAGGCATTCTAGCACCCAATAGAAAAGCCCTAGCTCTCAATTATAAGCATTAAGACTCTTCCTAAACTAAGGTTTTTCATTTGGCAGTGCCTAAGAGTAGTCCTACCAACGACAGTAGCGCTCCGATCTCGTGGGGTTAATTGCCTAAGGAGATGTCCTGTTTGCTGGAGGAGTCAAGAGAGTATAGAATATTTGTTTTTTCATTGCCCCCTTGCCAATTTGTTATGGTACTTTGTGGGATTAAGTGACATACTGGTTTCGGCCCCAACGATGAATTTTAGTGTATGGTGGCGTCAAGTTATGCTTTCAGAGCAGTCTCAAACCCATATTCTCCAGATTGTGTGTCTCTTGTGGAGAATATGGAAATCAAGAAATAAAGTGGTATTTGAAAATACTCAGCCTGATGTCCGTTCGCTTGCCCGCCAATTCTCCTTTCAAGTCCGTGAAGTGCTCTCATCCTGTCTTCCTGCCCCGCCTGCTCAGCCTCGTGTGACTGCCTCTTCAAGCCAGCCCTGGGAATGCCCTCCTGATGATGTTCTGAAGATCAACTTTGATGCTGCTGTTCTTGTCTCTGGTTGCTCGTCTGGTCTTGTGGTTCGTGGCTCGGACGGTCATGTTCTGCTTGCCTCAGGTTTCCAGCATCCAGGGATTTCTGACCCGTACCTTGCAGAGCTCCTTGCAGCAAGGGATGCGATCTCTCTTGTAGCTTCTAGAAATCTGCCTCGTGTCATCATTGAGGGAGATGCGGCTGTGGTCATCCGTCAACTTAGCATTGGTGCAGTGGAGGATTCCGTGGGTGGTCCCATTCTTAGAGATTGTAGAAGTATCCTTGGGACTTTGTCTCTTTGTATAGAATTTAGGGCTGTTCCGCGGACTGCCAACTGGGCTGCCCATAGAGTGGCACAAAAAGCCCTGTTGCTGTCTCGGCTAGAGTTAGCTTCTTTTGATTTTGTAGGTTGGTTTGTTAGCGGGATGGGGAGGGCGGTTGGGTAGTGTTTGTTTAACTATCTTTCTGATATTACTCGGGCAAAAAAAAAAACTTTTAATTTTGAATTGCCATAATATTATGTATAGATAGATAGATAGATAGATGTGTTGATGTGTTAATGCACATACCAAACTAAGGGGTGATATCGATTTTTTTTCTTGCTTTCTTTTAATCAGTTTGTACCTTCATTTGGTTTAAAATGAATTTAAAAAAAATTGTACAGATTGAACAGGGCAATTTTAATCTTCAAAATTTATTTTTACCTCAAGAAAACAAATTCAAATTTCAACTCAAATTTTTTAACTCAAATTTTTAAAAAATTGCTCAGCCAAAACATGTTCGTCGTGATCTATTGTGATTTACAAATTTATGTGAAAAAAATTTAGTTTCAAAATATACCATTATTGTATAGGATGGTAATTGGTGACTATAGGGCTTGTTTGTTTGTTGGATTTGAAAATGAGAGTTTTGAGTTTTAAAAATCTTTAGATTTATGATGGATTTGTTGTATTATGGATTTGGAAGAGTACATTGTTTGTTTATTTCATTTTTATCATGGATTTATGATGGATTTGTCACACATTTTTGTCTTCCATTATCAAATCCCATATGAAATGTGCGATTTGCAAATCCGTGGGGTCCATAAATTTGGATCTAAAAAAGGGTCCAAACCCGTGTCCCATAGCAAACAATAGATATATGTCAAGTACTTGATGCTTGAGATTTGGATGCCAAATCCATCATCCAAATCCCACAAGCAAACGATAATATGTTAAATGATGTTTATGATATGCGTACCATCATTTATATAACTATTCTATATTATGATATTTTCATACTACCATGTTACACTTTTGAGTTGACAACATATTGGATCGGGATGGATAGTGCATATTCATAACATTATTCAAAATAGTTTGAGTTTTGCCCATACCCATACCTAGATATGACAACCGATTCGGGTGGGTTGGTTTTTATATATACCATATTCGACCACAATTTTAAAATCATAACCATCTCATAATTAATATTCTACGGAGATGTAATATGTCATACCTAAGGCTGATAACCGGTTGCCAATTAGTCGGTTAACCCAAAAACCGAAACGAAAACCAAGTTTATTCGGCTAACCACAAAACGATAATAGGGGTTGCGGTGTCGACCTCGGTTGTCTATTTGAGCCTTTTTTTATCACCGACAACCTCCGGATGATAACTAATGGAAACTCGATGCACCAAAAGTAAATCGTCTAACAGAAATACTGAAATAGATAGCAACTAGACGTCCTTCTGCCTGCCCACCAGTCACCAACCAAATCATTCCCTCTCCCCTTGTTCTTTTAAATTCCAATGTCAACTCCCATCTTACTCACCAATCTGACCTCCCTTCTACCTCTGTCCTCACTAATCGTCGTCGCCAATCATCACCTTCAATATGTCTCCTTCTTCTTGCATATTCCACGCAACGGAGGATTTAAATCCAGATTCTCCTGCAACTCTTTCTCGTCTTCCTCTGCCGCTGAGTCAAGAGCTGCCACTGTCATGCCCTTCTATCGGAGATAGATGCAGTTTTCCCCAGTCGGCCTCCTCCCTCTTCGTCAGTCGTCGCCCCATCATCCGTAGTCGTCCTCGAACTCTTTAATTTTTCGTCGTTCGCTTTCCTCGGTCTCTGATCTTCCTCATTGTGCCTCGAGCGATGAACTCAGATCCAGATCTCCCGCTCGACGCTCTCTCCCCTTCCTCCATCATCTACCTCAATTTGCGGCAAACTCAGATCCGGATTCGACACTCACGTATGCTCGTCGTCACCCGTCATCTGCCTCCGATGGCTCTCTCTTCTTGCTCTGTCGGTGGTTCAAAATTAGGAATTTCGGGTGACATGCATAGCGATGCCGATGGACGGAGGTGGTGTGTGTCGGTCTCGGAATAATCGTCGCTTGAAACTGAAACTGACGGTTGCGGTTATTGGCTATCCGATAGTGTTGTCGGCCTCTGTTGCGGTTGCTGCTATTGCCTCTTTCTAGGTGTCGGATAAACGTCTTTCCGGTGCGGTTAAACCGTAACCACCGACTATCAAGCCTATTCAAACCCAAATCAACAAACATCCAGTACTGGGAAAACTCACATGAACCATCCCCTAACAATCATGTATACAATTTTGGGCTAATACCACTACAAAACCCCAAATGTAGAAAAAGTGTCACTTCTGTTTTCAAATATTCAATATGAAAATTCTAGCACAAACATTCGTCTCCGTTAACTTAAACAACGTTGACTATCAGTGGTCAATAGTCAACGACTTGACTGCGGATGTGTCAAGTGATGTGGATTATTTTTACATTAAAATTAATAAAACAATAATAAAATATACTTTATTCCATGTAAGATTAGTTTCAATTTTGGTGGTTGAATGTCTTCGCAGTTGGCCTATCACAAACTCATAATCATCTATTTCATCAAACAGGGCAACCATGTCAGTTTTGTCTCCATTCTCATTTCCCTACTCTCCGCATCTCCCTCTACTTCCGTCGCCACCACTTCTTCCACCACCTTCGCGTGTCTCAGAATCTCCACCACCGCTAGGTCTTATTCTTACTACCACGTAGTGATGGCAAATGGAAGGGGCGGCTAATACCCATGCGGGTACGGGGCGGAACAGGTCGACCCACTCTTACATGTTATATGAAAAAAATAAGCAAATTTTACTTTTTACGATAAAATGAAGGAAAAAATATTTTATGTATGAAAAATAGTGATAATGGAGCAGGTAATGAATTCTAACTAGTTGAAAGGTCGAGTCTAACTAGTTGAAGAAAAGTCAAATTATGAGAAATATCAATGCTGTCAAAGCCGAGCCGGAGTATGACCCGGTAACGTGAACGGCTCGGTCATTAATGGTCCAGCCGGCATTAGACCGTTTAAAAACCGTTTGAGAACCGGTACATTATAAACAATATAATATCATAGTAGAACACACATAAAGTAATAATTCAATGATTTAATGAGTAAAAATGATAATTACAGGTATCATTTAATAATTCTACACAACATATATATATATACAGCAACTTAAAAAAAAACCCTAACCTAATCCTAAGCGACAGCACCGCTTCCCCATCCCCCCTCCCTCTCTCCTTCCTCCTCTCCCACCGCCGCACCTATTTTCATTTTTCAGCCACTATAGCCTTCTGCAATTCCTCAAAAATCCATCACCACATTCAATTCTTCCTCATCCTTTCTTAACCCGTAAATGCTCTTCCTCGTCCCAATCCGCGAAATGGCTCGGATTCAATCCAAGCCTCTGGTGAGACAGGGCAGCTTAGCGGGGAGCTGCTTGCGACGGTGGCGACGGGATGGAAGCGCCGGGAGTGGGGATCTGCTTGCTACAACAAGGACTGGCGATGGCGATGCCGTCGGGAAGCGCCGATGCCGGGACAAGAGGTGTTGACGGCCGATTCCATGATTGGCCTTTTCTATTTTTATTTTTTATTTTTAGGGTAAACCAAACTGCCGAACTGCGCGACCGGCTCGAGCGGTTAACCGCTTCGGCCGCTCGCCGGCCGCTGTATAAAACCGTGACGGTTAAATAGCTGATCTGAGCCGGTTTTACGACCGGGTGGCGGCTTTGGCGGTCCGGCCGGACGGCTCGGTTCGGCTTTGACAACACTGAGAAATATAGATAGACATTGCAAGTATTTGAGGTAAAATGAGCCAAGAACGAGACGGGGCGGAGCAAGACGAGTCGAAAGCAGATACACATGCTCCGTCCCATGCTACTACAGGTCATGTAATACCCGCCGCATCGCGGGTCAGTTCGGGTAATACCCACGAGGCAAGTTCAAATTGCCATCACTACTGCCACGGAGTTCCCATTTGGAGCTAACAAGTCGAAGGCCCGATTTGGAGACTCGTCGCGTCGTCGCTCAGGGAGTCATCGCTTCATAAGCTTCCACTCTGTTGAAGCCCGTTCCTCCTTTGCCTCTATCTTCTTCATCCCCGCTGTTGCCGGTAGGTTCTGCCTCACATTTGGGTATCACGGAGGGTAAGGCATGGTGACTTTAGAGTTCCAGGGGCAGAAGGCCAATGAGCTTCATTAGTATTTCTAGCAGAAGAAGCTCGAGGAAGCAAATCATGGTACTTTCTTCGGGTTCATTGGCAAAAATGAGATCTCAAATCAGGGTCCTTTCTTCTGACGGGAGACCCAAAAAAGTGCTCCATTCCCTTAGCTTTAGGAGCAAGTTAGGGTTCTTCCTATTTTATTATTTTTTAAATAAAATTAATTGTGAACTGAAAAAATCTTATGTGTTAATGACGTGGTATCTATGTGTCTGTCATGTCACAAATAGTCAACATCATTTTGACCACCGTTTGTCAACCGTTATCTACAATGGTCACCGAAATTGTCATGACACAAATGTCACATAACACATAAAGTTCATGCTATAATTGTCATATTGAATAGTTGAGGAAAAAATAAAATTTCTCACACAAAATAAAATTTTCAAAGTTTATCCTCCAATAATATATAGTAGAGTTTTGTCTACTTTTCTCTATTTCAAATTTCCTGTAACGAGAGTGAAAGTAGGAAGGGTGTAACGAGAGTGAAAGTAGGAAGGGCATTTTTGTCTTTACAATTAATTATTTATTTCGTATAAAAATGTCAACATCAAGATTTGAACCCAGGTCTCTTCAAACAAAGACAACAATCACAACCAATTACACTAAGAAATTTATTGTATCTTTTTTTATACAAAACATAGACAAAGTGACACTCCGAAAATCAGAGGGCTTTTTCATCATGATTAAAAAGAGACTAAGTATACCGTATTTATTTTATGGTGCTTGATACTTCAATTTTCATAGCAGAGTTTCATCTAGTTTTCTCAATTCTAAAATTAATGCCCCCTCCTTAATTTTCACTAAAGGTAAATTGGTAATTGGCCAACATGGAAGAAACTAATTCTATTACTACGTGTTGTATCCTTGCATTTTAAATTTATATTTAAATTTAGGACTTTTTTTATCTTTGTTCTTATATCTTTCTAACTTCCTCCGAAATTCCATTCATCGTGCAGTAGTTTGCGCTCCTTTCACTTCCCAGTACAAAGCCGCCTTTGAAAATCAATCTTCTGCTATCTCTTTGCAGTACGATTTAATTGTTGGAGATTTAAACTGGGCAAATAGAAGCTTTCAACTCCTATACCAATCCATGGCGAATAGAATGGAGTTCAATAAATGGAGTTGCAGAAGGAGGATTGGAAATTGAATTTTTGGTTGAAACATCGCCTCTTGAGATTAAAGATAAGTTAATAAAATTTTGATTGTACAACAGAGAGTGGTGGCTATTGGATCTTTAGATTTATGATATTTGCACCTATCGCAACCTATTTCTATCTTAAAACGAGGAATCATTGATTGATTTATGGAAGTAGGGCGGTCGATTCTTTATTCAACCTACTGGAACTGATAGAGAAGAAGTGTCTAATTTTGTTCCTTATAATTTTGATCGAGTATTAGTATATTGGAGGTAACCCTAATATTGGCGTTTGCTCTCAAGTTTTGATGGCCCCCACTTAGCTGAGTTGTTAGTATATAGTTTGCTTGAATCAACAACTCTCAATTTCTTTGTGATTAGTGACATGTTGTTCCTAAAAGGAGAGCATTGAACATTTATGCAGGGTTGCGAGGTTTAAGATTTAGTTTCAAACTATCTATGGTTCGTGTGGGAATTTTTTTTTGATAAATCGTGTGAGAATTTCAGTTAGCTTTTATACTCTATCTTTCTTGACAATCATCTCACCAATAGCATTTTACCGGAGAATTCATTATCATTATGAAAAATGGGTTCAATGATACATTTTAATATTTTATATTATTAAATGATAATGATATTTGTCCAAATGTTTGACCTATATATTTTTTCCGTATGTATCATCTCGATCGAAAGATTATCAATAAAAATAAATGCTTTGATAGAATTAAATGTAGCATAAAAATATAAATAATCAAATAGGATTATTCCGGCCAATAGATCGGGTTATAAGCTAGTATGGTAAGATGATCAAAATATTGGTGATTTTTTTTTCATACTTCGTGGTGGAACCGGTTACGGTAACATGGTTAATACAGATAGACACTAAAATACCCCATTTTAAGGAAAAAGAAAGAAAATAATTGTGATACATGCACAAATCTTTGCTGACCATTCTTACCTAAACTTAATTAATAAATTACTTACATTCCAAAAATATTATTGGAGAAATCTAATATCAAATATTTAATAAGAAAAAATCAACCTGCAACCATCGAAAGGAAAAAAAGAAGAACGAGTCGAGAAAATATGTTGAAGAGACAGAGGACACCGACTAACGATCATCTAATGTTATCTGATTCAGAGACAGGCTCGAATGATTCAAAAGAGTTGTTGGTTCCACCTACAAAGATCGACATGGAAACAGAAATATCTTCTAAGATTGCTGCTGAAGTCGATGTGGATAAGAAGGACAATAACCGTATCGAAAAATTCAAAGGTATCATCTCATAATTTTTAATGCTCTCGGTGACTATTCAATTTTAATTTTCTTATTATTTTTACCATTCTTTCTAGAGTATATCTGGTTAGTAACAAATTATATTTCTTTCTCACTCATGCATAATCTTTTTCTCTTATTTTTAATCCAAAATTCAAAATATATACAGAAAACTTATATATGTCATACTCTACAAAATGACATCCACTTTGATATGTTTTGAAGCAAACAAATAAAATATTTTGTCCCATATTTTCCAGGAATTTGTACAAAAATTGATAGCTTTATAAATCACGATGAAATTGTACATTACGTGCTAAAATTTTCAAAATTTGAGTTACAACGAATGACGTAAACAATGGTGAGAAGTGCTTTGAAAGTTTTTCACTCGATATATATCGGTAATGAATATAATTTTGTAGACCATAATGAACACGTTCCTTTTGCAACGCTTTTCCAAAATTCAAGTCAGAAAGGAAATGCAAGTTGATTAAAAAAATATAACATTTTAAAAGACTATTAATCTCACCCATCAAAGAACCAGATCTGATTACCTGCAAATCTATAACCTGATCATATTGTTCAAAACAATTCTTGTTGTTTGTATGTTTCGAGTTTTATGATTCTTTATTTTCAATTATTTAAAAGGTTTGGATATACAATTTTTCTTTGGCTAATTATTATTTATTAGCCAAATATTTTTTGGATTCTTTTTTATTTACCAAATCTATCGAAATAAAAATTAGTCAAATATTTGTAATGGATTAAAATATTAATCATTTTTATGCTATCGTTAATAATTTTGTAACTCTTCTCTTAGTTAAAATACAAAAAAATTGGACTCTTAACTTCTATGTATCTCTTCAAAATCAGTATCATGTTGTCAAGTCAATATTACTAACAAAATTGCTAACTGGAAGTTAATATTTGGTTAATTATTAGTAATTCAATAGATTTGGCTAATAAAAAAAATCTGAAAAAGTTTGACTAATAAATAGTCATTACCTTTTTTTTTACATTCTATTGCGGTAATTTGAGGAGGGAGGAAAAATTATGCGCATTATTGAGTAAAAATCTCTTTACCAAAAGGGTGAAACTAGGTGAAAATGTCCTATATCGTCAATCCGTTTAAATTTTTTCACCTTTTAACTATTTTTCATTGTGAATTTTAGAGGAATCAATTTCACCTTCATTTTCTTTTTATGAGGATTTTAATTTGAGTATAGTTTTAGTGAACAAGAAGCCTCCGATTTCGAGTTAGAAATTAAAACGGTTAAATTTACAAATCAATCATCATAAGGTATTTAGAAAAAGCCAAATAATCCACATATTAAAAAAAGTTCAAAAATAATAAATGATGCGGTGAGCGTGGATGGAACACACGACCTTCAGATCTTCAGTCTGACGCTCTCCCAATTGAGCTATCTCCGCAATGATCTTAGTACTAAGCGTGTATCATATTTATTGCCTTATGAAATCTAAATTATCATATTACATTGCCCTTTTGCGAACCTCACATCCAAAGAGTCCCGATTCTAGTCAATTTTTCAATCCTCCAATCGTCAAATAAAATCTCATAGCCGGTGCTTCGATCACTCATACAACACAAGGCCAGCGAAGAAGGACAATCTTCCCTAATATCAATTGGAAGCCTAAATCAATAGAGTGACCAAGAAATTTTTATCTTCTATACGCCTTATATATGATCAATGTTGTTTATAGTCTTTTTTTGTTTTGTTTTACTCTTTGTTGACCTAACACCGTTCATATTGTTTTCCTTTTTACCTCTGACGCAGAAATGCTGGAAAGAGCAAAGGAATACCAAGACAAAATGAAGGAGATTCCAATTCCATCCAACGGTGGAAAACTAGAGCAGACAATTGGCGCTCCAATCCTGACTTGGGAAGGAGTAGGGGCAAGTTTAAGGCAAAAGCATGAGCAGCCACTACACTATCTCACTCGCTGTGTCTTGGCGAAGTGGGACAGCTGGAAAACGGCGCCGTTGGACCCAAGCGACGCCGTCTCGGTAGTCTGGGGGATTGAACAAGTCCATAGGAAGTGTGCTTCTCCCGTCTTTTTAGCCAAGATGTGGTTTACCAACCCTTCGTATCTTGAGTTCGTCGACCATCCTTAGTTGGTCCTTAATGTTTTTATTTTGTCGTTCGAAGTCCTTTGATCTCCTGATTTGGTGAGTGCTTGTTTGTTGGATTTGAAAAATAAATGTCTTGGTCAAATTTTTGGATTTGGAAAACGATAGACTGGTAATGGGTTTGGTTCATTTGGATTTTGGAACCATTGTTGTTTGCTTGAGTCGTTTGAGATTTTGGATATTTATTTGGTGAATTTGATGATGGATTTTGCTGAATGAGATTTATTGGTTTAAATGTGAATTTACTTTGCTATCGATAATTTATTTATTTATTTTAATAGATCAAATATTTTATAGTGATAAGTGCTTTTATTCTCATAATGAATTTTGTGAGATAAATCTCAATTCAATAGGTGGGTTTTCCAAATTTATAGGGTTTATAAATTTGGTAAGAAAATCCAGATTCGTGAAGCCCTGGATTCTGCGCACTTTTTCTTCATAAAACAAACACGAATTATGACAAATTATTTCACTGGATTTGAGACCCAAATCCAAAGAGCAATACATTTGTTGATGAATAATTGGTCTGCAATTTGTAACGACCTATTGAGGTATGGTTTGTAAATTGGTGAGTACAAGGGTGGCCCGCTTCCAAGTTGTGGGCTCTTTTTTCCATTCATCTTAGTTAGAGCATCTCCAACAATGCAATCATTCTTCACTTTCAAGTGTGGTCCCTACTGCCACCTAAGGAACTCTAGCAATTACTTCACTCATCAATTTCATAATAGCTACATCAATGTCATTCCAGTGCAATTGCACTTCTGGGTCCCACTTATATTTTAATACCACACAAATGGTTGGGAAAAGCAGAAAGAAAAACAAAAACAAACAAATGACCCACTTGCAATTGCATGTCAGATTTTCATGGTGTGCAAATTTTCATCCTTTGAAAGTGGTCTTGCATCAATGCCATCCACTTTTTCAATTGCACATGGCTGCCACCTCAGCTTGCAACTCCCTCCATTTGCACCATTCCAGATGCTCTTAGGGATGGTCTTCACTCTTCAGACATGACTTGAGTGTTGGGCCCAGAAACCAATTAGAAAAATTACAAAATTTAACTAAAAAATTATTAATTTACTTTTGAGATGAGACGATTAGGGGTGCAATTAAGTTTCCAGTTAAATCGGTAGCTAAATCATAATGAACAATGCGATTGTAAATGGAATAATTCAGCAAGACTGATTAATGACCTCAACTCGGCACTTGAGAAAGCAAGAAACAATCAAATAGTGGATTGGAATTTAATTCGATCCTTAGAAGAGAATTTGTCCGGGACTTTTTCAGAAATAGCACTGTTTAAAAAAAAATTCAAAAATAGCACCAACTCCGAAAAATTCCAAAAATAGCACCATTTCCCAAAAACCGCCACCTGTACCAGCGGTTTAGGCAAAAACCGCCACCCGGGGGCCCGTTTTTCGATAAAAACCGCACTGGTCGGGGTCGTTTTTGCAAACTGCACCCCCACCATGCGATTTGTTTGCAGACCGCACCCCCACCATGCGGTCTGTTTTTTTTTTTTTTTGAAAAATCCTAACCTAGGTGGAAACTTCAAACGAACATATTTTTGTGTTTGGGTATCCGATTGTCGCGATTTTTTTTATTCTGCATAACTTTTTGAGATCTTGAAAGCCGAAGACTGCCAAAGGTGGTTTGGTCTCGCTTTCATCCCAAAAAATGTCGTTTGCTACCCCGAACGAGCTTATTTCCGATTTCGTCAAACTTTGGACAACCATAACTTTGTGCTCCAAAATCTGAACGTCATGATTTTTTTTTCATGCACAAGTTACAGAGTGGATGGCGACTCTAGGGCCGCCACCTATCCTTTACGAGATGTTGGTGGATCGTCGACGCATATGCAGGGTATTTCCCAGTTGCCACCAGGTCACGTGTGCTACTTTGATAGGGCGGTTAGGGCAGGTGAGCGGTCAGCCATGGGAATGGTACTATGTGACTCAACAGGGGCGTTCGTCAGTGCGAGAGGCAGATGGCTTCAAGGTGTGCCGGAGCCAGCTATGGTGGAATTGGTAGCGTTGCGAGAGTCCATTCCGTGGTGTGTCAGCGCGGGATTTACGACAATGCTTCTGGCAGGTGATGCAAAGGGGATCATTGATAAAGTCATAGCAGGAGTGGTAAATGATGCGCTAGGCGGAGCTATTTTGCAGGAAATCAAGTGGATGCTCCGAGATAATCCGGGATTCTCAGTGCACTTTGTAGGCAGACAGAACAATAGGGCAGCCCATTTAGTGGTTAGAAAAGCCCTCTCTGTCTCTCCGTACTTTGAGCAGTTTTGATTTTTGCGCTTGGCTCCGTTTGGAGTTTTAAACGTTGTATCTTTGTTGTTCTTGGTAATACAAGCTATCTTTGGTAAAAAAAAAGGACTACAATTTTTACTAGGAATGAATTTTCAAAACAGGAATTATTTTTGGATATAAAGGATTTTGAGAATAGTTTACATTCCCTTTACAACAATCCACGTACAATTCGAAACTATGTCTATGATAAAAGTTGCATTCCTTAAAAATTTATGCGAAATAAAAAAAAATCTTGTCGTTTGGATTTTGGAGTACAAAGTTATGGTTGTCCAAAGTTTGACGAAATCGGAAATAAGCTCGTTCGGGGTAGCAAACGACATTTTTTGGGACGAAGGCCAGACCAAACCACCTTCGGCAGTATTCGGCTTGCAAGATCTCAAAAAGTTATGCAGAATAAAAAAAAATCGCGACGATCGGATACCCGAACACAAAGATATGTGCGTTTGAAGTTTCCACCTAGGTTAGGATTAAAAAAAAAGCAGACCGCATGGTGGGGATGCGGTCTGCAATCAAACCACATGGTGGGGGTGCAGTCTACAAACAAACCGCATGGTGGGGGTGCGATTTGCAAAACCGCCCCCTACCAGTGAGGTTTTCATAGAAAAACGAGCCCCCGGGTGGCGGTTTTCGCCTAAACCGCTGGTACAGGTGGCGGGTTTTGGGAAATGGTGCTATTTGTGGAATTTTTCGGAGTTAGGTGCTATTTTTGGGGAAAAAAATTTAACAGTGCTATTTCTGAAAAAATCCCAATTTGTCCATCCAATATAAAAGAGAAGAGTTTTACTGGAATCAGAAATCCCGTACTAATTGGTTAAAGAGAAGAGTTTTTCTGGATTGGAACGTCGTTTCCCCTTTGTCGAACGCCGTTCAAGTCCCTCATGTTGTTGTCGTCAAACTATGTGTATACATACATGAGTTGGGTTATTTGTTGTTTAAACTAAGCTCGGAATTCGATTGGGATCGAGAGCCTTACCCACTGGAGTGCAAAGATGAGTGCCTGATCGTGGGTTGAGGCGGAATCGACGCGAATAGGGAATTCCCGATGGCGTTCCCGGTCGAGGGGCCGATGCTGCTGCCTTTGGTCGAGGAAAGCTCACGGATAGCTTCTTTTCTCCACCGGCCGGGTCTTTGTGCGAGGAGAAAAGGAGTCGGACACGAGGCTGGTGCTTGTTTGTTTACAGTTCGGGCACATGGGGAAAAGGAGGTGATATGTAAACCGAGAATGGGAGAATGGAATTGATAGTGGAGTGGTTGGTGAGTTTCCTCTTGTGTTTATGAAAATTATTGACTTGTATGCTAGCTCGTACCGGACTTATACAAAAGACAGGGGACTACATATGGAGATGTAGGTATTATGAGAGAAGTATAGAAATTGTTATTTCCATTATCTATACATGAGTGAGAATGGGGGTGTTCTGACGAGTTCACGAGATAAGAGATGGGGTGTAAATGAGATGTTGGCGGGTGAGTTGATGGATGGGTATAAATGAGATCGACTCCATTATACTTGAAAAGGGTAGGGATTAATTGGAAGGTAACGGTAAAGAGAGGGAGAGGTGGGGTGGTGTACAGATGGGCGGGAGTGTGTTTACTAATAATAATAGTTATTATTAATAGTATTATTGTTATTCGTAATCCACGGTTGCAACACTTTGTACGTAATCGTCTATCCAATCGATCATTAATCATGATCGAACCTGAACTTAAATGTCGGGGTGTTATACATTATGGCCTTCCAAAGTTTGGCAAAATCGAAAAATTGCTCGTTCGGGGTAACAAACAACATTTTTTTAGATGAAAGCTTTATGCAGACTGAAAAATCTTGAAAAGTTATGCGGAATCATTTTTTTTGTTGCTACAATCGGATAACCAAGCGCAAAGTTACGTTCATTTAAAGTTTTGGTGTTACGTCAGACATTCACTGCGGCCGTCAACTGCGGTGATGCATTCACCACTTTAGTCTGCTGCGGTGAATGCATTCACTGCGGTTGACGGCCACAGTTATGCCCAAACATGTATATTTTGGGAAATTTTTTTATAACGTGTGTATTTTGAGAATTTATTTTTAAAAAATGTGTATTTTGAGATTTCATCCTTATAAATCAAGTACCTCAAGCTTGACATCAGGCGAAAATCATTTTATGAGGTTCATCGTAGATATTAATTATAGATAAATTTCCTAGTTGAATAATTTTGTGAAGGGATAAACATGTTGGTGTCATGTCGTCGGTTTGTAGAACCGAGTTCAAGCAGTACCTATTACCTAATCGATTAGAATGATCTGTGACTAGTATGATTGATTTTCGAACATTAAACAAAATAATATTATTTTGGTAAATTTAATTAATAAAAAAATAATTTTTGATTTGTTGTGATACATGTTGGATTGAAGTAGCAATGGTTAGATTTTTTTATCGAGTATAATCATTTGAATGTTATATATATTTGAATATGAGAATTTTTCTTGCTTGGAATATTTTTTTCTGTTTAAATGTGGATGTATATTTTTGGAGGAGATTATCTTCAAATATGTTGTATACTTATATATATGCTTAAAGTCATTTAGTGTTAATGATTTCCTATTTTCTTGCTTGTTTTGCTAAAGTCGACATAAACTAACATAATCTTATTTTATCACCGGTCGGACCAAACCACTTGTCAAACTAGCATAACGGTATAAATTGGTTTGACAATCATGGATAAACATCAATTTACAGAGTGAAGATTACTCATAGACGAAAAAAATCAGACTTTATGTTAGATATTTGAAAAATGTGTTGCTCAATGAAGATCAACCGCAACATTCGTGGTTAGGACTAGCGAAATAAATGTGGATAGTCAAGAAAGATTATCAATGGGAAACCATGTTTCAATAGTCAATCTCGTTGCATAGACTAGATAAAATGAGAGACAAAGAAATTGATTAACCAACATAATTAAAGAACAAATTGTGGGTCAATTACTTGACATCCTAAGACCCATGGATAAGTACTATTAGTACTAACAGCAGGCTATGTGGTCAACGTCGCCCTCTAACTTGTTACGTTCAATTGATAAATGACCACTAAAGAGGATATGAAACGTAAGTAATATGGACTAAAATATAACATATCAAAGGAGAGAAAAAAAAAACCACATTCAACAAAGTCTATCCATTCCCAAGATTTCAACAAGTTGAAGATTTGGGTTACCATAAAAAATAAGCTCCTGTAAGTATATAGGGTTTTCAGATAGGCTAGTTTGGTCCTGCTATAATTTTCGCACAATTTTTTTTTGGTTTGAGCTTTTATAAAAGTACTTTTAGAAAAAGTAATTGAGCGTTTGACTGAAAAATTATTAGAAGTGCTTTTAATAAAAAAGGTCATGTAAAATTAAATTACTAAAAAAAATTTCTAATACAAAATATGAATAAAAATTCTAAAAACATAAAAAGTAGTTAAAATGGATCTTGTTAGATTTCTTTTATATCAAATAATACTATTTATTAATTTATTTTATTTTTATAATGATATAAATAAAGAAAAATTATATTTTTCAAAATAAAATTAAAATATGGTAAAGATAATCTTGTATTTTCAAAACCGCTTTTCGCAGAAGTTCCAAATCGGAGCTTCTGCATTTATGTTATACAAAAACGCTTTTTAGCTTTTCAAAAGCCGAACTTTTAGATGTGTTTGGCCCGACTTAAGCTTTTGGAGCAGAAAAGCACTTTTAAAAGCCGGGTCAAATATAGGCATCGCTGGATTGAGACTCCAAAAATATTAGCCGATAGATTAATACGATAATTTGAAAACAACAGTTAATCGAACGAATGATATTCCAATTCCAAGGGGTGCTTGGACAATTTCAACTCATACATCGGTAATATGGGCTCAAGATAAGGTGCATAACCATGTGTTATGCACCCATCAATAACTAAATCTGAACCCTTCATCAGAAAATCCAAATCTAAAAATGGAGAATTAATGTCATTTTTATTTTCCCTTGTTTTCTTAATCGGCTCATATCTTCTTCGTTCTAACTCGATTTCAATTTTTTTGCACAGATGGAACGAGTTCGTTGTGCTCTACAAAATGAGATCCATTTTCAATATATTTTGAGAAAAAATAATTCTTGCCTCTCGGTACCAACTGCATACAATATGGTATCTTCTTCGTTTTTAATTTATTTTTGAAAACGTTTGCACAGCAGGAACGAGTTCATCGTGATCTATTGGATCTACAAATTTCTAGGTGAACAAATTACAGAACCAAAAAATACCACACAATGCCAAAAAATACCACCCTGGTACGGGGTGGTATCTTGTGGTACACAATGTTAAAAGTCGTAAATGACAGTTAATCTACTTCTACTATCATGTATTCAACCATCCTACAGTCTTGGTTTGTTCATACCACCATGGTATGCTTTTCAAACCATAGATTTGCTCTTATTTCAATACCAGTCAATACCATATAGTATAGACTGGTAAAAAAACTAAAAAAATTTAAGCATAACAAATATTTTGTTCTTGAAGATAATTGTGGCTCAATTTTTTTGTTCCAAAAATATATCAAAGTGGATATCATTTTGAAGAGCACAATTAATCTGATCTAACTATGCAAAAAAAAAAAAAAAGACTTAAAATGAGTGAGAAATCGTTCGTCAAAGATTAAGGAGGGGAAAATTAAACGCTTTCTAGGAGAGAGAGGGATGTTGTTGTCATGCTGATGTGGAAGGGTGACTGCCTCTTCTTGCTAGCCCTGGGAATGCCGTCCTGAAGATGTTCTGAAGATCAATTTTGATGCTGCTGTTCATGCCTCTGCTAGAGTTAGCTTCTTTTGACTTTGTAGGTTGGTTTGTTAGCGGGGTGGGGAGGGAGTTTGGGTAGTCTTTGTTCTAACTATCTTTCTTATATTACTCGGACAAAAAAAAAATGCTGATGTGGACGGGTTACTCATGGTTAATCACCATAATGTTATTGACCTAGTCCGTTCCCGTAATATGGATGACAAAAAATATTTTACTTTTTTTATTACGACAAAAAATACTTAATATTTGGGTATTGCCAAACTCATATTAATATGGATCAAATCATATTTGAGTAATTTTGCTTTTGGGGCATATTCATACCCATTTTTAATTTGGGTCTAAAGTAAATTAGACTAATAGTATTGGGTATCCAAAAGAAAATGGATATTCGATTCTAATATAATTTTTTAATTTTTTGTTTTGTTTTGAAACAAACAAAACGGTAAAAATACAAACACTGAAGTGTAATTGAGTTGAATACAATTAATATGATGATTGATATTGTCTTTTCGTGTGTACAATCTTATGTACCCAAATAGACCCATTTGGATGAGACCCAAATGAGACGACCCAAATTGAATTCAATTTAAATCCAACTCAAACAAAAAGTCGTTAAAAGTACATATAAGTTCAATTTAGATCTGACTCAATATCCACACAAGTCGTAATAACTGTTTTCAATTATTTAACGAGTCCACTCACTAGCATTCCCAATCAAACCCATAAATTGGGGGAAATGGACGTGACCTTGTGCCAAAAATCAGTACCATATTACCCACGTCAGTTCATAAAGTCCACATCTTGGACAGCAAAGGATCCACATCCAATTCTGTTTAATCGTTTACAAAAGGATGAAGATTGAGGCTACCGTGGATTGGGCCGTGATTCAGAACCTTGAGTTAGAGCTGGCAGCGGCATATGCTCAGGAGGAACTTTTCTGGCGTCAAAAGTATCGTGTTGGGTGGCTGAGAGAGGGGGACTCCAACACGAATTTGTTTCATCGTGCTGTGATGCAACGGCGGCGCTACAATCGGATTTCAGGCTTAAGAGACGACATGGGAGTGATTCACCACGACGAGGAGGGCATGGGGAACATTGCTGTACCTTATTTTCAGGTATTATTCACTTCTTCGAATGTGGATTCAGCTCAGTTTGTCGCGGACTTAGGTTTGCAGGTAAAGGTTACAAGTCAGATGAATGCTATGCTAGTTGCCCAAGTTTCTGATTTGGAGATCAAGGAAGCCGTATTTCGCATTGGGGCGTCTCAAGCACCCGGTTCCGATGGCTTCACTGCCGGATTTTTTCACGCTCATTGGGACATTGTTGGACCGGACATTAGTGCTGCGGTTCATACTTTTTTCCAGACCGGTAGGCTGCTGCACAATTTTAATCATACCCTGATCTCACTGCTGCCAAAGGTAACTAATGCTGATTCGATGCGGCAACTTAGGCCGATTGGCTTATGTCAAGTTTTTTATAAAATCTTGGCTAAGATCATGGCGACTAGGCTAGGGAGTATCCTTCCTTCCATTGTTAATTCTTCTCAGAATGGGTTTGTTAGAGGTAGGTTGATTTCTGACAATATCTTAATAGGACAAGAAGTCATGCAATTCTTGAAAACTAAAGTGCAGGGTCGTGAGAAATGGATGGCTGTGAAGCTAGACATGGAGAAGGCATACGACCGCGTTGAATGGCCTTTCCTCTTACAGATCATGGACAGCCTAGGATTCTGCTCGGAGTGGCTGCGTTGGATACAGACTTGCATATCCACGGTTAGCTTCTCAGTCCTGATCAACGGGCGACCGCATGGATACTTCAAACCCCAACGGGGACTACGCCAAGGTGATCCGTTATCCCCCCTTCTCTATGCTTTATACACTGAAGCCTTATCTGCTAAATTAGGGGCGGAGATTAGTGCTTCTCGACTACATGGCCTTCGTGTTCATCGTCATGCTCCGGTAACATCTCATTTGTTGTTCGCGGATGATACTTACCTTTTTCTGCGGGCTTCTATTCCGGAGTGTAATGCCCTGCTGTCGCTTTTGCATTCCCTTGGAGAAGTTAGTGGGCAGAAAGTCAATCTACTTAAATCCTCTTTGTGTGTGAGTGCTAATGTAAGTGACCAGGAGAGGTCTGCTCTGTGTGCTTGCTTAGGTATTGCGGAAACCACCATTCAGGAAAAATATTTAGGGCTGCCTGTTCATATTCAACGCTCGAAAACTCAGACTTTTAGGTTCGTTGAGGAGGGTTTAGCTGCTAGGATTCGCTCTTGGAAGTCCAAAGCCATGTCTTTAGCTGCGAAAGAAGTAGTGATTAAGTCTATAGGATCCGCTTCTGCGATTTATACTATGTCTGTGTTTCGGCTCCCCTCTTTCACTTGTCGCAGGTTGAATGGGCAGCTTTCCCGATTCTGGTGGGCTGATCAGGATAAAGAAAAGGGTATGCACTGGCTCTCCTGGCAAGAAGTGTGCTACAGCAAATTTGAAGGGGGTCTCGGGTTCCGAGACTTTGAGAGATTTAACATAGCTCTTTTGGCCAAGCAAGCCTGGAGGGTGCTGCAAAGTCCGGCTTCCACATTAGCTCACTTGTATCGGGCCCGTTATCACCCAAATTCATCCTTCCTAGAGGCAAAGGTGGGATCAAGACCCTCTTGGGCTTGGCAAGGACTGTTAGCAGGCCGGGATCTCCTTTTACGCGGACTACGGTGGCGAGTTGGTGATGGGGTTCGCATCCGCGTTTTAACAGATAAGTGGCTTCCCTCTGACCCTCCTTCTTCTCCTACTCTTCTCGCGGGTATCACTTGGTGCCCATTACTTGTTGCTGATCTGATCTGTCCAGTGTCCAGGGCTTGGAATCGGGACTTGCTCGTTTCACTGTTCACCAGCGAGTCTGTAGAATTGATCCTCTCCATTCCCCTTTCTTTTCGCCTGCTGCCGGACCGTCTGGTTTGGCATTACACGGCTAATGGGGAGTACTCGGTTAAGTCGGGGTACTATGTGTTGTCTAATGAACTGAAAGTTGTTCACCCACCTTCTCCTCTCCCTTTTGACAGCAGGTTTTGGAAGCTGCTTTGGAGTCTCCCGTTGCCGCCCAAATTAAAGTTCTTCTGTTGGAGGATGGTGCGCGGATTCCTCCCAGTTCAGGCTGTTCTGCTGTTCAAAAGATTGGTCGCGGATGCAACATGCCCGGTTTGTTCGCAAGGTCCAGAATCTATTATGCACCTCTTTTTTACTTGCAGAGTTGCCAAAGAATTATGGGAGCTGGCTGGCTGGGGAAACTTGCGCAGGTCACTTGAGAATCTCCCTCATGCGGATTGTTGGAATCAGTTATTTTTTTCACGGCATCTATCGAAAGTTCACATTGCAGACATTGTCTTCATTTGTTGGCGAATTTGGAAGGCAAGGTGTTGGTCCATTCATAAACATATACAGTATCGTGGTTGTGCTTTGCTTCGTCAGTATAGGGTTCAGGTTGCGGAATGGGTTCAAGCCACTGCTCCTTTGACGTTACGGCAAGGGGCGTCTAGCTCGCGTGCTGCCTCAGCCCACCGTCCAACACAGTCTTCTGTTTCGGGTCGTGATGGAGCTTGCCCAGCCGGGGGAGTGCTTGTTCGATTTGATGGATCATGGAAAAAAGGAGTCGGCGGTGGAATCGGGTTTGCTGGCTTCTCTCCTACAGGCGGCCTACTCTTCGCCATTGGCAAGTATTACCCAGGTATAACTGACCCTTTTATAATGGAAGTTCTAGCATTAAGAGATGCAATTGCTTGGTGTCTAACGCATGGGTTCTTTGTTGTGAACTTTTGTGGGGATTCTCAACTACTGACGCGCCGAGTTCGGGAGCGGGATGTCGCACATGGTTCTGGAGGGGTGCTGCTCGAGGAGATCTGTCTGGCGGCTGATGGTTTCTCTAATTTTTCTTGTACCTTTACACCTAGGTTGTACAATAGGGCTGCCCATTTAGTGGCTACTAATGCCCTCTCATCGGCAGTTCGGCTAGCGACCGACTGCCGCGTTTGGCTTTTAAATAACTTGTAATATCTATTTTCACCATACCTATGACAAAAAAAAAAAAAGGATGAAGATTGAAGCCCAATTGAATGCCACTGGGGATGATGAGGAACGGCGTCTTAGGCCGGGCCCATTGATATTATTATTATTATTATTATTGTTTTATTATTATTATTTGTTGGGATATTCGGTTATTATTCGGGTTATTCGTATTAGTTTGGGTCTAGGATTATTATTATGTATCTTGTTTAGGAAGTATTCGTTTACTTGTTGCTTTGGGTTTGGGTTTCCTTGTCTTAAGGGGAAAGGGGTTTGTAGGATTAGCCCTATAAATATGTACCTTTGCTCTTCGTTTTATTAAGTCGATGAATAAAGTATAAGTAGTTAGTAGAGAAAAGTAGCTCTTTTATAGTGTTTTCTAGTTCTTTCGCTAAATCGTTCGAGATCACCGGTGCGAGAAATCCCGTTCCGCATCAATTGGTATCAGAGCCTGGTTCCGAGTGAACCAAGCCAGGAGACCATGCCACCACGCAAGCAGCCAACGGCACCATCATCACCATCCGCCACCGGCGACGAGGAGCTGGCGCTTCAATTCCAAGTTCTCGCCGGTCATCAACAGGCGATCGTGGCTAGGATGGAAGCTCAGGATGCTATCAACCGCGATCACGAAGCAGCCCTGGAGCATCTCCGCGTCGACGTCGGGCAATTGCAGCGAGGTCAGGAGAAACTTCAGGATGGACAAGATCGGGTGTCGGGGGAGATCAACGTTGTCCGCGTTGAGCAAGCACGGTTGGCGAACGACGTCAGTGCGATCCTCGCCATCCTCCGCGATCCGCCTTGGGAGAAGAAGGAGCCCGAGCCGTCGAAGGAGCTCGTCCCCGTCGCTGGGGGGAGAGGCCGCACCGTCGACCAGATCCCGGCGGCAGAGAAGCTGAAGGAAGTCGCCGTGGGAGAGGGTTCTCACTCTTCCACGAGCAGGAGTTCGACACCGACGCCGGGAACGAAGCCTGGAGTGACTGACGGAGCGCCCGGTCAGGAGCGCAGGGTGCAGCGGAGGGATTGGACGCGGGATTCCCGTCGGGGCTGGCTGGGGAAATCTCGCCGTCAATGGCGAGGAGGAACAGGTCGCCGGCCAAGGGGGGAAGCAAGCGATGGGGCCGACTCCGGAGCCCACCAGCCGCGGAGGGGAACTTCGTGGGCCAGGGCCCAACATGGGAGGCCTGACTGGGGCCTTGCTTTACGGGGTTGGCCCGGGAGCAACCGAAGGAGGCCGAGCTGGAGACAGGCCGTCTGGGCCAGAGCGAGCGGAGCAGTGGGCCGGGAATGCAAACGGGCCCTATGGGCCGGCGGGTTCGAGCGTTTACGGGCCGGGTCTTCCGGGCCATGGGCCGAGCCATCAGTGGCCGCCGAGTGGGCCAGGAGTGCAGGGAGCGGGGCCAAGCGGGCCATGGGCTGCAGGGGCAAGTTGGGCCGAGCCCAGACCACCGCTCGGACTGGGTCAGCAGAGCTGGTGCGGACCCGTTGTGGGCCGACCCCAAGTCTACGGGCCGGGCGGGCCTTATTCGGGCGGACCGACGGGGTTGACCCAACCCATGGGTCAATTCGAGGAGCCAGGTCAAGCGATGTTTCGAGCCAGGATTGCACCGCTCGAATTCCCGAAGTTCACTGGCAAGGAAGATCCATCTGGGTGGGTCTCGCGTGTTGAGAAGTACTTCCGTTACCAGTGCATTCCAGAAGAGCAGAAAGTGGCGCTGGCCACTTATCACATGGATGGTGACGCAAATCAGTGGATCATGTGGCTTGAGGAAGAGTTCGCGAAGTACGGGGTGATGATGACTTGGAGCAGTCTGTGCGCCGAGTTATGGAAAAGGTATGGGTCATCGGAGAAGTCGTCTGGACATGAGGCGTTGGCCAAGATTCGTCAAACTGGTTCCGTTGACGAATATCAACATACCTTCGAGAAGTTGCTGAATCGTTGCCGTGGTTGGACCGAGGTCGCGATCATGGGGTCCTACATGGGAGGATTGAAGCCGGAAATATCTGCCTATATCCGAGCTTTTAATCCGCAAACCACGGGCGAAGCGTATCGATTGGCTAAGATACGCGAGGAGGAGTTGCGCTTGGAGAAGGGATCAACGAGGACTGCGCCGCGGACTGCCACCGCCGACGCGACTTGGGCGCCACCGCCACCTGCGCCAGTTGCACCACCGGCTGCTCCGCCAACTGCGCCAACAACGGGGCGAGCTCCACCACCACCGCCACGGCGCATCATCCGCAACTTGTCCCCAGAAGAAGCTGCTAGACGTCGTCGCGACGGACTGTGCTATAACTGCGACGAGAGATTCACGTATGGGCATCGCTGCGCCAACGCGAACGTTTTTGTCATGATCGGCGACTTCAAGGCCGAGGAAGGAGAAGAAGCGGAAGGCAACTTCGGGGACGAAGTTGTAAAAAGGGGGGAGGATTGATGAGGAACGGCGTCTTAGGCCGGGCCCATTGATATTATTATTATTATTATTGTTTTATTATTATTATTTGTTGGGATATTCGGTTATTATTCGGGTTATTCGTATTAGTTTGGGTCTAGGATTATTATATGTATCTTGTTTAGGAAGTATTCGTTTACTTGTTGCTTTGGGTTTGGGTTTCCTTGTCTTAAGGGGAAAGGGGTTTGTAGGATTAGCCCTATAAATATGTACCTTTGCTCTTCGTTTTATTAAGTCGATGAATAAAGTATAAGTAGTTAGTAGAGAAAAGTAGCTCTTTTATAGTGTTTTCTAGTTCTTTCGCTAAATCGTTCGAGATCACCGGTGCGAGAAATCCCGTTCCGCATCAGGGGACTACTCACCACGAAGGGAACCCTATACTTCACAATATATATGACAACAGCAAAATTCCACCCCGTGAAACGACCCTTCAACCAGAAGCTAAATAAGTAAAACAGAGCATCATATAATTCACAGCAAGATGGGGAGGTGGGCAATGACAACTACTAAGCATGGTCCAAGAAACCGTACCGGAGATTATATCGGAAAAGTCAACGTTATGGTATTTTATGGTAAAATCATGGTTTAAATGTAATTCAAGCGTTATACCGTTAAATATCGCCTACCGGTTTAGCCTCCGATACTGATATTTTGTGGTTGAACCGTCGGTACGACACGGTTTCATGGACACTGCTGCTAAGCACCCATGTCAGTTTGCATCATGCCTTTCCAAGATTCTGCTGTTTCCTCCCTTTACCCACAAAAAGATGCAGAGTTCAACCAACATTTCGAGGTCTCAAAATGACTCTTACGGGCAAGTCGTTTGAAATTTGAGCATGTAACCATGTGTGGGAGGAAGGACAAGGTTGCTGAATGGTACTCAAATTGGCAAATTTGAAGCTATCACACTAATCTCATAAGCATTCAGCAAATTCCTCTCAGTAATGCTCCAACGATGAAGTCGTGCGTTGAGGCATTGGTTTTGATCAAGTTTAGTCTCTATTTGGGTCTCATTGTCATCATCATGGAGACATATCACTCTTACAAGGAAGGACATCAATAAGGATGTATTGGTGTAAACCGGTTTGTCCTTATCGTTGAGCACACGGTCATACAATAATTGGGTGAGAAAGGAGTCAATAAAACTCCAAGATTTGAATACATTATGCTGATCGCAGTCCGAAGGCTAAATGGTATTTTGTCCTTTTAGCACCCAAAAAATGTCTCCAACTAAGGACTAAAAACATGGCTAAATGCTAAAAGAGATCCTAGGAAGTCATTTTAGGTCTGATTTGAGTGGGGGTTACTGGTTAGGTCCAAAGCTCTGAGATCAACTAAAAGCAACCAATTATTTACTGAGAGGACCAAAGTTGCGAGGATTGCTTTTTCTTTTAAAAAAATTGTTTCTTTATTTTCTATGGTGTTTTTAGTAAATGAAACTCATTTTTATTAAATGAATGTTCGCATCGAATTATCATAAACAAATATATAAGAGGGAACAAGTCCCTTTTTCACCATGAATTGATCAAAATATTTAGTACAAGATTCCGTAAGACCTATTGCTCATACAATTTGGGATCTCCATTGTGGCCACTTGTACCCGAGTATTCCGTTTGATAACCTGCTACTAATTCTTCTTCTGCTTCTGGTAAATTAAAAAAAAATATAAGTTTAACTATTCATAAATTAGGATTCCTATACAGCCTCGAATAACTGCTATTGCTATTTTCAAAAAGGATAGACGACATTTTAGCCTTACTTTAAAACCCCATATCTTTTGCACTTCGAGTTGCAGTTAGTGTTAGAGTAAACACTATGTTTTTTTGGGTTAATACCTTATTTTGGCTTGAACTATGATCATATAATCAATTTTGACCCGTGGTTTCAGAAATTAACATCCTCAATATGCAACATATTACATATATGCTCAATTGGCCTGACACATGGTTTGATCGTCCATTTGGGCGGTCAACACCGTTGACCATTAGGCAACACGCCATGTCATTGCCTCGTCAGTCTAAAAATTATTAAAAAATTCAAATTCAAACTATTTTCCTAATTTTTATTTTGTATCATTATCAAATTAACCAAAAAATAAATTATAAAAAATAAAAAAAAATATTTTTTATTTCTGGGTAATTTGAAAAGGATAAAATTTATAAATTAACCAAAAAAATTAAAATTTTAATTTTTTCGTTAATTTGAAAATGATAAATTATCCAAATTAGGAAAATAATTTGAATTTTTTTAATGATTTTTAGGCTGACAAGGTAATGACATGACATGTTGACTAACGGTCAATGCTGTTGATCGTCCAAATTGACGGTCAAACCATGTGTCGGGCCAATTGAGTCTATATACCGCATAGTTGATACCAGAATATAAATTTCTGAAATCACGGGTCAAAGTTGATTATATGATTATAGTTCAGGCCAAAATAGAGTAAACACATGGAGGAGGAAATGAAAATTTTTTTCTCTCGTTTAGCGAGAGTGGCATAGCGGCGGAACCCTAGGGTTTCCGAGAAAGATTAGGTTTTCGAGTTCGAGAGTGACAAGGTTTTGGTCGTGAGGTCTGCGAGGACCAACATATAGGGCGCACAAGGCTGTCAATAGCGAGGACGTACACAAGTTTAGAGAGATTTGGGAGAGTTTGAGTAGTGAGTTACAGTGCGAAACTTTTAGGGTTTACGGTCAAACAAAATTGCTTCAATGGAGGAGAGTGTAGAGAAGGGGGATTCCTTGACTTCCCCTACAACGGACTCAGTTCCGCCTAATACAGAGGGTGACTTGCTGGACCAGATGGATAAGTTCAATATTGAGGATGATGATGAGGAACCACTGATGGTAGAGGACGCTGATGTTGACGTCGTCAGGATGGAAGCATTCAGGAGGCTGGGGCTGTTTGGTAGACTGGTAGCTGAAAAACAACCGAATATTAAGTCACTGAAGATCGCGCTAGCGAAAGCTTGGAATACAAAGAAAAGTTTTCAAATAACTGACCTGGGAGATAAGCTCTTCGCTTTTCAGTTCCTGGATATGGACGACAGGAACAAGGCATGCTATGGAGGACCATGGCATTATGATAACAATATCATGGTGTTTGCTTCTAGCTTCTTGATCAAGAAACCAGTACCTGAAGACCTGCACATGATAGATCTATGGGTTCAGATTCAAGGCTTTCCAGCAGAGCTAAGAACTCAGAAGATGGCAGAGAAAATTGCAACGAGATTTGGGAATTTAGTGTGGTTCGACAATAGTACAGGGACAATGTGGGACGATTATCTCCGGATTAGGGTTAATCTCTCCATCAAGAACCCTTTGAAGAAGAAACTGAAGTTAAATATTGGAGGGGAATTGGTGGAGTATGGGGATTAGGGTTAACTTCCAATGTTTTGCCATTCGTGTGGGAGGATTGGGCATGCTAAGCTCAAATGTCCTAAACCATCAGGGCTGGGGGGGCGATCCCTTTGGCCTGGACATGAGAACAGGGCCACCTGGGCCTAGAACTTGGAAGTCGACCATGGCAAAGAAAGAAGATGCTGAAATCTGGGAGATGCTTAAAAAGAAATTTGAGCTTGAATGCACAGGCTCTAATTTTGACAGCAAAGACATGAGCAAGGGGCAGGCAAAGGACAACTATGACAGTAGCTTAGCGAGGAAAGAAGATACTGCCATGGAGGTGGAGCAGACAGCCACCAGAATTGACAAGGAGGTACAAGACAAGGTACATACAGAAAAGGAAAATCAGACTGAACAGGATGCTCTAGCTAAGGAGCAAAGGATAGAGGAAAATCATGGGAAAGTGGGAGCTCTACAGAAATTTACCATGAGAAGCGAGGCAGAACTCAATATAAAGAGGACTATCCCAAATGTGTGGAGGAGGCAAGAACAGAAAAAAGTAAGGCTGCCTGGAGGAATTCAGGTTACTCCGCAGAAGAGAAGTAAAGACATGCAGGAGGGAGAGAAGGCAATGGAAGTGGATGAACCAGTGAATCCTAAGAAAGCAAAAGTGTTAAACTTCACAAGGGAGGTGGAGGCAACAAAGAGTGGGTCTCAACAAAAGGTGGATGGCGACAAGGCGGACTCTGTCGAGGAACAGAGCCGCCGAGCCCAATGAACGTGCTAAGTTACAATTGTCGAGGGTTGGGGAACCCCTCGGCAATTAAGAAAGTGAAGTCTTTACTTCAAAAACAAAATCCTCACATAGTCTTCTTAATGGAGACAAAAAGAATGCACCATGAGTGGAAGGAGACGATGGTCAAACTGGGTTGGAGCAATGGCTTTGGAGTAGGTTCGAATGGGAGATCAGGAGGGCTAATGGTGTTGTGGCAACCAGAGGTCCACTTAGAGATCAAAGGTTCATCAGATAACCACATAGACATGAAAATCAAGGAAGGGGGGAAGGAGTGGAGACTAACAGGGCTGTATGGATGGCCTGAGCAGAGGAATAAGCATCGAACCTGGAACCTAATTACACATCTTAGGGACTTGGTGGATCTACCTTGGCTGATGACAGGGGATTTTAACCTTGTCCAATGCTACTCAGAGAAAAATGGGAAATTCGAAGCTGCAGAGAAAGAGATGGAGGGGTTTAATAGAGCCCTGGAAGAGTGCAGGTTAGAAGACTTGGGTTTTTATGGAAGAAGGTTTACATGGGATAATAATCATAAGGATGACACTTTCTTGGAGGAAAGATTAGACCGCATGGTGGCCACAGAAGAGTGGGTGAATATGTATCCAGAAGCGAGGGTTTATCATCTGAATCGATGTGGTTCAGACCACAACCCCCTGTTTTTGGTTACCCAACTAAATGAGCCTGAAATACAGTGGGGAACCTCCTTTCGATATGAGGCATACTGGCAAAATCATCAGGAGATCAAAAGGGTGGTCGAGGAGGGATGGAAAAAAGCAAGAAATGGATCAGTAATGGATAGAATAAGAGATTGCGAGGGTTCTCTAAAGAAATGGAGCCAAACCACTTTTGGTAGCCTAAGATACAGGAAAAGGAAAATAGAGAGAATTCTTGGCCGCATTGAAAAGATGAATAAGACTGCTGCCATAGTTCAACAGAGAGATGCATTGGAGAAAGAGTTGGAGGACATCCTGGCAATTGAAGAGTTGAAGTGGAAGCAGAGATCAAGGGCAGAATGGCTAAAAGAGGGGGACAAGAACACGAAGTTCTTCCACCACAGGGCTTCTGAGAGAAGAAAAAGGAATACAATTAGGAAGCTAAAGGATGGAACTGGGGAAATGTTTGAAGGACAGGAAAGGGTAGCTGCCTGTCTGACATCCTTCTATAAGAGTTTGTTCTCGACTGAGAACAGGGTGCAAGGGACCAGTATTGTTGATTCTGTGCAAAGAAAGGTGACTGAGGAAATGAATGAGATGCTAGTGCAACCTTTCACAAGGGAAGAAATCTGGGCAGCCCTAAAGCAAATGGGGCCATTGAAAGCACCTGGTGAGGATGGGATGCCTGCCCTGTTCTTTCAAAAGAACTGGGAGATTGTGGGTGATGAAGTAACAAAGGATCTACAAGGCTATCTAGAGACAGGTAGATTCCATGAAGAGCTAAATCGAACCCTGATTACTCTGATCCCAAAGAAGAAGAACCCAACTACCCCTGCAGACTATAGACCTATCAGCTTGTGTAGAGTCTTATACAAGATTCTCTCAAAAGTTTTGGCAAACAGATTAAAGGTGATACTCCCTGATATCATTACACCTAACCAAAGTGCATTTGTCCCGGGGAGATTGATTACAGATAACATTCTAGTTGCGTTTGAATGTTTCCATTCAATGCAACAGAAAAAGAAAGGGAGAAGAGGCTTGTTGGCAGCTAAGTTAGATATCACAAAAGCTTATGACAGGGTGGAATGGGGTTTTTTGGAGGCTATGATGAGGAAACTTGGATTCAATGACCGGTGGATCCAACTAGTGATGGAGTGTGTATCTACAGTTTCCTATAGTATCCTGGTGAATGGGCACAAAACTGAGTGGTTTAAACCTACGAGAGGGCTGAGGCAGGGTGATCCTATCTCCCCATACCTCTTCCTATTGGTGGCGGAGGGATTATCTGGCTTACTTACAAGGGCAGAGGGAGACAGGAGGATTACAGGGTTGAAAGTTAAAGGAGGAGCTCCCACAATCTCTCATCTCCTGTTTGCGGATGACAGCATCCTTTTTATTAATGCAACTAAGCAGGAATGTGAGCAATTGAAGAGCATTCTGACCCTCTATGAACAAGAGTCTGGCCAGCAAGTAAACTTGATGAAATCAGAATTATCTTTTAGCCCAAATGTAGAGATGGATAAAAGACAAGAATTGGCGGATGTGCTAGGGATGAGGTGTGTGCCTTTTCATGAAAAATACCTAGGCCTTCCAACAAGAGTAGGAAGGGGAAAGAAGGCTGTGTTTGGCTATCTAGTGGATAGAGTTCGTAGCAAGGTAAAACATTGGAAGAGTAAGATGCTATCTATTGCAGGGAAAGAAGTGCTTATCAAATCGGTGGCTCAATCCCAAATGACCTACGCAATGTCGATATTCTTAATTCCTACAGGGGTGATACAGGAGATTCAAAGACTTATCACCAATTTCTGGTGGGGACAGCAGCAGGAAGAGAAAAAGACACATTGGCTAAGATGGGAGGAGGTTAGTAGACCAAAATCTCAAGGAGGTCTGGGGTTCAGGGACCTAAAATGCTTTAACATGGCACTCCTAGGGAAACAGTTGTGGAGGTTGATGAAGGAACCTGCTTCACTGGTGGCCAGGGTAATGAAAGCTAAGTATTACCCCTCAAGGGATATACTAGAGGCTGAGAAGGGTGCATGCTCAAGCTTTGTATGGAAGGGCCTACTGGAGGCCAAGAACCTGATCAAGAAGGGTGCTAGATGGAGGGTCGGCAATGGCAACAGTATCGACATTTGGCTGGACAAGTGGCTACCTAACAGCAAGACTCATAAGGTGCAGTCCCCTGTCTCAAGAGTGGGTAGTACTACCTCAGTAGCGGAATTATTGGATTTGGAAAGCAGAAGTTGGAATCAAAACCTGCTACAAGCACACTTCTGCCCCTCGGATCGCAAAGAAATTCTCAAAATTCCTATCCCCCGTCAACCCTGTATGGATGAGAAGGTGTGGAGTCTAGAAATTACAGGGGAATATACGGTCAAATCGGCCTACAGGCTCTGGAAGAACAAAGATGAGGAGGAACTGGGAGAACTGTACACACCAGTAAATTGGCAGAGGCTATGGAAATTAGATATACCCCCTAAGGTCAAGCTGTTCTCGTGGAGATGGATTCGTGACATTCTACCGACAGGAAAAAGAATTCTGGATAGAACTCAACAAGGAACAGGAGGGTGCCCATTCTGCGATTTGCCAGAAACCCAAAAACACATCTTTCAAGATTGTGCGTGGGTGAGGAGGGTAACCAGACCTACTGACATGCATCTACTGTTTGAGAGAGGGGAAGATCTTACCTGTGAGGAGTGGTTTTGTAGTCTGCAGGAGACGGAAGACGACGCTCAGATCGGGAGATTTCTCGTCTCTCTCTGGTTCATCTGGGACCAAAGAAACAGTCAAGTCTGGAACAAGCGAAAATTGGAGGAATGGGAAATAATCTCGAAAGCCATGGCATGGTTGAGTGAATACCTGGAATTTCAGGAGGAAGTGAAGGTGGCGGAGCAGGGAAATGAGGAATGGAGGCTGTCCCAGTCGACGGATTACACGATCTCAGTGGATGCGGGGTGTTTGCCAGATAAGGGAACAGGCTTCGGGGTGGTTGTGCGGAGGAAAGATGGCGGGTTTGTGGCAGCGGCGGTGAGAAGAACTCGGAGGCAGTGGGAGGTGGCGGAGGCGGAGGCCATGGCGATTCTGTTTGGGATGGAAATTGGTCGCCGTCTCCAAATGCGATCCATTTCCCTTCAATCTGATTGTCAACGAGTGGTGAGGATGATAGCAGGCCAAACGACATCGTCTCTGGAGGTAGGCCAGATAGTGAAAGAGGTGAGAGAGATGGGCTCAGGTTTTGACAAAATCGAGTGGGCTTTTGTAAAACGGGCCCATAACAGATCAGCTCACTGTATGGCCCATATTGCATGCAATTGGGAGGAGGATGAGTGTTGGGTGGATAGTCCACCAATTTTCTTGGCTACTCTTCTTAGAGAAGAGTCTATGTGCTTGAACATTTCTCATTAATAATATTTAGCAGGAAGTATTTCTCAAAAAATAGAGTAAACACTATCTTAAAAGAGATACGTATCTGATCCAATCTTTTTTTTTTTTTTTACAAAATGATCCAATCTTGATTAGACTTTTGAAAATAAGCAAAAAGAAAGCGGAATGGGATGAACACAACAAGAGAAGAGTCAAGACAAACATCAATAAGAACACGAGATCATCATCAAGATTCAGGACGAAAAAAACAACCAAACTACAACTTGATGTTTCCCGCCTTCCAATTCTTCTATTTACAGCCACTCATCTCAAAGAGTGGTTCACAATGCATAAACGTGGCCTTCCTGCAAACTTGTTGACCCCTTCACTTCTCTCGGGCTCTATTATTTTCTTCCTCCTCCCCACTCAAGGAAATTTGGGGATAGGAACAACGAGACAGAAAAGCTTTTCTTCTGTTTCTTATCTCCTCTTTTTCAGAATTGTGTCTTCTTCATGTGACCATTTTGATTGATGGTCTCTCAAAACAAACAGTGATAAGATGAACTCCCCCTCATCATCACTATCATGCAGATGCCACCAACCAGCAAACTCACCTAACCAAAACAGGTCAAGGGTCCTTTCTTTTTTGCACATTTGTGTCAAGAAATAATGGAGCTTCTGCTAAGAATTATTTGTTGGGGGCAAAATCCTGCATCAGATATGCTAATGGTCATTGAATCATCATTAGCAATGCGGGACCCTTGTGATCAAGATGAATAATTGGAGCCATTATTGATGTTGTGTGGAGGTATTGCTGAGATGCCTTGTCTACAGAGTTCAGCTAGAACACTATCAGTGGAAGGAGGGTTTAGCCCTAAGGGCAGTGGCAGCCATGGCTTGCTGATGGCTTCTTTCACTACTTTGTCTATCACTTCTTCTGCCTGCAAACACAACACATGACAGAAAAGAACAAAACTTTAGATGTTTATATCATGTTCCTGTTTTGCAATACAAAGAGTATCCGTGGCCTTTTCCTGCTTAGGAAACTCCATGTGGAATTATTCAAAGATAAAGAGAGCTTTCGTTGTCATTGGGCCAGAGGTTATGCGTGTGTGTGACTCATTGTGGTGTTCTATTAATTTGCAGAAGTACAGTTTTAACACAAGTGATGAAATATTCTCTCTATTTTGGTTAAAATTGAGATGGAAAACCCCTGCTGAACAAAAATATCCACGAGGGTAAGGGTAAAGGTCCTACTTCCTAGCATGAAAATGAAAGGATTTTTGTTCATACTATAGATGACTCACAAATACTTCAACATAGACTGAATATGCATGGAACATAGTATGATCCACTTGATTCAAAGGAACACTAAAGTACTTGAAAAGAGTATTTACCGGCTGTAGGTCAAAAGTATTCTGCAGCATACTGCAGTGATGGTTATCAGCAATGCTGGTGGCACCATAGAAATTTGGTTGATTCTGCATAATCCAATCGTCAGAGCTCGGTACTGCAACAAAGTCAAATATACTACGCATACATGCATTTTGCTTGTGCAGCAAAAACTTCCGCAATGTACTTACTTGAGGCAAGCAATTATAAGGCAACTGTGGTGGTGGCTGTGGCATCACAGGGCAACCCCATGCCTCTGCATGCATCTGCAAACAACGTACTACCCGAAATCAAAACTTGCTGCAGTTCTGAACTTAACTATAAATGGTACATGAGATCATTGTAAAGATGGGGACCAGTTACAACAAAAAGGAGCAAGTGAAGTTCTCTTTTTTACCGCTGGGTAAGGTTTCCAATGCCAACTTTCTGCAGGTGATGCTGCCCATGGTAAATAGCCAGGATGTCCCCACATCTGGACTTCAGGTGGGTGAATACCAGCTGCTGCTGTTGCTCCCCACATGGGGTAGACAGAGGAGTTTGGTGGGAAAGGATGATTAGAGTGTTGATGATAAGGAGGGGGGTAAGCCATGATGGGTTTATGGGTGGGATAGTAGCTCCGTTTCGTTTGATCTTTCTGTTGTTGCGGCCACCTCCGGTCATCTGATTTCGGTAGAATGTGCCGCTTATGCATTCGATATTTCTGCTCAAGAAAAAAAGAAAACCTGCAGTTAGATCTGACCCATGCTTAGTAAGCACGTTGTGAATAGTTCAGAAAATCATGGTCTCGCAGCTGGCTGAACTATGTTCTAACAAACATGTTTCTGTACTATGATTTTTAACAAACATGTCCAAGCATTATGTGCAATGCAGACTACCCAGTTTTAGTCCCTCCATGAATAATTTCATGGAAACCATTTACAGTAGGAATCAGCCAACCCATGCTGAGTAAACAAGTGTTCTGGATGACTCCAATGCCATTTATGTCGATAAGTATCTTAAATCCCACAAGGTGTCCTGCCATTTGGGACGAGATTAATCAATAGGGTCAAATTGAAGGAGGTGAAACATGGTTTCCAGCAGCATAATATGAACCAACAAGGACGTCCTTACTATGCGGATAGATCCCCATTAGTAACATAGTTCTAGAGATTTGTTGAAACGCAGTACTTGTACAGAAAGGACAAACAACAGACCTGAAGATGGCTTGCTACGTTATGCCTAGTCAAGCCCTCAACTTTCATCAGCTCCAGTATTTTTGACGGAATGGATTGATCTACACCTAGTTGCTCCACAGCCTGCACAAACTTTTTGTGCAGCTCCGGCGTCCAGTCTACCTGAAACCCACGAAAAGCATGTCTAAAGTAAGCAACAAAGAGAGATGAACCCCTTACACTGCCCTCATAGTTATTCTAGGACACCTGAGCTGAGATACATTAAAATCATTCTAAAAAACAAGTTTAAAATGAATGTGCACGATGAGGGAAATGTTCTCTAAAGATAATAGACGAAAATGGACGATTATCTATTGACTGAGTGGTTAATGTGCTATGAGGAAACAATGAACTTCAACTAGCATAAATCAAAGAAATGTACCACATCAATATAACATATAGTAAACTACATTCATGTTTATCAATAATACAGGTTTTTCATCATAAGGCCAATATTGAAAATCATTAATTCGATGATTCTGCACTGAATTCATGCGCTCACATAAGTAGTTAATTATTAAACTATGCAAGTTTACCTTCATTTTCTTTCGACTAGCTTTAGTTATTCCTGAAGTTTTAAGACTAGATGCTTTGGATCCGTCTTGAACACCATCAGACTTCTTGTGATCCATGCTATTTTGGGCAAGAGGACTCGTGGGATTGTCGGGCCTGGTACCACTTGACAAGTCATCCTCTTCTTTGATTTTTCCATCAGTTATGTTCTCAGTATCCACCTGCATACTCAATTCAGCCATTGCAACTGAAGTTTCGACAAATTTAGACTCCTCCTCTTGCTCAGCAGTTTCTTTCTCTGTTGAGAAATTAGTATGATCTTGACAATCTCCATCGTCCAACAACCGTCCGCCTTGTTTCAGCTGAGGAGTCGAAGGAGCCGGGTACACATCACTACCACCATTGTTGTCATCCGTGGGGGACACATTATTCTCGGTTTCTGCATCATTATCCGATTTCCCATTACCTGCCTCCTCAATCTCTACTTTGAGCTGCAACTTGGAAACCACTGAATCTTTCATGGATTTCAACGATTCAGATTGGACAGTTGCTGTCCCTGCATTAAAGGCCTGCTCATGACTAATCAGAAAGAAGTAAAGACCTCAGAGAGATGTATTCCACCAGAGACCAACACCATGTCCATAATTAGATCAAACCAGAATGTACCTTATGAACAACGTGCTGCCATATGTTCCGTAATTTGTCTTCAGAGAGTGGTTTATGGAGGAACTCCATTGCGCCTAGCTGAGAATACGTTGTGAAATTAGCATATGGTACAATGAAAAAGTATTTGTTTCAGTAACTTAAACAGCAAGAGAACTAAATCGATCAGTTTCTCTACAATATGACAAAGATTACATCATACATTGATATACAAATATATAAAAAAACAACGGGGTTGAATCTTACCGCGATGCATTTCATCATTGTGCTAAGGCAATTGACATTGGAAGTCACTGAAATGGTGAACATGCATGTGTTAGCAAATGAAAATTATTATTTTTTTACTGAAGAAAGGAAGTCATAAGGAGATTGTGAAACTTACTAACGGTAGGCAAATCCTTAGCACTTTCGAGGAATTTAAAACTCCCATTGCCATTGCCTACCGTCACCTGTGTTCATGACTCCAACTATAAGTATCAGAACTTAAGCCATTGCAACAAACGAGAGAAGTAGTTTCCTCATTAAACTATGGTGTAACTTGGGAAAGCAACTAAGAGAGGCCATTCTGGTCACTAGTATGTAATCAAACTAATCCAAGTACAAAGATTTGAATCAATATCAATGTTGTCAAAGCACTGAAATGATCATAAACTAAGTATTTTACCTCAACAATAGCAACATGGAAGCTTTCCGGTTTGTCTGAGAATGCTGATAAGGCTTCCTCTTCATTGCAGAAAGTAGCAACTGAATAAACAGTAAGATAAAAAGTTAGCCACTTAAAGAAGAAAAGAAGAGAATAACAAAAAGAGTGGGGGTGAAAAAGCCAATAAGTGTAGGAAAAATTAAAGAGGGGAATGTCAAACTAGGCCAAGGGGAAAAAAGTTTCTTCTGAGGAAAAAGATCAAAATATTACTACTAAGGGAGCAATGAATTGCATGGAATTAATAGAAGCAATCGTTACCCCACATTTAAGAAGCTAAAATTAGGAGATCACAATAGTAGGAAGGAATCAATGAAGTCCATCTAATGGAGCACTTGAGGATCCCCTTTTTGGAAAGAAAAAGCGAACTAGGGACCAAATAGGGGAACCAAAGCTAGCTAAGGTAAATTCAACACCAAAAGTTACTACTTGAGGGAATATTGGAATCTGATCTGCAAAATGGGAATATGACCCAAAGAGTGGCAATCAAAGGGATCTGTTCTAACCAGCATAGTCCATTGCCTCCAGCTTTGATCTTATCTCATCAGCTGAACTGATGTCTTCATCCAGAAGAAGGACCTTAAGACCCTTTGGGAAGTCCTTCCATTCTGACAAATCATTAGCAGTGCAAACCATAGCTGATTTGGCATTGTTTCTTCAAGCTGCCCACAAGTTCTTGATCTCAAGGATTATCAACATCCAAATCAAACCCTCTGCACAAATTAAGAGACGGGAAAATTTCTTCCACATCAGAAATCATCACAAGTTTGATCTGTGCATTCATTTTAACTTTAAGCCAAGTTGAACAACCAACTGTAATAATGATAAAGGGAAAGGTAAAAAAATACACCATCATTGCAGTAATCAATCATTGTAATCAAATAACAGATACAAACAGAACGGAAAAATCCAGATTTCATCAGAAATTTTGCAGAGGGCAACAAAATGGCAGTGATGCAAGTAATTTTTTGTTCGTTTGCCGACATCGTAAGAGGGAACAGAATTATGAATTGAATTATTGATTCTGCATGGTTTGAACAAAACCCAATTTCAAGGAAACCATTCAAAGAAGGTGGGGAATGTTGGAGCACCATGTTTGGCTAAGCATCAGCTGATGAAGGATATAAGGATATCCTTTTAGCTCTTTGTAAAGATCTCATCTCAGCTCGCCATTTCCACAAACAACTAGCTGACAACAAGAGAAGGGTAGTAGGAAGATCTCCCAACAGGAGAAAGACAAAGAAAGGGGAAGACTTGCAGCTCAGTATTAAATTCTGCTTAAGGAACAAGGAAAAGCCAAAAACTTTCTCCCCTAATCATTTGAATAAACAAGGGAAAAAGTGATAACTAGAGCAATGGAAGCAAGAGCATCATGCATGCATAAGTTCAAACTTTGCACAAAGAAGCATAAGTAAACTAAATAGATAAATAAAGAATGCATAGCAGAAGGAATAATAAAGAAATAATACTTACTACTTCTTCCAGATATGCAGAGCTTCTTCTTCCTTTTCCCTTATTTATTCGGTTTGCTGATTCAATTCTAGCTTCTGGGTTTGGCTCTGTATAGACCCACTAGAAAAGGGGAGGAAGAAAGGTGGAGACTTTTGCAATGGCGGGGGAGAAGGAGGTTTAAGGGAATGGGCTTTTGCCTTTGTAATATAGAGAGGAGGAAGGAAGAGGGAAGCACTGAGAGGGACTGAGCTCTCTCTCTCTCTCTCTCTCTCTCACTCTCTCTCTCTCCTCTGTTTAAAGTGTTGGTGAGTAAGACCACAGAATATGCAAAACCAGAAGTGTGAAAATGGGCCTAGTACTTTCAAAAAGAAGAAAATGCTCCAGCTCATCTTTTGATTGCATTATCAATTTGGTCATCTAACTTGATCATGTGTGATATTGGACACTAGATTGATTGACTTTTGAAACGATGATGAGGGAGAATTTACTTTTAAACATATCACATTGGAGAAGGGAATTGATAAAGGTCGTCCTTAAAATTATTATTGATCGTCCTAAAAAATAACAAAGTTACACTTTTAACCTTTTCGCATTTTTTAGCAAACAAACATCACTTTAAGTAAAAAAAAATTGAAAAACACTTAATGTCCCACACTCTCGAATTCATCGTTGACATTCTTGAGTCGTAATCGTTGAGAATACGTCCGAATCATGAGTAGCGACTCCGACAAGGTAAAAATCTGATTTTTTTTTTCAAAAAAAATTCCAAAACCCCTCAACCGAAGCCAATTTTCGGTTGTACCATGGCTCAACCTAAGGCAATTTTCGGTTGCACCATGGCACAACCGAATCTCCGAAGATGATTTTCGGTTGGTCCATGGTACAACCGAAAATTGTCTTAGGTTGAGCCATGGTACAACCAAAAATTGGCTTCGGTTGAGGGGTTTTGGGTTTTTTTGGATTGGTTTGGTTTATATCAATAATTTTCTATTCTTTTACTACGATTTATGGTTCGGTCCATAAGATAATTTGTTAGATTTTGGTTTATATTTTTTTAGATTTATGGAAGGGGGAAGGGTTGTTTGTTTTGTGTTTGATTTTGAAATTCAAAATGGGCAATTTGGTAAATTACATATTAAGTTAGGACGATGGTTAGTAATTTTTAGGACGATCTTTAACCATTCAGTTGGAGAAGGACTATTTTACATTCCACGAAAAAACCTATGCTACCATTACATTACAATACCGTGATATAATAGTTATCGATATTTTCTTTTACAATAAAATAGAAATTGTACGAGTTTTGAAATGAACTCTTATCAATAAATTGTAGAAAATTCATGGTGAAATTCATCATTTTATACTTCTATTGCAATAACATTGTATATATTTACAATGTATACAATATAATCGTTTAGATTATATATAGAAAAATGGTATTTCCTATGGTAACTTGAAGTAAGGTAACTTATTTTTTTTACCTGCTATGGTAGGTTTCACAGGTCTCATTACGTAAAATACAATAGGTATTACGTAATGGTTATGTAACATATGGTAATCTTACGTATCAGTTGTAAAAGATTATTACGGAAGCCTTACATAATAATAAAATGTGTCTTTACGTAATGAGTATTAACCTCGAGTTACGTAAAATGCTAAGTCATTAAGGAAGCCTTACGTAACACTACTGATTTAACTGTTACGTAAGAAATAAATGTCGTTCCGTAACTTTTACGTAATGGAAGGTCTTTTTACGTAATGAGTATTAACTTCGCGTTACGTAAAGTGCTAAGTCATTACGGAAGCCTTACGTAACGCTTCCAATTTAACTGTTACGTAAGAAATAACTATCGTTACGTAACCTTTACGTAATGAATGTGTATTTTACGTAACAGTTGTAAAATATTTTTACGAAAGCCTTACGTAATAGAAGGTCTCTTTACGTAATGAGCATTAACGTCGTGTTACGTAAAGATCTAAGTTATTACCAAGATTGTCAAACCGGTTTATACCATTGTGCCGGTTTGGCAAGTGGAATGGTACGACCGGTGGTATAACCAGTTTGTGCCGGTTCATGTCGGTCTAAAAAAATGTGAAAACAATTAATATCCAATGTATTTAATCATATATAAAACATATTTGTGGACAATTTAGTTACAATCCAACAAATATCATCAACTTTTAACTATTACATTCATAAAATGAATAATAAATTATTATTTTTATTCATTAAATTCATTAAAATGATGTCATATTACTTAGAATGCGTAAGTCGATCATACCGGTCATACCGGTAGTGTCATGGCGGTTTCATGACCGGCACAGGTTGAAGCAGGTTCAACCGGGTGGCATGCCACCGACTTGACAACCATGGTTATTACGGAAGCCTTACGTAACACTTCTAATTCAATAAAAATTAAAAAAAATAATAAAATATGGAAAACAACTAAATTTGACATGGAAAGAAAAAAAATAAGAATGGTAAGTTGTGTAGTGGTGACCGGCAACCCCTGTTGCCATTTATTTTCTTACTTTTTTTTATTTTTTATTTCTTTAGTCAATGGTTTAAATGAAGTTTGATAGATTGGAGGCAATTAAATGGTGTCAAGGTCTCGGCCTCCACCAAGTTTGTTTTGAAGGTGACGCGAAGGTGCTTATTGATAAGGTTAATGCCAAAAATGCGCAGGATAGTCGTGTTGGGATTATTATCTAGGAGATCCTCCATTTGATGGCGCAGAGTAGTGAATTTAGCATTCGATTCGTCGGTCAGAATAGCAATGGGGTAGCCCACTCAGTGGCTAGGAAGGCCCTTTTCTTTGTCTCCGACTATGTGTCGATTGTATAATTTTCGTGTTTGGGTTGGTTTCAGGGTGTAGTTCAATATCTTCTTATCAATTAATACAATTATCTTTTGTTTAAAAAAAAATCTTTGCGTTAGACAAATGCCCGCAATTGAAATTTTAAAAATCAGTGATTTGACCTTTTTAAGTATAATTTTAGACTAGTATATGGGAAATAGTTAACAACGCTTTTGTCTTGGAAACCCTAAAACTTGGATTGTCTCAATGTAGTTTTCAGCTTATATAGCTGTTTACATTAGTACAAGTGAGGTGCAGAAATGTAAAAGAAGACAAGGTTGCTTCAACCGCAAGTACAACCCGAAACGGGTAAAATGATGAAAAATAGAAGATCAGGGACTACAAGTGTAAATGTCTATCCCGTCTTGTTTTTCCCTGAAACAATGTCGCTCCAGGTCCTGCGCGGTCTTGGTTGACTTAGCGAAACGCTGTCGTCGGGATGCTGGCTTTTGCCCATTGGCTGAACGTCGTCGTCTGGAAGGCGGGATTGAGAAGAATTCAAATGTGCTGAATTCTTCTCTGATAGCCCCCTGCAAGCTGGTGGGCAGAGCTTATGGACACCAAGCTTGGAGAGGAGATGATGAAAAATGGCCGGGGAGAGAGCTTTGGTGAAGAGGTCGGCCAATTGGTGAACAGTGGAGACGTGGAGTACCTTGATTGTGCCATCGTGAAGCTTCTCGCGGACGAAGTGACAGTCCAGCTCGATGTGTTTCGTCCGTTCGTGGAACGTGGGGTTCTCGGCGATGTAGATGGCCGATTGGTTGTCGCAGTACAGCGTGGCAGCTTGAGGATGTTCAATTTTGAAGTCGTGAAGCAGGTAGAGCAGCCATCGCACTTCACATGTGGTGTATGCAAGGACGCGGTACTCTGCTTCACAAGAGGAGCGGGATATGGTGGTCTGCTTCTTGCATTTCCAGGACACCAGAGAGTTGCCTAAGTAGACACAGAATCCGGTGACAGAGCGGCGTGTGTCGACGCAGGCAGCCCAATCGGAGTCACTGAAGGCCTTCAATTGCAGAGTGGAGGAGGAAGGGAAGAAGAGGCCAGTGGAAGGAGCTGACTTGAGGTACCTCAAAATTCTTGTAACAGCTCTGAAATGTGAATGACTAGGGTTAGACATGTATTGGCTTACTTGTTGGGTTGCGAAACTGATGTCAGGCCTCGTCGTTGTGAGGTAGATGAGTTTCCCAACGAGTCTTCTGTAGTGTTCTGGATCATGGTAGGGATCATCATGTTGAGCTGTCAAGTGTGTCTTGTAATCAATCGGAGTAGTGACTGGTTTGGTGTTGATCATTGATGCATCATCCAGAATCTCCAATGTGTATTTTCGTTGAGAAATATGAATCCCAGAAGTAGTTCTTGAGACTTCAATCCCCAAAAAAAATTCAAGTCACCTAAGTCTTTGATACTGAATTCCTGATGGAGATAATCCTTGATGTTGATTATCTCAATCATGTCATTGCCTCCAATGACGAGGTCATCAACATAGATTAGAATGCATGTGTAGGAGGTTGATGTTGATTTGTAGAACATTGAGTGATCCACCTTGCTAGATATGTAGCCTTGAGAATGTAGTTTTTCAGCAAGCTTTGAAAACCATTGTCTCGATGCTTGTTTGAGACCATAGAGGGACTTCTTTAGGCGACAGGCAGGGTTCTTGATTCATGGAGGTGGTTTGTATCCATCTGGGAGCTTCATGTAGACACATTCCTCCAAATCCCCATGGAGGAATGCATTGTTGATGTCCAACGGATGTATATGCCAGTTGTGGATAGATGCCAGAGCTAGGAAGAGTCTAATTGTAGTCATTTTCACAACAGGGGCAAATGTATCTTGGTAGTCAATGCCTTCTTGTTGTGTGTAGCCCTTAGCAACCAGTTTTGCCTTCCTTCTTTCTAGGCTACCATCAGATAGAAATTTGAACTTGTATATCCATTTGTTGCCAATGAGTTTGACATTTGGGGGAGCCTCCACAATGTCCCAAGTCTGGTTCTTGTCAAGGGCTGTAAATTCATCCTGCATTGCAGCATTCCAGAATGGAGACAAGATGGCCTCCTTGTAGGATTCTGGTTCTTTGTAGAAAGATATGCTCAATGCAAAGTGTCTGTCAGTAGGAGACAAGTGATCATATTGAATAACCTTACTGAGTGGATAAGTGATACCTGGACATTGTTGTTGAGTAGAATGACTGGTGGAAGGAATTTAAGCAGGTTGCAATGGTATAGTTGGAGGTGAGATGGTGGTTTAGGAGTTCTGGTTGATTTCCTAGTGGGAGGAATAGATGGTGGTGGGGGTGGTGGTGGGGAAGGTGAGGTGGGAGGAGAAGGTTGGGATGGGGTAGGGTTGTGTGGATCAGTGTCTGTGTCACTGTCAGTATCAAAATGGATGGTATTTAAGTCAGTGAGGGTGTGAGAGGGGATGGTGGAGGGCTGGTAATTGGGGCTAGGATCATCAAAAGAAGGAGGGGTAAGGTTAGGATTGTATAGGTCAGTTTGAGTAGGGGAACTGGATTCATGGTGAAATGGGAAGTGGTTTTCATGGAATTGTACATCTCTTGAAGTGAAGATTTCATGAGAGGTGAGGTCATAAATCCTGAACCCCTTTATTTCATAGGTATAGCCAATAAAGATGCCTTTTCTGGCTCTGGAATCAAACTTGGCTCTATGGCTGGTGAGGGTGCTTGCAAAACACAAGCAACCAAAGACTCTGAGGTGAGAGAGGTCTGGTGGTTTTTTGTGTAGTTTTTCAAAAGGTGTGAGATTGTTTAGAACAGGAGTTGGAACTCTGTTGATTAGGTGCACAACATGTTTCACACAATCTGCCCAAAAACCAGGTGGGAGGTTGGCCTGAAATTGGAGGGCTCTGGCAACAGCAAGTATGTGCTGGTGTTTTCTTTCTACTTTACTGTTCTGTTCAGGAGTTTCAACACATGATTGTTCATGGAAAATGCCAGTGTTTTGGAAAAAATCATGCATCCTGAACTCTTTGCCTTGATCACTCCTGCTTCTTTTAACAGGAGTGTCAAATTGTCTCTCAATGTAATGACAGAACTCTTGCAGTTTAGGTCTGGCCTCAGATTTTGCTTGCAAAAGAATAACCCATGTCATCCTAGAGAAATCATCTACAATGGTAAAAAAATATCGATATCCATCATAGCTAGGAACAGGGTTTGGACCCCAAATATCAGTATGTATCAATTGAAAAGGATTCTCAGTTACAGTTGAACTGGAAGGAAATGGTAGTCTCTTCTGTCTAGCAAAATGACATACATCACAGGGTATAGAGCTGTATGTTTCTATAGATGTACATAGTTGTTTCAAAAGTGGTATTTTGGAGTGTGAAACATGCCCTAATCTATGGTGCCAAAGGTCAAAAGGTGCACTACTGGTTGCAGTAGTGTGTTTAGGTATAGTAGAGCTATCTATGTTGTCTAATAGGTAGAGGCCATGGGACAGCTTAGCAGAACCAGTCATCCTCCTCAGCTGCATGTCCTGAATCAAGCACACATCAGAAAAAAAAGTTAAGCAAAGTGATTTGTTCTTGCTCAACTTACTGACAGATATTAAGTTGAAGTTAAACTGAGGAACATATAAAGCTTCCTCAAGCACCAGGTCTGAGACATCTCACAGTTCCTGAGTGACTAGCTTCAACTCTTTGTCCAGTGGGAAGAGTGATGTAAACACCACTGATCTGTTTGTGGTGTTGAAGAAGATCAAGGGAACAGACAATGTGATCTGATGCCCCAATGTCTAGGATCCATAGCTGGTTGTATGGACCCTTGTTTTGTGCATTGAAAATATATTTACCTGAGGATTCTGGTTTGCTGGTAGTGAAGGCTGCAGCTGAGAAGCTTGGTCCAGTTGAGGCTTGGGCATTCTGACTCATCATCTGCATAAACTTGTCATACTCAGCTTTAGTGAGCTTGACTTCTTGCTGGCCCTTGTCTCCAATCATTGTGGTGGCTGCATTAACTTGAGGTCTTCCTCTTCCTCTTCCAGTTCCAGGAGGGTAGCCATTCTTCTGATAGCACTTGTCTTCTGTGTGACCAAGTTTTTTGCAGTGAGTGCACTCAACTGGTCTTCCAGTAGCAGTCACACCCCTAGGAGTCATGCCAGGTGGCCAGCCATGTTTGTGAAAACAAACATCTTTAGTATGCCCCAGTGATTTGCAGTAGGTACAATAGGGTCTGGTTCTTTTGTTTGCTGGGATGTTGTTGTGAGAAGCAAAAGCAGTACTCTCAGCAGCAAGGGCTTTGCCTTGATGGCTCCCATACTGTTGTCTCTCATGCTGAAGCATCCTCTGGAACACCCTATCAATGGAGGGGAGGGTGTCCTGAAACAGAACCTGTGGCCTAACTGCACTATAGTTCTCATTAAGTCCTCTGAGGAACTGAATGAAATAGCCAGTGTCCCTGTAACCTATGACCTGTCTCATAACCCTACATGTGGAGTGGCTGGTGGAAGTACAGTCACAAGGATCTAAAGGCTGGTAGTTTTCAAGCTCATCCCTCACAGCAATCATCTCACCATAGTACTCAGTTAGGGTTTGGTTACCTTGTTTCATGGTGGCTAGGGCTTCTATCAGCTCTGCTATCCTCACCATGTCCCCTTGTCCATATCTAGCTCTTAAGCTTCTCCAGGCTTCTGCAGCTGTCTTGAAAGACATGATTGTCTTCCTAATCCCGGGCTCAACTGCTTGTTGGATCCAAGACAGGACCATGATGTTGTTCCTGTTCCAAGACCAGGCTTGTGGACTGTCTGCTGCTGGTTCAGCCAGAGTGCCATTTATGAACCCGATCTTATTCTTGGCTCCTAGTGCATTGTACATCGCTTTGTTCCAATCGTTGTAGTTGGTAGTGGTGAGCTTCTCCGCCACCAGAACTTGTCCTGGTTGTTCAGAGCCATATAGGTAGTATGGATCTGCCATCGGGTCCTGAAGTGTGGTGGTATGAGCAGCATTGTTGTTGGCTGTTGCATCTGCTCCATCAGTGCTCATATTCACATCAACCATTGTTGTGGCGGCACCTAGGGTTCAAGGGAACCAGGCTCTGATACCATAACAACGCTTTTGTGTTGGAAACCCTAAAACTTGGGTTGTCTGTCTCAATGTAGTTTTCAGCTTATATAGTTGTTTACAGTAGTACAAGTGAGGTGCAGAAATGTAGAAGAAGACAAGGTTGCTTCAACCGCAAGTACAATCCGAAATGGGTAAAATGATGAAAAATAGAAGATCAGGGACTAAAAGTGTAAATGTCTATCCCGTCTTGTTTTTCCCTGAAACGATGTCGCTCTAGGTCCTGCGCGGTCTTGGTTGACTTAGTGAAACGCCATCGTCGGGATGCTGGCTTTTGCCCGTTGGCTGAACGTCATCTGGAAGGTGGGATTGAGAAGAATTCAAATGTGCTGAATTCTTCTCTAATAATAGTAGGATATTCAGATGCAGAGAAGCAAAACTTACAAAACCCATACCTTACCACCCCTGAAACAAATAACAGCATTCTGATTCCATCATATCACGAATTGGTATGATTTGTATGAAGAGCAGTAAGACGTGGTTTTACAAATTTTGCAGCCTTTGAATTTTGTACCATCACCCAGGACTCAGCCGGAACCTATACTGTATGCTTCCTGCTCCATACGGACCTATTTGGCGCACCAAGTTTATCTATCTAGTTGTTGACTTTCCTTCCTTGTCTGTCGGGAGCAAATCAAGAGTGTTACCACTTACCATGCATCTACTACACATTTCTTCTTCTTCTTCATTCTTATCTATAACTATAGCTTAGCTTTGCTTTTGTATTCATTTATATCACGGCACAATTTGTCTCCGCTTTCTTTTTGCTGATAAGATAGACGAACGTTTGGCAACCATATATATTCGTACGTACAACATAAACTTCTAGAATGGAAGAATTTTAAGTTTTTGTAAAGAAAATTCTTCTTTGTTCGAGGAAAGATGTGAATGCATGCCTTTTCCTAACTGAAATGAACTGGGTGTTTGTGTTAGTAAATGATATATGATCTATAACTGAACTTCTTTTTAACAATTTGAATTATTAAAATCAACTGGTTCTTAATGTGATATCAGAGTCATCTGTGATTAAAATGTTTTATATTCGAATTTCGATGATCTACATATATTTTTTAAGCACGTGGTATCCAAACCTGCGCTCAAACTTCAAATCCATACGAATCGATTTTCGTTAGAGGAATATATTAGTATATTTATATATCAAGGATTGAAATACTGTACCGGAGCTTGTACCGGAAAAGTCCGCCGGTAAGGTATTTTATGCTAAAACCGTGGTTTAACCATGGTTCAACCACTTCATACCGCTAAATATCGCCTACCGGTTTAGGCTCAGATATGAGATTTTTCTGGTTGAACCACCGGTACAGTATGGCATTTCAATCCTTGGTATATATATGGTATAGGGTGAATGATAATACTTGTAAGTCATATGGATAATTGCCCACATGATTAATGTGGATAGAGCAAGAAATTAAAGTATCAACACTACACTTGTTGGTTTGCCAATCCACGAACTCTCGAAGTTTGTACAACATATATATATCCTAACGAACTCAAGATGAATATGCTAATTTTCATCATTGTAATCACATACATCACAAAAGATAAAAAGCGTTGAAAATAAAATTCTTTTTTAAGATGTTTATAGTATCAAAATACACACTCGAACAACCACAACTAACAAACCACACAAAAGAGACAGATTTTGAATCATGGTTCTGAAAATATGAAAATGGCGACACATGGAGCAGGAGGGAGTGTGTGTATGTACATCAAGATGGCCAAGGAAGAAAGAGACATATGATAGCAGAAGGAAAAAAAAGTTGGTTTTTGGGACAGTGGATTTGAGACAAGGATGTATCATTGAAGGGAGTTGAAGCAAGATTATGATGGTAGAATTAGGGTTTGATTTTTTTTTCGGGAATGGGCTTTAACATTTCTCTCCATATATATATTTTTTTTCTTTTTTGTTTGGCGGTGGTGGGAACCGGATGGTATGTTCATGACTTGACTCCATAACCTAATAAGTGTGACCACCCATTATACTTGGCAACAATTATAAGTAACTTTTGCTTTCTCTTCCATATATATGTTGGCCCCAAAATTCTTGTGACATTATTTGTTGCGTTCTTCTACTATCTCATTATAGATTTTTCCCTGCCACCTTCCATTGAAAGACTGGGTGAAAAAGATGAGAAGCATTCATCTAACTAATTTTGAATTTGGATATGAAAATGAAGGTTTTGGGTTTGGAAATTTTTTAGATTTATTATAGATTTGTTGCATTTTGTATTTGAAAGATAATATTATTTGTTTAGTTGAATTTTTATCATGGATTTAGTTCATTTGGTATTTGTGTCTAAAAAATTTGCCTTCTATAATGTGGTATTTGCAAATACCAAATGAAATGTGGTATTTGCAACTACGTGGGGTCCACGGATTTGGAGCTAAAAAATTTATCCAAATCCGCATATCCCACATGTTTGCATACCTTAACAAACAATGACTTTTGACAAAAAAAAAATATGATGGTTAATATTTGGAGACCAAATGCAACATCCAAATCCCATTAACAAACAACACCTGAACTTCAAGAGGTTTCTCTTTTTTGTCACAATTGTTGGTTTAAGTGACATCTTTAAGTTACCCTTCCACTTAGGTATGTCCTCCTACCATCTTTATTAATAAGCTCCTTTTCAAGCAACATTTTCTATATGCTTCTTTATTATATAGTCTTATTGTATTAGTAGTAATATCAATGTAAATGTGTGTTGAAAGGCTACTACAAATAGTTTGATTGTATAATAAGTAATAACCTTTCACAGGTGTATCTTCAATGATCGAATCATCACATTTGAACATGAAAATGTCTCTAATGTAGATCTCACCATTTCATTGCTAAAATTATCACTTATTACCACATAATCTGTCTTGCATCATCTTTTCTCATGATTGAACTAATATAAACATAACGATTAAATTTAACTCATTCCTTTTAACGGTTATTAAAAGCTACTTCTTCTTCCACTTTATATTTAGTGATCGACCACCGACTGACTGGACTGGACATGAAAGCAAAGTCACATGCAGCTGATGTGGGAACTGCGAACCCGTGGGGTTAATTGATCCAATCCAGATGCTTTAATGGAACCAAAGTGGGAGCCAAAAATTTGCCAGCTCAACCTCTTCAATTGGTCCACTCCAACAAGCTTCCTGTTTTTGGTTGCGAGAGTACATCAACCGACGATGAGTTTACTTGGCAATGCATAATACAAAAACTGAGTAGTTCACAGCAGACATATATGAAGAAAATTCAGAGCTTTCATGATTGATACTAACCCACTTTGGGCAGCTACCACTAAGACAACATTCAGGCAAATCAATTCTGATGTGTAATTGTATCCAACATAGTTCCCAAGTCACATCTACTGCATATATAAATCAAACAATCGAATAAATTAACTATGCATATGCCCCAGACGAACGGCGTTTCCCCCTTCTCCTGCATCATTTGCTTCCACACTAATTGAATCACTGCTAGGAATCCTGAATTCTGGCAGCTCTCTTACCATTTTCGTGGTATTGTTCGTACGTTCTTTCGATCAAAGTTTCGGTCTTTTCAGATTCACAGAGCAGTTTATGCTACTTTCTTTTTCTTCTTCTTCTTCTTCTTCTTCTTCTTTTTTCTGTCTGGTCTATTGTTCATCAGTTTCTGTGCTGTTGCTATTGGAGCTGCCAACCCAATACTGCTTCACACCAACCAATATCTTCTCTGGGACAAGGGGGCCATCTTCATGATCCAACATTCTGGTATCCCATCTCATGCCGTTGCTAATGCTCATCACCTCGTTCAGCACGTCGACCTCATCTCTTATCAGCACTGTGCCTTCGGGGCGCAGAATTCTGTCCATTTCCAGAAGTATGTCTTCAAGATTGCACCTGTTGTAAACAACCACACATTTGTTGAAGTATTGTCTAAGAGTTATGAATTCAATTCAAGTAGCTGCATCAACAAGAAGAATAATTGGCAGCAGGTTTATGTTTAAACCGACAAGCACACTCCCACTACGAGAATGGCTAGGAAAGTTTAGGAATTGGGCAAAATGAATTCATAGCTTTCTCAACTGGTATAGAAGAATATAAATCAAGTGTCTTTTTAACTGTGTAAAAGAATGGCAATTGTATGTTAGAAGTTAGTGCAACAAGGAGGGAGAGTCGCACTTACTTGTTCTTGTACAAGCTAAACAAGTGGTCCGCGTGAATAAGGTCGTACGTCCTTGGGTAAGTAGAAAATCCCTCACACCTGATAAGAAGAGAGAGCAGATGAACTCGATCAAATTGGAACATGAACAGACAAGAACGTAGGTGTGGAAGGTTCATAATCAGACATACCAATCATGATATATTCCAATCAACCCTCGTTCATAAACAACACCCAAAGTGTTCTTCTGGATCGTAGGCACGACATTCATCACCCAGGACTTGGGAGATTCAAGTGCTGCCGCAAATCCACCAAGCCCGGCATTCATATCCATCACATTCCTGTACCTTCCTGTGCCAATCAACCTATTGATTCTCTTGTAACCCTTTACACGCTTCTTCCAGAGCTTATTGTCCTCTAGGTAAGACTCTGCTGACACTCCATCCACGAGTCCATCCGATATGCGGGAAGGCACAGCAAAAAGCCTCTCTGGGAACTTCTTTACCTCGCTGCCACCTCCAGTTTCAGGGTAAGGGGTTTTGCACTTCTCCATTTCCTTGTACCTGGAAGTTACCAGTATGTTAAGCTAACCTTGTTCAGGAGCAAACCAACAAGTCTACAAAGTACAAGCATGCTAACTACTAAGTACTAAAGGTGTGTTTAAACTCACCAGACATCATCAGCATCAGCAGAGTTGCACAAGTTGACAGACTTCTTGCTACTGCAGTTTTCATCACTCGACATTTTCCTCCAGATAGCAACATCACCCTTCTCGTACTTCTTCTCCCAGCAAAGGCTTTCAGCAAGATCTTCGATCCTCTTTTGCTCGGCCTGGAGATCCTGCTTAGTTCGTTTCCACGTCTTGTAGTAAGTCTTCCAGTTGATGGGAGGACCAGACAGGACCCAATATCCTCCTGGTCGAAGAACTCGATCAACTTCCATCAAATAGATTCCCTCTGCAAAGGAAGTCAACCAAAATATGAACTATGACTATGGAAATTTATACGAACTTAATGAAAGAACATGGGACCTTTTATCAATTACACATGGAGAATGGAAACGGATGAGCAAAAGCAGTAGACTGGAGAAATCACAAAGTTGACATTGCTTTGCTTTCAGATATAATATTTGCATAGTCCAAAGTGAAACATATGTAAAAATAGACTTCAGACATGGTCTGTAGCATAGGATCTTCTGTTCGTATGTAATTCACGTTTGACCATAACTTTCTTCTGGATGAAAACAATTTTATATACCCTTTATCTACCTTTTGAAGGCCTAGGAGGACCCGGGAAATGCTAATTTAAAAGTTAAATAAGCAATATTCCAGTAATAAATTCTTGAGCACTTACCATTTTCCGTCCATGGAATCAAACATCTTGAGCACTGTGCCATATCAAAGGCTCTCGATGGGTATGGAAGATGCATTGTCCCAAGAACCCCAATCACAGCTGGCACGCCTCTCTCCAAAGCAAACTGTACTTGTGCTTCGTGATTGTCCCGGGGTGCAAATGACATAGGCAACACATTTCTCTTCAGCATATATGCTCCCCAGCTTGCAACCTAAAGAACAAGCAATCACACAAGACATTCAGATGAATAAAAAGGATTTCCAAGAGTTTAAATTCCTATAGCAAGCAATCCCAATATGACTAGGCCAGTTCGGCATTGCATTACCCCGCATCCTGTATCGAGCGCTGTTCTGACCGAGCCATCAGCTATTGGTATAACCGAAGCTAGCTCATTGATGTACGCATCAGCGCCCTGTGGAAACATGGTTCCGCCACCTGGAAACTTGAAAACATTGCCCTGATACTCCACCCAGTTCTGATTAGCTTTCTCAACCGTCAAACTCTTAAACGGAACATTAGCATAGTACACATAGTCACGACTCTTTGGCCATGGAAATGGTGCAGTATATCCCTTGGGAGCAGGTATTAGGCAGCGCAATTTCTCCTCCTCTGGAGGACAGTGTCTCTCCCGGTACGCCATATTCTCCCTTGGGAACTTCATCGCCCGGTCTTGCTCCTGACAAGGTGTGTAGTCCGTGTACTTGACATCACACGGCTTGTACACCTTGCCCACGACTTTGGACTGCTCGACTATCTCGATACTGTGATGTGATTCAAAGTTCAGATTTTTCACAACATCACAGTCTTCTTGTTGAGCTATCTGCTTAGCTATGGTGTCTCCTTTGCCAAACCCGCTTCTCTGCCATGTCCCCAAGAGGTAAAAGAAACAGCACAAGCACAAGACAAGGAATATCGATATCGGACTTCGCGATCTGATCCCATTCGGATTATCCTTGATGCCCATTGTATTAGTTCTGGGAGCTCCCCTGAAGCAGAAGATGTTGCCAGTGTTAGCTAGTAGATCCAAAATTACACGGTAGATAGATAGCTCTATCAAGCTACACAGTAACACAGGAGTATTAGCAGTAAAGTAAATAACCGTTATGTAAAGCCATATATTCCGATTAAATCAAGATATCTATTATTGATTATGAGAAATGAACTTAAAATATAGATTCTAAATCTGGAGAGTGGAAGCAGTTAGGATTTTGATCTACATTGAATCCTTGTTGACCCTGAAGTCAAATTCTCAATGATCCCATTTTTTAATGAAATTAGTTAGACCGACGACCTCAAATCCCGGAAAACAACAACCTTGGAACTATATCGCTCATGGCTATTAACAAAAAGAAGTTCAGCAAACTCTACAGAATCTGCAGGTAAACTAAGAGAGCAGTTAAAGAAATAACAATGATTCTTAGTAAAATCAAACTGACCAGGATTTGGATCCCTTCATCAGATTTAACAGTCGAAATTCAGAGAAAAGCAAATGAATAAAAAGCTAGGAGATAACGAACTTCGCTAAATCGGCAAGTTGAAAGGAAATCCAATGTGGATCCCAGCCCAAGTTTCAGATCCGACTCTGGAAACCAAAAGCTGAAAACTTTTTCAAGTTCGAACCTTTTCGAAATCGTGAAATCTCAGGGTAAGAGCAAGCAAATGGCGGAACTACCACGAACAAGAAGAAGAATAAGCATGAATGAAGAAAGCCCAAGTGAGAAATGAACACTAAAACTACTCAGCTGCAAATGGAGTAAATCGAATTGAATTCCAGTTGCAGAATTAAATGAATCGAACCTGAAAGCTGGGGTCTTTCCCCTTTCTGCACTAGTTTTAGCAGTAGGAGGAGGCAAGCAGAGAGTGAGTGTGAGGTTACTAGATTAGTAAGTGGAGTGAAGGATCATAAGAACGAAGTGGCCGTTTTAAAAGGGCAATATGAAAGCAAGCCAAGCTTGGAGTGGGAAAGGCGAAATAAAGGAAACGAGTGAATCTATGATTAAATAATTGGGAGGGGGAGTGGAAGACAGAACAGGAATGGCAGTGGCTGCTTGGTGATGGGCTGATGACGGTGGCGTAAACGCGGTGGATTCGGATCTTCCGGTATAATTATTGTTAATCGCTCGGGGTTTTTTACTGTCCTTATTTGCGGTTTTGGGAGGAGGCCGCCGTTAAGAAAGTTTTGGAGATAAAATTGGACTCTGAATTCTGAAAACAAAACCAAACGAATCTGTAAAAAAAAAAAAAAAAAAAGCGAGAATCGGTATTTTTGTAGCAAACTTTACTGTGGTTATGTGAAGTATCATTCTGGATTCTTGCGTCATAATTTGACTTTCTCCTGCTACTTCCTAAAAATCATTTGTATACATTTTACTTTACTTAAAAATCACTATCCATTTTAAAATTTACTAATTAATAAATTCATTGCAGGAAGAAGAAAAAAAAATTCACTTTACGACTTCATCATTTAAGAAAATTTTATTTTGAAACTTATGTGTTGAATATTCGGTTCTCACGTTTTATGTGTTTGTTTTGAATATTACCTAAATATGTTAACAAATTTAAGAAAACGTGCAAAAATACACACATTATTGATTGATTGCATATGGAGGCTACCATCAGTCCATCACTATAGTTTATAGAGGGATATATGATAAAATGGTGGATTTTTCCTTTGTCCATCAATAATAATTGTGAAATTTATGTCCATTGAATTGTTCTTTCGGTTCGAAACTCAAAATAATATATATGTTTTTACATTGGATTATTTGAATTTTTGTTCATACTTATGATTAATCATTTTGTTACTTGACCTTGACAGGAAGGATCAACCTTCTATGACACATTTGTATTCCTTATACGTGCCCTGCACTCATGATCGTATCACAAATTCACAATGGTAATTTTGTTGAATTTTTTTTTTGGTTACAAAAGTATATTTATGATCGAACATATTATCATTTTTCAACATTATCCTTACTTGTACTTCAATACTCATCTTTCTAGCTAGTGAATGAAGAAAACAATCATACATTAATTTTTGAAAGTGAGACAAAGAATACATACTGCCCCAACTTGGGTTGGTTGGTATTCAATTCAGTGTAGGGTTTGACATTTGAAAAGGAAGCGCATGGAAATATGGGTATTTCAAGGGAAACAGAAGAAAGGGAAATGTGGAATTTAGCTGTCACTTGTGGGTCAGTCTTCCCATTCCGTACTTGGAAAGGATAGAGATGTTGTATCCAACCCTTTACTCTGCCGACACTCTTAAGCATGTAAATTAGTTACAACTTGCATGCAAAACTATTAACCATTGCACACAGTTAACCAATCTACAAGAATGACCATGAAGATTAAATTGAGAATCAAGAGGACCTTGACTCTTGAGAGAGAGCTTCTGAATTTCAGTCTCTTCTCAAGAAGAGAGTGTCGACAAGTATATAACAGCAACTCAGAAAGCAAGTCCCGCTTAAACTAGGAGCTCAAAATGTGCATTGTACAGTGTATTTCATTACATGTTTGGCTTGCTGCTGGTATTAATAATGCATTTTAAGCCGTTTTATCCTCTCTAGAGCATCAAGCCGCTGGCTTTCACAGTTCGACGGAGCATCACCATCGCAATCGCCACAACCACCTTCCTCTGCATCATCATCCCTCTTTCTAACCAATCCTTTAAAGACCGCAGAGGGAACATCCTTCTGCACAATCTGGAAGACCTTCTCGTCATTGTTATCGGAGTCGGCTTTCTTCAGGAAACTCAATGTCTTCTCGATTCGCCGCAACTTTTACCCTGCCATCAGCCTGTGTCTGCACTCCAGCGCTTACAAACCCAAGTTTCTCGAGAGCAGCCATGCAATCCTCGGTTACCCTAGCTAGTTTCGACCTGTCTTTTGCATCGTAGATGCTCATCGATTGATCCTTGCGCTGTATCACATTCTCTGTTGAACGAAGTGTGTCTGCATCATGTAATTAGCAGAACCAGTTCGCTAGATTCGCAGCATTTTTCGGAAGGTATCTTCATTTCCGTGAAGAACCTCAAAGTCATGCCACTTTTTCCATAAATCTTGATCAGATACCGGGTGGGCAAACTGGGATGCATATCCATAAATTCCTCGTGCTCTGTCCAATTCTCCCAACTTCTTCTCTAGCTCAGCATACCGGAGGCACATTTTCTTTACATCCTTTTCCGGGAGCCCAGATTCTATTGCTTGTTGATATATCTCTCGCGTCCTTGAGGCACCAAACATCTCAGCAGAGCGGGCAATGTAGATTTCATACATATCCAGCTTCTCATTACTCGGGACTGCCTTGGTGGCTTGATCGTAAACCTTCATAGCTCGCTTCACCAAACCATAATCCTCCTCCAGCTTCGCATATTGAAGATACAAAGGTTTCACACAGTCTGCAGGAGTCATTTGACAGGCACGTTCGAACAGCTCTCTAGCTCGTTCCAGCTTCGTCTTGCCATATCTCTTCACAAACTTGGACAGATATGTCACCCATATGTCCCTCATATGTGGGTAGTTAAATATTTTTACTCCTCTCTCATACACCTTGAATGCATCTTCGAAGTATTTATTATCCTCTAGAAGGCATGCGTAGTTGATTATGATTAGTGGAGTGGCGATTCTTAGGTCCAACATTCGCTCATATACAGCACGAGTCGACTCTAATGTACCTAGGCTTTCCTCTAGATCGACATAGAGAGACCAGACTCTCAAGGACTTGTGCAGCTTCATCTGGACTGGTTCTTTGTTCCAAGCAGCAGCAGCCACCCTTCGTTGGACCTCAACTGATGGCTCTGCTGTTGCCCGCCTTAGAAGCTCCAAAGCAGCTTTGAAATTCTTGTGTCTGATTTCCATCTCTGCCCACTCACACCACACGCTAGCCAAATTATCAACAGTCTTGTAATCTACCTGCACAGCCTTATCAAAAATCACTCTGGCTTTGGCAAGATCATTATGTTCTTCATACAGCTTAGCAAAAGCAACCCAAAGAGTGTGAGGCTCTCCAACTGCTTTCATGGGGTCAACCGTTCTTACAGCCTCAGTATATGTTGATATCTGCTTACCCAGATCACCCATAAACAGCTTCACCCCAAGGTGCCATTGTCCCACATGGTGGGGATTTTGCCTCAGGGAGACAGTATTAATCAATTCAGGCCTTCTGACAATTAGATTGTCCAATCGAGCCATCAGCAAATCCGCAACTTTATCATCATCTAACCAAAAGCCAGAGAGTAACTTCTCCTCGAACTTTGAATTGGTGATATCCGATCGAATACCCACTTCCAAATCACTCTTCTCCTGACCATCATCTTCAGTAGACTCCGAATCCAAATCCTCCTCCATCATACAATCAGCCATGCCTTGCTCAAACTCAACATACGCATCGAAAATCACACTGAAATCCCTCACAGTGATTACAGTACACATGCCCTCCTCGAAAACATCTCTCGCCTTGTCAAACAATCCCTTTCTAATATAATAACAAGCCAGAGATGTCCACAGCCTGCCAACTTCATCTGTAAACTTGTGAATCCCACCTCTGATTATAGCATCCACATCGATCCCTGATACCTCTTTGGCATGCCTGGTTACCAAATCGCAGAACTCAAGCCACAACTCGTGCTTCGTTTTGCCTTTGGACGAACAAAACTGGTCATCATTCAAAATCGAACCCAACTGCTCAGCCGCATCTTGCCAAAGACCCCAGAATCCACCAGGAATTCAACGAAATCCTCAACATTGCTAGGATCATAGTTCAAATACCGCCTGTAAAACCTCAAAGAAGTCTCGGTCGGCAACCCTAGATCCTTCCTCGTGACGGAATTCAAGTAGAACTCCCAAATCCTATCATGCTGAGTCACAGGCAAGGCACGAAGCGTTCTGTCAGCAGCTCAGCGAGTTTTAGTCATAAATTTTCTGGCTCACCAGGCTCTCCAAGTACATAATCCAGATACGAGGCATCTTGTGCATAGTAAGCAAAGCTCTCTTAAATTCTTTTCTGAGAAACTTGTACTCACCGTCGGTAATGGGAACGTTTAGGGTTCTAACGAAATTGAGAAGTTCGGTGAGATAGGCATACCACAGCTTGTAACTTCCAGGCAAAGCGTTGAGCGCCCTCTCGTATATCCCTTTACGCTTCTCGAACGGAGCTTCTCGACGCGCCACTAGGTAGCACCACCATAGCTTGAGACTGAAGGGTTTCCGCAACAGCTCTTCCTCGTAGGGTAGATCGTCCTGCGCCAGATACAATTCTCTGCAGATTGACATTATCCAAATTTTTATTATGAAAACATTGCAAGCAAACAACCTGATCTCTGTTTCTTTCTTCGTAAACCCTAGCTGGAAGTGTGAGTAGGAATGGTAATGGGCAGGTCCGGGCCGGGTTTTTTGGTACCCAGACCCGTTCCGTGGCAGGGCAGGTTCAGGTCGGGTAATTGATCATGGGTCGTGGGCTGGGACAGGTCGATCCAATGGGTATGCAATTTATTTAAAAAACATTAGAAAAATTCATTATTTTTATTATAAAACTAAGAAAATAAACAATATTATGACAATTGTAGTTAAATTATTGGAGAAATTGAGGTTTTCACTAATTTGCAACTTTATTATAGCTAAAATATGATGAGATAAAAGTAAAATTCAAAGTAATTTGACTAAGATTTCATGTAATTTAAACAAGAACGGGTCGAGAATGGCGCGGGTCAGGGCAGGTCGGGTTGATGAGACTACCCATGCCCGCTCCGCGGGATGGGTCGCCCAAAACAGGTAAAACAGGTCGAGTAAAACGGGTCAGGTCGAAATTGCCATCCCTAAGTGTGAGTAGTCCCATAATTATGTAGCAAAGTTATAATGGAAAGAACGTGGTCTGTGAGGTATTGGTTTTGTATTAGCAAACTAACAAAATGATCATTGACCTGTTGGTCTTCATGGATTTTTCACTGCACGTCTGCAAATCATGGACATGAGGTGTTTGAATAGAATGATTTCAATTTGATATTTGAGGTTTGGATTTCTAAATATTAACATTTGTTTGGATATAAATTAAATATGGTATTTGGATATGTATCAAATTGATGTGGTGATTTCCAAATACATGTCAAGTGTATTACTTTTCAAATTCAAATACATATCAACAAATAGTAATTTGACATTGCTCATCATAGCAACAGATTGGACCTATTTGTAAAATTTTAATAGTTTAGATAGTATAGTGTAAGGGAAAACATATAAAGGAACTAAACGTAATTTTACCACAAACTTTTTGGACCTCTTTGTAAAGTTTAGGTACTAAATTATACAGAAAAAATAATTTGGATATCAAAAAATAATTTTCAAAATTTTTAATATGTGACTGAAATTTTTTTAAAAAATTATAAAATTTGAAATACCAATAAAATTCAGATGAACATCAAGCAACGAATTTCAATTACATGTAGTTCAAATGCAAGTATTTCATATATATGCATTTTAAATGCATGCATTTCAAATGCATTGTACATCCATAACCATCAATAATCCCATAATTCATGTATAAAAAAATAACTAACTTTTCTACATTATTTGTAAAATCGTACCATGTAGAAGATCCGGTCGAGAAAATCTCTTACAGGAGTCTAAACCGGTAGGTGGTATTTAGTGGTATGAAACGGTTGAATCATAGCTAGAGCACGGTTTTATCATAAAATATCATACTGCTGAATTTTCCGGTACAACCTCTAGTACGTTTTACTATCCTTACTTTCCCCCCCAATTAATGTAAAAGTCTACACCACTTTCAATTTAAGTTGTAATTCGATTTTATTTTGCACGAAAGATTAATTGTGTTCTTCAAAATGACATCCATTTTGATATATTTTTGCACAAAAAAACTTGAGATACATGTTAATCTATACCATGGTGGTATGCTTGGTAGTATATAAGATTATAACATGGTTATATGGAGATGTATCATGGCGGTGAATATATTATTGTGTAGAATGATTATTTACATGATAATATGAATATACTAATCGTCATTTATCATATTTCACCACCGTCTATCACCAGGTTACCATCCTATACTAGCTGGGTATTTGCGCTCCTCAAAATTTCCCCATAAAATTTATAGATAACGATGAACTCATTCCCTTTCTACAATTTTTTCCCAAGTTTTGAGTGCAAAATGAAAGTGGTACAAAGTGGTAACGAAGTGGTACATAATTTTGTTTTTCTTGAGATAATTTAAAAAGATGGCAAAGGCTAGCGTACACTGTTGTACGCTATACGCCGCCTATGTTCACACCTATTATTTGTATTTTGATAATTTTGACGAATCATAAGCGTTGATCTTCATTTTAAGATTAAATGAATCTAATAGTTTGGGTTAGAGAATTGGGGACTGGTTTCAACCTAAATCTTGTCTACATCTTTGTTGTAATTCTCTTTCAAGGTTGATGTAATAGGTACTTCGTATTATGTTGCAGCAACCGTGAAACAATTGTAACATCTCGTAATTTGCTAGCTACCTTATTTTATTAATACACAAATCATTCATAAAAAATGGCTAATATTTTGATTTATTACGCAAGATTTAGCTAATTAATAAAGATTACCCAAAATTTTAATAGATTTAACTAATAAATTATATTTACTCTAGCTATTAGTTACTTAACACTGGTAGAAAAAGTAATACACTGTAAATAGAAAGAAAAAACTCAGAGTAATAACTCCCCTTTACTTAACGGAAAACACTCATATTTTTATTGTGTAAAAAAGAACAAAAACTTGCAGATAAAAAAACAAATAAATAAACGACCGGCACCATAGAATTCCCCTATATATGTGTGTGTGAATTTGTGATATCTCTGTTACTCTGTGTGTTCTGCTGCGATTCCCTCCGAACGAAGCGAAACTAAAATTGAAGTAGAGAGAGATCGACCAGCCAGCTATCAGGAGCAACATGATTACGCGGAAGGCCAGAATCCCTCTTCAGAAACTAAAGATGGAGTTCAAGAAGCGAAGAAAATCAAGAAGCAGCACCGCCATGCCCGGCGCCAGCAGGCGCAAAGCAGCTAGTCGTCAATTGGGATCGGAAAGAAGAACCTCCACGGCGCGCCGCCGCTCCAAAAGAGGAGCAATCGATCTTCTGGGGAAGCTGCCGGATCAACTGGGAGCTGAGATACTTTCCCGTGTGGGCATGACGCTAAAAGAAACGGCGAGGTGCAGCATCCTTAGCAAAGGGTGGCGAAATATTTGGCAATACATCAACGACGGAGCTCTGGAGTTCGACGGTGACAAGCTAGGGAAGACGACGATCAACGAACGGCGGCAGTTCGCAAACCGAGTCGACCAAACCCTGAGCTCTCACCAAGCGTGCTTGAGCGCTTTGAGAATAAACTTCAACATGTTGGGGATGGACGAGCAAGCCTGGAGGTGGATCCAATTGGGTTTGGCCAAGCGAGTCAAACGGCTAACCCTAGAGTCCTGCTTCCCCTGTTCTCCCAACAAACGCCTCGGGGTTTCTCTGCCTCTCTTCAACCCTGCCTTCCTCAGCAAGCAAGACCTCACCCGCCTCGAGGCCTTGGAACTCGAGGGTCTGTCGGCGATTCCCAAAGGAACTCTCGAGCACATCTTCTCCGACCACTGCCCGGCCCTGAAACGCTTCGCCCTTCACAATTCCTACTTCGGTTACCATGGCTCCACCACCACGAAAGCAGTGATCTGCATCCGTTGTTCCAGCATCCAGAGTTTGAGCTTCCGTTTCCCTCACGGTGCTTACGATCTCTCCAGGATCGAGCTCATCTCTGCCCCGCATCTTCGATACTTTGAGTTGAATGCAGAAATCGAGACACTGACGGTGTCATTTGGGGGCGACGAGAACCTTCCCCGGCTCCTGGAGCTACGTCTCAGTTGATCCTGGCTCCGCGCTGCAAAACCCCGCTACCTCCTCCCGTCACAGCATAGCAGGCTCGTCCTCCAGGCGAATGACTTCCTTCCGAGGCTGGTTCTTCCCCGGCAATGGCAGCCGTCCACAATCGTAGCGTTGGATTTGCACATACCTGCGGTTGACGGCCTTCCAAGTTGGTTGGGTTGCTCCCTCGTGCTGATGGCAGCTCCGAAGTTGCGCCATCTGTGCATATGGTTCGAGAACACTTTCGGCCCAGAAGAATGGGAGAGGAGAGGTGACTTATTGTCGACGTGGAAGCATCACTCGCTGCAGGCGCTTCACCTGTACGGGGTGCATCCAGGAGATATGGAAGGACGGGTCAATCCTCGAGCACTCCAGCTAGAACTTGCTGCTCACATTATCATGAACTCGCCTTCCTTGACCCACGTCCTTATCGACACCGAAAGTGTTCCCAACAGATCCTACAGGCTTCCACAGCAGGCTGAACTTGATTGCTTGTACGCCAAGTATGAGTTGGAAGCCCAACTCCTCCACCCTGACTATTCCGCTTCCCACATTCACTTTACTTATCAATGATGAATTGATGATGATAATTGTTGATGCCAAACTACACAGAACGAATTTGTTCCATTAAGTTTCTCTGTTTTGTTTTGTTTTTTCATTTTGGTTCTTCCTTCTTACGAATGAATGTACGATGAAACATATGAATAGCACAAAGAAACATTACAACAAGGGATATAAGAAATAGTAGATTTGTTGGGAAAATTACACTTTCATGCATCTAATCACCCCCCTTAAACAAGGAAATGAGGATCAGTAACCTATTAACTATATCACATCCTATCATGTAACAAAGGAACTCCTACTCTCTCATCATTCCTTGTTTGCTTGCTGGATGCCTATCTACCCTCTAACAGAACTAAACAACAGAGTGAATTCAGGGGAGAGGAGAGAGCAACCTGAGACAACTGCAACACCAACCTATCTACATTGTCAGGGGCCCAAAACATGCTGCCTGAGGAAGTAACAACTACAGCAGGAAATGCCACCGGTTCGTCAGAACATCATCCCTAGCTTCTGCCCTGCAGAGAAAATCAAAACCACTTTACCTTATCCTATGTGAATTACAAACTAACTGTAGGAAGAAAGAAAGGCGGTTGGGTTTTGCACCAATCACTCTTGAAATCTAACCAGATTTGGAAGTGTGTGTTTGTTTATCAGGGTGTACTTCAGTGCTGCCGTTGGATCTTAGTTTGGTTACTGTTGCGTTTTTGGTTCTCTTCCCTGCAGAGCTCAAACTCCCTTCCACTACAAACGAAAATGAAAGAGAACACTAGTGTGTCACATTCGCTTCTAGCAAAATTTTCCACGCCTCAGGACAGGGTTTGACATTTAATGGCACAAAAATAATTACAACAATGAAATAAGGAGTAAATGAAGATGAGACTTTCCTAGTCCCATCACCAAAGAGACGTGTAGAAAATAAAATAATATAAAGAAAGAAGCTATGTGCAGCTTCCATACCTTGCCATTCCCATACCACCTTTGATTCACCTTTCACAAGCTTAGGGTATTGGTCTATTCGAGAGTCCTCCTGTACCAACTCCTCAACCTGCAATTTCAACTATTACACAATATCCTAGGAGGGCAACAGCCATGACAAAACTAAGAATGCTAAACTTTAAGTATGAGGTTATCAAGGTCTTGAACTGTTGAACTAGCATATAATCCCTATCATTCACCCAAACATGGAAGGTCGTCAGTGGTTTTGTTTAAATAGAGATCCCTAGCCAAGCTACAGTGAGGTAAACGGAATTAGAAACTTGCCTTTTTCCACAACAGAGGGTTTTTCCTCTCTTTGGGCAATAATAGATGATCCCGTAACTGAGAAGCTACCACCCAAGGTTCAAATTCACCACTTTCTCTTTTGCCTTTGAAGGCAATCTCCTCGAGCATGTCACATACCTTACAGAAGCATGACATATAGTGTTAAGTTTTCCCTTCTTGAGATCACATAGCCAAATCGACATGGAAAGCTTGCTACTTAGTAGTCCAATGAAAATAGGAGCACAATTTTTTGTTTTATCTGACGCCAACAAATTATAGAGCTAACAAAAAAAGACATTCAAAATGATGGTGTTCAGGTCCACTTATGAGTCCTCTGAGGGGATGAAACATAATCCTTTTCCATTATGGTACATTATTCCCATGATTTATCTACTCTTATATGTACTTCAGCTGTAACTTTGGTTTGATGTTCAAATTAAAGACAGTTCATCTACCGAGAAGAAACACAAAAGATGCCTCAGATAGCAGGATGAATAGCAAGAAATAGTATTATCAAGAAAAAGATCTCGACAGGAAATAAGTCGCTTAGAAGCACTACCTGATGATACAATTCTTCTCCTCTAGTTGAAAGATAACATCTCTGACGGATTTTCCCGACTAACCATGTCAATGCAATGACCTGCAGTTTTCAATACTGTAAGGTAGGTTCAAAAATGAGCAGCAGCATCTGAAGCAAAACCTTGAACGAAAAGTACAATTACCATTGCACAAACTGGCAATATAACAAAAGCATGCTCAAAGATCCACTGCTGAACACGACAGCTAACTGGTTTGTATCGTTCTGCCAAATCACTAGGGCACTTCAACTCTGTAATCCTAGAAAGACAAAACATTATCAGTGATGAATAGAGAAGTACTCAACTATCTCAAATCTCACTTCACGTTCACTATACTAATGACGTAAGCTGAAGTTAGAATAATATACCCCTCACGATTCATCTTCTTCTCCAATGATCGATCAATTATCTCCATTGCTTTGTTTTTGGCATAGATGTAACTTGCATCGTCCGAGTGGAAAATTTGTACCACTTGGTGTTTCACATCTTCCCACATTTCATTCTCTGGGACCTGGAATACATAAACAAGATTGCTAGGGTCTAAGAACTCATGGTCCAATATTTGAAGGAAGTCAGAATGAAAACGTATTATGTACTAAGCTTCACACCATTGCCTGGTTTAGCATACCCATATTCTCCCCCGTCCATAGCACGAAAATTGAGCATAGGATTCACATATATAGCTCTCAACTAGTTCAGCCTGCAGTTCAAACGAGTCAATCAAATGATTAGCAACATGTGCCAGATGGTGAAGTGTATACTATCCATTAATATACAGTAACTAGTGTACCGGAGTGAATAAGATTCTTAGAACGGACAAGTTTCTTAGCTCTTTCGTTACTTTCTCCATCTTCTAAACACAGATTCCCATTCCTCCTGTAACCATCATCACAGACTAACTTGCCTCCTTGACATTCTCCATTCATTGGACATGGCTCACAGACATCTGAAAACCACTCAATCAAATACAATGAATAGAGATCCCTACCAACTTCTCGTGAAGCTAAACAGAGAGAAAATCCCTATAACCCACTGAACCAAGCTAACTACTGCTCCACAGCTTGAGCAAGATAAAACAACAATTACTAAGCTAAGCATGCTTAGTTTCAGAATCACTTCAATGACTAACTACAACGCGCGAAGAGTTCAACTAATTCCGCCCCAGGAAGCAAATTCAGAATAACACATAAGAGCAGTGAAGCCCTAGAAATTATCATGACCGATTCCAATTTCTGACCTGAGAGAAGAAAATCATCAGTGGAGCCCATATTACTGCTATCGCAAAAGGGTGGTGGAGAGGTGGGACTGAAGTAATTGGCCAGTAGATTGCAAGTGAAAGCCACGGAAGATGCGATTCCCACTATGACGAGGAGCCTGAAAAGCTCGTGCCTTGGAGGGAACAAATATCCCGGCGGTTCCATGATAGAAGGAGAGATCACTTTCGACCGGAATTGGGGTTCGGGGCGCAGATTTGGGCGCTTTCTGTGCGTAGAAGACATTGTTATTGTTATCGAGGGAGAAGAAGATACGAGAATCCGGAGTCCGGACTGCGACCATCAAGTCGCCGGAGTTAAGGGCGGCAGAACCAAGTACGCCCAACAGGCAGCCGGATTGAACCTGATCCAACCCTGTATTTTTAGGGTTGGCCAATATTACCGTTTACATGCTACTAAGGGCATGTTTGGAAGTTAGGATTCTCTACATTGATGTATTTAATCAATGTATGTATTATAATTAGATGCATTGTTTGAATGTATGAATTTGAAAAATACATTGTTTGGAGATTGAATGATTTTGGTGGTCCCTCAAAGAATAAGGAACAAAAAGTAAGACAACAATCCTTCAAACACAATCTCTACTTAAAGTTGAGATTGACAATCATTCATAATGAATGATTCTGGTGGGCCCATCTGCTCTTCAAATACAAGCATTCTGTTTCATTTTAACCCAAAAAAACGATGAATTCTTCTGATTACATGTATTGGTTAAATACATCATCTGAAATCCCAACTTCCAAACGAGCTCTAAGTAAATACTAACCTTAGGAATGGCAAGGGGTCGGGTTGGGTCGGGTTTTGCCAAACTCAAACCCAAATCCTTGAGTTTATCAGTAAAAAAACTCGGGGTAAAACCCATTGAGTTTGAAAAACTCAAACCCAACCCGACCCGACCCGCTGGGTATCCGTTTTTTGTCGTAAAAAATTACAATAACAAGTTTCTATTAAAATTAAAGTCAAATATCAATCTCTCAATACAAATTATCCATATATAAAACACCATTCTAGAAAATTCAAACAAATCACAAATTAACTATACAAATTCTTCAACACAAATCTAGAAAACTCATGAAAATTGAAGCAAATCACAAATTATCCAAAAATAACATGATTAATTGAAAGCTTCTTCCTCTTTGTCAATTAAGTTTCTTCACTCTCCACTCAATAACATCAACTTCATTCTACACAATTAGAAAGAAAAAAATTAGACATGTCTCCCCAAACATAAATAAGATTAGTTGTTTAGAACATTAAATATACCGAGAAAATTAATTATATGGGTGCGGGCGGGTACCCATGGGGCGGTTTCACCTAAACCCAAACCTAACCCGATGAATAGTGAACGGGTTAAACCCGAACCCGGTCCAAAACTGGTCAGCACGAATTTTACTCGCGTTGACCAGGTTGGGTCGGGTGGGTACCCGTGGGTTCGGGTTTTGTTGTCATCCCTAACTAACATCAAACATTTGTTGTATACTTGGCAATAGGGTTGGCTTGGGCTCAAGATATGATACATTCTATGAGTAATCAAATTTGGATCTTTCTTTTAAGTGATTGTAGATCTAAGGATGAAGAATTAAATGAATTTATTTTGCCTAGTTTTATTAATTGGATCATATCTTTTTCATTCTAATTCGGATTTCAAATTTTTTTTTTTTGGCACAGATGGAACGAGTTTGTTGTGCTCTACAAAATTATATCCATTTTTTCAATATTTTTTTGGGAAAAAAATTTCATTCCTCTCGTTACCAACTCCATACCATATGGTATCTCCTTCGTTTTTTAGTCGTTTTCTGAAATTTTTGCACAGAATGAACGATTTAATCATGATCTATTGGATTTCAAATTTTTCTGGGTGAAAAAATTTCATACCTCTCGTTACCAACTTCATATCATACTATACCACCCTGGTATGGAGTAGTATTTTTCATACCATATGGTATGCTGTTATTTAATACCACTCAATACCATATGGTACAGTTAGGGGTGGCCAATGGGCGGGTTGGGTGGGTTTTGGTCTCAAATTGACCCACCCGCTTACTAGCGGATTGAAATAATTGTGACCCACAATCCACCTACATACTTTAGCGGGTTGGGTTGGGTGGATGCCGGATGAGTGCAGTTGGGTCGCGGGTCAACCCGCAAAAGCAATTCTCCAACTAGCCATTAAGAAAGTTGACTAACATTTATAATAAGTTCATAGCAAAATTAGTAAGACTGTATCAATAATGTGTGATTTTGATACAACCAATAATGTATAGTTTGCATCCCAATATTTAATGGTTATTAACAATAATCTGCATACCAATATCCAATATCTCATGGATATTGCACAACACAATGACCAATAATAGTAGTCAAAACTATTATTTATTCTTCATCTTTTGAAGTATATGGTCAGACTGTAGTTCAGTTCGAAAATATGATGAATATTAGATACTATAAGAAACAACATTTTTTCATGTATAGATAGGATGTGGGTCATATGGGTGACCCGCAATCCACCCACATAAGTGCGGATGTGAGATTTACCAATCCGCAATCCACCCACATCAATCACCCACTGCGTGCAGGTCGGGTTATTTGCGGGTGGATCGATATCAATCCGCGGATTAACCACCCACGTGCCCACCCCTAGGTACTGTCAATACCATATGGTATAGACTGGTAATAACTGGTAATTTTTTTTGTTCAAAAAAATATCAAAGTGGATATAATTTTGAAGAGCACAATTAATCTGATCTAACTGTGCAAAAAAATTTAAATTTCAACTTAAAACGAGCGAGAAATCGTTCGTTAAAGATTAAGGGAAGGAAAATTAAAGTTTTTCCAAGAGAGAGAAGGATGCGTTGATGTGACGTATTCTTATTGGGTTATGCATGTGTTATAGCACCACAAGGTTAGCTCCGTTGAGTTGGGTACTTTTGGTTTGGGAATCTCGGGTTCCGAGTTGTTATGGACTGGGTCATATTAGATTGGCTGATTTTGAGTCAAATATTCATTCAATTTAACAGATTTCGGGTCATGAGTGTCATCATAAACAATATCAAACATGCTTCATAAATTTTAAAAAAACATAAATTTTCACATATATGTACGACAATAGTTTATCTAACACTTATCAATTAACAAATGCTCAAATTCTTTCATTCTAAAGAAAAGAAATACAAATTGCACAAATAATAAAAACAAAACACGAAAGTTATATTACTACAAGTAACAAATGATGTTTGATTATCATTACACTCCAAAACCTGTCTTTCAAATCCTTATGAAAATTTTAAACATCTCACCAATTAATAATTGATGTTTCATTGTAAGAGCTACATATGAAATGGAACATGTCAAGCAGGTCGACCCGCTAATCCACCCAACCTAACTAAAAAAACTACGAGTTAATCGTGTTCGAGTCACTCGGATCTCATGCTATAAAACTTCAACCCATTGTATATTTTTCGATCAGGTCAACGAGTGAGGTCGTCATTTGTCAGGTCTAATTTGTTGCATTTGTGATGGAATACTCAAACTTTTACGCTCTCTTCACAAAAGAGGGGGGAGAAAATTGGAGAGAGGAAAAAACAAAAGGGTGTAAATTTAAGGACAGTAAAACAAAATGGGGAGAAGACCCAATAAGAAACTATAGTTGTTTTTAGGGTTAATACCTTAGTTTGGTCCGAACTATAGACAAACTTTCTACTTTGGCTCGTGGTATCGGAAATTGCTATTCTGGCCTAAACTATGTAACATACTTTCTTATTTGGTCCGAAGGTGGATTTGACCGTCAAATTAGACGGTCAACCGAGTTTACCGTTAGTCAAAGTCCACATCACTTGCCACGTCAGCTATCGGGAAATAAAAAATTAATTTTTATGAATTTTTTAATTTTGTTTAGTTTCTAAAATGAATTAAAAATAAATTAGAGAGCTCTTTTAATTAATTTTTTTCATTTATTATTTTTATTGTTAGAAAGTAAACAAAATTCAAAAAATTCAAAAGTAAAAAATTAATTTTTTATTCCCTGATAGCTGACATGGCAAGTGAGGTGGACCTTGACTAACGGTCAACTCGGTTGACAGTCTAATTTATCTGTCAAACCCGCCTCCGGGCCAAATAAGAAAATATGCTACATAGTTTAGGCCAGGATAGCAATTTCCGATACCACGGGCCAATGTAGAAAATTTGTCTATAATTCGGGCCAAATTAAGGTATTAACCCTTGTTTTTACCCTAAATGGGATGTCAACCGTCACTAGTTAATTTCTCCCAAAATAGTCACTCTCATTCACTGTAACAAAATTTATGAACAATGAAAAAGTTCTTATTCCCTCCAGTTTCCCTAGGGATTGCAATTGGCAACGGGGCATGATCATGGTGGATAGTGCTAAATTTGTGCCCTACTCTGTTCTTGAAATTCCAATTCGCTTTGCTCCGCGACCCACAACTAGGGATGGCAATTTTGTCCATACCCATGGGTATTTTACTATCCAACCCAATTGGGTTGGGTATGAAATCCAAATATATGGATATGGGTAAAGTTTGATGGGTTTGTACCCATACCCATTTACTTTGGGTTGGGTTGGGTTTATAACAAATGGATTTGGGTTTGTACCCATGCCCAAATACAAATTACAGTTTGGTACCTAAACTTAATAGATATGCATATTTAGTACCTAAATTTAATATTTTTTGCATATAAGTCCTCAAAATATCGATGGAAAATTACGTTTTGGTAGCTAAATTTTTTTGGTCTTACATTTTGGTACCTAAACTTTTCAAGTTTTACAAATAGGTCCAATTTTTGCATGTGTAGTTAAAACACCATCAAGTAAATGGATATCCATATCCAACCCATACCCATTTAGATAATATCCATATCTAACCCAAACCCATATACAAACCCCAAACCCATACACACATCACCCAAACCCTAGCCATAATAAATGGGTCTACTTGGGTTTGGGCAAAATTACCCATGGGTGGGTAAATTGCCTTCCCTACCCACAACGGGTTGACAATTTTCGCCCCAAAGATTGCCTCGCGTGTGGTGGGTAAAATCCGACATGCTCTATCTCTACCCACTGCACAAGAAAACCGTAAATCCAAACCAGCGAGAAAGAAACACGCCTGGCCTCTATAAAATCATATAATGGCGCAGACAGGGTAGGGAGAGAGCGGGTGGGAGGGTGGGCGATAGTCGATGGAGCAAACAGAGGGCTGTAGAATGGTGTTTTATGCTGAAACTATGATTTAATCACGGTTCAACCTTTTCATAACGCTAAATATCATTTATCGGTTTAGCATCCGATATGAGATTTTTCTAATCGAATTACCGATACAGTACGGTTTTTCAATCGTTGAATTGTGATCAAAAAATTCAAAATTAAAATAAAAAGCCATAAAATTCAAAATATAATTACAAATGAGCATCTAAACAACAAATTTGAATTACATGTAATTCAAATGCAAGTTTTTTTAAATACATACATTTTGAATATATGCGATTCAAATACATTATATATGAATTACGTAATCATTTCCAAACACATCATTAACGTAAATTCTTAGCCTCTCCTCTGGCTCCATCTGCCACTATATGTAAGAGATTGAAAGGCTCTTCAAGCCCTCTTTCCTCGGTTCAATGCTCAAACCTGCTCGGAAAGCAAGACGTTTAGTTTCGAGCCCAGGTCTACCCAGTCCCACGAGATTTACATCCAATTGAAGTTTTTTTGATCGAGCTTAACAGATCATTTCCCAACAACTCGAGTTATTGGGATCAAGTGGTTAATTTGCTAACATGATATTTGAGCTTAGAACCGAAAAGTCACACTACGGAAAAAATGACTTTTGGCAACACTTGCCCTGCAACAATTTTTAAAAGTGTTACATAAAATAAAAATATGCAACACTTTCATCACGTGTTGCTTAATGTGTATCTTATGCAACAAAAATTAGTCGTACTTAAATTTCGTTGCATATGTCCAATAATATGCAACACTTGTGCAATAAAATAAAATGTGTTGCCTATTCTTTACATTTTAAGCAACACTATGATATCGTAACTAATATATACTGTTTTTTACGATACACTGCTGTCGTGAATGTTGTATTACAGGTGACAAAACCTCGTAACAAAAACGTCTTTTTGTTACAAAGACATTGTAACCGGAGTATAACCTATGTGACAGGAAAAGTTTGCAGCCTATGTTGTCGACACTTCAACGATAACTTTGTCACACAAATCTAATGGTGTGACACAATTCTGTCACAAAAACATAATTCTATTACGAAATTCATATCACAAAGTTATAGTTTGATTACTTATGTATTCCCCAATTAGATCTAACAATAGTTGTTTTTATTATTTAAGTGATTATAACGTTTTTAGTGAATAAAATATTAAGACTTACTAGTTTTTTCACTATTACATGTTGATAAAAGGTAAGTAAAACAAATGATGTTATTAGTTAAACAAATAGAAAAATTGTTTTAATTAGCTGTACACGGAAGTTATAAGTGAAGAATATTAGTAGTTATCTACAAAATAGTGAAAATTTCGAAATCATGTCAGTGGGAAGATTCTTGAACGATATAAGTTCTTCTTAGACTACTATTTTACAAAGGGAAACTAGTTTAATAGCTAATCCCTGATTTTTCTCTTAAAGATTTTCTCAATGCTTTCAACAAGGAAAACCCTTCAAATTCACGTCTTCTCCACTTCGTCTATGCCCAACTTCTCCTCTGCTCTCACGATTCCCAATTTCGAGTGCTGCTACTGAGTCTTGATCCAGAAGCAATTAGTCTCGTTGAACGCTTCCTGTAAGTCGGCACGACATCCTCTTTATCTTCTTCCTTATAAGCCGCTGCTTCTCCGGCGTATTTGCGTTCTATTCATATTTTTTACTGAATATTTATAGTTTTTATGAAAACAAAAATCTCCAGTTTCATGAGAAACTAAGAAACAACCCTTGGTCTTTGGATTTTCATGTTAACTGATCACCATTTTCATTCAATTCTCTCTTTGGGGCTCTCCCATAACTATGCTTTACAGGTTTGAAGTACTTCTAGTGACTTATCCATCTCAAGAAACAATCCAAGGAGTCAAGGGCAGAAGGAGTTGTGGGTAGGGTTTCAGTACAAGGTTTTTGCAAATTTAGTTGAGTAAGCGAAGGCGGCATGGAAATCAGCAATTGACAATTAACTCTCTCCAAGTAGAGCTTAAGGAAGCGAAGAAGAGAAGGGTTGTTTTTATAAAGATATCCACGAGGTTTCCAATTGATCTGAAGAGAATCTAGATAGTTTTTTGTATTATTTAGTTCATATTGTTAGAGAGATTGAATATTGGTCAAGATATGTATGTTTTATTTTCAATTTTTCATAAATATACCTCACTCTAAGAATTCCACGAAGCATCCATGATCAGTCAGCTCATAAACATTCAAGCTTTAAATTTGATTATTTTACGTCACAGAAAAATATAAGCACTAGCATATACTATTTCATACAATACATAGTCGCCACTAATATTGTCGTCTGTGATCAAAATAGTAGTGACAAAAGTGTTCTTTAGTGACAAAGACCCCATAACTTAAGGTATTATCAATGTTGTAATTGGAACAATAAATTTGTCACAAAAAAATGAATTTGTGACACTCACACTGTTACGAAAACCTCCTTTTATCACAAAAGTACCGTCAGAAGTGAGACTCGTTTGTGTCAAGTTAAACCGGTGATAGTTAAAATACATTTGGTGAAGGGAATAACTCGACACAAATTTATAGTGTTTGTTACAAGCAAAAGTTATCACGATTGAATGCATTTTATGTGATGAAAAAACTCGTCACGAATAGAGCATATACATGTCGGTTATACTAGTCAAAAGTGTTGCCAAAAATGGTGTTGCAAGAGTATACATATGCAACACATATATTTGTTGTTACAAAAGGTAAAAAATGTTACATGTTACTTTATACAACACCACCTATAGGGGACACTATTAAAAGTGTTCCATATTGTATATGCAACAATTTAGCCACTTTTTACAACATATTTGAAGTGTTGCCGAAAGCCACTTCCCATTTAATTTTTTTTGTTTAGCACAAGGGATGGTATGTCCAACTTGTGCAAACTAAAGCCTCGTGGTTTAGCAATACAAGGGTTCAACCTGTGCAAACTAAAATAATTTCTCAACAACTCAAGTTATTGAGACCAAGTGATTAGTTCGCTAACACCGTGTAAGATTGCGGACCGTATCAAAACACAAAAGCGTCGTTGACATTTTGAATTGCGCGTAATCTTGGGTTCTTGGCCCGGATGCTCAACTGCTCTACCCTAATTTACGCAAGCATCATATATATATTATATATACTTAATAATCAAACTGCTCTCCCGTTGCTGCCGTATGACGACAGACAAACTGCCTGAATAAAGTGTCAAAGTTTGAATGGGCACTCCTCCTACATGCAGCAGCGTAAACTAAATTGTTGGATTAGAACAGTTCAATAAGAAAAAGAAAGTAGCTAGCAGCTAGCTGTTTGTCATTTGGAAAAGTTCTCAAGTGTTTGTCGTAGCTGTGAAGGATCTGCTCCGATGATAAAGAGTCGAAACGTATAGCTTTAATAAGAAGAAAAAAAAGTAGCAGTTAGCTCTGTTTGTCATTTGGAAAAGTTCTCTAATGTTTGTCGTAGGTGCGAAGGATCTGCTCCGATGAAACTTGATACCATAGTTATCCCGGATAATAATAATGCATATATTTAAAACCCCATTGATGTTGCATTTGGAGAATTACCCTAAACTAACCGACCAATACATATGTTGAAACTAGTACTTTACTCTTGGCATATAATCGTACGCTTGCATTCACATGTACTTTGATATGCTTCGGCAAATCAGAAAGGTTGGTTATTATTTTTATGATTAATTTGATCTTGTGGTTGGGGTTTATATATACAATTTAGGCTTATGTACGTTGAACACGTAAGCTAAGCTGACCGTACGCCTAGCAAGTTTAATTCGCTATTTAGATCATGAATTAACCAGAGTATAAGTGAACCTCATTATCTAATTCTCTAAACTCAAATCATAAGCACAATGGAATTAAATAAATAATAAACGATGGTTCTAATTCGTCTAAGTATACATACACATATACCTTGAATTAATTGGAGTTCTGAGCATGGCAGTATACCTTAAACCCCGACGAGTAAAACCTAGGTTCTGTTTTCTAGATCCTATACCATAAGAGCAATTTAATTAGAAATAATAATCGACGGTTTTGATTCGTTGAAGTACATCCAATTCTAGATGCATCATCTTAGGCACGGATTAGGATTTATGATTAGATAATTAGGACTCAAATCGAGTTTCCCAATTAAAAGTTAGGATATAGTATCATGCCTGTAAATTCAGTTAATTCAAGATCTATATAATATTTTCGGTCCTAAAATTCACCTACATAAAAATACAACATGTATTTAAAATCAGAAACTTTATATGAAAAATACTAACATATGGCTGCGTGGGCAATATAATTATAGTTCATTTGAATTTGGCAAAGGTATAGGACAACGATTATTGATGTTGTATTAAAATAACCCTTACCTTGTGTCTACCAACTGAGCTGTTGAGATTTTGACATTAAGGAACCAAACCAAATATTTCCTGGAAAGTCCATGCAGTTGGCCAAGTCTCTTCACACTCTCCCTCCCAATCTCATTCTTTATCATTTCCAACACCTCTATAAATACCCACAAACTCCTCAGCTTCTCCCATAACCCACACAAACAAGCTAAGTCCTTCACTAGCTACAATCTCCAGGACAAAGCTAAATCAATTTCCTTTTGGAAGCAAAGCAACATGGCCAATTCACATCGCGCCATTTTCTTCACAATATTACTACTTCTAGCTGTTGCAGCAGCTGCCACGGCCTCCTCCGCAGGCTTCTCTCCGCTATCTCCTTACTACTACTCCAAAATCTGCCCCAAGGCCTTACCTGCCATTCGACGCGTCGTCGAGGCTGCTGTCTCCCGCGAGCGCCGCATGGGCGCCTCTCTTCTTCGCCTCCACTTCCATGACTGCTTCGTCCAGGTATATATAATGCGCAACTCGAGTTATTGAAATCAACTGGTTAGTCTCACATGTGACTAATAATCCATACGTTGCTTGCAGGGCTGCGATGGGTCGATCCTCTTGGACGCGACGCCAACGATCGACAGCGAGAAGACGGCCCTCCCGAACAACAACTCGGCCCGAGGGTTCGAAGTCATCGACATGATCAAAGCCGAGGTCGACAAGGCCTGCGGCGGCAAGCCCGTCGTGTCCTGCGCCGACATCCTAGCCGTGGCCGCGCGTGACTCGGTCGTGGCGCTAGGCGGGCCCAGCTGGGAGGTACAGCTAGGCAGAAGGGACTCCACGTCAGCGAGCAGGACCACAGCGAACAACGACATACCGTCGCCGTTCATGGACCTCCCCGCGCTGAAAAGCAGCTTCCAGAAGCAAGGGCTCAACGAGCGTGACCTCGTGGCGCTGTCCGGGGGACACACCATCGGGTTCTCGCAGTGTCAGTTCTTCAGGAACCGGATCTTCAACGAGACGGCGGACAATATTGATGCGGAGTTCGCGAGGGAGAGGAGGGCAAGCTGTTTCGCCGGCTCCGGGGATGCCAACCTTGGCTCGCTGGACGGTTCGCCGGCGAGGTTCGACGGTTCGTATTTTAAGAACTTGGTGGAGAAAAAAGGGCTGCTTCACTCCGACCAGGCGCTGTTTGCGGGTGGGTCGACCGACTCGGTTGTGAAGGGTTACGGTTCGAACAATGGGCGGAGCTTCTGGTTCGATTTTGCGAGCTCGATGGTCAAGATGGGGAATATCAAGCCGTTGACCGGGAACCTCGGTCAAATTCGGGTCAACTGCAGGAAGGTCAACGCATGATTTTGTGGTTGGTTGTATTTTGGATGGTTGAGGGAATTTGGTTTTGCAACTCTCATCCATTTGTGTAGCTTGGAATCACAAGTGCCGTCGTACTTTTTTCTTTTCTTTTCTTCTTCTATCATATGATGGATTCATTCAATTGTGGGTATCTTGTTTCTCTTTCTTTCAATTGTGGGTAGGGATGGCAATCAAACCCATGGTCGTGGGTACCCGATCGCCCCATACCCAATCAACGCGGGGAATCCCCGCTTTGACCGGGTATGGGGCGGGTATGGGTAAAACCCGCAAAAGGTTTGATGGGTATGGGGCGGGTATGGTTTTAGCCTCCCCCGCCCCATATCCATACCCATACCCGCCCCACCAAGAGAATTTCTTCACATATAAAAAAATACGTGGATTAAATTGTAATTTATCAATGATGATGATGATAACTCGAGAAAATAATAAGTAGAAATGCAATTGAGTAACCACCTTAATCAAAACCTAATTCATTTCCCTCAATTCTCCTTCCACTCTTTCACTTTCCCCCTTGTCAACAAAATTATGTTAGTTAATTATTACTTAGTAAATGTATCAAGAGTTAGAGCATAATAATTTAAAAAATATTATAGTCTATATTATGTATTAATGGATGTTTTAGGATCATATTCTTTGAATCGTATTTAGAAAATGACCGTGTTTTGTTGACTTCGTGATATAATAGGTTTGTTTATGGTTATAATTAAAACTTTTCTTGTAAGTTTTAGGTATAATAATGTTGGATGTACGGGGATGGGTATTACCCATGGGTACCCGAAACCCACGGGTATGGGGATGGGTTTGCAAAACATTCCCCCGCATGGGTATGGGGCGGGTAAGGGTTTGGGTATTTGAAGATGGGGATGGGGATGGTTTAGGCAAACCCGCCCCAAACCCGCCCCATTGCCATCCCTAATTGTGGGTATCATGTTTCTCTTTCCTTCTCCTGGAGGAGAAATTTTACAATGCTATATAGTATTGATGCTATAGGATTTTGTCTTTATGGTATAACTTAAAATTGTACATTTATGTTATGATACAACTTCATATTGTATCTATACTTTTTGTACAAATTCTTTTATGGTACAACTTGAACTTGTATATTTATGCGATGGTACAACTTTAAGTTGTAAAGTTGTACCATAACATAATGATTTTTTTTATTGAGAGGAGGCAAAAGCCAGAGAAACAGTTACAGAGTGCTCAAGGGGAGGAGCAGATCACCTTTCGACAGGAAGAAAACATACTCAAAAGCTCCCAAGCAAATCCTATCACAAGCCAAAAACCAAGACCAGTAAAATAGTCACTCATTTGAACCATCTATAATCACCTGCCGAGGGAAGCTGATCCCAATCTTGTCTTCACGTAGGAGTCTCTCTAAATCTGTTGGTAGTTCATCTAATTCATACGTACCGAAGGGATAGACGAGACTGTGTTTCGAGAGCCAGTTCGCGACTCTATTCCCTTCGCGATATGTATGAACCAAACGAACAATCCAACTCTGAGCAAGCATTCTCCGAATAGAGTCTAGAAGGGTGGCATGAGGATATACCGGGTCTGATCTTTTATTGATGAGTTCCACTGCCAGTTTCGAATCTGTTTCAAGTATCAGATATTGTATTCCCTTCCTCCAAGCTAGTTCGAGTCCTTGGTGGATGCCCCATAGCTCTGACAGAATGGCAGATCCGATACCTATCTTGCAAACAAAACCCGCTATCCAATCTCCTTCACTATCTCTGAGGACTCCTCCTGCAGTAATAATTCCTGGATTCTCCTGAGCGGCTCCATCCGTATTTAGCTTGCTCCAACCTGACTGTGGTGGAGACCAACCTATTAACTGCTCTTCCCTTGCTGGCTTAGTCAGTGAATCTCTTGTTTCCATAGCCCTCTTCCAAGTACTTGTCCAGTCTTTTGCCTTCGATACAATGTAGTTAATGAGAGTATAGTTGGATAATCTGATTGCTTTAAAGATATAATCATTCCGATGTTTCCAGATGTACCAACTAACCAAAGCAAAGAAGCTGGCCCACTCCCCTGTCTCTCCACTGTTCTCGTTGCTCTCCATATTTATCTTCAACCAGTCTTCCTGGTTAGCTGAAAAGAACTGCTGCTGTGTTATTGCTACAATTTTTTCCCAAACTCTTTTGATCTTGCTCCAGTCTCTCAAGCAGTGTAAGTTTGTTTCTATTTCTGTACCGCATAAGGCGCACCAATACAAATTGCTTTATGGTACAACCTAAACTTATACATTTAATGTTATGGTACAACTTTAAGTTGTACATTAAAGCACAAATACTATATAACATTGTAGAAGTGCTCCTCCTCGTTATCAGGTTATGTAACTTGCATTGCAAGGGGCTAAGATCAGGTGACTAAGGGGGGGGGTCCATTAGTCATATGACTAAGTCAATCTCAGCCATTGATGCTCATTAAAATCTAATGGTTCAGATTTATCTGATTTAATGAAGGGCAAGATGGTAACTACTTAATTTATTTATTTAACAATTAAAATAAAAAAATAAAAAAGAGCTTTGTCCATTCGACTTCTCCGATCGCGGCCGCCGGTGGGATTTTGTACCTGCCGCCGGTCCTGGAAATTTTCCGAGGTGGTGGGATTATTTTCTGTCACGTACCACTCACCCTCTCCGATCCTGGCCGCCGGTGAAATTTGTACCTGCCACCGGTGAATTTCGAATCCATAGCGGTGGACGATTCATTCTCCAAATCCTACCCACTGCTTCCCGCCGATCCTTGCGAGAGAGCCGTGACTCGGTTTTGGATCAAATTCGCGGAGGAGAAGCTGACCCCTGGAGGAGCATGCTTTTTTGGGCTGCTGCTGGTGAATTCGGTAAGTGAGAGAGAGATGGGGAATTGGGGAATTGTTTGGACATGTCATTATGCGTGTGAGAGAGATGGGGAATTGGGGAATTGTTTGGACATGGCATTCTGCATGTAGAGAGAGAGAGAGAGAGATTTCCAGTGACCGGAGGAAATTTCCCGGTGACAGTGTTTGGATTTGTAATGTTTGCTGACCTATTTTGTAATGTTTGTATAGATTTTTGTATTGTTTGTCATTTTTAGTGACATTTTTGTACGGTTAGTATGCTTTGTACTGTTTGTCGGTTTATTTTGTAATGTTTTTACGCTTTGTTATTTTGTAATGTTTGTCAGTTTTTTTGTAATGTTCGTAAACTTTGTTATTTTTGTGAATCGTGTTTATCATTTTTGTCAACCATGTTTGTAATGTTTTTTATGTCTAAAAAACAACCTGGTTGACTTTTGGATGGAACTTCTCTATATAGGGATGGAGCCTCCAAAGTCAACCCGGGTGTTTTTTCACGTTCGTATGGATTGTCGGTCTAGTTTGTCATTTTTGTCCATCATGTTCGTACTGTTTGTATGCTAAAAAACACCCGGGTTGACTTTGGGAAGAAGCCCCTCTATATAGGGATGGAGCCTCCAGAGTCAACCCGGGTGTTTTTTCCCGTTCGTATGGATTGTCGGTCTAGTTTGTCATTTTTGTCCACCATGTTCGTACTGTTTGTATGTCTAAAAAACACCCGGGTTGACTTTGGGAAGGAGCCCCTCTATATAGGGATGGAGCCTCCAAAGTCAACCCGGTTGTTTTTTCTTTTTGTATGATTTGTATTGTTTGTCAGTCTAGTTTGTATTGTTTGTACAGTTCATACGTTTGTAATGTTTGTATGTTTTGTCGCTCTAGTTTGTACTGTTCGTATGTTTGTATGGTTTGTACTGATTGTAAATCCGGTTTGTATACTTCATAATTTTCCATAATACCCAAACTACCCCTGTCATTAATTAAATAGCCCTTTCCACTTTTTAACCATTAGATTAAAGTGTCCAGATCTAATGGCTAGGAGGGGTTTAATCAAATGACTAAGGACCACCCTAGTCATAGGATCCGCTCTCCAGGGTGGAATTTGCCTCGTGATTCCAATGGGTCTTATATAAAGCAAATAAATTCATTATCTTACAACCGGGCTAGATTGGGACTAGACAAATTACTACATTACGGTTTTCTGAATTATTGATGAATTGTTTATATAAATAATAGCAACTATTTAATCAACTACCTTCAACCGAAACTAAACAAATGGTCTCGGACCGGACCATTTCACGCTCCTAGAGTAACCCAAACTAAAAAGCTGAACAATAGTTTGTAGAAACAATAATATTACTAAAACTTAATTTACTGAAAATAACTTGGCTTTGAATAATGACAAAATATTGGATCTTTTGAAGAATACTGGGTCGTTTTCTGAAACAAGTAAAGTGCAAAAAATAAAGAATGCACAAAATTTACGTGGTTTCTTCGAATATAGGAACTATTCCACAGTGGTGAGCATGAAACTCAATTATGATCACTAGTGATGTTTTAGTTTTAGATTTTGCGGCTGCTAACCTTATCTTAGGGTTAGCGCTACGGCTAAAGCACTCTCGTCTCTTATACCCTCAACAGTAAACACGAGTATAAGGAGAATTACAAGAAAGGACCCAAAAGAAAGCAAACTGTACAAGTAGATCTAGGGGTCGTTTGGATGGGTTAATTTTTTGTGTGGTATTTATAAAGTGAAATAACTCACAAATCATGAATGTGATATTTGTGTGTTATTTGAGGAAATTAAAAGTTAAATTGTGTTGTTTGGATGGTCCAAATAATGGGTTATTTTTTATGTGGTATTTGTGAACACAAATTGCAAAAGTACTACAATGCCCTCCTTATATTTATTTAATAGATCCCCAATCCCCACCAACTCTATCTGCTCACGAACAGAAGGTGGGGAGCTCTTTGCTGTCGACTCCTCTCCCTCCCCGTGATTATCATCGGCGATTCTTACCTGGCGGCGCCTTCTGTGCCCAGCTCCGACCATCTTCGCCCTCCTCCATTGCTGCTCCATAGCGGGATATAGAAACAATGCAAGCTTCTCAATCTGGCTTCGCGAATGGAGTTGTTTTGTGCAAATGTGGAAGTGCAGCCATAATGCGAACTTCCAGTACTCCTCGAAATCCAAATCGTCAATTTTGGTCATGCCCGAGTTATAAATCGAAGGTATGTTTTTGATTTATTGTATGTATATATAAGACCCAAAGTTTAACGGCTGGATTTAATGGCTCTTCATCAATAGATTTCTTATTATGGTAACAAGGAGGCTGCAAGTGCTTTCCGATTAAGTCAAAGCTCATGGAAAGGAGTTTTTTGCTGTTTGGTTTTCAGGTTGGTCGTTACTGTGACTTTTTTGATTGGTGCGATCTTCGCACCATGCGAGATAGAGAGCAGATGCACCTGAAAAGGATAGCCGAGTTAGAGCTTCAACTAGCCGAACTGAAGGAGGAGAACACTAGGCTGTTTAAACAGCAGTGTTCTTGTGAGTCGAGACACGAGTCCGATTGTGCTAGTGGGGAATGCAAACTTGTCGTGGAGGTTGAAGTGCTTAAAAGAAAATCGACATCAACAACTAAATTGATGAATCGATTAACCATTAACTAGTGATGATTGTGTGTTGTGTTTGGTACTAGTGTAGCTTGAAGTTTTTTTTATCTGTAATCATGCTTGTTAAGAACACGAGATTGATGTATGTTTGTAAGCTTATTCTGTAACTTTTGTGTAATACTAGTGTTCTATTGTTAGTGAAGTTTGTTGTGTTAACTGAGCTCACGAGTTATGTGAAATGTTGTTGAATGATGAAGAACAACCAGCAATATACTTGCTGCCAAATTGTGCAGAACAATAGGAACATCATATCTGTTGAAAACCCATAAATACCAGCTCCATAGATGCTGCCAAATGTTGCAAACAACCATCAGTGATTTACAATAATCCCTAATATACTAGACAGGACCAGTAGTGTTGTACAAAAGTTGCATCCTATGCTAGAGCTCCTAACCACAGTAGTGCTGTACAAAAGTTCCTAAATATGCACAGATCACTTCACCAAAGTACTTTACAAAAGTTGTCTTCCATTTGCAAAGACTGTCATCAAGAGTGCATCTGAATGACAGATAGACAAAAACCATGGGTCTCTTTGCAAAATAGACAACACATGACCTGTTATAAACCTATACAGCTACATATCTTGACTTTCTTCAATTTGACAGCAGATCAAGAACAAGGGTCAGCCTGTTTCCTTCATCCAGTTCATAGAAACTCTTCAAATCTGACGGTGTGGCATTGAGTCTCCTAAATCCCTGCACCTTCTGTAGTTGGGTGAGGCCCTCGAGCTTGTCCAAATTTGTCATCAACTCCTTTCGCATTTTATCATGCTCCTCACTCTCTCCTAGAGCTCTAGCAATTGTGTCAAATGACTCCTTGATCAGCGGCCTCATTAGTGCCATTTCATTAGACATTTCAGATCCATTATCATCAGATGGTGCTGCTGGACCTTTCTTCTTCTTTGATGATCCACCATGGGTAGTCTTGGCTGGTCTCTTCTTCTAGTTCTGATTCTTCTCTGCCACCCCCTCATTTATGATATTAAACATGTCTTCATCCGTTGTAGGAGGGACCATACCATCCATAAAGAGCGGAGGGTCTTCATCATCCTCCGAGCCACTATCAGAGTCATCAACATTAATATCCGGGTCATTTCCTGTATAGTTAACTACGTTAGTATGAACACAGTAATAAACATAAATATGAAACAACCATATTAATTCCAAATGACAATTCTGGACCTGATATTCCTCCACTTCCGGTGGCACGTCCATTGGCGAACACCGGTGCAAGGTCATCGAATTGTGGGAATGGAAGTCCCTTATAGCTTTTACAGGTTGGGTTTTGCTTCAAAGTATAAAAAGAAGACAACAATAAATAAAAGTACACCTACCAACCAAACATCAAATGTTTGTCATTAAAATCAAAACATAAATGACAGGACATACCGCAATGAATACGTCCCAAACAGCCTTGTCTGCATTTATACATTCTTGCACCGGATCCCAACCAAATCCGCTTAGCCCACGCATCATGACGGTCGAATGAAACCAGTGTTTCAGCTTCTTGTACCTATTCTGAATAGTAGGCTTTGCTTTTAGACCACATCCGGGCACTTTCTTCTCCATCATCTTTTGTATCTGCTTAAACACACCGTTCTTGCAAGTTCCATTGGTGATGAATCCTCTCTCTGTCAGCTCCAGCAAACATTCCAGGAAGGGACCATCATGAGCTGTATCCCAACAATGGTCTCCACATCAATTGAAGGAATCTGTTCGGGCTCTTCGTCCTGGTAATTTCTTTCAATCTCATCAACTCCATATTCCTTCTTGATAAAATTATGTATTATACAGCAAGCTATAACTATTCGGGACACTTGCTCTGGAGTGAACCATGTTGCATTTCTCAAAATGGCAAATCTCATCTTCAGAACACCGAAAATGCGCTCTATTACATTCCTAGCAGATGAATGTTTCATGTTGTAATACTCTTCAGCTGTTTCAGGTTGTCTGTTACCCCAATCTTTGAGATGGTATCTTTGACCCCTATATGGGGTCAAAAAACCAGGGCTGTTCGCATACCCGGCATCACACAGATAGTAATTTCCTTCATTCAAAAGTATATACAGATTCAGTTATGCTATTCATTGAACAATATAATATGTAAGTTCCATTGAATTATATTCAAAATGTTGTACCTTCAGGCACAACAAGGCCATTTGGTCTAGTGAGAGCATCCCGAAGCACCCTACTGTCATGAGCACTACCCTCCCAACCAGCAAGACAGTATATGAATTCCAAGTTGGGAGTGCAAACACCTAGGACGTTCATAGAGATGTCACCCTTCCTATCTCGGTATCTAGGTTTGTCCTCAGTCAATGGACGAACATCAATATGGGTTCCATCTAGGGCTCCTAGGCACTTCTATTAACAGAAACAATTAGGTGTTAAAATATAGTGTTGTTAAATATAGCAAAGTTGAATAAAAATATTGAAAAGGCATAAAAATTGACCTTAAAATGCTTCCACCTACTGTTGGTACAGTTGTTAGGAATAGGAACCGGCTTCTTCATCAGCAGATTGTTCAATCTAATAACAGCCTTCAGCACACGATGAATTGATCGAGATATAGTCTCACCAGATCGTCGCAAATTCAATTGCAAAGTCCTATTCTTCTCGTTATGTGAAATGGTACGAAGAAAGCTATAAACCATCTCATCAATGTCTACGTTCCTAGTTTTCTTCAACCCTCCTTCTACAATAAGAACCTCACAAAACCTTCTAAATAATGTACGATTCATCCTGACTTGGTCAAAGGTATAGGTGTCACTTAGTCTGGTTGTGTTTCTAAGGTGCCTTTGCCTATCATAGTGCCTAACCAAGTAGCTATCCAATGGTTGCCTAGCAAGTCGAGGTATAGATTGACGTTTCTCTAAGATTTTAGCCAATTCCATCCCTAGACTCACATATATCACAATCAGATTCATGAAAGCGCTAATTGCAGCAACCACTTGTCGCCTACGCGTCGGATTCAATGCGGACAAACGCGACATCCCTTACAAGACAGGAAATTTTGTATTAGTGATTTACATGATAACGCTCTCTTTTATGGAAAGTCTTACTAAGCTTCCCAATGGTTTGCATTAAACAATATATAGTGTTCCCATTAAACAAAGTAAGCTGCCCCAAGAAACAACAGCAGACCAATAAATCGACATCACAAATGATTCCATAACAGCAGACAATAGATATAAGATGCAAATGCCAAAAAGAACAAGAAAGAAGAAAACCGATTGCAGGCTCACAATTTAGTTTTTATTATTGTATCATCAACTTCATCCCTACCATACTCCAGATTTTGTATCCTAAATACCAGAGTGCTTTTGTCTCCAAGTGTCTTGGATGATAAATGACTAGTAGACAGATAGCTGTAATTGTTTTTTTTTTTTTTTATGATGGTGAATTTATTAGAAATTGAACTGAAAGTCACAAAAGGCAGCAACGGCCCGCACAAGGTGTGCGCCTCAAAAGGAAGAAAAACAACGAACAGAACACCAACACTGAGAGCAGCAAAGGAACAAGAAATCAAACGGTTGAAACAACACCGAAAAAATGGGCTGAGCGAACCAGGAAGCTCCTGCCCACAGAACAAACAAAAGAAAGAAAAAGAAAGCAGATTGACTCTCCTGATTAGAACACAACAAAATACATCCACCTACCTGCTGCATAATGCACTTAGACAACCCCAAATAAGAAGACATGAAAAAGCACCAGAAGCAGAAATGGAACAGGATCAAACAACCTCTAGCACTTGATCTCTATCGGCCCTGTAAAGTGCAGCAATCATTCGAAGCCTCCCTTCCACTCATACAATAAGAGTTGTGATATTCTCCTGCCACATCCAACTTCAAACCCCCAAAAACAGAGCAATCCAAAACACGCAACCAGTGACAGATAGCTATAAGTGTCGATCCAGCCGCAAACGCGAGCTTCCCACCCAATAAATCTATCACTATTCTATCTCAAGAGCTTCCCACCCCTTGTATTTATAAACCTTCTCTAACCCTAAATCGGAAAATACTAATGTGGAACATGGCAAGAGAGGGAGAGGAACACGATACGAGAAATAGAGAAGAAGATTCACTCACCGATCCTAGCAGACGATCCGCTAACTCCGATAGCTTCCTTGTGCTAATGGCAGGTCGATGCCGCCGGCGATTGTTCTGGTCAATCGTGAGCTGTTCGCCAGGAGAGAGAGACGGGAGCAAGCAGAATGAGAAGAAGGAAGAAGAATGGTTAGTCTGTCTCGATATGATGCAAGAAGGACAAAGTGGGGTTTAAAAAAAATAAGCAGGGACAGGATTGGAATAAAAAAGCCCTCAAAACCCATTATTTGTGAATAACTCCTCCCCATGTGGTATTCTAAATACCTCATTTATGAGTTATTTATAAATAACTCATGATCAAATAATGCATTTCATTATTTTCCATCCAAACGACCCCCTAATATTTTCAGTACTTAACAAAACCAAAGTTAATTTTATTACCCTAACTTGTCCCATGTAACTATACAGCTGTCAAGTTATGCTAGAATCTTCTATCTGACATTTCAATTAGAAGGAAAAACTATAAGATCTTTCTTAGTGGAGGAGAAAAGGTAATTAAAGAAGTTGACAACTCTTGAATTGATAACCTTACCCGCATTGACCTACAATATACTAGTCACAGGCCCGACCAGTTGGTCGGATTTAGTTGCCAATCACGTAAACAATATTATCAAATTGTATGTAAAATACACGGATTCTGATAGTATTAGAAAATCCAAATTATTCAAATACTTGAAACATTCAAATTGATGGTAGAATAAGAGAATCCAAATTAGTAAAAATGATCACTATCACAGTTTTTTTTCCGACATTGTAACTGATTCGTCGACTGAATTTTTTTTATCGAATGAAAGATAACCCCGAATCGGCTCCTAAAGACATTTTAAAATCACCCATATGTTTACTCTTTGTTGTCAAAGATCACCACACATTTTCTTTTGACTCGTTTGCATTTCCTCCATCATGAGCAGCATCATCAACTGCACCAATATTTATGTCTCCATCTCAATTAGTGATGCATTTATCTCCACTATCAATCCTCTCTTCTTTCTTGAGCAAAAAAACTTGTTAGTAAACTATATAAAAAATACCAATCATCATTTTCATTGTATTAGAATTTATCCCGTGTAAGTAATGAACAATATCTAGAATTTGTTCTTTCTCCTCATCACTGGTGTACTTGTATCTTCATCATGAACAATATTTCTTCTTCTCAAGATCATCGTCATCTCTAGCACCGAAGCTGCTACATCCACCATTAAGATCATTGACGTTCATAAGCACAATATATGGGGTGATTTTCTAGAATCATAGGTGTTTAAAATATATTGGAGTTGAAATTGTAGTTGGATACAATTACTTGATTGTTAGTGTGAAAGGAAGCAAAATTCCATCGGGGTTTTATGTTATAAACTCATGCACTTGCCCATAGATTAAAGAATACAACTGATTGTCATCTGTGCATGGTTTAAATATTGAAGGCATATATTTGAACATGGTATAAACGTTGAAGACGTATAGGCTTGATAATACAACCAAGTTACAAATGTAACTGAGTATCATCTGTGCATGATATAAAAATTGAAGAACTTTATATTGAATCTATAACTAAGTATAATTTACACATGGTGTATCGTTGACAACAATTTATTTACTGGACAATAGACACAATTAATTGCCTTGCAAAATTAACATGTGAGAAGTAGACATGGTATTCAGAAATAAATAAAAAAGTAGACATGGTAGGCATGTTTGTTAAATAATAATAAGAGAGTCCATGTTCCAAATATACTCCAAATTAAATAGAGAATATCACAATTTTGTAATTAATATTGATCATCACTTTCATAAGTATACTTTACCTCAATCAAGTCAGGAAGATCGTCTAAGTTATGCTCTTCCTATCCTTCCCTATCCTGGAAATGGTGTACTCACTTACTGATTAGTGATGTAATATGTGATTTTGATATCGAACTTCAATATCATTCTCTCAGTTTGTAAGAGATGAGCAGCTGATAATCCTCAATTCTATCGGTGTATTTGAATAGTCTTTCAACTGACATTCTGAAAAATCCATCTCCCTTCTCGATCCATAACAACAAAAGTTAGCCTCAATGGTTTAGTCCACAACTCGAAGGTGGATCTTGAATAAGTATAATTTTAGTAATGGCATAAAAACAATAGAACCTGATACTTCTCTGGACCGGTTTCACATCCAGCATAACACCACCCTTCTTAAGTTTGACAACTTTGTTTGACGGAATACATATGACATAAAATTTTAGCATTTGATAGTTAATGGGTCGCTATTTGCATGCCGTATAAATTTAGTAATGAATTGATGAGGTAATCTTTCTAAAATTTTAGAATTTCTTCTTATCCACTTAATTTAGGCTTTAAAGATTCTTTTCTCGGTTTTCTTCATCTAAAAACCAAACCAGATTAACGGTTGGGCCAGTAGCATTTTGGTTTAACTGATGCACCCGTTCACTATTTTAACCACACAAAAAAAAAAAAACAAAGAGAAAAGTACATTAGCGTAAACTAAAGCTATCCAACCTAAATCACTAATTTTATTTATGCTTCATATTTTCATTTCCCAACCTCCTTATTGGATTTATATGGTTCACTATATATTGTCACTCTTATTATTGACTTTAATTTAAGAAAAGAATTATGACTTTTTTGTGACATAATGCTTTGTTCGAACTTTTTGTGATAGCTGATATGAATTTGTAATTTTTTATGGGTAGTGATAAATTTACTCTTAAATTAATGCATTATATGTCTTTTATATTATAGCATATGAATGATTTTATCAACGGTTAACCGAAAATTTTATATCGTTTAACTATTAAAGTATGAATCACTAACTTTTTCAGTTCAGCATCTGGTGCACTTTTGAAAACGTTGGGCTTATTGCACCCTGCACTTGGCAAGTGTCGACTAAATACATAAAAAAAACTTAGCGTGTATGTAATAATAATAACTTGATTCCAGAAAGGGTTTTTTGAGCTCCGAGAAACTAGGAAGGGTTTTTTGAGCTCGTAGGGTTACGCCGTCCTCTCGCCTCCATGGCGGCGGTGCCTGAACCGCCGGCCGGAGGCGGAAATAGCAACGCAGACCTCCTCTCAGGTCAAAGACGACCTCCAACTGACTCCTCGTCCCCGAATCCGAAGGGGGATAGGGAAGCGCAACAGACGAAGAAGAGAGCCAAGCCGACGGTGAACGCGGATATCTCTGATGATAGTCATACTGATGTCAATATGGAACCTGCTGCGAACGCTCCGACATCACCTATGACTCAAAGTCCAAAAGCCTCTGCATGGAGTCATGGTATGGGGGCAGCACGCCGCCTTTTTGGCGACTCCGCAAGGACCGATGAATGGTATGTTGCAGACTCCGACTCGGAGGACATCGCGGAGGCCATGAGAGCGGATGGCCGGGAAGCGGAACCAGAGGAGGAAGACGACCCGCTTTGTCCGCCGATCCACTTCTCTGCTGTGGAAGAGAGACAATTCTGTCGCCCGTGGAGATCAGCTCTTGTTGTTAAAGCTCTGGGACGTTCGACTTCATATACGGCCATATCCAAACGCCTCAACTCGATCTGGGCTAGGGCTGGTAGCATTCAGGTGACGTCAGCTAAGAAGGGATACTACCTGGTGCGTTTCTCCAACGGCATCGACTACGAGCGGGCGATCACAGGGGGCCCCTGGATGATGGGCGAGAATTACTTGACCGTTCACATGTGGGATAGCAACTTCAACCCATATGAACATGAAATCTCGTCGACCCTGGTCTGGGCACGACTTCTCGAGATCCCAATACAATATTTTCATCCTGAGGCTGTCATGAGAATTGGAAAACGAATGGGGAAACCGATCAGGGTGGACCAGGCAACCCGGACAGGTGCTCGAAGTGACTATGCTAGGGTGTGTGTCCAGGTGGACCTAACGAAGCCGCTTCTATCAAAATTTCGAATTAACGGGAAAAGGTACTTCATACAGTACGAAGGCCTCGAGAGGATCTGCTTACAGTGCGGAAGGTACACGTCTCATGGACCCTGTCAATGCTCGAAACCAGCTAAGCCCATGGAGGATGAGACTGAGAGTAGTCCCAAAGAGACTGAGGAACCACAACCAGAGAAAATTTATGGGGAATGGATGATCGCAAAGCGTAAACCTCGAAATGGTAGACCCGAAGCAACCGCTACGGCTCGCGGTGCGATGGCCACACCTACGAGGCAAACAACTCAGGGCGAGCAGAACAATTCGGGGTCCAGATTCCAAGCTCTACAAAGTGAGGAGATCGAGGGACTTACGAAGGAGGATCTTGAGGAGCCATTAGGTGCTGTGCAAAAAGAAATTGGGCTCCAGCCACGGAGTAAGGCTAAGGAGGTACCAGAAAAAGGGCATGGCGGGAAAGCTCATACCAACTCGTCGAGCCCAACAACACCCCAAGCAAGACTCGTGCAAACTGGAGAAGATATACCTAGTGGGACCCTGGAGACGAACATTGTGCAAAATGACGGCTCTGGAACGAGGACGCAGAGAACGAGTACCCAGACTTCTTCTATAAAGGAGTCCATAGAGAAGTCCACGTTGCCACAGGTGCAAGTGACAACCCAAACCGCCGGCCTGGATACGACTCTGCATGGCAAGCAAAGTAACATGCAGACAGTGCAACATCTGGGGCGGCCTCCAGACGATCGGACCGTACCGCGGCATAATAATGCTTCGGATGGTGGAGTTGAGCTGAGGGGGACACTAATGTGCGGAACTGACGGAGTCTCTCCGTCCGGGAATTAAACCAGGGAGTCGCTTTTCTCTTACCTTTTTATGGATTTTAAGATTCTGTCTTGGAATTGTAGGGGGGCGGGTAGCAAGAGTTTTCTGAGAGTCTTTAAGGAATATCATCGGAGACATCGTCCGGATATCGTGATTATTGTTGAGCCTCGCATTAGTGGGGATCGAGTGAATGAGATTGTTAGGAAGATGGGTTACGATAGCAAGTTTATTGTTGATGCGGCAGGGTTCTCGGGGGGTATTTGGATCATGTGGAACGCAGGAGACTTTGTAGTAACACGGCTGAATAACCACCATCAATGTCTCCATGTGCAGGTACAGAGCTCAAACTCAAGCGGGCCGACCTGGTGCCTTTCCGCGGTTTATGGGAACCCGGCGCCGATTCAAAGAAGACAACTTTGGGAAGAGATTCGGCAGTTAGCGCTTGATCAAGACCACCCCTGGCTGCTAATGGGTGACCTCAACTCTATCCTCAGTCCGGGAGAGAAGCTGGGTGGAGCACCTTTTGATGCTTCACGGATACGAGATTTCCATGACTGTGTAAGCGACGCGGGCCTTGTGGATGTCAGCTTCACAGGCCCAGCGTACACCTGGTTTCGCCGGGGGCTGCGGGAAAGGTTAGATAGGGACCTGGCGAACACTGAATGGGTCAATGTCTTCCCGGACTCGACTATCCGCCATCTCCCTCGGCTCAAATCGGATCACCGACCGATTTTGCTGTCATCTCAGGTGCACGCACAGCCGGGGGGTCGTAAACCTTTTCGCTTCCTCGCGGCTTGGACGTTGCATGAAGATTTTTTACCTATGGTAGCTAGTGCTTGGGCAAAGGGAGGACGTTTCACTGAATCGGCTGAAGCTCTGGCCAGGGATGCGGAGGTTTGGAACCGCACTGTTTTTGGCCACATTCAGAGGAAAAAGGAAAAACTAATGAACAAATTGGAAAGACTAGAGCGCAACAGGGGAGGGGTCTTCGACAGCCAGGAATTAATCCAAGTCAGAGAAGAGCTCGAGGCAGTGCTATTACAAGAAGAGGTGACCTGGTGCCAAAAAGCTTGCTTAGAGTGGATTATATCGGGTGATCGCAACACGAAATTCTTCCATACCCGTACCCTCCACCGACGCAAGCGAAACCGAATAACTCTCCTAAAAAATGCAGCAGGTGAGTGGATCGACGACCCGGTAGTATTACAAGACATGGTTGTCACCTTTTTCGGATGGCTTTATACTGAGGAAGGGGGAGAGCTGCAGCACATCCAGGCGGACTTCCCGCCCATTGAGACCGAAAAATGGGAGGAGGTGAGCAAAGACTTGACGTTGGAGGAAGTTCACTCGGCCATCCGGTCTATGGGGGCATTAAAGGCTCCGGGAAAAGACGGCCTAAACCCATTATTTTTTCAGAAATGCTGGTCTATGGTGGGAGAATCCTTGGGTAAACTGGCTAAGGAATGTTGGGAGTTGCCGAGTAAGATTAAGGAAGTGAATTCTACCATTCTGGTTCTGATCCCAAAGGTGGCTCAACCAACTGCTATTGAGCAGTTCCGACCCATTAGTCTTTGTAATGTGGCCTATAAAGCGGTGACTAAGTGCTTGGCGGAAAGACTGAAGGAACTGATGCCATCGCTAGTTCATGAGACGCAGACGAGTTTTGTGCCTGGCCGACATATAACAGACAACATCTGCATCTTGCAAGAGGTAGTTCACTCTATGCGGGCGAAAAAGGGACGGAGAGGGTGGATGACGCTAAAAATTGACCTTGCTAAAGCCTACGACCGGATCAGATGGGAGTTTGTTCGAGATACTCTCCAGGCAGCAGGCGCCCCGCCGAAATTTGCGGAGCTCATGATGGAATGTATAACGTCGGCAGCCATGCAGATACAGTGGGATGGCGGGCTCACCGAACCCTTCTACCCGTCGAGGGGACTCCGTCAAGGTTGCCCGCTATCGCCATACCTCTTTACACTCTGTATGGAGAGGCTTGGGCATTTGATTGATGATGCTGTAGCTACTGGCCATTGGAAACCAATCAAGTTGGTGAGCTCAGGGCCGTGCCTTTCCCACTCGTTCTTTGCCGACGACCTAATTCTGTTTGGGGAGGCCACGTTGGAGCAGGTGGGAACAATGTTAGACTGCTTTGAGAGATTTGGTGGGGCGTCAGGCCAGCAGATTAGCAAACCGAAATCCCGGGTGTATTTCTCAGCAAATGTGCTACCCGAGGCGCGGCAAAGCTTATGTGAAGCCCTGGGGATCCCTGAGACTACTAATCTGGGAAGATACTTGGGGGTGCCGGTGATTCATGATCGGATATCTAAAGCTACGTACACGGAGTTGATAGACAAGATTGACTCGAGACTGGCAGGATGGAAAGTTTCGACGCTGTCCTTGGCGGGAAGGATTACACTAGCGAGCTCAGTCCTCTCGTCTCTCCCCGCTTACACTATGCAAACGGTGTTCCTCCCGGCGAGTGTGCGCGATTATATTGACAAGAAGATACGAGCATTTGTCTGGGGGAGCACTGACCAAGGAAGGAAAATCCACCTTGTTGATTGGGAGACCCTTTGTAGACCGAAACCGAAAGGAGGATTGGGGCTCAGAGATGCCACCAAGACCAACGAGGCTTACATGATGAAGATTGCTTGGCGAATGCTCCTAAAACCGAACGAGCTGTGGGCCAAAGTAATCCGCTCGAAATATTTCAGACAAACTGCCGAGGGGCTGGTAGCTCGAACGACGGGGAGGCTATCGAATCTCTGGCGGGGGGTGCTGAGGGTGTTGCATCGAGTGGAAGAGGCCTCTAGCTGGAACATTAGAAACGGGCGGGTGGCCAAATTCTGGAGCGATCGGTGGATGGCGGATGAGCTGATCCTTAAAGACTTCGCCCCTAATCTCCCGGAGGATTGCTTACAGATGCCAGTCATCGACTTTGTGCTGAATGGTGAGTGGAACAGGGAGTTTCTCAATGTATTCTTACCCCCCATGTTGTTTCGCAGGTTACTCTTCATCCTGTCCCGGTGGAGCTGGAAGATGACATCCGAGTCTGGCGGCTTTCGCAATCGGGCGAATTCACTTTGAAGACGGCGTACGAAATGCTGGACAGTGGAGACGGCAGCAGCGACCGACACCCATGCTGGCGGACGATTTGGAGAACCCCTACGATGCAGCGCGTCCGATCATTTATGTGGATGATGGTTCATGACAGGTTGCTAACAAATGCGGAGCGCCACCGACGACACCTGACGGAAGATAGCAGCTGCAAGATGTGCGGCGGACCTAGCGAGAGTGCCATGCACGTCGTGAGAGATTGCCCGTTTGCGAGAGCAGTGTGGGCGGACTTTCTGGATGGCGAGCCCGACAGTAGATTTTTCGAGCCGGATATGAAGCGATGGTCTCTTTATTACCTGTCTAGTCGGAGTAATGTGGTTGACCCTACCTTGTTTGCAGGCACGTGTTGGCTACTGTGGAAGAACCGGAATAGCCTCGTCTTCGAAGGTGAGCAGAAGACCCATGTACATATCCAGTTTGACACAAAGCAGCTCAAGACTCGGATCCGCAATGCCTTTGAGCAAGAGTCGCGCATTTTCGGAGCCGGGGGACTCCGGGAACGCCGCCTCATCAGCTGGCAACCACCGCAACCGGGCTGGCTTTGTGTGAATACCGATGGCTCGGTTATACAGGCGAACGAAAGCACATCTTGTGGAGGGATCGTACGAGGGGACGATGGCCGTTTCGTTAAAGCGTTTTCAGCGAACCTTGGAGGGGGTTCTATTACCCGAGCAGAGCTGGCTGGAATTGTGCATGGGTTGAAGCTCGCCTGGGAAGAAGGGGCTAGGAAGGTGCTTCTTCAGACAGATTCCAACACGGCAGTCACCCTGATTGCGTCTGCGACGACCAACCACCCACATTATACGACTGTTGCTGAGATTCGTCGCTGGTTAGAGAGGCCTTGGCAGGTTAAGATTGAGCATGTTTATCGTGAGGCGAACTTTGTTGCGGATTATCTAGCCTCTCTGGGGCATTCCCTTGCTGTGGGGATGCATGTTTTTGATGTTCCCAGTACTATGTTGCTGTACTGGCTGTACTTTGATCGAGTTGGGGTCCAAACACCCCGGTTGGTTTAATGCATAAAGGTTGGGGCGCCCTTTAAGCGCCCCGTTCTCGACCAAAAATAAAAATAATAATAACTTGGACCAAATGCATAATAATAATAATAATTATTATTGCATGGACATGTGAATTATGGCCCATATACATAAGTAGGAATACGTAGCCATACTAAGGCTCATGAGAATTAAAAATGAAATGTCCATAGGCCCCTTCCGTGCTATGCGCTGGAGCAGGGAAAAGTGGAACTAAGGGGGTCCGCAAGGAGAAACTCCATATTGTATTTGTAGGAAGGATAATAATCACCCGGGCGCCATATTTGTCCCCACCAAGCCAAGTAGTCTAATAATAGGCAGCCACTAATTTGGATTGATACAAATTCAGTACTGTTGCTTCACAACTTTTTATTTATTTTATTGGGTAAATGCCATATTTATTCACCTAATATTGGGGAAACTTCGTTTCCAGCAATCGCGGTGTCTCTGAAAACATCAAGTGGTGTAGTGGGGTTCGAACCTGAGACTTCACATATCTCAAATTCAAAAGACCACACGCCCGATCAACTTAGCTGTGTTACCTTTGGCAAGTATGCTTCAATGGTTTGATTAGGCGTTTGCATGCAAAGCAAGTAGTCACGTCCCGTTTCTTTACAGCCCGGTTCTAAGATAATGAATTTATTTGATTTATAGAAGACCCAAACCAATTGGAACCACAAGGCACATTCCACCCTTACAATGCAAGTTACAAAACCAGAAGAATTAAGGAAAGAGAAACATGATACCCACAATTGAATGAATACAAACGAAGCAAAAAAAAAAAAAAAAAAAAACCCTCGAAAATTCACTCAACAAATACAACCAACCACTTAAACCAAATAACCCACAATCATGCGTTGACCTTCCTGCAGTTGACCCGAATTTGACCACGGTTCCCAGTCAACGGCTTGATGTTCCCCATCTTAACCATCGAGCTCGCAAAATCGAACCAGAAGCTCCGCCCATTGTTCGAACCGTAACCCTTCACAACCGAGTCGGTCGACCCACCCGCAAAGAGCGCCTGGTCGGAATGAAGCAGCCCTTTCTTCTCCACCAAGTTCTTAAAATACGAACCGTCGAACCTCGCCGGCGAACCGTCCAGCGAGCCAAGGTTGGCATCCCCGGAGCCGGCGAAACAGCTTGCCCTCCTCTCCCTCGCGAACTCCGCATCAATATTGGCCTCCGTCTCGTTGAATATTCGGTTCCTGAAGAACTGGCACTGCGAGAAGCCGATGGTGTGTCCCCCGGAGAGCGCCACGAGGTCCCGCTCGTTGAGCCCTTGCTTCTGGAAGCTGCTTTTCAGCGCGGGGAGGTCCATGAACGGCGACGGTATGTCGTTGTTCGCTGTGGTCCTGCTCGCTGACGTGGAGTCCCTCCTGCCTAGCTGTACTTCCCAGCTGGGCCCGCCCAGCGCCACGACCGAGTCGCGAGCGGCCACGGCTAGGATGTCGGCGCAGGACACGACCGGCTTGCCGCCGCAGGCTTTGTCAACCTCGGATTTGATCATGTCGATTACTTCGAACCCTCTGGCCGAGTTGTTGTTCGGTAGGGCCGTCTTCTCGCTGTCGATCGTCGGGGTCGCGTCCAAGAGTATCGATCCATCGCAGCCCTGCATGCAACGTATATATGGATTATTAGTTGCAAAATGATGATGAGATTAAGGGAAAAAGTTGCGTTCGATATCGAGAACTAGTTGATTTCAATAACTCGAGTTGTTATATTCGTACCTGGACGAAGCAGTCGTGGAAGTGGAGGCGGAGAAGGGAGGCGCCCATGCGACGCTCGCGGGAGACAGCGGCCTCGACGACACGTCGAATGGCAGGCAAGGCCTTGGGGCAGATTTTGGAGTAGTAGTAAGGAGATAGCGGAGAGAAGCCTGCGGAGGAGGCCGTGGCAGCTGATGCAAGAGCTACAAGGAGGAGTAATACTGTGAAGAAGATGCGAGGTGAATTGGCCATCTTGCTTTGCTCCGGAAAGGAAACTGATTATGCTATATATGGGAAGAGATTGATCGATCTGTTTTTGCTTTGTGTAGGAGATTGGAGTGATGGTGAAGGCTTTTGTTTGTGTGGTTTATGGGAGAGGCTGGTTTGTGGGTATTTATATATAGAGGTGTTGGAAAGGTTCAGAATGATATGAGATTGGGAGGGAGAGTGTGAAGAGACTTGGCCAACTGCATGGACTTTCCAGGAAATATTTGGTTTGGTTCCTTAATGTCAAAATCTCAACAGCTCAGTTGGTAGACACAGGAATTATCTTAATACAACATAAATAATCGTTGTCCTATACCTTTGCCAAATTCAAATGAATTATTATATGCCCACACAATCATATGTTATATTTTACAAATTTTTTGAAGTGGTAATGGTTAGCGTACGACTGACATACGCTATACGCCTGCGTTCACACATATTATTTGTAATTGGTTAGATACAAAGACCTAAGTTTCTATATATATATATTTTAAGAATCAGAACCGTCATTTATTATTTTCTATTAAATTGATTTTATGATTTGAGTTTAGAAAATTAAGGATTGGAGGTTCACCTATCACATGTTAGAGTATAATATCATGCTCGAAACCCTGGTTAATTTATGATCTAAATAACGATATTCCGTAGACGTACGATGAGATTAACGTATACCAAACATACACCGGCCAGCCTAAATAATGTATATAAACCCATACCACAATATCAATTTAATAAAAATAAAAATTAACCAACCGTTTGTCAAAGTATATCTAATATGTGTATGCAAGCAGTCAATAGCCTTTACCATATATATTGGTTGGTCAATTTTAGGGTTAGGTGACAGCCAGCATGTCTAGCTAGGTTCTCCATCCGCTTAATGAATATCTCCAAATGCAAGAACAATGGGGTTTTATATGCATTATCCTGCACAACTATGGTATAAAGTTTTCATCAGAAGATACTTCACACCTATGACAAACACTTGTGAACTTCTGCAAATGACAAACAGCTAGCTGGTCGACTCGGAATTAATTAATTTGGATCGAAACTAATTTAATAACGACAACTTATTTAACTGATCTAATTAATCCAACAATTTAGTTTACGCTGCTGCCTGCAATCAACTAAGTGCCAAGTCAAACTTTGACACGTTATTCAGACACAGTTTATCTCTGTCGTCATTAGGCACCCAATGCGGGAGAGCGGTTTGATTATTATAGATGCCTGCTGCGTAAATTAGGGCAGAGCAGTTGATCATCAGGCCCAAGTTTACGCTATTCAAAAATGTCAAAGACGCTTTTGTGTTTTGATACGGTCCGCAATCTGATATAATAGTAATATTTTAAATGACAAATATGTAATCAGCAACGGATCTAGGACACAATATAGCATTAGGCCGTATTTGAATAGAAAATTAAATACCGTACAATGTCAATTATACATGATATGACGATCTTTTAATTTAGTGAATTCTTTCATCCTTTATCAATTACATACTATATCTCAAAGAAAATAGTTAAGCAATCAACTAGAAATTCATTGCTCATTTTGTTGCGTAAATAAGTTTTCACATGTTTCATTGCACAAAATGTTCTCTTCGTGGTAGCTGTTGAAACGAACTAGTATCAACCGACAAATCAATTTATATTGTGTATCCATCTCTGTTCCCACTAGCTACTCTAGTAATTTGCAAGGGAAGAAAAGTGGCATATTATCATAGATCATTCTTCAAATAATGCATCTAATAGCCTTCAAAAGACTGGAAAGTAATTACCGCCCGATGAACAGTGGAGAAATTTTCATTGAGACCTCGAAGAAACTTAATGACATAGCTGGTGTCATGATATTCCATGACCCTTTTCATAGCCCTACAGGTCAGATGGCTGGTAAGAGTGCAGTCACATGGAAGCAGGGGCTGATAATTCTCTAGTTCATCTCGAAGTGTAATAACTCTGCCATAGTACTCAGTGATTGTTTGGTTACCTTGTTTCAGGCTGGAGAGGCTTCTTCGAGTTCAGCAACGCTGATGATATCGCCAAATCCATACCTGATCTGCAGGCTACGCCATGCTTCAAGAGCTGTCTTGGTGGAGAGGATTGTTTTCCTGATCTCAGACTCCACAGATTGTTGGATCCAACTTAATATCATCACATTGTTGCGAATCCAGGCTCCATGTTTGGGATCTGTTTCAGCAGGCTGGGGAATGCTGCCATTGATGAAGCCCAACATGTTCTTGGCAGCAAGGGCATTGTACATCCCTCTGCTCCAGTCATTGTAGTTGAAGGAGTTGAGCTTCTCGGCAACAAGGAGAGATCCAGGTTTCTCAGAACCATGAAGGAAGTATGGATCTTCCAACTGGTAAATGATTTGCTGAGGTTGATGTTGTTGAGGCTGTTCCTCATTGTCTTCTGGCTACTGATTTGCAGGTTGGTGGTCTGCCATTGGAGGCGGCGACTAGGTTTGTTGAGGCTCTGATACCATAACAAAGGATTTGAGAAGTGAAAACCCTAGAACTTGTCTTCATTTGATTCGGATCATTACATATATAGGCAGCAGATTCACTACAAGACAGTGAGGTGAAATGCTGCCATTGTTCGTTTGTTCTTTTGCTTGAAAAGGAAACAAAGCTTTGCTTGAAAGAAAAGAAAATAGAAAACGAACAATATCAGAACGCAGCATAACAGGAGAAACGGTGCGGATTGATGATGTGAACTTCAAGCATCTGAACGACATCGTACTACTCATCTTCTTCAACCTTCTTCACGAAAAGAGGGGTGACCGTTGCATTTGAAATTTTCAATCTTTGTCTGCTGTTACCTTGAAACACTCTGTCCTGGCATACTCAAACTCTTCCCTAAAGATCATGGCATTTCTTTCTAGCCAGATGCACCAGCAAAAAGCGTGAAGAAAAATCTTTGAGCACCATTCTTGAAGATTCTACGCTTCCTTTTGAGGCCATGACCTAATGGTGGATGAGATACCCGGGCGGATTTCTTTGAATTGCACGAACTGTACCATCGTCTGCCAAACTTCCTTCAAGAAACTGCAAAACAAAAATATATGATCTATCGACTCTTCACATTTGCGGCATAGGATACATCAACTCGGAATGGCCCACCCTCTTCTCTTAAGAGCATCACTAGTTAAAAAAAAAAATTCTGGAAGACAGATCCACAGGAAGACACAGACTTTGAAAGGGATCCAGTGCAAATTTATGCATAACCTAATACTTTTCATTTATTGAAGACTCCTAACCTTCCTCTAATAAAATTTAATTAACGGGCTATATCTCATGTTATGGAAGTGTATCATGGTGGTATATATATATCATAGTCTAGAATAATTGTATGCATGCTAGTAGAAATATATTAAATGTCATTTACCATATTTCATATAGTCTACCACCAGTTACCATCCTATACCAGGGTGATATAAGGTGGTATATTTGCTCATGAATTTTTTCCCCTAGAAATTTATAGATTCAATAGATCATGAAAAACTCGTTCCTTTTAAGCAAAATTATTTAAAATTCGAGTTAAAAACAAAAGTGGTAACGAGTGGTATTGGTGATATGAAATTTTTTAAAATATACTAAAAATGAATCTCATTTTGTAGATCACAATGAACTTGTTCCGTCTTGAAAAAAAATTGAAATACAAATTAGAAGGATGAAGCTAAAAGCCTATTAAAAAAACTAGAAAAATAAAAAAAATCTTCTCATTTCTTAGCTCCGACTCCACTTCAAATCTATAGCCCATATCTAATTATGCAAAAATTATACACATTGGATTTATTGACTCTATCTTTGACCTAATGTCGCATTAACTATCAATTCTAGCACTTGTAAATTGTAATGTTATTATAAGGCTAAGATCAATAGAAAAGGAGACATTAATAAGAAGAAAAAGAACCAACCAACTAAAAATTAGTAGTCTATGCAAAATAGGATGACAACACCATAGTTCTATTACCTTGACTTTTTCCCATGTAACCATACAGCCGTCAAAGTTATGTTAGAATCTTGGGTCTGACATTTGAAGAAGGAAATAAAACATCAATTTTTTCTTAGTTCGAGGGGAAACGGCAAGAAGTTGGCAACTCTTGATAACCTTACCGGCATTGACATACAAATACAATATAATAATCGCCCGGGACCCATATTTGCCCCCGCCTCAAAGCCAGCAAGTCTGGAAGGCAAGCCATTAATTTGGATTGATACAAATTCACTGTTGACCAATATTTGCATGGCATCAATCAGCTACTGTTGACTTTTCCCCCTAATGTTTTCTTTCCATAACATTCTTACTATTTTTTAAAAACAGGTTAGGTTAAATTAGAAATTATTGAGCATAACGCCGAATCTGAAACTGCAAAATTCGGGTTTTTACGCTCATAACGCTCACTATTTTAGCCCGGTTCCGAGATAACGAATTTATTTGATTTATAGAAGACCAATTGGAAGCACGAGGCAAATTAAATTCCACCCTTACAAAGTTACAAAACCAGGAGAAGAAAAGAGAAAACATGATACCCACAATTGAATGAATACAGATCGATGAAGCAAAGCAAATTGAAAAGAAAGAAAAAAAAAACAATGGAGGAGAGTTGCAAATTAACCAAAATTCACTCTCAACAAATACAACCAACCACTCAAACCACAAAATCCAGAATATATCATGCGTTGACCTTCCTGCAGTTGACCCGAATTTGACCACTGTTCCCAGTCAACGGCTTGATGTTCCCCATCTTGACCATCGAGCTCGCAAAATCGAACCAGAAGCTCCGCCCATTGTTCGAGCCGGCGTAGCCCTTCACAACCGAGTCGGTCGACCCACCGGCGAACAGCGCCTGGTCGGAGTGAAGCAACCCTTTCTTCTCCACCAAGTTTTTAAAATACGAAGCGTCAAACCTCGTCGGCGAACCGTCCAGCGAGCCAAGGTTGGCATCCCCGGAGCCGGCGAAACAGCTTGCCCTCCTCTCCCTCGCGAACTCCGCATCAATATTGTCCGCCGTCTCGTTGAAGATCCGGTTCCTGAAGAACTGGCACTGCGAGAACCCGATGGTGTGTCCCCCGGACAGCGCCACGAGGTCACGCTCGTTGAGCCCTTGCTTCTGGAAGCTGCTTTTCAGCGCGGGAAGGTCCATGAACGGCGACGGTATGTCGTTGTTCGCTGTGGTCCTGCTCGCTGACGTGGAGTCCCTCCTGCCTAGCTGTACCTCCCAGCTGGGCCCGCCCAGCGCCACGACTAGGGGTGGCAGTCGGTTTTCCGGTTAGCGGCTAACCGGTCGGTTTCAACCGAACCGACCGGTTTTCGGCTAGCCGAAAAACCGATTTCGAAGAGGGCGGTCGGTTGGCGGTAGAGGAACTTAGAGGTCCGGTTAGCCGAGTAACCGAAGCCGGTTAACCGCGGCTAACCGGCTGACCGACCCAAAACCGAAAATATAAAAAGAGAAGGTGACCCACAGCAGATCCAACTCTTCTTCTTCTCTCTTTCCTCCACAACAGATCTGACTCTTCTTCTTCTCTCTTCTCTCCGACTCTTCTTCTTCTCTCTTCTTTCCACAGCAGATCCGAATCTTCTTCTTCTTCTCTCTTCTCTCCTCCTCCTCACCTCTCCTCCATTGTTAACTCCTTCGACTCTTCTTCCTTGCATGGCGGCCAGATTCTCGCGCCGCACCTCGCTCCCGTCGCCGCGCCCCTCGCCGCGCCCCGCGCCCCTCGCCGTCGCCGTCGCCGCGCCCGTCGCCATCGCCCTCGCCGCGCCCCGCGCCCCTCGCCGTCGCCGCGCCCGTCGCCATCGCCGTCGCCGCGCCCGTCGCCGCGCCCCGCGCCCGTCGCCGCGACCCCTCCAGGCTCCAGATCTGTTTCCATGGAGAAAGGTGAGAGAAGAAGAAGGAAGGAGAGAGAAGAGGTCTGGTGGAGAGGAAGGAAGGAGAGAGGAGGAGATAAGGAAGGAGTGGTAGAGATTTTTTGTTTCATTTATTATTATTTTTTTTTTTGAAAATGTATTTTCGGTTGGTCGGCTAACCGAGCCTAAACTCGGAACCGACCGGTCGGTTGGCCGGCTAACCGTGAGCTCTCTTCGGTCGGTGGTCGGTATCTACAGAGGGTGGCTCGGTTTAACCGATAACCGGGTTTTCGGTTAAACCGAAACCGACCGACTGCCACCCCTAGCCACGACCGAGTCGCGAGCGGCCACGGCTAGGATGTCGGCGCAGGACACGACGGGCTTGCCGCCGCAGGCCTTGTCGACCTCGGCTTTGATCATGTCGATCACTTCGAACCCTCGGGCCGAGTTGTTGTTCGGGAGGGCCGTCTTCTCGCTGTCGATCGTCGGAGTCGCGTCCAAGAGGATCGACCCATCGCAGCCCTGCAAGCAACGTATGGATTATTAGTCACATGTGAGACTAACCAGTTGATTTCAATAACTTGAGTTGCGCGTTATATATACCTGGACAAAGCAGTCATGGAAGTGGAGGCGAAGAAGAGAGGCGCCCATGCGGCGCTCGCCGGAGACAGCAGCCTCGACGACGCGTCGAATGGCGGGCAAGGCCTTGGGGCAGATTTTGGAGTAGTAGTAAGGAGACAGCGGAGAGAAGCCTGCGGAGGAGGCCGTGGCAGCTGCTGCAACAGCTAGAAGTAGTAATATTGTGAAGAAAATGGCGCGATGTGAATTGGCCATGTTGCTTTGCTTCCAAAAGGAAATTGATTTAGCTTTGTCCTGGAGATTGTAGCTAGTGAAGGACTTAGCTTGTTTGTGTGGGTTATGGGAGAAGCTGAGGAGTTTGTGGGTATTTATAGAGGTGTTGGAAATGATAAAGAATGAGATTGGGAGGGAGAGTGTGAAGAGACTTGGCCAACTGCATGGACTTTCCAGGAAATATTTGGTTTGGTTCCTTAATGTCAAAATCTCAACAGCTCAGTTGGTAGACACAAGGTAAGGGTTATTTTAATACAACATCAATAATTGTTGTCCTATACCTTTGCCAAATTATAATGAATTATTATATGCCCACACAATCATATGTTATATTTTACAATTTTTTTTAATATATGGTAATGGTTAGCGTACGACTGACATACGCTACGTTCACACATATTATTTATAATTGGATAAATATATATCTAGATTTAAGGACGTAAGTTTCTAATAAATTCAAGGTATCTATCTATCTATCTATCTATATATACATATATATATATATATATATATATATATATATATATATATATATATATATATATATATATATGGGGAGTTCTAAATCCGGGGTACCGCATACCTTGAGTAAGAAAATGCTATCTAGAACTTGAATTGACTAATCTTTCGGACATGATACTATACCCTAACCCTTAAAGATCAACATCTAGGTCTTAATTCTCTAAATCTTATACCCGAAGATCAATTTAATTAGAAACAATAATCGACGGTTATGATTCGTCCGAATACAGGTAAAAAAACCAATGCACCATCTTAGGGTTTATAGTTTATGATTTAGATAATTAGGACCTAGGGTTCACTCATTAAGGGTTAGGGTATAGTATCATGCCCAAAAATCCTGGTAATTCGAGGTCTAGATAGCGTTTTTATACTCAAGGTATGCGGTGCCCCGGATTTCACCCGGGGTACCGTAGATGGCACCATATATATATATATATATATATGGCAAAGGCTAGCGTACGTCCGGACGTACCCTAGCCTACCATACGCCCGTTGAGTTTTTCTATTTAGACCATGAATTAACCGGAGTTTGGGGATGATATTATATCCTAACCCCTAATGGGTGAACCCCAGTCCGCAATTCACTAACCCAAAGCATAATATTCAATTAATCTTGAAATGAAAATCAACGGTTCTGATTCATCGAATTTATTGTCAATTTTCATTTTAAGATTAAACGAATCTCATGATTTGGGTTATAAAACTAGGGACTGGGGTTTATCCATTAGTGGTTAGGGTATAATATCATGTCCAAAACTCCGGTTAATTCATGATCTAAATAGCAAAACTCAAACGGGCGTACGGTAGTCTAATGTACGCCCGGGCGTACGCTAGCCTAAACCATATATATATATATATATATATATATATATATATATATATATATATATATATATTTCGAAGAATCAGAACCGTCTATTATTATTGTTTATTAAATTGATTTTATGATTTGAGTTTAGAGAATTAAGGATTGGGAGTTCACCTATCACATGTTAGAGTATAATATCATGCTCGAAACCCTGGGTAATTTATGATCTAAATAGCGATATTCCGTAGGCGTAAGGTGAGATTAAGGTATACCAAACGTAAACCGGCCAGCCTAAATCATGTATATAAACCCATACCACAATATCAATTTAATAAAAATAAAAATTAACCAACCGTTTGTCAGAGTATATCTAATATGTGTATGCAAGCAGTCAAGAATAGCCTTTACCATATATATATTGGTTGGTCAATTTTAGGGTTAGGTGACAGCCAGCATGTCTAGCTAGGTTCTCCATCCGCTTAATGAATATCTCCAAATGCAAGAACAATGGGGTTTTATATGCATTATCCTGCACAACTATGGTATCAAGTTTTCATCAGAAGATAATTCACACCTATGACAAACACTTGTGAACTACGTACTGCAAATGACAAACAGCTACCTGGTCGAATTGGAATTAATTAATTTGGATCGAAACTAATTTAATAACGACAACTTAATTATTGAACTGATCTAATTAATCAACAATTTAGTTTACGCTGCTGCCTGCAATCAACTGAGTGCCAAGTCAAACTTTGACACGTTATTCAGACACAGTTTATCTCTGTCGTCATTAGGCACCAATGTGGGAGAGCGGTTTGATTATTATAGATGCCTGGTGCGTAAATTAGGGCAGAGCAGTTGATCATCAGGCCCAAGTTTACGCTATTAAAAAATGTCAACGACGCTTTTGTGTTTTGATACGGTCCGCAATCTGATATATAATAGTAATAAATTCTCAATGGCAAATATGTAACGTTTTGGTAAATTCATTTTGGTTAGACTAATATTATAAGTGGTGGAGTTAGATTGAAATTAGGAGGAGCTATAGACCCACACTGAAATGTGAAATGTATATAAAATTATATATAAAATTCGTAACAAATGTAGGAAATATAGCAATTAGTAAGACCTTAGCCTCCCTTTCACCAATTATCACGGTTCAAGTCAATCCCCCTCATTCAGATTCCTGGTCTGTCACTGGTTCTGATGATTGTATACACAAAAAAACAACATCAACCATATATTAACTGCATTAAATCCAATCAAACCTTTAATCTAGTCGTTTTCATCTTTTTGTTTATTTTACAAAAAAAAAAAAGACAAAAATTGCATTAGAATAGAGTATCCATTTTCTTTTGAACACCAAGTACTGCTATGAATTCAATTTAAACTCGCCCAAAAAAGGTAGGCATGAATTTGCCCCAAGCGTAAATTTACATAAACTTAATTTCACCTATATAAGTTTGGTTAATTTGGACAATACCCAAATACCGAGTCTTTTTTCTTCTTCTTTCATTTTAAACCCATGTAAACATACAGTCAGCAAGTTATGATAGAATCTTCGGAAGCATCATACCATAGATATATAAGAAAATAATATTTTCACCCGAAGCAAGAAGGTTGGACAAGTAAGTAGCTAGGAATTGTTAATTAGAAAGAATCATACTCTGAAGAACTAGCTGTGTTCCCCGTCTACATCCTGTGGCTCCTACTTTTAATCCCCTTGATTGTGCTAGAGGATGGAAAACTGGTGGTTGCTGAGGTGATAGTTCCAGGGGAAGGGAGTTGGTGTAATTCAAAGCTTCGCTAGTGGTTTGACCCGCCAACTTGTCGTGCAATTAAGGAAATCCCCCTTCCACGGCTTGTGGCAGAGGACCGCCTTGTGTGGCATGTAACGGTGGATGGGGTTTTCTCGGTAAAGTCTGCCTACCATTTGGCTGTTTCACTTGATAAAAAGGTAGGGGAATGGCGATGAGCAGCAAGTTGGATGGATAGATCCAGTTGGATTCGCCTATGGGAAGCTCCCATACCTCCAAAGCTGAAAATTTTCATGTGGCAAATTTTTAATCGGCTCCTGCCCACGACTGAAGCTCTTATTGAGTGGGACGTTCAGGTTCATCCTCGATGACTGGTTTGCTGGTCCGACTCTGAGACGATGGAGCATTTGTTCCTTGATTTCCCGGTTGCTAGGGTTTTGTGGGACTATGCGGGGATTGAATATCTCAGTCAAGTGCTTCCTCGACACACTTTTCCACTGTTCCTTAAGAAACTGATGGCTCTTATCCACCAGCCACAGTTGGTTATGGCGGTGGTTACGCTCCTATGGAGAATGTGGCGGTCTCGCAACTGGGTTGTCTTTGAAGGCAAGTAGTTTGGGATGCCAGCCCTCATGAGACAATTTCATCAGCATTACCAGGAATGGATAAGTCTGCTTGTTGATAGGAATCCCGGAACCATTCCCCCTGTCGTTCAGTCTGTAGGAAGCGTCATCCCCTGCCTGTTTGTTTGTTAGTGGGACGGGGCTATTAAGCGTGCGTCCCACTCGGCGGGTGGGATGGTTATTATGACCCAGGAAATGGCGGCTCTTATGGCTCATGGCATCCAGTTTGCTTGGATTGAAGAATCGTTGATTGCTAAGGCCCTCTCGCTTCGGGAGGTGATGCTTTGGTGTGTGGCGTCGGGGTTTACGGAAATGCAATTTGAAGGGGATGCCAAGGAGCTTATTGACAAACTCAAGCAGGCTAATCCTAGTGACAGTCGGATTGGAGCCCTTCTGGAGGAAGTTCTGCGTTACTTATCAGACCATAGTGGGTTTAGTGTTCGGTTTGTAGGTCACCGTAGTAATAGGATAGCTCATTTGGTGGCTAGGAAGGCCCTTCATTTGTACCCGACTGCGAGTCGTTTCTTTGATTTCATGGCGTGGTTAAATTCCAGGATGTAACTATTTTTTGTTTGATCAATATATGATTATCTTTTGTAAAAAAAAAAAGAAATAAAATAAAAACATATTTGAGAATTTGTGAATTGTTTTTTTCGTGGCTTCATTGTTTGTGAATTGTTTTTTGGGACTTTGGAATGATTTGAGGGGATTTGAGGCTTTGATAGAAGAAAACTTTCTTTGAGGTTGGTGATTCTATGATTATGACATAGAAAAACACCTAATCACTGTGGGAGGTAAAAGTGAAAAATTTACATGTTATCAAATTTCTCACACTTGAGTGTTTACTTGTCTCCAAACAAAGACATATGTCAATCATGCAACTCAATAACCTGGAATTGGGGCCAATAATTATGTGAAAGTGATACTATCACAAACATTGTAGTGAATATAATCAAGGTTCATTAAAGACGCTAGGTGTGAGGCGGGGCTTCGCCTACATTGTTGCTCGCGCCCCAAACATAAGCTATTAAGCGTGCCTAGGCTCTGGAAGGAAAGAGAATGATTCGTAATGAATGAAATAATAGTTTACAAAACTCCTCCACCTTAACTCAAATAATTAGTAACTTTATTAACATTTACAACAAGAAAGTATATCACTAGTTCATTGAATCACGACTCAATACCTCACAAAGTTCTTAAATAGTTAAAAATATTGAAATCGAAAATTGAGATTGTAAATGATGTTAATTTTCGTTCTTGATATTGACTGCCTAGATCCATAGCACCTTACTCGCCATCGACATGTTCTCGACATCTAACTCGTTGCAAAACTTCTAGACAAGTCCTTTTAATATTATCTAGTGCCAAGGTATGTCTAATCATAAGTTTAACCGCACGCACATTTTAAACCACCGCTATAAAGGACATTTCGAAGATGAGAGATTAGGTCGCAATCTTTAATATTCTCTTATGTGGAATGATTACATCGCAATTACTATGTGAATTCCCCTAATTAGACATGGGGGAAAACCCACGTACGTTCTGCCCCTCGTTTATTCTGCCCTCGTCGGTATTGCCTCAAATGGGCAAATGTGGGGTTCAATATTTAATCAGCAGCTGGCCGAAGTTGATAGGGCTGACGTAATCCGTGTTGTCGCTGAAAAAAGCTTCAACAAGCAGCCCGACGGCGTACTCGGTTACACTGTATTGGTCCCAAAACAAATATTCGGTACGGTTCCTGCATAATGTAGCAGTTGGACTACACGGCGTTGCCTCGTTTCCGCAGCACGGAGCTCTTAGCTCTTTCAAACCTAAAAAAAGGGTAAAAAGGGAAGGAAAAGCAACACTTTCATAATCAAAATCAGACTGCTGCATAATTATCAAATTTTCTTATCCTGCAACTAATATCCATATTGATAATAATTGCGATATCGTGCTGGAAGTTAAGTTGAACAAGCTCGTGATATGGTATTTTGTGTTAAAATCGTTCCGATCAGCCCATACGATAGGGTTTTTTAAACATTGATTTTGATATGACTCCAAGAATTTTATACAAAATATTAAACACATCATTATCGAGTGAGGAAAAATCAAGAGTAAATGCGATTTATTAGCCGAAATTTTCAAATTGTTTAACTAACCTTCTGAAATACAAAATATTAGTCAAATCTTTTGTAACGTATCAAAATATTAGTCATTTGTCTATTAATGTTAATAATATGTTTAACTCTTTTCTACTTTCTAGTATAAAATACTAAAAAAAATTTGTAACGCTGGCCGTCAAGTATGTTTCTTTTCCAACTCTGCATCACTACCGAAATCACTAACTGGCTAATATTTTGTATTCCAAAAGGTTTGACTAATAATTTGAAAATTTTGAAAGATTTAAGAAAAAAATTACCGCAGTTTGCTGCACCCTCAGGGAACGCGAGGAGGTCCGAAACGAATCTGTAGGTATTTCCGATGGCATAAATGAGACCTGGAGCTGAAGCGCCAAGGCTTCTCAAAGCCAGAGTGAGGCGTTGATAGATAGCTTGAGACAACGAATTTGCTCTGGCATTGCAACCGCCGGTAGCGTTCAAGGCGCGGAAATAAGGGAGGCACCCAATAGGCGGAGGCGCCACTATGGCACTCCTCCGCAGCCCGACAGCGTATAGATCCTGCACCATCATTGTTTAGGGGCATAGTTAGAATTTTTGGTAAAGCGTATCCGAAATTTTTAAGAAAATCTAGGATAAATTGAGTTGTACTCTATATATTATCAAATTTTTATCAGCTATGACATAATCTTATATAGTAAAAATGTTGTACAATACAATTATCATTCAAACTATTGAATGTATCCCTCTCAATTTATCCTGTAAAATAATCATTTATGATTCCAATACTCACTCAATTTCAAAGTGAGTTCTTCTCATAATTTATTGTGAAATTGTATTATTACTTGACAAATTATTAGGATAAAAGGTAGATAGAAAGTTTCAAGATAACCATAAAAAATAAGAATTTTCGAGATGAATTTGTTAAAAAGAGCAACAAAATTTTAGAAATTATCGTTTTTATAGCTCAATGTAATTTTATCTCGCAAAAACACTAGAGCTCAGTGGGAAAATGCTAGATAGTATTTGTTGTATAGAAATTACTATATATTGTAGACAATTGAGTACAAGTTCATTTTCACAAATTAATTTTAATTTGTTGAAAAATATATTGATTAATACGGTTGACTAATTAATAAACATATTTACACTCAAATTCTGCCTCCGTCCCTGGTCATGTTAACCCATTTTTAGATCCAGCGTTTAACAGTGAGTAGAGTTGGATGAGTAATGAGTAGGTTGGATGGTTTTTAGACTAAATTGTTTGCTCATTCATGACTTTGATGGGTGGTGGAAAAAATATCAACATTCATTCATTTGTATAATTATGGATATGCTAGATCGGCGATTGCAGGGTGAGTTTGGTAATCTGATGGGCAAAAATTTTCCAATAATTAAGGGTCAGTGAAAGTTTACAACTAACTGATTGGATAGTATCATAGTAAAGTTAAAAAAAATTCAACGAATTTGAGAATTGTTAAAGGTAGTTAATTTGCATATATAATCTAACATCAGTCATCTCATTTGTGAACAAAATATATATTATGGATCGTTATTATTATTATTTTGAACACTGTATCATAGTAAAATGACAACTTATTTGTTATTCAATTTTGAACACTGTATCATAGTAAAATGACATTATCTATCTCTAATTATTTTCAAAACCTAACTATTAAACTAATTTCAACCTACTCTTAATCTGTATTGATTTTATGGTTATACGACAAGTATTGAAAGAGTATTTCAGCTTTGACTTACATCAAGAACAAGTTTACAAATCAAATATGCGATAAGTTCGTGAATGATTGTCTAGTAGGGTATATAGAGACAATTTTTTTTTAACACAGTAGACACCAAGTGTATTCTCCAATTATTTCAGCATATGAAAATACATAATGGACTTTTTTAACCTGTACGAGTAAGATATTTTCTTATTTATAATTTTATTTTTATTAAATTTATTTTTTTAAAAATGACACCCCTATAAAAAAATTCCTGGGTCCGTCACGGTAAACATGTTAGGTTACCAGAAGACCACCGACGAATTGGGATATCAACGCGTCTAGGAAGAGGTCATCGGAGCGATAATAGGGACGGCCGGCGGTGAGATTCTGTATGTACTCCACCGTATCACCGACTCCAACGCTGAATAGAAAGAAAGACTGGCGAATAAAATTGGCGGAACCCGGTTGCCCCAGTACAGCTGTAAGGTTTCCGGCCACCGACGTCGAGAACTGCCGGACCTGCTGTGGATATGGCACCACCTGGAATATAATTTGGTAATAAATAACGCGCTTTTATGTAGAATCACACTTTAATCATAGTCACGATTTTAACTGCACTAAAAAATTAATTAAGCAGACGTACTTGACCATAAGCGCGACCGGTTGAGGAGAGAATGCCGGAGAATGCTGAAGCGAAATTGACCCCCCGGCTTGTTATAGTCCGGTTGAATTTGTAGGAAGGGTAACCGCCGGCTACCAAGGAGAGGTACGACGGCGGACTCATTTCAAAACCGATTCTCCTAGCTGCCCAACATAAAAAAAAAAATCTAATTATGTTCTTGATGCATTTCCCAATATATATAAACGATCACACAAAAATTTCTCAAAATACACAAATTTGTGACGGCTAGCTGTAGTCGTCTCCATCGCGCGCGCGATCTGGTATCGTTGGACACGATCAGTAGTTATAGGAAAATAGCTGGAGACTAAATCGAACTATCCTTGAACCCGCGATCTGGACTGGTTCGAGGATAGTTCGCTTTAGCTGCTGGTAAGCGGTCTAGGGCTAATTCGCTTTGGTATCTAGCGAACTGCTACCTAAATTTTTTGGACACTGAAACGAATCGCCCCGAATTTATGTATTTTGAAATTTTTTGGTTTAGGTGTTATATACTGAGAATTTTTTCCCGGGGAAAAAAATGCATGGGTGAATAAAAGAATGGTTTATGATGATCGTACCAACTTCGTCGGCGACAACGCGGCCATTGGAGAATCTGCCGTGAGGCACAGAATCAAAGAAATCGATCCCGTAGAAGGGGAAGTTGGCCGCAATTGCCGTGCTGTAAGGCAAGAAACCGTTGGTTCCAGCATCGACTAGAGTTCCCCCGAACAGGAACACAGCCGGAGGAACAATTCGAACGGAGGAGCAGTAGCGAGGAGGCGTCAGAACAACCATAGAGACGAAATATAGAGCCCAAGCCGACGATCGTGGGAATTTGGTCGCCATTAACCCCAGACGATGTGCCAGAGCCAGAGCAGAGGAAAAACAGAGTACATATGATAATAAATTAGCGACTTTTTTTTTTTATCTCCTTTTTCCCGCGGCAATCTATTTATTAGCTTTGCGTTTGAGGGTATGGCCATGTAGAGAGAAGGAGACACGATTGGTATATTGAGGTAATAAATTATGGATTTTGACTGGTTAACTATTTCCTTGCTTGATGATTTGGTTAAAACTTCCTCTATTCCGAGTTTGTTAAAGTTGATGTAGAACGTTTCTAAAAAAAACTAGATTGTACCCCGGCCCGTTGGCCGGTTGCAATATGATAATCGCAATCAACAAAGTTTCAAAATTTAAACTTTAGTAGTATCCACTTCTCTTATAATATTCGTTCCATGATTATATGTAAATATCGTTCGAATTAACAAATAATAATATCATTTTTACAAAATAGCAAGACAGTTTTTAGTTTTTACCATAAAGAAAGTCTAGTTTTTCAATTGCTTGGAAAATAGAAAATAAGCATCCATAAGAAAGATTATTAACAGTGCAATCTCTTTTCTTATTTATTATAAACATTATCAAAATAAAATAATTCAAGGTGCATTTATAAATTTCAACATAATATGAAATAATAAATTTAATGGGATAATAATGTTACCATGAGTGAAATTCAACCTCTTGAGGAATATCAAGATTAGATAACATCAAGGTAGCTTTAATCTAAAAGAATAATTTTTCACCCACAAAAATGGCCAATAATCATCAATTGATGATTGTTAACAACTCAAGTACTCAACTAATAAAGTAAGAAATTTTTACGTACCTTGATGTTCAGAGATAGATAATGGAATGGCTAATATGAACATAGCATCAATAACATGATTTGGTACATGATTTGAACTTATAGAACAAAATTTCCTCCGAAATCGACTCGTAGTTGCTTTTTTGCCATATTAGCTTTGAAATTTACATGCATTTATCATTTCTTTGAAGAGAAAGCAATGGCATTGGCAATAAATTAAATTTTAGTCAAAACAATTTTAACACGAGCTAAACATATTCATTTACCTTAGACTAAAAGTGACCATATTCTTGAACTGGTAAGCTAAAAATCATATGAATTTTTTTTTATCATCCATGTTATATATGTATTCTATTGAATGCATTTAAAACTCTCGTTTAGGTATTATTATAGAGTTGTTTCATTTTTTTATTCAATTTTTATAATATTGGACATGTATAACACGTTTAATACACGTATTTTAAGGAGTTAAACTGATAATTTATTTATTTTTAAACACATTTTATTATTGATACTAAACTTTTAAATATTATATTAATTGAGAGTTACGTACAAAATTTCATACATTTTAATATCGCAACACACCTATAGCTTTTTTATTATTATAATTCATTAATAAAACCATTACTATCGTATATAAAGACAACGCTAGTTAGGGATGACAATTTTGACCTGGCCCATTTTACCCGATCTGTTTGACCTATTTTGGGCGTGTCCGACCCGTCCAATAGGCAAGGCAGGGTAGGCATGGGTACTGTACTTGACCTGTCCTGATCGACCCCATTTTCAACACGCATTTGGCTAAGTTACATGTAATTTTACTCAAATTACTTACGATTTTTTACTTTTATTATCTCATGTTTTAGCTGTAATAAAGTTTTAAAAAGGTGAGAACCTCAAGTTTTTGAATAATTTAATTATATTTATCATATTTTAGTTTGTATATTGGTTTTTAATGAAAAAAATGAGTATTTCTCAAAGTTTCCTTATTAAATTACATACACATTTGGTCGACCTGCCCCGACTCACACCCTGCGATAAATTACCAGACCTGCGACAGGGCAAGTATGGGTATCGAGATACCCGCATTGGACATGTCCATTACCATTACTAACGCTAACCAATGGGGGATTATGGGAATTATATTTTTGTAGTAGGGGGATTATGGGATTATTAAGACAATGCCTGCTAGTGGCTGCAAAACAGAAAACGAAAAGTCGAAGAAAATGAGAAGACAACGACAGCCAGTTGATCGAGAGTTGAGATGCGAAAAGACTCGTCAGGCATTCCTTGCTTTGTGGGGAGGGCAGGAAATATTGAATTGAGTAGCTCTTTAGCAATAATGTGCTTATATGTATGGGAGGATGTTGTATGACACACTAATAAATTTTTTTATTTTAATACATGTTCAAGTGGATATCATGTTATAATTAATTTCAACGTAAAAATAATGAGATGATAAAAAACTAATAAAAGAGTGACGTTGCAATTTGAATTGTACAACTAATCAGATTATAAATGGATAAAGAAACAAAACTACTCATAAAAATAAAAGATAAATATAACATAGCATGCAGCAGGTCAATTAAGCAACGATGGGACTTTTTAAGTTAGAGTCGAGATCCTTTTAATTTTAATTAATTAGTTGGGTGTTTAAAAATACCAAAGTATCCTCCCTTGCTCTGCGCAGGAGCTTGGAAAAAATTGATGGAGTGGGTTATCAAAGAGAATCTCTATATATTATTTGGATGATGATAGGAATTGGTAAAAGACGCATGGATGTATTACGGCATTACTTGCATGCGGCGCGGGTTCCTTGCAAGGATATATAGTTTCGTGACTTTGTCCCGGTCGCTGCGGGAATCACGTACCCAGCCGGTCCAATTTCCAGACCAATTCCAGGATGCGGCCGATTGATTCATCGATCGATCGGGCTCCAGGCTAACTAGATCGTCCCAATTTTGATCGGACCGGTCGAAAGCGCGATTGAGTTTGGAGAAGGCGACACTAGTACTCCTGTTATAAACGCGCTGCTACGGATCGGGAAATCGTCGGAATCGATAAAGCAAGAATACGAAAGCGAGAATCGAAAAAAACACACACACACGATTTACGTGGTTCACTAACACGATGTGTGTTAGCTAGTCCACGGGTGAGAGAGAGCCAGTTTCACTATCTCGAGGAGATTACAGATTACAGAGGAGTATGAGAAGTATTTATAGTACTTCTCCATGTGGGTCTAAACCTAATCCAATCTGACAAAGGAAACGGTTACAGACCAGGCCCAGAGCCCAGAACCCAGATAACAGCGAGACCCCCGATTACCAGTCGTAGCGGCTGATAGTCCGATTCAAGTCACATCAACAAATCTCCACCTTGACTTGAATCCTCTTCCTCTGAAATCTCTGATGTACTCTGCTCCTTCTCTCTCTCCCCCCATCAATGCCCTCTTAGGGCGGAGTCACCCACTCAAGACATTCAGCAAGTCCATGCAGTGTTGGAACTTGCCATGTGGAACCGGCTTCGTGAACATATCAACAGGATTATCCGTGGTGCCAACCTTCTTCACCTTAATCCTCTTCTCTGTCCTCAAGAAATGATACCTCACATCGATGTGCTTAGTCCTCTCATGGTGGACTTGATCCTTGGCCAAGCATATTGCACTCAAACTGTCGCAATACACCACTGCCTGATCATGATGTAAACCCAGATCACCAACCAGTCACTTCAACCATATTCCCTCCTTAGCAGCTTCTGTCAATGCCATATACTATGCCTCAGTAGTAGACAATGTCACCGCCGACTGCAGAGTTGCCTTCCAGCTCACTACAGAACTCCCAAGAGTGAATACATAACCGGTCATCGATCTCCTCGTGTCAACATCTCCAGCATAGTCCGAGTCAGAATACCCAGATACCAAGCACTCTGTATCACTTCCGAAGCTAATCCCCACATCAGGTGTACCCTTAAGGTACCGGAAGATCCTCTTCACAGCCTGCCAATGCTCCTTCCCAGGTTGTATCATAAACCTGCTGACAACACTAACATCATGTGCAAGATCAGGTCTAGTGCATACCATAGCGTACATCAAGCTACCTACTACACTAGCATATGAGACTCTCGACATGTACTCCTTCTCAGCCTCTGACTACGGTGCATACGCTGAGGATAGATGAACATTTGAAGCACTAGGAGTATTTAAGGGCTTTGCTGAAGACATGCCAAACCTCGACAGTATCTTCTGGATGTAGCTCTTATGTGACAAGAAAAGCTTCTTCTTCGACCTGTCCCTGTAATCTCCATACCCAAGATCTTTTGAGCAGCTCCCAAATCCTTCATCTCAAACTCAGCACTGAGAAGCCCCTTTAACTTCTGGATATCAGACTTCGACCTCGCAGCTATGAGCATATCATCCACATACAGAACTAGATATATCATCGAACCATTCTCTGCCTTGCTGTGATATACACAACAATCATATGGACTTCTGTTGTAGCCCAGCTCAAGCATGTAACTGTCAAATCTCTTGTACCACGGCCTCGGAGATTGCTTAAGTCCATACAAGGACTTCTTCAGCTTACAAACATAGTCTTCTTTTCCCGGAACCTCGAATCCTTCTGGCTGAGTCATGTAAATTTCTTCCTCCAACTCTCCATGCAGGAAAGCTGTCTTCACGTCTAGCTGCTCGAGCTCCAAGTCATAACGTGCCACTATTGCTAGTAGCACTCTGATAGAAGTATGTCTGACAACTGGTGAGAAAATCTCATTGTAGTCAACTCCTTCCCTCTGCGAGAAGCCTCGTGCAACCACCCGAGTTTTAGATTTCATGCCCTCTCTAGAAGTGATTCCTTCCTTCTTCTTGTAGATCCACTTGTTTGTCACAATCTTCCTTCCCTGTGGCCGTTTGATTAGCTCCCAAGTCTGATTCCTGTCATGGGATTCCATCTCATCTCTCATTGCGGCAAGCCACTTATCAGCTTCACCACCCAAAACTACTTCTCTATAGGACTGTGACTCTCCTGCATCCACTTCTTCAGCAACCTGAAATGAATACGCCACCATGTCCTCGAAGCCATACCTCTGTGGAGGTACTCCAGCAGTCGCTCTCTTCGGCCTACCAGAAGCAATAGACTGTTGAGCTCGTGCATTGGACTCTGAAATGTCTGGCTCTGCAGAAACATCCTCATCATGTTGATCTTCTCCACCTTGGTGCTCAAACTCACTCTCTTTGAGAGTTTGCAGCTCCACCTGTTTATCAACATTCCTGCTACCTTCAACAACAGTAACCTTCAACATGGGGTTAAACATAGACTTCTCATCAAATATCACATTTCTACTGAGTATAACTCGATGCTCAAAAGGCGACCAGACTCGAAATCCTTTAACTCCATCTCCGTAACCCACAAATACACCCTTCTTTGCCCTTGGGTTTAGTTTATCCTCATCCACATGATAATAAACAGGACACCCAAAAACTTTCAGTGAAGAGTAATCAGCAGGCTTACCATACCACACCTCATAAGGAGTCTTCAACTCGATACATGTGTGAGGTCCACAGTTGATCAGGAAGCACGCCATGTTTACTGCTTCTGCTCAGAATCTTCTCTCTAGTCCAGCATTAGAGAGCATGCACCGTGCCCTCTCCAACAATGTTTGGTTCATCCTTTCTGCAAAGCCATTCTGCTGGGGTGTATCTCTAACAGTCCGATAACGGGCAATCCCTTCATCCTTGCAGAATTCGTTGAACTCAGAATTGCAGAACTCCAGACCATTGTCCGTTCAGAGCTTCTTGATCTTCTTCCCGGTCTGATTTTCCACCAATGTCTTCCACTGCTTGAACTTCGTGAAAGCCTCACTTTTCTGCTTCATCATGAAAATCCAAGTAAATCTCGAATAATCATCAATAATAGACAGAAAATACCTGCTGCCTCCAATGGATTCAACTCGTGAAGGACCCCAACAATCGGAGTGGAGGTAATCCAGTATCCCCTTCGTCCGGTGGATACCCTTCTTGGGAAACTTGCTGCGATGTAGCTTCCCAAACACACAATGCTCACAGAATTCCAAATTTTGCACCTTGTGCCCGCAAAGAAGATCCCTCTTCGATAGAACTTGCATCCCCCGTTCACTCATATGCCCCAGTCTCATGTGCCAGAGAGTGGTCATATCTTCCCGATGAACCTGCGACGATGCAACTGCAGCAGAACTAGACAACACAGACCCTTGTAATGCATACACGGTCCCACGCTTCACGCCCTTCAGCACCTTCCTTGAACCTTTGCAAACATACACAACTCCACCTTTTCCTTTGAAGCTGAAACCCTTGGTGTCGAGTAGACTCAAGGAGATCAGGTTCTTTGTCATTCGTGGAACATGCCTGACATCATTCACGGTGCAGAACAAACCATCATGTGTCCGAACCTTTATGGACCCGATTCCAACAACCTTGCAGACAACTCCATTTGCCATGATCACGTTACCACCATCTATTTGCTCGTAAGTTGTGAAGCAATCCCTGTTCGGAGACATATGGTATGAGGCTGCAGTATCCAGAAACCACACATCCCCACGATGTGCCTTCTCATCTACAGCCAAGGCGAGATCGTCTTCAGAACTGTTGTCCACTTCTGCCACGGCAACTGAACCTTGTTTCTTCTGTTGCCCTCTTCTCTTGGGACAGTTGTACTTCCAATGCCCCACTTCCTTACAGTTGTGACAAGCATCACATGGCTGGAGAGCGGGACCATTGGAATTCTTGTTCGAATTCCCTTTACCAGATTTCTTCTTTCCCTTTCCACCTGTAACAGCCAAACCCGATGCCTCACCACCTGTACTAGAACCAGACGCCTTATGCCTGATCTCTCTCGTATGAAGAGCAGACTTGACATCCTCCAACGACACGCTTTCTTTACCGACAATAAAAGAATCAACGAAATTCTCATATGAACTCGGCAAAGAAACCAGCAGGATTAGGGCAGCATCCTCGTCATCAACTTGAACATCTATATTACGCAGATCCAGCAAAATAGAGTTAAACTGTTCAAGATGTTCCCTCAAAGGCGTACCTTCTTGCATCCTCAAGCTGAACAACTGTTTCTTGAGATGCAGCTTGTTGGTTAGAGACTTAGTCATGTACAGACTCTCTAGTTTCAACCACAAGCCCGTGGCAGTCTTCTCAACAGCGACTTCAATGATGACGTCATCAGACCACAATAGCACGATGGTCGAGTGGGCCTTCTCCTCCAGGGTATTCCACTCATCGTCATCGACCGCTGCCTTCTTCTGTTTCGCAGACAGCGGCCCCTAGAGCCCTTGCTGTTTTAATAAAGCCTGCATCTTGATCTGCCATATAGCGAAGTTGTTCTTCCACGTGAACTTTTCGATCTTCATGTTCACCGACGTCATTCTTCTGAATCGAAAAACTCTAGCCTGATTTCCAGCCGCGGCTCTGATACCACTTGTCATAAACGCGCTGCTACGGATCGGGAAATTGCCGGAATCGATAAAGCAAGAATACGAAAGAGAGAATCGAAAAACACAAACACACGATTTACGTGGTTCACTAACACGATGTGTGTTAGCTAGTCCACGGGTGAGAGAGAGCCAGTTTCACTATATCGAGGAGATTACAGATTACAGAGGAGTATGAGAAGTATTTATAGTACTTCTCCATGTGGGTCTAAACCTAATCCAATCTGACAAAGGAAACGGTTACAGACCAGGCCCAGAGCCCAGAACCCAAATAACAGCGAGACCCCCGATTATCAGTCGTAGCGGCTGATAGTCCGATTCAAGTCACATCAACAACTCCAAAAGGCGACACGAGCGAAAGTGGTTGTCGACAAGATGCAGGATCAAAAGTTAACGTGGTGTGCTAGCAGGCACTTGCTGGTCGGTGTGATCTTTGCAGAAAATCGGATCATGTTCGTGCATTACCCGCATTTTCTTTATTCATTGTTGGGATAATAAAATAACGCATTTCGTGATTTGAAGGACCTATCGTTATTTTCTACTATAGTGTGGTTTGGTTTGACAAAAAATTCCAATAACCTCATATATTACGAGGACATTTTGGATGTGCATACATTTTCTATCCACCTATTTGAAATCAATTGTTTGCATATTCAGTTATAATGTTTAGATATTTCTCGTTTCCTCTTTAGAATGAGTTTTCTATCCACAACATATCATCTAAATTAAGCTGGTGTATTATCATTAGTACCTTTTAACTTTATTACATTTTACAAACAATTCAGATATTTTCTAGTGCGACATTCCCTTTAATTTGTAAGTATACTTTTTTTTTACATTCATTATAATCCTATACTTTTAAACTCTACAAATAGATGTCATTTGTACAATAAAAACAGATTCAATATCATGTACAAGCTCCCTTTTCTTCTCTCATAGACTTAACACCAAATGTAAGACTCTCTAACTTTTCCGATGCCAAAGTATTTTATCTGGCTATCCAGAATTGGGTCTTATATATTCACATACCAACAGTGGCGTAGCCAGAATTTTGCTTTAGGGGGTGCCGATTTTAAAAAAAAATTGTGTTAATTTCACTTTTTCTAGATCTGAAGCTAAACTTAAAATGGTTTACCGGGAGAGATTGTTGTGACAGTACTTGTGTAGTCGAGTTAGAGTTAAATGTAGGTGCATTTGAGGAATTAACTTCATGCCCTTGAACATTTGGAGTTGTTTTAACCATTTTTATCAAGATTTCTCCATGGTAAAAGCTACATATTTGAAAAAAAAAGGAGTAACCAAATAATTAATTGAAAAAACTCAATTAAATTGGGACAATAACAATAAGAAACCACAATGACAATCTCTACCTACGGGTTGAGGCGGTGATAATGGGAAATTGGTCAATTGGGATGGGGTGATGCTACCTATAGGTTACCTTTGTAGCGGAAGCCTGTAAGGGAATTTGATTACTAGATTGATTTGTTATCCTTTCGATACTTTTTGGATAAAAGTATTTGTTTTAATATGTTATTGTCCCAACTCCTAAAAGTCCAAGTCCACAAGTTCAGGTGTAATTTTAATGGGCTTTTTCCAACATACATCTATTCTCCCTTTGTTGAGCCCAAAACAAGGGTGTGCATTGGCACCCATTCTCCTGTGCTAGCTACGCCCCTGCATATCAAAGGGAAAGAGAAAGAATAGATGCTTTACTTATTATTTAAAAAGAGAAAAGAATAGGTGCTTTGCTTTGCTTTGAAGTTTAAACCAAAGCAATAGAGCATATTCTTTTTCTGGAACTTGGAATATTGTACATCAGATTCTGTAACTTGTTGATCAAGCAATCTATTGCCTCTCTTTCTATAAATTCATAAGGCTGCCCAATGAGAAAGAAATATATATGTACACCACTGTTATTAATTAATCCACAAAAGGATCGCGATCGAAGATTTCGTTATATTGATTGATCATCAAGTATGTACTTGTTTTCTTTAATTTCTCTTTCAATTATAATTTCTTAATATATGCACGTTTAAATATATATGTCTATTTATCTCTATTGTTTAAGACTACTTGAAGTACGTGATTAACTGTAATCATATTTAAATGCAGAAATGAGTTTCATAACACAAGTGAAATGGCTACTTCAACCAATTATCCTCCTATACAAGTTCTTGTTTGGAAGGAGAATTTCTGATACCTCAAACAACAATAATAACACCTCTCATCAACTACCAGATGTTGCTACTACCTCTATTGTATCTTATGATTCTGGGGAGTATTCCGACCCACTACCCCTTCCGACGGGGGAGTACGAGGTGTTCTTGAGTTTCAGAGGTCCGGACACGCGTCATCAGCTCACCGATATCCTTTATCGATTTCTGGTCCATTTAAAAATCCGCACGTTTAGGGATGATGACGAGCTTCGGCAGGGAGAAGGGATATGGACCAACCTTGTTAGAGCTATTGGGCAATCCAAAGTTTATATACCGATAATGTCGGAGACTTATGCTCATAGCAAATGGTGCCTTAAAGAGCTTGCCGAAATCGTTGAATGTCAAAAGCGAGACAAAGGGCACATCATACTTCCTATTTTTTACATGGTGGATCCAAGAGACGTGCGGCATCAAACTGGACCTTATCAAAGTGCTTTTCAGGAACATGTAAAGAAGTTTGATGCAAAAACCATACAAGTCTGGAGAAATGCTTTGAGCGAGGTTGGCACGTTAAAAGGATGGCACGTCAAGAGCAAAGACGAGTAAGTAATCCGATGGCCTCAACTTTTTTTTTATACCGTCGATGCCCATAAATTTTAGTTTTCCTTCATGATTGATATCATTCATAAAAAAAAGTGGTTAAATTTACTTTTACTTCTTTAACCATACCATTTTAATTAACAAAATGCATCGGCTGATCGGCATATATAGTATGATTTATAACGAACATTTCTATTTACTATGCCATTTATTTCTTTGTCTCTTTTAGTTTTTAATATTTCATATAATTGGTTACTAATAGAGTAATTAGTTTTAAATCTCTAACTCACATGACATGCGAGTCATCAACTACGTGCTTATACTAAGTAAGCGAAATATGTGATATGCAAGTAATCAACGACGTGCTTTCTAAGCATGGATCAACCCCACTAATAAAGAATTTGGATGGAATTTAGAAAAGAGAACTTAGGTCTATAAGGATGACAAAAGACGTCAGTAACCCCAAAACATATTCATTCATATTTGCTGCTTAATTAATTTGTTCATATAATCACAAGGCGTGTTTGATTTTATAGGCAAGGAGGTATAGCGGATTGTGTTTCCGACATTGTATGGTCACATCTAAGCAAAAACGATACTCTTATAGATACCGACGAGTTAGTTGGAATTGACGATTGTATAAATGCGGTGGTAGATAAGCTAAGCTTAGATTCTGAAGGTGTGATAATGGTTGGCCTTCATGGGCTTGGTGGTATTGGTAAGACTACTATTGCAAGTGCCGTCTACAACAGAATTTCTGCTCATTTTGATAGATGTTGTTTTCTCGAAAATATTAGAGAAACACAAGAGCAAAAGGATGGTACCATCGGTTTGCAAAAGAAATTGATCACTACAGTTATGAGAAAGGATTCTGTTGGATCTATTAATAATGTCGATAAAGGAAAGAAACTGATTCGTGATAGAGTTTCACAGTTCAAAGTTCTCGTCGTTCTTGATGATGTGGATGAGAGATTTACATTTGAAGACATTTTGGGAAAGCCTAAGAGTTTTATCTCCGGAAGTAGGTTTATCATTACTTCGAGAAATATGAAACTCTTGAGTACTTTCAACGAAAACCAATGCAAGTTGTATGAGGTTGGAGAATTGAGTCCACAACTCTCGCTTCAGCTCTTCAGCAAACATGCTTTTAAAGGGAATTCCCCTCCACCAGATTATGAAAATATATCAGTGGAAATCGTATCGTCTACCGGAGGACTTCCCTTAACTCTTAAGGTTGTTGGCTCACTTTTGTTTAGAGAAGACAAGTGTATTTGGGAGGATAAATTAGCACAAATGAAAGAAACACCCGAGAAAGAAGTAGTAGACCGGTTAAAGATAAGTTACGATGCACTGGGATATGCGGCTAAACAAATATTTTTAGATATTGCTTGTTTATTCATCGGTATGGAAAAAGAAATGCCTTCTTACATGTGGAGTGATTGCCAGTTCCATCCCGTTAGTACTATCAACATTCTTATTCAACGATCCTTGATCAAACTTATGGACGACAATAAGTTTCGAATGCATGATCAACTAAGAGATATGGGGAGAGCAATTGTAAGGGAGGAAAATATAGAAGAACCATGGATGAGAAGCAGGATATGGGAAGATAATGAAGGTTGGGAGCTATTATCTAATATGAAGGTACTTCCCCCCACAATTTCAGTACTGGTTTACACTTTTCCTGTTGATTATATTAATTGTTTGATTTGTGCAAAAATAACATCTCTTTTTATAACTGGCCTGGAACTTCAATTAAACCAACATTAGTGTCGTTATAAAGTCTAATTTTAATTGTGGTAAAGGAAAGATAAGTGACCGCTGAAGCCACACTTTTGATTAATCACCCTTGCCATTTGATGGTATTTTTGGGTGGTAATTTCGATTTCCATAATGGTTTCTGAAGTGACTGGTGTTGGCAAAGGAATTTGAGTAATCCTTTTCCTATCACTCGGTTGGAACTTGGAAGTAGCTTTTTAACATGGATCGGTTAGCTTGCTAACTCCTCACATCTGTGAGGTTGTAAAAATGACACCCCTTATTAATTATAGTTAATTATGATATTAAATTCGTGTTGCATTTAATAATCTTTGAGAATTAAAAACTCATATTAATTACATTCTTTTTTTAAACTACCATTGCACTGATACAACTGTCATTGCACTGGTTGAACTACCATTGCACTGAAAAAAGGAAAGCAATTAATATGAGTTTTTTATTCAGACAGATTATTAAATGCAACACAAATCAATTACCTTAAAAGCCTATAATTAATAGAGGGTGTCATTTTTCCAACCCTTTTAGAGATAGTTATGCTATCTCACCCCTTGTAACATGCTATTCTCACATGTCCGAGTTTCCATGTCAATTAGACTCCCCACTTTTGCATTCCAACTCAACCCATTCACTCAAGTTTCAAATTTAATTATAAGAAAGTCGCGCAAACATCTTTGAAGGAGTAAATGCCATATTTGGTCACTGAGATTACTAAATCATGTCATGTTTAGTCCCTAGAAAAAAATTTATATCAATTTTGGTCACTTGAATTACTGAAACATATCACATTTAGTCACTCTCCCGTTAGTTTCCGTCCAACTCCATTAACGGAGTTGGACGGCGAGGCTAACGGAGAGTGACTAAACGTGACATGTTTAAGTAATTCGAGTGACATTCATAAACAAATAAGTAATTCGAGTGACCGGAGTTGGACGGAGGCTAACGAGAGAGTGACTAAATGTGACATGTTTAGTAATCCGAGTGACCAACATTTATATTAATTTTACATAGGGACTATATATAACACGATTTAGTAATCTCAATGACCAAATGTGGCATATACCATGATAAATTCCACTAATGGTAACCACGGCCACCATCACATCACCTTCCTCCACCCTCCTCTCATTTTAGCTTTCTTTCATTGTTGTGGAATAACTTTTTTTTTTTTAAAACCAAAGATAGCTTGCATTACCAAGAGAAAAATAGATCAAACGTTTACAACTCAGAGCGGAGCCAAGCGCAAAAATCAAAACCTAGCACAACACTAGCTGACAATACTACGGCCTTCCTTGCCACCAAATGGGCAACCCTATTGTTTTGTCTACCAATGAACTGTACTCTAAACCCCGGGAACATATGCCGAAAAGCCCTGACTTCCCGGAGAATTGCTCCACCCTTCGCGTCCATTACCTCCTGCGCATTCACCTTATCAATTACAACCTTAGCATCTCCCACAATCAGAATTGACTCCCATCCCCTCATAATGCACGAGTACATAGCCTCCCGAACTGCAACCACTTCCACCACCGCTGGATCAAACGCTCCCCTTTAGCTCAACACGACGGCTCCCGTTGCATCCCAAAGAACTATCCCAACTGCAGCATGAGACTGACCACAAACAACACCATCAAAAGAACACTTCAACTTCCCCACGGGACACGCCGGCCCGCCCACCCCATTCTGGACCGGTGGACAAATGGGCCTTTCAGCCCCATCCCCTTATAGCGCCCTTTCCCACTCCCGAATTTGATGCACGAGCTGTTGCCGGAGAATGGACCGGTGAACCTGCTTTAATTCAAAGACCAGCCAATTATGAGCCTTCCAAATGCGCCATAAAACTGCTACTAGTCTGCACATCATGACCTCCGAGGTTACCCGCTCAAAGACTCGGCGAAGGAAGACCACAAAATTGGTTCCATCCAGTCCGTCTGCTAATCCAAGGACCCCGCCCGCCTCCCACAAATCCTGAGCCACTAGGCAAAGAAAGAAGAGATGCTCCAAAGATTCCAACTCTGCCCAGCAAACTAGGCAACGCCCAAGGACATGAACCTCCTTCTCACGTAAAGCCTCCGTAGTGGGCAAAATGCGGCTAAAAATCTGGCAGAGAAAGAATTTCAGCTTTGGTTGTACCTGCAGAGACCAAATGATCTTCCAAAGCTTCCTATCCATCCAACTGACATCCTCTTTCCATTTCGCCCACCAGCGGTGCCTACGGAACGCTAGATTATGTCTAGACTTGACCGTATAAGCGCCAGAAGGATCCTCTGTCCATATGAGTTTGTCTTTCACCTCCAAGCGGGGTAACATAATAGTTGTAATCCGTATGACCCATTGAGTAGGGAAGCAAGTTACCAGGCATTCCTCACACCATTTCCCCTCCCCTAGACAGATCAGAGTCGAAACTTATATTGTCCTAAGATGGGAGCCAAAGGCAATAGAAGAGGAGCCTCATGCTCCTTACCCGACACCCACAAGGCAGAGCCTATCTCTACGTTTTTTGTTATGGAATAACTAATAGTGAAGGAATTTTTTTTATAATGGCGATAAAATTATATTAACGGAGAAAAGAAAAACAAAAAACTGTACAAAAAGGAGATCATAAGAGCTGATCTCGCATCAAAACATGAAGGAAGTTCTTGCAATGGTACAACCACTAGGGATGATTAGGTCAGGTTCTGCGAATTCAAATTCATCCTAGAAAATGCGCCTGTTAAAAAACTCAATAATGAGTTTTGGAATAGAAAATTCAACCCAAGGAGTACTCCCTAAGTGTATTACCCATGACTTCAGTGATATAATGAAAAATATACATCTAAACACCCAATTTCTTATATTATCATAAATTTTCATCAACTATATTGTCATAACGACAAATAACATCCTTATTATTAGAACTATATATATCCATATGAGATTTAGATATGGGAGGCCACTTTACTTTATCAAAGTGTGTCGGTTGGAAAGCGAGCCAAATTTTGGCAAACCTCACACCTTACCAATCCACCAATTCCAAAAATGGGTAAAAACCAACTCACAACCGATCCTAAACCCGTTAACACAAAATTTTCCCAATTTCTCAGGAACAACTCAAGTTGGGTACCCCGAGTTCGATTTTAATTGCCATCACTAACAAACACCTAATCGTCAATTTGATTTCGTTTGCTATGCAAAGAGCAAACCATTCATTCTTTACTTCATTTCATTACTGGTCTAACAAAGTAACATGAATTCTCATCCTATGTCTTATACTCAGGGATCAAAGCAAGTCAAAGCGCTCAGAGCATACTTCCCATTGCGTTTTAGAAACTCGGTTAAACCTGAGCATTTTGCGATTTTACCAGAGTTAAGATATTTTGACGCGGTGGATATGGATATTGATCATGGAGACTTCACCAACATGTTTCCGAATTTAAGATGGCTTGCCTTGCACTCGCAATACTGCTACAATGATGATATTTTCCTCAGTTTCCATATGAGAAATTTGGTAATTCTTGATCTCCGTGGCTCCGAAAACATAGTGTCTGCACAAGGATGGAACCAAATCAAGGTTTGCTTATATGAAATATGCTCAATCACTTACTTACTTAATATAACTTTCATACTTTAATATTTTTACTATTATTTACGTATGCATATGCTATTTTACTGCAGCTGGCAAAGAAGTTGAAAGTTTTGGACCTTTCAGGTTGTTTCTCAATGTACATACTTCCTGAGTTCCCAACATCAGGGAGTCTAGAGATCCTAAGTATTTCTGGTTGTGGGAAGTGGGAGTACGATTCATGTCCAGAGATGGATATTCGAAACTTGTGGAACCTAAAAGTTTTGAATCTGAGTGATGCTAAACTGGAAGCTATCAATGGAGGAACCATTGGAATGCTGGAGCTACTTCAAGAGCTCGATCTCACTGACCTCAAGTGTAAGAATGCAGATGAAGCATTTGTTGATATTGGGACATTGCCATCTCTTAAGGTCTTGAAAACAATTGGAGCCGGTTATATTCTTTGGGAACCCGAGGAAGAGGAAGAAGAAGAAGAAGACCATGAAACAAGTCATGAGGAGGAGGAGTTGAACGAAGAAGAGACTAAAGATGTGATGATGGAGGTTCGGGTTGAAGAGACTACAAAAGATGTGTTAGCATTAGGGAAGCTTCCTACAAGTCTGAAGTTGCTACACACTTCGTCTCGAGTTGTTAATCTCCCAGAGCTATTGGAGCTGGAGGAATTACTCGTTCAAGATTGTGATTTCGGGCTCGAGATTCCTCCCGCAGATGAAAATACTAACATTTGGTGGAAGGTATCCAAATGGAAATCTCTAAGAATGAAAAGAACAAAGGTGGTCATCACAACAACAACGAGCAACCCTTGTGCTTCTTCTCTACCGTTGGTCCTGCTTCCATCATCTCTAACCAAAATCCACATCTCATATTGTCCGGAACTGGAGTGGCTCCCGATCCTAGAGAACCTCGAGAATTTGATCGAGCTAGTCGTCGAGAATTGTGACAGGTTGCAAGAGATTCGAGGCCTCGAAGGGCTGAAATCGCTGCGATCTCTCTTGATTACCAGCCACAATACTCTAACTCGGATTCATGGCCTCAAGAAACTCCTGCTCCACAACAATGTGCAAACGTTGCAGATTACGTATTGCCCTCTTCTCGCAGCTGTATTCCGTGATGATGATCATGATCAATCAACTATGGTCGTCGATTCCTTGCGAGAATTGTGCATCTACAAATGTAGGTCGTTGTTGCATGAGGGTGGCCGACTACCTCGTTTCTCGAGCTTCCCGAAGCTCATGTCTCTAGAACTAGGGGAGATAACTAGCATCGAAGACAATAATCCATTGCAGGTAATATTGATCAATCTTGTAACTTTCAAATCATGAACATGCATATTATAGGAATCTGTTTGCGGATATATATATATATATCAACAACTAACGTACGTTCATGCATGCATGCAGAAAGAGGAACTGGAACTACAGCTGGAGGGGATAGCGTGTTTGGAAGAGTTAGTTAAGCTGAAGCTGGACGACTTTCGATCAATAGAGAGACTTCCTTCACTTGCAAAACTGCGCAAGTTGGCGGATCTAGAGTTGTGGGATATTCCAAGGTTGTGTGAGATACAAGGCATCACTGATTTGAAGTGGTTGAAGACGTTAAGCCTTAGAGGATGCACAAATTTGACTTCTCATCATCTTTCCACTCTCAGGACTAGTCTACCGAACGCAAGCATAAGGTGGCCCACTAAAGAAATGCCATGATGATTGATGATAACCCATAATTTGCTTAGCAATGACAAGCAATTACTATTTGAAATATGTTAAAATTGATGTGTATATATATAAGTGTGAAATACAATCCCATATATGTTATTATTGCTACATATATTAGTATTGTGGCTGGTAAAAACATAAACAACAGGCAAACGATTTGCGTGGTATTCATGATTACATCACTAATCCATAGGAGAGTATAGAAAACTCTCACTCAGTCGAAGCTTGCATGCTTATGAAGATACATGAATTACGCATACATGCATTCTACATACGGTATAGAATGGATGGGTTGTACTGGGCTGAAATAACTGAAGACTTAGACTTTCTAACAGCTTCCCCAAATTAATGTTGGTCATGAAACATCAATTTGCTTGAGAGGAACCATAAACAACCCGATCATCAGAAGAAATGTAACAAGCGCGCACATTACCAGTGCAAACCAAACTGCGTACGTATTGAATGTGAACTTCAGTGTGTTTGGTACGATTATGAGAACTGGATTAACGGGAATCTAGATGACACTCGTATTGGCAATGTTATTATGACACTTGTATTTAGTAAATCATTGGTGAATTTTAAGCGACACAATGATTCAAAATTACACATATATACAATATCTTGATACACCTAATTAATGTATGTATTTGAAGTGTAAATAGTTCAAACTCTGAATTTGCAATCCACAAAATCTTTGGATACATATTTAATATTTTTCTACAGATGATACGCTCGAAGAGTGCATACCAATTAAGTTTTTAACTTCTACTGGTCATCCAAAGCAAACGCAGTATAGAATTTGCACAATGATCCGTAAAAATCGAGCTGATTGGAGCATCTTGCAATTGCATTTATGTAGTTTATTGCCAACCCAATTTTTTTTACCATCCATCTCATATTACTTAGTATTCACCTACATCAATGTAATTAACTTGTAATGGCATATGTAATTATATATTATGTTTAAATTATAAAAAAAATTGTAAAAGCGAGAAGAAAATAATATAAAATAAAGATCTCCATTTTTTAGGCGTGTTTTATTTGCATATGCAATTGCATTTGTTACAAGTTTGCAATTATGCAATTGGTAGCCACATTAATGCAATTGGTTTTGCAATTGCAAACACCAATTTCATATCATCCTGCAATTGAGAATGCAATACCAATGTGGATGCTCTAATCTCAATGCAATTGCAAAATCTATTGCATATGATTTTTTTATTGCTATCTCAAAATTCATGCAATCCAACTCAACTTTATATCATTAATTCACATCAATGCAATTCACTTGCAATTGCATATGAAGGTTTAAGTGATTTTATATTAAATTCAAGAGAGAGAGAGAAAATAAATTATTGTTTTATTATTTTCCTATGTGACTTTCATCTCAAATTTCATTTAATGCAAGCAATCATTTTTGCAATTATCCACTACATTGATGCAATTCTCTTTGCAATTGCATATTAAGTGTCATATAAGATATGCAATTGAAAAAATACCATCGATGAGGATGCTCTAAGGTTAACATTAATGATAAAACAAATTAAAATTATTATATTAGGTTCATTATGACTAAAACAGAAAGCAAGGGAAGACAATTTGCACCCAGGTACAAATCAAATTGAACCGCAGGGTAGTTGCAGGAGGGATACATGCAAGATAAACTCAGGGCAAATTATTGTCATTGTATGCAATAGGAATCAAGCACAATGGGCAATTCCTCCGTAATGTGATCCCAAACCGTTCCGACATATCTAGATCCTCCGGCTTCATATCTCCGGGGAGTTTCCAGTCAAAATGATAAAGCAAATTGGCCAGTCCGAATTTAACGATAGCCATCCCAAAAATCAATCCGGGACATATCCTCCTTCCCGCACCAAACGGAAGGAACTCAAAATCCCTCCCTTTGTAGTCGATCGAGCAATCGAGAAACCTTTCCGGATAGAATGTCTCGGGATCAGCCCAGTAACGCGAATCTCTCCCGATAGCCCAGACATTGACCATGACTTTGGTTTTGGCCGGGACCATGTACCCATCGACCACCACATCTTCTTGACTCTCTCTTGGAACAAGCAGAGGACTGACTGGGTGCAACCTGAAGGCCTCTTTGATGACCGCGTTCATGTACTTCAAGTCCTCGAGCCCTTCTTCGTCGAGGAATTTCCCTTTTCCGATCATCTTTTCTCGAACTTCTTTCTGCACCTTTTGCATCACTCTTGGATTCCTCATCAATTCCGCCATGATCCACTCCATTGTCACTATCAAAGTTCCGCTAGCAGCAAGGTACATCTCCTAACATCCAAATGTCCAAATTATTAAACCAACTAGTTAAACAAAGAATTGATCATCGATCTCATAGATAGATATACTTACGGTAGCAATTGCTTTGACATGTTCAACCGTCAACGGGGATTCGAGATCGGTACAATTTTCTTGGAGATCAAGAAGAACATCGACGAAATCATCTGTTGCTGTGGCTGCTTGATCACAGTTGGTGCTTTGTTTTTTCCCTGCCGCTCTTCTGGTTATGTGTTCGTTGACTATCTCCTCGAGCAAAGCATCCGCCTCCTCATGGAGGCGGGTGACTTTAGCCCGAAACCCGGTCAACGCGGGGAGGAACTTGATGGACGGGTATAAATCCGAGACGGTTAAACCACCGAGCATGTCCGAACCACTACTCACGGTTTGCATTAGAGACTCGGTTGTTTCCTTGACCGAACCGAAAGCCGACCTGGCGATCACCCGGTTCGTCACCCAGAACAGAATCTCCGCCAAGTTGATCACGGCCGACTCCTGCTGGCCGTCGGCGATCGACGAGATCCGACTCACCATATTACCTATTGGAGGAGAGAGAATACTCAGGTAAGGAAATAGGTTAGGTACGTAATTTAGCGAACAAAGAGATTGATCTAGTGAAAAAACAAGTGAAGAATTTAGGAATAACAGTTCCATCTAAATTCGTGGTTATTTTCTTATCCAACTGAATTGAATTGTGTTAAAAATCTAAAAATACAACGTAAATGAGTAGAGTTTGATGGTTATATAGTTAGACTTATTTATTTATGCGGAATCTAGAATTTTGACCATATTTATATGTAAATTATAATTTGGTAACCAAATTTAAAAGATATCTAAATTAACCTTTTGCATATAATTTCTAAAAATATTACATTTGACTCGCTAAAAATTTGTGGCTTACATTTTGATATCTAAATGTTTTAATTTTAACAATATGTGCAATTAAAACCATCTCAAGTAGATGAGCATCCATTCTCATTTTGAGTATGAAATCAATTCATGTAGTCAACTCAAACATATCTATAAAACTTCATACTCATATATAATCACTTATACTCTACACATAATCAACGAGTCCACTTAATTTTGGGTAAATTACTCGTGATGAATATTGAATAATTATCATCCCTACAGAAAATTGCAACTTCAAAAATATATGTATTACGTTTCGTAATTAATTGATAATACCTGAAAGCTCTTCCTCTCGGATGGAGCGGTAAGAGAGCACGCGCTTGTTGCCGAGCAGCTCCGTGGCGCTGACCTTGCGCATCAGCCGCCAGTACTCGCCGTACGGCGTGAACCCGATCCCCTTCTCGCCGTAGTAGAATATGTCGGCGGCCAGGACGTGGGGCCTCGACGCGAGCACCGCGTCGTGGGTCTTGAGCACGTCCGCCGCGGCCTCCTTCGACGTGACCACCACGTGGCGCAGCTCCCCGAGCTGGAGCTGCATCACGGGCCCGTACTTCCGGGCCATGTCCCGGAGCCGGCGGTGGACGGGCTCCGGCCCCGACAGCTGGTGGAGATTGCCCACGATCGGCAGCCTCCACGGCCCCGGCGGTAGCTTATGGTTCGAAGCCCTCTTCGACGACGACGATCTCTTCATCAGGATCGTCAGGCTGGTCGACAACGCGACGGCGAGGGTGAATGTGAGGAGGAAGGATAAGTACTGTTCCATTATTTTTTTCTGCCGATCTTATCGACTTATCTGGTAATTGCATGTGTATATATAGAAACTATGTAAATCCTGTAATTAAAATTTTGAAGTAGTTGACTGACATCTTTCTATTTGGCTGGCTACTAGCCAGCTGGAGGCTGGCATGTCCAGCGTTTCGTTATATATACATTGAACTGAATCCCAGCTATAAATTAGACGAGAAACGGAAAGAAGGGGCGTCCGTTACAAGTTGGATGTGGAGAATATTGGACGTTGGCTTAGCTGCGATGTGTCTCTGCATGCGCATGCATGGCTGCCACGTATGCATGGCCGGCCAGCAGAGAGAAACGTAAGAAGGGCCACAAAACTGAATGTCCGGCCGGTTCCATATATTGGTTGTTTTATTATCTCTTAACTGTACTAGAGTGTGTTTCGGTTTTCTAATGGAATCACTACGTACCTTACTCGAACTACTGTTAGATCCAACACAGATTGTAAATTATGTCAGTGTCTTGTGCGTAATATCAACGAAGTAATATAACTTTGTTGTGGAGAATTGTTTGATCTTCATTTGGAACAAATCAAGAGAACCGACGACTAATCACAATCAAAGTAAGCGCATAAATGTGAAGAGTATACGACATTTGTTAATGGGGTTCGGTTGTGGTGTAATGTTATACTTTTCGTCCAAAAATTGATTTTTCCTTGACGCCTGCATTCTAGGTTGATCTTATACGTACCCAATGGCAACAAATCTGAAGCTTCTACTTATACCCAAGCTCCAACTCACACCCAAACTTATAGAAGAGAACCAAAGAACCTGCGACGGAGATAGGTGAAAACTAGGAGGGTTGTAGCTCCCCTTAAGTTTAAAATCACTACGGAAAAATGGTTTCTTGCAACCCCAAAAGTGTGTTGCGTAAGGTCTTAAAAGAGTTGCAACTTCCTAACGCATCACTTTTACAAGAGTTGCATATAGTGGGGACACTGCAGGGGATATTAGGACGGTCTCAGATTTTAATTCGGGGGTCGTTCGTGAAATTGACGTTTTAGTACAGGAGGCTAAAATCGGTGTTTGAACGACCAGAACTGGTGAGGGATTAGCACGGCATACCGGGTTTGTCGTATCACAATAATTATATATTGATGCTTAGAATTGACCTAGGTGAACTAGAATGGCATGATTAGGGGTGTATGAACTTTTGTGCTATATGATGAACCATGGACTGTTGTATGATATTATTGACTTGCTCTAATCGATATGGACCTTGTTTATGCTGATGATTTCGTATATGTTGCAAATTGTGGGCTTGATTTTTGATATGCCTTATGATGGTTCGAGAAGGTGATTGGGTATGATTTTTCATGATTGATGTATTTGGATGTACAAGTGGGAAAATATATATCCCATGGTGATATTTTGATGTTATAGGAGGATGACTTGCACGAGGGTTCATCCCGAGGAAGTGCAATTATACGACTCATATTTTACCTATGTTGAGCCAATTATGGTCAGGTTAAGTACATGTGCAAGTAATGAATTATGATTAAGCAAGATGAGATATGAATCATGTATAAGGATACCAAGTAAGAGTATTTTGGTCTCATGGTCAATTGCATAGTAATTAGGGCTCCCCATGCTATTACTCTATTATGACATGCTAGTCACACCTCTCTTGTGGTGCTGACTGAAGATTATGATATGCATGATAGTCACACGTCTCATGTGGTGGTGACTGAAGATTATTCACCAGATATGACCACACCCAGAGTGGTGTCGGTATGACTTCACCTATGGTGGTATGGGGGTATGTATGTATGATCACATCCTACGTGATGTTGAGTGTGCATGGTGGCCCGGGAGAGTTATTAGCATGGGAGTAGCCAGACTCCTATGATTAAAACATGATAAGATGCATATGCATAAGTCATGGTGGTTGAGTCTTTTGCCTATCGGGATGTCGGATGGTTGATGTCTCATCCTAGTGTTTTGGCTTGATTGTTAGATGTATGGTAGGGGTATGCTTGTTATGAACTCACGATGCAATGATTGTCTCACTCAGCCATGAGCTGACCCTCTTTATCTTTTTTCTCTGCTTATGCCATGTGTAAGCAGTTCATCATCAGCAGCTGCAGTAGATAGGTGTATAGGTGGGAGCTGAGCAAGAGCTGAAGGCAAGATGAGGTATGGTCTTCAACTATTCTGTGCTTGGACTACTACTCGGGATTTTGGTCAGTGATCCACACCTTTTCGTAAAAATGTTTTGAGAACGTTTTTCATGTGCATACTAGCTTCTTATTTAGTGTGAGATATCCACAGGTGTGGAAAGTTGATGATATGTGTATATTTGTGTAATTGTGTAAGTTGTGATGAGTATGGTATGCAGTTGTGGAGTATGAAAACTGTGACTATGGCTATGAAAGTCAATGTATATGGTTATGTGTATGTCTATGGATGCAGGGATTCCGATGCATTATTTTGCAAGATTTAGTTACAAGAACTGTTTGCCCATTACGCGAGTAATTCATGTTGAAATTTTATTTGGGTAAATTTGGTAATTAATGTAACACCAGTTTTAAATTCCGCTGCAATTGTATGAATAATATGATTAGGCAAAACGTGCAGGGTAGGGTGTTACAAAAGGAGGGGAAAGGGTTAGGTTCTTCTCGTCGGAAGCAGAGACGAGCAAGGCGGTGGGTTTCTTGGCGGGGCCTGGGGCTCGAACGGGGAGGAGTTCGCCAGCTGGAGGTGGGTTTCGCTATTTTGGGAAAAGGGGTTTGGATTTCGACGGATGAGAGCAAAGACGGGGACTGGTTATTAGGGTTTAGGTTAATTAAGGGCGAAGGGGGTGGATTTTTCACTTGCAGCAGGCCAAAAATTTTGAGAACAGAAATGGGGCGGTCAAACTTATTGGAGGCAAATGTTGGAGCCAATTCTACAAAAAGAAGTGAAAATTTTGGAGCCCTCTAGAGCCAAAGTGAATTCGAAGCAAAGTGAATTCGCCCTCCAAGAATTTTAAAAATTTGTTGCTAAAGAAATTGCTAATTGTTAAATTGTTATTATATTTAAGCAATAGATATAACCTATAAATATTTAAGCAAAAGATTTAGCAACCCAAAAATTAATTGTGATTATGTGTTACGAATAACAGAGCAAATATAACATATAATTGATTTGAGATGCATAAACTACTGAATAAGCAACTTTAAAAACAAGTGTTCCTATTGTATATCTAAGACAACTTTTTCATCCTGTGTTGCAATCTGAGTGTTGCAAGAGGGTCTTTTACGCAACTCCAAAAAAAGGGTTGCTATTGTATATCTAAGGCAACTCTTTCACAAAGTGTTGCAAGAAGGTCTTTTTCACGTATATAGGTAAAATTTATAAATTTTGTACAAATTTAAGAATTTAAGAATTATAATAGTAAGCAAGGTTTTAGCAACCTTCCTCCTCCAATTATGACAATTTAAATCAGGCTCTTCATTCAAATTTCTAGCTCCACCTTCTTCTGTTAAATTCTTTTCATGCGTACACGATGTTTACGTTTTGATATCTCATGTTTATAGTGGGGATTGAACACAATTAATACTTATCATTCGAATTTCTGGCTCTATCTTCTTCTTTTAAATTCTTTTCATATAATTTAATGCATACACGATACTACGTCCTTATATCTGATGCTTATACTGGGGATTGAGCACAACATTTATCAATAATATAAGATTGTTTTGTCACTACACTATAATTCATTACATGTTCTTAAATCGACATAAAACTAATTCATTATACTATAAATAAAATCCCAATTGAAATAAACACCTAATCGAATATTTTCCCGCTTAGACCTATTCGATTTTAGGATAATTTTAGTTTTAATTATATTTATTAATAATTATTTAATAAAAAGAGGACAAATCAAATAGTTTCAAATAGGGGTGTCAAAGTGAGCCCGTTGGGTTGAATCGGGTTGCACATTTATGTCATTTCCATGGTTGTCACACTGGCAGGCGTGCCACTGGTTGAACCTGGTTCGACCGATAACGATCATAAAACCAGCGTGACACCACCGGTATGACCAGCATGATCGATATATGAAACTCTAAATTATATGGCCTTATTTTAGTGAATTTAATTGATAAAAATTATTTTATTATTTATTTTATGAGTATAAAAGCTAAATATTGATGTTATTTGTTGGATTCAAGTATAAATGTTTAGGTATTGACGTTAAATGTCATGTTTAAATAAATCTTCTATGGTAATTACTTCTTTATCCTTGAATGTTAAACTATGATGACTATTGGTCAAAGCGTAGTTTATTTGATATGTTACTGAAAATGGTTTACTATTTTCTCTCATAAAATTGTCTCTTTTAAGTTCATATTTTATAATTATTGAGGAATCAAGATTTCCGTCTGTTAGACTTAAACCTTGTTGTAAATTAATATCAAATTTAATTATTCCTACTCCTAAATTTCCTTGTCCTTTTGCTATTATGCTTTCTTCATTGTTAATGAGTCTGTCATCTCTTATTTCTAGTTCTATTGGCGCACTTATTCTTGTTTTCATTATTGATTTAAAAATAATTTGTATCGTACTAATATGAATATAAGCTATTCTATTTCGTTCTTCCTGTTGTAGTTTTGATAACTTTTTTCTAATTTGTTCCTTATTTATTATTTGGATTAGAAAATCTCCTTTGGTTTGTTCTATTGGTATAGTTGTTTCTCCTATCATCTTTCCATATTTAATCATATTTTTTCTATCAAATAATTTAGATAAAAATGACTTAGTGATGAAATTTTGGGTTTCTGATAAAGTAAAATTAGTTTGCTCTTTTATTTTTTTATATCTACGATATCGTCAAATAATTTTCTTCTTCATTCTTGTTTAAATAATCAAAATGATTTTTACTAGTACTAGGGTTGTCAGACATACCTGATTCTTGTTAGTTGAAATGATTTGATTCCTTGTTTCTTAGCGTCTTCATGGTGATGTTATGTGAAGAATACTGGAGATGATCGTTAGAGTTATGTTTAGGAATTTTTTGTAGGTCTGATGATTTTGTTGTGTGGTATTTTTGGTAGGGGATAAGAGTGTCTCCAGAGTATTACCTCAAACACTCAGTGCCTAAGCACCTCAAGACGAAGTCTTGGTTTTTGAGAGAAATCTCAACTCTACTCGTTTATTCTCTGCCCTCCTTATGAGGGATATGATACATATTTATAGCAGGTCTTAGCCTGCTTCTACGTAAGAGCTTACATCACCTTCCAACAGGTGAGAAAACAAACAAACAAACATTTTACAAAGCTAGATAGTTACATTTGTGCAGAGGAAATGAAGGTAGGAGCGTTCATCTTTTTAGTGGGGTGACTATTCCTTGTCTTCTTCTATTCCTTTTTCTTAGTGGGGTGAGTCATCCCTGATTCCTTGTCTATTCCTCTCCATTATTGCTGCTAGTGGTGGTGATCATGTCTGTTGCACAGTTGATACATATATGGTCTTCGTGGAGCTGCAATAATTCGCACAGTTGTCTCTTCTGTTCTGTTGGTAATGGGGGCCAATGTTCCTTCTAGATTGATGAAATCTTTTGTAAAATTTGTAATTATGTCCCATTCTTCCTTAGTGGATTGTGCCTTGGAGTTGTTGATGATCACCTTATTTTCACTTCCGTAATTGACCTTGATATTATCCGTTGGTTTGATGTAATGGATAGCTTGGCATACTGAGAATAATGATTTTACCTGATGATCTTATGGTATTTTAGCTGTCTTCAATTCATCCCTTGTTGGATATTTTCCATTCGAGACTCCCATTCTGATGAGGGCCTTCGATGGTATAATCATTTCTCCTTCTTGGCTGAATATCGGATAACTGGATGTATACTTTAGATAGATTTCTCTATCTTTGGCAAAGAACCTAAGATAGTTTTGAACAACCATCTTGAATTTAATGGGAAATTCGTCGCGGACGTCAACCTTCTTAGTGTAAATAGTATCCAATAATCCATATTGGAGAAGAGCGAATACTGTTGCTGGTGAGGCCTCCTCTGTGACTACAGCCTTTGGTCCTCCTTTGAATGTTGGGTAAAAACCCATGGTAGTATGTATTTCTTCATAGTTGATAAGATCATTCCAACATTGTTGAACTTTTTATAGTGTAGGTTTTTTGGCTTCTTCTTTTTCCTTTGTAGTCTGGATATTTCTGATGTTGATACCAGGAATCCTCATTATTAGTCATTGTTGTAGAGCGACCAGCTCATTCGTTTTCTTCATGGTAAGAGCTTTGTATGATTCGTCAAGTGCTTGATCTGCTTCTTCCTTCGTTTTGAATGACTGATGTTTAACATTATGACCGATAATATGCTGAGCAGCTATTTCCCAATTGGTATAAACTCCTCGAAATGGTCCATCATAAATGACATACCATTTTCCATTTTTTGACTTTCTTTCATCTTCTTCATATTTTTCATCTTCTTCTACCAGATCTGCCCATTTTGTGGATGATGATGCTGATTTCTCTTGTTGTATTTCTGGCTGAGTTTTACCATTAATTTGTTGTTGAAGAATTGTGATGGTGGTTTTGAGCTGTTCTAGTTCCCCCCGCCTTAGAGAAAGCTGAGTTTCAAGAGATCGTATTTGTTCTTCCTTTTGTTGTTGTTGATTCTGCATCTGCTTGATTATTCCCTCCATTCTCTTGTAAGGGTTAGGGATGGCAATGGGTAGGGTCGGGTGCGGGTTTACCCTATACCAACTCCTAACCCGCCGGGTAGAGCCTTCTAAAATACCCGACCAAATAACCACCGGGTATGAAAATTATATAACCATACCCTACCCACCGGGTAACCACGGGTATTCGGGTAACCATGGGTACGAATCCTAAACTATGAACTTATACACATATATGCACATACATACTATTGTCCATTAAAAATTTTCAATACTTGTAATTGTTCTAGCTTCAACAATCCGCACAAATAAAAACAACAAACACATAATAATTGTTCTTGCTTCTATAATCCACACAAACATAATAATCGTCTACATCTTCATCATCAATAATGGTAGCTAAACTCAATTTCTCAAGCTAAACTAAATTTCTCAAGAGAAATTGACCCTTTGGTTAGCGGGGCGGGTATAACGGGGCGGGTATTATCGATTACCATACCCGCACCCTACCATTTATTTTGAAACTGGGTATTACCCGTACCCGCCCCTTAACCCGTCAAAGCGGGTAATTATCCTTGTTGACCAGTTACGGTCGGGTAGGGTACCCATGGTTACGGGTTGGATTGACATCCCTAGTAAGGGTGTCGGCCAGAGGGTTGGCTGTTGACTTAATATACTTCAGATATGGCTTGTAATAGTGTAACTGTTGTTGCCAACGGATTAATCTTCCTTTGTTAAAGTCTGCTTCAAGTTTGTATCTCCAGAAACCTGTAACATATATGGAGTCGGTTCGTAACTCAAATCTGCTGATTAACAATTCGAGTTTCCATTTCTTCAATGTCCGTAGGCAAGCTAGTGTTTCTAGCTCATGAATTGGATAGTTTTTCTCTGTATAAGAGAATGTTCCTGAAATATATTTACATAGATTTTTTGGATACTTGTCTGTATTAAAAGGTACTGAGTAGTCTGTAGAATCTTTCGATTCTTTACTGGTTTTAGAGAGTAATTTATCATAGTGGTTGGTAGATGAATCATTCGACTCATTTTGAGATAGTAAATTGCCATAGTGATCAAGAGATAGTAATTTTTTTCCTTCGGGAATTGCGAGCATACAACCTGCCCATGTATCCTTGGATGCATCTGTTTCAACTATGAGAAAGTCGCGATCACATGGGTTATATAATTTAGGTAAATGATCACAACTAGCTTTCATGAATTTTACTACCTCTGTATCTTTATCTTCCCATTTCCAAGGTATCTTATCTTATATGTTTTGCTGAAGGTGTTTTCGTTCTTTTGCTAAGTTTTTTAGAAATCCTTGTTCGCTAATATAATTTAAACTTCCTAAGAATCTTTGTATTTGTTTTCTATTTTCCATTTTATCGGGAAATTTATCTAGTTTTTCTTTAACATTGGTGGTTAATTCTATTTCTCATGTACTATTTATTTTTAGTCCTAGGTATTCAATTTCATTAACTAATAGTTTAGATTTCTTTTTTGAAATTACTAGTCCTTTTTCTTTTATTCTTTCTAATACTTTTATTAGTTTTTCTTCATGATCTTTCCTATCTTTATTTGAGAAGATAATGATATTGTCAATATATGCTAGGCAAAAATCTTGTAATCCTTCTAAATTTTTATCCATAAATCTTTGATAAATTCCTGGTGCCTGTTTAAGTCCGAATGGTACGACATTCCACTCATAGTGTTTTTGAGGTGGACATGAAAAAACTGTTAAAGGCTTTGTGTTTTCGTGTAGACGTAATTGCCAATATCCTGATTTTGCGTCTAAACTACTAAACCATGTTTGATCCTTTAATCGTTCTAATATATAGTCTTTTCTAGGTAGTTTATAACTATCTCCTATTGTTTGTTCATTTAGTTTTTTATAATTTATTATCATACGTCTCTTTCCTCTTTTTACCTCATTATTATTTTCTACATAAAACGCCGGAGCGCTATGAGGACTCTTACTTTCTCTTATGATATTTTTATTAACTCTTTACATTCTTCTTGAAATTCTTCTACATCTCGTTGTGTATATTGGATTTTATTTGGGACATTAACCTCTATATTTGGATCTTTTAGTTTAATTTCTATTAATTCTGAATTTGTATTTTTTATACTGTCTAACGGGTGTTCACTACATACTTCTTCTAGTTTTTCTTCAACTATTCCATAGGCTACTTGGATATATTCAAGCCTATTTTTTAATTTTTGTAGAACTATTTTTAGTACTTCATTTTTTTTATAATTTTAGTTGTAAAGATTTTTTATTCTTGGTTTTTTCATTCTGGGTGCTCGGAGACTAATATTTTTAATTCTTTGGGTAAAAGGTTGGTATAACTTAAGGAAATTATTTCCTATTATTAAATCTAATCCCGAATAATGTAAATATATTGTTTTAGCAGTGAAAACGTATTGTTCTATAATGATGGGTACATAATTTTTTACATACCAGATCTCATGTATCGATTTATCTGCGACTACAATTTTTAGAGGTTTGTCTAATTTTTCCCAATTTTTAATGGTTGTCCTTTTTGCAAAACAAAGTGTTGCTCCTGTATCTATATATGCTAGAAAATCTTTATTTTCAATGGTGACTTTTATAAATGTTGCATTTGGATTACTTTTAGTTAGTATCTTCTTCTGACTCATCTGAAGATACCTCTAAATCTGTAAGGTATTCAATTATATCTATATCTGCTATTTCAAAATCTGTTTCCTCTATAGGTTCAAATCCGCAATCAAAAACTATTCTTAGCACTTCTTGCTTCTTATTATTAGCGTTTTTCTTTGGACATTTATTAGCATAGTGTCCTTCTTCATTACAAAGCCAACATCTACAATTTGGTTTACCTTTAGGACAATAATCTTTATTTCTTGTTTTTTGTTTATATTGTTTTCTATTTCTGAAATATTGATTAGAATTTCTGCTTTTTTCTATATTCTTTATAAGGTATTTTTCGCCATTTTTTATACCTTTCATATTTTCTTTTTTCTTTATCCTTTGGTTTTCACTGTTACATCCGTATTTTCCTATTTTATCTGAGAAATCTTCACAACAAAGATCAATTTTTGCTTGTTTTTTCAATTTTTCTTCGTTACAGGCTCTTTTATGCCATTCTTGTAATGTTAAAATTCGTCCTCCTAAAGTATCTGGTACTTCCTCTTTCTGAACTGCTTCGTTGAAGGCAGTTTCTACATTTTCTGATACTATTAGTGGTAATTTAGAAAAGAATAATTTGTCCAAGTCTTTTCGTGTCGATGGAATAACTTGATAGTATTGTATTTTAAATTCACAAATGAATGATTATAAATAACACATATTACAGATTCTTAAATTTGTTAAGTGTCAAATAGCTTGATTACTCATGGTTGCATTGTTCTCTCTCTCTCGTGGATATCTTCCTAGGAATTCATAGGTTAATGCATTTAATATTTTTTCAAAAGTTTTTATGGCATCGTCTCCGTAAAAAATGTTTTTGTTGGAATATCCATTGTACTTAGATAGTGATAAACTGCTCCAGTAGTTTTACATATTATGAAATTAAATATTTCACTAGCCTGTAATTTCTTTAAATCTTCATTAGTTTGAATTAATAGTTATGTTTGATTTTTCCAATCTTCTAGTGTATTAATTATGACTCCTTGATATTCATTTATCTGTTTTCCAAGTTTTTTTATTTTTAAAAATATATTTTCTGTAGTCATTAATGCTTATGATGGTATTTAAGACTTTGAGCATCATTTAGTAATTGTCTTTCTAGTACTGTAAAATTTTTCTCTAGTACCTTAATGACTACAGAAAATTTTACAGGATAAAGGGGTAGGAGCAGAAAATTTCTCTCGAGTGGAAATTTGTTGTTATAGGATAAGGGAGTAGGAGCGGGAGGGGCTGCAGGTGATAGGGGCTGGAAAGACGGGCGGAACAACACAGGCCGTCTGAGTCTTCTTCCTTTCTTAGAAGGCGAAGTTTTTCTTTTCTTAGAAGAAGAAGGCATCTTCTGGTATGTAGTTTTTTGGTAGAAGGGCGATGACCCTCTCTATGTAAAGAGAAATTTATGTGGGAAGATAGAGCAACGCTGATATGACATGATTGGACCGAGCATGATGTAGGAACAGCTAGGGCAGATCAAGGAAGGAGTGGGTGGAATGGAGGGATGAAGAGGGGTGCGTGGGTCTCTTAAAAATAATAATAAATCTTCTTACTTTCAGAACTCCATTCTCCACTGTCGAGTTCATCGGGAATTCAACGGAGCCGGCCGGTCGTCTGTCTATCTTTCCTTTGTTAGCTGTCGATCCTTGTTTTAGGGAAGAAGAAAGAATGAAGAGTAGCTAGGGCCTAGGTATAGCGGCGGCGGTAGGGTACTAGAGAGAAATTTTACAGTACTAGAAAGACAATTATAATGATGATCAAAGTCTTGAATACCATCATAAGCATTAATGACTACAGAAAATATATCTTTAAAAATCGAAAAACTTGGAAAACAGATAAATGAATATCAAGGAGTCCTAATAAATACATTAGAAGAAAATAATAAACATCTAAGAACAATATTAGAATACCAAGTGAATAAAAAACATAAAGAATTATATTCCGATCTCGAAATAGCTAAGAATTTAATTGACAATATTATCCGTCAAATAAAGGATAAAGAAAAAGCTATTGTAAACTCTAATATTGAAGAAAATGAAATACTAACAGAAGAAAATCTTAGAAAAATAATAATAAACCTTCAAGAAATAATAGTTAAATTAGAAAATACACGATATCTTACTATCGAAGATATGAAAGAATGTTTGAAAAATCATAAGAGTTCTGGAAAATTAACTATTGTTGCACCTTATACATTATGACAACTATTGACGAAAATATTAACAAACTAAATGATATACTAATGGCCTTAAGCATTGAGTCCGAGAATGAAGAAAATATCGAGAACGAAAAGGTAGTTTTAGATTATAGTAGTGATGAAAATCCTTATACAAATTATGTCAAAACAGAAAGCAATTCTTTTTATAATACCGAAAGGAAGAAAACTCGCAAAAAAATCAATCAAAAACATATAAGCGAAGGTTTAATGAATACAACGATTGACAAATATCTTTCGATGAATATCTTTATAAAAATTATTACGCTCCCCGTATGGAGGATGGACTAAAATTCCCCACTCATATATTCCAAAATATTCCACAACAAGTTATAATAGCCCAGATATTTTAGATCTAGATTGTAGTACTAATCCTTTGAAAGAACTAGAAGATTGGAAAAATTGAACAGGACTATTTATTCAAACTAATGAAGATTTACAGAAATTATAGGCTAGTGAAATATTTAATTTCATAATATATAAAACTACTGGAACAGTTTATCACTACATAAGTACAATGGATATTTCTACAAAAACATTTCTTTACGGAGACGATGCCATAAAAACTTTTGAAAAAATATTAAATGCCTTAACCTATGAATTCGTAGGAAGATATCCACGAGAGAGAGAGAGTGAACAATGCAACCTTGAGTAATCAATCTATTTGGCACTTAACAAATTTAAGAATATGAAATATGTGTTATTTAGAATCATTCATTTGTGAATTTAAAATACATTACTATCAAGTTATTCCATCAGCACGAAAATACTTGGACAAATTATTCTTTTCTAAATTACCACTAATAGTATCAGAAAAAGTAGAAACTGCCTTCAACGAAGCAGTTCAGAAAGAGGAAGTACCAGATACTTTAGGAGGACGAATTTTAACATTACAAGAATGACAGAAAAGAGCCTGTAACGAAGAAAAATTGAAATAACAAGCAAAAATTGATCTTTGTTGTGAAGATTTCTCAGATAAAATAAGAAAATACGGATGTAACAGTGAAAACCAAAGGATAAAGAAAAAACGAAAATATGAAAGGTATAAAAAATGGCAAAATATACCTTATAAAGAATATAGGAAAAAAAGCAAAGAAATCCAAATAAATATTTCAGAAATAGAAAACAATATAAACAAAAAACAAGAAATAAAGATTATTGTCCTAAATGTAAACCAAATTGTAGATGTTGGCTTTGTAATGAAGAAGGACACTATGCTAATAAATGTCCAAAGAAAAACGCTAATAATAAGAAGCAAGAAGTGCTAAGAATAGTTTTCGATTGCGGATTTGAACCTATAGAGGAAACAGACTTTGAAACATCAGATATAGATATAATTGAATAACTTACAGATTTAGAGATATCTTCAGATGAGTCAGAAGAAAATACTAACTAAAAGTAATCCAAATGCAACATTTATAAAAGTCACCATTGAAAACAAAGATTTTCTAGCATATATAGATACAGGAGCAACACTTTGTTTTGCAAAAAGGGCAACCATTAAAAATTGGGAAAAATTAGACAAACCTCTAAAAATTGTAGTTGCAGATAAATCGATACATGAGATCTGGTATGTAAAAAATTATGTACCCATCATTATAGAACAATACATTTTCACTGCTAAAACAATATATTTACATGATTCGGGATTAGATTTAATAATAGGAAATAATTTCCTTAAGTTATACCAACTTTTACCCAAAGAATTAAAAATATTAGTCTCCGAGCACCCATAATGAAAAGGCAAGAATAAAAAATCGTTACAACTAAAATTATAACAAAAAATGAAGTACTAAAAATCGTTCTACAAAAATTAAAAAATAGGCTTTAATATATCTAAGTAGCCTATGGAATAGTTGAAGAAAAACTAAAAGAAGCATGTAGTGAACACCCGTTAGACAGTATAAAAAATACAAATTCAGAGTTAATAGAAATTAAACTAAAAGATCCAAATATAGAAGTTAATGTCCCAAATAAAATCCAATATACACAAAGAGATGTAGAAGAATTTCAAGAAGAATGTAAAGAGTTAATAAAAATATCATAAGAGAAAGTAAGAGTCCTCATAGCGCTCCGGCGTTTTATGTAGAAAATAATAATGAGGTAAAAAGAGGAAAGAGACGTATGATAATAAATTATAAAAAACTAAATGAACAAACAATAGGAGATAGTTATAAACTACCTAGAAAAGACTATATATTAGAACGATTAAAGGATCAAACATGGTTTAGTAGTTTAGACGCAAAATCAGGATATTGGCAATTACGTCTACACGAAAACACAAAGCCTTTAACAGTTTTTTCATGTCCACCTCAAAAACACTATGAGTGGAATGTCGTACCATTCGGACTTAAACAGGCACCAGGAATTTATCAAAGATTTATGGATAAAAATTTAGAAGGATTACAAGATTTTTGCCTAGCATATATTGACGATATCATTATCTTCTCAAATAAAGATAGGAAAGATCATGAAGAAAAACTAATAAAAGTATTAGAAAGAATAAAAGAAAAAGGACTAGTAATTTCAAAAAAGAAATCTAAACTATTAGTTAATGAAATTGAATACCTAGGACTAAAAATAAATAGTACAGGAGAAATAGAATTAACCACCAATGTTAAAGAAAAACTAGAAAAATTTCCCGATAAAATGGAAAATAGAAAACAAAGACAAAGATTCTTAGGAAGTTTAAATTATATTAGCGAACAAGGATTTCTAAAAAACTTAGCAAATGAACGAAAACACCTTCAACAAAAGATATAAGATAAGATACCTTGGAAATGGGAAGATAAAGATACAGAGGTAGTAAAATTCATGAAGGCTAGTTGTGATCATTTACCTAAATTATATAACCCATGTGATCGCGATTTTCTCATAGTTGAAACAGATGCATCCAAGGATACATGGGCAGGTTGTATGCTCGCAATTCCCGAAGGAAAGAAATTACTATCTCTTGATCACTATGGCAATTTACTATCTCAAAATGAGTCGAATGATTCATCTACCAACCACTATGATAAATTACTCTCTAAAACCAGTAAAGAATCGAAAGATTCTACAGACTACTCAGTACCTTTTAGTACAGACAAGTATCCAAAAAATCTATGTAAATATATTTCAGGAACATTCTCTGATACAGAGAAAAACTATCCAATTCATGAGCTAGAAACACTAGCTTGCCTACGGACATTGAAGAAATGGAAACTCGAATTGTTAACCAGCAGATTTGAGTTACGAACCGACTCCAAATATGTTACAGGTTTCCGGAGATACAAACTTGAAGCAGACTTTAACAAAGGAAGATTAATCCGCTGGCAACAACAGTTACACTATTACAAGCCATATATGAAGTATATTAAGTCAACAGCCAACCCTCTGGCCAACACCCTTACAAGAGAATGGAGGGAATAATCAAGCAGATGCAGAATCAACAACAACAAAAGGAAGAACAAATACGATCTCTTGAAACTCAGCTTTCTCTAAGGCGGGAGGAACTAGAACAGCTCAAAACCACCATCACAATTCTGCAACAACAAATCAATGGTAAAACTCAGCCAGAAATACAACAAGAGAAATCAGCATCATCATCCACAAAATGGGCAGATCTGGTAGAAGAAGATGAAAAATATGAAGAAGATGAAAGAAAGTCAAAAAAGGGAAAATGGTATGTCATTTATGATGGACCATTTCGAGGAGTTTATACCAATTGGGCAATAGCTGCTCAGCATATTATCGGTCATAATGTTAAACATCAGTCATTCACAACTAAGGAAGAAGCAGATCAAGCACTTGACGAATCATACAAAGCTCTTACCATGAAGAAAATGAATGAGTTGGTCGCTCCACAACAACGACTAATAATGAGGATTCCTGGTATCAACATCAGAAATATCCAGACTACAAAGAAAAAAGAAGAAGCCAAAAAACCAACACTACAAAAATTTCAACAATGTTGGAATGATCTTATCAACTATGAAGAAATACATACTACCATGGGTTTTTACCCAACATTCAAAGGAGGACCAAAGGCTGTAGTCACAGAGGAGGCCCACCAGCAACGGTATTCGCTCTTCACCAATATGGATTATTGGATACTATTTACACTAAGAAGGTTGACGTCCTCGACGAATTTCCCATTAAATTCAAGATGGTTGTTCAGAACTATCTTAGGTTCTTTTCCAAAGATAGAGAAATCTATCTAAAGTATACATCCAGTTATCCGATATTCAGCCAAGAAGGAGAAATGATTATACCATCGTAGACCCTCATCAGAATGGGAGTCTCGAATGGAAAATATCCAACAAGGGATGAATTGAATACAGCTAAAATATCAAAAGATCATCAGGTAAAATCATTATTCTCAGTATGCCAAGCTATCCATTACATCAAACCAACGGATAATATCAAGGTCAATTACGGAAGTGAACATAAGATGATCATCAACAACTCCAAGGCACAACTCAATAGGGAAGAATGAGACATAATTACAAATTTTACAAAAGATTTCATCAATCTAGAAGGAACATTGGCCCCATTACCAACAGAACAGAAGAGACAACTGTGCGAATTATTGCAGCTCCACGAAGACCATATCTGTATCAACTGTGCAACAGACATGATCACCACCACTAGCAGCAATAATGGAGAGGAATAGACAAGGAATAAGGGATGACTCACCCCACTAAGAAAAAGGAATAGAAGAAGACAAATAATAGTCACCCCACTAAAAAGATGAACGCTCCTACCTTCATTTCCTCTGCACAAATGTAAATGTCTAGCTTTGTAAAAAGTTTGTTTGTTTGTTTTCTCACCTGTTGGAAGGTGATGTAAGCTCTTACATAGAAGCAGGCTAAGACCTGCTATAAATATGTATCATATCCCTCACAAGGAGGGCAGAGAATAAACGAGTAGAGTTGAGATTTCTCTCAAAAATCAAGACTTCGTCTTGAGGTGCTTAGGTACTGAGTGTTTGAGGTAATACTCTGGAGACACTCTTATCCCCTTCCAAAAATACCACACAACAAAATCATCAGACCATCGAAAAATTCCTAAACATAACTCCAACGATTATCTCCAGCATTCTTCACATAACATCACCATGAAGACGCTAAGCAACAAGGAATCAAACCATTTCAACTAACAAGAATCAGGTATGTCTGACAACCCTAGTACTAGTAAAAATCATTTTGATTATTTAAACCAGAATGAAGAAGAAAATTATTTCTTAGACGGTATCGTAGATATCAAAAAAATAAAAGAGCAAACTAATTTTACTTTATCAGAAACCCAAAATTTCATCACTAAGTCATTTTTATCTAAATTATTTGATAGAAAAAATATAATTAAATATGGAAAGATGATAGGAGAAACAGCTATACCAATAGAACAAACCAAAGGAGATTTTCTAATCCAAATAATAAATAAGGAACAAATTAGAAAAAAGTTATCAAAACTACAACAGGAAGAACGAAATAGAATAGCTTATATTCATATCAGTACGATACAAATTATTTTTAAATCAACAATGAAAATAGGAATAAGTGCGCCAATAGAACTAGAAAGAAGAGATGACAGGCTCATTAACAATGAAGAAAGCATAATAGCAAAAGGACAAGAAATTTAGGAGTAGGAATAATTAAATTTGATATTAATTTACAACAAGGTTTAAGTCTAACAGACGAAAATCTTGATTCCTCAATAATTATAAAATATGAATTTAAAAGAGACGATTTTATGAGAGAAAATAGTAAACCATTTTCAGTAACATATCAAATAAACTACGTTTTGACCAATAGTCATCATAGTTTAACATTCAAGGATAAAGAAGTAATTACCATAGAAGATTTATTTAAACCACTAATACATTTAGAATCCCCTATAAAAATAATTAAATCAGACTATAGTAATCCAAGAATTAGCATAGACGAACGACATCCCTCTAAAAGAATAACAAACAAGTTAAAAGAAGAAGAACAAGAAGAAAAAGAAGAGATAAGAAATATTACGATACTTCATCAATATGACGACAATAGTGAAATAAAGAAACTACTAGAACTAATCTTAGAATTAAAGGATAAGATATAAATACTATAATGCCTAATACTCACCATATAAATAAACTAATAGAAGGAATAGACGCTATCGATTTTACTTCAATAAACGATATCACTATGGTTACACTAGAACTATCATACTTTGTCTCAGATATTGTAGAAGAACAAATGAGTATCGGAACTACAGAAACATTAGAGGAAGCTGTTTCAAAAACCGAATTAATCACTGATATAATAACTAGTCTAACTAAAATAAAAAAAACTAATGAATATGATGCGATATCGATGAGCGCGATATTTAATTCCCGCGGTCCAAAAATGAAGGTTCGAATTCAACGATATAAAGATCAATTGGGAGCGTGTTTAATGGATAAATGGCGTTGCTACATGTCAATCACAATTGAAGGGAAGTGATTAATTCACGTGAAGCATGAATTAATTAATTCCCATGGTTTGGATTTATTCACGTTTAATGATTTGCTTTGGATGAAAGGGATTAATTAGTTTAGTGAATTAGTAGTTGGTTGGTGAATTAGTGCCAAGACAAAGCTTAAGCCCACGTGAAATATTGGTTTGTGAATGGAAAAAGAACGTGAGTGAAGAAGAAGGCTCCGCAGCCGGCATGAAGAAGGAATCAATTCCGCTACGGAGAAGGAAAAGGACAGCGGAGCGGTGCATTTGTGTTTATTTAATTAATAGTTTGTCTTATTAAAGTAGTATAATGTTTCCTAGTTAGTTTGAGATTTGTTTTCCTAGTCCTTTTAGGTTAGTTTTATGTTTTTTAGACCTCTATAAATAGAGGGTGTAAGACCTACGAATTTGGTACCCAATATTCAATTATCAATCAACTTTCAAGTTACAAGTTCATACGAACTAGTTCTTTGTGCAGGCTTCTGTTGAGAGTGCTCCAGGAGTTTCACGTGTCTCTTATCAACTAGAGAACGCGTCTAGTTGTGGCGAGCTTCTACCCAATAGCGATTGGCCTTATTCACGAGTGGGTGATTGTTTGATTGGTTTCATATACCAATTGGCCTTTCACACGAGTTGGAATCTGTTTGATCATGTTCCATCATTATCTTTTGTTCGAGTTCTTGTTCGTTGGAGAAAAGCTTCGAAAACCCATAAAAAGTAGGAAAGCTGCGTACTTTGGTCACATCAGAATAATTAAAACTTAGTAACAATTAGTTAGGGAAACTTAAATCTACCTGCAAAACAAAAAACTATCAATTAAACCATGTCACTATCTCCTTTCATAAGGAATATAATAAAAAAACTAAAAAAAGTAAAGCTACGTGAAAAATCATGCATATCACTTGCTTGGTATCAAATTCCTTGACAAGACTATTAAAATATTATATGAGGATATGTCAATTTGGAATCAAAAAATATGCAGAAAACTTTGGTATCACAGCCTACAAACCCAACCAAGTTAACCAACCCAAGAATAAGAATAAAGAATCAAAAACTAAAATGAGAAAGACATAAATGTGCAACCCGATTCAACCCAACGGGCTCACTTTGACACCCCTAATTTCAAATAATGTCATCCCCTCCACCAGAGTATATTGGAATAAACACCCTCATGCTCCAGGAAGCAGAGTCTATTCACAATGAGATAGGAACCGCTTGCAAATTGCACAAGCATTATGAGGAACTTGAAGGATATGTGGTCTTTCTCCATAAAAACATGTTCCTCGAGAATGCTACGAATTGCACACATTATGGCGCATGCGGAAATGAGTTGTTGCTGGACAATGTAACCACAAATACTGATTGATAAAGCTTCTCAGATTTCGATAATTTTTTTTTTTACTAGATTACCTATTGAAGTTTACTGATTTCATTACAATTTAAGTAATTCTACCATGTTTAATGAAAATAATAGATGCCTTACTGGGCTCAAGATAGGGTGCATAACCATGGGTTATGCACCCATCAATAACCAAATCTGGACCCTTCATTTAGAAAATCCAGATCTAAGGATGGAGAATTAAAGACTATTTTTATTTTCACTAGCTTTCTTAATTGACTCATATCTTTTTCGTTTTAACTCGGATTTTAATTTTTTTTGCACAGATGGAACGAGTTCACCGTGCTCTACAAAATGAGATCAATTTTCAATATTTTTTTAGGAAAAAAAAATTTGGCCTCTCGGTACCAACTGCATACCATATGGTATCTTCTTCGTTTTTAATTCGTTTTTGAAAATGTTTGCACAGCAGGGATGAGTTCATCATGATCTACTGGATCTACAAATTTCTGGGTGAACAAATTACAGGACCAAAAAATACCACACAATACCATACAATACCACCCCGGCGGGGTGGTATTGTATGGTATCTTCTTCGTTTTTAATTCGTTTTTGAAAACGTTTGCACAGAAGGGACGAGTTCATCATGATCTATTGGATCTACAAATTTCTGGGTGAACAAATTACAAGACCAAAAATACCACACAATACCATACAATACCACCCTGGTACGGGGTGGTATTGTGTGGTATACAATGTTAAAAGTCGTAAATTACAATTAATATACTTCTACTATCATGTATTCAACCATCCTACAGTATTGGTTTGTTCATACCACCATGGTACGTTTTTCAAAACATAGGTATGCTTTTATTTCAATACCAGTCAATACCATATGGTATAGGCTGGTAAAAAATGGCTCAATTTTTTTTGTTCGAAAAATATATTAAAGTGGATATCATTTTGAAGAGCACAATTAATCTGATCTAACTGTGCAAAAAAATTAAATTTCGACTTAAAATGAGCGAGAAATCGTTAGTCAAAAATTAAAAAGGGAAAAATTAAAGGCTTTCCATGAGATAGAGGATGCTGATGTGGACGGGTTACTCATGGTTACTCACCATAAGGTTACTGACTTGATCCATTCTCGTTGTGCTGTCCTTAATTAATTAACTCTCATATTCCAAAGCCATCCATTAATCCCAAGAGAAGGGTCGTCGCGCAGGGTTCTACAGTAAGATTGATCAACTCTATTATGTATTAAGTTTTTTAATTAATTAGCAATTGTAATTATAATTTCTAATATGCTGACATGATTACAATCAGAGCTTTAATCCCCATATCTAAAGCAGAAATGCATTTCATAAGAGGACTGGTGACATGGTTACTTCAGCCCATTCTCCTCCTATACAAGCTGTTGTTTGGAAGAAGAAGAAGCTCCTGTAATAATAGCAGCTGTCACCAATCAGATGCTACTATTACCTCTACTTCTCCTCTCGATCAATCTGAACATCATCCTGATTCCTTACCCCTGCCGACGGGGGAGTATGAGGTTTTCTTGAGCTTTCGAGGTCTTGATACTCGTCATCAGCTCACTGATATTCTTTATCGTTTCCTCATCCATTTGAAAATTCGTACATTCAGAGATGATGACGAACTCCGCAAAGGCGAAGGAATATGGTCCAATCTCATCAAGGCCATTGGGCAGTCCAAAGTTTATATACCGATATTGTCGGAGAGTTATGCTCATAGCAAATGGTGTCTTAAAGAGCTTGCTGAAATTGTTGAACATCATAAGCGGAAAAAAGGACACATCATACTTCCTATTTTCTATATGGTTGACCCAAGAGACGTTCGACACCAAACCGAACCTTATCAAAGCGCATTTCAGCAACACGAGAAGGACTTCGATGTGAAAACCTTACAAATATGGAGAGATGCTTTGAATGAAGTTGGAACCTTAAAAGGATGGCACGTAAGGACCAAAGACGAGTAAGTAATATTTATGCTCTAAATTATATAAAGCATGAACTCTACATGACATTTGTTTAAATGTGCCACTCATTGATGGAGGTAGGAGTTGAAATTAGGTGTGTAATTTTTCAAAATATAAATTATTACTATTGGAGATTTTGTTTTTAGTATAATAAATCAATGTTATGGTAATCAAATAACAAGAAGTGATTTTTTAATTTTTAATGCAATGGCAAAATATCCTTATGCCACCTCAAAATTGTGAGTTAATGCTTTGCATAAACAAAAATGAGAATTTTTTTATTAACAAAATTACATGTGTCATTTGACAAGTCCAAAATACACTCCCTCCGACTATGATGGCACAACAATCAGTGGCGTAGCCAAAAATTGAAACTAGCTAGGTGTATGCTTTTTGCAGGATATAAATTATTTCAATTGAGAATCTCATTTTTGTTATTAAAAAAATTAAGTTATAACAACCAAATAACAAGAAGTGAATTTTAATACAGTAGCAAAATATCTTTATATCACCTCTTCAATGCAATCCGTTACACAAACAAACACGGACATTTATTAAAAAATTTACCAAAACTTTGCCTATGTTTGGCCCGGCTTTTAGAAGTGTTTTTTGGCTATAAAAGCTGAAGCATGACCAAACATCTCTAAAAGCTCGACTTTTGAAAAGCCGAAAAGCGCTTTTGTATATCATAAAAGTATAAGCTCCGATTGGGAGCTTCTGCGAAAAGCTGTTTTGAAAATACAAGATTATCCTTATCATAATTTAATTTTATTTCAGAAAATATAATTTTCCTTCATTTATATCATTTTAAAATAAAATAAATTATAAAATCATATTATTCAATATAAAAGAAATCTAACAAGATCCATTTCGACTACTTTTTATTGTTTAGAATTTGTATTCATATTTTATATTATAAGTCCTTTATAGTCATTTTACACAACCGCTCATATTAAAAAGCACTTCTAATAGTTTTACAGCCAAACACTAAACTGTTTTTTTTTTAAGTACTTATCTAAAAGCTCCAACCAGAAGCTGCTTCTGCAAAAGCTACAGCAAGGCAAACTAAACTTTTAATGTGTTCTGTGACCGAACCAAAAAGTTTTGGCTCCATCGATACTAGTGAAGTCAAGCCATACGTGCATTACAATTACAAAAACCAGAATATCCTAAAACACGGGTAAAATACATCGGGTGTCAATTAAGTTTGAGAATTGGGGTAGACATATCACTTAAGTTTAAATAGGGCGTGGGGTACCACTTAACTCTATTACATGTGCACCCGGTAAGACTTAAGTTTATTGTTAAGTGCATTTCGTTAAAGTTGACAGAATTTTCTTAGAATATTTCGTTTTATAAATTTCATAATTGGTCCTTCTACTTTACGTATTATAAAAAAATCATTTGGAGTTATAAAAAAACATCATTTTTTATTGTTTAGTTAGAATCCTCTTTTGAATACTTGATACCAAACCAATTTTGGAATAGAAAATTTAGAATTAATTATCATTATAATTATTTTCAATTATCATTTGTTCTAATAATTGAATTATTATTTCATGAATGATGTAACTTTGTATCTTTTACAGTCATATTTTCTTTTCTACATTTTTTACTAGTTTTTATATTTTATTGGGCTAATACCACTAAAAATACCAACCTTTAGCGAAAGTGTCATTTATATTACGAAACTATTGATATGACATTTGTATACCAAATCATCTTTTCCCGTTAGTTTGACTGTTATATTTAACTGGGAGACTAGTCAATGCCTAGTCAGTGCCTACCTGGCACACTGACGTGGAAATTATAACCAACCTATCTAATTTCCGCATTTAATTAGCAGAAAAAGATTTATAAAAAAAAAAAAAGATAAAGGTAAAATAAAAAAGGGGAAATTACACTTCCTCTTCGTCACTCTCGAAGAGAACTGAAGAACCTTATTCCTCTCCCTATCATCCCATCTCCACCAAAGCTTGACAGGAAAAGTATCAACGGTGCCGGATACTTGCTTTATCGGCAAATGGAACGATGTTGCCTCCCTCCGCCCACTGTTCTCCTTCTCCAAATCTCATCGATAGATCTAGATTCATCTCCTCATCCCTCATCTATAATCGAAAAAAAGGCAGATTAGACAGATTACGCAGAATCGAGAGGCGGAGGGAGATTTAGATCTAAATCCAGGGATCTGGTTGTCATTGTCGTTGTCGTCGACGCCGGGTTCCTCCCGCAGTTGCAGCGTCGTCACCGTCGAAGAGTGTCGGCCGTAAGAACAATAGATCAGTGAGCTGGGGGATCCACTTCCGTGATCGTTGTCGCCGCTCACCCGCGTTGCCAAGACCCGAGGAAGAAGCTGAATCGCGCGGCCGCAAATCGAGGAGTTGGGATCGTCCAAAGAAGCAGATGTGGCATGACTGCGTCGGCGGTGAGAGAAAGAGTGAACCCTGACTGTAAGGGTTGCGGAGGAGGGCAGAGGACCATTGTTTAGAAAAAAATTATTTAAAAACAAATTAATAATATTAATTATTTTTTCCGAAAATTAAATTAATATTTTCTAAATACTAATTTCCTACGTGGCACATATCTAGACAACACCTAAGAGCCACATAAGCAATAGTCAAATATAAGTTGACCACCGTCAGTCAACCGTCAATTCTAACAGTCAACAGAAATTCGCGTAACACAAATGACGCAAACCCCTAATACGTTGGAATGTTTTTGTGTTTATTGAAAGTACGTAATATAAATGACACTTTCGCTAAAGGATGGTATTTCCAGTGGTATTAGCCCTATTTTATTTATTATTTGGCAACTTTCCATCTATTTTCGTATAAACTTTTACAATTAGTGGAATATGTTTCATTCTTTCTAATCTGCGACTATAATTTTTAGAGGTTTGTCTAATTTTTCCCAATTTTTAATGGTTGCCCTTTTTGCAAAACAAAGTGTTTGCTCCTGTATCTATATATGCTAGAAAATCTTTGTTTTCAATGGTGACTTTTATAAATGTTGCATTTGGATTACTTTTAGTTAGTATCTTCTTCTGACTCATCTGAAGATACCTCTAAATCTGTAAGGTATTCAATTATATATATATCTGATATTTCAACGTCTGTTTCCTCTATAGGTTCAAATCCGCAATCGAAAACTATTCTTAGCACTTCTTGCTTTTTATTATTAGCGTTTTTCTTTGGACATTTATTAGCATAATGTCCTTCTTCATTACAAAGCCAACATCTACAATTTGGTTTACCTTAAGAACAATAATCTTTATTTCTTGTTTTTTGTTTATATTGTTTTCTATTTCTGAAATATTTATTAGGATTTCTATGCTTATTTTTTCTATATTCTTTATAAGGTATTTTTCGCCATTTTTTATACCTTTCATATTTTTTCGTTTTTTCTTTATCCTTTGGTTTTCACTGTTACATCCGTATTTTCCTATTTTATCTGAGAAATCTTCACAACAAAGATCAATTTTTGCTAGTTTTTTCAATTTTTCTTCATTACAGGCTCTTTTATGCCATTCTTGTAATGTTAAAATTCGTCCTCCTAAAGTATCTGGTACTACCACTTTCTGAACTGCTTCGTTGAAGGCAGTTTCTACTTTTTCTTATACTATTAGTGATAATTTAGAAAAGAATAATTTGTCCAAGTCTTTTCGTGACGATGGAATAACTTGATAGTAATGTATTTTAAATTCACAAATGAATAACACATATTACAGATTCTTAAATTTGTTAAGTGCCAAATAGCTTGTTTACTCAAGGTTGCATTGTTCTCTCTCTCTCGTGGATATCTTCCTAGGAATTCATAGGTTAAGGCATTTAATATTTTTTCAAAAGTTTTTATGACATCGTCTCCGTAAAGAAATGTTTTTGTTGGAATATCCATTGTACTTAGATAGTGATAAACTGCTCCAGTAGTTTTATATATTATGAAATTAAATATTTCACTAGCCTGTAATTTATTAAATCTTCATTAGTTTGAATTAATAGTCATGTTCGATTTTTCCAATCTTCTAGTTCTTTCAAAGTATTAGTACTACAATTTAGATCTAAAATATCTGGGCTATTATAACTTGTTGTGGAATATTTTGGAATATATGAGTGGAGAATTTTAGTCCATCCTCCCTCCCTACGGGTAGCATAATAATTTTTATAAAAATATTCATCGAAAGATATTTGTCCATCGTTGTATTCATTAAACCTTCACTTATATGTTTTTGATTGATTTGTTTGCGAGTTTTCTCCCTTTTCGGTACTATAAAAAGAATTGCTTTCAGTTTTGACATAATTTGTATAATGATTTTCATCACTACTATAATCTAAAACTACCTTTTCGTTCTTGATCTTTTCTTCATTCTCGGACTCAATGCTTAAGTCCATTAGTAAATCATTTAGTTTGTTAATATTTTCGTCAATAGTTGTCATAATGTATAAGGTGCAACAATAGTTAATTTTTCAGAAATTTTATGATTTTTCAAACATTCTTTCATATCTTCGATAGTAAGATATCGTGTATTTTCTAATATAACTATTATTTCTTGAAGGTTTATTATTATTTTTCTAAGATTTTCTTCTGGTAGTATTTCATTTTCTTCAATATTAGAGTTTACAATAGCTTTTTCTTTATTCTTTATTTGACGGATAATATTGTCTATTATATTCTAAACTATTTCGAGATCGGAATATAATTCTTTATGTTTTTTATTCACTTGGTATACTAATATTGTTCTTAAATGTTTATTATTTTATTCTAATGTATTTATTATGACTTCTTGATATTCATTTATCTGTTTTCCAAGTTTTTTTATTTTTAAAGATATATTTTCTGTAGTCATTAATACTTATGATGATATTGAAGACTTTGAGCATCATTTAGTAATTGTCTTTCTAGTACTATAAAATTTCTCTCTAGTACCTTAATGACTACAGAGAATTTTATAAGATAAGGGTGTAGGAACAGAAAATTTCTCTTGAGTGGAGATTTGTTGTTATAGGATAAGTGGGTAGGAGCGGGAGGGGCTGCAGGTGATAGGGGCTGGAAAGACGGGCGGAACAACACAGGCCGTCTGAGTCGTCTTCCTTTTTTAGAAGGCGAAGTTTTTCTTTTCTTAGAATGAGAAGGCATCTTTTGGTATATAGTTTTTTGGTAGAAGGGCGATGACCCTCTCTATGTAAAAAGAAATTTATGTGGGAAGATAGAGCAGCGCTGATATGGCATGATTGGACCGCGCGTGATGTAGGAACAGCTAGGGTCGATCGAGTGAGGGGTGGGTGGATTGGAGGGATGAAGAGGGGTGGGTGGGTCTCTTAAAAATAATAATACATCTTCTTACCTTCAGAACTCCATTCTCCCCTGTCGAGTTTCATCGGGAATTCGACGGAGCCGGCCGGTCGTCTGTCTATCTTTCCTTTTTTCGCGGCCGATCCTTCTTTTAGGGAAGAAGAAAGAATGGAGAGTAGCTAGGGCCTAGGTATAGCGGCGGCGGTAGGATACTAGAGAGAAATTTTACAGTACTAGAAGGACAATTACTAAATGATGCTCAAAGTCTTGAATACCATCATAAGCATTAATGACTACAGAAAATATATCTTTAAAAATCGAAAAACTTGGAAAACAGATAAATGAATATCAAGGAGTCATAATAAATACATTAGAAGAAAATAATAAACATCTAAGAACAATATTAGAATACCAAGTGAATAAAAAACATAAAGAATTATATTCCGATCTCGAAATAGCTAAGAATATAATAGACAATATTATCCGTCAAATAAAGGATAAAGAAAAAGCTATTGTAAACTCTAATATTGAAGAAAATGAAATACTACCAGAAGAAAATATTAGAAAAATAATAATAAACCTTCAAGAAATAATAGTTAAATTAGAAAATACACGATATCTTACTATCGAAGATATGAAAGAATGTTTGAAAAATCATAAGAGTTCTGGAAAATTAACTATTGTTGCACCTTATACATTATGACAACTATTGACGAAAATATTAACAAACTAAATGATTTACTAATGGCCTTAAGCATTGAGTCTGAGAATGAAGAAAATATCAAGAACGAAAATGTAGTTTTAGATTATAGTAGAGTTTACAATAGCTTTTTCTTTATCCTTTATTTGACGGATAATATTGTCTATTATATTCTAAGCTATTTCGAGATCGAAATATAATTCTTTATGTTTTTTATTCACTTGGTATTCTAATATTGTTCTTAAATGTTTATTATTTTATTCTAATGTATTTATTATGACTCCTTGATATTCATTTATCTGTTTTCCAAGTTTTTTTTATTTTTAAAGATATATTTTCTGTAGTCATTAATGCTTATGATGATATTGAAGACTTTGAGCATCATTTAGTAATTGTCTTTCTAGTACTATAAAATTTCTCTCTAGTACCTTAATGACTACAGAAAATTTTACAAGATAAGGGGGTAGAAGCAGAAAATTTCTCTCGAGTGGAAATTTGTTGTTATAGGATAAGGGGGTAGGAGCGGGAGGTGCTGCAGGTGATAGGGGCTGGAAAGACGGGCGGAACAACACAGGCCGTCTGAGTCGTCTTCCTTTTTTAGAAGGCGAAGTTTTTTTTTCCTTAGAAATAGAAGGCATCTTCTGGTATGTAGTTTTTTGGTAGAAGGGCGATGACCCTCTTTATGTAAAGAGAAATTTATGTGGGAAGATAGAGCAGCGCTGATATGACATGATTGGACCGAGCGTGATGTAGGAACAGCTAGGGCCGATCGAGGGAGGGGTGGGTCGATTGGGAGCTTTTGCGAAAAGCTGTTTTGAAAATACAAGATTATCCTTATCATATTTTAATTTTATTTCAGAAAATATAATTTTCCTTCATTTATATTATTTGAAAATAAAATAAATTATAAAATCATATTATTCAATATAAAAGAAATCTAACAAGATCCATTTTGACTACTTTTTATTGTTTAGAATTTTTATTCATATTTTATATTATAAGTCCTTTATAGTCATTTTACACAACCGCTCATATTAAAAAGCACTTCTAATAGTTTTACAGCCAAACACTAAACTGTTTTTTTTTTAAGTACTTATCTAAAAGCTCCAACCAGAAGCTGCTTCTGCAAAAGCCACAACAGGGCAAACTAAACGTTTAATGTGTTCTGTGACCAGAATATCAAGCCATATGTGCATTACAATTACAAAAACCAGAATATCCTAAAACACGGGTAAAATATATCGGGTGTCAATTAAGTTTGAGAATTGGGGTAGACATATCACTTAAGTTTGAATAGGGCGTCAGGTACCACTTAACTCTATTATATGTGCACCCGGTAAGACTTAAGTTTATTGTTAAGTGCATTTCGTTAAAGTTGACAGAATTTTCTTAGAATATTTCGTTTTATAAATTTCATAATTGGTCCTTCTACTTTACCTATTATAAAAAAATCATTTGGAGTTATGAAAAAAATTATTTTTTATTGTTTAGTTAGAATCCTCTTTTGAATACTTGATACCAAACCAATTTTGGAATAGAAAATTTAGAATTAATTATCATTATAATTATTTTCAATTATCATTTGTTCTAATAATTGAATTATTATTTCATGAATGATGTAACTTTGTATCTTTTACAGTCATATTTTTTTTTCTACATTTTTTACTAGCTTTTATATTTTATTTATTATTTGGCTACTTTCCATCTATTTTCGTCTAAACTTTTACAATTAGTGGAATATGTTTCATTCTTTCTAATGGTGCTTCTAATTGAATTAGGGGTTTAAATAGATATTCTAATATTAACTTTAAATATTTATTATTATATTCTAGTATATTTATTATTCTTTTTTATATTCGTTTATTATTTTTAATAATTTATCTATTTTATTGAAAAATTTTGATTAGTCATTCTAGTAATAATATGTTTAGAAGGCTTTCTAATTATTATATCAAATAAAATTTTTTGAAATATAGTTTTGGATGTTTTTAAAATTTTTGGGTATAAAAAAATAATTAAAATTTTGGGTTGGATGGAAAATTAGACCGATGCACATTTTAGCGACATTAATGGTACCCGACGCCCTATTCAAACTTAAGTGGTATGTCTACCCCAATTCTCAAACATAAGTGGCACACGAGGTATTTTACCCTCTAAATCTCATAGTCAATGTTTTTTTCTACATCAAAATCTCAGAGTCAATGTGATATATATAATTCTATGGTAATTGGAGTGAATTTGGGCAAAAACAAGCTCTTCTTTTCCCCCTCTTTCTGTTCTTATGAGTGAAGCGAGCGTTGCGATCTCTCCGTCGGCGTCAGAGGGACTGGGTAGCGATCCTCGGGGAATCCCATCGAAACCCTGGGCCTCGCTGTTCGGGATCTCTGAAGCCAATCGCCTCCAATACATCCCTCCTGAAATCGTTAATGGTGGATTACGGATGCCTAAATCGGTCCGGGAGGCGGGGGCGGCTCGTTGGAAGAACTGTCTCGTCGGCCAATTTCTCCAAGACCCGCCGCCGCTATATGTGCTACGACGATGGGTTAATAAGCTTTGGGGTCGTGATGGTCTGGTAAGGGTATCGTTGCTATATGACAAAATGCTGCTGATTCAATTGCCTAACTCGAAGGTCTGTGAATGGATATTGGAGAATGGGCCCTGGTTTTGGTTCAACAACCTCATATATCTTCGTCCTTGGGTGCCAGGTATCAGTGTCGAGGAGTTGGGTAGGAAGGCTCTGCCGATCTGGGTAAATTTAGCTAATGTGCCATTGGAGTACAATGACTTCCAGGGATTAAGTAGAATTGCCAGTTGGATTGGGGTTCCGTTGGGTATGGATCACACTACTCGGATGGGTGATAGGCATGGTTTTGCGAAGGTACTGGTGGAGCTCACAGTGGATAGTGAATGCCCTGACCACATCCTTTTGTGGCCTAATGATGATTCATCCATCAGAATTGGGGTCACATATTGTAACTTGCCTCCGATTTGCCAGGTTTGTCATCTGTTTGGGATCTCTGGTCCATGTTCTGAGCATCATGGTAAGAAGTGGGTAGCAAAGTCAGAGCCAGTGAAGCAGTCAGAGGAAGTGGGTGCTATTAGTATGGGTCAAGGGAGTGGAAGTGGGGAGAAGATTCAGGATGTAGTAATAGAGGAACCAACAGTTAGTGGGAAGGGTAAGGAGGTGGTGGTTTATGAGGATGATCCACAACTGACAGCCATATTTACCAGTCCTATGGTGGTGAGTGGGGGTCTGATTCAAAATCTTGAGAAGTCGTTTCAAGAGGTGGCCACTTCGGCCTCGCCAAAGCTCCCATCAGAAGATGAATTCCAGCAAGTGGTCAATGGTGCTAAACCTCGAGTGTGGGTTTCCCAGGGGGGTTCAAAAGGTATACATATCTCAAACTCTACTTTCAGTGTGCTGGGGAAGCTTAGTGATAAGGAAGAAGGGGGTATTCCTGATGCTCCTAAGAAGAAGGAAACGAAAAAGGAAGTGAAGAAGGGTGGGGGGAAACCTCCAACTTCAAAATGATTGTGCTATTCTGGAATGTTAGGGGGCTAAACAAGCCCTCTAAACAAAGGGACTTATTAAGAGTCCTTCGTAGGAATAAGGTAGATATGGTTGCAGTATTAGAAACTAGAATTCAAGCTGCTAAAGCTGAGAAAGTAGTAGAGGAGGTTTTTGTTGGGTGGGAGAAATGTCTGAATTGTCATGAGTTGAAGTTAGGTAGGGTTTGGCTTTTCTGGGACCCTGCTATCAAGGTCCAGATTCTTAAACCAGGGAAAAACTTTCTACATTGCCTGGTTGAGGATTTAAATAAGGATAGTTTCTTCCTTACAGCAGTCTATGCATCTAATGATGAATCAGAGAGGTTAGGTACTTACCAGCAAATATCTCAGTTGAAGGTTGTTGGCCACCCCTGGATCGTTGGGGGTGATTTTAGCACTGTGAGGAGTCCACAAGAGACCTCAAATCAGAGAACCTCAAGCCAAAGTATGCATGACTTTAACCAGTGGATTGGGGAGATGGAGTTGGTTGATTACAAGACTACAGGGCCGCAGTTCACATGGACAAATAGGCAAGCCAATCAGCCTATTGCTAGAAGACTGGATAGAGGCCTAGTGAATTTGGAATGGATTGATCAGTTTTCAAATTGCACTATGGAGGCTTTCCCAGCTCATTTTTCAGATCATTGTGCCATACAAGTCTGTACTGCTGTTCCAATAAAATCTCTTCCTAAACCTTTTAGATACTTTGAGTTCTGGGCAGATCACCCAAAATTCTTGGACATTGTGGCTGAGGCATGGAGTAGTGAGATAGTTGGCAATCCTCTGCAGGTTATTCAGGGTAAATTGACTAGGGTAAAACAAGCTCTGAAGAAGTTCAATAAAGCTGTATATGGTAACTTACATGACAAGGTACAAGAGGCTGAAGCTGAACTGACAAGGGTTCAATTACATGAGTCCTTTTCAGATCCCTCCCCTGAGCATTTTGAAGAAGTATCACTTGCGAAGGATCATTTTGATCATGTTACAAAGGCGTATGAGAGTTTTGGGTGGCAAAAGTCTAGAGTCTCTTGGCTTTCAGTTGGTGATCAAAGTTCTCATTTCTTCCACCAGGCAGTCAAGATCCACAATTCTAAGAGGGCTATTAGGAAGCTAGTTACAGAGTCTGGGGAGGAGTTGTTTCAGTCTGATCGGATCATTGAAGAGGCAATCTGTTTCTACAAAAGGCTGTTGGGGGAAGCAAATCAGGACATAAAACCTAGTAGGAAGGAGATAGCTCATCTAGTTAGGCATCACATCCCTGCTCCTGATTGTGAAAATCTTGTTAAAGAAGTTACAGCTGATGAAGTGAGACAGGTGGTCTTTGGACTAAATGCACAGAGGGCTCCAGGCCCAGATGGCTTCTCTGCAGGCTTCTACAAGAGAGCGTGGTCAATCATTGGTGAGGATGTGACTAGAGGGATTCTTTACTTCTTTCAAACAGGTAACATGCCTAGTGGAATCAATGCTGCTGCTGTTTCCTTAGTTCCTAAGGTTCAGAATGCTGACACCCTAAGGAATTTTAGGCCCATCTCTTGTGTTAATCTGTTTTATAAGATAATAGCTAAAATTCTTGCTCGAAGGATTAGTGAGGTAATGCCTCTAATCATCAGTGCCAATCAGTAAGCTTTTGTTAAAGGTAGGAGCATCATGGATAATATATTGATGGCTCAGGAATTAGTTAGTGGCTACAATAGAATTGCATTATCATCGATGTGCAATAAAAATTGACATTATGAAAGCATTTGATTCTGTTAGTTGGCATTATCTGTTTCATATGATGTTGGCCATGGGTTTTCCACCTCAATTTATGACCTGGATAAGAAGCTGTCTGCAAACTGCTCATTACAGTATAAACATAAATGGGGGTCTCTGTGGTTTCTTTAGGGCTAGGAAGGGGGTTCGTCAAGGTGATCCTCTATCACCATATTTGTTCACTATAGCCATGGAAGGACTCTCTTCTATGCTTATAGCAGCTAGTCAAGCAGGGAGGATCCCTTACCATCCCCAATGTAAGAGGATTGGCTTGAATCATATGTGTTTTGCTTATGACATACTTGTTTTCACTACTGGTTCATCTCAAGCTATCCTTCAAGTGAAAGAGGTACTGCAGCAATTTTACAGATTGTCAGGGCTTAATTGTAATCCTGCTAAGTGTGAAGTTTATTTTGGGGGTGAATCTGTCAAGTATAAGGGTAATGCCCTGGCCTTATCTGGCTTCAAGGAAGGGTTGCTGCCTGTCAGGTATCTTGGTCTTCCATTGATGACAGGTAAGTTGTCATCAAAGGAGGTGGATATACTGGTGGAAAAGCTTACCAAACGAGTTAAATCCCGGAGGGCTAGAAAATTGACCTATGCTGGCAGGCTGCAACTTGTGAATTCAGTTCTGATGGGGGTGATTCAATATTTGATGCAATTATTTGTATTCCCAAAAGTAGTTCTGAAGAGGATCCAGCAGGTTTGTTCACAATTTCTTTGGCATGGAACTGAAACTGGACGAGCCAAAGTGGCCTGGGAATCAGTGGCTTTACCAAAGAAGGAGGGTGGGTTAGGAGTGAAGGATTTATTGGCTTGGAATCGAGCTTGTGCTATCAGAGTACTGTGGTTATTTCTAATGGAGGCAGGCACTATATGGGTTGCATGGATGATGGAATATAAGTGTAAACAGGGAGATTTGTGGAGTATGAAGGTGCAATATAGTAGCTCGTGGACTTGGAGAAGGCTGCTGAAGCTTAGAGGCATTATTTTACCTTGGATAACTCAGCAAGGGACTGTTCTCTACTGGGATTCTCAGGAGATGCATATCTATTCGGTTCGAAGGGTTTGGGAATCACTTAGAAGAAGGGTGGCCACTGTCCCATGGCATAAGCTTGTCTGGGCTGTTTATTGCCCTCCGAGGTATAGTCTGCTAGCTTGGTTGATAATGAAGAATGCCATTATAACTAGGGATAAACTTCTGCATTGGGGGAAAATTTCTAATGCCTCTTGCCCTCTGTGTGATAATGGAATTGAGAGCCGTGATCATTTGTTTCTTAGTTGCAATTTCACTCGCAGGCTTACTGCTTTTCTGCAGTTCAGGTATCTTCAATATCAGAGTTGGGGTGAAATGATACAGAGTTTGTGTGCACTGTTACTACGGGATACACACACAGGCAGCTGGCATGCTTTGATGTGGTGTATGATTGTTGCTTTCATTTGGAAGGAGAGGTGCAGGGTGATCCATGGAGCGGACAGGAACCAACCAGAACAAGTTGCTCTTCAGCTTCGAGATGACTTGCATTTTTTGGCTTGTGGGAATCGAGGATTGAGGGATGCACTTACTAAACTACGTACACTACCTATAGGTTTCTCTTTGGTTTAAATGTTTCCTTGTAAGTAGGGTGATATAGCAGATAGTAGTGAGGCTTTACTGGGGAGTTCTCCCCCTTCGTTGTATTGGTCTTTTTCTGGGAATAAAGCATCCGATTCAACGGAAAAAAATTTGGGCAAAAACATTTTTAGTAACAAACAGTATATAAATGAGGCATGATACTATTTCATAAATCCTAATGAGTTAAAACTAGATTCTAATTCTCTAAATCATATAACATAAGTTCAATTTAATTGAAAATAATAATCGACGGTTCTAATTTATCTAAATACATCTAACATACTAGTTGCACTATCTGAGGGTTTAGGGGTCATGATTTAGACAATTATGACCTAGTGTTCACTCATTAAAAGTTAGAGTATAATATCATGCCCAAAAATCCGATTAATTGAAGGTCTGGTTAACATTTTCTTACGACAGTATGTAGTACCATAAATTTGCCACGGGTACAACCAAGTCATATATATAACCCTTTTCTAGTAACAAATTCGAATGAAGTTCATTATAAAAAATGGATTTGAATGAAGTATTACAGAGAGACTTCAAATAGCTAAAAGGAAAGTAATGTAGAGGCATATTTGTAAGAAATCATAGTGAAACCATTGTAAACATCACAAACTAATTTGATAATAATAAAAATATCTTTCATAAATAAATCAATCATTCGTATGTGATGCTTAATTCCTTGATCCGGACAATCACAGAAACAAATTTAATTTTACAGGCAAGGAGCTATAGCAGATTCAATTTCTGACATCGTTTGGTCTCATCTAAGCAAATATGATAATCTTATCGATTCCAGTGAGTTGGTTGGAATTGATTATCACATAAATGCAGTAATAGATAAATTGAGCTTAGATTCTGAAGGTGTGACAATGGTTGGCATTCACGGACTCGGTGGTATTGGCAAGACTACTATTGCAACAGCTGTTTATAGCGAGATATCTACTCGTTTTGATCGACGTAGTTTTTTGGAAAATATAAGAGAAACTCAAAAGCATAAAGATGGAACCATGAGTTTGCAGAAGAAGCTAATTTCTAATATAATGAAAACAGATTCTGTTGGATTTGTTGATAATGTTAACGAAGGAAGAAGATTGATACAAGATAGAGTGTGTCTGTTCAAAGTTCTAATCATTCTTGATGATGTGGATGAGACATTTAATTTTGAGGATTTTTTTGGAAATCCTAAAAAATTTGCTTCTGGAAGTAGATTTATCATCACTTCGAGAAACATGAAAGTCTTGAGTACTCTGAACAAAAATAAATGCAAGTTGTATGGAGTTGGAGAAATGAGTCCACAATTGTCACTTCAACTCTTTTGCAAGCACGCGTTTAAGAAGAATGCTCCTCCACGAGAGTACAAAGTTATATCAAAAGAAATTGTATCGACAACGGGAGGGCTTCCATTAACTCTGAAGGTTGTCGGCTCACTTTTGTTCAGAGAAGAAATATATATTTGGAAGGATAAATTAGCGCACTTAAGAGAAATGCCCGAGAAAGAGGTGGTACTAAGGTTAAGGATAAGTTATGACGCTTTGGGGTACGAGGCTAAACAAATTTTTTTGGATATCGTATGTTTCTTCATCGGCATGGAAAAAGAACTTCCTTCTTACATGTGGGATGACTACAAATATCACCCTGCAAGTAATATTAATATTCTTATTCAAAGGTCTATGATAAAAATGGGGGATGACAATGAATTTCAAGTGCATGATCAACTAAGAGATATGGGAAGAGAAATCGTGCGTGAGGAAAATATAGAAGAACCATGGATGAGAAGTAGGGTATGGCAGAAGCATGAAGGTCTGAATACGTTGCTTGACAAAAAGGTATTTTCTAATGTTTTACAGATCCGTTTACTTATACTATGCAACTACTTAGACACTTCACTCATCTTTCTTTTGTGATAGTATTAATTCAAGCTGCTATTACAAGGTAAAAAACCATGACACAAGGTCTAAAACTAACAAGAATATTCATCTATCTATTTTTACTCAGGGATCAAAGAAAGTTAAAGCGCTTAGAGCATACTTTTCTGAGATGCAGGCGGGCTATTTTGAACCAGAGCATTTTTCAGATTTATCAGAGTTGAGATATTTTCAATCAAAGAACATGAATTTTAAAGGAGACTTCACGAATCTTCTTCCTAATTTAAGATGGCTTCGCCTGAAATCAGAATTTATTTATGACGAATATATTTTGAAGGGTGATTTGAGAAATCTCGTGATTCTTGATCTCCGATCCTCGGTATACTTCAATTGTGCATTCAGTGAAATCAAGGTTTGCTTACAAATATCCTTTTGTTCTTGGAGGGTATTCCAACCTTTTCAGTCAAACATATCTCTATATCGTATTATATGTTGTCCACTCGTTTGCTTGCTCGGATTGAGGGGTGAAAACAAGAATTTTTACATGCAAGTCATTGAAAACATATATACTTACCATACATTAATCTACCCTAGCTACAGTCACTAGTTGAATTGGACATTTCTCTGCCAAAATCATAGTAAAGTGAATGTGTGTTTATTATGATAATACAAAGGACAATTGGTACATATTGTAGGTGTCCAACAAGCTGAAGGTTCTGGACCTGTCTGGTTGTTATTCCATAAGCACACTCCCAAAGTTTCCACGAACAGGCAGTCTAGAGATCCTGAACCTTTCTGGTTGCGTGATGTGGGAGTCAGATTCATACCCGAAGCTTGATATCAGCAATCTATGGAACGTTAAATTGTTGAATCTGAATGAGGCTAATCTAGAATCTATAAAGGGAGGAACCATTGGAATGATGATGAAGAGACTTCAAAAGCTCGATCTCACCAGCCTCAAGTGCAAGAATTTGCAAGAAGTGCTTGTTGATATCAGGGAATTGTCGTCTCTTAAGATCTTGCGGACAATTGGAGCAAGTTGTAAGCTTTGGGAGTCAGAGGAGGAAGAAGAGGAAGAAGAAGAAGAAATTAAGGAAGATGTTGTGGAACTAGGGAAGCTTCCAGGTAGTCTGGAGTTGCTAGCCACTTCATCTCGGGTTTTTAATCTCTCGGAATTGCTGGAGTTGGAGGAATTAACGGTTACAAATTGTGATTTCGGGCTCGAGATCCCTACCACCGAGAAGTCATGGTGGAAGGTTTCCAGATTGAAGTCTCTGGTGCTCGAGGAAACAAAAATAGTTATTGCCTCGAAAACAAACGCAAGTATTCCTGAATCTTCTTTGTGGCTTGTGTGCCTTCCATCATCTCTAACTAGCATCCACATTCGGCACTGTCCAAAAATGGAGTGGCTCCCAACCCTAGAGAACCTTGAGAATTTGGTAGAGTTGTCCATCGAGTATTGTCCCAAAATGCAAGAGATACGAGGCCTTGAAGGCTTAAAGTCATTGCGATCTCTCAATATTAATGATGGATACAATATGGTTTGTGTCCACGGCTTTGAGAACCTATTGCATTTCAACAATTTACAGACATTGGAGATTCAGAGTTGCCCTCATCTGGCAGAAGCATTGCGAGATGGCGACAACGACGACAATAACCATTGTAGGACGACCATCCACTCTTTACGAACATTGAAGATATGGAGTTGTAACTCAACACTACTACAAGGTGGCAACCGGATGCCTCTTCTCTCGATGTTTTCAAGGCTTACAACACTAGAACTTGTGTCGATCAAACATTATGAGGATGACGAAGAAGACGCCATTAACAATGTCGAGCAGGTAACAAAGAAAGTAGAATATACCCACTTCTTCACATTAAACACACTCAGAATGTCACATACTAACACGCACATTAATGTTTGGTGCGCATGCAGAAGAAGGGGGAGCAGGAATTGTGGCTGGAAGGGATCGCCGACATGGAAGAGTTGGAAAGAGTTTTATTGTTTGACTTGCCTGCAGTAGAGAGACTTCCTTCACTCTCGAAGCTACGTAAGTTGAAGGACTTAGATATCCGCGATATGCCTAGGTTACGTGAGATCCAAGGAACTGCTGACTTGAAGTCTTTGGAACAAATATACATAGTCAATTGCCCTTCTTTAGAGACGTTGGACATTAGAAGATGCACGAAGTTGACTCCTCAACATATCTCTGCCCTTGAGAGCAAACTACCCAACATAAGAATAATGGGGCCGCATAAGAAAGACCTTGAAACTTAACCATCTTCTTGTGTACTTGCGGTTAGGGGTGGGCTGGCCAGTCCAGAATCATACTAAATTTCTTTTTTATTTTCTTTTATTTCACTCATTCTCTTTCCATATGTATTTCATACTTTTTTGTTTGTTGTACTAAAACCTGTTTTTTTCATATTTGGTTTACATTCTTACTCACCTCTCTTGATCGCTTGAGTCCAACTTTAGTACTTGATTTTTCATCCTTACTCATCTCTCTCGCTCAAAATCGAATAGGAAGACAATTTTGAAATCTCTCACTCTCAATTGAAAAGTACCAAAGTGGTCTTGCTAGGGTCTTTCGTCTTTGTCATTGGCTTTCATTTTTTTTTCCTGTCCTGAAATTGACTTTTTCCGTTCGGTCGAGACCGACTTTCGTATTTAATTTTGCATTCTTACTCATCCATGTCGTTCAAGCTCGAATAGGAAGATGCTATGGGACAATCCAAGTACCACATCGGTAATACAAGGGAAGGGACCCTTGTATATTAGTGTCCACCAAGCCCAATTAGTACGAGGCCTTTTGGGGAGGACAACCAAGAGTAAAACCGTGCGGGCTTGGCCCAAAGCGGACAATATCGTACTAATGGAGCAACCCGATTTGTGACAAGTGGTATCCGAGTCTGGTTCGGTTCCAGGGCGGTGGACAATCGTTTGGTGGCCTCGGGATTTGAGATCCGCGTCTGGTTTGGAGGATCCACGAGAGATCCACGTTTGGGCTACATCTGGTTTGGCGGATCGATGGAGGTCCGCGTTTGTCTGGTGGAGAGATCCACGTATGTTTGGTGGATCAAAGAGGGTTCCGCGTCTGGTAAAGTCCTTGTACTGAGAAGCCCATCGATACAAGGTGTCTGGCGGATCAAGATAATCGATGAGGTGAGGACACGAAATTCGTGGTCCTTGTCTTGAAGGGGGGATTGTTATGGGACAATCCAATTACCACATCGGATATACAAGGGAAGGAACCCTTGTATATAAGTGTCCACCAAGTTCATTAGTACGAGGCCTTTTGGGGAGGACACCCAAGAGTAAAACCGTGCGGGTTAGGCCCAAAGCGGACAATATCGTACTAATTGAGCACTCCTGGTTATGACAGAAGACAATAGTGAAATCTCCCGCTCTCAATCGAAAATTACGGAAGTGGCGTCGAAACCTATTGACCCAGATGCTAAGGTCTTCCGTTTTTGTCCTATGCTTTCTTCGATTTTTTTTTCCATGTTTTCTATATCTCTTCTCATTTTCATCTTAGTTGAAAGTCCATGGTAAATTTATTGTTGTCTATCGGACTGAAACGGAAGCATGATCACATCTCCATGTCCATTTTCATTCGTAAATTCTCTAATTAATAGTTGTCTAAGTTTCAATAACGTACATGTTCTTACTACCGTAGTATGTAAATTGCTCTCCTTTGACCCATAGTCTCATTGGTGATCTGAGTGCAAATTACTATCGAGCTCTCGCACAACATTTTTGTGATGTTTTGGTTGCTTTTACAGTTATGTCCTATAAGTTACAATTTGCTAAATCATTCATACAACAAATTTACATTACTAAGCGAGAGGGACATAACTCGTAAGAAATAACAAGTAAAGCTTATCGGACTACACTTTATGCAGACTCCAGCGAACCTTAGTAGACGTGAATGTTGACATTAATACCTCCCAATTGATCCCAGCTGGTCGAGCACCTGTTCTTCCTGCTCAGTTGCTCCTCGCCAACAATAAAAAAAAAAATATGCGAGTATTTTATGACCTAGTAAGGAGCAAAGCAGTAGTCCCTAGTATTTGTGAATTTGAAGCCTAATCTGATTATATTAAGTTCAGTGCGAATCGATCCCAAATCTCCCATCCAACTCAAACCGTTTTCCAGATTCAGTTAACATTTCGTCAAAAACTCGTAGACAATCATTATGCATTTAAAGAGCAGAAGTAGCAAAATCAAGAAGCATGATTCCACTTGGAAAGAAATGAAAAAAGCAGGGGAATGGCAGAGTTAATTAGTACTAGGCACAATAATACGTATCAAACTGATGGAAGGTGACCAACAACATGAGACTTCTCCTCCAACTGCTCTTCATCATCTGTCACGGCCACCTTCTGATACATTCCTTCCACCACCCTTAATTTCTTGGGGAGGAAGCAACGACCACCAAATCGCTGCTGTAGGTAAATGATCACAGCAAACATCAAGCACACAAGAGGAATGACCACATCGCTCCACGTAGAGTAGTAGTCAGCTTCAGGGTTGGCATAGATGTATGACCAATCGAAGTACTCCGCGAAGTTTTGAGCCCGGAAGAGGTCGTACCCATGTGGCACCAGTCGGGCGAGCGTGGTCCCCATGTAGAAAAGGCGAGAAAGGACCGGGGTTTGAGGGGTTGAGCCATGGAAAATGTTGAGTAGGATCTGAGGAAGAAGGAAGCCGTCGAGCAAGAGGCCAGCGTACGACCTCAGATCCGTCAAGATCGAGTGTTGTTGTTGGTTGCCGAGAGATCGATGCATCACACGATGACTACTTTGGCTATTTGCCCCGAATTCGTAGTGCTTCCAGTTGATGCCTAGAGCGATGAGAGCTCCAGCAAAATATAATGGTAAAGTGATAAGGAGTGCCTTTGTTTCGGCCGGCCTGATTGAGGCCTTCTTGTCTTTGTTGGCTTGCCTTGCAAGCCAAGTAAGTTGCAGGAGCCTGAGATGCAAGATGAGTACTATCATGGTGACAACCCTCAAGATCACCTCATCGGCTTCCAATTTCCCTGTGCTCCTCCAATAATAAAACCGTCCACGTCGTTCTTGCTTTCTCAAGAACAACTCGTCGAAGTTGAGCACTAGAGGGATCAGGTGCCCCAAGGCGAGCACCGTGAGCATGAGGAAGGAGAGGAAAGGGAACACATCAGGGTTCCTCCTGACATGAAAGATTTGGTAACACACGAAGACACATAATAGAGTATTGGAGATTAGAGCCATTGTGACCTCCAAATCCATCCTCCACACGGACTCCCTCGCCCGTTGACCGTAGAAGGAAGATGCAACGAAAACCAAAGGCTCAAAGTACAGAGGATCGTTTGCTTTCTCCCTCGTGCTTTCGATCCTTCCTTGAATGTTCTCGTTCGAATCCATCGAGGGGAAATCAACCATGATCAAAACCTCGCAATCCTTGGAATCTTCGTCCAATTCTTCAGCCATATTGTATCTTGACGTAGATGAGGAGGCAAACTTGCAGCCAACCATACAAAGGTGTCCTGTTTCAGCTTCATAAACTCCTTCAGCTGAAACCCAAAACCCATTCTCACTTGAAGTAGCATTGAGATTGAATGGCGTGTAACCAATGCTATAACTAATGTTCACTGGTTTGCTAGGCGGCCTGAATTTTGCAGGAACTCGATCGTTATCCGAGCCCATGATGGTCACCCCACCACCTAGATTCCAATGAGGGACTTGATCGCCAACAAAGATCGGCTCAGCTCTCCCCCATCCACCTTTCATCCTCCCAACAGAGTCCTTGAAAGACATATCAAACCTCATTTCGTCAGATCCACCATTTGGAAACTGCTTGATTTTGCCACCATTGATCTTGCTAACCTTTGAACAAGAAGCATTCGCTTTCTCAACTATAGTGTATTCATACTTCAACCCTGGAAGCCCTCTTTGTTTGTACCCACGATCCTTCACCAAAATTGGATGGAAGTAGCCAGAGTCCCCTGCATCCAAGCTACTCCAGATCTCACCAACCATGGTGCTAGTGTTACCCATTGACCAAGTCGCAGGAAAACTCAAGCTCATTCTGATCGAACAATCCTCGATCTTCGAAGTAGTAAACGACACGTTGGTGGCATCCCGGATTCTGCAAGCCACAATGCACAACCTGTTGTTCTTGGCATTCCACGTTCCTTCTGAGACTAGGGTTGTGTTGGGTGAGAATGGATGGTAGTAGTCAATGTTGCTGTTGTTCGAGAACCCCATTAGGAACCTCAAACTTTGCTTCTCGTCTGAACATTGGAAGGGCCTCAATGACACGAAACTAGGCAAATGATTGGAATCACCATGATGGTTCTCCAATGGGTTGCAATTTTTGGCTGGAGAAGAAGAAGAGACATTGCAAGGTTTTGCATAGTTTAGACGAAGGGGATGGTACGAAGAGAAGAAAGGAGAGCAAATGGATGTGCTCAATGGCAAACTCAGAGAGTCATGTCTTGGAGGAAGAACAACATCACCGCTACCACCACCACAGCTCTTGCCATCACCCCTGCATAATAGTCAAAATCTCAAGTCAGACCCTAATATACAACTAGGATCATTGAACTAAGTAGAATCAATCGTAGCAATCAACCATTTTATACGATGTAATGTGAATGGATGTAGACGTGGTGGTGGTGGGTGGTGGGCCTAGTAATGGTGGCCCAGGGTGGTAAGGGTGAGACAAAAGGGGCTGGGTAAATTAATGGGAGATGTGTCGAAAAATTGCTGAAGGGAAGGAGTAGGAGTAGAGGGATGAGGAGTAGTGATAAAAGGAAAATTTGACTCATCAAAGAGTACATGTCGACTGACATAAATACGACCTGTGCTTCGATCAAGACAACGATAACCTTTGTGTAACTTACTATAACCCAAGAAAACACAAGGAATAGAACGTGGCTGAAGTTTATTAGATGTATACGGACGAAGCCATGGATAGCAAAGACAACCAAAAGCACGAAGACTAAGAATATCTGGTGTTTGTTCGAACAAGACAGTGAAAGGTGAGAGATTGTTGAGAAGAGGTGTGGGAGTGCGATTAATAAGATAGCAGGCTGTGTCGAAAGCCAGAGGCCAGTATTTTAGAGGAACTTGTGCATGATGCAACATGGCAAGACCGTTGTTCACTATGTGACGGTGTTTGCGTTCAGCACACCCATTTTGCTCAGGAGTATGGGGACATGAGGATCGATGAGTAATACCATGATTAGCAAGATAGGAAGTGAGGGCTTGATATTCTCCACCCCAGTCAGATTGAAAATTTTTGATGGGAAGGTCAAAATATTTTTCAACAAGTTGACGGAATTGAGTGAACACACTGAGAACCTGAGATTTATTGCGAAGAAAATAGATCCAGGTGAACTTACTATAATGATCATAGAACAAAACATAATAAGATTGTTTATCATAAGAACAAACAGGAGCGGGGCCCCAAAGATCACTACATATAAGTTCTAAAGGAGCAGATGCACGATACGAGGAAGTAGGAAATGGAAGTTTATGAATCTTACTGAGTGAACAACCATGACACAAAGAAGAAGATTCGGGGTAGTATTTTATTTGATGAGACGACAAAAGGTGGCGAACAGCACGCAAATTGGCATGACCAAGACGCTGATGCCAGAGATCGAGCGAAGCAGCAAAAGCACGAGGAGAAGGACGTTGATTGAGGCGGAGCGGAAGAGAATAAAGGCCATCAACCGTAGAGCCTCGATAAAGTTCATGCTTCGTGTGACGGTCCTTAATAACAAAATAAGAGTCAAAGAATTCAACGGATATGGGATTAGAACGGGTAAGGGAACTTATGGAAAGAAGATTGTGAGGGGAATTTTTGACTCGAAGTATATTATCAAGAGACATGGAATAATTAGACACATGGGCGGTAGAAGTGCCTATATGAGAAATGGGAAGAGAATTACCATTGCCAAACGTGACTTGATCGGTTCCATTATACTCAGAATGATGAGTCAGATTATCCAGGTCGAAGGTGAGATGATGATTGGCCCCAGAATCAAGGAGCCATGGTTGAGAAGAGTGAATAGGTTGTGACGATTGGGCCAAGTACGAAGCTGGGTTTGAAGAATAAGTGGGGTTTGGATATTTGGGACTTGGACAATTGGGCCGGATATGACCCTTTCCCCCACAATTATGGCAGACCACAGCAGATGGGCCGGATGGCCCAGAACCAAGAACTCCTGCAGACATATTGTTATTAGTTGGGACAGAATAAGATTGGAATTGGGCCGATGGATGGGCCCGTGTGTTGGGGAAGTGGGTGGACTGGCGGGCCGACTGGCCACGTCCCCTTCCTCTTGTAAACCTGCCGCCACGACCACGGGATCGGCCAGAGAAGAAGGCTGAGCGAGGAGCAGCATCACTAGCGGGGGAGAGGGACTGAAAGCGGCGGAGCTGAAGTTCTTCGCTGATGAGGAGGCTGCTGAGATCTTCAAACGAAATTGGCTCCAATTTGGCCTCCAAATTGCGGGTAAAGGGCCGGAAATCTTCATCGAGACCGTCGAGAATCGCAGTGACTAATTCAGCTTCTGTAATTGGGGCTCCGAGCGCGGCAAGTTGATCGAAGATGGCTTTGGCGCGTTGGAGGTATTCGTGGGCGGAATCCTCGCCGCGAGATATGTGATTCAGATTTCTCCGGAGCTGCCCAATGATGATCGGCGACCCGGAAGCATAAATCCGTGCCAGAGAATCCCAGGCAGCACGAGCAGTCTGTTTATTGATGATGGTGGGCATGACTGCCTCAGACAAAGAGAGGGTAATCCAGGTAAGAACCAATTGATCTCTTTCATACCATTCGGTATAGTCGGGATTTGGTTGAGCGTCAATGGTGAGTGGTGGAGCCGGAGAAGTGCCATCGATGTGGCCGATCAAGCGATGGCAGCGTAGCAGAGGCTGAAGTTGTGCCTTCCAAAGCAGATAATTGGTTGGGGTGAGCTTCACTGTCAGTTGAGGGTTGGAGGGGAGAGACAGACGAGGAGGTGTGATGGACTGAAGAGAGGCAGAGGGGGAGGAGGTTGTGGAGGAAGAAGTTGACATTATAGGAGAAGCAGAAAGTGGAAGCAGGAGAATGGAAATAAAACTCGTGAGAGTATACTATGCTCTGATACCATGAAAATGTATTTCTTCTCTTGCCAATATCATTACAAAGCTTTGCCATTTATAGATGGCTAAAGATAGCTGTACAGATTTGAGAAAGGATTTGCAAAGATATGACAAATAAATGTGATGACATGTTTATGATATGGAGAGATTTGAGAATTGAATGTAGGAGTGAACTCTAAATAGTGTCTGTCTATTTGTGTTCCATTAGATTTGTCATCGATAACACTTAAACGAGATTTCATGTGTTTAAAGAAATGGTTACTAAAAGTTGCATATTCTGTATGTGGCTAGTAATATTCTGGCATAATTTACCACAGACAATAAATTATCTTGCTTATTGCACAAAATCTTACTATCTGCAAATTTCAAACTAATAGGCTACCAATTTCATACGAATTTTCGATCCGGACATTATCGAAAACAGAGTATAAACTTATACAAGTGTTGACTACCTTGTGTGTTTGTACTCATAGTTGATCCTGGGGATCAGCAGCATCGAGACAGGCTTGAAGCTCCACGCCTCGCCCACATCACTCTGCAACGTCCCTGTCACCAGACTCGTCAGCTCGCTCGAGCCCTTCACGTTCATCATCTGCAAAATTCCAGACAAACGACCACGGCCACGACCATGGCCATACTCCATATCGTCGCCATCCAAGACATCGCCAAACCCAACTATACACATCTTCCCGCTGCTAGGGGACCAAAACCCTTCCATTTGAAACGTCAAGGGGCCCTTCTGGACTCCATTAACGATCACGTGAGGAGAGTAAGAGTAGCTCAAAGAGGTGAAGTCGCTGTAGTGCCTCATCCCTGAAGTTTCGAGGACCAAGTCGGCCGTGATTTTGTAGACTTCAGGGGACTCTGTTTTGTGGACGTGGTGGGTTCTGAAGAGGAAGATTTTCCGGGCTCCCGATTCGAAATACGAGTAAGAAGAAGAAGAGTTGGAGCTGCTGGTGAGGTTGGAAATCCCATCTCCGCCGACGTAGTAACCGTCCTGGTTTGGAGGGAAAGGGATCGTGGTGAGCTCTGGTTCTGTGGGGGGAGAAGGTGGGACTGTTAAGCTGCAATGGTGAGTGTAAGAAGTTAGTATGGAGGAAGAATAAGCTGACGAGAGTGGTAAAAGGAAGCCAAAGATCGAAACTTTGAGGAGAAGTAAGGGAAATAGTGAATGGTTTTTGGCCATTTTTGTTTGGGATTCAGGGTGGATTGTGCAGAAAGAAGGATGAAGATGATAGTGATTATAAAGAAGATGCTTTTTGTTTCAAGTTGGGGGGATGGAAATTGATGAAGTCAAGTTCATTGGAGTATCTAATTGGATGGTTGACTTAATTGACTTGGGGTCATGTTTGTAGGGCCTTCGTGGAGTCATTTTTTCCACAGCGTGGAAAGAAAGTTTATGAGTGGTGTAGAAATCTTTGGCCGACTTATCCAGTTATATGTCCCTAATCTGTTTTTGGTTTTTAGTGATGAAAGTAGTTGAGTTTTGACTAGTCTTCACCTGGGTTCGATTCAAAACTGACCTGTTTAAATGACTCGATCCGTATTTGACTCGAGAGGTAATATGATTCATTGCACCTTGAATAATGAAAAATGCTCAAATAGGCCTTTAGTAGCCATTTGCCCTGCAACAGGAAGGAATAAGTCCATCATGAGGTTCCAACATTTGATCTTTAATTTAGTCGTAAAGAGACGAAAATACAAAAGATAGAGAGAAAGATGTAGAATAACCTGGAAAGGCCGCGTATAATTAGAGCCTTCTATAGTGGGAAAGAGAAGGGAATTAGGTCATTATGATTCTTCATCAATTGTTTGGTTTTATTTTGACTTGATTCAAACCTAATGACACAACCTGTTATTTTTACAATTTCTTTCGTGGTTTTTTATTTGTTGTTATTTGTTAATAACAATTCGTAGTGATTTGTCGAACGAAATTTTGATTGCTATTTGCTCCAATAACAAATCACTGACAATGATTTAACTAAATAACTAGATAAAATAAATAGACCGACCAGATACTACATGTCATCGGACCTTATGGAATCACCTATCGACAACGACCCGACTGCTAAGAACCTATCACACCTTGTTGACAGACTAGCATGAACATGAAGAAACTTCCACCCACCTCCCTTCCTAGTCCCTACCACTAAACTTTGAATTTTGGTTTCCAAGTCTCCTCCACAAACCCATTAAATGGTGTAGCTTGGACGGCTTGCAATGCATGATGCACTATGCAACTTTTTTTTTATAATGGTGAAATTGCATTAATGCACACCCAAAAATCATAAGTCTTATACAGCAAGACAAACACAAGAAAACCAAAGATGAAAGATCTCACAAAAGGTGAAGATCAGCCACTATGCAACTTCATCATGGAGTTAACAGTCCATGTACAAGAACGTGCTTACAAGAGCGAACAATCATCTCATCTTATGTTGGACACTTAAACAGTCTAAGATGGACGTGATGGTGCTTCTATTTGCCTAGATTGTGAAACGTCCAACATGCAATCCAACTATTGTGTGCTCCTATGAGCACATTCTCACATCCGTGGCGCCGAGCATTTTTAGCAAAACTAGTTCTTCTAGCCAATCCATCACAAGTTAAGATTTTGAGTTACAGTTAGACCCACCTTTCTTGAGGTTGAAGCTTAAAATCATCTCAAATTTAGGAGCACTATTTTTAGTCATGCATTCCCCTATTTGTTTCTTGGTGCATCGTTGCCAAGGCCAGTTTCCCCTTGGCTGTTAGAGTCAGATAAACTCCATTGTTGGCAGCGAGAGGAGCGGTAGCGCCACCGCCATAATTCATGAGAGTCGCTCTCAACTCCTTCAATCCTTTCGTCAAACTGGCCGCGAAAGAATCGAGGGAGTCCGGTGACAAGACTCAATCATTGCTCTTGGCCGCCAGCCACAGAGAGATCTCCCTCCTGGCCTCGGAAAAACTGGCGATAGAGATCAACGATGCACCTAGACTATCAAACCAAGGAAAGACGGGAAAAGATGATAACCATCTCTTTCTTTTCTATTGATTCAGACATTCAGTAAACAGGCCATTGATTCTGCATCTATACCCAATCTTCCACATAACACACAAACAGAACCATTCACTCAACAAGTTCAAACACTACATAGCCGAACAGATGGATAGATGAGAATACAAAGTGAAAAAGTTGGAAACTTTAAGCACAATTCCTAGCGCAGAGTGAAAAAGAGGGGAGATTTTCGATTCAGAAAACAACCCGGAACTGCGGGGCGTCAGAATCTGTAGAAGGCAGGATTTCCCAGCGGCAGGGCTCCAGGTCCTCGGACACGGGGCAGAATCCGGCCAAAGTCACCTTATCCGTCGAGGTAGCCACCGAGCCGAACTCAAACACCGTCACGTTCTTTGGGGGAGGGCGGAGGGGGACCTCCACTGCGCCGTTCATGCCGGGAACCTCCGTCGCGGTGGCGGCGGCAGAGGATGAGGATGAGGATTTAGGGTTGTTAGCTGATTCCTTGGGTTTCGGCGGCGAATCGGGATTAGGAGGACTCCCGCTGAACCAGGAGAAGAGACCCATTGAAAAGAAAAGAAATCGCGAGCCTTCTAACCTCTGCTCTTCGACTGCTTCGAATTCTGGCTGAGGGTTTTAGGGTTTTAGCCTTCGAGGATTTTTGCAGGCTGGGAATCGGCAATTGCCAATTGGGAATGGAACTCTTTATCTCAGTCCCTCTAGGGATTTCATCTCACGGCGTCTAGAAAATTATGGGACTAATTACTGAGACGGTCACTAGAGTATGAAGTTAATGCAAATGGTCCCCAAAATTGAAAATTGTAACAAAATGCTTACGGATTATAAAGCCACCGCTTGATTCATTCAGAATAGTTTTCGCGCCGGAGCCCAACGACATGTCTGTCAGATTACACAAACCCTCAATTTCCTCTCTTTCCCTCGATAAATTCATCAGATCCCAGAAAAACCTCCCCAAAACCCCACCCCAACTCTTTCCTGGGGAACCCAAATCAAAAATTCCGCCGCCACAATCGTCTTCTCCGGGAATCGACGTTCATTACCTTCTGCAGAAGCTCGACCAATCATGTCCCGGCATCAATCATTTCCACCAAATCCATTCCCAGCTCCTACTTCGCGGCCTCTTCCAGCACCCTCTGGCCGCCGGACGCTGCGTGAAGAAGCTCTGCACCGATTTGGGCTCCCTGGTCTACTCTGTCCATCTGTTCGATCAAATTGACGAACCCGATGCGTTTATGTGCAATGCTATAATGAGAGGCTTCCTGGGTTCGTGCGATCCGCGCAGTGCGTTGGAGTTTTACTACTTGAAGATGGTTTCAAACTCGGTTTCACCGAATCATTATACATTCCCGCTGGTTGCTAAAGTTTGTGCCGAGGTTAGGTCCGTTGTGGATGGAAGGAAGGCGCATGCTCGGGTGGTGAAGTTCGGGTTTGAGTCAGATTTGTTTGTGAAGAATGGGTTTATACGGATGTACTCGGTTTGTGGGAGGATTCAGGATGCTTGTGACCTGTTTGATAGTGGGTTCGCGTTGGATTCGGTGAGTTGGAACTCGATGATCGATGGGTGTGTGAAGAATGGTGAGGTTGTTCTTGCACGCCAGCTGTTCGATGAGATGTCTGAGAGAGATGTCTGTAGTTGGAACTCCATGATTTCAGGGTATGTGGCGGTTGGAGATATGGAGGCAGCCAGGGGATTGTTTGAGAAAATGCCGTCTAGAGATGTTGTGTCGTGGAACTGCATGATAGATGGATATGCAAGGGTGAAGAACATCTCGTCTGCTCGTGCCTGTTTCGACGAGATGCCGTGCAGAAATGTGGTTTCATGGAACATCATGTTGGCGCTCTATCTCAGATGCAAGGACTACGGTGAGTGTTTGAGATTGTTTGATAAGATGGTTGGAGGAGAAGTTAAGCCAAATGAGGCTTCTCTTGTGAGTGTATTGACAGCATCTGCTAATTTTAGAAAGCTTGATCGAGGAAAATGGATCCATTCTTATATTAGAGATAATGACATTGAACCTGATGTGTTACTCTCAACTGCTCTCTTGACGTTGTATGTAAAATGTGGAGAAATGGAGATGGCTAGAGATATATTTGATCAGATGCCTGAAAAATCTGTTGTATCATGGAACTGTATGATCATGGGGTATGGTATGCATGGGCATGGAGAAATATCCCTAGAATTTTTCTTGGAAATGGAGAAGGCTGGTGTTAATCCTAATATTGCTACTTTTGTGAGCATTTTATCTGCATGCTCTAGTTCAGGAATGATCTTAGAGGGTTGGTGGTACTTTCATGTAATGCTTCAGAAGTACAAGATCAGACCAACAGAAAAACACTATGGATGCATGGTTGATCTCCTAGGTCGGGCTGGTTTGATGGATCAATCAGAAGAACTTGTGAAGAAGATGCATACAGAAGTAGAACCTAACCTACCGAAAGCCACTCCTTTTGCTTGCTGTAGGCATTTCATGCTGCAGCTTGGAGAGATCATAGCTAAGCAGCAAATCAAATTTCATCCAGAGGATATTACACCATATTTGTTGCTGTTGTTCATACATATCGCTGACAGGAAATGGGATGGCATAGAAGACGCGAGAAATCTGATAAATGAGACGTTTGGTGAATCAGCTTATTCTAACCAAGATCAGCTCGAAGAAATTGGGTTGGGATTTTCTCTGGGGAAATCTTTACACCATAGGAAAAACATGGTATATTCAATTTTGGATGAGATGGCTTCTTGTATCAAGTTGCTTTAGACCGAGCATTTATACCCTCAGAGCGTTGGTTTCTCAAGTGGTTCTGCTCTAACTGCTTTGTGTTGTGTGTACACGTTGAAGAGGCATAAAGGAATAGTATGTTCCCCAAGCTTCCATTTGATAGGCAGTGGGGGAAAAGTTGTTAAGTTAAAAAGAGACAGCAAACACTACAGTTGTGCTTGTGCAGATGAAAAATCAGTCATTCAACTGAAAATTGTGCGAGAAAGCAAAAGGTTATACTCTACTAAGGAATGGGAGTTGAGCATTCTGAAATGCCATCATAAGTTATATTCTCTATGATCACCTTGTAAATTAATTTACAAATATCAAGATGCTGATATGTTGCTTGAATGACTGTGATTATGTAATATGCTCATTCTTTTACCGTGGTAAGTATATAGATTCTCGCCCTGCTTAGTTCGTTCCATTTACATAAAAGCCTGATCCAATTTGGTGTAACTTCATCCTGATCCTTATCGAACTTTTCACCTTACTACTCTATTCAATAAAACTAACCTGGTACATTTTCAATTTTAGCTACTGCGCTTTCACAAAAATTATTAGGGTGAGGCAAAACCTTGAACTGGGATTGATGCTAGCAGTTTCGTAAAACGTTCAGGAAGTGGTCCACTTGAGCCAACGATTTTAGGTAATGCAATTATTTCTCCATTTCTATTTTAGCTTGCACGACTAACTCTAAAGTATTCCGTAGGGGGTGCAGCTGGCATAGCGAACAGATTATTCCAGCCAAGTCAAGATCGTTTTAAGATTGCATTCAGTGTCTGAATGTGGTATCTTTAACTGCTAATCCTGTTGTTTTCCCTTTTTTATGCAATATAGACTTCCGTGGAATTTGACTGATAATGTCTGTCGGTAATTTGGCATGGCATTTGAACTAGTAGTACTGAGATGTCAATGGCATTTCATCTTAAGAGTTTATATAAGGTATTCAAAGTGAACTTTTATTGGTAGTATAATATTTTCATTTGAAACCAAAATCAATGCATTCTTGAATTGCTTTTTTGAACCTGTTTCCTCTGTGGGGCACTAAAAGGGAAGTAATATATGGAAGGAAGCATAAACAGAGCTATTACAGGTTCACTTGAACTCCAGTATCATATGTTTCTCCAGCTTTCCAGTTACTCGGTATGTTGGTAGGAGGAACAACCCAAGTTTCATATCCATTTTCATCACTAAATAGCATCCTCAGTGATAAGAGCCCAGTAGGAGGTGAAGTTGTTGTCCATACAGCTCCATAGCTCCTATCCAAGAGCTTGCATGCCTGATTTTGAGTCTAGAAAAGTGAAAGTTCAATTAGACAACCGTATAGTGATATGTATGCATTAATGATCCTGGCCGGAAAGTGTTCATTTGATCAATGAACAGAACAAGTGGATTGCACAGAAAGTATAGTATGAGTAAATGGCTAAATGCTTTCTACATCTAAGTATTAGATATTACCTCACACAGCTGCACAGCAGTAATATCTCTCTGCCCTTGCTGATACCAGATGACAAAAGCAAGATAGTGAGGGTAGTTGCTATTCTCATCAATTTTTATTGTTATGTTTCTGTTGGGATAGCTACATGAAACTCTGCATTTACAAAGAAACCTGAGTTAGCTTTGGTGTTCTGTTACCCTCACACTCTGTGTCATTCATGCTCACAAGCTACTTTTACTTAGGCACTCAAATATCTGTCTCTTACCGTTTGTACTCAATATCTATGATTCCAAGGGCTTGTAATGATGCAGCTGAGTCTGTAGTTTGAGCCATCCCCGCAATAGCTCGTCTGCTTAGAATAAACCCAGTGTTATGACTCATTCCTTGGTCAGTAATAACAACAGTTGTTCCTTTGTCTGAGCAATAGTTGCTGTTAGTGCACCTCACCTGGTGACAAAGTGCAAACGGTGACTAGTTTAGTAAATTATTCAGCCCAGTAAAAGAAATATTTCCCGAGTTACAGTGCTTTAAGGTTTACCTTGTAGCAGGCACCACAGCCAATACCGTTTTGGTATAGATCAGATGCAGCAGCTACTTCTCCTCCATTCAGTGTAGCTCCAAACAAACCATATCCACATGCTCCGGCTGTAATTTACATCGAAAACAATGTCATAATGAAATAGTGAATTTGTAGATAGTAATAGCAGAACTTAAAGATGCTTTGATGTGATGTTTGTTGAATTTCTTACAATCTGTTCCAAGTTCATCAGAATTCGGATAGTGTGCTGCTCGAGAAGAAGTGAAGCAGTCATTACAGGTTGCAGCATGTGATAGCGTTTGCATCAAGAGAAGACTTGCAACTAGCAGAAAGTATTGAAGAGAGAGATCCATTGTACAGAAGAAATGAGAAAAGGTGACTCAGAAGAAAGGAAGCAAAAGTTGTGGTGCATGGAGTGAGAAACATCACTCATATTTATAGGTACAAAGCTACCCGTCCCTCTTTTTTCATAAATTACTACGAGTTAAACATGCTGTATTATAATATTTGGCGTTCTGTTAAGATTGTTCCTGGCACTTTCCTGTTTGTCTGGCAAAGTTCAATGAAACTACTATTTTGGCACTAGGTTCTTGCACGAGACAGTTAAACAAAGTCAAAAACTCCATCATGATCATTGATCGATCAAGTTGTCCCCACTAGATATAAGAATCTTGGTTTTCTCCCTTATTCCATAGGAAAGGATAAAGCCAAGGTGCATCTGCACTATTCACCCATTGTGCTCGGCGGCTCTTGGTGCTTGGTTATTAAAAAATGGGCTTCTGTTGCTTGATGATGCGTGGCTACTTGCTCACAGTATTTTGTGTAAAAAGTGCTGCTATTAGGTGAAAAAGCAAGACAGAGAAAAAGTCCATCTTGGAGCAAATTGTGAAATTTACATTAGCTCAAAACAAAGGCATAACTGTCTGATATACCACGAATGCTCTTAAGGGATAGAATAGCTAAGTTTACAGTTAAGACTGACGAGTTCATTCAGATTGCTATTTTATTCTTGGGGGTAAAGGTCACACCTTTTGTTCCTTGTGAAATACACTTCCATAAAGGAACATGGTTGGATGATTTCATACTGTTATTATTCCAATAACATGCCGTTTTTACATTTCCAAGTTCTGTTATTTTTCTCTTCTCGTGAAGTTTAGTCAAACCTGACTGCATGCTCGGGTAAATTGATCTTATGTATCATAGATAACAGCATCAGCTATGACATGGAAACCATTTGAAAGAAAAGGACCCCCCACTACTTTCATTTTCTTAAGCAACTCAGAGGTTCAGGGCTGATATTGGTGCACTGCGTAGGATGCAAGTTGCAAGTTACTGTTTGAGTGGCCCCTTTTTCATGGAATATCATATATAGCTAGGCCTGTTAGCGGTGCGGTTTCGGTTTTAACCGAACCGCAACCGCGGTTAGCCGAGACCGAGAATCATCTAGCACGGCCAACCGAAGCCGACACCGAAGGGGTCTTCGGTTAACCGCCAACCGCAACCGGCGGTTTCGGTTTTTGACTGCGGTTTGCCGAAACCGACACACACAACCTCCGACCACCGCCATTGCTTTGCATGTCACCGGAAAATTCCAATTTTGAACCAGCGGCCGAGGAAGAAGAGAGAGCACTCCCATCGAATCTCAGTTCAGGCGACAACCCGGCGGCAGAGGAGGAAGAAAGAGCCGCCTGGAGTCGGAGGAGTCAGGCAGATCGATGGGATTGGTAGATGGGAGGACTGCGCCTCGGATACCCACCGCCAAATTCGCCATGGATGGCCGAATCCCTTGATGCTCTCCCTCTGCGGCAGTCTCTATCAACAAGGAAGGGGAGGAAAATGTCGAAGAAGGAGAAAATTAGGAAGAAAGGGCATGCAATAGCTGATCTTGAACCTAGCAACAGAGAGGAGGGGAGTGGGCTAGATCATCAATTTTTGGTTGGAGCAGAGAGAGGGAGGAGAGTGGCGATGCGGAAGGGGAATAGCAGCGGCCAGCGAGAGGGAGAAGGAGCAGAGTGGCGATGCAGAAGGGGAATAGCAGCGGCCAGCGAGAGGGAGAAGGAGCAGAGTGGCGATGCAGAAAGGGAACTGTGGTGAGAGGGAGAGGTTTGGAGCAAGGAAAGGGGCGATGCGAAAGGGGAAGAGCGGCGAGAGGGAGAGATTTGGAGCAGGGGAGCAATTGTCGGTTTTATGCGGTCCACCGAGTTCGTCTCGGTTTGCAACCGTCGGTTGCCGGTTACCATAAATCCCAAATTCAGCAAACCGCCACCGCCACCGAAACATAATAATCGGTTTTCGGTTGACCGTGTAACCGCCTATTTCGGTTCGGTTTACGGTTTGACCGAGTAACCGCCCACCGATTATCAGCCCTATATATAGCTCATATTGACTGGAGCTCTATTGCTTTTCGATATATTTTGTAATTGCTAAATCTCACTACACTGCTTGTGAGTTGTGACTCTCATGTTTGTCACTGTCTTATAATCTTAAGGCATCTATGAATCTAAGAAACTAAGTCGTGTCCTTATCTTAATCTGCTGTAGCATATTTATGCTCAGCTTGTCATTCATCTTTGTTTTGCCTAATTGTGACTGAATTTGTGTTAGCATTTGATTAATGGCAAGACATGAACTTGTGAGTAGAAGCCAAGCTGCTTCTTTAAACTTCGATCCTGGTAAAATAGGCTTGCATGCGATAAGCAATTAGAAATTTGAGGAAGCTTAATTGTAAGATTTGTAGGTAAATAAGTCCAAACAAATAGCAATATGGATGGCTAGAGGATACTGTAAATGAAATGCAAAACCCATCTAGTATATTATTGATCTTGAGTATATATACAGCAGGAGATTATAACGTTCTGCCTATTTCTAAGGAAGTGAGAGTAACTAAGTAGCTAAAACTAAGGAACAGAATACATAATGGGTAGACTAAGTCAATACACTCTATCACGCCCCCGCAAGTGAAACCTCGGAGAGGTGAAACTTGGAACAGAATTGGTGAAAGAGGAGTCGAGCCAATGAATTGGTGAGGACGTCTGCAAGTTGTTCCAGTGCCGGTAGGTAATGAACTCGAAATTGTTTCTTGGCGATCCCTGGTCACTGGATGAGTCTGGAGGCGGGATTCTGAACGTGTAGAACACGTGGATGCAATTTGCTGGATGCACTTGCGTATGAACACTGTAATATATTTGTCAATGCCGGGCCAAAGGACTTGGTATGGCAAAAGCCCTTTATATGGTTAGGGAGATATTGTTTTATATGGTGGTGATAAGGAAATAGAATGGAAGGGAAACCGTAGCAGTAGAAAGAGAAGATTATGAGGAAGAATTAGGAATGGCAATGGGGCAGGTCCGGGGCGGGTATCTCGATACCCATACCCGCCCCATGGCAGGTCGGGTCCAGGTCGGGTAATTTATTACGGGGCGCGGGTCGGGGCAGGTCGACCCAATGTGTATGTAATTTATGTGAAAAACATTAGAAATATTCGTTATTTTCATTAAAAGACCAAGAAAGAAACCTGTTGGGCATGTGACTCGGACCTAGCTGTGCAAGGCAGGACACGCCGACAGAAGACGCACGCGAAGGTCTAAGGCGCGCATGCAGGCTTAAGGGCGCGCCACTACGCGTGCGCCAGCGCAGAGAACCAGCGCGCGAAGACCCAGAGCTCCTCACAAGCCGCGCGAGAGTGGAAAGCATCAAGGCGCCAGAGCTCCTCACAAGCCGCGCGAGAGTGGAAAGCATCAAGGCGCAGAGGCTCAGGCGCGTTGTAAGCCACTTAGCCATAGGGAGTTCCCCTCACACTTCCCGAGGGTCAGCCGCGTCGGGATCAGTGACACAGTCGTAGGTACACCCCTGACATGTCCTAGGTAGGGGGATGGCCTAAATCCCCGACATGTCAGTGGTCACATCAGAGTCAGGGTCCCATCATGTAATCCATCCACTCACCCACCACCATGTAGCCTATAAATATGGCATTTACTCCGGTGGGTGAGGGGATCGCATTTTTCACCACTCTCTCTCTATAAACATCAACTTCTCTCTCTAAACGGGAATTCTCCCAAACTCACCCCAAAAGTTCCCGATTTTCCTCTAGCTTACTCTTCTTGACCCACATCTTCCCTGAACCTCACTCCTACACTCAGTTAGGTTCAAACAATTGGCGCCCACCGTGGGGCCAAGAAGAAACGCTGAAGAAAACCCACCAATGGCAGAGCGCAACCACGATCAACCTGACCAAGCGACGCCAATCAAGGCAATGACCGACCCAAGGGCGTTCGCGGAAGCCAGCAACCTTAACGCGGTGCGCATCGAAGAGGAGGAGCCCGAGCTGACAGTCAAAGAAATGAGGGAGCTGTTGACGAAGCAAAACAACGTCATAGCCGACATGCAGAAACAAATGAGCCAAGTCATCGCGCTCATGTTGAGCAGGGAGGGCGCGCCAACGATAGACGCGACAGCGGTCGCGCCTCAACAAGCCTTGGGAGAAGCGTCGGGGACAACCCAACTACCCCAACACGCGCCAACAGAACTCCCCGCGTGCGAAACGCAGGGAGTCGAGCTACCAGGGCGGGCGGACCTCAGCTTTTTGGAGCAACACCTATCTCCGCAATATCGGCCCAACCCACCTAAAAGGGTCCTCCACCAGCCACTGAGCGCGCAAATAATGGCGGAGAACCTAAGCGGAGCGCCACCCACCCTCCCAACATACAACGGCACAACCGACCCAGAAGACCACGTGAGCACCTTCTGCTTGCGCATGCAACTCCAAACCAACTCCAACGCCGCGCTGTGCAGAACCTTCCCATCGACGTTCACCGGAATATGCCTCGACTGGTACAACCGCCTCCCGAACGGAATCATCTGCTCGTTCGAGGAGTTTATACTTCTGTTCACAACAAAGTTCGCGTCCCAGAAGCGGCGCCCTCTTCACCTCAAGGCCCTGATAGATATCAGGCAAAAAGACGGAGAAAGCTTGAGAGCCTTCTACGCCAGATGGTCCAGGGTAGCGATGGCCGTCCGCGACCTTACCCCCGAAACCGCCGCCCATCACCTCATGGAGGCCACCAACAATATGGAGCTCAAGCGGGCGTTAGCAAAAAGGCCCGTCACGCTATCAACAGAGTTGGAGATGAAGATTGAAAAGGCAATCACATTAGAAGAAACCCTGGGGGCGGGATCCGTTAGACGCTTCGAACCAGCAAAAATGCCGCGAGAGGAACTGGCGCGCCGACCGCCTCCAACCCCAATTCCACGAGACCAATTGCTACAGATGCACAGTGGTCCGAAGCGCAACCCTCCTCCCCCACCAGAGCAGGCGCATCGCGGGCGATCGCCAGACAGGCGCGCGTCCAACGCCTACACTCCCCTTAACGACTCCGTGAGGAACGTGTTCCACGTCCTCCGCGAGAAAGGCTACAAGCTCAATTGGCCTGCCCCGTTGAAGTCCCAACCCCACATGCGCAATCCAAATAGGCATTGTGAATTCCACAGAGCAACGGGGCACCAGACGGAAGACTGCCGAGACCTACGGTACGAAATAGAGGGCCTCGTACGGCGAGGATTGCTAACCGAGTTCATTCACGTGAAAAAAGAGCTGGTTGAGGCCCCGCAGCACCCGCCCCCACCCCCACAAGCCGATTACGACGACGACACAGGTGCGTATGTAGTGCGCAAAGAAATCGGGGTGGTAACGGTTGAAGGAGATCGCCCCAAGAAAAAGACCAAGCGTGAGCGCGCGACGGAGTGCGCGGCTGTCGACGCACCGACAAAGTTCAATCTGAGCTTTGATGACGCGGAGTTCCCACAAGGAGTCCCGTCAGAAGAGCCACTCATCGTCACCGCGTTGATTGCCGCCTGCAAGACCCACCGTCTCCTGATAGATGGGGGTAGTGCGGCTGACATCCTCTTCCAGAGCACCATTAACAAAGTGGACATCGACCCGCGCCTAATCAGGCGCGCGCAAGGCAACCTGGTCGGTTTCTCCGGAGCCAGAGTCCCGGTGATTGGGGTGGTCACCCTCCCAGTGGTAATCGGCGACCAGGAACCGCGCGTCTCCAAGCAAGTAGAGTTCACAATCGTCAATTGTGAATCGGCGCACAACGGCATCCTGGGCCGACCTTTCCTTGCGAAGTTCATGGCCCTCCCGTCGACGTGCCACCAGAAGCTCAAGTTCCCAACACAGAGAGGAGTTGGAGAAGCACGGGGAACGACATGGGAAGACCGCGTTGTGGCGCGCCAAACCAACATAGTCGACACAAGAGCAGAAGAGCCCCGACCGGAGTCCATGGATTCCGATTTCGAGGTCGCGCTGGACTCCGCCGAGCCGACTAGGAAGATACGCATCTCCACTCACGTGGGCAGCGACGCAATCGAACCACTCGTGACGTTGCTAAAAGAGTACAAGGAGCTGTTCGCATGGTGCACAGAGGACATGCCAGGGGTCCCCAGAGAAGTAGCTCAACATAGCCTCGCGGTCCCAGCCAACGCAGAGCCAAGGCAACAAGGGCGGAGGATCTTCACCGGCGATAAGCTGAAGGCGATAGAAGAAGAGGTGGCGCGCCTACTAGCAGCCGGATTGATCCGCCCCGTAAAGTATCCAAAGTGGCTGGCAAACGTGGTCTTAGTCAAAAAATCGTCAGGAGCCTGGCGGATGTGCGTCGACTACACCACGATCAACAAAGTATGCCCGGGAGACCCTTATCCCCTACCACGCATCGACCAGCTGATCGACGCAACTGCCGACCATGAGACATTGTCTTTCCTCGACATGTTCTTAGGATACCACCAAATCCCGATGTCCGTGGAAGACGAAGAAAAAACGGCGTTCATGACACCATTCGGGAACTTTTGCTTCGTAGGGATGCCGTTCGGATTGAAAAACGCGGGCGCGACGTACCAGAGAATGATTGACACTGTTTTCTCGCGACAGATCGGGCGGAACATCGAGGCATATGTGGACGACCTCATTGTCAAAACGAAGGCGGGCAAGTCACACCTGGAGGACCTGCGCGAGACTTTCGAAGCCCTCCGCAAGCACAGCCTCCGCCTCAACCCACTCAAGTGCGTTTTTGGAGCGGAAGCGGGGAAATTTCTTGGGTTCATGATAACCAAGCGCGGCATAGAGGTCGACCCGAAGCAAATCACCGCGGTCCAACAACTACGGGCGCCTCGGAACGCATTGGAAATCCAATCTCTGAATGGAAAGATAGCGGCACTGGGGAGATTCATACCAAGGTCCGCTGACAAGTGTGCGCCCTTCTTCCAGACACTCAAGAACGGGACACGCTTCACATGGTCTACAGAATGCGAAGCAGCATTCCAAGAATTAAAGGCGTATCTTGTATCCCCCCTGTACTGACTGCCCCCAAGCTTAATGAAAAACTTTTCTTGTATCTCGCTGTGTCAACAAGGGCCGTGAGTGCAGTGCTGATATCTCGAAGAGATGGCAAAACCGAGCAACCGGTGTATTACACCTCGCGCACTCTCGTCAGTGCGGAAACAAGATATTCCTCGATCGAGAAGGCTGCCTTGGCACTAATAAGCGCTTCACAGAAGCTGCGCCCGTACTTCCAAGCGCACCAAATCACCGTCCTGACAAACCTCCCACTAAAAAAGATTCTGACTTCGATGGAGGTGTCGGGGCGCATGGTCAAATGGGCGGTCGAGCTGTCGGAATACGATATTCAATACGCGCCAAGGCCAGCAATAAAAGCCCAAATCCTAGCGGACTTCATCGCAGAAGGGGTAACCCTCGAAACAACGCCGGAGGGCGTTTGGGAAGTCTACGTCGATGGAGCGGCGAGCAAACATGGCGCCGGAGCAGGGGTGGTGGTGCGCACACCTGCCGGCGTGATGCACGAAATCGCGATCAGGTTCAGGGCGTTGAAAACAAACAACGCCGCGGAGTATGAGGCCATCTTGGCGGGGATGACGGCCGCTCACGACTTGGGAGCAAGAACGATACGGGTACTCTCCGATTCCTCCCTGGCGGTCAATCAGCTGAATGGTGCGTTCGACGCTAAGGAGGACACACTGGCGCATTACATGGAGCGCGTTAAGCTAAGAGCCACAACATTCGAAGCAGTATCGTATGCGCAAATACCAAGGGAGGAGAATGCGCACGCTGACGCATTATCCAAGTTGGCAACGGCTACAGACTTCGAATCCACGCGCCTTGTGTCCGTCCAAAAAGAAGAAAAAGATACCTCCCCCGAGGTAGCAGTCAATACAACCCAGCTCATGTCAAGCGAAGACTGGAGACACCCGATTATGAAGTACCTCTAGGATGGGACAGTACCAGAAGACCCCAAGCAAGCTTGGACTCTAAGGCAAAAGGCGGCCCGTTGCACACTTATCGAGGGAGAATTATACCGGAGGTCATACTCGGGCGTCTACCTCAAATGCATCGGGCAAGAAGAGGCGCGCGACTTAGTGCGTGAACTACACGAGGGGCTGTGTGCAATGCATACTGGGCCACGCAGCATGGAGCGCACCATCCTCTTGCATGGATACTACTGGCCGCGAATCAAGAAGGATACGAAAAGCTACGCAGACCAGTGCCACAAATGCCAAGTCAACGCGCGCCAACATCACTTGCCAGCCACCGAGCTTCAGGGCAACTTGAGCCCATGGCCTTTCGCGCAGTGGGGTGTCGATCTCTTGGGCCCCTTCCCAACGGCAAAAGGGAAGCGCAAGTACATAATCGTGGCAGTAGACTACTTCACCAAGTGGATCGAAGCCGAAGCGCTGGCATCCATAACGGCGCAACAGGTAACACGTTTCCTGCGCAACAACATTTTGTCGCGCTTCGGGGTCCCAAATGCACTCATCTTCGATCACGGGAAGCAATTCGATTGCGCGGAGGTGATAGACTTCTGCGACGAGGTAGGAACCATTGCAAGATTTGCATCGGTGGCTTACCCTCAAGCAAACGGCCAAGCGGAATCCTCCAATAAAGCGATCTTGCACGGCCTCCACACCCGCCTGAATGAGGCCAAGGGCAATTGGGCGGACGAGCTCAACACGGTGCTATGGGCGCACCGCACTACATACAAAGTGGCAACGGGCGAAACCCCTTTCGCTCTCACGTATGGCACTGACGCGGTAATCCCCATCGAGACAACAATACCGACCTATCGGATCACTGAGTACAACGAAGAAGCGAACGACGAGGCGCGCCTATTAGAGCTCGAGTTGTCGCAAGAAAGGCGCGAGTTGGCAGCCATCAGGCTAGCGGCAATGAAGGAACAGGTAGCCAAGTACCACACGCAAAGCTGGTCCCACACAAGTTAATCCTTGGCGACCAAGTACTACGGCGGAACTTCCGCCCCGACCCCAGACACGGGAAGCTCGCCTCGACATGGGAAGGTCCTTACTTGATCCGCGAAGTAGTCGGCGCCAACACATTCAAACTCAGCGAGTTGGGGGGCAACAAGATTCCAAGAACATGGAATGCGCAGAATCTAAGGAAATACCACCGTGCAGATTAGCGTGTACCACGTTCGCAATAGCGCATTAGCGCAATAAATAAAAGGACATGGTTCAAAAGAACAAAAAATTAGCAATAGTCCAGCACTATCTGCGCTCGGTTCCACGGAACAAAACTTAGCAATAGTCCAGCACTATTCGCGCTCACTCAGTTCGAAAGAACAAAAAATTAGCAATAGTCCAGCACTATCTGCGCTCGGTTCCACGGAACAAAACTTAGCAATAGTCCAGCACTATTCGCGCTCACTCGGTTCGAAAGAACAAAAAAAATTAGCAATAGTCCAGCACTATCTGCGCTCGGTTCCACGGAACAAAACTTAGCAGTAGTCCAGCACTATTCGCGCTCGCTCAGTTCGAAAGAACAAAAAATTAGCAATAGTCCATTCAGCTCCGCGCAACAGCCAAATCGAAAGACATATAGCAATAAGGAAGGAGCGAAGGCGAAAAGCAAACAAGAAAGTGCATTTGGATTACTTCATTAGGGAGAACAAAGAAAAACAACATCTACGCGCATAGCGCCATCAAAAACAAACAAACAAAGAACAACAATCGCCAAACACGCCCAACCAACTACGCTTGCCCTCCTTCATCAGTATGGGACCGCGCTTTGACGACATGCTCATCATCCTTGGTGCCACCGGAGCCTTCCTTACCCGCGTCCTCCTCATCCGCGCTCTCTTCCTCCTCCTCCTCGTCATCCTCCGACTTCGACTCGGACAAGGACTTCTTCTGACTTATCCACATCTTGACGTGCTCGACCATCGCGCGAGTGTCCCAACTGATACCGGGGTTCTCAGGTCGGACTTTCTTCCCAACCGCGATCACGGCCTTCGTCATGGCGTCCGCCATAATCCTCCCAAAAGGCTGGGACGACTTATACTGGCCAATCGCCGCAACCCAGGTCTCACGCACAGCCTCAGCCTTCGCCACATTATGGAGTTGGACCAAGTCATCCTTCTCCTTTTGAAAGTCCTCGCGGGCCTCCTTCAGCTTTCCTTCAAAATCTTCCGCCAGCTTCTTCTTCTCCTCAGCAAACTGAGTTTGCAGCTGCGCCCTAATGGCATCGCGCTCCTCAGTCCGGACGCGCTCCTTCGCAGCCTCCACAGCAGTCTCAAGCCGGCTTTGCCATACGCCCAGCTCAGTCAGGGCCTTGTTGGCCTCGTTAGTGGCCTTTTCCGCACGGCTCTCCGCGCCGGCGAGCTTCCCTTCCAGCTGCACAATCCGAGACTCGTCCGTCTTCAGTCTCGCGCGCGTGGAAGCACGATCCTGCTGGGCGCGCAAAGTCGCCAGCAAACCCTGCACAAACAGCACTTTACAACTTAGAAAAAAAAAAGAAGAGGAAAAGAAAACAAAAGGATTGTGAGCCAGAACAGAATATCCTTACCGCCCAATGGATTTGAGCCAGGTCCACAAGAGGATCCGACTTCTCGAATCGGGGGGGATGCTAAGCACAGGGCCAACCGCCCGCAAAGCAGCCTGCGCCGTTTGACTATTACACGCCGCGCCAGTGTGCAGCCGCACGTCGCGGTAATAGTCAACCCCCGGGACGCCCCCCAACATGTCGGAGAGCTTCAGCTGCTCAGTGGCCCCAGAGCTGCTAGGAGCCACCACCCTTTCCGGACGCGGGGAGTTGCCCACCCGTTCCTCGGGATCGACGATGACCAGAGGATGCTGGCGTGCCTCCTGCACGCGCGCCTCCGGCACGGGAACAACTCGCGGCTGCGGCTCCACAACCCGCGCAACCTTCTTCGGTTCCCATCAGCCGGCTCCCTCTCCGACGCCGACTCCTTCCTCTTCCCGCCACTCGCGGGAGCACTGCTGGGCTGCCCCCGGTCCTTCCTCTTGGTGCTGGCAGCTGGCGCGTTACTACTCTGCGCCCCCTCTTTCTGGTTCTTCTTCCCCTTACGAGAGGCTCGGGGCGCCTTCGCGACGTTGTCCACCGACATCATGCTCGCGAGGTCGGCGAAATTGACACCTGCACCAAAATATCGTAAGAAACCGGTTAAATATGACAGAATGCAAAGGGAAAGGAAAACAACTAACCATCAGCGAAAAGCTCTTGCAAAATGGCCTCGCGAACTCCGCGCGTATAAAGATTCATCTTCTGATCTAAACACGCTTGATACTCATGATCAAGCCCATCATACGCGCCGACGCGAGACTCAAACTTCTGGGTACTACCCTTCTTCCACACAGTGGGCTCATCCATGTGCTCACTCGCCCACTCCCCTGCCACCGGCTTAACGTAGAAGAAGCGCTCAAACCACGTCTTCTTAAGCTTGGGGGAGCCGTAGACGAACCCATCAGGCCTGTTATCGCGCCGCTTTATGGACAGACAATCACTCGTCTTGCTGGGCTCCTTGATCTTGTAAAACTTGCGGAACAGCCCGTACGTGGGCTGGATGTTAAGCCGCTTACAGGCAAGGCGCAAGCACGAGACATGCATTACGATAGACGGAGAGAGGCGCCCGACCGAGCAGTTGAGCCGCCTGTATAAAGCGCACAGCAGCGGGTCGATGGGAAACTTGAAGCCCATCACCCAATACTCGCTATATACCCCGAACCACCCTGGGGGGCAATTACCAACTGTGCTCCTAACAGAGGGCACCGCATACTCCCAGTGCGGAGGCAAACCCAACTCGCGCACAATTTCTTCAACGTCCTCGCGCGAGTAGATTGAAGAATGGTCAGGGCCCCGCAATAAGTTGTCGTGCGGAGCCGGCTGGTCGCCCCACATCTCCGCCCAATCAAGAACGGTGTAGACCGCGCCCATGCAACGAGGACCAAGGCGACTCATCGCCTCGGTTACGCGCACCACGTTGACGGGCTCGGCGATTATCGGCGCCGACTCTGTATCGGAATCTTCGCGCTCGGCCGCGTTCGCAGTACTAGCACCCTCCGCGATCCCGGACATCCCACCGCGGTCGCGTCTGATTATTAAGACACCCTGGGGCTGCGTACTCGGCCCCTCGCCCCCGGACACAACTGCATCTTCATCGGCCTCCGTCTCTCTGAGGTCGAAATCAGGATCCGAGTCGACTCTGGTCGACGGCGTCGACGGAACTCCGCCGTCACCGGACCCACCGCCGTCCTCGCCGCCGGAATTCGCCAATTCCAGCGACGGATCAGAAGAAATACGTGAAAGTGGGGAAACATTACCTTCTTCGTCTTGTACGATCTCAACCTCGCCGACGTTGGTGTTGATGTTGTCCATGACAGCAAGAAACAATAGACAAGAACAACGATTGGGGATTTAAGATTGTAAAAGAAGGAGAGGAATCTCGGCGATAAACCAGAGCACGAGAGAGAAAGAGCAGAACTCAGATGTGAAGAATGAGGCAGAATGAATCCCACTCCCCAAACGGGTCGATACTTATAGTTATTAGAGGAAAGACGAAGGGTTAAAGTAACCTCGAAGATCGCAACCGTCAGACGTTTCGAATTTCGAAATTCGCCCGCCCAAACGGACAAATCAGGTAAGGACACGTGGACACCTATTCGAAGTAGGTACTAGCCGCTGACGTAACTAGTTACGCACAACGCCTGGGGGGCATGGCACACCCGCGAGGAAAAAGAAAAAATCTCGCAAAGATCGCGCACATGATTCAGAATCCCGGACCCCAAGGACCGCGCGCCATCAGGCAACTACAACAGAGCCCCTCGCGCAAGCTACGGAACACGTGAGGAACAATCGCAGCCGTGATAATCACGCTCGATCAATGGCACACCCGCGAGGAAAAAGAAAAAATCTCGCAAAGATCGCGCACATGATTCAGAATCCCGGACCCCAAGGACCGCGCGCCATCAGGCAACTACAACAGAGCCTCTCGCGCAAGCTACGGAACACGTGAGGAACAATCGCAGCCGCGATAATCACGCTCGATCAATCGGCGCGCCATCGACGATTCGAATCTCACAAGGACCGAGAGCACGCATCTCAGGCGAATCAGAATCCCCCGGAGATCGCGCGCTATCAGGCAACTACAACAGAGCCTCTCGCGCGACTACGGAATGGCAAGGCGCACACGAGAAACCCCGGGAACCGCGCCCAGGCCCGAGTCAGTCAAGCGAAGACCTAAACAGAGGGCGTTCTCAGAACACCCTCTGATGGGGGGCAATTGTTGGGCATGTGACTCGGACCTAACTGTGCAAGGCAGGACACGCCGACAGAAGACGCACGCGAAGGTCTAAGGCGCGCATGCAGGCTTAAGGGCGCGCCACTACGCGTGCGCCAGCGCAGAGAACCAGCGCGCGAAGACCCAGAGCTCCTCACAAGCCGCGCGAGAGTGGAAAGCATCAAGGCGCCAGAGCTCCTCACAAGCCGCGCGAGAGTGGAAAGCATCAAGGCGCAGAGGCTCAGGCGCGTTGTAAGCCACTTAGCCATAGGGAGTTCCCCTCACACTTCCCGAGGGTCAGCCGCGTCGGGATCAGTGACACAGTCGTAGGTACACCCCTGACATGTCCTAGGTAGGGGGATGGCCTAAATCCCCGACATGTCAGTGGTCACATCAGAGTCAGGGTCCCATCATGTAATCCATCCACTCACCCACCACCATGTAGCCTATAAATATGGCATTTACTCCGGTGGGTGAGGGGATCGCATTTTTCACCACTCTCTCTCTATAAACATCAACTTCTCTCTCTAAACGGGAATTCTCCCAAACTCACCCCAAAAGTTCCCGATTTTCCTCTAGCTTACTCTTCTTAACCCACATCTTCCCTGAACCTCACTCCTACACTCAGTTAGGTTCAAACAAAACCATAATATGATAAAATCTAGTTAAATTATTGAAGAAATTGAGGTTTTCACTTAATTACAACTTTGTTATAGCTAAAATATAATGTAATAAGAGGAAAATTCTAAGTAATTTGACTAAGATTATATGTAATTTCGGCAAGAACGGGCCGAGAATGGGGCGGGTCAGGGCAGGTCGGGTCGATGAGAGGTACCCATGCCCGCCCCGCCCCGCCTACGGGGCGGGTCTGACCCGCCCCAAAACAGGCCAAACAGGTCGGGTAAATCGGGTCAGGTCAAAATTGCCATCCCTAGGAAGAATGGAGTGGGAAATGTTGGATCTTAAAGAAGGGGATGCAAGAGGGGTTTAGAAAGCAAAGAAGGTCAAGAACAGATTGTGGCAGGAGAGGTTTGGGAAAGAGAAGAGAGATGGATGATAGGCACAAGCCTCCAAATCAATTATATGAATCTATAGCAAGAGCTGTCTTGCAGCGAGAGAAATGAAAAGTTTAACTCAAGTGGAGGAGAGAGAGAGAGGGGAAGTCAAAGAAGGGGAGAAAGAAGATAATAGGAAAGGTGTTTATGGGGGTTCTCTTGGGTGGAGTAATTGGCGAAGAAGAAGAAAAGAGGGAAGACGCCAGAGGGAAGAAGTAGAAGAAGCAAGCCGCCATCAGACTGGCTGCATGATAGAACCTGAGATTAGGGTTCTATCGAGAATTGGGGATTTAGGGATTAAGAACAGAATTAGGGATTTGAGATTGGGATTAGGAGAGGAAGAACAGAATAAGAATCGGCCGAAGCCTTTGATTTGGGACGAAGAGAAATTAGGAGATACGGGAAGCTTAGGGTTTGGGAGGATAATTCTTTAACTGATTTCTGCTTAATTGAACAAAAGACTCAAAGTACATATTTATAGCTAAGGACTAGAAAAACCTAATAGACTATCCTAATATGACTCAACCCTAATAATAATTATTCTACCATAATTAATAATAGAAAACCCTAACAACCATGTTTCTATCATTCCCTCCCCCTTGAAACCAACCTTGCCCTCAAGGTTGCCCGACTCTACCCACTTCTCCACATCTCTTATGCCCTCTGCGCCTTGACTTCTCCGTTTCTTGCGCTTCCTTTTCTTCCAATCGTGCTTCACTGCTTGACTTGGGCTTCTAGTAACGATCTTCTTGTGCGTTCCCAACTCTTCGAAATTCACTTCAATGGACCCACCATTCGCTCCCACTTCACTCTTCATCACACTCCAGTAACTTAAGGAATCTAAGGAGGCTTCTATGCATAAGAATCCATCATTGAGCACCAAGTCGTTAAGGCCTTCAAAAATCTTTCTTGGGGCTAGCCCATTTGTTTCACTAATTACCTGCGGCCCATCCTCCTCTAAAAGCCCACGTATCCATTCATTAAATACACCTTTCTGTTCCACCATATTGAAAAGACAACCCAACCTGGGCCAAGCTTTGTCCCAAAAATTCGGCTCATATGCTAATGTGAAGCCTGCATAATCCTCCAATAATAACCCAGCAAAACTCCCTTCTTGAACTGCTAGCCCGCTTTCTCTCGGCCCAAACGTCCTTGAGACCAGGTTAGTTGCGCGACCCAGCCCCGTTCTCCCTTGCCGCAATGTGCGGCCCAAGGTGGCTGACCCAGCGCTCACAGGAGGAGATACGCTGTCGTATGGGAGAAGGAAATCGTAGCCGCCCCCGTCTTCCTTCGTCTCGACCCCCAGCAGCGACCCGTCCATCTCCGTCGCCTCCCCCGGCGGCCCAACTTCTTCCTCCGACGGCGAGAAGATCGGCGACCATCCTGCCGCCTGATTCCCTGCGCCTCCCAGCTCCGGCGCCGCCTCTAGCGCCACCACCGGCGCAGCCGCCGCGGCCAACCCGCCGGGCGCTGCCGCCACCTCCCCGACCGCCGGTCCTCCGCGCGGTGTCGTCGCCAGCGCCAGCTCGCCTGGACCGCCTGCCGTCTCCTCTGGGCAGTCCTCCTCGCACGCCGAAGCTTCCCGGTCGGCGCAGAGAGCGTCAATCCGCTGCAGCAGCCGTGTCCAAGAAGGATCAGAGAGCCTTGCAGAGCTCATGTTGGCTCTGATACCAAATGATAGAACCTGAGATTAGGGTTCTATCGAGAATTGGGGATTTAGGGATTAAGAACAGAATTAGGGATTTGAGATTGGGATTAGGAGAGGAAGAACAGAATAAGAATCGGCCGAAGCCTTTGATTTGGGACGAAGAGAAATTAGGAGATACGGGAAGCTTAGGGTTTGGGAGGATAATTCTTTAACTGATTTCTGCTTAATTGAACAAAAGACTCAAAGTACATATTTATAGCTAAGGACTAGAAAAACCTAATAGACTATCCTAATATGACTCAACCCTAATAATAATTATTCTACCATAATTAATAATAGAAAACCCTAACAACCATGTTTCTATCACTGCAGCATATGAGATAAGTGCATTTTTTGATGATATCAACAATAGTGATACGATCCTAGAAGAAGAGAGAGTAAGGGGAAGGGGAATAGCTCTACGTTTGGAACAATGAAAGGTGAGGAAGAACAGGAAGGGGGGAAAATGGAAGATAGGATCTTAAGCTGCCGTGAGGCTTTGGGGCTCTGATACCATGTAAATGAAATGCAAAACCCATCTAGTATATTATTGATCTTGAGTATATATACAGCAGGAGATTATAACGTTCTGCCTATTTCTAAGGAAGTGAGAGTAACTAAGTAGCTAAAACTAAGGAACAGAATACATAATGGGTAGACTAAGTCAATACACTCTATCAGATACACCCTCGACCATCTTGTCTAGTCTGGTCAAGATATTTATCTTGGCTGTTACCTATTGCTAATGTTTTGTAAATATGATCTTTACTATTAGCCGCCAGCCACCTTAGAATATGAAATATGTTTCCTATCAATAAAAATGCTTTATTTTTTCTCACAAATGGTTACCATAATTCTCAGCAACCATCAAATAAGTCATATAGAACAATCAAGTTCCACATTCATATCTTGTTGGATATTACTTGAACTTCTTTATTCTTTTTGAAAACATATTCTAGCTATCTAGGTTGGTTGTTTTCCTTTTGGAATACTATAAAGTTGACATTCCATCAGATTTCCATGAAGCTTCATGACTCATGAGACAAATAAAGAATGCCAAATTCTGAAATAGTTAGTACACTTGGAAGTCTCTATAACCCAACACCTCCAATGATTACAGTCATGACTTTATCTTTATTATATTCTTTCTTGTCTCCATGGGACAAGAAAGGAAGACAACAATAAAAAACTACAAATCACCAAATGAAAGAACCTAGAAGAGGTATGTATTCATGTAGACTTCTTGATTGGCCGGGTTTAATCTTGTTTAAGACACACTAAACATCAACTTGCAGTCCTGTGTCATATGTTTGTCCAGGTTTCCAGTCACTTGGTATGTTGTTAACAGGAACCACCCATGACTCATTGCCATCATCATCACTGAATAACATCCTCAGGGACAGAGGTCCTCTGGGAGGAGAAGCAGTCGTCCACACAGCTCCATAGCTCCTCTCCAGAAGCTTGCACCCGAAAGTTTCTGTCTGCACATGCCAAATAGTCAGTCCTCTATCCTGGATATGTTTGTTTCAATCAGTAACAGAAGTTAGCTACAAGAGTCGGTAGGAGATATTGAGACATGTTTGATTGGAGAAATTAAGTAATATTTTGACTGAAAAGTGGAGGATAACTTAGAGGTTGCAAGGAATTGGTTCACCCCAGATCGAATTGGCTATTAGAACGATTCGGTTTTGGTTCTCCAATCCAAAGGATTTTTTTGTTGGTTTCGAAATCAGACCCAGATGCGACTTTAGTTTGATTAGGAACACCATCCTTTACGTTTGATTCTCTCCAATGCTCATTTGGTTCGATTCTGGATTGAATGAACCGTGGACCCCTTGGAGGATATTATCAGAAGATAAATGATTCAGACTGTTTGAATTTAGGAGAAGATAGAGTGCTAGAATTGGGAAAATGTATGCATTTGTGATTTTAAGTTAGGAATATAAAGGAAAGATGGAATTTGTTCATATTACCTCACAGAGCTGGACGGCAGTAATATCCTTCTGCCCCTGCTGATACCGTATGACGAAAGCAAGGTAAAAAGGGTAGTTGCTGTTCTCATCAATCTTGATCGTTATGTTCTGGTATGGATGGCGGCATGAAACACTGCATGCAAGAAAAGGGGATAAAGGTTGAGTTAGTCCATAGTTATCTGATATACCTTCAGATTCAAACTTAAAAGAAGTATATAAGTTATGCTTTTGTTTGCTGAATGACCGCCACACTACAAACTGCAATCTCACCGTCTATATTCAATGTCAACAATTCCAAGGGCTAGCAATGATGCAGCTGCATCTTTGGTCTGAGCCATCCCAGCAAAGGCCCGTCGGCTGAGAATGAAATCGGTGTTGTCACTCGACCCTTGGTCGGTTATAACGACGGTCAACCCTTTGTCTGAGCAGTAGTTGCTATTGGTGCACCTCACCTATTTGAAATGTGGTTAACAGGTTATGGTTAACATTTGATAAATTCGTGCAGTAAACACCAAAGCGGAAAACAAGTGATCCTTTGGTGATAGCTGACCTGATAGCAGGCACCACAGCCAACACCATTACGGTATAGTTCAGAAGCAGCTGATACATCTCCACCATTCAATGTTGCTCCAAATGTACCAAATCCACAGGCGCCAGCTGAAATTTGAACAACCAGCGAATCAGTAAAGAAACAAAAAGGAACCAAGTAAAATTATCATTTCTTATACTATGTGTGCATTGGTTAATAATCTTACTCTCTGTTCCTTTCTCATCAGAATTCGGGTAGTGGGCAGCACGAGAATGGATGAAGCAGTCTTTGCATTGTGCTGCATGTGCCTGGTTGTGCATAAACAGCACAGCTGCTAATAGGAAAGCAAGGGTTTGAATGGAGAGAGCCATTGATGGATATACTAAGAGCCTTGAAGAATCAGGGTATGATGTACAAATGTTGAGCAATGCTTTACAGTATTTATAGCCAAAACGAGCCAGCTTGCTTCCATGGTTTGGTGAAACTTTCAACTTTTGACATTCTGATATTGAAACTTTGACAGGAAAATATCATTTTAAGAGTCGTAAGACCACCATGCTAGCTTACCTTCTTAGACTTGGAATTACTTGTGTCTGAAGAAAATGCAGACAACAATGGTTTCTGACCTGCAAATAGTTTACTGCACTTTTTCTTCGCCTCTTTAAGTCTTCTGAATTTAGGCAATAAACATCTGTTTCCAAACCTGGATTATCAATCAGCATCTTCCATTGTAGTGTCCCATTCATTTCTAGTAGAAAATTTTGTTTGTGATTCTCTTTGTTCCACACGCAGGACCATGAATCTAGATTGTGTTTTCTGATGCCTGCAGATTGTATTGTCTAATTCGGTTCGAGTCGGATGAAATCACATGGTTATACCTATATCCTCGAATCTGTTAAGTTGCAGGGGGAATGGTGTGGATGAGGAAATTATAGAGAATCCACAGAATTGGCTGACTGCATGACTTGTAAGGATTGGTTGGCTGGGTGGCTACTTTGACAACCTTATCTGGTCTTACAGAAAGAATGGTTCATAATTCTAAATGGGCTAAAGAGTTAGGTGCAGTGGCACTAAGCAGCCCCTAACTGATAGGAATCTGTTCAGGTTCCCACCACTTGAGTCCTCATTATGGGAAGTTTGGTGATGTATACATGCATTATCACACTATTCTAACAGTAATCAAATCATCCTGGTTATGTTCTGAACTTTACAGCCAAACATGTTCACATAGAGGTGGCGGCGGCAACCTAGAGGGTCGGGTACTTGGATCAAAAGTGGAAGGCCGGTCGGGTCGAGTTATAGGGGATGGCTAATTCGGGTGGGTCACTTGTTTATGGGTTACGGTTCATAAAAAAAAAAAAGCGATCTTAGACTAAGAGAATTGAGTATACGAGTTGGGTCACATGAGTCAAGTCATAATGTAACGGTAACCATTGATGGAGTTTGGTAATAACTTAGAGATCAAGGCAAATCTAGCATGTATAATAATGTGTCAAGATGCGCCGCATAATTTTTAGTTGCAAGTCATTTTAATTGGATCAAATTAACATATCAAATTTGGTATTTGCCACCTAACTTCGCAATTACTTTGACTTTTCATTTTGATTTATTTTGGTCCCGTAAATATTTTATTAAAAAGTATAGCATTTGGTGAACACCCGGAAAAAGACAAAATAAAATAAAACATCTAATCAATAAAATAATCTTTTGTCAAATAGTTGTTACTTCTAGGGTAGCACTTTAGGACTACCCAAATGCAATGAGGCCATTTGAGTTTCAGAGGAATCTCTCCCTCATATAATTGGAAGCCAAGCACCTAATATTCTCCCCCATACTCTATGCTTTTCATTCTCTAACTGCCTCTAACTTTGTCCCCTTTGTAGTTTGTATGTGGGAATAGGTTGTGTTATGTCATTTCAGAATTGCATCATTAATATAATATGAATTTGCTTGTCATAAAGATTCATTATTTTTAGGGCTAATACCACTATAATAAATGAACGGTAAAAAATTGCCAATTGTGTTATATTATATTCAATATGACAATCATAATTTGAACTATTTTTTGTTAATGTTAACCGGTGTTGACCGTTAGTATTTAACGGATGGACAAGTCATCGATTGAATGCTTATGTGTGTGCCAACATGGATTTTGGGCACACGATTTATTTTTTAGGGTGGTATTTACACATCATTAACCGAGATTAAGATGATTTGAAATGTGATGGATAACATATTCTTTAATACTTGAAGATTTAGAGTTCAAATCATAAAAACTACAACCTATTTTATTTTTATTTTTGAAATTTGAAACTACTACTTAGAGGTATGTGATATTACCCCAAATTTTAGGGGTTTTTTAATAGTATTAGGGGTGTCTGTGTTAACACTTAAGAATCCATGAAATTAAATTCCTAGCTAACTCTAACATTTAGCTCAAGTCACTGCTCATTTCAACTTTATGTTTTTGAGTTAGATGAGAGTGTGCTTTGCATTGTTTTACAGTTTGATGCATCTTAGTTGTGTTAATTACAGTCATTTTTTGTTAATGACCTATTCACTAGGCCCTTCCACTTGATTGAACCAAATAGTCAATATTTGGTGGGTAAATTTGATTCAATTTATGAGAATATAACCCTATGGATGGATGGGTGTGGGTTAAAACTCAAAAGTCAAATTAATGACCTATTCACTAGGCCATTCCACTTTTTTCCTATTAAATTAACAAATTGAATCATATGTTAGGTTTAATTTTCATTTAAATTAGATAATTACAATATGAAAACTTGTAATATCTTTGCATTGAATTCAGAATACACGTATTTTTTTCCTTTGAGAAGAGAGAGAGATATGTTTTTCACATGGAAAAGAAATTGACTGAATTTCCCCTAAAAAATGAAATTGAGTGAATCAAGTCCAATTAAACTCTTCACTTGAGGACGAATTGACGAAGTGAGGTGGGAAATGTCATACATAAGGGTGGAAGTTTGGTTTGCGGGTAACCCGTAAACCGCACTAAACTGCACACTTTGTGGATACTCATATCCATAATTTGTGGATAGTGGATTGGGTGTGGGTAGCAAAATATTAATTTTTGTGGTTAGTGGTTAATCACTATCCACAGCGGTTTACCCACAAAACCCACATTAACCACATTACTTATATTTATTTCTTCAAATACTTTGTAACCCACATTAACCACATTAGTTATATTAGTTTGTGAAACTTGGAAGACTAAGAATTAAAGTAGCTACCAAAATCAAATACGCACTTATTCTATAAAATAAAACCAAGTCAATGCGCAATGTTCATGTGAGATATTTTTTTCAAATAAACATTGTCTGTGTGGTATATGTTTATTGTATAACAAAACCAAGTCCATAGATATAGTCAGATAAATTAGTCGATATGTTAAAAGAGGGGAATAATCGATAAAGGTTAGTCTGATGCGCAAAATAATCTCCATTCCTCCACGAATTCACGAACAACACAACATGCATGATGCAACCAGCTACCAACAATACAAGACTATAATCGAGAATGGAGAATAAGCAAATCATTAAAAGCGGGCGCCTCCACTTATCGAGTCACTTTTGTGTTTTGCTGTTATTGTCAACGGAGGAGCCGTGACATGCAACGATGTTTGTCTGGTAATAGGTCACTCTGCCTCTGCGTTATCTTCAAATCTCTTTCCAAATCCATCTCTTCTAAATTTACACTAATAAACCTATTGTATTCGAGATTTATAATTTATTTAACACTTTATTAACTTTCCATTATGCATGTTTTTGTGTGAGAAGAAACATAACATCACTATTTAATTACAATATAAATATATTTAATGCAAAATTTTTGTGGGTATCCACAATCAACCCGCAGCGGGTTGTTGTTAACCACTACCCACTGCGGGGCGGGTTGTGGATAGCATAATTCTACATTTGTGGATGTGGTTACCCGCAAAATGTGGGGCGGGTAACCACACCTACCCCAATTTCCACCCCTAGACTCATACATACATAGGATATCGAACACAAGATTTCTAGAGAAGTCCAAACCACAACTATGCTTCATATGAAAATCAATGTGTCTTAAAATTGAAGCTTTTTTATTAATATTTGGATTAACCGATCTATTTGATCACTACGGATTTCAATCAAACCCATAACTGATGGTAACAACTTGCCCCCGACTCAGTTAAAGTGAAGAATTCCTGTATTGACTGGATATCGGACGAGTATGCATAAAACTCGCGAAAAGTTTGATGAGGATGGGGGCGGGTATAGTCCACCGCCCCCAGTTGTCTAGCTAGGATTTCATCTAAGGTGGGTCCACTTAAAGAAAATACACATGATAAGATAGTTTTTGTTAACTTTGCTAATCATTCATGATATAATTGGAACATTTTGGTAAATTAAAATACATTAGTAGGCGAAACTATCATATTTATTACCCTATGTACCAATCAATGATTAATGATTTAGTTAGTCGTTCTCTTTGAATGGTGTTATTTGTCAAAACCGTATAGTATCAACAACTCGACTTGTTGAGAGAAGTTTAATAATGAATCTTACACAAAACAAGAATTCATTATTTAGTTAGTCATTCATTTTCATATGATGTTCTTTGTTAAGAAGTGTTTTTAATATCAATATCTCAAGTTGTTGGAGAGGTTCAATAATATCTTATACCGTTTATTAGCACGCTCCCTCATAAGAAGTCAACTTATACAAAGTTTGCACAAATCTGATTGTGCTTAAGAAATGAGGTCACAAAGATTCGAACGCAAGACTTTTTGATAAACTATTTTCAATAAAAACATCTCCTAATTTTCAGTATCAATTAACTATTATATCTAATTTAACCATTTTTCTTCCGAACCAGAATGGGTCCCGGGACTCGCCCTCTTATACTCTCCCTCCGTCACTGACCGGCCCATACCTATGCCCACCCCACAAATAATATTTCTGTATATATATAAAAAATAGAGAGATATAATTGTAACATGTCTATGAAAAGAAGTGTAATTAAAAAAAAGATTTGAAATATAATTGAGTAGCCACCCAAAGCAAACCTAATTTCTTTCCCTCGAAATTTCATTTCACTCGTTCACTTCTTTCTCCTTTTAACAAGATTATGTTAGTTATGTATTGTTTAGTAAATGTGTCGGATTCAAAAATGAATTATTTGAATACTATTGTACATTTTCTTATGGATTAATGAATGTTTTAGAATTGATGGTCTGAATTCGTATTAAAATGGTTATATCTTTGTTGTTTTCATGATTTATTAGGTCCGTTCAGTGTTATAATTTAAGATCTACACATTAAACTTTAGATATAATAATGTTGGATGTATGAGACCTGTATTATCCATGTGTATCTGAAAACCACAAGTATAGCGTATGAGGATGCAAAACCTACTCCGCATGAATATGGACGGGCGTGGCTTCAATGAATGAATGAGCAAACCGACTAGAATGTCAGACCATGATTTAGGGCTGGCAGTCTAGACCAAACCGTGTGGGAAATCGCGGTCTAGACTGTATCATATGGTTTGTTCTGGACTGCGAGACTAGAACTATGGTCTGGACGGCTATGTGGTCTGGTCTGGTTTGCGGTCTCCTCATTTAGGGTGTGGTTTGGACCGCGGTCTACCGCAGTAAACCCTAACAAACCATGACAAACTTTCTACTAACTCCTACCAAAATAATACTAAATTAAACTTCCATCTACGTATTTGAAGAACAAAGTTGATTCTTTCATCCAGTTGAGAGCCAATAGATTTCCCAAATGATCGCTTATGCGTTATCTCCTTATCAAAGAACCACACAAAAACCAGAAAGATTCATAAATAATATTCACCTACAATGTCTAGACTTTGGAGTCGATTAAACATAAACACTAGAAAAAATTCATTTACCTTGATGAGATAAGGAAAATTATTAAGAGATAAGCGACCATTTTAGTGGGTCAAAATGACTTGACGTTATCACGTAGGTGATCGACCGCGAGAATCTTTGGATCACCCGAGTGAGGGAGAGAAGCGGTAGCACAAAAAGGAAGAGGGAAACAAGGCTATGTGATGTGTATTCTTTTTAATGGATAGTGGATAGAGCCGTGGAGATGGGAGAGAGTTTGAAAATTGAAAAAAACCCACTTCTTTCCTCATGTATTTCTTCTCATTTTAATTAGATCATTAATTTTTGTTTCACTAACATATTGGTCGCTAAAATTCTTATTTTTATAGATATCGACGAATGGTTGGAGGACGGAATAAGAGTGAGCTTTTAATATGATGTGTCTGGTTCAGACTGTACCAGACCGCACCGCACATATATAATCTGGATCGTATAGCCAGCCAATCAGGAGCTGAATCGACGAAGCCAACGAAACCCTAAAACAAGATCGGAGAAAGGTTGCGTTACCTAGATGCGGCGACGACAAAGCTTCGATCTTGAAGGAAAGGACGAGTTCGCCGGCGAAGCGGCACGATGAGCGCGGCGACTCCCCAGGCCCATCGATGGACTCCATGAACTCCTCTTAGCTAAAGTACCAGGAGGCGGCGAGGAAAATGACGATGACGGCCAGGAGAGCCCAAACTGCAATTTCGGTGTTTTCCGGGTTCTTATCGGTTTTCGGTTTAAAGTGAAACCGAAACCGGTACAGTCCACTTTCGGGTTGGGACCGAAAACCCGAACCCGGTGAGGCTGATTACCGGTTCGGTTTCGGGTTTAACCGAAAACCCGAACCCGCTTTGACACCCCTATCTATGACTTGTGTTCATCCTTTCGGTCTAATCCACAGACCGTGTCTATGGTATGGTATGGTGCGCACCGTTTACATTACTACTGATCCTTGCAAGTTGCAAATAAATATTGGATGGAAGAAGCATCGGTGTCTTTGGTGGATAAATCCCTTAAAAGTAAGGAAATAAAGGGATTGAACTAAATCAAAATAAATAGAATTGTTAACTAGTTATGATACTCTATCTTCCACCCAGATCAGTCTTGTTCACCCCTACTTCACACACACGTATAAGGACAGTATACGGCAAAAGCCTCCTTGAACAGGGCGGAAATGGCTCTTTAATCTTTATCCCTCTCCCATTCTCTCTCTCTCTCTCTCTCTCTACATTTCCAAAAGATAACCAAATTTTATGCAGTATATCTCTTCTACTCAGTATGTTGCTACAAGTGCACAGACGAACCAAGCTTTCGTAAACAATGATTCGTTTCTTGAATTCCCAGTCCCATTCGTCCATAATGCCTGCCATCACTACGAGTTCAGAACATGCTGGCCATTTATTTTGGGGGAGCATAACCAAGTTCTGATGAACCTCCCTAGTACATTGCGATGCCTTGGCAGCAGCAAAATTGATGAATACTCCATCCTGCAACAACTTGACTGTACATTGCCACTTATTCAAACTCCAAGGCCTTTATCGCGTGCGCCTCGAAGATTCTTCACTGCACCTTGCTATCTTCAAAAGTACTCCCCCAACATACATTCACATATAGGGAACTACTAGAAACCGAAATATCCAAGACTGGAAGTTAGTACCTTCAGCTGGCTGTGGAATCCCTCCCTGAATGCTCAATCATGAACAAACCCTCTAGAGCTAGAGCTCTTAATGGAGTTCTTCCCCTTTTTCCAAGCAAGCTCTTGCTGACCTGGCATTCGAACCAGCCGGAACTTGAACACGAGCTTACCGTTAGGTCCTGTCTCCTGCCAATACTCCTCCACGGTATACAAACCATCATAGACATAAATCCTACCTCTAGCATCAACATTTGTACTGTTAGTCCCACGAATCACTCTCACAGGATTCTTCACTGCAATGCTAGTCTTCAAAGCAAGATTACCTCTCTCAAGCTTCTGATCTTCAGCTTCCTTCTCTTTAGTTGAGTTCCCTCCCTGACCTGTATACTCGAGCACGTCCGAGTTATCCACGTTATCATCATATCCACCCGACGCCACGATGCTTGTTGCTATGATACCCTGATTATGCTTCGTATAATCGATCCCGCCTTGAGTCGGGCGATGAAGGCCGATGACGTTGAGCTCCAGCCTGTACTGGAACTTGTCACCAATCTCGACTCCCGGGACAGCTCCAATGATATGCTTCCCAACATTGAGGCACATTCCTCTGGATTTAAGCTCTTTTGAGGCGAGAAAATCCACTCTTTTGGCATTACCACCTTTGGGCTTTGATCCCTCATCATGTAACAACTTCCTGCATAGGAAGTGGAAAGTATCTAGTACTTCCTTCACTTTCTTTCTGTCCTTATCTAACTCTGTTGAAGTTCCAGGCCCAGCAGAAGTTAAGCTCACACTCTTACCGGTCCCCCTCCTCGCAAATTCATAATCATCACCATTGTCAACATCATCAAGTTCTTGTTCCTGGTCATCCTCCTTTGCCAAAGAATCTGATTTCTTACTCTCTCTAGATACAACTTCCTTTTTACGATAACTTTCATCAACACGCGAGTTACTAGAGCTAGGTGCTCCTTTACCCTTGGACATCATCTTCTCAGAGACTGAGCTGTACTTTTGGGGAGGAACCGCTTTCGGATTCTTGGTAATCCCATTCCCACTAAACTGTTTCGCCTTCGTTTCAATCTTGACCCGCTCTGGGATATTGCTGCTGAACCTTCTCCCACTTAGAGCTCCACCATCCATATAAACATCCTTAACCCCTTCAGCTTCTCTTCTCACCTTCTCTGACAATGGCATACGATTTTCCTCTTCAGTTTCATCCACGGTGTCTCCTTCTACCTTGCTAGGAGGCTGAGCATTTCTTCCACAATTCGGAGGGAAGTGCCTAACACACGAAACCTTCCTCCTCGGTGGATACTTGGGACCTACCACCGCAGGCTTCACATTATCTTCCTTCTCCTCAAGAGCATCATCGCTCTGATCAACGAAACCCTCATTTCCAACTTTGACATCGGTCTTCTCCAATTCTACAGAATCATCCACAACAGCAACGCCATTCAAGACCTCCACTTCATCCTCCAGCTTCGTATCCAATCCACCATTGCTACTAGAGTCCGTTCCACCATGAGACTCGATCTCAACCGAGTTACCTGGTGGTGGTACTGCTGAGCGAAACTCCGGCCCACAATTAGGCGGCCAATGCCGAATCGCTGAGACCTTACGCCGCTTGTACTTAGTCTTCCCTGATTCCACCGGTTTCTCCTCCGGATGAGCCTTGCCGCCGCTCGACGGCGAGGAGACCACGTTCGTCGACTTTGCTAGCACCGGATTCTCCACGAACCCCATTTCAAAGCTCATCAACCGAATCTCCCCGATCTGAACACGAGCTGGAAATTACGATTCAAAGGATTGCTTCGGTAGGATTAAAAATGGAGGAATCGATATGGGATTCAGAAGCGGAACCGGAATTTTACCTGTTTGGAATGAACGGATGAGCGAAGGTGAAGGAAAGGGACGGCGGGAAGGCGCTGCCGTGCCGGGGGAGTGGTATGGTCTTCAGGGGAATTCCTTTCGTTGCATTTTCGCGCGGGTTGAGGAGATTAGATTATCTGGTGATTGTCTTCTTCATTTCTCTTCCTTTCCGATGAGCTGCAGGGCGAGCGGGTTCTTTACTCTCTCTGGTGGGAGAGAAAAAGGAAAGTGGGTGAAACCGTTTTTCAGACCACCCCGAAATAGCTGAAATAGTAACTGCTGAGATGAACGAAAAGTTGGTGTATTGCTACAGTCATTCATTGGAAAAAATCCCACTATACACATGTTTTTAAAAAAAATTCTCAAAATACACATGTTATGAAAAAAATTCCCAATCTACGCATGTTTGGGCCTTCACCGCGTCTGACAAAGGCGGTGATTGAATCACCGCGTTAGACGAAAACGGTGATTGCATCACCGCCTTAGACAAAAACGGTGATTGCATCACCGCTGTAGAGAAACGCGGTGAATGCATCACCGCGTTAGAGGAAAACGGTGAAGGCCTGGTGAAGGCCTGACCTACGTCAAATCTTTAAAAAAACGTAACTTTTTGCTCGGTTATCCGATCGTGATGAAATTTTTTTTGATTCCGCATAATTTTTCGAGATCTTGCAAGCCGCAAACAGCCGTAGGCGGTTTGGTCCCGCCTTCGTCCCGAAAAAACGTCGTTTGCTACCCCTAACGAGCCTTTTTTCGATTTCGTCAAACTTTGGACGACCATAACTTTGTGCTCCACAATCCGAAAATCATGAAATTTTTTTTGATTTTGCATAACTTTTTGAGGACTACAATTTTTAGTAGGAATCCAAGTACATTCCGAAATTATGTCTATGATAAAAATGAATTATTTTGGATATACAGGGTTTTGAGAATAAGTTTACCTTTCCTTTTTAGGAATCCAAGTACATTCCGAAATTATGTCTATGATAAAAATTGTAGTCCTCAAAAAGTTATGCAAAATCAAAAAAAATTTCATGATTTTCGGATTGTGGAGCACAAAGTTATGGTCGTCCAAAGTTTGACGAAATCGAAAAAAGGCTCGTTCGGGGTAGCAAACGACGTTTTTTCGGGACGAAGGCGGGACCAAACCGCCTACGGCCGTTTGCGGCTTGCAAGATCTCGAAAATCTATGTGGAATCAAAAAAAATTTCACCACGATCGGATAACCGAGCACAAAGTTACGTTTTTTTAAAGATTCGACGCAGGTCAGGCCTTCACCGCGGCCGTCGAACGCGGTGAAGCTATCACCGTTTTTGTCTACAGCGGTGATGCAATTACCGTTTTTCTCTAACGCGGTGATTGCATCACCGCCCTTGTTTAACGCGGTGAAGCAATCACCGCCTTAGTCTGACGCGGTGAAGACCCAAACATGCGTAGTTTGGAAATTTTTTTCATAACATGTGTATTTTGAGAATTTTTTTTTAAAACATGTGTACAGTGGGAAATTTTCCTCATTCATTTCGGATGGCATAATAGTCCGGTAATTGTTATTCGGATTTTTTTTATCATTGTTATTCAGATATTTGGATATGATAATAAACAAGAAAATATGTGAGTTTTTTGTGAAAATTGTTTATAATTTTTCTATATTTTATTTATTTTTAACTTGATTTATGAGTAAAGAATGCATGGAGTAGTAGTAACTCTAGATTATATTGTTATATTATCTATATAAAGATGATTAGAATTTTAAATTTCATTCTTAAAATCTACATTTAGTTGCTGTAAATCGTATACATCCAAAAATAAATAAAAAATGTATCGTAAACACACTAAAAAACGTAAAAAGAAAGTAAAACATGTTCTTATTGACAAAATTACTAGTCGGATGCAGGGATGGATATGATTATAGTCCAATTCACTTGGGGCAGATGCGCAGAGCTAATGGTAAATTCGACTAGGTAGCAAAATCTCTATTCTTTCATTCCATTGTACCATTTAGTATTCATTTAATCGTACTCAAATTAGAGAAAATAGTAAGAGCATCTCCATTGGTCTTAAATCTCCAATTACAAAGGATGATATAGCATGAGTTTTTACTGTTGCAAACTCAAATGAATGATTTGCAATCTTGCAACAGAGAAAATAGTAATAGCATTCATATTGATCTTGCGTTTCCTATTACAGTTACAAATACGATATGATATGAGTTTCTACGGTTACAAATTCAATTGCATTATTTGCGACCTTGCAACAAATGAAATGCTAAAAGAAGCGGATTGAATTGCATTGATATAGGAAGGATATTTAGCCATATGTGAATTGCATTGCATTGATATAATAACTGTAATTAAATTAACAGATTGCAAAATTGTTCAGGTGGATATGCTAACACTACTACTAAATAATCAGCACCAACTACCGAGGAGAGCTTCCCATCAGAGAGACAGAGACCCTGCATTCAAATCTGTGGCTCTACCGCTCCACACCAACCAGAATGCATCTTACATTCAACCAAATTATTGGAAAACAAACCCTACCAGTTAACAAGTACCCGGCAACAAGCTGACAAGTTTCAGCAATGAGTTTCGACATTTCCAGCAAACCCTGGGATTCAATCTAAGATTCTTACTGTGGCTTTCTATTTGCCCCTGATTTTAATTGTCAGTGTCCAGTTAACCTTTCCATCGGGCAAAGGAATGGACCTAGGCAAACGCAAAGGCACCTCAAACTCCCCAAATGTTGTCAATGGCGTCGGCAGATGAAGGTTGTCTGGATCGATAAGCACGTTAAGCTGCCTTGCAGCCTGCAAAATTCAAACAGCATTGGCATGGTCACTGCATATGGAGCAGCACCGAAAGTTCTGTTAACCTGAAAGATGTTTGTTTGGTTTGTACCTCTTTCACAATGTCATCCTTTGTCACTGGCGAGAGAATCACTACGGGTTCATCCTTTGAGGCACGGGCTCGGAACTTCTCTGCATCAATCCCCACTCTAAATGTCTGCACACAACCAGTTAACAGAAAGAAAGAATATGATGAACAACATATTACACACTCTCCCATTGCAATGGTGTCAAGAGCTTCGAAAGATTCAAAGGCAGAACATATACCACGCGCGATTTATCCAAGCGCTTTGCAGCTGTTTCGAACTCTTTCATCCTATCTTCCTTGGTCTCGTCGACCACCTTCTTAACCTCTTCTTCCTCCTCTTGCTGGTACAACTGGAAAGCAAAATTAGAGCAAAGTAAGCATTGGTTCGGTGAAAGCCTTTGCAATCGTCTAGTTTCGACAGTTACGGCAGAGAAAAGGTAGAATCTATGGAGTATAAGAACCTTGCGCTGCTCGGTGATTAGATGAGCAAACTTGTCGAGATTAGGGACGGCTAGCAATTTCGGCATCAGGTGGTTGCGGAAGTATCCAGGTGCAACCTTCACTGTTTCACCTGCTTTACCAAGCTTGTCTATGTTCTGGAGGAAAAAAAAGATTCAGACTTTCACACCATCAGCACCAAATGAAAGATTCCCAAAAGCTCAATCAAGCCAATGGGTTAGAGAAAGCTGAACTCACCGTCGTTAGGATAACCTCTAGCTTCCTAAATCGAACTCCTTGACAAGCATACAGCAACGGCGGTAACGATGAATCGGACGAGCTCCTCCTAACATTAGTTTCTCTAAGGATTTGACGCAGGGCATTTCTGCCGTGTTGTAGATAAGCCATTTGGGTCTAAACTATCACAAGAAAGTAATTCACCCAGATAAGCCACTGAAACCAATCGAAAACCAGAGACAAAAGGAGTACAAAGTAGAAGAAAACATCTACCCGATGGATTAGCCTTTTCCTTTTTCCCCGGTTAATTACGGATATGAACAGAAACGGAGGTCGTCGGCGGGAGCAGTGAATGCCAGTGTCGACTCCTGCAGCAGGGATGAGGAAGGATTCGACGGCGGTGTTGACTGGAAGCTGCCGGCGATGAAGAGCGGCGTCCCTTCTCCTCCTTCACTTTCGAAACCCTTGTTCCAGAACTGCCATCGATATTAGAGAGTTTCTCTTTCTCGACCGGACTCGGTTCAAAAGTCCAGTTGAATCCAGAAAAGGTCTTGGGCGGTTGGGCTTGTTGTCCAATGGGACTTGCAATGGAATCAAATCCACTGAACCTATTGGGCCTTCAGGCTTATAGCCCATGTTCCAGCTCGTGCAAGAAAATTTGCTTGAAGTTTGAGGTATAATTGTATATAAATCAAAGATCTTCAAACGAAAGTCATACATCATGTACTTACCGTTAGGAGTGGAAATCGGTATGTACCAATACCAAATATCGAAATCCCGAATACCGAATTACACTCTAGAATCAATCTCAATCCCTAAATAATTTCGGTATCTCAATCCCAAACCCTAAATATTTCGGTATCCCAATCGGTACTTCGGTATCCCAATCGGTATTATTGAATACGGAATTAATTACCTTTATAATTACTATTAAATATATAAATTAGATTTGATTGTTTAATATAGGTTAAACAAATAATTTTGAGTTTGGCTAGAGCTAGGATATGGATAAAGAGAATGGAGTAGAGGTGGCATCTCAAGTTTTTGTCATTGGTAATCTTTAATTTGACGAATTGGAGGCTGGGAGAAGACTATTACTAGTGTTTGCTTTTAGGTGTTATGAAAATAACAATATATTGGTGGTTGAGGGTAGTGTAGTATTGAACGAGAGAGTCTAATTGAGAGGATAAAATACACACTAGTTTATATTTCGGTATTGTTCGATATTTTGGTATATACCGATCCCAATCCTGTAATCCCTAATACCGAATAACAATTGAAATTGAATTCCAATTCCAATCCCAAGAAATAATACGTGTATTCGGTAATACCAAATATAGACAAATTCGATATGGTATTCGGTATATCCCAAATACCGGTGCTAAACTTCCAGCCCTACTTACCGTGACCGAACATAAGATCTTTCAATTACATAATACTCTAATATCATATCATAACTGGAGAAATTCAATAATTCATCTTATACCATATAATAACAACATTGGCATCTAAAATTATTGAAATGAAAATTGTGGTCATGTCTCACCAACCCAATAATGTTCTATAAGATTGTCAAACATGTTTGGTATTTTCTTTTACTATTAAAACATCAAATATCATCATACATACCTCATCATTTCAACATTAATAGAAACGGAATTATGTAGCAAAAAAAAAAAATTGGAATGAACGAAAGTAATAAAAAAAAAAACATGAAATTTCACCAGAAAATTCTTTCATACTCCTTATATGCTTTAAACTGCAAGTCACATTTTCATCGTTCCGACTTTCTTAATCAACAAATATTGTTACATGAGTAAATCACGCTAATATTCCTTGATCACCCCATTTTCACCCAAGTGTCAAGTGTTATTGCACTACACCAAAAATGAAATTGGACAAATAAAAACAGTTTAACCAGAGACATGACAGTAAGACACAACCATTGCGTGTAATTGGATGCAATATGTTGTTCAACGGCGAAGACCTAACAGTATAACACAACCACCATTGCGCACAACAAAGTCAACAACAAAGGCACAACACAACTACCCGCTTGGACTTGGGATGCAAGACATTGTACAGCAACAGAACATAGCTTTTATTTTCAACTTTTAGATGCAGAAGCAAGCAGTTCTCAGGCCACAGTCCTGGCTCGAATTGAAGCAGTCCTTTTCAATGTTGATGGAACTCTATGCGATTCTGATCCAATTGATTGTCGTGCCTATGTTCGAGTGCTTCAAGCGGTATTTCTTTTGGATCATTATGAGATTTTGGTTATAAGTAGTTATCAAACATGTCGTTTCATTATTTTATAAATAAAATATATGCATGGATTTTTAAAAAAAAATTATAAAACTTGTCATCTTGTTGAAATTTTCATAAAAAAACCAGTCAACTAAGATTGAATTTTGGTTTGTGCGACGTAAATGTTTAAAATATCTCTAATAACTTCACTTTAACATTTGTTTCTTCTTTTGTATAGCCCAATGCTCCTACTAATTTCACTTGAATGAAAGTTAATTAGAGAAATAAATGAAGGAAAAAACTTACATTTTTCCTTCCATTTTGTCGGGCTCATTTCTTCCGAACCACGATTTGACCGTGTTGACGATTATTGGATGGAAATTTCGAAAAAAGGATATGTTTGATAATTTTAACAAAAGTATGTTCAATGTAACAAATAATATAAATGTGTTGGATAAAAATGCATAATGGATGCATATTACACCTATAGCCTTTCTCTTATAATAAAGGTGCGTTCGGATCTACAATAGCGTTGACCATCACTTCTGTCCAATGGTAGCTAGCTAGGGGTGTTCAAACGGTGTGGTTACCGTGGTAACCATATTAACCAGTAGTATTTGGCTAATTTGGTTTGGTTAATTTCGATAATTGGTTTGGTTTGGCTAAAAAATTTAGCTTGTTTGGTTCAGGTGATTTGGTTTGGTTTCAGGCACTCCTAACCAATCAAACCAAATTAACCAGTTAAGTAATTAGCCATATATATAATATATATTATATACACATACTTAATACTTTGCATAACCACTCAAGAGTCAAATGTAAGATAATTGTATTTGTTACATGTATTTACGTTAAGGGTTAACTACAATTATGTGGATTGTTATGTGTTGTTCATTATATAAATTGTGAATTGATGCACTAACTGAAAAATTTTCTCACTTAGTGATAATGTGGTGTTATATTGGTTATTTTGGTTAACCAATTAACCAAACCGAATAAACTTTAGTTTGGTTAATTTGGTTGTTGTATTAGTTTGGATGGTTTGGTTATGATATTGTATTCCATGATTAATAAAATTTAGCCTTATTTGGTTTGGTTATTACCATGGTAACCATTTGAACACCCCTAGCTAGCTAATGTTTTTGCTGCAGTTTTATACTATTAAATTATGTAGTAACATGACTTATAAATTATAATAATGCATAATTGCATAGTTACTATGCTATTGAGCATATCCCAAACAGCGGATAATCAAGAACTTGACAAAACTCTGCCCAACTCACCTGCTCACAGCCTCCTAGAAAAGTTTATTGCAAAAATATTCAAAAAATATTATTATGTTATTAATAATTAATATGTTTGAAATTTACAATGTTATTTGAGATGATTAGAAGAACTGAAATTTGGTATGTTATAGGGTGGCTATTTGTTCTGGGTGTTTTGTTTTACCTGAAATTGGATCGTATAACATGGACCGACACCGGATAACAAACAATTCAATCCCATCTTCGGGCTTAGATTTGAGATAAAAAACAATTCGAGACCGGACCGAAAACCGGATAAAGACTGGATAAGAGAGCCCAACACCCAAAACTTAACCAACTACTCACCTTTGAGACCTCAGGCCACTCAAATCACCACAAGCTCAATCTAAAATCAAGATCGAATTAGGACCGGACCGGGTCAAGACCGGACTGTATCAAATCCAATCATTGGTCCTTATATTCCCCAAAATACTGAACCGAAACCAGATCAATTTGGGCCAATTAAACCGGACCGGACCGTATAGCCACCCCAGTATGTTCAATATAAATAAGCCAATTAGAAACAAAGAAAACTGATTATCCTTTTCAATTTATACCATGTTATTCACGGATAAAAAACATGAATGTTCATAAGTAGTAATAAGTACCAATATTTCAAAAATAAAATAATTCATTATATATATATTAAAAATCGTTCTTAAAATTATGAAACTAAAAATTGAAGAATTTAATTTATCTAGTTCTAAATTATAGAGGACCTAAGAAAGTAAATTATGGACATTAAGTGGCTAGATTGAGTTTCGAACTAAAAGTAAACTGAAAAGATAAAGAAAAAAAATGCATTCATGCCACTTTGAAATGAACGCTGAGCATGTCCACCTCAAACACGCAACATATCAACGGGAAAAGTTAATCTACTAACCTCAACCTAGTTATTCTGCTAACTTGAAGATTCGTTAGTATATACTAACTAATATCCAAAATGTATAAACTAATATCGAAGTCTGTTAAGTATTTAGATAACAAAGACTATTATTCAAAACATCACAAACTAGTATCCAGATAGCAGATATCAACTAATATCCACAATCAACCAACTAGTATTCAATATGAATACTCTTATGGGCTATCTTGATACTTTTATGTGTTATCTGCTTGGATACTATTCTGTGTTGTCTAGATATCAGTTTGTGAATTTGGGATAATAATTGATTCATGGTGGATATCAGTTAGCAAATTTTGAATACTAGTTTGTGCTCTCTAGATACTTTAGTACTTGGATATTAGTTCATCTATTTTGGGTATCAGTTAGTATCTGCTAACGAATCTTCAGGTTAGCACAGCCTAGTTATTATGCTAACGACATAAGTTGTTAGTATATACTAACTAATATCCAAAATGTATGAATTAGTATCCAAGTCCGTTGATTTTACTAAAGTATTTAGATATCACAGACTAGTATTCAACACACCACAAACTAGGATCCAGATAGCAGATACCAACTAATATCCACATTCAACCAACTAGTATTCAATATGGATACTCTTATATGTCATCTTGATACTCTTATGTGTTATCTGAATACTAATTATGTGCTGTATGGATACTATCATGTGTTGTCTATATATTAGTTTGTGAATTTGGGATAATAGTTGATTCATAGTGGATATCAGTTAGCAAATCTTGAATACTAGTATGTGCTCTCTAGATACTTTAATAATTGGATACTAGTTCATGTATTTTGGATATCAATTAGTATCTGCTAACGAATCTTCAAGTTAGCAGATTAACTTTTTCGATTATATTGATACAATATTGTAGACTTCAATTTTTTTATAATTATAATTAATATATATGTGAGATTGGTAATGACTGGTGTACGTCAGGCGTATAGTATACATAAGGTGATTTGACCGATAAATGTATCTCGATTAGTTCCGATTAAAATCAATGGTCAATTATTGTTTTATATCAAATTGAATTTAAGGGTTGAATTTTGAGAATCGAAACCTGAGATTTATTCATTAGATATTAGGGTATAGTATCATACCCAAATTGAACTAGTAATACCTGGCTAGCGTACCAATGTGAGATTCAAAACTTCCGATATATTTAGACGATATGTTCAAAATTATCGTGGTAGCTCTGCCCGGTAGCCTTGGACTTTAGGCTTGTTGTGCCTTTCGAGGATTTCTCATATTAACCCACACACATGTGTAATTGGCTTCTGTTGGTGATTTGATTTCAGGTGGTAAATTGACAAGTAATTTACTATCATAATCATCTTAATCATATTTCAAAAGAATCTTTAAATATGAATCATATATGTTATAGCCGCCAATAAAAAGTAATTGATTTGGCTCCTTATTCACGTTTTGTTTGTCTGGACATGGTGGACAAAGTCTCTATTGAGGTGGCGACAGTTCAATAATATACTAGCTTTGAACTCGTCCGCCGATCGAGTTCGTTCCATTTTTTATTTCACTAACCAATTACAATTATTTGTAATATATGTATTAGGAATAATTTGGGATCTCTTACATTGTAAAAACTCTTCCTAAGTGATTTGTATCCCCTCATTTGAAATCTCGATAAAGGTTTATGAAATCATGGCCTGATATAAGGTAATATTTCAACCATCCACTCAATATTTAGTTTTGATCTTGCTATGTAGGTAGTAAATTTGGTAAAGGATAAGTTTATTGTTCACAATGGATTTTAATTAATAGTGTCACCCTGCGGCCCATGATGTGGCAGTCCGCATGACATGGAAAATTACGTATGTACACCTATCGTTAGTTTGGGGGACGAAAATGGTAACTATGCAACCATAAGTTAACTTAAATGGTTTAGTTGCAACAAAATGCACTTAGTTGGTTAACGCACAACAAATAGTAAAATTAAGTGGCACATGGTGCGATTAACCCTTGTTATTTTTAATAAAGTTGAGAACTAATTCTACTTTTGTATAAATGAATTTCATAAATTTTGAGAAATTCATTTTGAAATAAAATATTTTTTTGTTTGGTATTTTAAAGAATTCATTTTCACTTCTAAATTTTGAAATATATGGAATTGGAACTACTTATAGCAATTCCGAGGAATTGAGATGGAATTTCCAAATGAATTCCACCAGTATTTACTAATTATAACAGACTGATATAATTATTCTCTTTTATTAACTAAATTACTTATACATATGACATACCAAACACAAGAATTCATTTGACGACTAATTATAGACGGCAATTCATTTTTATTTCTAAAGATTTGAATATAACCTATCAAACACAAGATTTCATTTGAAAATGAATTCTACCTAGTAATTCATTTTACAATGAAATCTTCTAGTAATTCATTTTACAATGAAATGAATTCTCGATTCATTTGGTACCAAACGGTCTGTAACCGTCCTAGGAGAGAAAGGTAAAAAAAATAAGTAAAAGAGAATAAAGAAAAATACTTTAAATAGCATGAAAAAATAAAATAAAAAGCGGTAACCACAAACACACAATCCATAAGAGCATCTAAATTGGTCTTACACTTCCAATTGTTAGATGACATGAGATGAGTTCTTAAAATTACAAAACCATTTGCAATAATAGGACTACCCATCACATATTTGCAAGTTTGGAACACATGTAATTTTATATGAAAGCCAAAATGATCTAAGAAATGAGGATTGAGTAAACTACCAAAATTCAAATCCTCCAAACTTAGTTATCCACTCCTTCTACCTCTTTCAAGACTTTTATGCTCAATTGATTAAAGTAGTTCATAGTATCAGCCATGATGTAGCAACCCTAATAGAAATATTTTTTTTTAAAAAAGTTTGCTAGGGATTAACAATTTGAAATTGATAACATGAGAAATTTCTTGGAAATGAAGGAATTGGTAAGTTGACATTTATCAGGCAACTCGTACACAAATTCAACGGAAAAAGAGCAGTGAAAATATTAATATATATTGCTAGTGGATGGAAAATATGGATTAAGCTATGAATAATTTTATTATGAAAAAACTATTAGGGGTTGAATTCTGTAATCTTAGATAGTAGTTGAATATTTCTCAAATCTCAACTATGATTAGTTAGTTAGTTTTATAACAAGTGCAACAAAGAATATCCCTATCTTATACTAACAAGAATCTTTCTTTATGTTCCATAAAACAAAAAGAATATTTCCTTAAGGCCAAGGGCATTTTCACCCATATGCCACCAAACAGTTTTAGATTAGAAAATTATTTGTCACTACTATAACACACAACCGTTTTCCTTAAGTTTGATGTAGAATCGTGGTTGGTTGATGAATTTATGTACAGTTAATCTATTGTTAACAACTCGTATATAATTGATTTTTTTTCTTTTCTCAATTTGGTTGATAGTATTAATTTGCACTCTTATTTTCAACAATGTCATCTTGACTACTAAATGTGTGAGTAAAAAAGCACATGTTTGGACGGAATTTTTACTATTAGGAGAAAAACAGAATAAATAAATAAATACTTGAAGAAATAAAACTAAGAGGGTGGCAATAAGATAGGGACTAAGAGTGAACTTTCTGTAAAATTGAGGTGCAATTATGAGAATTTCCGTCATGTGGCCCAAAATGCCTCAAGAACGTGTTAGTACAAAAGACTAATGGCGGAAGCGGACACTTGTGATTCACTGATTTGCCTAATTGCCTATAAATGTCTGAGAGTCCAGTACCCATCTTCAGTCATTCTTCCGCCATTGATCGATTCGATTCAATTCGATTCCTTGGTATCAGATCATTCTTTCATCCTCCTTCTTCCCGCGTCGGATCACAGCCATTTCCAACCATCGCTTCTCCGAATCCATCCCATTTCCCCTGAAAAACTCTCTGAACCACCACCGTGATTCTTCGGAAACATGACCGGCACCGCTGATACGTGAGTCCCCCGATCTCAATTCGTTCTAATACCTTTTTGGGTTCTCCGATCGCATATCTCTTGTGGATTTTCTGGGTTTTGCTTGTTTTGCTACTGCAACGCCATGATTTTTTCTCCCTTAAATCAATCACCTGTCTAATTGATATGCATGCCATGCGCTTTCAGTTTTCTGGGTATTAGGTGAAGCTCTGTGAAATTTCAACAATGGCGGAGAACTGGTTATCTTTTTGATTTTATCCTAGATTGAAAATGAGAGTCTAGGGATCGATATATTATGAAATGTATGTATGCTTGGTGCTGAAATTTTGTGATGTTTGTTGTTACACTGATCCTGCCCTGTCCACCCCATTTTAAAGCCATCTTGGTTCTTCATGCTACACATTTCAGCATTTGAAAAGGTCAGTGGTTTGGGGAGAGAGAACACTCTTAAGACCATTTTTTTTACCATTGCTGTCAAACTGGTGCCCTTTTGAAAAGAAACTATTCCAACTGTTAGCAGGCTGAGAACTAGGTGGAGGATCTCATGAAATTTTATAGGTGAGCTAAGGAAATTAGTGAACTTGTGTCTTTCGTCCACATCTTTGATGGGTTTGCAACAAATTTGGATTTTGGTTTGTCTGTATTTACAAGGTGAACCTTCAAAATGGGGGAGTTCATGTGTTATACTTCCAGTAGGTGTTACTCCATTGCATAAAAGGCCACTTTAGATTTATACTGCTTTGAGAGCTCTCATCTGCCAAGGCTAACTACAACATGGCATTTGTATTAAGACTATTTGGGAGAAACCATATATGCTTGTGGAGAAGGTAGCTTCAAATTGGTAACATGTAGTGAAACATAAAGTATGCCTAAGGCCAGCTCATTTCAGTTATTCCGATTCTCTTCAATAAGCTTAGACAACGAATGAGCTGTTTATGTTTCTATTTCTTTATGTTCTTTAGCTCAGCTTATCTATGGTGACCATACTCTCCACTTACAGCTTCTTTTCCCCAACTTTTAAATGCAGTAGCAGTTCTCTCGCCAAACTCGCCCCAATTCAAGCTGTCCTTTTCGATGTTGATGGAACTCTATGTGACACAGATCCAATTCATCATCGCGCCTTTGTTGACCTGCTTCAGGAGGTATCACCTTGATTCATTCTCCGTTTTTATCTTCTTAAAAGGACAATTTGGATCTACAGGGTTGACCATTTCTGTTTAATGATAGCTAGTATCAGTTGATTAACATGTTAGTTGGAATATATAATTGCTCTAGTTCGTATAAGTCATTGGCTCAAGGACTTAAACTAATTTCACTATTATGCTGCTCAATAGATCAACTACAACAATGGGGAACCAATATCAGAGGACTTTTTCATCAAGAATATTGCTGGAAAGCACAATGAGGAAATTGCAGAACTCTTTTTCCCAGATGACATACCTCGAGGCATAAAGTTTATGGTGGACAAGGAAACCTATTTCCGGAAGTATGATAAAGCTCCTTCCTTCTCCTCTAAATATGAATTCTCTCACATGAAAGGATTCCTTTCACAGTATGATGCACTTACAGTTTTATGTTTCAAAACAAACTCAGATTGGCAGCTGAGCACATTACAGCAATAGAAGGCCTCTACAAAGTGACGAAGTGGATCGAAGATCATGGCTTGAAACGCGCTGCAGTCACCAACGCTCCAAAACCCAATGCTGAGCTCATGATCGCGAAACTTGGGCTAACAGATTTCTTCCAGGCTGTCATTCTGGGAGACGACTGTGAGCATGCTAAGCCACACCCTGAACCTTACCAGAAAGCACTAGAGGTGCTCCAAGTGTCGAAGGAGCACACATTCGTGTTTGAGGTCTCTCTTAACTTCTCCTTTTGCTTTATTTACATTCTGCTTGTTCCTCCAAAACCTTGGAAAATTTTCTGATGAATGCTGTTGGGACAGGATTCTGTATCTGGAATTAAAGCTGGAGTTGCAGCTGGAATGCCGGTTATCGGTATAACCACGAGGAACCCTGAGGATATGTTGATGCAAGCTAAGCCTACATTTCTGATCAAGAACTATGCCGACCCCAAATTGTGGGCTGCTCTTGAAGAAGTTGATAAAGCCATGGGAGCTGGTAATGGAGCTTCAACTTGAAGAGGGAGGGACTGATATTGTTAGCAATCATATGATCAGCATTCAATAGTACTGTTACTTTCATTTGACCATAGCCCTGCCATGCAAGCCCAGATACATTATTGATTACTTGAAAGAATGAATGTCGAAACTGGCTTCTAGCCAAAATTATTGTTAAAAGTGGTTATTTCAACTTCAATGTAATAAATTTATGGCTTGGTTATTTCTTAGTTACATCTGTGATTCTTGATTACATCTGCTCTCAAGAACTCTGCCCTCGAAAGAATGGCCAAACCAAAGAACTCAGCCCTCGAAATGCAAGAACGAAACCATAACAAAACAGATTAATGGCTGAACGGACACAACCACCACGCGGTTGCCAACCCCCAATGATCACTGGTACATAAATTAGTTTGGAAACAGTGGACTTGATCATCAGGAACAATGACGAAATCTTTTCCTCCGACCATTACTGTCAGTTTATTCACACAAAAAAAAGACCATTACGTCAGACTAGACATATGCTTGAAGAGGAAAATACGTGGTTGAAAATTTGATGCATTTTATCAAATACTGGTTCACTAAGGAAACCTACTGCCGATAGGCTTCTAGCCAAATGATAAAATGCCATTCAATTTCTGGCTTGTGAATCTCTTTTGGTACCTCTCTGCGATTTGCATATCTATCTACTTGGAAACAATGGATTAAACCTAAAAGAATGCCTTAAGAACTCTACCCTAGAAATGAATGAACCAGAGAGGAACAGAGCAAGAGGATATGTGCAAAGCTAAGACGAGAAAAGAATCGGCCCAAAGTAGCTAATCTGATTTGCATTATGATCTTTCTTTCTCCCATCTCCAAGCTACCTCTGAAGTCAATTCATTCAGACCGCAAAACCCAATCTATCTCATCCCTTGCTGATTGGTATAGCTCCAGCCTCCTGCTGAACCTCTGCCTTCTTTCCATCAATAATGGGTCTTCATTCAACAGTGCTCCAAGCTGCTTGCTCTGGAGGATCATAGCAAGCAGGAAAGCGAAAATGGAGTCACTCAAATGTCTAGTTTACGTTCTGAATATGCATTTCTTGAATAAACAGATCTCGAATAAGCAGAGGCATGTGTTCCATTTCCAAGATCAATTTGCAACCACCCAAGGAACTACATTCCTGATTCCTGAATGTTTCAGTCCAGCGATCAAGCATCATTTTTATCCATCAAGTGGCAAACAAGTAGACCAGATCATAGTAAGTCTGATCATTTCGAGTAGCAGGGCATGCTAGGATTGTTCATTATCTATGGGTATCGGCCCGGACCACAATTCGATTTTGATTCTAAGCTAAACTGAACTGGAACCAGAACAGACTGACTGAACTGATTCGCATCCATTTTGATCTGATCGTATTCATTATTTTCCCTCATTCTAAGTTGGTCACACACCAATTCAGTTCAATTTCCAGGCTCGATCATCCCCACCCCTAGTACAAAGTTGATTGAAAGACTGGGTCAAACAGCCAAGGTCATATTCAGATCACGTGTCGCTTTGGACGAATCAGATTCCTGACTACCTAATAGGAAACATAGACACAAAACAGAAAGCAAGGAGCTACTGGCTAGGGAGGAAGTTGATTACTTACATTTCTTCGGCCCAATTGGATGTAGAAGTGATCGAGCAGCGACCGGCCAGCTTCCCTCACTTGACAATGGACCACGGCTTTAGGAATGGTGTACCTCAAGTTCTCAGCCACCATGGCAACATAGGACGAGACATTCGATCCTATTCTGCGGAAGTGCCCTTCGGAGTAACGGTCTGTAGTCGAGGAAATGGGGCTTCCTGCACTGCCCCTTTCTGGCTCCATGGGTAGCTTTCTGAAGAAGTCCACAGTCAAGTATGAGGACTCCATCTCCACCAACCTTAGGGTCGTCTTCCTGCTATCTCCACGGAACCTCTCCAATGCATCGTAAGCTGCAGATGCAATTTCGTTCTGGAGTGCTGGGAACCGCTTCAGTTCCTGTAAAAAAATCAACAAGCTGGGAATTTCATTTGGTGTTTACGAAACCATAATGCCCCGGACTACGGTTTAAGATTCATCATAGAGTCGTGATAAACTGTAATCAATTCATGACCAAATCATATTGGTTCTTATTTCCTACTCGTGGTTCAACAATCTAGGCCGACCAATAGTAAATTTCAAAAATATGGGTCATAATCAATCCCCCATTGTCATGAAGAAACAAGAACAAGCTTCCATATTTCCATTACCTCAGTTTCTCTAATGGACCTCCGGACAAGCTCCTTCAAAATGGAGTGAATCTGGAGGACAAGTTTACAGGGCATTCAAAACCACCAGTCAGACCAGCTAAGGAGAAAAGGCATTACTTGTGAGCTAGGCTTTTGAAGGTTGCGTTCCCTTTGAGGCTGCACTATGCAAAAGCACTAGAATGCAATTAAATGAAAAGGATGTTCTTACAGCATCCACAGAAGCTGCGGCTGGTTCCTTGATGTAACTAAGTGCACCATCAATCAGGCGGCGATAGGCTTGCTCAGGAGCGATCAAATGAGGATGGTACCCATCCGCCTGTGACACAATTCTCTTTACATTCTGCAAAGACAAGTGCTGGTCGAATGGCAGTTTCCTCAAAGCAGCAGGAAGCTGGCTGTCAAAAACTGTGAATATTCGGTCACCACCAGGTCGCCTGAAAATTTGAGTGTGTAGCAGTTAACTGGCAGAATTGGTTGTGAGAAACACAGGTAACTCCACAACAAAAGAAAGGAAGAAAGTCAAAGCATACCCTCCATCCAAATGCTCCTTGAAAACTCGCTCAAAGGCACGACATAACTCTAGAATGGTGTACAATTGGGCCTAATATTAGAGGAAAATAGATTACTTCACCAGCATATAGATATTTATGAATAAAAAAGCACGCACAATTCACTCACAGCAGCATCCACCGCAACAGGATTCCCAATGTGTGACATTTCTCTCTCGAGTTCATCGATACTATGGTTGATTAGAGATGTGATAGCTGGTATGCGGGCCTTGATTTCAGCTTCCAAATGCTGAAACCACATGGAATCCACTCGGTGAATAGTTTTCGGACTAAAAGCAGATCATCATTCAAGTAAAATCTTTGCAACTATCATCTTAAGAAAGCATAACTCTCAAATAACATGTAGTATTCTACCAAAAGAAAACTGCACGCGGAACTGAAATATTTTAGGAAAAAGTAAAGAACATTTCATTAGACATCCAAGTGAGAGGAAAAACAGAACCTTTGACAGAAGCTTTGCAAGATATTCAGAGCCCATTCGGCCAGCTAGATGGCTATAGTCAAGACTAGTTGCAAAAAACTCGTGTTCCCTTTGTCGAGCAGCAACCATGTCTACTTTGTTATTGATATCAGCTTGTGAGCGATTCACAATTCCAACCCAAGGATGACGAAGCTGGTAAGCCCGTCCTTCAAGGATCTATCCAGTAAGCAGACAAAGTAACAACGAGATAGCATTATTGATGGATCAAGAACATGTTAAAAGTTTCAGAGAACAAGTAACATAACGTGGTTTAGTTGCCGGTGATCTTTGCTGAATCTTAAAATACATGTCAGCAGCACTTTAAGCTTGGCCAAGCATGACTATCCCAACATTGTATAAACAATTTGATGAGGACGAAGGAGCCTTACGTCAACAGCATTTGTTCCTTTATCCATCAAATCAAGCTTTGTCAATACCCCAAATGTCCTCTCCCCTGGCAGCAAAGAAAAATTAGTGAGGTAACATACAACAAAACAGTTTGCGTAAGTATATTTATGGGTAATCTAGAAGGAGGTCATACCCAATGGATCAACTTCTTTGGAGAGCTTTATAGCATCCGATGTAGCTATATCTTGATTGGCAGGAGTAATTGCCAGAATGATGCAATTTGGCTACATTTCAAATAAGCACAGCAAGATTACTTGAAAAGCTAACACTATTCGCACTGAATACATAGTAATATTCTAAAACCCTGATAGATTTTTGTTGCACGCATGAATGAGCTTGGTGTGGACAGAAAATGTTTAGGGCCAGTATACTATTACAACACATGAACATGATACCCATTTGGCGTTCATTTTTCAAATTGTATCCAAGAACCTCTGATGTTACCTTTAGAATGTATGAGCGAACCATACTTTCGATGTCCCTAACAATGGCCTCTGGCTGTCCCTCTGTCAATAACCAAACGCCTCACTCTCAATTCCAACAAGTCTTGAAAGAAACTAAATAATCAGTCAAACAAGGATGGAGGCAGCAGCCTACCTATAGCAACCTTTGTTAGACCGGGCAGATCTATGAGGGTCAGATTTACAACTGCATCCAAGAAAAAAGGAAAAGAAAAGGAGAAACCCAAAACAATGGAAGAGCATCAATCCTTTTACATCCCATTAACAAGTATAAGTAAAAAGAGCAAGAAGACTTGGCAGAATTCTTATTACCATTTGGGGAATAGATGGTTAGATGAATAGGAACAGGTGAAATGCGTCTGTTGGTTCCTGTCATTTTATCAGTTTCATCTTGAATCTCCTTCCTAACCATAGCTGATGAGCAAGAAAGGAGGCTGTTCAATATTACTACGGTAATGCAATAGATAAAAGGATATGCAAACAGAGATATAGATCCATCCATGCAAGTTATAAGCATGAATCACTCACAGAAATCCGTGAATCTCTGCTTTGGCAAATGAAGGAACTCTGCATAGTCCTCAACCCTTGGTTCTGTCTTGTGCAATTGCAGCACCAACGGCCTCCTTGTCACAATCCCTGTACATATATGCAATGCACAAACTTATAAGAAAACAGATATGGCTTACCATACTAAATTATGCATATCATTGAAGCCAATAGCAAGATTCCCAGTTAAAAATGAGTGAAAACACTCCACCCTAAGTTAGTATGCTTCCAATTTCCGGCAAAAGCAAGAAAATAAGGTGAAAACTGAAAAGTGGGAAACCTGTTTGGCTACCGAGAAAAAGGAATCATGGTGGGAAAACGACTCTCTTATCACTCTATACATATGAACTTAGCATGTATAAATAAATCTTGAAAAGGGTTGACTCCTGCTGAGTTGAATTCAATTCTTTAATCGCTATTTCTTTCCCTCTCGATTCTACTTCCATGGCCACTTTTGCTCTCCCAAGAACTGACAAACATTCCACCGCCCAAACGATAAACTAGGAGAAGCAAACAGAGGAAGAGAGAGGAAAGTAGGAAACCGAAACCTGATCCTCTGGGAAGAAAATCTCGGCCGACGATGCTCTCTAACACCGAAGACTTCCCAGAACTCTGATACACAAAAAATCCCGGCCAAAAAAAAAAAACCGGCAGTTAATCAGATAGAGTGAAATTACTGAATAACAAAACGAAGACAAGAGACTCAAACGAGGAGAGAGGGAGAGAGTTGGGATTAGACCTGACCGCCGACGACGACGACGGAAGGGAGGGACTCCCAGAGAGTAGGGACGGAAGAGAAGACGGAATCGCCGGCGGAGCCATAATCGCCGAGGAGAGTGCATGCGTTCTGCAGCCTATTCACGAGTCCGATCAAGCTCTCCATTGTCTTTGGGGAACGAGACAGCAGAAAAATGAAGAAGAAAGCGGAGAAGAGGAGGAAGAAGAGGGCGAGTGGAGCAATTTTCGCTTTTATTCCGTTTCGACGGTTTCTCACCGCGATTACTTCGGAGGAAATGGGGGGTTACGAGTTCGGCAGGAGGCGCGAGCACGCGCAGCACAGGGGTCGACTTTGTGGAGACTGGCTCAGTGGGCTGGCTGGCTTACTGCAGTGTGCGTTACTGCTACTGACTACTGAGCTTGAGCCAACGGGGAGGAATTTTGGAGACGACGACGTGGCATGAGACAAAAGGTTGGTGGGGGTCTCCTTCTCTGACTCTGTAGCTCCCGTTCGAAACTTTTGAAATTTGAATAATTTTTAAAATATTTTTTCTTTTACAATCTGGATTAGCAAAGTGGGTAGGGGTAGTAATCAATAGAGATGACAATGGGTCGAGTAAGAGGCGAATAGTGCATATTCGTTACCCTATCCAAAATAGTTTATGTGTTATCCATACTTATACCCACATAAGAAACGAGTAGAAAAGTCAAAAATATTTCAATACCCGTTCAGGTTTCGAGTATCCACGGTTATCCATGGATAATAATTTCTCTTTATAACTCCAACCAATATGTTAACATTCAAACGGATTCTCGCACTACATAAGAAGAAAATTAAGACAATAATTCACTAGAATGAACAAAATTAATTAAAACAACACAATCTCATGAAAATATTATATTTATATGCTAAATATAAAATATGTTAGAGAAAAATAATGATTATCTCTAGACAAATACATATGCATGTGTATATTCGGGCATGTTCGGGTTGGATAGTGAGAAAATCATGCTCATCCATTACCCTCAATATTCGGATTCGGGTTTTACCCGTACCCACTAAAAGTACTTCGAGTTTGGATTTTACCTACCCAATTAGGTCGTATTCGGGCGGATATCCACGGTTACGAATATCTTTGACATGCCTAGTAATCGGTTGGTTACCGATTAAAATGGTAACTAATTAATTAGTTAACGGTATACCGAAATTCGGTATGGGGATTCTGACAATCGAATCGATTTCTCTGTCGATTAACTGTCGGGGGGAAATCAACTGCCGCATCGATTGCCTCGATATGGGAAAATTAACCGGTGGGGGAAGAACCGCCGTTGTGGAAGTAGATTAGAAGAGATAGTTTGGCCGGAGAAGAAGGAGGATCGATGATTTGCTTGGCGAGGAAGAGGTGGAGAAATGTTTGGGAATGGAGTGCATGATTTAGTAGATCAATGAGTGTCATAAACAAGATGGTCCCAATAACTCGAGTTGTTGGGAGAAGGTTATGCTGGATCTTATATCACACTCTAACACGCCCCCTCAAACGAAAACCAACTCACGGGCTTGAAGTTTGCACAGGCTCACCATACCTTGTGCTTTAATCAAATGTTAATATTGGGGGTCGTGGAGATTCGAACACACGACCACTTGGTCAAACCAGCTCTGATACCATGTCGTAAACCAGTTGGTCCCAATAACTTGAGTTGTTGGGAGAAGGTTATGCTGGATCTTATACCACACTCTAACAATGAGGGAGGCTCTTTGATTGGATTAGAGTACCTAATTCAGGTTTGGGATGAGAATCGAGTTGAGAGGGAAGAGAGGCTCTTCGATTGGCTCTTGGAAGTTGATCGGAGAGGGAGGCAGACAAGGGGAGAGATCAGAGAAAAAAGAGAAGAGGTCGAGAAGTGACGGGGCGGCGGGGGGCGAATTATAATATGCGGTTATTCGGTATCATCAATTACCGCCAGTTACTAATCTGTGGGAATTCGGTATACCGAGAGAAGAAATTTCATTATCGCATACCGGTATGGCCGACTAACGGTTTAACCGATTACCGCCGGTTACCGGTTAAATCGTAAACCGGAAAACCGATTACCTTCCTAGTTAGGAAGACATCATAGGTGGCAAATGGAATAGATTAGTGGATTGGTGGATCCGGATCAAATGAATTGGTGGATTCATGAATTAATGGATTGATCCAGATGTCTAAATGACATCCAAATCTTGTACTGTTATGTAAATTTTGAAAAGATTAGATAGTAAAATTTAGGAGTGGGAATTCGGTTGCGGTTTTGCGGACCTCTAGCAGGAAGAATGTTGTTAATCCACTTCTGTATTATGTTTCACATGAAAAGTAATTCTCTATTATGATTCTTTCTCGAGTCTACCTTTCTGAAATAAGAAAAAGATTTCATTATGAAATTGTTAACTCCGATCAAATATAATTGTGGTTATCAACTGAAATGAAGTATCAATTTTGACCATACAAATTCCAAATCAACAGTGTCAACAGAAAGCACAATATATATATGCATATATTTGTTCAATAAACAATTACAAATTTGACCCACTCAAGTCCCAATTACAACAAACCAAACTGGCTTGTCTATTTAACAATCCACTCTCATACAGATATATACCTTTTATTTCAAATCCACACTTTGACGAATCACACATATTTTAACAACCACCCACACGACTCAAGATCCTCATCGATCCAATATTTCAAATCCACTCATTCGCAAATCTTAATCCTCCGGGACCATTCGCCACAGTTCAGGTCCTCGGAAAACCGACGGTATCTCTCGGCGACTTCTGCACGGCTCATGCGGCCATCTGATATGCACATTTGGCAGATTGGCCTTGAGAGCAGAGAGGTCGCGAGGAGGCAAGTTGGTGCATCCTCGAATATCCAATTCCTTCAAATGATGATCACCAGCTGCAGCAACAGGCAATGTCAGTCTCTCCAAAGATGTGCACCCCGCCAGAATTAACCTCTCCAAAGACTTCAACTCAGCAAGTCCTGGGATCTCACGCAGTCTCGGCATATTGCTTATGACTAGAAAAGCTAGCTTTTGCAGCTTTGAAAACGAGGGAAGTCTGTCTACGAACACCAGTTCAGACAACCTCAGCCTTTCCAGCTCTTCCAGACGCGCAATCCCCTCCAGTTGTGATTCCATTCCCTACGCATGCATGCACGTCAGAATTTATTATTTGGCTCGTCACACTCGGGGGCAGGGGCGGACCCACGGGGTTTTAGGGGTGTCCCCGGACACCCTTAAATTTCGGGAAAATGATTATCCAACCCCCGGTGATAATTTACGTATAGACAAAAATATATATATATATATATAATTGATAGTGAGGGACACCCCTGAAATTTGAAAAAATGATTATTCTACTGTCATTTGTGTATACAAATATAAATGGTAGGTTGGGTAATTCAAATCTAGAACACTATTATTATTAATAAACTTAATTTTCGTTGAGCTACAACTCATTTGTTGTTCGATTTTGAACAATGTGTAATAGTAAAAAGTCATTCACTATCTCTAATTGTTTCAATCTAAACTAATTTCAATCTACCCTTAATTTGTATTGATTTTATGATTGTATGGCAAGTGTTGAAGAGTCTTTCAGCTTTGGGTTACATCAAGAACAAGTTTACAAATCGAATATGCGATAAGTTCCTGAATGATTGTCTAGCAGGGTATATAGAGAATTTTTTTTAACACTATAAACACCAAGTGTATTCTACACTTATTTTCGAATATGAAAACACATCATGGACTTTTTTAACCTATACGAGTAATGTATTTTCATATTTACGATTTTATTTTTATTAATTATTTTTTTTATTTAATTTGTTTTATTTTTTAAATGAGAACACCCCTATAGAAAATTTATGGGTCCACCACTGCTCGGGGGTGATATTGATTCGTATTAGGAGTGGTCAAACACGGGTTTTCTAGGCTAATTTTGTACCGTTAGAGTAGTCAAAATCTCGATTTAAATTCTAAAATATCTTACGGTTCCACTGTTTTACTTTTCTATTTCGATTCTAATTTCACTATAAAATCTACGGATCTTAAAATCCTACACTATTCAGTTTTCATGATTTTAAATCTTAAAAATCTTACGATTTCACAATTCAATTTTTTAAAAATCTTACGATTTTACGATTCAAAATTTTGGGCCAATTATACTTATTTTCCCCCAGGATTTGCAAAATTATGCCTCTCTTCCTTCGATCTCCTTCAGCAACATCATCTAGTTCTCTCACACTGACCATCATCGACCATCATCAATTCATATCAACGTATTAATCATCATCGATTCACCACTTCCTACAATTTTATGATTCCGATTTTACCCCATTGTCGATTCTCCGTAACTGCTATGTGTACCCTTGAATATTCATATATAAATATATATTTACCTGATCATCATTATCAGGAGGCGTTAGGGGCCCAATTTCCAACGTCGTTAGCCTGGGGAAGCTTGGCAGATGAGGGATGCCGCCGCCGCACTTGCGGATACACAATTCCCGCAAAGATTCGATGACGATCTTGCCGGCGGCGGTGCCAGCACTACCTCGGAGGAATGTCGATGTGAGAAGAGGGCAAGACGTGAGTTCCAATGTCTCCAGCTTATTAAACTGCAACAGATTGTCGAGGCCTTGGATCTCTCCCAAATAGCTACACTCCTTGATCGCCAAGTGGATCAAATTTTCAAGGTTCTCCAAGGTCGGCAGCCACACCGACTCCAAACAATCCCAAATCAGGAGCGAAGTTAAAGACGACGGGAGCATACAAGAAGAACTAGCAGAAGAAGAAGAAGATTGTGACGTGCTAGTTGTTGGGACAACTTCTATCTTGGTTTTTTTAAGCATCATGGACTTCAATTTAGATACCTTCCACCATGAATCCTCGTCGGCCGGAGGGATTTCGAGCTCAGAATTAGAATCTAGAACGAACAAATCCTCCAATTCCAGCAGCTCCCAGAGATTAACAACTTTGTACGAAGTGTATAGCAATTTCAGACTTGTGGGAAGCTTCCCAAGCAGTACTCCTCCTCCAGCTTCTTGATTACTACTTGCTTCCATTTGTGCAGCAATAATTTGTTTATCTTCTTCTTCTTCTTCATCATCATCATCATCATCATCTTCTTCTTCTTTTGATAACTGGTAGTCCATGATAGCTTTCTCGGATCTTGTGATTTGCAATCTCTCAAGAGAAGTCAGTTCCTCGATATCGACGAGCACTTCCTTGAGATTGTCGCACTCGAAGTCATTAAGATCAAGGTCTTGAAGACTCTCCATGGTTCCAATTGTTCCACCAGTTATCCTCCCTATTTTGATGTTGCTCAGGTGCAACAATTTCAGGTTCCATAAATTCCCAACATCCAACTCCACGCCTGAATCCAAACCATTGACATTTGAAAGGTCAAGCCACTCCAAACTTCCCGATTCTGGGAAATCGGGGAGTTTGGTCAGGGAAGGACAATCAGACAGGTCCATAACTTTCAGTTTTTTCGCCATCTGCAGAACAAGCAAGCAACATACGTAGTCGTCGTAATACACAATTATAAATCAGAGAAGCTTCCACAAGATAGTTACTAAATATATACTAGGCTAGAAAAAATATATTTTCTTATATCTAAATATATTTTAGAATAATTAATTAATGCGGCCCAACAAGGACTAAAGAAGCGCAACAAACCTTAATTTGACTCCAACCTCCCCAATCATCTTGTAAGTTTGAAGAGCAATTGAGATCAAGAATTATCAAATTCTCCATGGGAAAATTGATCGGATGGTGACCTTCACTTTTATGCAGAGGCAAGCAAAGCCATCTTATATTTGGAAGAATGTTGATGAAGTCTCCAATGAACTCAACTTGTTGTGCTTCGAAATATCTTAGCTTTGGTAAATTCAGAAAATGTTGGCGTTTAAGCTTTCCAACGTTGTCATATGCGTCGTCTACAACAAGCGCTTTAACTTGGTTTGATCCCTAGATAAAAGATAATTAAATCAAGCTTTATATGTTTGGTTTACAAATGGACCAGGAAAAGCCAAAATAAAAGAAGAAAAAAAACGCAACAATTTATGTAAGTTAGGTAATTACCTTCATGTTTTGTAATAGCTCCGTAGCTTCTTTCTTATCCCATACCCTACTCCTCATCCATGGTTGTTCAATGTTTTCCTCACGAACGATCGCTCTCCCCATATCTCTTAGTTGGTCGTGCATTTGAAGGTCACCATCATCCCCAATTTTAAGCAGGGACCTTTGAGTAAGAATTGTAATTGCTGTCACCGGGTGGAAACCAAGATCACTCCACATGTAAGAAGGAAAATCCTTGCGTCTGCCAATATAGAAACAAGCAATATCAAGAAACACTTGTTTAGCCTCGTAATCCAATGATTCGTAACTTATCTTCAACCTTTCTATGATCTCTTTGTGTGGTATTTTCCCTAAGCGTAGTAGTGTGTCCTCCCAAAATGACTTTTCTTCCCTCAGGAGACTGGAACCCACAACCTTAAGAACTAAAGGGACTCCTTCAGTTCTTTGTACAATTTCTTGCGATAAAGTTTCATAACCCGGTAGAGGAGCATTCCCTTGGAACGCGCTTCTGCAAAAGAGTTGAAGTGAGAGTTTGCGATTCATCGGCCGAACTTCATACAACCTGCACTGGTTTTCATTGAGAGACCTCAAGATTTTCGTATTTCTGGAAGTAACGATAAATCTACTTCCAGAGACGAATTTCCGAGGATCCCCCAGAACTTCCTTGAAATCAAACCTCTCATCCACGTCATCGAGAATGATAAGAACTTTGAACTGAGAAACTCTATCTTGTATCAGCTTCCTTCCTCGATGAACATCATCAACATACCCCGGATCAGAATCCCTTGTTATCATTATGTTGGAGATCAACTTCCTTTGCAAACTAATGATACCATCTTTGCCCTCTTGAGTCGTTCGAACGTCTTCCAGAAAGCATCGTCGTTCGAATCGAGTTGCAAGTTTATGATAGACAACTCTTGCGATAGTGGTCTTTCCTATTCCACCAAAACCATGCAGGCCAACCATTATTGTACCTGGAGAGTCTAAGCTCAGTTTCTCCATTACTGCTTCCACATGGTCATCCATTCCAACAAACTCATCGGCACCAAGAAGATCTTCACTTCTGTTTATATGCGACCAAACAACGCTGGAAACACGATCTATTATAGTTGCGTGCCTGTAAAATTAAATATGAGGCAATTATTTGCCGCCAACTTTTTTACTATTTGCCACCAAGTTTTAAAATTTTATTTTTATTTATAATTCTGTTTCACAATGAATTGTGTTTATTGTATAAACTAAGAAATGAAATGAATTTTTTCCTAAACTTAGAAATGAATTTTGGTTGGTGCTTAAATTTGAAATGAATTATGTTTAGTGTTTAAATTTAGGAATTGGTGTTTAAATTTATTAATAACTGTAATTATTTCATTGTGATTATTATTAGTTTAACTTAAAAATAGATAAGGTTTATCATTCTACAATTCATTGTTTAAATTTAGAAATATAATTTTTTATTTCACGAAGCGCAACAGGAAAATTCAACAGAAAGAAGAACCAACTCGCCCGATAGTAATTGATAAGTAATTAGTGTAGTAATAACTATGAATTAAGAGATGAATGACGAGACATACTCATCTTTGCTCTTGACTGTCCATCCTTTTATCTTTCCAACCCTTTGCAAAGCATTTTTCCAGCTAAGTATGGTTTTAGCATCATATTTCCTCGCGTGTTGTTGGAACGCGACTTCGTAAGGCCCGGTTTGGTGCCCGACATCTCTAGGCTCCACCAGGTAGAAAATGGGGAGTATGATGTGCCCGTCGTTTCGCTTTTCACGCTCGACCATCTCAGCAAGTTCGTTGAGGCACCATTTGCTCTCGGCATACTTCAGTGATAATATCGGGATGTAGATTTTCGACTGTTCGATAGCTTTAGCGAGGCTGGGCGCGATTCTATCCCCCTGTCGAAGTTCGTTGTCGTCCAGGAACGTGCGGATCTTGTTTTTCGCGAGGAAAAGACCTAGGATTTCGCTGAACTGATGACGAGTGTCTGGACCTCTGAAACTTAAAAACACTTCGTAGTCCGCGGTTGGAAGGGGCAGTGTTGGTGATGGTTGTTGGGAATCGAAGGAAGGAGCTTGTTGGTGTTGTTGTGAGGTGTTATCATTGAGGTTTGAGTAGGTAGAAGCAGAAAGAAAAGGAGGAGGAGGAGGAGGAGCAAGGGAAGGCCTAATATTGTTGTTTGAGTGTGGAGTAGGCCTTTTCCGTCGAAAACATAACTTGTAGGGGATGACAATCGGGGCTAGAATCACTTTCCCGCATATCCTTATGCAACCCATTTCTACAATATTAGGCATATATATGAGATAATAACAATAATAAGATGGCCCTTGGAACAAAACAAAGAAAGAAAAAAAAAATTGAGAGTGACTAATTGATCAAATTGACATTTAGTCAAAGAAAGATAAAAACTGACTTTTATTTAAGTAATCTATTTTAAATTCAAAATACCTAATACAACTTAACTAAATAACTGAATTTAAATATGAAAAAGGATCCAAATAAGTAATAAAACCATTGATAGGTTAGGGACAACCAAATGTGGCAATTGGATTGATGAATTGGTGGATTCATCATGGACCGAAGTGACATTTAAACATTGAACCAATATGTTAATTTTGAAAAATTTAAGTACTAAACACAAACTAATTTACAAGCTCGTGAAGTACAATGAATTGTAAATCACCGGAGTATATTTTCGTAGTTTTCTCATACAAATCACAAAGTTTTGAAGTAGAAAAAGAATCAAAAACACAAATTTAAAGCTAGCTAGATAGTAATTTTCCACTCCTCGAATCCTTGATTCAAAAATGAATAGTATAATTACTATACATATAGTTTTGCTACCTACCTTCAACCATATATAGATAATAGATGAGTAGACATATATGCACACACATGCACGTACACAAGCTACTTACACTAGCATTTCTACATAATACACAAAAGCCGTATATACATACACATGTAAGCATATACGTAATAACTTAAAATACGTACTTGGTCAAATCTCGGCGACAAAACCTAGCTAGCTAGCTAGCTGCAGGGAAATGAACTCATCGTGTCTGGCAAATGTATCGTTTGGCCTGCGCGCATTCCCATAACAGGCAAGAAGATAGATAGATAGATATTCCCACACAAATAATGGACAACTTTGTGTACGTATTTATATAGAGAAGAAGAGGGAGGATACCTTTCTTAGAAGGAGAGGAAACTATATGTATATATATGTCTAACTAATTATTCTGTTGCTTTGATTTTGGAGCTAGGGAGCTTCATATTCTTTTACAAGAATTGAGACTAGCTTAGCTACACAAAGAAAGATTAAATTATCTTATTATTCTCTTACTCCCTTTTTCCCCCTGTCATAATATAATAAGTAAGGCATCTTATTCTTTTACTTAAACATGAAGAAACGAGTTGTGTATCCATGCACTTCAAAATCAATTTGGAGTAGGCTGCCTAGCCAGATCTCATACGTTGATTTTGATTGGAATCAGAGATTCGATGAGCGAGATAATAAAATATTAATTTTCCTATATTTTTAGTCGATATCTTCTCTTTTACATTTTAGATTTGAAATTTTTTGCACATAAATAACTGATTTAAGGTGATCTTCAAAAATAATGTGCAGTTTTTTAAATATATTTTGAGTAAATGGTTTTGGACCACCCTTATCTCATTCGTTTTACCGAAATTTTGAAAACCGTAAAGATGTTTTATACAACATAACTAGTTCGGTTTTCCGTGCAAAAGAAGAAAATCAAGTTAGTACGAATAAGATGTAGTTCCTTAATAATTAACCGTGCATGATGCGTAACTCCCAAGTTATTTACCCGATCCATTCTCGCCTTACCTAATCATCCTTCTCACAAGTTGCAATACATACAAGCAGTGTATTTTAACAATTCTTTTTAATTTTATTCCAGTATCTTTATTTCATATGCACACATTGTGACATTATGTATATACATAGTTTAAATAATCACACAATTTCAAGCCACCCATATAGTGCTTGCTTGAATGCTACGTACGTAGCCTTATTCATGTAAAAATATACCAACACGTTAATTTATATGACTTGCCGACTACGTACGTAGTAGCCTTTATTCATCGGTGGGAGAAGCAATGCGTCATCACCTTCAACGTAACTGGAGGAACAACACGCCAACCAATCAAGCCTCTCGACTGCTCTCAGATCATCGACTGTCCCAATTGTGTAAGAAAATAGTCTATTTGTTTCAAATAAAAGGTAGTTTTATTGAAGAAGGTTTAAAATGATATTTTTTTGGATTTATGTTTTCAAGGATTTTTTAGGGTTTTTTTTATGGCGATGAAAACAAATAAATTAAATGAATATTTGAAACGAATCAATGATTACATGAGCTCACGATTTATTAGAGTAAAAAAAAAAATTATTAAAACACATGCATATTTTTTTAAAATGAATGAATTTTCGGTACCAAGTTTTTATTTTAGGTGGGGAAGGGAGGCTTTGAAAATAGGAACATTTGAGTTTCAAATGGAGGAACAAAAATAAGAATAAAAAAAAATGTAAAAGTGAGCTTCACATAAGTCATTTTATGTTGTTTTTAAAAGTATTTATTTATATCCGAATAAATAAAAATTGAGGTAGAAGTTCTGGTGGAAGTGATTAAGTATTTGATCGGAGAAGTTGGCTTATGGAAAGCGTAGCATTCATTCACCTGTACATATAAAAAAAAAAAATTGTTAATTAGTCTCGATCGTCATTTTACGTACGCGCTGACCAAAAGAAGTACCATGCATGCATGCATGCAATGCATGAATTCAGATCGAACGATCACTTACGTAGCAGTGCACTCGATCGATCAAGTTGATGCCGACGAATCCTCGCTGTTGAAAAGCCGGGAACTCGACGGCAGGCCTTCGCCGGCTTCGTAGTCCTCGTCCGGCCATTTGATTTTTACATGATTACCGGGCGGATAACTAGCCCTCAGAGCATCGAGATCGCCAGAAGGCAACTTTTGACACCCTCGAATGTCCAGTTCCTGCAGCAGCTTCAAATTGGCGGCCGGCAGTTTCAATCCCTCCAAAGCCGTGCAGCCGGCAAGCACCAGTCGCTCCAGCCATTTCAGGTCAGCAAGGCCCTGGATCTCGCGCAATCTCGGCATGTCGATGATGGCTACAAGGCTCAGATTTTGCAGCGTTGACAAGGACGGAAGCCTCTCTACCAACTTCAGTTCGTACAGCTTCAGGTCCTGCAGTTCTCCCAGACCGGCAATCTCCTCTAGCCGTGACTCCATTTCCTATATACATGCATGCAATGATCAATATAATATCACGTTGGGATACTTTCTAACGAGGGTATCGGTACAATAGCCTGAGACTAGAGGTGGCAAATGGATTGGATCATGTGGATTGATGGATTGATCCATGAATCCAAATGATATCCAAACCTTGGATCAAAATCTAAATTTTGAAAAGTTAATGTACTAATTAAAATGTCACAATAAAAATTTCAGGCACCAAAATGTAATTTTCCAATAACATTTTTCGTATAAAAAATAAAATTTAGGTGCCAAAATGTAAAATATAAAAAGTATCGGTACTAAATCGTAATTTATCATTTGGATCCATGGATCAAACCATGAATCCAGCAATACAATTGGGTTTAGATTAGTTGGATATTTAAGTGGACAGATTGGATTGGATTGGATTGGTGGATTGGATTGAGAATTGCCACCTCTATCTGAGATTGGACGACTAGGATTATGATAGAGTGGTGAACAATGCGAGGATAGTTACCTGCTCGGAGGCTTCACCAATGATCTTGCCAATTTCGAGTTCCTTTAAACTCGGGAAGTTGGAGAGACGAGGTATGCTGCCGCCACAGTTGCGGAGGCACAGTTCTTGTAAAGAGGAGTTGACGAACCTCCCACCGCGGCGGAATGTCGATGTGAGTTTAGGGCAAGATGCTATCTGTAAACTCTTCAAATTGTTGCACTGCAGGAGCTTCTCAAGGCCTTGGATCTCTTGTAGATGGCCACACTCTATGATGCCCAACTCGATCAAGTTCTCGAGGTTCTCCAAAGTCGGGAGCCACTTCGATTCCAAGCAATCCCAAATGATGAGAAACTCCAGAGACGACGGGAGTCGAGGAAGAGGAGAAGAAGAAGAAGCAATGTCTATGTTCGTGTTGATCAAAGTTATATGCTTGAGTTTAGATTCCTTCCACCACGAATCCTCGACGGAGGGGATCTGGAGCTTGGGATCATAACAATCTTGGACCGTCAGTACCTTCAGTTTCAACAGCTCCGAGAGATTAACAACCGGAGACGAAGTTCGTAGTCGTTTCAGGCTCGTGGGAAGCTGCCCTAGTGGCACCGCCTCTTTTCCGTCGCTTTCATCTTCTGGCTTCATAATCTTTAGAATCTCCTCTATGTCGCTCGGCGTCAAGTCATCTATATCCTGGAGCTCATCTGTCAACGGCTTGGTCGTCGTCAGGGTCTCCAGAGAAGACAATTCAGCGATGTCAGCGAGCACTTCCTCCAGATTTTCACACTCGAGGTCGCTGACATCGAGCACTTTGAGCTTCTTCATCGTTCCGATCGTTCCGCCACTTATTCTCTTCAGTTTGACGTCGTTTAGATACAACTGTTTTAGGTTCCATAAACCTCCGACATTCAGCTCCACGTCTGGATCCAAATTACTGACTTTTGAAAGGTTTATCCCCTCCAAACTTCCTGATCGCGGGAGATCGGGAAGTCTGGTGAGGGAACTACAACCGGAAAGGTTGAGAAATTTCAGTTTGTTGGCCGTCTGCATAACATAACGTAGGGGTTAGAAATTCTAACTAGTGCATGTGTTAGCACATATGGAAGAATTAAGCAACAACAAAGAATGGAGTATATATGATATCATAAGCAAACCTTGAGTTGGCTCCAACCTCCCCAGTCACTCTTTAAGTCCCAGGAGTCCTCGAGATCAAGAGTCACCAAATTTCTCATCTGAAAATTAGTTGGATAGCAACCCTCGTTTTTATGCTCACGCAAGCAAAGCGATCGTATGTTTGGAAGAATTTCGTTGAAGTCTCCTTCAAATGCAACACCATGCGCCTCGAAATATCTTAGCTCCGATAAATTCTGGAAATACTCGCATGTAAGCTTTCCAGTTTCATATTCATCCTCCAAATTTAGTGCTTTGACATTGATTGATCCCTGAGATCAAAGAGAACCAAATTATATATATAAGCTCATTTAAATGTACGTACCTTGATCAGAAACCCTAATGAGGGGGATCTGGGCATTGTAAAGGAAAAATTGGTAAATGTACCTTTTTGTACTGTAGTAGCTCCACAGCTTCCTTCTTGTTCCATACTCGACTCCTCATCCAGGGATGCTCGAAACTTTCCTCACGCACGATTGCTCTTCCCATATCTCTTAGTTGATCGTGCACTTGAAACTTATTGTCATCACCAATTTTAATCAGGGATCGGTGAATAAGTAGAGGGATTTCCTTATCCGGATAGAACCCGATATCACTCCACATGTACGAGGCTAAGTCCTTATTTTCACCAATGTATAAACAAGCAATATCCAGAAAAATCTGTTGAGCCTGGTAGTCCAACTGTTCGTAACTTATCCTCAACGTCTGTATGATTTCTTTCGGAGGTATTTTTTCTATTTGTGCTAGTGTGCCCTCCCAAAATGATTTTTCTTCCTTCGACAAGCTTTTACCTATAACCTCGAGCACTAATGGGACTCCATTTATTTTTTTTACAATTTTTTTCGCCAAGGTTTCAAAGCCCGATTGAGGGCCATCCTCTCCGAATGCATGCTTGCAAAAGAGTTGAAGTGAGAGTTGTCGATTCAACGGTCCAACTTCATACAACTTGCACTTATTTTTATTGAAAGAACTCAAGACTTTTATGTTTCTAGAAGTAATGATGAATCTACTTCCACGAGCAAAATTCTCAAGATCTCCCAGAACCTCCTTAAAGTTAAACTTCTCGTCCACGTCATCGAGAACGATTAGAATGATGAAAGGGGTAACCCTATCTTCTATCAATTTTCTTCCTTCTTCAACACTGTTTATAGATATAGTAAAATCCTTTCTCATCATAACGCTGGAGATTAGCGTCTTTTGCAACTCGATGGCAGCATCCTTATCAACCTCTTGTTTTTCTCGTATGTTCTGTAGAAAACATTGTCGTTCGAACTCGTCACCAAGTTTATGATAGACTGTTCTTGCGATGGTGGTCTTGCCTATACCACCAAATCCATGAATGCCAACCATCGTCAAATCGGGAGACTCTAAGCTCAATTTCTCAGTTATTGCCTTCACATGTTCATCTATCCCAACAAGGTCACTAGTATCAAGAAGATTGTCATTTCTCCTTATCACCGCTAATATCGTCTTGAAAACACCATCTAATGTATCTTTATGCCTGTAGAATGAATGAAACGTGGTTTGCAACCATGCAAGCAAGAAATTAAATGAGTATATCAATTAAGAAGTAATTTGTGACAAAGGAATTGATGATTCACTAGCTTACTGGTCTGTTCTCTTGACGTGCCATCCGCTTAGACGTCCAACCAACTCCAAAGCCTTTCTCCAACTTTGCACGATTTCGGGAGCGCAGTTCCTCTCGTGCTGTTGAAATGCTTTTTCGTAAGGACCGGCTTGGTGTTTAACATCGAAAGGGTCCACCAGGTAGAAAATAGGAAGTATGATGTGCCTTTTGTCACGCTCTCGACATTCGACAATTTTAGCAAGCTCCCTGAGGCACCACTTACTCTCGGCATAGTTCGCCGATAATATCACCACGTATATTTTGGACTGCTCGATAGACTTAACCAGGCTGGGGCCTATTTCCTCCCCCTGGTAGAGATCGTTATCATCCATGAATGTACGAATCTTAACGTTGTCGAGGGTGTTGAAGAGGAAGCCGGTGAACTGATGACGTGTGTCTGGACCTCTAAAGTTTAAGAACACCTCATAGTTCCCTTTTGGAAGGGACGATTTTGACAACGATGATATTGATGGTTGTTTAGAAATAGGGGAAGGAACATGTGGATGCTGTGGTGAGGTGTTACTCTTACTTCCGCAACATAATTTGTAGGGTATGCAAATAGGAGCTAGGATCACTTTCGCACATGCCCTTATGCCACAGAAGCAACAGTCCATTTCTGCAACATGCATATGAAAGAAAAAAAACAAAAACAAGTTGTTTAGATTTAGGTTCACTTTCGCATGAAGCATGTCTTGTTTGGTAAGAATATTTACATAAGTTATTTAGTTGTGGTATTTCGTAACAAAAAAGATAAACACTATATTGCATAGAATAATATTCCTTTGGAACATCCGCGATTATAAATGTTGCGTATATATTTATCTTGCAAAATACAATATTTTTTTTACTTGATTTAATCACATAATACATGCATTGAGAATAAATAAGGTATTCTTAATACATGGAAAATGATGTATACACCAACACTTTTTTGTGAGATCTATTATCCATATATGGTTAATTTAGAGTATAAATAATGCATTCTTTCATTCTTAAAACTATACATCTTTAGTATACATCTAATTATAATATGCAATTTTTTTACTTATTTTTAGTATAAATTTGTGCATTGCCTTTCTTTGTAATGATTGTAACACTAATTTGTAGGTTTATAATTGTGATATTTATACAACTGTTTATATAAACTTGTAAAATGTTATTATAAGTAAGTTTGCACTTCTATTTAGCTGGTGTTTGTTATTTTTCCATGCAGGATTAACTAAACAGGAGGGGGCCACAATACTGTTTGTTCGTCAGCAAATTAAACTCCTTATAATAATAAAAAATATTATATCATCCTCGTAAAAGAAATATAATGTATTATAATTGAACTCATTACACTAAGGGAAGCGGTAAAATGATGTTTGGTTCACTCTCTTATTAATTTGCTTTTGTGGTGATGTATAGTTCTCTTATTAATTTCTATTTGAAACGTATCTTCATACTATCATTTCTACAATTATTCTATATTTTGATATATTCATACCACCATTACACAATCGCAGACCATCATGATATAATCTTATGTAATTTCATTTAAATAATTTTGATTATTTAAAATTTTAACTTTATTTAGTTATTATTGGCCTAATACCAGAAAAGGACACATAGTTTACACTTTCTATCACTTGTACCTCTATGTTTGTCCCGTGTAAGTTGTGTCCGATTGTTTTATCTCCGTTAACTTTGACCGTTAGTAGTCAATAGTCAATATTGACAGATGATGTGTCAGATGATGCTGATTATTTTGCCACATCACTTACGAAAAAGTTTTGAATTAAGGTATTTGTTTATTTGGATTATAAAGGAATATATGTGGTGTGGTTGAATTTTTATATTTTTAATTAATATTTAAAATTAGTATGCTCTGATGTGTTGATGACATAGCAAACATGTTGGCACAAAGTTAATAAAATGTTGACCGCCGTTTGTTTAACTGTTAAGTCTAACCGTCAATGAAAGGACGGAACACAATCTTGACAGGAAGACTCTAAACATTGGGACACAACTGACACGAGACAAACATCAGGATACAAATGACAGAAAGTCTAAACTATGAGCCATTTTTTGGTATTAGGCCTTTATTATTTACATAGAAATTTTGACCAGTATTATTTTAATAATTTAATTTATCATCAAACATGAAAAGTCATTTTTAAAATTTGTTTAAATTTTTTATATTATGTTAATTGTATTCACTACAAGAAACTACAATTTTTGTGACTTATTCTATTGCAACAATAAAAAATTCGTCGCAGAAAGTGAAAATTTGCAACGAATCTTACTTTCTCAATGCACATTGTGGCGATATATAGCGGTATGTAGGGTAAAGGGCTGTAGGTATGATATTTTAGATTGTGTTGACCATGTATTTACTTACAAATGAAATTCATTAAATGAAGATAATTAATTTTTTAATTATCTAGATTAGTAATAAAAAAATTGTTTGCGTTAATATTATACTTAGATATGAAGTAATGTTTGATATGATTAATTAAGTTATTAAATTGTTAGATTAAATATAAAAAAAGTTAAATGAATTTTGTATATAGTAACAAATGTTAGTTATACAAAGGATCGATTTGAGTTGGGAGAGAAGAAGTTTTGAGTTGGCAGAGGATTTTTATGTGGTAGGGTTGTGATAAATACTAATAATTTTCTGCAAAACTATGAGTTGCATAAATATAACCAAGAGTTATGCCCATTGGGACATGGTTTAATCATTTAGCTAAAGGAAATCCCTTAGTCACTGTTTGTCTCAGACAGTGTCGTATTGAAACTTAGTGGCGTCTCATTTATGAATGAATTTTTGTAGTAAATTATATAGTACGTTTCCTTTATTATATACAATCGAGCAGTCAGTCATTGAATAATCAATTATTCGACTACGTCACTTAGTTATCGTGTAAACTGTAAACAATAGTTAAAAAGTGACTCTCATATAGTTAGTTAACATATACACTAATTTTCTCAAGCAAATAAACTAACACATACGATCATTATAAAATGCATTTGATCATCACAAAATGTCAACAGAATGAATGTGTAGGGATAAAAGGTCACTTTCTAGTTATAGCAGGAAAAATTATTTTTAAAAGTATAATAAAAAATATATTTCATGTAGCCTTATGTATAAAAAACAGAGAATCCCTAATTTATTAAGATATTTTTGGATCTTTTTCACATGATTATATGGTTTATTTCGAGGAATGAACGTTCCAAAATACACTTCAATTCCTTTTACGTGCTATTGTAACGGGTGGTACATGATTTTGTAGTTATACCCTCATCATACTGTTTATATATATATATTGGCTTCATGGTGACCTATTAGATTTGGGGATATTACATACATTTAGTAATATATAAAAAATCACTATTTAAACCTTCAATTAACCGTTTGCCGAAACAGTAGTTTTTCTTTCAAGCGATATGATTTTGCATACCATAGTTTCGTTTTTTGATAAGGGCAACATAGGTTGATTCTCATATTTTGGTTCTACCGAACACATTCGAATATGAGACCTTCAGATTCAAGACTAGTGGAATTATCACTACACCAAACGCTTGTTGGCTTGTAGACTATATATAATTGAAACATTATGCATATAGACCCTAGCCAAGCACTAATTAATCGGTATATATACAAAGCACATAGCTAGCTAAGGCCTAGCATTGAATAGATTAGGTATTTATTTACCTTATCAATATTTTAAATCAATGATGCGTTCTATTGGACGCCCAAAAGGACACCTAAAATTGACCGAACTTTTTGTCAGGTTATTGTTCTCTTGTTTCTTAAAAGTGATGGAGTAAGACAGCGACTTCTCAATAAGTCTTTTGATTAAATGATGCACTCCTCCGGAAAAATCATTGGCGCGTGTGTAAACGAGGTGCTCTACCTAACTGAGCTATAGCCCTTGTGCTTTTGATACACATTTTTATCATGTGACTAATTTATTGTCAAGATGAATATTAGATGATCTTCTACCTTATTTCTTTGATTTGTTTGATCGGTATTGCTTCGAAAAGATATCCGATTTATAATCCATTGATGCGAGGGGTTCGTTTTCTTTCTCTTTTTTCTTTGTGTTGATAAATGACCTACTTAACTCAGTGGTTAGAGTATTGCTTTCATACGGCGGGAGTCATTGGTTCATTCCTCTCTACTAAAACAGAAAACTAAACTTGATTCCATACTCATTAATTCATTATTGTATGGTTTAAATTCCCTAGCTTGAACCGTATATATAGATGTGTAAACGTGCATACAAACACATGTAAGCTACGTGCGCATGCATATACGTAAATAAATAAATAAATAATATGAGACAGTACTTACTTGATCAATCTTGTTGGTGTCGACACCTCCACGTATCCTTTCTGAGAATGAATCGATGGATGACTTTTGGGAGAATTAATTAAGGGCACAGCTAATTAATTAAGGAAAACCACACTTGCATATATATATATTATAGGCCAAGAACGCCCATATTTGTCCAGCCTAGGCGACATTTCCAACATTGAACATATTTGTCTATTTATACAAGGAGAAGACACCTTGCTCAGATAACAAGTTTTCTTTCACTTGCCAAACGGGAAAGTACAGCTAATTTACGCATTCGCTTGCTTGGTTCTGGAGGAGCCCTAGATTCCTTCACAAGGAATGATTAAAGTATATATTCTTTTGCCCTTTCTTTTCCATGTTTAATAAGTAAGGTACGTTATTCTTTTATGTAAGAAAGCAAGAAGTTGCTATGGTTGGGTCATTAGCATTCTGTACGGTAAAGACCATCTCCGTCCCTGAAATTGGTTAGCAATTTCTAAATGTGGTCCATACATTCACATCATCAATTTTAGCAATTCTTCGCTTATCAATTTCTAGTCATCTACATTTTTAAATTACGCTAGACATTTCTAATATGGATCTCATCTATTATTTTAATTTAGCTCAATACATTGTAATTGAAAAGTTAGTAAGTAAGAAAAATTAAAAAGACAACAATTACCTATGTGGCATTACTAGAAGACTTTTTAATTTAGCAATCTTGCTAAATTAGAAAATACCTCCACATTCGTAGCAATTGTCAGCAAAATGCCACATAGGCTCCACCTCATTTTAGCAATTGTTAGAAATTGGGGATGGAAATGGTCTAATATTGGATAATCAGCGAGGACTAATGGTTTCCATGAACCAGGTTCCACAAAGGCAAAAGTTGCCATATATGTTACCAATCTATGAGAACAACCAAATTGGAACAATTATGTTTTTATATATATACATGCATGGTAAAAAATAATCAAGAATTCTACTAGCTAGATATGATATTTAAATATTTTATCACACACCAATCATGTAGTAACCAATATATATTAATTTTACATGCATGGTAAATCTAATCTACACATAAATATAAGCCAATGTCAGTAAAAAAAAAAAAAATACCACCTCAGCGTCTCTGCTCAACCCGCATATTTAGGAGGGTTCAATTTGTCAATTCCTTCCCTCCTCTCTTCGCCTAAAAATGCTACTGCTATTGTTTCTTTTTCTAATTTCAACTTTTTTATTTTTCACATTCCCACTATCTCACGTCCCACACTAAAATACAATCATATCTTTTATTTATTGAAACCTCGATTATCAACTGTTGTTGTTATGATTTATCAAATCACTGTTTTTGGGTAAAAGGAATGTTGTTGAACCGGTTCATATCGTTCTGCTGGTTTAGCAAGTGGAATGGTACGATCAGCGGAATAATCAATTTGTGTCATATGCTTGCTTAATAAATACGACAATCCAAATAAAATAACAAAAAAATTATATTTAAATACAATATTTAACGTCAATGTCTAAATGTTTATACCGGAATCCAACAAATTACATAAACTTTTAACTTTTATATTCATAAAACATAAAATTAATTCATTTTTATCAATCGAATTTACTAAAATGACGTCATTTTACTTAGAATACGTAAATTGATCATGTTAGTCATACCGGTGGTGTTTATGCGGGTTTCATGACCTGTACCAATCGAACCAGGTTCAACCGGCCAATAATTACCACCGGCATGACAACCACAGGTATAAGTCACCTACATAATAAATGGTTTGTTTGTAGTTTACTTTACTGATGCAACCTTCATCTGTTTCCATTTACTTTGCTCCTATTCCCAACAAATATTGATAAAAACGTTACAACTTAGAAACATAATCTTTTCTTCGAAAATAAAAATGTATTACAGTATGCTAGGCACCCTATTATGATATATATATAAGAAGTTATTAGAGTATGTCTGTGGTCAATTTTAAGCCTGAGTTATTAGAGTATGTCTATGGTCAATTTTAAGCCTGAGTTATTCAGAGAAAATAGTTGATTTTTTTTTGCAGAACGCTCAATAAGTTGACACATTTACAATAAAACTTCACCATTACAAAGAAAATAATTGCCTATTGCTCTTCCACAAGTCGATCAAATTCAAGAAAAAAATAGTTGCTGCAAAAGGATCATATGACTTTGTATTATGACATATTGAGGTCGATGGAGAACATATCAGTTGACCATTTCAATGAAGATGTCAATCTCTTAATTTATAAGTCGATTGAAATGTAGATAAGATGCACACACCGAAAATTGAGTGCATAGTAGATTAATAAGAATTTAGGGGTTGTTTGGATGGGTTAATTTTTTGTGTGGTATTTATAAAGTGAAATAACTCACAAATAAGGAATGTGATATTTGTGTGTTATTTGGGGAAATTGAAAGTTAAATTCTGTTGTTTGGATGATCCAAATAATGGGTTATTTTTCTGTGGTATTTGTGAACACAAATTGCAAAAATACTACAATGACCTCCTTATATATTTAATAAATACCCAATCCCCCACCAACTCTATCTGCTCACGAACAGAAGGTGGGGAGCCCTTTGCTGTCGAGTCCTCTCCCTCCCAGTGATTCTCATCGGCGATTCTTACCTGGCGGCGCCTTCTGTGCCATCCGACCATCTTCTCCCTCCTCCATTGTTGCTCCATTGCCAGGATATAGAAACAATGCAAGCTTCTCAATTTGGCCTCGTGAATGGAGTTGTTTTGTGCAAATGTGGAAGTGAAGCCATAATGCGAACTTCCAGTACTCCACGAAATCCAAATCGTCAATTTTGGTCATGCCCGACTTATAAATCGAAGGTATGTTTTTGATTTATTGTATGTATATATAAAACCCAAAGTTTAACGGCTGGATTTAATGGCTCTTCATCAATAGATATTTGATTATGGTAACATGGAGGTTGCAAGTGCTTTCTGATGTAAGTTCAAGCTCATGGAAAGGAATTTTTTGCTGTTTGGTTTTCAGGTTGGTCGCTACTGTGACTTTTTGATTGGTGCGATCTTCGCACCATGAGAGATAGAGGGCAGATGCACCTGAACAGGATAGTCGAGTAAGAGCTTCAACTAGCTGAAATGAAGGAGGAGAACACTAGGCTGCTTAAACAATAGTGCTCTTGTGAGTCGAGACACGAGTCCGATTGTGCTAGTGGGGAATGCAACCTTGTCATGGAGGTTGAAGTGATTAAAAGAAAATCGACATCAACAACTAAATTGATGAGTCGATTAACCATTAACTAGTGATGATTGTGTGTTGTGTGTGGTACTAGTGTATCTGGACGTTTTTTTATCTGTAATCATGCGTGTTAAGAACATTGAGATTGATGTATGTTTGTAAGCTAATTCTGTAACTTTTGTGTATATATATGATAATTCTGTAACTTTTTTGTATATATATGATAGTTCTGTAAACTTTTGTTCACTCGTGAGCTGTTCGCCAGGAGAGAGTGACGGGAGCAAGCAGAATGAGAAGAAAGAAGAAGCCAAAAGGGAGTCTGTCTCGATATGATGCAAGCAAGGACAAAGTGGGGTTTCCAAAAATAAGCAAGGACAGAACTAGAATAAAAAAGCCCTCAAAACGCATTATTTATGAATAACTCCTCCCCATGTGGTATTCTAAATACTGCATTTATGAGTTATTTATAAATAACTCATGATCAAATAAGGTATCTCATTATTTCCCACCCAAACGAGTTATTTCGGCCGAAATAACTCATAATGAGTTATTCTTTTTCACCGGGCTATAATTTTCAACAATTATACATGGAATGCTTGGTTAAGTATCTACACATATCAAATAAATAGTTTCCATTTTTCTATAGAAAAGTGAATAATTATCATCTTAAATACATCACCATAAAAGGAATTAAGTCTCAACTATGCAAATTATAGTTCTGTACCTAAACTCAATAGATCTTTAGATTTATAACCCAAATTTATTTATTTGGCATATACGTCATCAAATATTGATGAAAAATTATATTTTAGTACCTAATGTTTTGTGTATTACATTTTGGTACCTAAACCTTTGAAGCTATGCAAATAGGTCTAATTTTTGTATGTATATTTAAAACACTCTCGAATAAATGGGTATCCATACCCAACTCATACAAAATTAAGTATTAGAAAAAAGACAAAATCAACGGCAAATAAACCATAAGATAATTATTTTTCAATCCAACTACCTATAAGTGGAATCGACGGGCTGCAGTTTAGACTCTAACCGCAGCAAAGGGTGGCAACAATTCTAGTTAATATATAAACTTAAATCCTATTTACTGTTCACTAAGAGGATGCTAATTTGGACAGCAGGTTTAGGGTGCTAACTAGAGATTTTTTTTTATTATTTAATTTTGGCTAGCTCATGGCCATATGCTACAATTACATTTTTTTTTCTTTCCATCCCATCTTTTTTCCTCCATTCTTCAATACCCAACCATTACCGAACCTGATAGAAAGGTGCAAGAAGCAAGGAAAAATAGAAGGTTGACATAAATAGTGGATTTGGGAAGATTAGTGATGGAACATTGGTGAAGCCGTGAAGGGAGCAGTAGCTTATGTATAATTTTAAGTTAGATAACTTGTATGAATTTATACAGTTAAAATATACTAAATCAATTTAGACGGTTCAGTGGTAACCGATAGTGCAGGTCATCACTTTATTGACCTTTTACAATTATTACGTAAAATACACATCTGTTATGTGAAGGTTACAAAATAATAGTTGTTTCTTAGGTAAAAGTTATACCAAAAGCGTTGCTTGATAGTAGGTTATCGTTTGCTTCCTTGGTATTTGAAGGCATGAAATGTTAAGATAAGTTCCAATGTGTATTCATTTTGCTTCTCTCTCTAGAACTTCTATCTCCTATATGAGCTATAATTTTTGTCAATTATACATGAAATATTTTGACGATGGATATACATATCAAATAAAAAAGGGTCAATAAAAATTATCATTTTTCTAAAAGAAAGATTACCATTTTCACAAAAACACAAAAAAATTACAATTATATATATATATATATCATATTAAAAAGAATCAAATCTCAACGAGCAACCACAACAATGCAATGGTTAACTAATCCGCGGCAAAGCGCGGCACAAGCCAGGTACCAATATATAAGACGAAAAGAAATGTACTTTGGCCCTTTATTCTTCTCTTCTTCCTTTCTATAGAAGAACATATAGCTTCCTCCAAACCCAAGCAAGAGAGTTACTGAATTTGGAATTCGAAACATTAAAAAAAAGACTTCTTTCCCTTTTCTCTCCCAACCCAAAACCATTCTCATCTCCTTTCAACTGAAGCATTTTTTTTATAATGGTGAAAGCCTTTCAACTGAAGCATTATCTTGTTCTCACCGTTCAGCCTCTTGATTTCATCCCCAGCATTCAAATCAGGAATTCCTCTATGATTTTAAAACACCAAAATATACTTATTGTATCTTCTTATAATCTAAGTGTACTATAATTATTCAAGCTAATTTTCTAATTTTAAAACAGTTCATCATTACCTCAACTGTATGCAACTTTCAATTTGAATGAGATCACTAACACTAAAATTTTCAATTATTCTATCCAAATAGGGCTATGAGATGATTATTTTTCAAAGGGACTAGACTAGCTGAAAAAACAAAGTTGATGAGTACACGTTTTTGTGGACGTCTAAGCCATTAGCTATTTTTCTATTATTATTGTTATTTTTTTATTCGGATATTTTATGGTTATTATTTCTTGTTAAGGAAGTTATTGTTTAGGAGTTGGTCTAGGATTTGTTTACCTTATTCGGGAGGGAAATGGTTTGTAGGATTATTCCTATAAATATGTACTCTGTTTCTATGTTTTAATCAGTCAAAAGAAGAATAAATCAGTATTTCAGTTTATTTCAACTTTAGTTTATAAGATTACGTGATGGACGAACCGATCGTCGATCAAAAGTGCAAAGCACTTGACTTGCATGCATATCAGAATAAGATCATGACATGGAATAAAAACAATAATCGTATCTTCTAGAAGTGGGTGCAAGATCCTGCAACTAACGGTCTTTTATAGCATAAACTGTCATGTGATGTACTCTTTTACTAGTACGATGAATGTGTTTGTTGAGCGAGGCAGTTATCCTTTGGATACTTGGCACACTACGAGGAGAAGAACTAATTGTCCAATTGACTGACTTAACAGAATATAATTCTTCAAAATGACATTTACTTTAAAATATTTTGGAAGAAAAACTAAGACTTTTATTACCAATCTCTACCATGTGTACCACGTGGTATGAAAGTGTATCATAATGGTACGAACACATCAGAATGTAGAATGGTTGCATTCTTGATAGTATAAATATATTAATCGTCATTTACCATCTTTCATCAACGTATACCACTAGACAGTGGCGAAGCCAGGAATCTGAATGAGGACGGAGGACTTGAACTGTTGTGTGAGGGGGCTAAGGCCTTACTAACTAGTTTGTTTCCTAAACTTGTTACCAGTTTTACATGAAAGTTTACCTATATTCAAAATAGGAGGGGGCTATAGCCCGGGAACGGATCAGGTCATTAACCTTATGGTGAGTAACCATGAGTAACACGTCCACATCAGCATGACATCAGCATCTCTCTCTCTCTCTCTCTCTCTCTCCTATAAAGCCTTTAATTTTCCCTCCTTAATCTTTGACGGACGATTTCTCACTCATTTTAAGTTGTAAATTAATTTTTTTGCACAGTTAGATCAGATTAATTGTGCTCTTCAAAATGATATCCACTTTGATATGTTTTTCGAACAATAAAAATTGAGTCATTTTTTACCAGTCTATACCATATGGTATTGACTGGTATTGAAATAAGAGCATACATATGGTTTGAAAAGCGTACCATGGTCGTATGAACAAACCAAGACTGTAGGATGGTTGAATACATGATAGTAGAAATATATTAACTGTCATTTACGACTTTTAACATTGTGTACCACAAGATACCACACCGTACCAGGGTGGCAATGTATAGTATTTTGTGGTATTTTTTTGGTCCTGTAATTTATTCAACCAGAAATTTGTAGATCCAATAGATCATGATGAACTCGTCCCTTTTGTGCAAACGTTTTCAAAAACGAAGAAAATACCATATGGTATGCAGTTGGTACCGAGAGGCCAGAATTTTTTTTCCCTCCAAAGATATTGAAAATTGATCTCATTTTGTAGAGCACGATGAACTCGTTCCATCTGTGCAAAAAAAAAAAAATTAAAATTCGAGTTAAAACGAAAAAGATATGAGCCGATTAAGAAAGTTAGGGAAAATAAAAATGGTCTTTAATTCTCCATCAATTTTCTAAATGAAGGTCCAGATTTGGTTATTGATGGGTGCATAACCCATGGTTATGCACTCTATCTTGAGCCTTATAACCCCTCATGGCTTCAACCTAGCTCCTTCATTGTACTTGGATGGTATTTTTTGTCCTGAAGTTTTTTTTTCCATAAATTAGTAGATTTAATAGATCACGACAAACTTGTTCCTTCTGAACAAATTTTTTCAAAATTCAAGTTAAAAACAAAGGTGATACCAAGATAAAAGCTGATATAGTAAAATAGAAAAAAAGAAATCATTCATTCTCATTCCTTAGATCTGACCTTACTTAAAACTAAGGGCCCATATTTGATTCTTTAAGTGTGCATAACTGATAACCCTTTGGTATACATCCTATCCTGGACCCTAGATTATATCTAGAGGTGTCAATCGGGCAGGTTCGGGTTGGGTTCATTCGGGTTGCGGGTTGGTCGGGTTGCGGGTCGATCGGGTTGCGGGTTCATCGGGTTCGGGTTGATCGGGTTGCGGGTTACTCGAGTTACGGGTCACTCGGGTTGCGGTCAATCGGGTTACGGGTCAATCGGGTTACGGGTCAATCGGGTGCGAGTCAATCGGATTGCAGGTCGGGTGGTTTGGGTTGCGAGTTTTACGGACCAAAACATCGCGTTAGTTTTTAGTGATTACTAGTAATTCGTAAATCGTAACTATATGAAGCTAGCACAATACTTGTAAAAAAAAAGGAATCACTACTCAAAGTCAAATACTCAAAGGTTGGGGGGACAAAATTTTGGGGAAACATTACAGGGGGGAATTATTGGCGGGCCTCAACGGGTGGGGGTAATTAATTTTTTGGGTAGTAGTATTGGGAGAACCGAAATTTGGAGAGAAAAGTTTAAAAGTAATTTTTTAAAAACAAGTGAAATTGTTCATATAAATGTATAGAGAAATTGTTGGTTTAGCTAGTTAGTTGTTTATATGATTTTTGTATTAAACTAAATTATAAAATTTAGAAAAATTGTTGGTTTAACAATTGATCACGATATTCTACTATAGCTAATTATCAAATCACTAATCACAATATTTTGTCTATTAATGTAGTTATGAAATTATAACATTAATATGCGCATGAAATTATAAGATTAGTGTCAATAAAACAAATATCAACATAATTGAAAATAATCTTTCTTGTAGCATGAACACCAGCCAAATTGAAATCATCTAGAATTATCCAAATCATCATGCTGATCCAAATCTTCAAGACCAATCAAATCATCATGCTGAGTTGAGGATAGGTACAGGGAAGGGAGAAAGAGAGAGAAAGAGCGAGTGTGTTTTGGAATTTGGAGCCTTGCGGGCCAAATTTTTTGAGAGCTGAGGTTTTTTCCTTTTTTGTGCTTTGTGGCCAAATTTTTTGAAAAGAGACAGCTACTTTGCCGCTTGAGCAAATAAAAACTTGGAGCCAATTCTACCAAAAATGAAAATTTTGGAGCCAAATACCAAAGAATATTTGGAACCAAAGTCTCTTTTGCGCTTGGCGGCCCAAATTTTAGAAAAGAGGCGGTTACGTTGCCGCTGGAGCAAATGAAAATTTGGAGCCAATTCTACCAAAAATGAAAATTTTGGAACCAAAATACATCTTGAGCAAAAGGAATTTATCCCTCATAAAATTGAAATAAAATAATTTATAAAGAAATTCTTAAAAGTTCACACGAATTACCGTGACTAAGTATTAATCACGAGAAATGAAGACTAAAAAACTGATAAATAATTCCCCGTGATTAGAAACATACAACTAAATTAATATTTTATAATGTTATGTGCACTATTAGGTTGATGATGTATCTAAATAAATATTTGATGATATTATATGCGTTAATAGGTTGATGATGTATATTATTATACTAAGTCAATAATTGATGATGTAATGATCAGACTTTAGTGAACAAGAATTTCAATGTCAACTTTTGGTTTATCTTCATTGAATTCCTTCTATTATAGTCGGGCTGCTGCCTGCTGGTTGGTCGGGTTACGGGTTCGGGTTAGTCGGGTTGCGGGTTGGTCGGGTTGCGGGTTAATCGGGTTGGTGGTCGATCGGGTTGCGGGTTGGTCGGGTTGTGGGTCCATCGGGTTGAGGGTTGGTCGGGTTACGGGTCGATCGGATTGCGGGTCAGGCGAGTTACGGGTCATTGACTTTTAGTCAAATCGGGTTGCGGGCGGGTTGCGAGTCGGGTTGATCGGGCGGGTTACTCGGGTCGGGTTACATTTTGACTTTTTTTTATGGGAATGTCGGGTTACATTTTCACAGCTCTAATTATATCACCCCTTCCTTCGTGTTTAAATAAAATAATGGATACCTTATTATTATATGTACTAGTTTGGTGTTGTGTAGCGCTCTGCAGCGGCATTCCTCAAGCTTTAGAGACCACATTTGCTAGCCCGTGTTTATATTGTAGTGTAATTATATTTGAAGTTCATGATAATCAACATTTTTTAGCTTGACAATGAAGATAGAGACACATGGCTAGTCCTAGTCCACTTTTCTCTTTTAGTGCGAATGGATCCAATTCAGGCTTAACAAATTTCACTAACTTTCTTGATAGGTCCTCTAGGGATACATCACTCCATTAATTCATGACCCCAACTATGACAAACGAAACCATTACTATGAAATTGGACGGTGATTCTAGGGTGCATTTTATGCTAATTCTAATGGTCTCAACCAAAGCTCATCGACATCGGGTTCAACCCTTTTTAACCAGATCGATTATTTTGTTTTATAGGTGCGGATCGGATGGAAATCAATCCAAGTTTTTAATGATCTTGGGGTATAAGATTTAGAGAATTAAGACCTAGATTTTGATCTTTAAGGGTAAGAGTATAGTATCATGTCCTAAAGATCAGTCAATTCAGGTTCTGGATAGCGTTTTCTTACTCAAGGTATGCGGTACTCCGGATTTCACCCTAGGTACTGTAGAACTCCCCATATATATATATATATATATATATATATATATATATATATATATATATATATATAAAAAGACGAAAAGAACATGTACTTTAGCACTTTATTCTTCATCGAAGAACCTAAAGCATCCTCCAAAACCAAGCAAGAGATCACTCAATTTTGAATTAGAGAATCCAAAGGAAATCTTGTTAACTCCGCCTTTTGTTCTCCCCTTTTATAAATACACCTACAAGGATGGAAGACGTATAGGTTTCCCAAACGATGGGGATTCAATTTGTGAGAACTAGCTAGCTATTAAGATATGCATAGTTGTAGTTGAGTGAAGTTCCTTTGATTCCTAATCCTATATATACTCCAACCCATACATTAATACAGAGAGAGAGAGAGAGAGCAAACAAGAACTCCAACGCACCATCTTAATTAAGGCAGTATTCTATAGCCTCAGGTACCATTAAACTACAAATTCCTTGATGAATTGTTCTCAATATGATGTGCGTTAGAAATAAGTTCGTTTCCTAAAATAAATAGTTGCATAAGGAGTTCCAATAATGAATCCTATAATCATTATAAAAAAAAACGCATCGACGCGACACTAATAACTCCATCCTACCACTTTCTAATATTTTATAAAACACGCATTATAACTTTAAATAAATAAAAACTATAATTAATTATTTGTGTTCTGATTTCTACATTTTCTATCTTGCATGTGTATTTTTTTTTTTTTTTGTCTAGGGAAACTCAAGATGAGCAACAACTTCCGGTTTCTCGATCCCCTCATCTCCATCGACGTGGCATCACAACTGCCCATCAAGCTGACGGGAGCAGCCAATTACTCTTCCTGGCGGCGGCAGTTCCACAGCCTTCTGGCCGGTTATGGGCTGCAAGGTTACCTCGACGGAACCATCACTCCTCCTCCAACCTCAACCTTGGTCGGCGGCGGCACCACCCTTGCCAGCCGACACTGGACGCAGCAAGATCAACGGATCTTCCACGCCATCATGGCGTCCGTCGACGAAGAAACCATCGCCCCATTCATCGTGTCTTGTCCCACAGCTCGAGACGCCTGGCTCGGCTTAGAGCGACTCTTCGTCAGCAGGTCGCGGTCCCAGCGTCTCAACCATGTCAAGAACCAGTCGGTCTCCGTTTTCTTAACTTCGTTGAAGCGGTTCGCCAACGATCTCGCCCTCGCGGGCCACCATGTGGACGATGCTGACCTCGTCCTCCACGCCCTAAACGGTGTTGGTCCGGAGTTCGAGGAGATCGTGGCGGCGATTTATGAGAGAGGTGACCCGATTTCGTTTGAAGAATTGTTTTACGAGCTTGTTAAATTCGAGGGAAAAGAGGACGACCCGACTACTCGCGTTGTTTGTCAGTATTGTGACGAGCCAGGTCACGCTGCCAAGACCTGTCCTCGTATTACTACTACAACTATTTCTTCTTCTTCTTCTTCTTGCTGGCTGGCTGATTCTGCTACCACTCAGCATATTACCAATGCTCTCGGGAATTTATCCTTTTCTCAGTTCTTGAATGGCCCTAACTCCTTAATCAACGGTGATGCTTCAGGTTTGTCAACAACTCGTATTAGTACATACTTTAATAAACGTGTGGTCTGGTTTATGAGATTTCTGACATGGTTTATGAGATTTCTGGTTTACTATAATAAACTTTTTTTATGCGCTTCATTTAATGAACTTGTTATGAGCTTTAAGAACCTACACTTGTGGTCTGCTTGCTGTAAGAAACTTGTTGTACGTCGTTTTATGATTTGTCTGGTATTATTCGGGAAGCTTGTGGTCTATTTTAATAAAACATGTGGGGTGTTTTAATAGACTTGTCGTGTGCTTTATGAGCTTTTTAGCAGGTTTTAGGAAATTTGTGATATGCTTTATGACGTTTTTTTATATATATGCTTCATAGAATTTGTGGTATATATGCTATAAAAAACTTGGGCTATGCTTTCAAAATAAATCTGGTCAGTAGTGCATGGTTACTCAATTTGGCATAACTATTTTTCCATTAACATTTAATGGACTATATTCAATTCGTCTTAACTCGCATTTCAAAAATTTCAGTCAAATTAATTTGTTGTACATAATGAAACTCACTGTGATATAATTTGAAACAAAAATACAAAACAAATAGAAACCTTTTCTACCAGAATATGTAAGATTATACAATGGTGCTAGGATGGATATATACATGGTTGTGGCCTGTGGGAGCATAGTGGTAAGATGGTGGTACATTTGATAAAAAAAAGGTTCCTCGGAGTATTGTCGTTTAGTATAATACACTTCATCTGTTCAATTTTAATTGATATACTTGTTAGATGAATGAGGGTGATAGTGGTTGAGAGTAGTACAACTGATCTAAAAATGGACATAATTTTGTAAATCATTATGAAGCCATGTTTTCATTTTTGAAATCTGATTAATAATAAATAGATTGATTAAAAATAGGAAATTAAATAAATTATTTAATTGCTACTTTTAAATCTAACTACACTCAAAATCAAGGGACGACTACTCAATATTTATGCATTTGATCCTATCCATATTTTTGGGATTATAAATGCATATTCGTTCTCATATTCATCCTTAAACCCTAAGATCAAATTCATAAAGAATAATAGTCAATGATTCAGTTTGTCAAAATACATCTAACTTACCAAATGCCCATTTTTTTAATACAAAGAGCCGGTTTACAGGGTGTAAAATTTGTCGCTCAAATTTAGGATATGTACCATACAAAAAAATTTCGTTAATTCATAATCAAAATAATATATTGTAACAGAACATTTTAGTAGGGACAAATTATTTTAGTTTTGAGAAGAGGTTTGGGAGACGGGTTAGGTAGGGTGTTAGCTTTCAATTTGCCAGTATGATCAACTCTAATCAATAAGAACATTTTATTTTGATAACTTTTTCTATTTAAGGGGTTGACCACAATTATGCGTGATTTTAAAAGGGAGGGGCACGGTGTCGTTTTAAAATTGAAGGGGGAACACGCGTGTGGCGTTGTCCATTTATTTCGTGTCACGTTCTTAGCCGACAGCGACCACAAGTATCATAAGCAGACAAAAAAACACATACCAGAAACACAACAAACCATACCACAATAACATAAAGTAGATCAAGAAGGTTATAAAGCATATCAGAACCTCTTCACACTACATAAATTCATAAAGCATACCTGAAAACTCAAAACTGACCACAAGTTCTTAAAGCACACGATAAATCTTATAAATCCTACCACAAGTCTCGTGAAACATACTGGTAAGGTGACCACAATTTACTTTAAACATACCAAAAACCTCATTGAGTTTACCACAAATTTTCTATAGTATACCAGAAGTCTCATAAACCATATCACAAGTTCCCTTAAATAAATTAGAAACTTCATAAAACCTACCACAAGTTTCTTGAAGCAGACTAGAAGCCTTATAAAGTATACCACAAGTTCCCTTAAGTGAACCAGAAGCCTCATAAAACTTACCACGAGTTTCTTAAAGCAGACAAGAGGCCTCATAAAATATACCACAAGTTTCTTGAATCAGACCAGAAACCTTATAAAGATGTCCATAAGTTCCGTGAAGTATACTAAAAACATGTGCAACAACACCATCATAACTTTCATGAAGTAGACCAAAAAGACTAGAAATAAATGATGACAAGTAATAAACAAATTATAACGGTGAAATAATTTTTTTTACAATTAATCTACTTGTATTTTTACATCGAAACATAAGTGGAGTCAGAGGTGGAGGGTGGTTGACGGAAAGCAACGAGAGGATGAAATGGCTAGCACATCCGATCTCATCAGAAGGGCTAAAAAATGTTCGAAAACAAAAAATGTAAATATTCGATGATGAAGGACTAACAGACCGGTTAGGTTGTTTAACGATTTTGGTCTAAACTCTGGCTCAAGATAGGGTGAGTAATATTAGGGTGAGTAACAATGAGTAATCAAATCTGGACCCTTCTTTTAAGTGACTGCAGATTTAAGGGTGGAGAATTAAAAGAATTTATTTTCTTTAGTTTTCTTAATTGAATCATATCTTCTTCATTCTAACTCGGATTTCAATTTTTTTTGCACAGATGGAACGAGTTCGTTGTGCTCTACAAAATGATATCCATTTTCAATATTTTTTGAGAAATTTTTTTTCATCACTCTCGTTACCAACTCCATACCATATGGTATCTCCTTCGTTGTTTAGTCATTTTCGAAAAATTTTGCACAAAAGAAACGATTTAATCATGATCAATTGGATTTCAAAATTTTCTGGGGGAAAAAATTCCAAACCTCTCGTTACCAACTCCATACCATACTATACCACCCTAGTATGAGGTGGTATTTTTCATACCATATGGTATGTTGTTATTTAATACCATATGGTATTGATTGGTATTAAATAACAACATATGGTATTGACTGGTATTTTTCATACCATATGGTATGCTGTTATTTAATACCAGTCAATACCCTATGGTATAGACTGGTAATAACTGACAAATTTTTTTTTTGTTCCAAAAAATATCAAAGTGGATATCATTTTGAAGAGCACAATTAATCTGATCTAACTGTGCAAAAAAAATTAAATTCCGAGTCAAAACGAGTGAGAAATCGTCCATTAAAGATTAAGAGAAAGAAAATTAATGATTTTTCCAGGAGAGAGAAGGAAGCGCTGATGTGGCGGATTCTTATTGGGTTATGCATGGGGTTACTCACCACAAGGTTACTCACCAAATCTGCTCCCCTAAACTCTCAATTAAATATGGCAGCTGCAACGGGAATGGATCAGGTCAGTAACCTTATGGTGAGTAACTACGAGTAACCCGCCCACATCAGCATGACATCAGCATCCTCTCTCTCCTGGAAAGCCTTTAATTTTCCCCTTCTTAATTTTTGACGGACGATTTCTCACTCATTTTAAGTCGAAATTTAATTTTTTTTGCACAGTTAGATCAGATTAATTGTGCTCTTCAAAATGATATCCACTTTGATATATTTTTCGAACAAAAACAATTGAGCCATTTTATACCAGTCTATACCATATGGTATTGACTGGTATTGAAATAAGAGCATACATATGGTTTGAAAAGCGTACCATGGTGGTATGACACAAACTAAAACTGTAGGATGGTTGAATACATGATAATAGAAGTATATTAATTGTCATTTACGACTTTTAACATTGTATACCATAAGATGCCATAAGATACCACCCCATACCAGGGTGGTATTGTATGGTATTGTGTGGTATTTTTTTTGTCTTGTAATTTGTTCACCTAGAAATTTGTAGATCCAATAGATCATGATGAACACGTCCCTGCTGTGCAAACGTTTTCAAAAACGAATTAAAAACGAAGAAGATACCATATGGTATGCAGTTGGTACCGAGAAGCCAGTATTTTTTTTTCCTCAAAAAATATTGAAAATTGATCTCATTTTGTAGAGCACGATGAACTCGTTCCATCTATGCAAAAAAAATTAAAATCCGAGTTAAAACGAAAAAGATATGAGTCAATTAAGAAAGCTAGTAAAAATAAAAATGACCTCTAATTCTCAATCCTTAGATCTGGTTTTCTAAATTAAGGGTTCAGATTTGGTTATTGATGGGTGCATAACCAATGATTATGCACCCTATCTTGAGCCAGCTGCAACGCCAAAATTACAAAATTCTGTTTCTATTAGTATTAGTAAACTTGAGGCATTTTACAATGCTATTACTATATAGTATTGGTGCTATAATTTTTTTCCTTTATGGTACAATATGAAATTGTACATTTAACGTTATGGTACAACTTCAGATTGTACCTATACATTTTGTACAAATTCTTTTATGGTACAACTTGAACTTGTACTTTTATTTGATGGTACAACTTCAAGTTGTAAAATTGTATCTTAACATAATGATACAAATTCCTTCACGGTACAACCTAAACTTATACATTTAATGTTATGGTACAACTTTAAGTTGTACATTAAAATACCGATACTATATAGTATAGTAGAAGTGCTCTAGTAACTTTCTGTAGCCGCACTTTTGCTTTCTCTAATTAATAATGTCCATTCTAACGAGCTATTGATTGCCAATCCTAATATTGAAATGCAGAAATCAATTTCACGAAAGGAGCTGTGACAGTGATTGTATTGCTGCTTCAACCGATTGTCCTCCTATACAAGCTGTTGTTTGGAAGGAATATTTTCAATGCCGCTCAGCAATCCGATGCCATCAATCCCTTTGCTTCTGTTCCTCGTGCCGTTTCAGATGCTAAAGATCATCAAAATTCAGCCCCAAACAATAAGCTCCCCCAACAATCAAATGATGGCACCTCTGCTTCGACGGTCGAAAATCCTCGTTCAGCGTCGTCCCTTCCCACGGGGGAGCACGAGGTGTTTTTGAGTTTCAGAGGTCCGGACACTCGTCAGGTGTTCACCAATACCCTCTTCATTTTGCTTCGACGTTTAAGCATACGTACGTTCATGGACGACGAGAAACTCGAGAAGGGAGACGAAATATGGCCAAGCCTAGCTACTGCTATAAGACAGTCCAAAATTCACGTCGCAATACTATCGGAGAATTATGCTTATAGCAAATGGTGTCTCAGGGAACTCGTCAAGTTCGTAGAATGTCGAAAGCAAGACAAAAGACATATCATACTTCCCATTTTTTATATGGTTGATCCCGGTGATGTGCGACACCAAACGGGACCGTATCAAAGCGCATTTCAGCAACACGAGAAGAAGTTCGACTCGAAAACCGTACAAGATTGGAGGGATGCTTTGAACGAGGTTGGAACTATAAAAGGATGGACCGTTGGGAGCAAAGACAAGTACGTCATTCCACTTTAATTAGCGCTAGTTACGAAATCGATTATTCTATGCTTCATTCATTCATAATTTGGTGCTTTATTCATTCTTAAAATCACAGAGCAAATATTTTTTTATGTTACAGGCCAGGAGAAATTGCAGATCGTGTTTGCAATGAAATATGGTTGCATATAAGGCAAAATGATAAGTTTTTGGACAGAGACCGGCTGGTTGGTATCGATGACCATATAAGAGCAGTAACAGATGAGTTGAGTTTAGACTCTGAAGGAGTAACAATGGTTGGCCTTCACGGCCTTGGTGGTATAGGAAAAACCACTATTGCAAGAGCCGTTTACAATCAGATCTCTACTTCGTTCGATCGATGTAGTTTCTTGGAAAACATACGAGAAATGCAGGAGCAAAAGAACGGTACGATAGATTTGCAGCATAAGCTCATATCTAACATCATGAGAAAGGATTCTCTTGGATCCATTGATAATGATGTTGAAGGGAAAAACCTGATAAAAGACAGAGTATCAATGTTCAAAGTTCTTATCATTCTTGATGATGTTGATGAGAAGTTTAAATTCGAAGATGTTTTAGGAAACCCCGGACAATTTGCTTCTGGAACTAGATTCATCATTACTTCCAGAAACGAGAAAGTCTTGCGCACTGTCGGTGAAAATCAATGCAAACTCTATGAAGTTGGTCAAATGAGTCCACGGATCTCGCTTGAACTCTTCTGCAAGCATGCCTTCAAAAAGACTCGTCCGCCACCAGGCTACGAAACTCTATCACAAGATATTATATCAATTGCGGGAGGACTTCCATTATTTCTCGAGGTTGTGGGCTCACTTTTATATGGAGAAGAAAAACCAATATGGGAGGAAAAGTTGGTACAGTTACGAAAGGTTTCTCTGAAAGGGGTCGCAGAAAGGTTAAAGATAAGCTATGATGTATTGGAAGCCGAGACCCAACAAATTTTCCTGGATATTGCTTGCTTCTGCATTGGCATGGAAAAAGAGATAGCTATTTACATGTGGAGTGATCTTAAGTACTTATCCTTATTGAGTAGGATTAATAGTCTGATTCAGAGGTCCATGATCAAAATTGGATATGATAATAAGTTTCAAATGCATGATCAAATGAGAGATATGGGGAGAGAAATTGTTCGTGAAGAAAATATTGAACAACCATGGAAGAGGAGTAGGATATGGGATCCAGAAGAGGCTCTTGACCTATTACAGAACAAACGGGTATGTATTTTCTAACTTGTGGATGAGAGCAAAAAAATGTTATATACATAACAAGTAGATTACATGTTTGATCACTCAATTTATCAAATTCTTTCTTATTTTTCATCGAAATTATTTTTCTTTCTATTAGTTACTCATTTTATAATTCATTTTATTGTTGGTCACTTGACATCCAATTCTGTTAACTTAGTCATACGTGGTAGTCAACCATATTTTTTACTGTTAACTTAAGTGATTAATGTGTCAATTAAATAAATAATTATTTTTAGTTGTTTACCACCGTCTCTTTTAGGAGAGCAGTTATGGTGATTACTATAGAGTAGTGCCACCATGACTACTAAAGGAAAATTGAGTATGGAAATACATATTTATTATTTATCTTATTTAATAAATTACATTTTAGAAAGTTAAAAAATATATTATTTAAAATGTTCTCTCTCTTTCTCTCACTTCCTAATCTCCAGTCAGATCTCTCTCTCCCTTTTTTTCTCAATCGTTTCATTGATTACGTTCAGCCGAACTAATATGACTGCAAAGTTATAAACAAGAAATCAATACCAATCCACTAACAATACCACTTAAAAAACATCAATACCATAATAGAGATAAAACAAAAAATCAATACCAAAACATAAAACACTACCATGCAACCTACACGAAACAATAGCACTACCACTACCACAACATATACGACCACTTATTAACCAATACTATTGCAGATTTAACCAATACCAATGAGATAACAAGAATTAAAAAAACAATACTATTACATGATAATCAATATCAATATTATAACTATGAAAAAATTAATACCAATATGAAAAAATACATACCAATACGGAAAAAATCATATCTAGAATCTGACCGAAGGTTACCAACTCCTCCTCACCGTCGCACCAGCGACAAATCGTTGACAAGAGAGAAAGAGAGAGAGAGGGGGGGGGGGGGGGGAGGAGAGGCCGGCGGTGGGGAGGGAGGGGCTAGTTGGGGGGGGGGGGGGGGGGGGGGGAGAGAGAGGAAGGCGGGCGGTGGGGAGGAGGGAGGGCGGGCGGCAGGGAGGGAGGGGAGGGGAGGGGAGGTGGCTCGCCGGTGAGAGAGGGAGGGAGGGCTATGGGAGCTTGTCGCCGGAGAGAAAGAGGGAGGGAGAGAGGCGGAGGCAAAAGAGGAGTGGGGAGATGTTAGGTTTTAAAGAGTGATAATCATATATATGAGATATTTTTATTTTTACAAATATTCTTAGGGTAATTTTGAGCGTCAATTTTAAAAAGAAGACAAATAAAAAAAATTAATAAAATAGAGTTTGATAGTCACGATAGCTACTAAAAAACAGTAATCATGCTAACTCATCCCTCTCTTCCAGCCATTTCCTCCTCGCTCCAAAAACTAAAAACAAACATCAATAAAACCACCTTATGTCTAGTCCACGACCAGATTAACTAACCGCTTTAATTAATCCCATCCGGCGAGCGCGTTGGAGGAAATTAAAGATTAAGGCTTTCTAGATTCTCGAGGATTGCAACTGAACTGGGTATCCTTCCTTTAATGTTGTTCCCGAAGGATCCACATGGGTGAGATTCTCGACCAAATGCTTCGGAATCAAGCCTGTGAGATTAGCATTCGTGATGGAGAGTGATCGAAGCTTGTGCATATTCTTGATGACGACTAGAGCCCACTGGGGTTGACGAGGATGCGGTCCGGGGAAGACGTTGGAGTTAGGGTTGGGTATTGTCACATTGGTGTGGTCGGACTGCACCAGAAAGGAGAGAGAGATATTTGCTTGGGGTGAGAGAAATGTGAAGAAGAGAAAGATGAGATTAATGAAGCTGTCCCAGTTAGGGATGGCAATTTACCCACCCATGGGTAATTTTGCCCAAACTCAAGTAGACCCATTTATTATGGGTAGGGTTTGGGTGATGTGTGTATGGGTTTGGGGTTTGTATATGAGTTTGGGTTAGATATGGATATTATCTAAATGGGTATGGGTTGGATATGGATATCCATTTACTTTAGGGTGTTTTAACTACACATGCAAAAATTGGACCTATTTGTAAAACGTAATTTTCCATCGATATTTTGAGGACTTATATGCAAAAAAAAAATTTAAATTTAGGTACTAAATATGCATATCTATTAAGTTTGGGTACCAAAATGTAATTTGTATTTGGGCATGAGTACAAACCCAAATCCATTTGTTATAAACCCAACCCAACCCAAAGTAAATGGGTATGGGTACAAACTCATCAAACTTTACCCATATTCATATATTTGGATTTCATACCAACCCAATTGGATTGGATAGTAAAATACCCATGGGTATGGACAAAATTGCCACCCCTAGTCCCAATCTATATATATGGTCCAATGTCAGAGCACCAGTCTCCAACAATTCCTTCCACGTGCCCCGTGCCGTGGTTGCCGCTGCAAAAAAAACTCATCTCATAGCCAATTCTACACGGGTGCATTTTTCTTCTTGTTGTTGTTTTAGTTTATGGAACAAGTGATAGAAGGGTGAGAAGGTTTTGATGATGGTGAACAAATTTTGAAGAAAAAAAAATTTTATTTTATTTTTATTTTATTGACACATCAACACTTAACTGTCAAAACTTATCGTTGACCGCATCGTAAGATTAAGTTAACGGAATTGGATCACCAGTGACCAATAATCAAATGAAATAGAAAATGAACGAGCAATAAGAAAAGAAAATAGTTTCGGTGGTAAACATGAAAAAGTTTGAAAAATTGAGTGACCATACTGTAATTTAGCCTATACATAACTATATCACTAGACTTGTTAACTATATATCCAAAGTTGTGTTCTAGAGAAAGTATGCCATAGAAAACAATAAAGGGGTCATTTGAAAGAGAGAATATTGTGGTGCAGGATTTTGTCAAAATCTCTCACTTTCTTAGAGTTTTGCCATAATTATATTCCTCATTTGGGAAGGGATCCAATATAATAGATGGTATCAAATTTTCGTTGTTGCTGGGGAAATGCGCAAAATATATATGAAGTTGGTCTGGTAATATATTTGTTCATTAATTGTACGTTTTTCTTTTCTCGTTTTGGGTTTATTCTTCGATCCATTACATGCATGCTAATTCTCTTGTCATCAGGGATCAAAGCAAGTGAAAGCGCTTTGTGCAAATTTTACATGGATTCCAGATCTGGGTCTCAAACCACTTAAGCGCCAGCATTTTTTGAAATTACCCGAGCTAAGGTATCTTGAAGCCTTAGGTGCAAGGTTCAACGGCGACTTCGGTAATATTTTTCCAAATTTAAGATGGCTTCGCTCTAAAGCGCACAGAGGGATGATCATCATCCGACTAATTTTCATTTGAGAAAGTTGGTGATTCTCGATCTTAGTGGGTCTTCAAACTTGGACCGTAATTGGGGAGGTTGGAGCATGATCAAGGTTAGCTTTGCAGTATATATATGCACTTGATGCTGTCATATACATATATTATCTTAAAGATACACCTACACATTTTATTTCACATACCAATCATAGGTTTCTTTCTAGCACGTACGTACAATGTCTTTGACCTTTTTTGTTTTGTTTTATTTGTGATAATAATGCATATATATATATATATATGTTCCTGCAGGAGGCAGAGAAGCTGAAAGTTCTGGATCTTTCCGGAATTTATCTAGACGACGACGTCAAGTTTCTTGAGTTTCCCGAATCTGGAAGTCTAGAGATGTTGAATCTTTCTGGGTGTCATACCGACAAGTTAGATGGTTATCCTTGCGGAGAGGTGGATATCACGCGTTTGTGGAACTTAAAAGTGTTGAATCTGCAAGGAATCCAGCTAAAAGCAATAAGAGGTGGAACTATTGGAATGCTGGAGATGCTTCGAGAACTCAATCTCACTAACTTCAAGTGTGGGAATCTAAAGGAAGTGATTGTTGATATCAAGGAATTATCATCCCTTAAGATCTTGAAAACAATTGGAGCCGGCGTGCCCGACAAACCGAGTAAGTCCGAGGAATTTATCTTCGGAGAGCTAAGACTTGATGAAAGTATGTTGGAAGAAGAAGAAGAGTTGAAGGAGGAGGAAGCAGGGATAACAGGATTGGGAATAAAGCTTCCCACGTCTTTAAATGTGTTACACACTTCGTTTTGGTTTGTCAATCTAGTGGAGCTGTTGGAGTTGGAGGAACTGGAAGTTGAAGACTGTGATTTCGGGCTCGAGATCCCTCACCCTAATAGTAGTACGTGGTCGAAAGTATCGAAACTGACATCCCTAACGCTAAAAAAAACAAAGATCGTCGCAGCAGCAGCAGCAACAACAACAACAACAACTAGCAATACTCCTCCTCCTCCTCCTCATCTTTCCCCTTTGTCTTCCCCACCAGCTCCGTCGGCTCTGCTTCCCTCGTCTCTAGCGAAGCTCCACGTTTCGGAGTGCCCGGAGTTGCACTACAAAACAAAATACAAACAGCAGGGGTTTTTTTCAGTTTTAGCGACGGAAAAAACTAGGGATGGCAATGGGTCGGGTCGGGGACGGATATTGCATATCCGCTACCCTACCCAAAGTAGTTCGGGTTTTACCCATACCCGTACCCATATAAGAAACGGGTAGAAAATTTAAACCATGCCCATACCCGTTCGGGTTTCGGGTATCCACGGTTATCCATGGGTAATAGTTTCTCTTTATAACTCCAACCAATATGTTAATATTGACACGTATTCTAACGTTACCTAAGACAAAAAGTACGACAATAATTCGCTAGAATGAAGAAAATTAATTAAAACAACACAATTTTATAAAACTATTATATGTATATGCTAAATATAAATATGTAAGATAAAAATATTGATTATTTCTAGACAAAATACATATGCATGTGTATAATCGGGCGGGTTCGGGTTGGATAGTGAGAAAACCATACCCACCCATTACCCGCAATATTCGGGTTCGGGTTTTACCCGTACCCACTAAAAGGCCTTCGGATTCGGGTTTTACCCTACCCGATTAGGTCGGATTCGGGCGGATATCCACGGTTACGGATATTATTGCCATCCCTAGAAAAAACCGTTGCTAACTACCCCGTCAGCGGTTTTAGTAACCGCAGCAAAACCGCCGCAACATTAACCGCCGCTAGTTTACGGCAAGGGTTAGCCCAACCGTTGGTGAATGTTTTTGCAGCGGTTTTTGCGACGGTTTTTACCGTCGCTATTGGTATTTTTCCCCCTCTCAAATTTGAAATTTTGAAGCGGTTGCTGATGCTTTTGCGACGGTACTGAAACCTCTGCTATAGGCCACTTTAGTAATACTTTTTAGAGCACCACCTACAAGCCTCTAGTGACGACTTTTAGCAACCATTTTTAGCAACCATTTTTAGCAACCAATTTTAGCATTGTCACTAAAATATCCATTACTATAACCTTCTGATAAATGTCAATAACCCTGCAATCTGCCGCAACAATTCAAATTTTCAAGACATATCTATCTGTACTTCAACATGTACATTACTCATATCCCATGCCACAAAATGCTAATTTCCATAGTGCATATTACTTCCAGATTACAACTAGTAGCTCAATCAAAGGAATAATATTGAACTATGATAAAGTTCCAGCAAAGATAAATTTCCAGAGTGCAATTTGCATCCAATATGCTAGAGCTGTTGTCTCCTTCCACAGATCAATCTCAAAGCTAGCCTGACAAACCCTGTTATAAATGGAAGGAAATAAAGTAGAATTTTAAAAACAGAGTTAAAACAATTAAGTTGATGATGTTCCTAGATATCAGTATTTATGAGGGTGGCAGAGTGTGAGAAGAGACCTTGATGAGGCAAAAAATCAACATGACTTGAACCAATCGAACTTACAGAGATGTAGTTACATATTACTTACTTTGGTCAGCCCCGTGTAGCACTCTGGCTTGATGAAGATGGTGCACGGAATGAACCCTCAATTGGCCCCTTCTCCCTACAAAGACGTTGCAAGATAAATGCCTTCAATGTGTCTACTTCCATTTGCAGCTGTTCCATCCCACTTCCCAACCGACCCACTTCAGTTTTCAGTTCTACCACCTCACTTTTCAGTTCCACCACTTCACTTCTCAGTTCCACCACTTCACTTCTCAGTTCAACCACTTCAATACCTAGAGCGACTACCTCATTAGAGCACAATGTCGTGGTAGAACTTGTTGAAGCTGAGGAAGAAGAAGGCCCAAAATAGGTTGATGGGGTTGGTCCCAAGCCAGCACAACGAACCCTCCCAGGATGCTCTGGACCTAGTAGCTTCTGAAAGATTTGTTCATTATCAGCAGACCCTTCCTGTCGAAGAGTATGCGCCTTTTCCTACACAAAATTCAGCAAAGTTATATCACTTGAACCAAATAAATAATTAGTATAGAAAAGAAGAGGAAGACAGATGAAGTTGAAGTTCCAAAATAATGCAGTAGCATTTAGAACCAGCAGAACCCTATAACCGAGTGCGAAAATAGATGAGCTAAACCTACTACATCTCTGGTTAGAGGAGTAACATCTTTTCCACTCTAGAAACTTGATTTCAAATGAGCTAAATATTAAATTTCTCTCTAGAAAAACCAGCTGGCAGTTTCTTTATCAATCACACAAGCATAAACCATAAGCACAGTACTAGAACAATCTGTCCTACCCGAAAAACAAAAAACAAATGTTATATCTTCACAAGCCAAATATAGTTCATAATGAAACTAAAATAGCGCCTGAAAGTAAAATAGAGATCAGTAGCAGTAAGGCAAAAGGATTCTGAAAACGAAGTATGTTCAAGTAAAATTTAAAGGAGGAGGATCAGAGGAGGAGGATCAAGTAAAAAAGTAAGAAACTCTTACAATTAGGGTTGCTGTATACTCATTCACATAGGTCCCATTCTTTCTTGTATGAGTATCCTCAAAAGTTTCCAGCCTATCAGGTTCTTTTCCAGTTTGCTGAGCCTAATAAACATAGGATTAAAAATACCACAATTTGTAAATGTCACAATTAAGTTTGTCAAGAAAGTCAAATAACTCGTATTAGGTTAGGTAAAAGACATACTCTTATAGCCCTCCACCTCGCAAAGCTCATCCTTCCACATGTATGTGGAGTCTTCATGTTGCTAGCATGTCGCAAAGCTCATGCTTCTATGTTTTCATAGTCTAAACCTAACCCTTGAACTATCCTCTTAGCTGCACCATGCGACTTGGGTAAAGAAACTCCTTCCGGGAAGGCATCTAGTAAAAGCTCAAGCAATTTGGTAAAAGACTTTGCTGTCCATCCATTGAGAACTTTCAGATGATATAAATGTAATAAGAAAGATAGTTTTGAGAAAGATTTGCACCCAGGATAGAGTTCTTGTTCTGCATCTTGAATCAATTGTGCTACTTCTGGGGTATCCTCCTCAAAAACTTCATCTAAATCATCCATTTCTAGGTTCTCTCCCAGATTCTCACCATCTTCATGGGTAGAATCTCCATGGGTAAAATGATCATTGTTTACTTGGCCTTCGGCAATGAAGGCATCTCTAATTAGTCCAATCAAGTCTGCCCCAATTCGCGGACTCGATTGAGTAGGGGCAGAATCTTGTCCATTATTCGTCATAAACGATGATGACGGACAAGGTTGTGAAGTAGAAAAGGAAGGGATGTTAGTTTTATATGTCTCTCCATGAAAAATCCAATAGGAATATCCTCGTAAAAATCCATCGCAAATGAGGTGAACTCGAGCATTCTCACGCGTTTGAAAATTAACGTTTGCACAACGGATGCACGGACACAAGATTTTTCCTTCTGAAGATGCATTTTGGAATGCAAAATCAAGAAAGTATTCAACCCCTTCCTTGTATTCACGACTAACTCTAGACTTGTTCATCCAACTCTTGTCCATTGGATGGTACAAAAACTGAAAATCAGTATAACCTAAAATGGAAAACCAACAGAATGAATATCATAAGAATGGTGTTCTTTTTTTTTACTTTGTTAATTTATTCAAAGGAACATGATGGAAGCTAGAATTAAATTAGTATACTGTAATGGTTTGTCGGGGGAAGGGACAGCAAACAGGAGAGCGGAGTATATACTAGATAACAAAGATAGAACACATAACATCACTTGGACAAAATGTATTAAAAAAAACTGAAATTAGTAGTGTACCTGGTAATTAACGTGGCACTTGATTAACAAAGAATGTGTCCAAAACTTTAAAGTAACAGGAAGCCCCTCAAGCAAATAAGTTGTGCTTTGGACATTCTTCCTTTGGCACTATATAAAAACTACAAGTAATGTTGGACGACAATTAGAACATGGTCGTAACTCATAAGTTTGGCTGGCCAGATAAAAGCTGCAACAGATAGCTTCATTTTCATATATAAGCAACAAATCCTAACTATTACAGAATCAACAAAACCAACTACTAATTCCATGTCCTTAACCCATAATGAACATCATCAATGACATAACACATATTATAACCTGCCATTCCTTTCCTCTATATAAACTACGTACATGGATAACCTATTATACAAGCATTCATGTACAGAGAAGTATCCCATAAATGTGAGTTTACAAGCCATGTAAGAAGCTTACACAAGAACAAGTACCCTTTATCTTCTCCTCCTTGCTAGCTGGAAATATACACCCCACAAAACCAACTATACCAACTCCTACTGTGTGTATAATATATATCTATCTGTATCAAAGCTTCGGATTGCTTTAACATCTTACACCTAGATCTACGGAAGAACATCAGAGGCATTCGTGCACACAAGCGGTTGAACTTATCTATCACTAGTGGGAGCAGAGAATTAACGAAAGAGGAAGAGGGATGGACTCACACAGGTTGACGAAATCCCAGATGGCAAAGATTTGTGAAGAAAATTGATCAAGTCTCGTCGCAGATTCACTTGACTCAGCTGATTCGGTTACTACGTTCAGAGCAATCAAAAAGCACAAATCATATTTAAGAACTATATTATGCTCGAGATCAGAAGGAATCCACAAGCACATATTAGGTTTAGAGAGTACCAGAAGAAATAGTTGGAATGCAGTAGCAATCGATGATCGGAGAGCTGGCAAGAGGAGAAAACGGCTTCGGAACAATCTGTTCGCAGAAAACGGCTTCGGAGGAGGAGCGGATTCACCGAATTGAAAATCGGAGATAAGCTTACGGCGAGATGAGCCGAGAGCTCTTTCTCGATAGGGAGGAGGAGGAGGAGGATCGGAGAGCCAACGAGAGGAGAAAACAGCTTCAGAGGAGGAGGAGAATCGACGGATCGGAGATCAGAGATGATGGCGAGATGAGCTGAGAGCTCTTTCTCGATTGTTTTTTCCGGTGCAGAGCTTTTTCTCGATGATAAGGAATGCGATAAAAACAATTTTGTTGAAAAAATGAGTTTCGGTAAAAATTCAAAATTGGTTTGTTCTTTTTTTTTTTTACAAACAAATTGGGTGGTTGTTTGTTCCACTGGATCAATCGCTGCACATTTACATGTTTGGGCCTATCAGCGGTTATAACATTCGCTGGGCCATTCGCTGCCAAAAGTGAAAGATATAAATCGCGGCAGCGGTTACTCCAACCCTTGGTAGAGAACCGCTGGGCTTGGCCCAATCGCTTGTAGTGTTGGAGTGGCTCCCGAGTTTGGAGAAGCTCGAAAATCTGACCGAATTGGTGGTCAGAAATTGCAACAAGCTGCGGGAGATTCGAGGCCTACAAGACCTAAAGTTGTTACGAACCCTAGTCGTCGATGGCAACCGCGGCTTACTGCGCCTCTTTGGCCTTGTGAAGCTCGTGTGTCTGAACAAGTTACAAACGTTGGAGGTAACAAATTGCCCTCGCCTCGCGGCCGCATTCCACGACGACGATGGTGGCGGCGGCCACAACAACAACAACAACAATCCACCACCTACAACCATCGACTCGTTACAACATTTGCACATCCACGGGTGTGAATCATTGCTACGCCATGGTGGCTGGCTGCCCCATCTCTCCCACTTCCCCAAGCTAAAGATAGTGGAATTTGGGGCGATAACTAGCAGCACTAATAATGATGATGAAAAGAATCATAACAAGGTGGCTGTGGAATCACTGGTGGATGGGATTGCATGTCTGGAAGAGCTGGAAAAGCTGAGGCTGTTCAGCTTGCCACCGTCCATAGAGATTCTTCCTTCACTTTCGAGGCTACAAAAGTTGACCAACTTGGCCATCCACGACATGCCGAGCTTGCGTGAGATCCAAGGCATTGCGGACTTGAAGTCGTTGGAGCGATTGATGCTCGCCGGTTGCACATCGTTGGAGAGGTTGATTATATCGCGGACGACGACGGGCTTGAGGCGGTTGAAGGAGTTGGACATTCGAGGATGTATCAACTTGGCTCCGCAGGATCTCTCGGCTCTTAGGGCTAATCTCCCGGACGCAAGGATCAAGTGGCCGGATGAGCGATACCCAGACTCGGAACCATGGTCGTGGGGGTATTGCTCGGTGCAGTAGTACTTAAATTTACGTAAGTACGTACTCGCCTGCATGCATATTGGCATGCATGTATGTTATCCATTGTACGTTTGCTCACTTCTGGAAAATTGTTTGGTGTGATCGGCTTGAAATTTGAGGTTTTAAAGGATGTATTATAAGATCATATAAAATATGTGTTGTATATGATATATTACTGGGATAACCTAAAATGATTTGTGTTTATTTTCAAGCTGGGTACACTAACAAAGCAATTGCTACGGAAGGAATTCGTCGCTAAAAAGCCCCAATTTTTCATTGCCAGATGACTTTCTTCGTCGCTGAATTCATTTCAGTTCCGCCGCATATACCGCGTCACCAAGCAACCAATTCTGATGTTTCGTTGCTAAGGAACCTATCCGTCACGAAAGATCGACATTTCTGCGCGATAAGGTTCGTCGAGAAAGATTGACGTAAATGGACCATTAAAATATAAGTAATAGTGTAATACTCATTTTAAGTAGATGATTAAAAAACAAAATGAAGGGCAACCCCATAAAATATAGGCAATCGACGGTAGTGGGTTTCGAAACCCCTAAATAACTTAGTGATACATAATTATTTTCATTATTTTTTGTCATGATTATGAGTATATAAATTCGAGATTCGAGGTGTTGAGTTTGGGTGGTTTTGTTTACTATGGATTTGGGTCACCCAACTGTTTAGGGCATTTCATTTGAATTTCTTGTGGAAAATACTTGGATTTATTGATTTTATTGATATTTTTGGACTCTATTTTGGTCGGGAACGGATCAGGTCAGTAACCATGAGTAACCCGTCTACACCAGTATGACATCAGTATATCTCTCTCCTGGAAAGTCTTTTATCTTTTCCCCTCTCTCGTTTTAAGTCGAGATTTTTTTTTTGCACAGATAAATCAGATTAAATGTGCTCTTTAAAATGATATCCACTTTGATATATTTTTAGTACAAAAAAAATTGAATAATTTTTTACTAGTCATTATCATATGGTATGCTCCTATTTAATATCATATGGTAAGAAAGCGTACCATGATGCTATGAACATACCAATATGGTAAGAAGGTTAAATACATAATAGTAGGAGTATACTAACTGTCATTTACGACTTTTATCATTGTTTACTACAAGTTGCCACCCACATATCATAGTGGTAAAGTATGTAGGGGTGGGCAACGGGACGGGATTGGGTACCCGTCTCGTTTGAAACGGGAACTCAATCCCATTTGGAGAGTAAACGCCATCCCATGTCCCAAACCATATGGGTTAACGGGTACCCATTACCCGTACGAGATTTACTTTTTTTTTTTTTTTGCATAGATAAATCAGATTAAATGTGCTCTTTAAAATGATATTTACTTTGATATATTTTTAGTACAAAAAAAAATTGAATAATTTTTTACTAGTCATTATCATATGGTATGCTCCTATTTAATACCATACGGTAAGAAAGCGTACCATGATGCTATGAACATACCAATATGGTAAGAAGGTTAAATACATGATAGTAGGAGTATACTAACTGTCATTTACGACTTTTATCATTGTTTACTACAAGTTGTCACCCATATATCATAGTAGTAAAGTATGTAGGGGTGGGCAACGGGACGGGATTGGGTACCCGTCTCGTTTGAAACGGGAACTCAATCCCATTTGGAGAGTAAACGCCATCCCATGTCCCAAACCATATGGGTTAACGGGTACCCATTACCCGTACGAGATTTACTTTTTTTTTTTTTTTGCACAGATAAATCAGATTAAATGTGCTCTTTAAAATGATATCCACTTTGATATATTTTTAGTACAAAAAAAGTTGAATAATTTTTTACTAGTCATTATCATATGGTATGCTCCTATTTAATATCATATGGTAAGAAAGCGTACCATGATGCTATGAACATACCAATATGGTAAGAAGGTTAAATACATAATAGTAGGAGTATACTAACTGTCATTTACGACTTTTATCATTGTTTACTACAAGTTGCCACCCACATATCATAGTGGTAAAGTATGTAGGGGTGGGCAACGGGACGGGATTGGGTACCCGTCTCGTTTGAAACGGGAACTCAATCCCATTTGGAGAGTAAACGCCATCCCATGTCCCAAACCATATGGGTTAACGGGTACCCATTACCCGTACGAGATTTACTTTTTTTTTTTTTGCATAGATAAATCAGATTAAATGTGCTCTTTAAAATGATATTTACTTTGATATATTTTTAGTACAAAAAAAAATTGAATAATTTTTTACTAGTCATTATCATATGGTATGCTCCTATTTAATACCATACGGTAAGAAAGCGTACCATGATGCTATGAACATACCAATATGGTAAGAAGGTTAAATACATGATAGTAGGAGTATGCTAACTGTCATTTACGACTTTTATCATTGTTTACTACAAGTTGTCACCCATATATCATAGTAGTAAAGTATGTAGGGGTGGGCAACGGGACGGGATTGGGTACCCGTCTCGTTTGAAACGGGTACTCAATCCCATTTGGAGAGTAAACTCCATCCCATGTCCCAAACCATATGGGTTAACGGGTACCCATTACCCGTACGAGATTTACTTTTTTTTCACAGATAAATCAGATTAAATGTGCTCTTTAAAATGATATCCACTTTGATATATTTTTAGTACAAAAAAAATTGAATAATTTTTTACTAGTCATTATCATATGGTATGCTCCTATTTAATACCATACGGTAAGAAAGCGTACCATGATGCTATGAACATACCAATATGGTAAGAAGGTTAAATACATGATAGTAGGAGTATACTAACTGTCATTTACGACTTTTATCATTGTTTACTATAAGTTGTCACCCACATATCATAGTGGTAAAGTATGTAGGGGTGGGCAACGGGACGGGATTGGGTATCCGTCCCGTTTGAAACGGGTACTCAATCCCATTTGGAGAGTAAACTCTATCCCATGTCCCAAACCCATAAGAGTTAACGTGTACCCATTACCCGTACGGGACGGATAACGGGTACCCGCGGGTAACCATAATTAAAAAAAAATCATCCAAACTTGTTCTGTGGATTAAGAAGTAGAATACACCAAAATAATCATAATAACAAAAAAAAAGCCTTCCTTCTATTCTACCTCTCTGCCGCATACACTAATCCAATCTTCCATTACATAAACAGACAAACACAATTTCCTTTTCATACAAAACCAAACACAAAATTTAACGGAGAAAAGAACATTAATTATCATGCTTGTCAGGTTATTAATTAGTGGAAAGCAACCATTTAATTAACAGATTAATTCTTTCCATTCTCACTAATGAACCAAAACTGTACTGCACACACTATTGCAGACGAAGTAGATTAAAAAAAAGGAGAAGCGACACACACGGGTATTCCGGGTACCCGTATGACCCAAACGGGTATTAACGGGCAACCCGTGGGTACCCGTTGTAGAACTTTTTTATCCCAAGTCTCATCTCGTTACGGGTATTTGGGTACCCGTAACCCTTAAAAAATGGGAGGAGTATGGGTATACCCAAATACCCGTTTCCCATTGCCCACCACCCCTAAAAGTATGGTAATTTTTTGTCCAGTATTTTTTTCACCCAGAAATTTATAGACCCAATAGATCATGATGAACACGTTCCTTCGGAGCAAACGTTTTCAAAGACGACTTAAAAATGAAGAAGTTACCATATGGTATGCAGTAGGTAAAAATAAAGTTTATCAAAATATATTGAAAATTGATCTCATTTTTTGTAGAGCACAACGAACTCGTTCCATCTGTGCAAAAAAAATTGAAATCCGAGTTAGAACGAAGAAGATAAGAGCCGATTAAGAAAACTAGGGAAAGTAAAATGAATTTAATTGACAACCCTTATATTTGAATTTTCTGGACCCACTTAGATCTAAAGGTCCAGATTTAGTTACTCATAGGTTAGTAACCAATGGTTACTCACCCTATTCTAAGCCATTTCGGTCGGCTCCGGAGCCATGAGTATTTTGGTTTGTTTAAAAGTATCGGGTCGTTTTATGGACTTCTCAGACTCATAATATTTAGGGTCATTGGGTCTTGGTCATGAGGTGGCATGGCCTCTTCAATCACGGCCATGGACTTGTCATACTTAGAAATTTTTCTTATCTTCTTTGTGATCCGCTTCTAGTCGCATGGTCATGTGACTACGGACATGGCCCTCTTCGTGAAGCGGCACGTGGCTCTCCAAACTTAATATTTTTCTTCTTCTTTGAAATGTGTGATTCGCGGTGAGAGACCTCCAAATCACGCACATGACCTCTCTCATGAAGCGGCATGGCCTTCTCATACTTAGTATTTTTCAACCATAGTCGGGGTGTCTTGTCTCGCGTTCATGACCCTTCTCGTTGAGATGGCATGTACTTCTAGATCCTAGATGGATGTGGCCCTCCTCGTTGAATTGAAGCGGCACGTGTCTCTCCGTACTTATTTTATTTTTAAGTAGCAAGGCATGACCTCTTACGAGAGGACCATGTCCCTCATTGAACTATGTCCATGCTCATTTATGACTTAGTAGTTTGGGCTTAAAATCAATATCTATAAGGCCCAAATTAATAACATTAATTGTTATAATTGGTTTGGTCTTATAAATTAATTAATTACCTTGTAACTCATCAATGTGGTACAAGATAATTTTAGGTGTAAACACATCATCACTATCATCGTTTAGGAGTAGGGCTTCTCTTGACAGGGGAGCGGACTCTTTTATCTCGAACGTTTTGAGACGCATTAGATCGGCAAGGCCACACAGGTGAATTAAGTCGTCTCGGTCATCGATCACGAGAGATTGCAACGAAGTCAGGCCTTGGATGCCTCGGACCTCCAGCACCTTAGAGCACTTGGTGATGGTCAACTCGGTCAAATTGTTTAGGTTCTCGAGGGTTGGGATCCACTCCAAGTAGGGGCAGTTGGAGATGTTGAGTGTGGTTAGAGACGACGGAAGCCGCAGCTGATCGAAAGATGGAGCAGTTCCTGCGACGACGATGAACTTTGTTTTATGGAGCGTCAAAGACTTCAGTTTGGATACCTTCCACCACATATGAGCGGTACTATTAGCATTTGTGTCGTCTCCTACGGGAGGGATCTCGAGTCCGAAATCACAATTTTCGACGACTAACTCCTCCAGCTCCAATAGCTCCGAGAGATTAGCAACCCGGAATGAAGTGTGTAGAACCTTCAAACTTGGGGGAAGTTTTTCGATTCCTTCTCCTTCACTCTCCACTTCATCATCGTCATCTTCTTCTTCATCATCATCGGTATTCGACTCGAAGTACGAGGGAATATGCTTTACCCCAATCGTTTTCAAGACCTTAAGAGATGGCAATTCGCCAATATCAACAACCCGTTGCTTCCAATTATTACACTGTAGGTTGGTGAGATCAAGCTCTTCAAGGCACTTCAACATTCCAATGGTTCCGCCAGTTACCCTTTTTAGTGCACACTCCTTCAGATTTAGCACTTTTAGGTTCCACAAATTCCCGATATCCAGCTCCATGCTTGTAAATGAAGCAAAGCTTCTTATCTCGGCCGAAAGATTTAGCATTTCTAGACTCCCAGATTTAGGAAAATCAGGAAGTTTGATTAGGGAAGTACAATGGGAAAGATCCAGAACTTTTAGCTTCTTTGCCATCTGCAATATGTAATATGCACATGTAAGAATCAACAACAGCAACAAAAAGATTACGGCAACAACAGCAACAGCGAGTGATTAAGTTCAATTTTACAATCAATTCATTAAGCAGACCTTTATTTGGCTCCAACCTCCCCAATCATCTGTTAAGAAAATGGATCCTTTGAGATCAAGAATCACTAGATTACTCATGTCAAAGTTGGTCGGCTCCTGGCCATCATTGTAGTGGAAATGCAAGCGCAGCCATTTTAAATTTGGAACAAGGTTGTTGAAGTCTCCACTGAACTCAGCAAACTCCGCTTCAAAATATCTCAACTCCGGTAAATTCTGAAACTGCCCGGGTTTCATCCCTCCCAAAAAAGAGCGATGGTAATCTGCTCTCACTGCCTTAACCTGCTTCGATCCCTGGTCGACATAGGATGGATTCCCGTATTAATACAGGAAAAAATACTTCTTTGGTGATGTCAAATTTTGTGTTTGAAAATGTGTTTTTCCTTGTTTGATAATGTGCTCGAAGAAGGGGACAGAAAGCTTTCGCCTGTGTATTTCAATGTTTGAGAATTTGGATTAAAATTGAAAAGGCTCTATGTTTAAGTTTTTGGAAAATCAGGCTTCTTATAAGTGGAGGGGAAATTTTCACATTTTAGGGACAATTGGAGGGAGAATTTTTTACATTGGTTCAACAAACATGGGAAAAGGTAATCTCATGGCGATAATGATGTAATTATTTACATGAATTTTTCCGTAGCTACTGATATACTTCTTAATGGAAATAATTCTCGTGAATAACGTGATTAAATGTTGATTTTTCTGTAGTGTTATGAATAAAATCATGTTAACCATTCGAATCTAATAATTAGAAGGTTAAATACACTTGTATATCCAAAAGTATCACGTTTGTGCCAATAATATCCAAAAAACCGGAAATACCACTTATATCCATGTTTTAAACTTCTTCTTTGCCAAATCTATCCATCTCCGTTAAATGTTTTGACGGCGTTAATAACTCCGTGAGGATAGCTGACGGCAAGCTGATTGTACGCCAACTATGCAGACACGTAAGCGCCACCTACGCCAAAAGTGCCACGTAAGAATGAATTAAAAAATTAATTTTAATAAAAAAAACCCTAATCCCACATATTAGCACTGACGAGTGACGACGACCAAAATCTCCACCTGCCGAAATCCCTTTCTCCTTTCGTTTTTAGGGTTAGCACCCTGGCGGCGACAAAAACTCCACCTGCCGACTGAGCCTCCACCAGGCGATTTAAGATCCTCCCGCCGACACTATATACTCGTGCGATTCTGGCGGATTTGGCGAGTGGCGATTGAGATTGAAGATCGGGTCGCCGAGTGAAGATTTCAGATTCATGGTTTTTGGCGATTTGGCGACTCCTGCGATTCTGGCGGATTTGGCGAGTGGCGATTGGCGATCGGCGACCCAGATCTTCGACAAAAGCGATTTGCAGACCACAATCAACACCCACAACTACAAATTCAAAAGGGAGACTCACCTGTGGCTCAACTCGAGGTTGCTCAGAAATCCCCCTTTTCGGTGCGATTAGGGTTTCCACGAATTCTATCCTCGGGTTTCCTGGGTTCGTCGCTCGTCGCGCATAGGGGGTTTCCACCGGAAAGGAAGGATAGGGAGAGGCAGCCTAAGCTCGTCGCGTTTCCAGGGTTCGTCGCGATTAGGGTTTCTTCGAAGGTGGGCGAGAAGGTAGATCGACGAAGGATGAAGGAGAATCAGGGGATACGACGGAATAGGGGGGTCGCTGCCTTCGTCATTCTCCATCGCATTCGTCTTCCTCCGTCGCCGTCGTCCTCCTTCGTCGCCTTCGTCAAAATCCCTCTCCTTCGTCGCCTTCGTCGAACTGGACAGCCGAAGGGTTAGGGGTTGGTGAGATGGAAAATTTTAGATGGGTAGAAAGTTGGGTCGAGTCGAGGATGAGGTCAGATGGAGTCAACTGAATTTTTTTTTATAAATAATATTAATTAGCTATACACGTGGATAAGTAAAGAGGAATTGGGAAATAGGCGTTCGCCACGTAAGCACCACCGTTAGTCCAGTCAGACTTAACGTTAACACCGTCAAAGAATGTGACGAAGTTGGATATAAGTGGTATTTCCGGTTTTTTGGATATTATTGGCACAAACGTGATACTTTTGGATATACAAGTGTATTTAACCTAATTAGAACTTGTAGCAATTGAAATTAAACCAAAGAGACATTTGAAAATACCTTTTTGTTGAGTAATAGCTCTGTACCTTCCTTATCATCCCATACCCTACTCCTCATCCAGGGTTCTTCTATATTTTCCTCGCACACAATCGCTCTCCCCATATCTCTCATTTGGTCATGCATTTGAAATTCATTGTCATCCCCAATTTTCAGCATGGACCTCTGAAGTAGGATATTAATACTATTCACTGGATGGAATTTACAATCCCTCCAATAGTAAGAAGCTATTTTCATTTCCATGCCAATAAAGAAACAAGCGACATCCAAAAATATTTGTTTGGTCTCGTATTCCAATGCATCATAGCTTATTTTTAGCCTCTCTTTGACCTCTTTTTGGGGAGCTTTCTCCAGCATTGACAATTTATCCTCCCAAATTGATTTTTCTTCTCGAAACAAAAGCGATCCTACAACTTTAAGTGTTAATGGAAGTCCTGCCGCGGTCGTGACAATTTTTTCCGACAAAGTTGTGAAATCTTGAGGAGGAGAATCAGTTTTGAACGCATACTTGCAGAAGAGTTGAAGAGAAAGTTGAGGACCCATTTCACGAACTTCATACAACTTGCATCGGCTTTCGTTGAAGGTACTCAAGAGTTTCATGTTCCTGGATGTGATTATAAACCTACTTCCACAAGCGAAATTACCAGAGTTTCCCAAAATCTCTTCAAACTTAAAACTCTCATCCACGTCATCAAGAATGATAAGAACTTTGAACTGGGAAACTCTATCTTGTATTATTCTCCTTCCTTCTTCAACACTGTTAATAGGTGCAACATAATCTATTCTCATACTGTTAGAGATTAACTTCTTTTGCAAACTGATGCCACCATCCTTCTGCTGTTGCGTTTCCCGTATATTTTCCAAAAAACTACGTCGGTCAAAGCGAGCAGAAATCTTGTTGTATACTGCTCTGGCAATAGTGGTCTTACCAATACCACCAAGCCCATGAAGACCAACCATTGCCGCACCTCCAACGTCTAAGCTCAATTTTTCTACAACTGCTTCAACGCTATCATCAATTCCAACCAACTCATCTGTATCCGAAAAATTGTCATTTTTGCTTAGATGGGACCATACAACATCAGAGACACACTCTGATACTGCTCCCTGCCTGTAAATTTCAATGTTCTTTGTGATTATTGTAGTCTCATTATGAGATAAGTGACAAATACGTAACTTAACAATAAGAGAGATGCCGAATATTTTAAGAAATCATTTCTATAGTTTTCAATGGATATTTCATGAGATTCCATGAAATTCTGGAGTTTTGGTCTTCAATTGCGGGAATTGACCAACATTTTATTAGTAGTTTTTTCACAAGTATGATATAAGTTTATTTTTTTATGATTAGGTACTATTTAATAATGGATTCGAAGTTGGACTTCATTCGTGGGAATTGACAAACATTTTATTAGTAGTTTTTTTTACCAGGATGATATAAGTTTATGTTTTATGGTTAGGTAATAGATTTAAATTTCGAACCTCATAACATTACTACTAGATCAAGCGGTTATTAGTTATTACTTATTGGTAGTTTGTTGGTTAGTGAGTTTCACTGTTAAGTTTTCCAACGTCAGGAAAGAGGAAGGAAAACCCAATTCTCAGCAGTTTTCATTCTGTTTTTTAGTAGTGGAAAAATAGGAAAGGATAAAACTTTCCTCTCCTTTTTACCGTGGAACCGGACTCTCCAGATTAAAGGGAAAATGATTTTAAGTATAATTAGAACAAATTAATTTTGTATTACCAAAAAAAAAGAACAAATTAATTTTTTGTAATTAATAAAGGCTAGGTGGAGCTTCGTACTCATCTTTGCTCTTGACGTGCCATCCTTTTAGAGCTCCAATCTCATTCAAAGCAGCTCTCCACTCCTGCACAGTTCCCGAATCAAAGTCCTTGTCGTGTTGCTGAAATGCGCTTTGGTAAGGCCCGGTTTGATGTCGTACATCTCTAGGGTTCGTCATATAGAAAATGGGGAGTATGATGTGTCCTTTCTCTTGCTTTCGGCGTTTAGCCATTTCGGAAAGCTCCATAAGACACCATTTGCTGTGAGCATAAGTCTCCGACATTACAGGAACATGGATCTTGGACTGTCCGATGGCTTTGACAAGGTTGGGCCATATTCCTTCTCCCGTTCGTAGCTCGTCATCATCCCGAAATGTACGAATTTTTAATCGCACGAGGAAACGATAAAGGATGTCTGTGAATTGGTGACGAGTGTCCGGACCTCTGAAGCTCAGAAACACCTCGTACTCTGCGAACGGAAGGGGAAGCGAAATAGAATCGTCGTCTCCGGAATTAGAACCAGCTGGAGGGGCGGAAGGAGAAGAAGCAGAGCCAGTAGCATCTGATTGTTGAGAAATATTGTTACTGTTTTTTATTCCATCTTCTGAGTCGGCCACTACTGTAGCAGGAACAATGGCAGAGTGGTTGATAGCCTGTAGTTGTTGAGGAGCATCTTGAGCTCTCCTTCCAAACAGCAGCTTGAATAGAAGGACAATAGGTTGAAGCAGCAGTACGATCGCCATCACAGTTCCTCTTATGAAATTCATTTCTGCATTGAAATATGGTGTATTATATTTCACTCTTATTAAATTTTATTGAGTTACAAGGGAGCAGTTTTTTGTCAAACTTTTGGTCATAATCGTGGACTAGTTTGGTTCTGCAGTGGCTTTTGCAAAAATAGTTTATTGCTTGAGTTTTTATAGAAGTACTTTTCAATAAAAACAGTTGAGTGTTTGGGTAAAAAACCATTAGAAGTGCTTTTTAGGATTTTTTCTAGAAATACCACTAAATAAATTCAAAAATACAACATATTTCTGAAATTTTTCAAAAATACTATCATTTCTCGAAAACCGCCTTGTGGGAATGCAGTTTTCGATGTAAACCGCATGAGTGGGGGGCGATTTGGTCCAAACCGCTGCCCCACCCAGCGGTTTGGTCCTCTTTTTTTTATAAATCCTAACATGGGTGTAAACTTTAAACGAACGTATCTTTGTGCTCGGGTATTCGATCGTAGCAAAAGAAAATTTTATTCCGCATAACTTCTCCAGATCTTGCAAGCCGCAAACAGCCATAGGCGGTTTGGTCCCGCTTTTGTCCCAAAAAATGTCGTTTACTACCCCGAACGAGCTTTTTCCGATTTCGCCAAACTTTGGACGGCCATAACTTTGTGCTCCGCACTCCGAGCGTCATGAATATTATTTATTTTGCATAACTTTTTAAGGACAACAACTTTTATTATGAAGGATTTTTCAAAATAGGAATTACTTTTGGATAAACGGGATTTTGGCAATAACTTTACCTTCACTTTTCACAAATCCACGTACATTCCAAAATTATGGCTATGGTACAAATTGTAGTCCTTAAAAAGTTATGCGAAATAAAAAAAGAACTCATGATGTTCGGAGTGCGGAGCACAAAGTTATAACGGTCCAAAGTTTGGCGAAATCAGAAAAAAGCTTGTTGGGGGTAGCAAACGACTTTTTTTGGGACGAAGGTGGGATCGAACTGCCTACAGTCATTTGCGGCTTGGAAGATCTTAAAAAGTTATGTGGAATTAAAAAAAAATTGCTACGATTGGATCACCGAGCACAAAGATACGTTCATTTGAAGTTTCCACCTAGGCTAGGATTTATCGGGGGGAAAATAGGACCAAACCGCTGGGTGGGGCAGCAATTTTGGACCAAACCGCCCCGACCCCATGCGGTCACCAAAATGCCCCCCACCCATGCGGTTTACATAAAAAACCATGCCCCCACCAGACGGTTTTCGAAAAATGGTAGTGTTTTTAGAAAATTTCGAAAATGAGTGTTATTTTTGAAATTTTTTCTTTTTAGTGGTATTTTAGGAAAAAATCATGTTTTTTAATGTAAGAGTTCATTTAAAATTACTAAAAAGGATTTGTAATATAAATTAAAAAAATTTAAAAAATAAAAGTAGTCAAAATGGATCTTGTTAGACTTATTTTATATTAAGTAATATTATATTTTCTAAAATAAAATTAAAATATGCTAAAGATAATCTTGTATTTTCAGAACAGTTTCTCGCAGAAGCTCCAATCTTTTATGTTATAGAAAATCACTTTTACAGACGTTTGGCCCTACTTCAGCTTTTGAAGCCGAAAATCACTTCTAAAAGTCGGGCTAAACATAGGCCATGTATAACCTGTCATATTATCATTTGTGTAAAGCTTCTAACATTTTTCCTTTAAATTTTAACGGGCTATATCTCTTTCGTTTGAAGTCGTAATTTAATTTTTTGCACAACTAAATTAGATTAATTGTACTTTTAAAATGATATTCAATTTAATATATTTTTGAAACAAAAAATGAGATACTTATTATCATTCTATACCATGATGGTAATGCTTGATATTAATATTCACTCTTTAGATCTGAATTTTTTTTCTGGGTCCACTAAAAAATAAGTGCTCAAATCTAGTTGCACAAAGATGCATAACTAAAGTTATGCTCCCTATCCTACACTCATTAATTAAGAAGGGCAAAGATTTTGATCTGGAAACCAAATCGGCCAAACTTATATGCATGATACCGGAGTGATTGACAAACCTGAACCATCACCAATTCACCATTGATGTTGAAGCTGTGATTCAGAAAGAACTTACTAAAGGACATGTTCCTGAGAGCATTGGTAATTTTTTCAGTTGTGAGAAAGCGTTGAGGCGGATTGATGATGCGCTGGCAGGTCTTAGCAGAATGACCTGGCTCGTCACAGTACTGACAAACAACGACAGGAGCAATAGCCACACTAGTAGTATCACCCACCTCCTCTCTCCGCAGGAACGTTTCGAATTCAACAAGCTCCTCGAACAATTCCAAAAATGAAATCGGAGCGTTTCTAGCACGAATGGCATCAACCAAGTCCTTGAACTCGGCACCAACACCGTCGAGGGCACGGAGAACAAGCTGAGATTCGTCAATGGGGTGGCCAATGATGAAGAGATCGTTAGCGATCCGCTTCAACGAAGTCATGAACTCGAGGACGGATTCATCCTTCCCTCGAGCCAGACGCGACAACTTATTGTTCAGTTCTGTGACACGAGATGGTGAGCTTCTGGCGTAGAGCCGCTCCAAGGTCAGCCAAGCATCGCGAGCAGACGGAGATGTCAAGATCAAGGGGGCGACGGTTTCTTCTTGAACCGACGCCAAGATTGCGTGAAAGAGAAGCTGGTCCTGACGGTTCCAGTGTTGGAAGGCGGCGGAGGTAACGTCGTCGGTTGGAGGAGGGCTAGTACCGTCGATGTAACCACACAGTCCGTGACCAACTACAAGGCTATGAAACTGCCGTGACCAATTAATTGGCGCCGGACAACTTGATGGGCAGTTCCGACGCTACGTTTATGCAGACGAGAGGAGGATGGGAGCTGGAGCTCTTGTTGCTCATGATGGGTATATCCTGGATAAGATAAATACCAAGACTTAGATAAAAATGATAAGAACATAAACGGGCAATAGATGGAAGCTATGTTTTCAGATTTTTTTTAATTCTCGACATTAATAGTAAATTAAACTACATAGTATGATCCATTACGCAAACTTTAAGCTCGCAATTAGTTAGATTCTTTCATTTAAAATGTGTGAAAACAATCATTATAAGATTCATTGCTGATCTCCTGCCACAAAATTTATGGGAGATGGACTGATTCCAGCTTACATGCACATAGCATATTCTTTTCCAAAGTGAACTAGCTAGAACAATTTTCAACGCTATATTTAAAAAAACATCTGCCCTATATATAACACTATTCATGAATCTGGAGGTCGCAATTTCGAATTCTTTAGTTAGTATCGTGTTGGGTAAGCATAATTGGACCATTGGGGGACATGGGCCCAGGGGGAATGCATGAACCCAAGCCCACCTGAGAATTAGGAGAAGGGGATGTAAGCTAGGAGTCAGGCCCAGGTTATGTGAAGCAGGCGCATAGCGACAAAAATAGGGCGGGGACCGTGCACCTGGGAGACCAGGGGGCTGAGGGCGTGCCACCTGGCAATGTGGTCCCGACGGGCGCCCAGGCTTAGGAGCCTAGGAGCTGCCACGTGTAGACGCCCGACCGTTGGGCCGTACCGAGCATTTAATGACGAGCTGACGTGGAGCTGAATTCTAGGAGCCCGGTCGGGACCTCGACGAGTATAAATAGTACTCAGTAGGTGGCATTTAAGCAGGTTGGCTTCTCTCACTAAAATCTCTCTTAGCACTTATCTCTCTAGATTTGGCACTGACTTGAGCGTTGGAGTGCTAACGGGCATCCGAAAGCCCTTTAGGCGCTTGTCTGTGCAGGGTCTAGGCGCCCCAAAGGAGTTCATCAGTCGGGGGTCCAGAGAGGTGGGACCGGAGAGTACTTGGCTCAAACATATCGAATTATAAAAATCAACCTAGCTATATCACGCATATAAAAAGCATCAAACTGTGAATAATTTTAAAAAAAATTATAATGGTACCTGAGGGATCTTAATTAATAGCTAGCTCTCAAAACTTGTCTCTCTATCGTTTGGGGAAACCTATCTGCCTTCCAATGGGACATCCTTGTAGGTGTATTTATAGAAGGGGAGAACACAATGCTTAAGAATACAGAGGTAAGAGCATATAGAACAGATCCTGTTCAAGTAAAGGTCGTGGAGAACACAATGCTTAGTTAACAAGATTTTCTTTGGATTCTCAAATTCAAAACAGAGTGATCTCTTGCTTGGTTTTGGAGGAAGCTTTAGGTTCTTCTATAGAAAAGAAAAAGAATGAAGGGTTAAAGTACATGTTCTTTTCGTCTTTCATCTCATGTAGATAATAATAAGTAAGGTATCCATTGTTTTATTTAGACATGCATAGATCGAGGTTACGTTTGAACAAATATAACTAAAAAACATAGAAGATTGACTGGAAATGCACCGGCGGAAAAGAGGAATTGTTGTTAATAAAAGGCAAAGAAACACCATTTTTTAAGTGTTCTCAAAGTGGTGGAGTAAGTCGCACCCAAAAAAAAAATGGTGGAGTAAGGGATGACAATTTGAACCTGCGTGATTAGGTATATGCCTGTCCGCCGGACCCATGCTATGATGGGTATTATCGGGCACGTAGTAGCATACTGCGTGGGCGTGGCATGAGTCCTATTTTTCATCTACCTTGCCACGTCCTACCTCATTTATGACCTGTCATATCCACTCAAATGCAAGCCATGTTCTGATGGGGTTGAGTAAGCAGTAAAATCAACTTCTTAAGAAAGAGAGGAGAAGTTTTGGCGAGGGAGCCCTTGGCCTAAAGTCTCTAGGCCAACATGATCCCATATTGCTCTTGCCACCGGGCACTTCATAAAGAGGTGTTCCATAGTCTCCTCAACTGCCCAGCAAACCAGGCAACGAGGCAAAACTTGAACATCCTTCTCAATCAGAGCTTCCATGGTTGTCAAAAGGCGATTGAAATTTTGTTAGAGAAAGACCTTTAGCTTCGGAGGGATAGGGAGCCTCATACTCGAATAGTCTAACCTTTTGAAATACAACTTATTAGCCATTTTCATTAAAGTTAGTACCAGAGTTAACAATCCACATCTTTATTCGAACAGCACACACGTTGCCGTATTGTACACGCACAATTTAACAATCACACGATTTCGAACAAGAACTTGATTTAGTGGTAATACCACTAATCTCAACCCTGAAGATCGCATATTCGAATGCATTAAATAAATCATACCCAACTATAAAAATAAATATATATATCACCCTTATAAAAAAAACAATTTCACGATATCTCAACCCAGAATATTACAGTATACAAGAGAATAAGATACGGAGAAAAGAAGGTCGTTAAGTCTCGCCATCATATTCGACGTTGAAATTCAGATAGACTTAATACTATAACTAATAAGATTTGATTGAGAAGGCTAATTACCAAGTGCGTACTACTGTATTGAGCAGCCTGACGAATAAGTCTCGTCTGGGAAAATCGCCGGTGCATCATCAGATTTGTACAGCTCATGCGGCCATTGGATGTGCACTTCACCTGCAGGCAGATAATCAGCCTTGAGAACAGAGAGATCAGCAGAACGCAAGCTCTTACATCCTCGAATATCGATTTCCTTCAAACGGCGATCAGCTGCAGGCGGCAGTATCAACTTCTCTAGAGATTCACAACCGGCGAGCATCAATCGCTCCAAAGACTTCAGGTCAGCAAGGCCCTGGATCTCGCGCAGTTTCGGCAGATCATGGATGGCTAACTTCGACAGCTTTCGTAGCTTGGAGAGTGAAGGAAGCCTCTCTAACGTTAGCAACTCAAACAGCCTCAGTTGCTCCAAATTTGCCAGCCCGGCAATCCCCTCAAGGCGCGATACAAAATCCTACGCAACCAAATATCAATTAATTTTTATTTTTAGCGACGAAAATTTTTGTGACGGAAATGTATCGTTACCTGCAGCTCAGAATCACGGTCGGCAAAAACTATATCCCCGATTTCCAAGGCCGTAAGCCCGGGGAAGTTCGACAAATGAGGTACGCCGCCGCCAGACTTGCGGATGCACAACTCCCGTAGAGGGCCGATGTTTTTGTCACCGCCGAATGTGGATTCTAGGAGACCACGGCAAGATGTTATCTCTAGCTTGTGCAACTTTTTGAATTTCTGCGACAGATGCTCTAGGCCTTGGATCCGTCGTAGATTGCTGCACACCTTGATGGTAAATTCGGTCAGGTTTTCTAGATTCTCCAAGTTCGGTAGCCACTCCAGCATCGAACAGTTCGAAATGTGGAGCTTCGACAGAAACGACGGCAGCAACACCCGAGATGATGAGGGAGTTGTTGCAACAGTACTACTATTAGTAGTAGTACTGATGCTGCTACTGTTGTTCTCTACTGCCACGACAAACTTTGCTTTATGGAGCGTCAGAGACTTCAATTTAGATACCTTCCACCACGTACTAGCGGTGTCATTATTAGCATTTGTGCCCACGTCTCCCACGGGAGGGATCTCGAGTCCGAAATCACAATTTTGGACAGCTAACTCCTCCAACTCCACTAGTTCCGAGAGATTAGCAACTCGGAATGAAGTGTGTAGCACCTTCAAACTTGGGGGAAGTTTTTCATTCCCCTCTCCTCCCCGCTCACCCTTATAATTACTTTTGCCTTCTTTCTTGTAATTTGGTTCCTCGTCATCAGGAATTCCTTCTCCATCTTTCTCATCCTCCGCTTCTTCTCCTTCTCCTCCTCTTCTTTGGTAGTAGACTTCTTCTCCTCTTCTCCCCTTTCTCCTCCATCTTCATCTTGATCCTCGTCATCGAAAATTCCTTCTCTTTCACTCCCCTCTTCATCATCATCTTCTTCTTCTCCTTCTTCACCTTCTCCTTCACTCTCCTCTTCATATTTATCATCATCTTCTTCTTCTTCTTCGGTAGTTGACTCCATGTACGAGGGAATACGCTTTAGTCCAATAGTTTTCAAGACCTTTATAGATTGCAATTCACCAATATCAACAACCAATTCCTTCCAATTGTCACATTGGAGGTTGGTGAGATCAAGCTCTTCCAGGCACTTCAGCATTCCAATGGTTCCCCCAATTACCATTTTTATTTCACATCCGTTCAGATTTAGCAATTTCAGGTTCCACAAATTCTCGATATTCAGCTTCTTGCTTCTGAAGCCAGAAAGATTTAGCATTTCTAGGCTCCCGGATTCAGGAAAATCAGGAAGTTTTGTTGGTAAGGTTCCACAACCGGAAAGATCCAGAACTTTTAGCTTGTTTGCCTTCTGCAATGTGTAAATATCATACGCACATCAATCAATCAATTTATTAAAAGTGCAAGTATTGGGGTTACTGTTCATTGGAGGGGTTTTTTCCGTGGACTCATTTATAGCATCTCCTTTTTTCCTCATAACAACCAACCCAATAGAATATGGATTAAATAAAGCTAACATATATCACCGGCCACTAATTATTAACAACCCAACCTATAATTGTTGTTATGTTTTTTATACTCTATCCGATTTGACCAATTTTATAGTAACTTTCTTTTTTCCTACAATCAGTTGTCAATGAGATTTTCCCACATTCAATAGCTACTGGATTTTTTATACTCTACACTTAATTTTATTTTCATCTTTTAGCCTATAGTCAGTTGTTTATGTAGTTTTTTATTTTTCATTTTTTGCATCCAAATTCACTAGAATTTTGTATTTATCTTTAGACAGCTATCTCAATACTTTTTCATTTTTCAGCGGATTTTTTTGTACTCAACACTCAATTTTACCCAAAGTTCTTTTTTCTCACAATCAGTTGTTTAATCAAATATTTTTTTCTGCACCCAATTTCACCATAAACTCTTTTACCTTTAGACAAATATCTCGATACTTGGATTTACATATACTGCACCCAATTTCACCATAAACTCTTTTAACTTTAGACAAATATCTCGTTACTTGGATTTACATATAATAAATATATTAAGTAAAAACTATAATTAAAAATTTACATTATGCAAAATCTGTCAGGTAAATTTACTTTTTAATTTTAGTTTAATCAAATATGATATTTCTCATAACTTGATTTTATTATTAGACCACATATTATGAAAGATTTAAGTAAATTCGTTCTATAACTGTTATTTAAATTATAAATACATTATTTAAAACTTATAAATGGGTAGTTATTTCTTAAGTATCACTTTGATACTTAAATAAACGTACTATATAAGTTTTCTGTGATAATTAAGAAACTACATAAAAAAAATTCAAGATATCTATATACTCTACACTCAGTTTTACTATCATCTTTTAGCCAATAGTAAGTTGTTTATATAATTTTTATTTTTCATTTTTTGCATCCAGTTTCCCTAGAATGTTGTATTTACCTTTAGACTTCTATCTCGGTACGTTTTCATATTTCAGCGGATTTTTTTGTACTCAACACTCAATTTTACCATAAGCTCTTTTTTCTCACAGTCAGTTGTTTAATCAAATATTTTTTCAATCTCCTGCACTCGATTTCACAATAAACTCTTTCACCTTTAGACAAATATCTCGACACTTTTTCATTTCACATTACAAAGGATTTACATATTATAAATATATTAAAGAAAAAATGATAATTAACAATTTGCATTATGCAAAATCTGTAAGGTAAATTAACTTTTCATTTTAGTTTAATCAAATATAATATTTTCGTAACGTGATTTTATTATTAGACCACATATTATGAAAGATTTAGGTAACTTCGTTCTACAACTGTTATTTAAATTATGAATACATTATTTAAAACTTATAAATGGGTAGTTATTTCTTAAGTATCACTTAACAAACAAATGTATTATATAATTTTTCTATAATAATTAAGAAACTACATAGAAAATTGTCAAGATATATATACTCGAACTATTTTGTGAATCATTTGATTTCAAATTAATCATTAAATGAGTAAAAGAGTGGACCAAACTTTAGATATGATCAAATTCTTACCGCCGTGAAGCGCGGGCAAAAAACTTTTATATATAAGAAGAAGAAAAACAACAACAACAAGTAATTAAGTTGAATTCTACAATTAAGCATACCTTTATTTGCCTCCAACCTCCCCAATCACGATTTAAGAAAATGGATCTTGCGAGATCAAGAATCACTAGATTCCTCATATGAAAATTTCTTGGGTTATGACCATGATTGTAGTGTGAATGCAAGCGCAACCATCTAATGTTTGGAACTACATTGTTGAAGTTTCCACTGAACTCGGTGCCCTCTGCTTCGAAATATCTTAACTCTGATAAGTTCACAAATTGCTCGGGTTTCAGCCCTCCCAAAAAAACCCATGGATCCCTGAGTAGACAAAGGATGGATTTCGTGTTAAATCTATCTTATGAATAAAGTTCATGATAACCATATGGAATTGGAACTATAATAGTTAAAACTCGTAAAATTTGAAATTAAACCAAGAGACATTTGGAAAATACCTTATTGTTCTGCAACAGCTCCAAACCTTCCTCATCATCCATTACTCTGCTTCTCATCCAGGGTTCTTCTATATTTTCCTCACACACGATAGCTTTCCCCATATCTCTCATTTGATCGTGCATTTGAAATTTATCGTCATCCCCAATTTTCAGCATGGACCTCTGAAGTAGGATATTAATACTACTCACCGGATGAAATTTACAATCACTCCAATAATAACAAGCTATTTTCCTTTTCATGCCGATAAAGAAACAAGCGATGTCCAAAAATATTTGTTTGGTCCCGTATTCCAACGCATCATAGCTTATCTTTAGTCTCTCTTTTACCTCTTGTTGGGGAGCTTTTTCCAGCATTGACAATTTATCCTCCCAAACTGATTTTTCTTCTCGGAACAAAAGTGATCCTAAAACTTTGAGTGTTAATGGAAGTCCAGCTGCAGTTGATACAATTTTTTTCGACAAAATTGTGAAATCTTGAGGAGGAGAATCGGTTTTGAATGCGTGCTTGCAGAAGAGTAGAAGTGAAAGTTCTGGACTCATTTCTCGAACTTCATACAACTTGCATTGGCTTTCATTGAAGGTACTCAAGAGTTTCTTGTTTCTGGATGTGATTATGAATCTACTTCCAGAAGCAAAATTCCCAGCATTTCCCAAAATGTCTTTGAACTTAAAATTCTCATCAACATCATCAAGAATGATAAGAACTTTGAACTGGGAAACTCTATCTCGTAGTATTCTCCTTCCTTCATCAGCATTATTAATCGATCCAACAGAGTCTGTTCTCATAATATTAGAGATTAACTTATTTTGCAAATTGATGACACCATCTTTTTGCGCTTGTGTTTCTCGTATATTTTCCAAAAAACTATGTCGATCAAAGTGAGCAGAAATCTTGCTATAGACAGCTCTCGCAGTAGTGGTCTTGCCAATACCACCATGTTCGTACTGTTTGTATGTCTAAAAAACACCCGGGTTGACTTTGGGAAGGAGCCCTCTATATAGGGATGGAGCCTCCAAAGTCAACCCGGGTGTTTTTTCCCATTCGTATGGATTGTCGGTCTAGTTTGTCATTTTTGTCCACCATGTTCGTACTGTTTGTATGTCTAAAAAACACCCGGGTTGACTTTGGGAAGGAGCCCCTCTATATAGGGATGGAGCCTCCAAAGTCAACCCAGGTGTTTTTTCTTTTTGTATGGTTTGTATTGTTTGTCAGTCTAGTTTGTATTGTTTGTACAGTTCATACGTTTGTAATGTTTGTATGTTTTGTCGCTCCAGTTTGTATTGTTCGTATGTTTGTATGGTTTGTACTGATTGTAAATCCGGTTTGTATACTTCGTAATTTTCTATAATACCCAAACTACCCCTGTCATTAATTAAATAGGCCTTCCTACTTTTTAACCATTGGATTGAAGTGTCCAGATCTAATGGCTAGGAGGGGCTTAGTCAAGTGACTAAGGACCCCCCTTAGTCATGGGATCCGCTCTCAGAGAGGAGACTAGCAATGTATTCACAGATGATGAAGCACAAAAGTGATCGAGGATACCGAAAATAACATAACATCGATTAAGCAAACCTGTTATCTTCAAAACTGCATCGTGGTGTAAGAACACAAGCTTGCTAGTTGGGGTTGAGTAATAATTTCATATAATGAACTCAAGTAAAGAGGAATTTTTGTTCAACACTGGTCCAAGCAGAAGAGACCTGACATCAACATATTTAAATTAAACATCAGACATCTTAATGACACATTACAGCCTAAGCAGATAAAAAGAAGTCACTCCCTAGAATTCTTTTTCGCAAAATCAATAATTAACATGGTTACAAGCAAAAATACAGTTTGTAGATTAGTACTCACGAGGCTGGACTTTAATGACCAGATGCCAACCCTTTGTCAGATGCTTGACTTGCTAAAATAAATGGTTCGTCTGTCTTTAGAGATCTATTTTGATTAATGCTAACAATCCCATATTCATCTACCTTCTTTCCATCGTGGATATCAAACCAATCACAATGGAACAAAACCACTCACTCTTCTTCCTCCAATAAACTGCAATTCAACAACTTCAGATAACACACCAAAGTAATCTTTTCCCCGTGATGATACCAAAATGTAAAATTTCGAATGATCTCGTAAACCTTAAGATGCGTTGTAATTGATTCACGAGTTCGTAATGTTGCATTACAGGATTTCCTAATGTTGCATTACAGCATTTCCTAATGTTGCATTACCATTTATCTCGCCCCTTTGAAAAGCATAATCAAGAAACTCTTGAACTCCTCGATCATAATCCTGACCAAGTCGATCATAAACAAGATTCATCCAATCCTTATTAGGAGCCATATTTCTCAAATGTACATTCAAGATGAATACCACCTAATACAAGTAAAATTCGCAGCCCTTAAATTCAATATCACAACAAGTTCACGTTGGTTTATACAAACAGATGATTAAAAGGGATTCATCCTTATTCAGAAATTTTATCATATGAATGATGGAGAGCTATAATCAAGCAGGGGAACACGTTACCTTGGAACTTCTTACTAGTTTGCAATTGAGAATCAAGTCTCAGTTCGAACAGACTTTGTTCAGTCATGCACCAAATCTGAACGAGAAAAGGAAGCTGGTATAAAACTACGCTTGGACGCATTAAAAATGTGTCTGTGGAGAGCAATACATACATGAAACTCAACAATTACAGTGAAACACGAATGTGTATCGAAGTGCTTGGAAGAGGCGGAATGGGGATGGAACATGCTATGCAAGGAGAGTCTCAGAAGGACAAAATAAAAAAAGGGTTCAAAACCGAGAGTTCATTTGGATCCTACCTGCACCTGGCATTGTTCCTGTCTGCTTCTTTCGATAGTACACGAACGAACCACTTGCAACCAAGAAGAACAACACAATGCCCTGCACCAAAAATTCAAATATCAGAACTTCTAGCTTGGTGACAATAAGAAGAAAAGAAAGAATGTTAGTCACTTCAAATTGGATTTGTAAAGATGAGAACCCAGAACATTTATCCCAAATTGATCATCCGACGCAATAGAAATTTGCCTATCATCTTCCTAAACAGACTTTGGGGCCAAACCCCATCGAGGAATATATATAGGGATTCGCATACCTCAAAAACAAGCACTGAAACCTTCTCTTCATCAGCAGGCGGTACATGAAAACTTTAACAGATCGATGAATTAGCCGAATCAAACCTAAGGTACATGAAAGAAGGCATGGAAGAACGCAATCCAAATCGTATACCCAGTAAGAAGTAGGCAAAGAGCGATTGGTTGCCGGCATCCTTATTCAAATCCGAGGGACTTGGGAAGCATGGAAGAACGCAATCCAAATCGTATACCCAGTAAGAAGTGGGGTAGTTATCATAAATGGTCACAATTCTATTCACTTTGTACAAAACGGTCACAATCCTTTAATTTTGTACATTTCGGTAAAACAAGTTTGAACAAATAACAAAGTGGTCAATCCGTCCAATTCCGTCCAAGAAACTGTTATCTTTTCTCCAGTCAGCATGACACGTCACGTAAAATATTAATAAAAATTGATAACAAACCCAATCGACCCCGGTCAAACCAAACCTAGAATTAAAATAAAAAATAAAAAAAGGAATTGAAGACCTAGGTCGCCGCCGAGTTCTGGCTTGCTCCTGGTCATCTATTGATCTTCTCAGCAGGGGAAACCAAAAATCATTCTTCAGTTCCCCTACTCGGCGGCGTCGTCTCCCCACCTCCTCTGCTCGGCTCGTCGTCGTCGTCTCCCGCCTCCCTACTCGGCGTGTGCATCGCCATCATCATCCACCTCCCCGGCTCGGCGTCGTTTTTCATCTCTCCTGCTCGGTGCTCAAATCGTCGTCGCCCACCTCCCCTCCGATCTATACCCCTCTCTCGCCTTCCCAAAAATTAACTTTCTATTTGCCTATCTAGTCACCGTGAAGTGCCCATCTCCCTCCTCCAGTGCACGCTCGTCTCGGCTGGTGGAAATCTCATCGGTGCTCCGACCGAGCAATATGGACGAATCGGGGAAGTCCTTGTGGCGCGTCGAGGTGGAGGAAGAGGGGAAGGGAGCGCTGCGGGGTAGAGGTGTCTTTGCTATTGTTGATTTCGGGAGGAATCGGAGGTATGGAGGAAGCGGCCAGAGAAAGGAGGAGATTTCCGATGGCGGAGTGGTGGAGAAGAACACTATCTCTCAGTCACCGGCTTTCTCCAATTCTGGAAGGGGTGGTAAAGAACGACCGGTTGGGTTGTGTGGGTTAAGTGGGGTGATTAATTAATTTTATAATTAATAATTTTGATGATGTGTCATGCTGACTGGGCAAAAGGTGACGGAATCTTGAACGGAATTGGACGGATTGACCAAATCGTTATTCGTTCAAACCTTTATTACCAAAATGTGCAAAATTAAAGGATTGTGATCGTTTCGTACAAAGTGAATAGAATTGTTACCATTTATGATAACTACCCGTAAGAAGTGAGAAAGAGCGAGTCGGTTGGAAAGATTAGGGTTAGTGATGAAGAAGACAAAAAAAATAAAAAGGGGTAATTACCGGGCTCGAACGCGTGTTACTGTATAGTGTGGCACAACTTTGTGCACTCTGACCAAAAGGGACAGCAGCGGATGTTTGTTATAGTGTTGCTAGGTAGGATAATTAAATAATTCGGAAACTTAAAGCAGGCACTCCCCCGTCCCTTCCACCTTCCTCTACTACGTAGGTTTTTTGAAAACTTTAAGAGATCGTAACTTTGTGCTCAGGCATCTGATTAGGGTAACTTTCGTCAAACTTCGGAGGGCCGTAACTTTGCGCTCGGTTGCAGGATTGGTGCAAACTTTTTTTCCAATTGTAGATGATTTGTAGGTCTACTTACTACACTATTGCCTGTTTTAGATATTAGTACATCTTCTGAGTTTTATTGTGTATTTTAAAAGTTGTACACTTTCTGGTAAAACGTTTAAATAAAACTCTGGGCAATATTGTTACAACAAAATTGATTGTAGTCTGATGGTGTTCATTGCACTAGTACGCTATTCTGGTGCCCTGGTTCGATCCACAGTTTTCATAATATTTTAATATGAAAAGTGTTAATTTTAACTGTGATATTATGCGTTGGTGGGGTTTCGAACGTGGGACCTGTTGTACAAACCCCCTAAATCCTTTCAGTTTGGAGAAAACTTCTTCTTATGTTTTGGGCCAGCCCTTGTTAGGATTGACTTAACTCTTGCCGGGCATCAGCAGATTGGGTACAAATTAGTTGTAGTTCCATTTTTTGTATGCTGTAGTTACATTTTTTGGGGAATTTTAGTTGTTGAGAGGCATCAAGATCTCTCCTTCCAAACAAAAGCTTGAATAGAAAGACAATCGGTTGAAGCAGCAGTACGATCATCATAACAGTTCCTCTTATGAAATTCATTTCTGCATTTAAATATGGTGTTTCGTAACGAATATTAGAGAGAGCAGAAGTGCAATTCGAAAAAGACACACACAAAAAATATTTAAAGAAGATTATAGCATCATTGATCCAAAAAAACCGTCAGTAAATTCTCAATAGAAAACTAGTAACGGTATCTGTCCGTCGGGAAAAGAGAGAAAGGTGTCAGATAGTGTCAACGGTAAGGTGAAAATCAAAATTCTCTCTTTGCTCCATTCTTAGTTTCTTACTAATCAATCAAAAGATTGGGGGGAAAAAATGAGGAGAGCTCTCTCCTCTCTCCTAAACCCTGCCCGCTGGGTGGGGAAACTTTTGTTTACTATGGTGATCTCAATCTTCCTCAGCTGCCTGCGTAATCAATGTTGGGTGATTCAGCGGAAGCCAAGAAAACCTGGGACTCGTTATCTCATGGGTAGGAAGGTGGAGTTTGCAGAACCCCTCTCCGTTCGCCGACGACACAAGGCGTCTCCTGACGAAGGAAGAACTTTCCTTGTTGATCTCTGTTCAAAGCACAGAAGCGCAAAGCAAAGAAGCGAAAAACGGAAGGTTGGGCAGATCCCGACAGATGAGATTGGCTCCTATGAAGCTGACGCTAAGAGGCGTCGTTTCTCGAAAAAAGTTGTGTGGTTGTTCAAGATTCCCTCAATGGAGGAGTTAGAGCGGGAGGAGTTGGTAGTAACTAAACCCAACATGATTGTCAAGCCGAAAATGACAATCAGGACTACCTCTCTCCCTCCTTTGGTTAAGAGCGGATCACAAGATTCCGCTGAGCCGGGTAATTGCTGGCGGCCGTGTCGTAAAACCGCCGCCATGGAGGAACGTGGTGGGAAGGAATTCGAAGCCCAGGCAATCAACATGGTGGGTGTTGTGGATTCGATAATTGGGCAGTCCTATTCCCCTTCTTTGTGTAAGGGTGAATCAGCAACCCCCGTTCCAAATGAAAACCTCCGGCGGCCGGTTAGTTCTCAGAACTACGACGTCGGAAATCTTGTTCTTGCCAGCGGCCGACGCTCCGTCGCCGAAGCCTACTGGGTTCAGAATCCGCCCGAGAGACGGATGTCAGTTGATCCTGGATCTCCTTCTGATTCTGTCTCCGTGATTAAAGGGATATTTACAACTAAAATTAATTATTTTCCAATATCCTTTTCGTTGGAGCAGAGTTCTAGTCGGCTTCTGCTTCCTCGAAATCGCGTGAAGATGGGAAATCCGCTTGGTGGAATTATATCATGGCCGCTATTTAAACTGCCCGGCCCTGGCTCTCTTACTCAGATTTTCCCATCTGCGCATCCCAAGAGAAGCCTAGGAGCAACTCCAGCCGCGGTCAGAACCAAGCTCCCGTCCCACGTAGGTTCGCTCTCGACCCCTCTTCTTTTTCCACAGTCCTTTGGATTTATGGCCGGCCCACCAGATCGCTCCAAGTATGGGGTTTTCTCTGATCTGCCGGCAAATAACGTGGCTCTAAGCCAAATTCAAGAACGCATAGCTTGCCTGGGGGTGATAAGCCCTCGGATTTGTGGGAATGTTGAGTCGGGTCTTGCTAATAGTGCTACTATGTTGCAGGCTCAAGCAATGGCGCACGTTAATTCGGACCAGGTGGTTCAGTTTTCTATGGATGAAGTGCAATCGACTAAGTATCGTGCCTCTCACTCGTTGCTTGGTCAAGTCTTCACGTCTAATAGAATCTCCACAACGGATTTGAGGGAAGGTGTGCTTACGCCTAGGCTAATTCAAGGGCGTCTCAGGGTGGTCCTGGCTAAGCATGGCTTGGTTGAGTTCATGCTCCCTAGCGATGAGGCCCGGATATGGGTGCTCAAACGTACCCCATGGGTAATCAATGATCAAATCATCCACCTCCGCCCTTGGACACCAGTGATTACCAAGCAAATTTTCGAAGACCTAGCAATTGTCTCGTTCCGAGTTCAATTGTGGGATGTGAAAGAAGAATAATGCACCCAGCAATTTGGGAGGAAAATGGTGAACTCTACCATTGGCAAAGTTCTGGAATCCAACTTGTTTGCCTGTCAAGACACGGGGCGCTGGTTCGTGAAAGTCAAAGCTTTAATTGATTTTACGAAGCCTCTTCGATCTCAGCTATGGGCCATTAATGATGATACAGGCAACTTCTGGGTTAGCCTAAAATATGAATATCTACCCAGCTTCTGTATTCGCTGTGGTAGGGTGGGCCATGTGCTTCGGGCTTGTACTTCTGACCCTCTGGCTCGTAAAGAAAATTTTGGACCTCACATGTCCACCCGGAAGCTGGGAAATCGGATTTATGACACAGAAGACAATAACCCTTCTTTTGCAAGGCGGGGTAATTCGGTATGGGTCAACAAAGCTTATAAAGAGCAGCAAGAGGGCTATGGTGGCAATGGGCGGACTGTCCAGGGGAAGAGGCACGAGCTGCCTATCCAGGGGCCGGCTCGCCAGCTGCCTGTTCATTCGCGCAAGCCTGCAGCTCCGCTGCCAGCAGGGAAAATGCGTCGCCAGAGCCCTCGCGGCTTCCACCTATCGCGGTCGCCGAAAATTCAGCTGGGCCGCCATGTTCGAACCCCCCGCGAGACGCAACAGCATAACAGAAGCAAGGATGCTCGGGGTGATGGGGAGGAGGGGAGAAGCCAGGGCCGCCATATCCAAGCCCATCCCCAGGAAGTGTTGCTGGCGGAATCTCCCGGTCCCATTGATGCTGGTGTCACGGCGGAGCAGCAAACGGAGCGCAAATACAACCTGGCTCCGGCTGAAGTCCGCCGCCGGCGTCTGATCCTGGACGACTCGGACGAGGAGGCCTCGCCGATCAATGGTCGGTGCTCTCCTGCTGTGGCTCCGGAGGAAAAGAAGAGAGGGCGGCGGCTGGTTAAACTGGGTGATGCGATTGCGGCGGCGGGGGCCCCTAAAGCACACGCTGCTTCCCGCCCGAACCGGAAGAAAAGGGCTGCTGGTTTGAGCTGGAGTGAGAAGGTGGAGACCGGTCAGAAGTTGGGCGGACCGGGTCGTTCTGGGAAGAAGCAAAGTAGTCGCCAAGGCACGATGGTCAAGGGAGGGCAGGAGGTGAAGGCGGCTGAGCTGGAGGAAACTATATTGGCAGAGAAAGGGAAATTGGTGGTGGGGGAGGCTGCCGCTCAGGGTGAATCCGATGGTTCTCAATCTGAGGAGGACGAGCTCCGGTTCGTTATCAAAAGCAGGCCCCAACCCATTGACAAGGAAAATTATGGTCAAAGTGGGAGGTGAAGCAGGTGGACCTGGCTGAAGGTGAAATGGTGTTAAAACTGAATGAGTATGGATCTAACCTCGATGATGGGACTCGTAAAAGGCCTTTGCAAGAGGTTGAGGAGGGGTTTGAGGGCAGTCCCACCCCGAAGAGGCAATTTGTGGAAGAAAACTTGGAGACTGTTGCGGTGGAGGAAGCCAGCCATAAATGGCCCCAATCAGATAAATGAGGCTTTTGTCCTGGAATGTGAGAGGAATTGGACCATCCCTCACGTTCCAAACGGCTTTTAGTTTAGTTCTGTCGAATAATCCGGATCTTGTTTTCTTTTCAGAAACAAGGTCGTCCAGGAGAGTAGTTTCCCGTCGTTTGCGGGGTTGAGGGTTTGAGTCTGCTCAGTGTTTTTTTGTTGATGCTGTTGATGGTTCTGGTGGTCTTGTAGTCGCGTGGTCCCCCGAAGTTGATGCTTTGGTGTTTTATCATTCCAGTTTTTGTATTGGTTCGGGAATTAATGAGAATGGTTCTTCTTATGTGGTGCTCTGTACTTACTTGAGTTGTAATGTCGCTTTGCGTGCGTCTCAACTTAGGCAAATTGGCTTTGTGAGGGAATACAGATCCCATTTGTGATCATTGGTGACCTCAATGTGACTTTGTCAGAAAACGAAAAGGATGGTGGCAACCCGTGGAATACTTCCCAGGCCTTGGACCTTCGCAATATGGTCCAAGATCTTGGGTTGCACGACCCTGGGTACCAGGGTGACATGTTTACCTGGACTAACAAACGTATGGGATTGGCATGCATTCGTGAAAGACTCGACAGAGCACTTTGCTCCCAAAGATGGATGGATCTTTTCCCAGACACCTTAGTGAAACACTTCACTGACAAGGGGTCTGACCATCGGGCTTTGCTTCTGTCGGATAAACCTTATGTTTGAACTTGTTGCCCTCTGTCCCGGTTTGATGCCAGGTGGGCGGATAATCTTGAGGTCAAGGCTATGGTAGCTTATGTTTGGCAGGAGTCAGTTCAGGGTACTCCGATGTTCCAGTTGTGGGAGAGGTTGAAAAAGCTTCGCCATTTGCTCTATGACTGGAGCAGAGCCGGTACTACCAAATCCCTACGAAATATGAACACTTTGCAAAATGAAATTTCCAGAATCAAAGCTGTTCACCCGATCAACTGGCAAGAGGTTGCTACTCTCGAGTCGGAATTAAGTAGGCAATGGGAGGCAGAAGAGGTTTACTGGCAGCAAAAATCGCGTGTCCGATGGCTGAAGAGAGGTGATCAGAATACTTACTACTTCCACACGGTCACGCGAACTCGACGTAAGCGAAATTTTGTCTCTGGCCTGTTTAATGATGACGGGGAGTGGATAACAGATGAAAAAGGGAAGGCGGATATTGCGACTATTTTTTACCAGTCTCTCTTCACCTCGGATTCGCAAGTCTAGGATATGGCTGAGCGGGTGGCTGCGCTCCCCATTGCCTTCAATGTGACCCCAGAAATGAATGCTACCCTTACCGCTAAGGTCAGTCCGCAGGAGATCCGCAAAATGGTCTTTGCGATGGGTGCGAAACAGGCCCCTGGCTCAGATGGGTTCACGGGTAAGTTTTTTAAAGCCTACTGGGAGATTGTTGGGGATTCAGTGGTGTCAGCGGTTAGCTCTTTTTTTACTACAATTAAGATGCTCCGGAGTTTCAATCACACTTGGTTGACGCTGATCCCCAAAGTAGATCAGGTGGAATTCATGCGTCAGCTTTGCCCTATTAGTTTATGCCAGTTCGTGTACAAAATAATCACTAAGATTATGGCGGAAAGACTTGCGGGGATCTTGCCTACTATTGTCTCGGAAGGGCAGAATGCCTTCATCAGAGAAAGACAGATAGTGGATAATATCCTCATTGGTCACGAGTTAATGCATTATTTGAAAATCAAAACCCGTGGTAAGAAAGGATACATGGCTCTAAAGGTTGACATGGAAAAGGCCTATGATAGAGTTGAATGGTCCTTTCTGTTGGCGGTTTTGGAAAAAATGGGCTTTAGTTCGGTCTGGCGAGGGTGGATTCGGGAGTGTTTACAGTCCGCTTCTTTCTCAGTCCTTGTGAATGGGTCTCCATCAGGATTCTTTGCGCCGTCTCGAGGGCTTCGTCAGGGGGATCCTCTTTCTCCCCTTCTCTTTGTGCTTTGCACTGAGGGGTTTGCTGCTTTACTCCGCAAAGCTATCTCGGAAAAGAAGCTGGCAGGAGTCAAGGTTGCGCCCCGGGCCCCTCGCATATCTCATCTGTTCTTTGCTGATGATTCTTACTTGTTCCTCCGTGGTTCCCTACAGGAGTGTGAGAATCTGATCGAAGTACTAAATGAGTATGAAGAGTTAAGTGGCCAAATGGTAAATTTGGAGAAATCGGTAGTGTGTTTTAGTAAGAACATCTCCTTGCCAGATCAGGAGTTCTTGGCAGCTATCCTTGGTGTGGGCGCAGCCGGGGTTCAAGATAAGTATCTTGGTCTCCCCACTTTGATAGCAAGATCCAAGACAGCCACATTCCGGTACTTGGAGGAGAAGTTGCTAGAACGTCTACAAGGATGGAAGCGGAGGACCCTCTCGTCGGCAGCTAAAGAAACTCTCATCAAATCGGTGGCTCTAGCTTTGCCGCTCCATGTGATGTCCTGCTTTCGTCTGCCTTTGTCTCTCTGTCGGCTCTTGGACAAACATGTGGCTAGATTCTGGTGGGGGGTTGAAGAGGGATGCTCAAGGGTCCGGTGGGTCTCCTGGCGGAACATGTGCAGAAGTAAACATGAGGGAGGCATGGGGTTTCGTCGATTTGAGCATTTTAATCAAGCTCTTTTAGCTAAGATTGGATGGCGAATCCTTACTGAGCCCGACCCTCTTAGCCCAGGTTTATAAGGGGAAGTATTTCCCGAAGGGATCTTTCCTTTCAGCCACGGCTCGTTCCCGCCCTTCCTGGGGATGGCAGAGCATTCTTTATGGGCGCCAGTTGTTGTCTACAGGGTTACGATGGCAGGTTGGAAATGGGCAAACGGCACCCTTACTTGACTCTAATTGGATTTCACAGCTATACCCTGTACCCCCGGTCTATAATCCGTGGGTCCTACCTGAGGGGGGGGGAACAAAGGTCTCTGCAGTCATCTGCCCAGGGGAAGGTCGTTGGTGCGAGGATAAGCTTAGGCAGTGGTTTGATCCTCCGACATGCCAAGCTATTCTGGCAATGCCTTTACCACAACAAAACGTTGAGGATCGACTGATTTGGCATGCTACTGTTGATGGTCTCTTCTCTGTTAAATCGGCTTATCACTTAGCAGTATGTCTTGATCAGTTGAATGGGCGGTGGCGGGCGCAGGTTAGTTGGATGGACAAAGCTAGTTGGATCCGACTTTGGGATGCCAACATTCCTCCGAAATTGAAGATATTTGCCTGGAAACTCTTGAGCAGAATCCTGCCGACTACTGAGGCGCTTCTTGAGAGGAAAATTGAAGTCCTTCCCCGGTGTCCTGTGTGTTGGGCCCCATCGGAAACAATGGAGCACCTTTTCCTTGATTGCTCGGTGGCCAGGGCTTTGTGGACTCAGTCTTGGTGAGGGCTTGCCCCGACAGACTTTCCCTCTTTTCCTGAAGAAGCTACTGGCTATCCTGCAACAACCCTCGCAGGTTATGGAAGTTATTGCTATCCTATGGAGGATTTGGCGATCGCGGAATTGGGTGGTCTTTGAAGGGAAGCAGTTTGGTATCCTTGCTCTGATGAGGCAGTATTACCAGCAGGTAGGGGAATGGTTGAGCTTACCTAACGATCCCCGGCGTCCCTCTCTGCCTCAGCCTAGCACTAGTACAGTGGGTTTAGATGGGGCAGGGGGGCCTGTGTGTCGTTGGGATGGAGCAGTCTGGTCGGGGTCTCACTCTGCGGGAGGCTTTGTGCTCCTTAATGAGGGAGGAGAGACCCTTTGGGCTGCTGGTGTTCTGATGACTCGATATTTGCACATGTTTTCCCCTTTGTTTCTTGATCGTTTGAGCTTTAATTATCGCGGCTTTGGCCTATTTTACACTAGGTTGTGTTCATTTGTCACATTTCAGGTCCTAGCACATAAAGTGAAGTATAGGCACAAGTTTCAAGTCAATCAGAGATCAATTGGCGATTAGGGAGAAGAAACTCTGGCATGACCTGAAGAAGAATGGATTTCTACCTCACTTTATGGACAAATAATCAGGGCAAACTTGTTATGAAAAGAAAGAGAACGAGACTACGAGCTTCTGGGTTCAAACGGCGAATGATTTGGAGTCCGGACGAGGGAGAAACGAAGCTTTGAACAGGACCGGAGGAAGAATTACGGGCAGGAGAATTACGACCGTAATTTGGCCTCCCATGCCCGTATTTTCACTGCCGAGAGGAGCTTTGGGTGCGCTGAAACTTAACCAAAACGCGTGTTTTGGGCAAAATACGGGCATGGAAGAATTACGACCGTAATTCGCCCAGAATCGGGTTTTTGAGGCAGATTCGAGCCAAAGGAAAGGGAGAGCTAGGTTTTGGTTCCCAAACACCCAAGGGACGAACCCTAGAGAGAGAGCGACTTGGGAACATTCTTGGAGCTATTTTGGAGGATTTCTTTGCCATTGGAGCTCGGGAATCAAGCTTGGAGATGGAGATTGAAGGTCTAGATCAGATTTCTGCAGTCTCTCTCTTCTCTATGGAGTAACTTCTCTTCACTTAGGTTTTGAGGAACCCTAGTTCCATGTGTTAGGATCTTTCTTGTATGAAGTTTTGAATGCTATATTGTTTGATTATAATCGATTGAGGCATGATTTATTGAGTCAATTGAATCTTGATCAAATTCTCTTGATTTCTGCTTTAACCTATGATAGATAGAATCTGATTAGGTTAAGAGAGCTTCCTTGATTCATAGTGGTGAATTGGTTGTGCGAGAGTCAATCAATTCACTGCTTTGTACTAGAATTCATTCCAGTAGTGGAGTTATGTGTTTATAGCCTCAGCTTTCTATCCTGGTAAAGACTAGTCGTCTGCCGGGTAGTTGGACTGAGAGGGCTTGGTCAGCTTAAGAGATTCCAAGCTAATTTAGGATCTTCCGCAGTTTAATCAACAGTAGATCAACCAAAGGTAATTGCAACTTGGACCTAATCAGTTTGGATACCTTCCACCACATATGAGCGGTACTATTAGCATTTGTGTCGTCTCCTACGGGAGGGATCTCGAGTCCGAAATCACAATTTTCGACGACTAACTCCTCCAGCTCCAATAGCTCCGAGAGATTAGCAACCCGGAATGAAGTGTGTAGCACCTTCAAACTTGGGGGAAGTTTTTCGATTCCTTCTCCTTCACTCTCCACTTCATCATCGTCATCTTCTTCTTCTTCATCATCGGTATTCGACTCGAAGTACGAGGGAATATGCTTTACCCCAATCGTTTTCAAGACCTTAAGAGATGGCAATTCGCCAATATCAACAACCAGTTGCTTCCAATTATTACACTGTAGGTTGGTGAGATCAAGCTCTTCAAGGCACTTCAGCATTCCAATGGTTCCGCCAGTTACCCTTATTAGTGCACACTCCTTCAGATTTAGCACTTTTAGGTTCCACAAATTCCCGATATCCAGCTCCATGCTTGAAAATGAAGCAAAGCTTCTTATCTCGGCCGAAAGATTTAGCATTTCTAGACTCCCAGATTTAGGAAAATCAGGAAGTTTGATTAGGGAAGTACAATGGGAAAGATCCAGAACTTTTAGCTTCTTTGCCATATGCAATATGCAATATGCACATGTAAGAATCAACAACAGCAACAAAAGATTACGGCAACAACAGCGAGTGATTAAGTTCAATTTTACAATCAATTAATTAAGCAGACCTTTATTTGGCTCCAACCTCCCCAATCATCTGTTAAGAAAATGGATCCTTTGAGATCAAGAATCACTAGATTACTCATGTCAAAGTTGGTCGGCTCCTGGCCATCATTGTAGTGGAAATGCAAGCGCAGCCATTTTAAATTTGGAACAAGGTTGTTGAAGTCTCCACTGAACTCAGCAAACTCCGCTTCAAAATATCTCAACTCCGGTAAATTCTGAAACTGCCCGGGTTTCATCCCTCCCAAAAAAGAGCGATGGTAATCTGCTCTCAACGCCTTAAATAAAACTCTGGGCAATATTGTTACAACAAAATTGATTGTAGTCTGATGGTGTTCATTGCACTAGTACGCTATTCTGGTGCCCTGGTTCGATCCACAGTTTTCATAATATTTTAATATGAAAAGTGTTAATTTTAACTGTGATATTATGCGTTGGTGGGGTTTCGAACGTGGGACCTGTTGTACAAACCCCCTAAATCCTTTCAGTTTGGAGAAAACTTCTTCTTATGTTTTGGGCCAGCCCTTGTTAGGATTGACTTAACTCTTGCCGGGCATCAGCAGATTAGGTACAAATTAGTTGTAGTTCCATTTTTTGTATGCTGTAGTTACATTTTTTGGGGAATTTTAGTTGTTGAGAGGCATCAAGATCTCTCCTTCCAAACAAAAGCTTGAATAGAAAGACAATCGGTTGAAGCAGCAGTACGATCATCATAACAGTTCCTCTTATGAAATTCATTTCTGCATTTAAATATGGTGTTTCGTAACGAATATTAGAGAGAGCAGAAGTGCAATTCGAAAAAGACACACACAAAAAATATTTAAAGAAGATTATAGCATCATTGATCCAAAAAAACCGTCAGTAAATTCTCAATAGAAAACTAGTAACGGTATCTGTCCGTCGGGAAAAGAGAGAAAGGTGTCAGATAGTGTCAACGGTAAGGTGAAAATCAAAATTCTCTCTTTGCTCCATTCTTAGTTTCTTACTAATCAAACAAAAGATTGGGGGGGGAAATGAGGAGAGCTCTCTCCTCTCTCCTAAACCCTGCCCGCTGGGTGGGGAAACTTTTGTTTACTATGGTGATCTCAATCTTCCTCAGCTGCCTGCGTAATCAATGTTGGGTGATTCAGCTGAAGCCAAGAAAACCTGGGACTCGTTATCTCATGGGTAGGAAGGTGGAGTTTGCAGAACCCCTCTCCGTTCGCCGGCGACACAAGGCGTCTCCTGACGAAGGAAGAACTTTCCTTGTTGATCTCTGTTCAAAGCACAGAAGCGAAAAACGAAAGGTTGGGCAGATCCCGACAGGTGAGATTGGCTCCTATGAAGCTGACGCTAAGAGGCGTCGTTTCTTGAAAAAAGTTGTGTGGTTGTTCAAGATTCCCTCAATGGAGGAGTTAGAGCGAGAGGAGTTGGTAGTAACTAAACCCAACATGATTGTCAAGCCGAAAATGACAATCGGGACTACCTCTCTCCCTCCTTTGGTTAAGAGCGGATCACAAGATTCCGCTGAGCCGGGTAATTGCTGGCGGCCGTGTCGTAAAACCGCCGCCATGGAGGAACGTGGTGGGAAGGAATTCGAAGCCCAGGAAATCAACATGGTGGGCGTTGTGGATTCGATAATTGGGCAGTCCTATTCCCCTTCTTTGTGTAAGGGTGAATCAGCAACCCCCGTTCCAAATGAAAACCTCCGGCGGCCGGTTAGTTCTCAGAACTACGACGTCGGAAATCTTGTTCTTGCCAGCGGCCGACGCTCCGTCGCCGAAGCCTACTGGGTTCAGAATCCGCCCGAGAGACGGATGTCAGTTGATCCTGGATCTCCTTCTGATTCTGTCTCCGTGATTAAAGGGATATTTACAACTAAAATTAATTATTTTCCAATATCCTTTTCGTTGGAGCAGAGTTCTAGTCAGCTTCTGCTTCCTCGAAATCGCGTGAAGATGGGAAATCCGCTTGGTGGAATTATATCATGGCCGCTATTTAAACTGCCCGGCCCTGGCTCTCTTACTCAGATTTTCCCATCTGCGCATCCCAAGAGAAGCCTAGGAGCAACTCCAGCCGCGGTCAGAACCAAGCTCCCGTCCCACGTAGGTTCGCTCTCGACCCCTCTTCTTTTTCCACAGTCCTTTGGATTTATGGCCGGCCCACCAGATCGCTCCAAGTATGGGGTTTTCTCTGATCTGCCGGCAAATAACGTGGCTCTAAGCCAAAGTCAAGAACGCATAGCTTGCCTGGGGGTGATAAGCCCTCGGATTTGTGGGAATGTTGAGTCGGGTCTTGCTAATAGTGCTACTATGTTGCAGGCTCAAGCAATGGCGCACGTTAATTCGGACCAGGTGGTTCAGTTTTCTATGGATGAAGTGCAATCGACTAAGTATCGTGCCTCTCACTCGTTGCTTGGTCAAGTCTTCACGTCTAATAGAATCTCCACAACGGATTTGAGGGAAGGTGTGCTTACGCCTAGGCTAATTCAAGGGCGTCTCAGGGTGGTCCTGGCTAAGCATGGCTTGGTTGAGTTCATGCTCCCTAGCGATGAGGCCCGGATATGGGTGCTCAAACGTACCCCATGGGTAATCAATGATCAAATCATCCACCTCCGCCCTTGGACACCAGTGATTACCAAGCAAATTTTCGAAGACCTAGCAATTGTCTCGTTCCGAGTTCAATTGTGGGATGTGAAAGAAGAATAATGCACCCAGCAATTTGGGAGGAAAATGGTGAACTCTACCATTGGCAAAGTTCTGGAATCCAACTTGTTTGCCTGTCAAGACACGGGGCGCTGGTTCGTGAAAGTCAAAGCTTTAATTGATTTTACGAAGCCTCTTCGATCTCAGCTATGGGCCATTAATGATGATACAGGCAACTTCTGGGTTAGCCTAAAATATGAATATCTACCCAGCTTCTGTATTCGCTGTGGTAGGGTGGCCATGTGCTTCGGGCTTGTACTTCTGACCCTCTGGCTCGTAAAGAAAATTTTGGACCTCACATGTCCACCCGGAAGCTGGGAAATCGGATTTATGACACAGAAGACAATAACCCTTCTTTTGCAAGGGGGGGTAATTCGGTATGGGTCAACAAAGCTTATAAAGAGCAGCAAGAGGGCTATGGTGGCAATGGGCGGACTGTCCAGGGGAAGAGGCACGAGCTGCCTATCCAGGGGCCGGCTCGCCAGCTGCCTGTTCATTCGCGCAAGCCTGCAGCTCCGCTGCCAGCAGGGAAAATGCGTCGCCAGAGCCCTCGCGGCTTCCACCTATCGCGGTCGCCGAAAATTCAGCTGGGCCGCCATGTTCGAACCCCCCGCGAGACGCAACAGCATACCAGAAGCAAGTATGCTCGGGGTGATGGGGAGGAGGGGAGAAGCCAGGGCCGCCATATCCAAGCCCATCCCCAGGAAGTGTTGCTGGCGGAATCTCCCGGTCCCATTGATGCTGGTGTCACGGCGGAGCAGCAAACGGAGCGCAAATACAACCTGGCTCCGGCTGAAGTCCGCCGCCGGCGTCTGATCCTGGACGACTCGGACGAGGAGGCCTCGCCGATCAATGGTCGGTGCTCTCCTGCTGTGGCTCCGGAGGAAAAGAAGAGAGGGCGGCGGCTGGTTAAACTGGGTGATGCGATTGCGGCGGCGGGGGCCCCTAAAGCACACGCTGCTTCCCGCCCGAACCGGAAGAAAAGGGCTGCTGGTTTGAGCTGGAGTGAGAAGGTGGAGACCGGTCAGAAGTTGGGCGGACCGGGTCGTTCTGGGAAGAAGCAAAGTAGTCGCCAAGGCACGATGGTCAAGGGAGGGCAGGAGGTGAAGGCGGCTGAGCTGGAGGAAACTATATTGGCAGAGAAAGGGAAATTGGTGGTGGGGGAGGCTGCCGCTCAGGGTGAATCCGATGGTTCTCAATCTGAGGAGGACGAGCTCCGGTTCGTTATCAAAAGCAGGCCCCAACCCATTGACAAGGAAAATTATGGTCAAAGTGGGAGGTGAAGCAGGTGGACCTGGCTGAAGGTGAAATGGTGTTAAAACTGAATGAGTATGGATCTAACCTCGATGATGGGACTCGTAAAAGGCCTTTGCAAGAGGTTGAGGAGGGGTTTGAGGGCAGTCCCACCCCGAAGAGGCAATTTGTGGAAGAAAACTTGGAGACTGTTGCGGTGGAGGAAGCCAGCCATAAATGGCCCCAATCAGATAAATGAGGCTTTTGTCCTGGAATGTGAGAGGAATTGGACCATCCCTCACGTTCCAAACGGCTTTTAGTTTAGTTCTGTCGAATAATCCAGATCTTGTTTTCTTTTCAGAAACAAGGTCGTCCAGGAGAGTAGTTTCCCGTCGTTTGCGGGGTTGAGGGTTTGAGTCTGCTCAGTGTTTTTTTGTTGATGCTGTTGATGGTTCTGGTGGTCTTGTAGTCGCGTGGTCCCCCGAAGTTGATGCTTTGGTGTTTTATCATTCCAGTTTTTGTATTGGTTCGGGAATTAATGAGAATGGTTCTTCTTATGTGGTGCTCTGTACTTACTTGAGTTGTAATGTCGCTTTGCGTGCGTCTCAACTTAGGCAAATTGGCTTTGTGAGGGAATACAGATCCCATTTGTGATCATTGGTGACCTCAATGTGACTTTGTCAGAAAACGAAAAGGATGGTGGCAACCCGTGGAATACTTCCCAGGCCTTGGACCTTCGCAATATGGTCCAAGATCTTGGGTTGCACGACCCTGGGTACCAGGGTGACATGTTTACCTGGACTAACAAACGTATGGGATTGGCATGCATTCGTGAAAGACTCGACAGAGCACTTTGCTCCCAAAGATGGATGGATCTTTTCCCAGACACCTTAGTGAAACACTTCACTGACAAGGGGTCTGACCATCGGGCTTTGCTTCTGTCGGATAAACCTTATGTTTGAACTTGTTGCCCTCTGTCCCGGTTTGATGCCAGGTGGGCGGATAATCTTGAGGTCAAGGCTATGGTAGCTTATGTTTGGCAGGAGTCAGTTCAGGGTACTCCGATGTTCCAGTTGTGGGAGAGGTTGAAAAAGCTTCGCCATTTGCTCTATGACTGGAGCAGAGCCGGTACTACCAAATCCCTACGAAATATGAACACTTTGCAAAATGAAATTTCCAGAATCAAAGCTGTTCACCCGATCAACTGGCAAGAGGTTGCTACTCTCGAGTCGGAATTAAGTAGGCAATGGGAGGCAGAAGAGGTTTACTGGCAGCAAAAATCGCGTGTCCGATGGCTGAAGAGAGGTGATCAGAATACTTACTACTTCCACACGGTCACGCGAACTCGACGTAAGCGAAATTTTGTCTCTGGCCTGTTTAATGATGACGGGGAGTGGATAACAGATGAAAAAGGGAAGGCGGATATTGCGACTATTTTTTACCAGTCTCTCTTCACCTCGGATTCGCAAGTCTAGGATATGGCTGAGCGGGTGGCTGCGCTCCCCATTGCCTTCAATGTGACCCCAGAAATGAATGCTACCCTTACCGCTAAGGTCAGTCCGCAGGAGATCCGCAAAATGGTCTTTGCGATGGGTGCGAAACAGGCCCCTGGCTCAGATGGGTTCACGGGTAAGTTTTTTAAAGCCTACTGGGAGATTGTTGGGGATTCAGTGGTGTCAGCGGTTAGCTCTTTTTTTACTACAATTAAGATGCTCCGGAGTTTCAATCACACTTGGTTGACGCTGATCCCCAAAGTAGATCAGGTGGAATTCATGCGTCAGCTTTGCCCTATTAGTTTATGTCAGTTCGTGTACAAAATAATCACTAAGATTATGGCGGAAAGACTTGCGGGGATCTTGCCTACTATTGTCTCGGAAGGGCAGAATGCCTTCATCAGAGAAAGACAGATAGTGGATAATATCCTCATTGGTCACGAGTTAATGCATTATTTGAAAATCAAAACCCGTGGTAAGAAAGGATACATGGCTCTAAAGGTTGACATGGAAAAGGCCTATGATAGAGTTGAATGGTCCTTTCTGTTGGCGGTTTTGGAAAAAATGGGCTTTAGTTCGGTCTGGCGAGGGTGGATTCGGGAGTGTTTACAGTCCGCTTCTTTCTCAGTCCTTGTGAATGGGTCTCCATCAGGATTCTTTGCGCCGTCTCGAGGGCTTCGTCAGGGGGATCCTCTTTCTCCCCTTCTCTTTGTGCTTTGCACTGAGGGGTTTGCTGCTTTACTCCGCAAAGCTATCTCGGAAAAGAAGCTGGCAGGAGTCAAGGTTGCGCCCCGGGCCCCTCGCATATCTCATCTGTTCTTTGCTGATGATTCTTACTTGTTCCTCCGTGGTTCCCTACAGGAGTGTGAGAATCTGATCGAAGTACTAAATGAGTATGAAGAGTTAAGTGGCCAAATGGTAAATTTGGAGAAATCGGTAGTGTGTTTTAGTAAGAACATCTCCTTGCCAGATCAGGAGTTCTTGGCAGCTATCCTTGGTGTGGGCGCAGCCGGGGTTCAAGATAAGTATCTTGGTCTCCCCACTTTGATAGCAAGATCCAAGACAGCCACATTCCGGTACTTGGAGGAGAAGTTGCTAGAACGTCTACAAGGATGGAAGCGGAGGACCCTCTCGTCGGCAGCTAAAGAAACTCTCATCAAATCGGTGGCTCTAGCTTTGCCGCTCCATGTGATGTCCTGCTTTCGTCTGCCTTTGTCTCTCTGTCGGCTCTTGGACAAACATGTGGCTAGATTCTGGTGGGGGGTTGAAGAGGGATGCTCAAGGGTCCGGTGGGTCTCCTGGCGGAACATGTGCAGAAGTAAACATGAGGGAGGCATGGGGTTTCGTCGATTTGAGCATTTTAATCAAGCTCTTTTAGCTAAGATTGGATGGCGAATCCTTACTGAGCCCGACCCTCTTAGCCCAGGTTTATAAGGGGAAGTATTTCCCGAAGGGATCTTTCCTTTCAGCCACGGCTCGTTCCCGCCCTTCCTGGGGATGGCAGAGCATTCTTTATGGGCGCCAGTTGTTGTCTACAGGGTTACGATGGCAGGTTGGAAATGGGCAAACGGCACCCTTACTTGACTCTAATTGGATTTCACAGCTATACCCTGTACCCCCGGTCTATAATCCGTGGGTCCTACCTGAGGGGGGGGGGAACAAAGGTCTCTGCAGTCATCTGCCCAGGGGAAGGTCGTTGGTGCGAGGATAAGCTTAGGCAGTGGTTTGATCCTCCGACATGCCAAGCTATTCTGGCAATGCCTTTACCACAACAAAACGTTGAGGATCGACTGATTTGGCATGCTACTGTTGATGGTCTCTTCTCTGTTAAATCGGCTTATCACTTAGCAGTATGTCTTGATCAGTTGAATGGGCGGTGGCGGGCGCAGGTTAGTTGGATGGACAAAGCTAGTTGGATCCGACTTTGGGATGCCAACATTCCTCCGAAATTGAAGATATTTGCCTGGAAACTCTTGAGCAGAATCCTGCCGACTACTGAGGCGCTTCTTGAGAGGAAAATTGAAGTCCTTCCCCGGTGTCCTGTGTGTTGGGCCCCATCGGAAACAATGGAGCACCTTTTCCTTGATTGCTCGGTGGCCAGGGCTTTGTGGACTCAGTCTTGGTGAGGGCTTGCCCCGACAGACTTTCCCTCTTTTCCTGAAGAAGCTACTGGCTATCCTGCAACAACCCTCGCAGGTTATGGAAGTTATTGCTATCCTATGGAGGATTTGGCGATCGCGGAATTGGGTGGTCTTTGAAGGGAAGCAGTTTGGTATCCTTGCTCTGATGAGGCAGTATTACCAGCAGGTAGGGGAATGGTTGAGCTTACCTAACGATCCCCGGCGTCCCTCTCTGCCTCAGCCTAGCACTAGTACAGTGGGTTTAGATGGGGCAGGGGGGCCTGTGTGTCGTTGGGATGGAGCAGTCTGGTCGGGGTCTCACTCTGCGGGAGGCTTTGTGCTCCTTAATGAGGGAGGAGAGACCCTTTGGGCTGCTGGTGTTCTGATGACTCGATATTTGCACATGTTTTCCCCTTTGTTTCTTGATCGTTTGAGCTTTAATTATCGCGGCTTTGGCCTATTTTACACTAGGTTGTGTTCATTTGTCACATTTCAGGTCCTAGCACATAAAGTGAAGTATAGGCACAAGTTTCAAGTCAATCAGAGATCAATTGGCGATTAGGGAGAAGAAACTCTGGCATGACCTGAAGAAGAATGGATTTCTACCTCACTTTATGGACAAATAATCAGGGCAAACTTGTTATGAAAAGAAAGAGAACGAGACTACGAGCTTCTGGGTTCAAACGGCGAATGATTTGGAGTCCGGACGAGGGAGAAACGAAGCTTTGAACAGGACCGGAGGAAGAATTACGGGCAGGAGAATTACGACCGTAATTTGGCCTCCCATGCCCGTATTTTCACTGCCGAGAGGAGCTTTGGGTGCGCTGAAACTTAACCAAAACGCGTGTTTTGGGCAAAATACGGGCATGGAAGAATTACGACCGTAATTCGCCCAGAATCGGGTTTTTGAGGCAGATTCGAGCCAAAGGAAAGGGAGAGCTAGGTTTTGGTTCCCAAACACCCAAGGGACGAACCCTAGAGAGAGAGCGACTTGGGAACATTCTTGGAGCTATTTTGGAGGATTTCTTTGCCATTGGAGCTCGGGAATCAAGCTTGGAGATGGAGATTGAAGGTCTAGATCAGATTTCTGCAGTCTCTCTCTTCTCTATGGAGTAACTTCTCTTCACTTAGGTTTTGAGGAACCCTAGTTCCATGTGTTAGGATCTTTCTTGTATGAAGTTTTGAATGCTATATTGTTTGATTATAATCGATTGAGGCATGATTTATTGAGTCAATTGAATCTTGATCAAATTCTCTTGATTTCTGCTTTAACCTATGATAGATAGAATCTGATTAGGTTAAGAGAGCTTCCTTGATTCATAGTGGTGAATTGGTTGTGCGAGAGTCAATCAATTCACTGCTTTGTACTAGAATTCATTCCAGTAGTGGAGTTATGTGTTTATAGCCTCAGCTTTCTATCCTGGTAAAGACTAGTCGTCTGCCGGGTAGTTGGACTGAGAGGGCTTGGTCAGCTTAAGAGATTCCAAGCTAATTTAGGATCTTCCGCAGTTTAATCAACAGTAGATCAACCAAAGGTAATTGCAACTTGGACCTAATTGAGGAGGTAGGGGGAATCATACCTAAGTGAGTTCCCAACTTGTAATTAGAAGAGTAGTCAGTAGAGTAGTTTATAAATCAATCCTTAATCTAGTTTGCTAGATAATGAACTGAAGCTGAGTAATAGTAACTCTAGAGACCCGTGGATTCGATATTTATTACTTGTGCCACTATACTGCAGTCCCTTTCATTGGTTACACTGGCCATTGTCAGGTGTTGTGTTTTAGCGTGTCATGTTCAGTTCCCTCTGCTGAATGACCCAATGGTGGCGGAAGTACTTACCCTTCGTGAAGCAATCCGCTGGTGTATTACGCAGGGTTTTGTGTCAATGAGGTTTGAAGGCGACGCCAAGGTGGTCATTGAGAAGCTTTGTCAGGCAGATGCGCGTGATAGTCGGATTGGGGCTATTTTGGAGGAGATTCTACAGGTTTTTAGGATTTATCCGGGTTTCAATGTTCGATTTGTAGGTCGGGGTAGCAATAGGGTAGCTCATAGTGTAGCTAGACAGGCCCTGTTTTTGTTCCCGACTACATGTCGTTATTTTGACTTTCAGGCCTGGCTGAATTCCAGGATGTAATTATCGATTTGATTATATCAATATATGATTATCTTTTGTCAAAAAAAAAAAAGTGTCAACGGTAAGGTGGGTGGGTATGTGGGTAGTTAAATCGCCGCTGGTTTCAAAAAAACGTTGTGATTGGGTAATTTAATAAATAAGATAAATAAAACTGGTGTGATACTGAGTGATTGACAAACCTGAACCATCACCATTGATGACGAAGTTTTGATTCTCGTAGAACTGACTAGAGGACATGTTCCTGAGAGCATTGGTAATTTGTTGAGTGGCGGCAGAATCAAACAACCACGAGGAAGAATATCCATTAGGGTTCGTGGTGGTGGTGGCGGCGGTGAGAAAGCGTTGAGGCTGATTGATGATGCGCTGGCAGGTCTTAGCAGAATGACCTGGCTCGTCACAGTATTGACAAACAACGACGGGAGCAACAGCCAGACTATTATTTCTCATGTCCTGTTGCCGCAAAAACGTTTCGAATTCAACAAGCTCCTCGAACAATTTCAAAAATGAAATCGGAGTGTTTCTAGCACGAATGGCAGCAACCAAGTCCTTGAACTCGGCACCAACACCGTCGAGGGCATGGAGAACAAGCTGAGATTCGTCGATAGGGTGGCCAATGATGAACAGATCATTAGCGATCCGCTTCAACGAAGTCATGAAAACGAAGACGGATTCATCCTTCCCTCGAGCCAGACGCGACAACTTATTGTTCAGTTCTGTGACACGAGATGGTGAGCTTCTGGCGTAGAGCCGCTCCAAGGTCAGCCACGCATCAAGAGCAGACGGAGATGTCAAGATCAAGGGGGCGACAGTTTCTTCTTGAACCGACGCCAAGATTGCGTGAAAGAGAAGCTGGTCCTGACGGTTCCAGTGTTGGAAGGCGGCGGAGGTAACATCGTCGGTTGGAGGAGTGCTAGTACCGTCGATGTAACCAAACAGTCTGTGACCAACTACAAGGCTACGAAACTGCTGCGCCCAGGAAGAGTAATTGGCGCCGGACAACTTGATGGGCAGTTCCGCTACGCTTATGTAGACGAGAGGAGGATGGGAGCTGAAGCTATTGTTGCTCATGTTGTGTATATCCTGGATAAGATAAAAGAAGACCCAGATTAGAAACGATGAGTACATAAAGGAGAAATTAAACAAACACAAACACATATTTTTGAAGATTGTGTAGCAGTGTTTCAAAATTGATCCTGGAAATTAAGATCATTGTTAGTAGATAAATGAAATAGAATTATTAAAACGTTGTTTTGTCAATTCTCAATTTATTAGTGACCATTCCATGGTTATTCCACGGAGTCGGATTTCGGGTACTATACATTAGTGACCATAAATATGGTGGTCGATCGCTAACAAAGTAAACTGTTGTATACGGGACATGAGGCGGTCGGCAATATTATGATATTACAACGACATGTTTGTGTGAGATTTTTAGTGAAAATCATGTATCAAAACAATTTCTCCTGAAGTTACCTTTAGTGACGAACTTCGTAACTGCTCAAAATACATCTAGTCTGAGAGTATTTGTGACCATTTTAAAATGAAAACTGAACCATCCGCATGGCCAGCCCTAGCCTAGGGCCAAGGCCACATGTCGTTACTAAATGCCATGGGAAGGTCATAATACTGGTGACCAAAACTTGTTGTTAAAGATTCTTTGTTGCAGTGCAGTGACTATACACAAACAAAGGAAATTAGATAATAAGATCTATTTTTCAACTTCGCTTCATTACTCGAATTGATATCATGACACCGTGTTTACTCATAAAAATTAACCTTGTACCACATCGGTTAAAAATAAGGAATTAAATGGCTTTATAAGGCCAACTTAATCATATCAGTTTAAATCAGTTGAGTGGGCCATGAGGATTGAAAAATACCGCCAGGACGTGGCAAGGGGGTGGACATCATACCGCCACCCCATGACATGGTGATGGGGTGATTGCCGAATTTGACTAAGGCAAGGAGTATGGGAGCCACCCCCAAGACATGCCAAGGGGGTGGCCACCATCATACCACCCCCCAGGACGTGGTGAGGGGGGTGATGGCCGAATTTGGCTAAGGCAAGGAGTATGGTAGCCACCCCCAGGACGTGGTGAGAGGGATGGGCATCATACCACCACCCCCAGGACGTGGCAAGGGGGGGTAAGCATCATACCCACCACCCTCAAGAGGTACCAAGGGGGGTGGGTACCAGACCACCACCCCCATGGCGCCTTGGTGAGACGAGAAAAGGTAAAATGTGGCTAAGTATGGAAGATGATGAGGGCGGCAAAGAGCACCTCCATGAGGTGGTCTAGGGACCACCAACATACCACCCCCATGGTATGATCAGGGGGTGGGGGTCACCAAGGCCAAAGGCCAGCTCCCATGAGGATGATATAGTGGTGGAGTGAACCATATTTTCCTCATGGGGGATGCCCCCAATGGTATGGTGAGGGGGTCACCAAACGTACACCGGCATGGTATTGCCAAGGCAAGTAATTTTTGCCATTTTTAATCCATGTAATTCAAATACTCACCCATATGTGGTACGTGGTATACCTTCATGCCTTAGCTATTGTTACTCTATGGATAAGCAAAACTACGGAGGATATGCCAAGAGCATGGATTGAGGTCTCAAGAGGAGAGGGTCAAGACTGAAGAGGATCTCAATTCCAACATCAGGGTAACCGTCATAGCAGTTGAGAGGGTAACCGCCACTCCACGTCAGCAGAGCAGTTTCTTGGGGCAGTTACTTCTGATGGCTATAAATAGGAGGTGAAGATGATAGAGAAGGGTTGGCCAAAATCACACCAGACAACACAATGTCAACTTTTATCCTTTTATCTTTTCCTCTGCAAATTTAGCCATAGTTGTAGTTCTGGAGCTCTCACTGAACCTCCATAGGAGTAGAGTTAATGTAATTTAGTTTGCCTCGTAGATCATCAAGAAAATCGAACACCCTTGTTTGAACTTTGTTCAAAGAGGTGTGGACCGTATTTGTTAATCGTTTGTTTGAAAGTAAAAAAAGGTGCAACAATTCAATTCTGTTATCTAGATTTTCTCGCCGGGAAAACACACCGGATTATCGGATTATGAAATCTTCGTTTAATTGTGTATTATTATTTTTACGGTGATTGTAGTTACAGCTTTTTGGGTGATGAGGATTATCCCACAAAAGTTTGTCTTATTTATGTTGTTGAAAACCCAAAACAAAATTTAAACACATATGAGAAATCGAAATTACAAGCAAAGTAATATAAGACGTATACATACTTGGCCACTCGTACATGTAGCTAGAACCTGCTCTGCTCTGCTCTGCAATCCTTTCAGTTTCTGGGCTAATGGAAGGCTTGGGAGTTGTATGGAAATTTTTTTTTTTTTTTTTAAGAAAGAATTGTCAAGTAGTCTTAATCAAGAAATGAGATGCACTTCTATGTTCTATATGCATTGTATTTATAGAACGGGAGGAAATATTATTTAATTAACAACTTAATTCTTTCCTTAAACTCCAAATTAATCTCTTTGCTTGATTAGTGAAAGAAAATTAAGGTATTTATTATTCTTTTTACTTTTTCATTTTATATGCAATAAGTAAGGTATTTGTTCTTTGATTAGAGCTCTTTGCGGAAACAAATTAAATTATCTTATCTGATTACTAACCCCATGGTTAATCAAAGGCTGCTTAACTCATTGTAAAACAAATCTTAAATAACTACTAGACTACTACAAGTCTACAACGACAGTGTGGTCGGATTATCTCAAAAGACCAAGGAGGAATTAGCCACAAGCCCAGAAAGAAAAAAAGGCCCATTGCAGACCCCCTAACTTAACCCTTTACCAATCTGGAATCTGCCTTCTCCCCTTGAAGGCCTTTTTAAAGCGAAATACAATGAATATGCTGGGATTTTTTTTCTTGATATAGATTTGTTTGTGCTTTTTATCGTTTAAGGAATTTGGACATGAAACCTACAGGTTAAAGATCATGCTACACACCTTCATGACTTAAGAGGCTGAAGCGGGTCTAAGCACCATAGTCGGATTGAAGGAAAGGAAAGTTATGACTTCTGAAGAGAGATTGGTGAAGTGATTTCAGTGGGCTATGGCTCTTTTGATCTGTACATCAGTCATCAAATAGTAAATGTGTGTCATTTCCTCTCTTGATGTTCCAGCTCCAACTAATCAACCCATCAAGCAAACCAATGATATGAACAGGCAAATTCAACAATGATGTAGCTGTCTGTCAGTGGGTCATGGCAAATTCATCTAATAACAGAAGAATTTCAACCTGTCTGTACTAATTATGTACATCCATTACAAGGATTTTATTTAACTGGAGAAGCCAAAAACAGGGGAAACAGAGCCACTAGAGCCTTTGCAACTCCTGTTCTCTCTTTCAAGTCCGGAACTCTACAATGGCGGGGGGAAAGAACCACTAACAGCATAATGCACCAATGGAATCGCTTCAAAAATCCGAATTTCTTGCTCAAAAATACTTTTTTCTTGATACTTCTAACCTCTTCAAAAAGACAGTACAAGAAGAAGCAGAAGGAGCCAGCTTGGTGGGGTGAGGTGGATGCTCTTCTTCTGCCATGATCAAGAGTCTCAGTCTGCTCTGAACCACCGATATTTCCTTCCGGCGACCATGTAGATCTTTCCAGACGGTGCACAACAAAGCGTCCCGAGAGCAACGAAGGAGAAGGCAAAGAGTTCCGTAGATAAATTACCTCCTCTTGATTCCTCCACTCACTTCTAGATATCAACCCATTATCCAAATTCATTGCTTGTTCAGTTTACCTAGTTGGTTCTCGTCTAAACTCTAAAGTGACAGAGTGCTTATCGATTGGCACTTGGCAGACACACTATCCCAAATGGTTGCAACAAGATCCCTAAAACCTGTTCCATGTACATCAGCACTAATGGTGTCCAATTACCAAATTCACAAAAACGTACGTGGATTAAGGGTTAATTGAAACCCTACCTAAAACCCTCAATTTTCCTCTAGAAGGCATCTTTAAAACCAAATGCAAATCAGTAAACCAATGGACTAATTCATCGTAGCTCCAGTCTGCGTTCATAAAAAGCACAAAGCCTTCTTAGAGAAACAAAACATCCATTCCACATTGCAAAATCTCCTTACTAATCCAACGACAATGTATGAGTAAGGCAAACACAACAACTTTTCCAAACAGAATCCATAACGGTCTCTACCTCGGAAAACTGACTGCTAAAATGGAATACCAAAAGGGAGATCACAACACTGTTTCTTTTTTACTTTTTGTCTTCCTTGGCAGCCTCCTCGGCCTTCTTCAGCCTAGCACCATAGTGGCGCTGGTTGGTACGCTCTAGTCTGAGCTTATCATAGGCCTTGAATGACTTCATGTCGCTAGTAACCTTGACAAGCTCGACCGATGGAGTCTCACGTGCAATAGGCATGAACTCACCCTGGACTTGAGTCGCGGTTGCCATTTCCTCGGGAGCAGAATCACCAGCCTGTGAAGACAAGTTGGTAAGATTTCAGTGTTCATAATGCTTACTGAAAAATTAGGAATCCAAAAATTTCCGCCAGAATGAAGCAGAGTGGTATCATGATTGCATAAAAAAAAAGGTGGTCTCGCTGAGCACTTGACACATCACTACTTTGCAGCACTAAGAAATCAAATAACTTTACTTGTTATACCAAATAAGCAACTCGATGTAATTCAAAACATACAGATCCACTCCTGATTCAAGATTGAAAAAGACAACATCTTTACCTTAGCTTTGCCAGGACGCCTTGGGAAGACAACAAGCTTGGCCTTGTAAGTCTTCAACCTCTGAACATTGACCTGCATCCCCTCGAGAGACCTGTTTTTCCTGCGGTGGTCAACTGCGATTCCAATGGTTGGTGCCAGCTTCTTCGGGATTCCAGCAGCCTATTCACAGGAAGGGGGAAAAGCTTAAGAAACCCAACTTGAAACAACCCACACGTCCACAGGTTTCCCACTTCCATACAAATTAGCCATGACAAACAAGTCACGGCAAATTATACCTTCAGCTCTTCCAGAGTGAACCCTCTTCCAGCCTTCAACTTCATGTTGTACTTCAAAGTCTGCCCATGGACAATGGGACGAAGAGGTCCAGCAGTAGGCCTAGGGAAGATCTTCACTGCCTTCTCCTGACGAGCTGCAAGGAAATAGTAGCACACAACAAGCAAGCCGCAAATGAATCAACATAACCACAATGAACAACAAGAACTCGTTTAAGATCATCACAACAATAAAAAACACCCATCTAATTATACTACTACAGCTAAAACACAGCACAATCCTTAATTTCTCATCAGGCCAACAAAAAATTACCACCTCCTTCTACTCTGACTACACACCTAAACTGCTTCTTGCTGATTTAAGAACCAATTAAACGAAAAAAGTAAAGGGAAAAAAAACTGACCAGCGCGTCTGCGGGTCTTCCTCGCTGGCTGATTGAACCATGTCTTGACATAGTTCTGCCAGTGCTTCTTGAAATGGCCATTGGGGATAACATTGTTATGCTTCATGGTGCCTCACCTGCAACAAAAGAAATCGAACGACAACAGCAAAGGCATTCAATTCAGAACGCGAGCCGAAGGATTCACAGCCAAAAAGAACAAGCAAATGGGAATCAAAGAAATACTCGATCTTTCGATCGAACTAAGAGCAGATTCAGAAGGATGATGAAATGAGACCGAGCTAGGAAAGAATAAACGATGATACAGATGCTGGAAATTCGACGACAAGCGATGCGGCGGAGGAGACTTACTTTCAGAGCGAGCGGCTTTCTCCCTTCTTCGGCCTAGGATTTGCTCTGCAGGACGGCTGCTGGTGTTTCGGTATTAGGGTTTAGTGAGCGTAAAATATATACGAGAACCGGGGAAGGGAAAAGAAGGGGGGGGGGAGTTGGAGGAGCGTTATGGGCTTGTTAATTGGGCTTAGGTGGGAATGTAAGGCAAGCTTGCTGGGTTTGGTTGTGTTAGAAAACAAGGCTTCGGCCCAATCTGAGGTTACCGCACAACAAAAGAGCTGTGCTATGTGTTTCAACGAACACAGGAGCAAAATCAGTTGTTTGTAGAGATGGCAATTGAATTTGTATTCGCGGTTACTTAGCTTAAACCGGTTTTCTACCTAATTCTGATGAATTTTGGGTTAGGTGTATGTAAAATTCGTTTTTCAAATTAGTGGGCTGTGTGTATGGTTTGGCTAAAATCCTATCCATTTTTCACATGATATACATCCCAAAAGTAAAACAATAAGTTAACTACGTTATTAAATTGTAGAAATTTTTTCAATAACAAAAAAAAATGGGTGACCGGAATAATTATTTGCGGTTATTTTCATCGAACTTATGAATATCCATGCCTCGCGAGTGTCGTTGGGTTTGATCGGGATTTTCTTCCAAAATTCAATGAGCATTTTTTGTCATGATTTTTTTATGGGTGTACTAGTTGAGTTGGATTTTAATTTAGAGAAGTCCGCCTCATTTGTCTGCCCTACTTGTTGATACAATTTTTTTCACTCTTAAATTGTTGAGCCTGAATTTAGGTTGATTACTTTGGATTTTATATAACCCTTTTTTATGTCAACATGTATGAAGCTATTTTTATGTTGTACAGGAAACAAAGTGATGCGTGTTTTGTATACTCTATCGTGGATGCGAAACTCATTCGGACAATGTAGTGAAATGTGTGTTTTACCTAAAATGGTTTTGGTGATCTAGAAGCGTAAAGCCGTAAACTTTTATTAAGTTTTAAAGCGTATTTTAAACTACATTAGTTATAAAAATTATGATTCCGCATAGAAGCGTTTTAGTGAAATAAAAGCGTAAAAACGTAAATTTTTAAGATTTGAAGCGCGATTTTAACTACATTGATTACGGTATGAGTATGGTTTGGATATTCTACCCAATTCTTGTAAAGGTATGGGTATGAGTAAAATCCTAACTTTTTTGGTTAGGGGAATGAATATGCACTATCAGGCTTCGACTCTACCTGTTGGCATCCCTAATGTGCAGGTAATTATCTGGATGGTCACACAAAGGATTCATCTCATGCAATGTGAGGGGTTATGCTACAAGAATTTTTGGTGTTACGATCATCGTTTCAGCGTGCTACATTTTCTCAACGATTCATCTCACACAAGTGATTTAGTTCAGTAGTTCCCCATAGAAAATTATTGACTATAGAGATAGAGTAATATGTAAAAGACAAAAATGTTTCTTCGAATTGTTTTGTTCCGAAACAAAGATACTCGGAGGGTGGTTCATCCTATTTCAGATATTCACGACTCTTAAGTACTGGATTCTATTCCAGGTAGACCCTGAAAGGAAAAGTAAGACTGAATGCCAACAAACCTCTATGAATGATAAAAGGGGTTATTCATATTCCAGCAAGTTTCAACAATACTATTGTGACCATTACATATGTATGGGGGAAGATGATCTCTTTAGTCTTCCTCGAGCACTTGTGGATTCAGAGACACAAGATGAGGGACACCGTTTGCTGCTCAAACCGCAGCAGAAGATGATATTCAAACTCTTTTTTCTTTTCTCTCTTCTATGAATTATTACAAAGCTGAATTGATTTAACACTTAGATCATTGGAGTTTTCATATTATTGGCATCGAATTTCTCTTTTTAACCATCGGTATCTTTTTCAGGAGCTGGCTAATGAAGCGTGGGGATCCTATTGAAAATGAGACCCCAACGATTGAAACTTTTACACTGTTGGGGACTGAATTACTTCCTTAATTTGTAGATCATAATAAACATATACATTCTCGAAAACAGCCATTCGAGATTTCGCATTATAACATGATCATTCATATCGTAGATATAATTGGGATGCTCTTATAATAACAAAACAAGCTCTTTCATCATTGAACAGTACATTGACCTAATTTTTTCTTATCTCGATAATATGACCTGACCTTTCTCGTAACTAAACTATTTCCCAATGCAAATAGCTTATACACATGTGTAAAATTTGGAGGCTTTTGCCTTTGAGCCCAATCAACTCTCCGTATCCTCCTTTTTGAGTCTTTAATTTAACAAATCTCGCCTCGTCGATCCGCATTTCCACATTCCCGCGCATCGCCGCCCGCCGCCGCGCGCTCCGCCGTGGAACGATCATCCAGATAGTGCTGATAAACATACGAGACGAACCCCCACACCGCCAGCACCATCGCCACCGCCTTCACGCCGTCCATCTTATCCCCGAACAGCACCACCGCCAGCACCGGAACCAACGGCAGCGCCAAAGTGCTGATCACGTTCGAAAACAGAGACGATACCTCGAACACCAACCCCAACATCCCCAGCGACGACACCTGCCACGCCACCGCCGTCCAGATCAGCGTCAGCAAGTACGCCGCTTTCCCCTCCGTATAACCCTTCATCTCCCCCTTCACCTCCTTCCACTCCCCGCTCGCAAAAATCCCCACCACACAACCGACCGTCGCCACCGCTGATGGGTAGATCTGCATCTCCACCACCGCCTTCGCCATAACTCTCACTCCTCCTGGCAGGTCCGAGTCCAGAGTGTGAAGGGTGTTGTTGTCGACTGCAGAATTTACTCCGGCAGCGGTGGAGGAGTGGTGGTTCTGCAACTCCACTGCTGCTTCGTCCACCGTCGAATTCTCCTTACCCGGTACGAGGTTGTCGAAGGTGAGCTGGATGAGGGAGAGGTAGAGGGAGTAGGCGGCGGAGGCGCCGACGGTGGTGAGGAATCCGATTGCGTACTTGTTCTTGGCGGCGGTGGAAGCGGTGTCGTCGTCGGCGGAATTGACGGCGAGGAGGGTGGCGGAGACGGTGAGGAGGACGAGGGAGTTGAGGATGAACGGGGTGAACTTCTGGTTGTTGAGGAAGAAGGAGAAGACGGCGTTGAAGGCCAATTGGGTAGCGCAGAGCAAGGAATAGGTGGAGACCGGGAGGTAAAGGAGGCCGTAGGAGTACATCAAGTTGTCGACGGTGAGGAGGACGCCGAAACCCAGGTAGATCAGCGGCAGCCAGCGGCGGAGATGGTTCCGCCCGCCGCGGTGGTGGTGTTTCTGTCGGAGGAAGTAGAGCAGGAGAGGGAGGAGAAGAGGGAAGCCGGCGGATTGGACGAGAGTGGCCATCCATTTGCTGTTGCCGCCTTTGTCGTAGTAGAGGCGGCCAAGGAGCGTGGCCGCGGATTGACCGATGAGGAGGAAGAAGATGTAGCAGGTTATGCGGAGCCACCATTTGTAGTGAATGAGTTTTGGGAGATGAAATTTGCCGCTCTGGCGGCCTCTGTTGGCTGAGCTTTGAAGCTCCCTCTGATTAGCAGCAGCTGTAGCAGAAGCAGACTCCATTAGAATTGGTATTACTATAATGAGAAAAGGAGCTAATAGTAACAATAATAAGCTCGGCTGATGACGGTTTACATATGGGATAGATATTGGGGTTTCTAAGATTTGGAATCACACGAACTGGATGCTTGTGGTTACGTCTGGGTTTCTAGTCAAACAAATTTTGTATGACTCTGCCTACCACATTTTGCTCTTCAATGAAAGCAACTGGTTGTTTCATTTCAAATGCTGGAAAGGTCAAAATTGGCTAGCTATCACCGCCTCACAGGCTGACTTTCAAGCATAAAAGACTAATAGCATTTAGCAGTACAACACATTGTAAAACAGCTTTTGAGAGTGAAATGAACCCTCCTGTGGTCTGCCTGAAACTCAATAACATGTTCATATATACAAAAAAAAAAAAAAAAAAAAAAAAAAAAGGAACTCAAGCAGGCAGTACTAGTCACTTACTCAAGTTGCATCAGCTGAAGATGGAAAAGGTCGTCGGTTTTATATTTGTGCAGCCATAAGCCTAGTCGTCGTTCCATGCTGTGGGAAACACATTATTTACAGTATTTTGTTTGTTCGGATTATCGTCGGTTTTTATGATTTAGGGTATTATTTGGAGTATTCGGGAATAAACAGGGAGTTGAATGTTATGTTTAATTAGTTGGGTAGTCATTGGGAATTAGGCAGACTATTTAATCTGTACTAGGGTATTATTTTTCATTAAGCAGAAAGTTAATCAAATCTCTAAACCTAAACTCTCTCTCTCCTTTCCCTCTCTAGCGCCGACCCCTCTCTTCTTCTTCTTCCTAGAGGCTGCGGCAGCAGCTCCCCAATTCTCTCTCTCAATTGTTCCAAATCCCCAATTCTAATCCCTAGTGAGATCAATCCCTAATTGATCTAGCTAAATTTCCCCAATTCCCATTCTGTAGGAAACCTTGTTTCCTACATCTGGTATCAGAGCAATGGTCGAAGATCTGAGTTCATCACAACTCTCACCCGGGGACTACGATGCCTTGTGCGAATCCCTTGCTCAAATCAGAAACTACCATCACGCGTCCTGGGATCGGATGCAAAACCACATGGACCAATTAAAGGAGGACTTGAAGCAGTGTAAGACATCCCACGAAAAGCTCCAAGTTGCCATGAATAAATGGGAGGCGTACCCCGAACGCCAGTCCTTCAAATCCATTGCGGCGGTCCCGGAAAGCGCAACCACGGAGCAGAATTGCCAAGGCTCTTCACTGGTGGCACGAGTCGTGCAGAGGGCGTCACAGTCGGTGGCGACTCCAGTCGGGGCAGCAGCGAAAAGAGAGGCGGAGAAGAAGTTGGTGATCGCCGGCTCGAGTTCGCACCCCAATCACCGGGTCGAATCCTCGCTGCCGCAGGAAGAAGAAGCGACGGGTCCAACCGAGGCGACGATCGCTGAGAAAACGAAAACCCGCAGCCACGCAAAGCAGGTTCGCTGGACTTTCCCACCGGCGGCGCGAAGAACGTCGCGTTCGTCGGCGGCGGCCGACATATCAGAGCTGACGTGGGCTCAAAAGCAGGAAAAACTATGGCAGATTGTGGAGTACTGGAAGGTCTACGCATTGCGTCGTGGGACGGCAGAGGTGAAGGCCGGGGGTGACGACGCAAAGGCGAGGCAGCCGCCAACCGCAGAGGTAGGCGAGGCCGACAAGCAGCCCTCTGCGGCAAGCGCAGCGGTTGTGACGAAGGTCGAGACTCCTGGTCCGCGACAACCAGCAGCTACCTTTGGATCTTTGTTTGAGGTCCCTACGAACCATAGAGGCTCGGATGCTTTGGGGATCTCATCAACTTGGAAGTTTCGGAAGAAAAGAAATGAGGTAATCAACTCGGGGAGAGCTGCTGTTAGTTCAATCCTCGAAGTTGGTGAAAGCTCTGTAGAGGAGGACGGAGGTAAAAGTCGCGTCGAGGGAAGAAGAGTACATGTCGATGCCCTGGTCACGACGGCCAGACCTCTACCCTCAACAGCTGTCGTGCCACGGGCTTCCACAAGTCTTGCCCCGCTGACGACCGCCCATGCTACGATGGCCATCCTTGCCACTTCAAACGTCAAGGTAACTTTTGTTGTTGAGATTGGGACTCCCTTGTCCAACATTGACGCCGCCGACATGAAGGTGAAAGTAAGAATTCAGTTTGTTAGTTACGGAGCAACTTTGGCGGGTGGGCTTGTTGTGTTCCCATGGAGGCACACGAAAAAGGTGATTACTAGGGAGGAATTGAAAGAAGTTGTCATCCTCTGTTCGATTCTTGTTAGAAGAAGAGTATCCATGGGCAAGGAAGAAACTCAGAGGTATTGGAAAGAAAAATGGTCCATTATGGCTGAACCTTGTGGAGGTTTTTTGTTAGGTGGTGATGCTGAAATTCAAGAGGAGCTGGCCACCGCTGGGAGCTGGAAATTTAGAAAAAAGTCTCTAAATAGGCATGGGAACGGAAAGAATATTGCGGGAGATGCGGCGGAGTGGCCGGGCTATGTGTCCTGGATGGGACGAGCTAATTTCAACTCGTTCTGGTGTGGAGAGTTCGCAGAGATGATGGTGGATGGCAAGGATCGAGTTCAAGGCGTTCATGTGGGGGAATATGGAAATGCGGTTGTCATGGGAATGAGAAGGAAAATACTTGTGATTACTGAATTAGAGGTTAAGATGGTATTGATTCTTGATTCCTTACTTCATTGGATGCTATGGGAAATTGAAAAGAATGAAAAATGGAAGCAGCAAAGGAATGGAGCAAGAAAAGTGGTGTATGAGGAGAAGTGGTTTACATGTGGCAAGTTGGGAAGTCACAATGATGAGATAGAAGGGAAGCACGTGTATGGTGGGTTTGCTTGGGGAATTATTGCTCCTGTCATTAGTGTGGGTGGAAAAGTCTTATTTTTGTTTGAAGTTAGCCCAAATAATGCACAGCTCCTGTTCGGATGGCAGGCTTGTGAGGGTAATTCGAGGGGTTTTAACCCCACTCTTGTGGTAAAAGCACAAGAATGGGAGTTGGAAGTGGAAGTGGGTAATGGCACCAAGATGATAAGCATCTTTGGCGAAGGAAAAATGATGAATCCTATGCTACAAGATGTCTGCGGAGCAACAAAAGGACAGTATCCATTGATGCAGTTTGAAATGAGGGATAGGGACTTAGTGGGTCGTGGTCGTGATAATGTTATGAGGTTTGTGGTGGAAGGAGGATCGATGAAAGTTGGAACTGCTAACCATGGAGTCGCTTGTGAGCTCGATCGGAATTGGAAGAAAAGAAAGCGCAAGAAGGATGTGGATTACACGGAGACCGTGACAGAGTGGGTCAAGTCGGTCAACCTTGAGGACAAGGTTGTTTTTCGAAGGAAGAGGGGATGTGGGAAACACATTATTTACAGTATTTTGTTTGTTCGGATTATCGTCGGTTTTTATGATTTAGGGTATTATTTGGAGTATTCGGGAATAAACAGGGAGTTGAATGTTATGTTTAATTAGTTGGGTAGTCATTGGGAATTAGGCAGACTATTTAATCTGTACTAGGGTATTATTTTTCATTAAGCAGAAAGTTAATCAAATCTCTAAACCTAAACTCTCTCTCTCCTTTCCCTCTCTAGCGCCGACCCCTCTCTTCTTCTTCTTCCTAGAGGCTGCGGCAGCAGCTCCCCAATTCTCTCTCTCAATTGTTCCAAATCCCCAATTCTAATCCCTAGTGAGATCAATCCCTAATTGATCTAGCTAAATTTCCCCAATTCCCATTCTGTAGGAAACCTTGTTTCCTACACATGCTCCATATGTTCTGTGCTCGCCTGATCTTCTGTACCAGACAGTAAAGTTTGCTCTTTTTCTATGTTGCTAACTGTTGATGCAATGGAGAGCTGATGGTCCATGGGAAGAGCATTCCTCTTGTAGTTCCACACGAGCATCGAGATGTAATCCTGAGGCGAGATCAGACCTTGTTCACTAATCAGGGACCGCTGATCCTCCAATCTCTGGGGATCGTCAAGGCTTATGAACTCAAGCAAAGCCTTCTCGTGATCGGGCCTCCAGTTATTCGGGAATGGGGAGTAATCGGTTTCAGGAACGAGAGACATTCGAGTGTACTGTAGTCCATCGATGGACTCCACGAGCCCCATCCTCAGCAAATTATGGTACTCGGGCGAAGACCCTTTCTTCTCTTTTAAAGGACGACTGAGATTCCGAGCACCAATCTTGTACACCTTAGCACGCGACCTGAGCTTGTACTTAGCAGCGTAGAGTTTTGCTAGCGAGCCTCTTAAAATGTATGAGCAGAAGTTGACAATCTTTTTTCTATTGTCGGCATATCTGTACCACTCCACCATGGTTGACAAGAACTTGTTCATCTGAGCATTGGTATGAGCTTGTGTGGCGTGGAACATACGAAAACAAGGCTGTGGGTCCGGATCTCGATCTCCTTTCAAAAACTGCAGCTTTCTAAACTGCTTGATGCATTGCTTCAAGCTGGCAGTGACCGATAGAAGAGTCCCTACGCCCTTCTCGCTGATGATCTTGCCTCCAGTGGCGGTATATCTAAGTGTGGGGTACACAACTCTTCTGCATAGAACATGGTCGAGAAACATGATCCCCTTTGTTATGTGTTCAATGGGAAGACTGTCATTGTCGAGCTTGAGCATGTACTTCTGATCCACAAATTCGACCAACTGCTTTCTCAAAGTAGCTGCATCTGCTCTGGGACCCCTGACACCGATCAAGATATGGCCACCATAACGAACATAGTCCATTTTCCTGGTCTTATCAGGGCCACTAGTCGGCACAAATTCTGGCCACGAAGTATTGCCTTGTTCCGCTTCCCCTTCTGGGATATTCCATATCACGTCACTCTTCGAAGGGGAATAGTAATCCTTGATCTTACCCTCCACCCATCGATCCAACTCGTCTAGACAAATGTTAGCTAGTAGAGGACTAAGAATCCCACAGTGGCCCCATGAAGGTTGTTTCTCAGCTTCTTCTGGTGCAAACCCAAAAAATGTGTCTAGCCAATATGGATCCGGCTTTGGCTCATCCTCTGCCAGAACCCTCTTCTTCTGGTGCTTTCTCTTTGTCTTCTTCTTTGGTGGCTCTACTGCGGTTTTGATTACCGGGGTGGTCAAAGCAGACTTGACCAGATCAACTATCTTCTTATCCCTCACATCCCTCATCAAAGCTCCTATTACAAAGCTATCCTTCATTCCATCCAAAACCGTGCTCAAGTCTCCCTTCAAGTACCATAAGTACCCCGCAAAACTCCTCCTAATCACCCTCAACACAGTATGAGCAGTCCTCCCGGGTCTGAATGCAAATGACTTCTGCGAAAATCTGGATTCGTAAACAGGCTCCAGGATCAAGAACAAAACTTCCTGAACTATCTTATCCTGGAAAGCTGCAGGCTGCGTGGTGGTGAGAATCGCCTTGATCTTCCTCTTGGACAAGGAGGCATAATCAGTCTTATCCTTTGGTGATTTGATGAAGAAATCCAACCTAGCCCCCCACTTGAATCTACCATCCAGAACAGCATTCCTAAGCACAAGCAAATCCTCCAAAGCTGACCTCTGAATAGCACTACGAGGTACATAGGTCCCAATTTCATCAGCACAAACTTTCTGATAAGCTAAAACCCACAACTCAAACCGACGTAGATAAGAGGTCAAGTTGGTGACTGTTTTGTCCGGTTCACGGAAGTTCTCGATCCACATTTGGGAGCAAACCGAGACACCATCTTCTCTCATCAGGTTGGATGGGTCGTCAGGGTCAGGGGGCCGTCGGTGGTGGGGTGGAGTATAGGATAATAACCGACATACAGCCAAAGCAAAACTCTTCTGATTCAAGGGACCAGCAGCAGGAGTGTATAGTAAGGTACCAGTGACTCGAGTGGTAGGGAAATGAAAGCTGCGACTATAAGCGAATATCGCCAGGCGACGGTGCATCTGGACAGAATGAAAGTGTTCCTCGCAGTTGATCCGATGGCGATTAGACCCTAGATTAAGCAGTCATGAATGTGCTTCCCCTGATACAGCATTCCAGGAAATGTAAGGCTTTTAGGCATTCGGTTGAAATGTACAGCAATGAAGGGGAATTTGTGAGAAAACCTCAATTAACTCGAAGGGACAAAACAGAACAGCAATGAAGGGGAATTTGTGAGATTAAACAATGAAAGAAAACTTTGTTTCGTTCTAATAGTTCTGAGTTCAGGAATATGTTGCCAGTGGCTTTGTAAGTTCATCATCAAGCATGGAAACTCACAGACCAATCTTTGCAGTAATCAGACTTAGCCAATGAAGTTTACTTTCCTAGAACGTGGCGAACGGAAAGGAGTGGCGGCATTTAATTACCTGAAGAAACGTCGTCTTAGCAGCGGAAAGAGGAGAGGGCGACCGGAGTGTAAACGGGAGCTGGGTGGCGGAGGCGGGGACGCCGCGTAGGCGGCGACGGAGGGTGGAGCTCGAGGAATCAGTCAATGAAGCGACGAACCAGGACGGCGGAGGACGGTGGTCGGCGGCGGATTGGAGGTTTTATTTGGAAGGAGTGAAGAATTTTTTAGGGTGGGGTTCACTTCAGCTCGCCTCGGAACAACTTCCGAACTGAAGGCAATCGGCAGATAGCGAAAGATGCTATTTTGCTTCTCTTATTTTAATTTATTGCTAAATTAGTCCACTTCTAGTGAAAGTTAAATAACTAAGGCCTTTGTGTTTAGGGGTGACCACGCCACAATCCGGTACACACAGGAACAGGACCGAATCGGATCGGATTGAATATATTTCAATCGATTTTGGACTTACGAATTACATTAAGTATTGAAAAAATGGATCAAAATTGATTTTGAATCGGATTAAATCGAACAAAATGAACCAAACATACTTTGATCTAGTTTTGATCCTCATTTTTCCTTTATTTTTTTGTATGGTCTTATATCAATTCGATCGGGTTATGAACTGCATCTACCAATGTCCACCAGTGTTAGACGATTGAGACCTATAAACAATTTGTTGGCCAACTAACACTTCCGTCAAAAGAAACCGTCAGCAATCATCAACAAAACTAATTACAGCTAATCAATCACCTTCATGGTAGATTAACACCTGATTAGGCAGCAGTGTACCTAGGTTAGAGATTAGGGAGAGGTATGTTAATCGATACACCTGTGTCCTGATATTTCGGAAATAAAATTATGTTTCGTCATTATAAAAATTTGGTACAATGATCTCCGACGCATTTCTAACAATTATATAGAATATATTTGTTGCTCATTCTGAAAAAGAATTAACTGACAAATTAAGCTATAAATATATTTTACAAACCTTAATCATTATGGCTCATTGTAGCCATTAGTTTTAACTTTCCCTCTACTCTCTTGCGATCATTTAGTATTGGTGAATGATCTATCACCACCCCCAAAATACTCAGAAATTCGAAACAACTCTAATGAAAGTAAGGATAACTTCTAATTTTATTATAAAAAGAAGAATTTGTAAGTTCTCATAAATTAAATGGTGGTAGTAAATCAAGTTGTTGGAATAAGATTACTTGTGGATCTTATATCACTACCTAATACAACGTCTTAAACAAAAGTCAACTCATTGTTATTGAGAGATGTTAATATATGAATCTTAACTCGAGTTATAAATTGAACTTGTACCATATTGTTAAAATTAGAAGTTCAGTTTGTACCATGAAATAATTTGCATCACTATATGTTATGGTACAAGTTCAGTTTGTATCATAACATAAATATAAAAATCCAGTTCATATCATAAAGAAATATGTAGTTTGTATTATGGTACTAGTTCAATTTGTAACGTAAATGAATTTTTACGAGATAAAGTATATCAACCAAACGAAATTTGTACCATATCATAAAACCAACTAATCTCGATACTCAAACTATTTATGATATCATGTCACAAATCAGTTTGTCACATGTCATCTAATGAACAAATTAGTTTCGATACCATACCATAAACCATCCAATCCCACTAAATCAAATAATTAAAAAAAATTAATTATGTATATTATACCGTTAACATTAAATTTTGAATTTAACAAACAAACACATCCACTTATCTTTATCCTTTTTTTTTCCCCTTAAAATTGGTGGACGTTTCTTCCCGTTCCTTTTGATTTTGTCCGTATGTATCCTTTTGGGAATCACTTGAGCTAAATTTACAGTACTGCGCCACGGAGCCCATTATCTTTCCCAATCTCCATTCCTCCCCCTCCCTCTCTCTCAAAAAAAGAAGAAGATGGAGGGCTCATTCGTAAATCCATACTCGTCTGCTGCGTTTAGCTTCTTCCTCAGCATTATCATTGCCGGGGCGACGACTTCCGGCAGTTCTTATTCAGCCGCTAGTACTCCGACATGTGACTTCCCGGCGATTTTCAACTTCGGGGACTCCAACTCCGACACGGGCGGGTTGTCGGCCGCGTTTGGCCAGGCGGGCCCTCCAGCCGGCGAGACTTTCTTCCACCATCCCGCCGGCCGCTACTCCGACGGCCGCCTTGTCATCGACTTCATTGGTACGTACTCGATTTCATTGGCCGCTTTCGTTTCCATCCTACGCCATAAGTGTGATAGTCAAATTTTATGAAAGAAACAAAAGCAGGGGGAAAGACTTAATTTATGGTTTATCTAGTGAAATTGTAACACTGTTTGTTAGACGAGGCACTACATGGACCGTTCATATTCTCATATGTCCACGTTTTATAAAATGTAGATTATGAAGATTTTTTCCCCACGATTGTGTCTTCAAATCATTAGAGTTAACGTTAAAGAGTAGGTATGTTGTTAAACCATTTGGGAATGCCAGCTGGTTAGCGAGTTGGGTAATTGGTTACAGCTTGTGGCTCAATAACAAATTATTATTAACATAAACTGATTAGAGGTTGTTTTTGTTTTGGAGCATTTGGTTTTTATCGGAAATATAGAATAAGATTTTTAGAGATTGTGGGAAGTGGATACTGATGATGGTCTTGTACTATTCTTTGTAAATCACAGTGGTATGATTGGTAGTTGGGCGGTTGTTTATGGTGGTGAAAATACATGTCGATCAAGATTCGATAATTTAGCGAGTAACTACGATTTCAATTTTTCGAGTTGATTCTGTTTTCATATCTTATAGTTCAGCGAGTAACCTATCTTAAATGGTGATTATTTATGAATTATTTAATTTTAATAATTCGAGCTGTTGAAAATATCAATGATTGGTTTTGTATTGCTCTCTTACTATAGTTGTTTTTTTTTTTTTTTTTGAAAGGCTCTCTTACTATAGTTACCAATCTTGTATTCGAAAGAAGAATGAAACTAGTGTAACAACCATGTGAGCAACCATGCCGTATTTTTCAAATCACGTACATGGCAGTGGTGTCGAAATCCGTGATTCGTTATTGGACCAATGTGTTTGTTTTTTACTGTCCAGTGACCAGTGTGGTCAGCTCTCCATGACTCCGTCCATACCTCTCACAGAAAAAAAAAAAAAAAAAAAAACAGCAGTACTTGCACTTCAATAATAATTCATTTTTCAGAGAAAAAAAAACCAATGTAGATCATAGCATACACTGAATTTAGGGGTGTTCAAACGGTTTGGTTACCATGGAAATCGTTTTAACCGGTACTATTTGGATAATTTGGTTTGGTTAATTTGAATAATTGGTTTGGTTTGGTTAATTTGAATAATTGGTTTGGTTTGGTTAAAGTTTTTAGCTTGTTTGGTTTAGGTGGTTTGGTTTGGTTTCAGACACTCCTAACCAGTCAAACCAAATTAACCAGTTAAGTAATTAGTCATACATCTAACATATATTATATACACATACTTAATACTTTGCATAACCACTCAAGAGTTAACGTTCATCCTTTTTACACTCGTAAAATATAAAGCTCAATATTGCTCATATAGTGTATATTTGTATATGTAAAATGTAGACCACAACATATGGACGTCTAATTTAGATAAATTTCATACATTATGATGGATGAAAACTTGTAAGGAAGGTCATTTCCAGCCTATGATAATTGCTAAGAGACTAAGTCAATTTACACAGACACAACAATTCATTAACCCATACCATTGTCATAAATTTTTGTTAGGTGAATACTTCTATACTAATCGTAAGATAATTGTCTTAGTTGTATGTATTTTTATTAATGGTCTACTATAACTACGTGTTGATTGTTATGTTTTATTCATTTTATAAATTGCGAATTGTTGCATTAACCGGAAAATTTTCATCGTCAATGATAATGTGATTTTATATTGGTTAATCTGGTTAACCAATTAACCAAACCGATTAAACTTTAGTTTGGTTAATTTGGTTGTTGTATTAGTTTGGACGGTTGGTTATGATATTCTATTACATGGTTAATGAAATTTAGCCTTATTTGATTTGGTTATAACCATGGTAACCATTTGAACACCCCTACTGAATTATATCTTTCTATATTCATCTTTCTTCGCGCATATTTTGTTTTTTGTGGCTAATTTTTAACCACGGTAAAAAATTTACGTCATAAATTACAGCACAGGAACTGGGTTTACCTTACCTGAGTGCGTTCCTTGATGCGATCGGCAGCAATTTCACCCACGGCGCCAATTTTGCCACCGCCGGCTCCACCATCCGCCCCCAAAACACCACCCTTCACCAGAGCGGCTTCAGCCCCATCTCCCTCAACGTACAGGGCTACCAGTTCCACGACTTCCTCAACCGCTCCCAGCTCGTCCGCTCTAGAGGTACGTACTAACCAACCAAACAACAACGATTGTGTCGAGTCGTGTCGTTACGAGTCATTTAGAATCGTATTTTGACAATACCAGCACGTCGTGATTAATTCTCGATTAATCACAACCCGAAAATACTCGCAAATTATCGAAATGTAGCTATAAAAGTCGCGCGTGCTAAATATTTAATCAATTCGCTCTCTCTCTCTTTTTTTCCAACAGGAGGAGTCTACGAGAAGTTGCTCCCGAAACCAACATCCTTCGCCGGCGCGCTCTACACGTTCGACATCGGCCAGAACGACCTCACCGCCGCCTACTTCCTCAACATGACCACTCCCCAAGTCGTCGCCGTCATCCCCGACGTCCTCTCCCAATTCAAAGCCGTGGTCAAAGCCATCCACGACCAGGGCGGGCGCCACTTCTGGATCCACAACACCGGGCCCTTCGGCTGCCTGGCCTACGTCCTGGCCCGCGTCCCCACGGCCCAGTTCGACGAAGCGGGCTGCGGGGTCCCCTTCAACCGCGTGGCCCGGATTTTCAACCGTGGGCTCAAGAAGACCGTGGGCCAGCTGAGGAAAGAGCTGCCCTTAGCGGCCGTTACATACGTCGACGTCTACAAGGTTAAGTACGAACTCATTCGACACGCCAAACTACACGGTGCGTAAGAGTGATTTTGGTACTAATTTTTTTTTCCTTCTCCATGCCGATTTGAGAAAGAACTGATTTTTTTTTTTTTTTTTGTTGTGGATGTAGGGTTCAATGAGTCGATAAGGGCGTGTTGTGGGTACGGCGGAGAGTACAATTACAGCAGGGAAATTGGGTGTGGAGGGAAGATGAAGAAGAAGAACGGCGTTGAAATTGAGGCTAAATCGTGCAAAGACCCATCTCGATACGTGAATTGGGATGGTGTGCATTACACCGAAGCAGGCAACAAATGGATTTTCGACCAAATTGTGGGCGGCAGATTCTCAGACCCTCCACTCCCTCTGCGTATGGCTTGTTATAGGAAGGAGTAGTAGAAAAATAGGCACATCATTATGAGCTTGTTTCCATGAAGAACTGGATGATCAAATTATGCAACGAAATCGCGTAGCGATAAAATTTTATTTATCGTAATAACATCAATTAGGTTATAACTTCTTATCGTCATTTCAAGAATTCCAATCTGTTATAAACGCGCTGCTACGGATCGGAAAATCGCCGGAATCGACAAAGCAATAATACGATAGCGAGAATCGAAAAACACTGACACACGATTTACGTGGTTCACTAACACGATGTGTGTTAGCTAGTCCACGGGCGAGAGAGAGCCAGTTTCACTATATCGAGGAGATTACAGATTACAGAGGAGTATGATACGTATTTATAGTACTTCTCCATGTGGGTCTAAACCTAATCCAATATGGCAAAGGAAACGGTTATAGACCAGGCCCAGAAGAGCGAGACCCCCGATTACCAATCGTAGCGGCTGATAGTCCGATTCAAGTCACATCAACACAATCTTTACAATCACATTATCTTATCAATAATCACACAAATTAACACAACGAAATGAAGTCAGAATCACTCCATCCCGAACATAATATCTTTCACACATCATATAAGATTGATAATATTGTTTACCCAAATAATACCTCGACGGCCGGAACACATAATTCTCCTCCTAATTATAGTGCAACATGTTGATGAAAGAAAGGAGCACGGCCGTCAACCGAAAGAAGACCTCATTCTCCACCGCCAGCGGGTGACCTGATCTGTACCTCCTCTCCCTAAACCCATCCTCGCAAGTGCTGGCCGAGTCCATGGCGGCGCTCACCTCGACGTTGGCCTTGAAGCAATCCCGATACTCGAACACGTCCTTTGCGGCGTCGTTTAGCTCGCCCTTGGCGTCGGCGTACAGCTCCAAGCAGTCCCCGAGTGCGTGCCTACAGTAAGGGTCCATGGCCGCGCCGCGGGTGATCAGCATCCGGGAGATCCGTTTGACGATCCTCGTCGCGTTCCTCGCCGTCAGCTTCATCGAGACTCCGACCAGATCCTCCATGGTCGTCACGTTGTGGATGTAGGGCGCGAAGCATTGGAGGCAGAACTCGTAGCTGAAGTTTGGGTCGGTGCTCGCCGCCTCCCGGCAGCGGAGGACGACGAAGTCGCCGTCGGTGAAGGTTGCTGATGCGGTGAAGGGGATGGTGATTGAGGCCAGCAGGAAGAATGCGAGAAGCATGGTGGGTGATGATGGGAGATTCGTGGGGTTTGTTTTCATGGTGTTGATGATGAGAAAGAGAGATAAAAAGGCATTCGTTTGATTTATTTTTTTAGCTTTTCGAGGTGGTGGTCACTATGTTATATGGGTAGAGATAGGATGGAAGTTTGGTTATTGTCATAAACCAATTGGTCTCAATAACTCGAGTTGTTGAGAGAAGGTTCTGCTCGATCTTATATCACACATGACCTTTCGGTTCTAGGCTCTGATATCATGTCATAAACCAGTTGGTCCCAATAACTGGAGTTGTTGGGAGAAAGTTTTGCTGGATCTTATACCACACTCTTACAATAATGATACTTGGGATATACATATACTGAATATATGAAATATCGTGTTGAATTTATCAATGTTTGGTATTATTGAATAACGAGTTAATTGTTTAGTTATTTAAATTATGATTGATTTTGGGTTACTGTTGCGGTATTCGAATTAAGGGATAGAGATGGAAATTTAATATACTGAAATATCGAAAACTTCTGGTCATTGTTCACTATGTACACTTGCAAGCATCTATCCGAATTCATGTTTTCTAGATCACACTTGTCTTTCACTCGATTTCTTGTTATTTTCAAATTACCGAAAAAAACAGACGCTCTCATTAATTAGTTGTTTCTCGATCTCTATTACATGAAATCAAAGATTATCAAGAACCAAAAATTTTAATTTGAGATATCACCATTTCATCCATTCTCCTTGTAGTTTTCCAACTTTATCGCTGCTGCGATGATTCAGAGTTCAAACCGAACTGAATGGAATTCATCATAAACCCTCTTTCATGAGTTGACACTTTCCCTCGCCATACTTGTGTATGATTTCCCCCATTTGCGAATTGGGTGAGGAAAGGATTGGAGAAGGAAAGAGATGGGTCGGGGATGGGAAAATGAGGAAAGTCCAGCAGCATCACCTTCCCCTGTTTTGTGTTGTGATCTTATTTTCGGTTATATATATGCTTTTTGGAGCCGTCCATCCCTTCACGCCAACGCAATATTTGGAGTTTACTTTGATCCAGAATAGAGAACAAAATTCCACCCCGACACCAGTGGCGGTTGCGCTTAGCTTAGTATGCAAAGAGTATGGCGTCTTTATTCCCCCCAATTCTTTCAACTTTCACATGACCTAATTGGCTTTTGAGAACCTAGCTATTATTGTGTTAGGCAGTGGGGCATTATGGGTACAAGAATGTTAGAGATACTGGTGTCTAAGATTACCCCTTTGATACACGAGATGTGCTATAATATTAGGGTCGCGAGGATTTAACACGTGATCTTAAATACAAATCTGTTCTGATAACATGTCAAGAATCAATTGATCTCAATAATTAGACTTGTTAGAAGAGGCTCATATATGAATCTTAACTATTTTCTCAAATTATTAGTAACAAACCATCTGTAGCCGGAAGAGTTATCATGTTTAGAATGGGATAAACTCCTATAGACAACTAATTAGCTAAGTGTAGGATATGATATGCACATGAAATATTTAAGTTCTGATTTATTTACTTTCCCGCCACGAAAGTTTTTTTTTTAATTATTTGAGATCAACCAATCCATTGGGCCTCACCCCACGGGATCCAACAATAACAGACTTCTTTTTTCCTTTTTGGTTTATCATTGGAGATCAATCAATCCAATGGGCCGAACACCCCCACTGGGCCCAACAATCTTTAAGCTACATTCAGTTCATGGGGCTGTGACTGTCCGTTCACCCGGTATCACCGGCGAGGCCGTGAAAGTCCTTGCCGCAGCAATGGTCTCTAGGCAAACTCAAAACTCTTTGATTAGTTTATTTGCCCTAAATTAAACAATAAAATCTAACTTATATATTTAATTATTAATATCAAATGTAATTCATTTCGTATTCGATAATACCGATTGGGATACCGGAATATTTAGGGATTGGGATTGAGATATCGAAATTATTTAAGAATTGCGATTGAGATTAATTTTCAGGTGTAATTCGATATTTATAATTTCGATATCTGGTATTGGAATATCGATATTATACCGATTTCCACCCTATTATTGAGATACACTCTGAGAACCTTATTTTAGTGCGAATATTGCTTCTTGCAGATCAGCAATACGAAACCCATCTCCTTGGTAAACTGCTAATAAAGATCCCTCTAGGCATCATCGACATTGCTGACGTAGACCATGCCATCAATAATGTTCGATTCACTGATCGTTGAATCCAACTTAAAAGTAATTGTTATTGACTTATTCCCATCCCAAACAACATAGGCGATGATCTCTCAAAGTCAAAGAGATTGAGTGTGTGGGTATTGCAGATAGGTCTGCATATGATCAAAAAGCTTTCTTACTAAGAACCTTTTCTCTTTTCTGGCGCTTAAAATTTCCGGTGGACTCTTCAACAACCTCTGTGACGATCGGAGAGAGGGACCGACAGCGAGGAGCGGTGTCTGTCGTGAAAGTCGATTGAGACGTGGCAGGATGTGTTGCGGTTACTTAAACCGCGTTAGTATTGAGCCTTGTTGGGGCTTGTCTGATCTTATCAGACAAGCCCCAACAAGGCTCAATACTAAGTAACCGTAACAGGATGTTTGGTCTAGCTTTCCTTCACTCCACTGGATCTTCCGATGATTGGGAGTAGGAAAACAACACATCCAGTGACGATTGACTATGAGGATGGATGTAATTGCTGGAAGTTTGGTTGGACCGGAAATCAGGGGCTATTCTTTATTAGTATGGAAGGCCGGAGGGCGCATGCGTAGTAGAAGTAGTTGATTGCACATGGCACATGTTGATGTAGATGCTCGATTCTTGAGGTTGTTTTCTTACGTTAGCTCACCTGGTTTTTCCTGTAGTTTGTGTTTGCTGCGGGAATTTAGTGGAGAGATCTGTGTGCTTTTTGCCGCTGCTTGGTGCTATTTCATTTTCTGGGACTGAAAGGGTTGTCTTTTTCTGGAAAATAGGTAATACATGTTTAATCTCAACGTCAATCATGTGGAACCTCAAGGTAAGAGGAGGCCCATACCCCTCAAGGGTGGAAAAACGAATTAGATTGTGTCGTGAATAATTTGTAATTATCATCAAAACGAATTAGATTGTGTCGTGAATAACTTGTAATTATTATCAAATCGATGATAAAATATTTTTTACTATATAATTAATTCTTGGTAAACACATAAATTTCTATTCCATAATCACTTCTAAGAGCATCCGCATCAATGTAATTGCTTGTACTTTTTATTCTCACTTAAAAAGAATTTCAATCCAATTCACATTATTTTTAATTAAATATATAAATGCAATTAACGTGTAATTGCATATGTGGGACTAATTTTTTTTATTAAAAATAAAGGTTTATAGTTTTATTATTTTATTTTTATCCATACATGAACTAAAAAAAATCCATTATGGAATTGCAAATGAAATTGCAAAATATGGTAGCCTGCATGATTGCAATTGAGAGACTTCCATCAATGCAATTGCATTTCCATTGCCACATCATTTTGCAATTCAATATGATAGTTTGACGTGGATGCTTTAATAAGCAGCACAAACGAAATTGTCCTGGTTAGAAATATTTTTGATTCTATAAGTCATCTTAAATAGAGATTCTACAAATTTCGGCTTATTTTCATGCATTAGGGTTGCATCGTTAGTAGTTGAGTGTACCTTAAATTCATAATCAATGTGCATCCATGAGCCATATTAGATGGTAATATCACAGAAGAAAACAAGATTGTTGACTATAAATCACTCTGAACCGAGTCTAACCAAGCCTCAATTCTCAGTTCTTGGGGATTTTTCCTAATTCAGTTTTGAAATATTGAACTCATAATAATAATTATATAAATCGCAAGTTTGCGACCAGTGACTAACCAGTAACCACCCATCAAACCAGTCCCATTATTAATGTTATTATTGTTTCGATTGTGCGATCTGATCATTCATCGCCAAATCAAATTATTTTCCATCCCTGCCAGGCTGACGAACCAAATTAAACCACACAACTGGAAGTACTGGTCACTTCTACCAGCAAGATCCTTTCAAATCCCAATTTGAACAACCGAACCAGCTCGATCGGTCGGTCGGTCCACATTATTAATGTTGTTTGTCGGAGGCGGCGGCGAGATCAAGTTGGCGTTTGATCAATCAGCTTTCTCGGCAGCCGAACGAGGGACAAGAGGGCCCAGTTTATCTTCACTTCTAGTTGTAACCTTGGGTCTCCATCACACTTGCAAATATTAACAGATAACATTGTAAATTAGTACGGAAAAGTTAGTGATAGGTTTCGTGAAATTGTGGTTCAATCATTTCATATCGCTACATACTGTCTATCGATTTAGCATCTAGTAGAAATTTTTTCTTGTCGAACCGTCAATATATTACGATTTTCCAATACTTGGAATTTATTAACATGGTTCAGCTACGAACCATTTATTTTATGTTTTAATATCTAATTTATTTATTCATCAATATCTAGTAGTTTAGTTTACATGACACCAAGATACACAACCTCGCCTGTCGTTATTACCCATCCCAATCCCTAATACGACATCACCCCATACTATCACCAATATACTTTCTTCTACTCACATACCACAATTTCGGAATTTTCACAAGGCACAACCTCAATCCAATAACTATGACAGTCGTAGACAGCTCGTTGCTCTTGTCGCTCCTTGTTCACTAGCGTATTCACCATCTGTTCATCGACAAGAAAATCTTATATTGCTTATAGGAAAATGTCACTTATGATGTGAAGATATTCCCCAACATTTGAGTCAGCCTGTCGATTATCGCTTGCACTTGCCATTTACAATATCATTGTTTGACCCACCTTAACAAAATTTCTGATTACTCCGCTAGTAACTGGACATTGGAAATGGATCCAACATGGTTTCCCACCATATCCATAGCAATTGGCACATAGTGTGGAAAGGAGGAATGAATAATATGCATTAAAATTTTCTGTCAGAGCCGATTTGCAGATTTCAAGACTGAGTCACTGCTCTATGCATATGCCATTGCCAGCCGTTATCCAGTTTCCCGTCTTTGCTCTGCAACCAACAGAAGAGTTCCTGCAACGCCAAAGCTTATACCTCTCGCACGTGCTTACCCTCTACTACTATTAGTTTATCAACCAACCCTTTGCTTTTGTGGTAGTTATTAATTAGTTAACTGGATTAGTTCCAATCTAATGATTCAAAGCAGCGGCGGTTTGATAATTGAGAAAGGAAGGTTAAAAACGTTCGACTATTTTAATTCCTAAGTTTGTATAAAATTTACATGTAATTTTGTTTGTATTTCAAAGTTGATGGAACTACATTCCCACTTAGATTCGGCCTACAATATTTCAAAGTATAACTGTAAAAAATCAAAAAATCATATTTGTAGCATAGTTTATGAGGTAGAATATGAGATGTAATTCAATTTGGGAATATATCCAATTCGAGTTCTTCAATCGATTTGGCTATACTATGCATATAAGGGAATTTTTAGTACGTGTCAATGTTTTTTTATCTCTCCTTTTGCAATCCGCAATAATGTTCGGGTGCACGTGATTCTCAAGAACAAGTTGATACCAATTAGGGTTGTCAAGATTTGAAGAGAAGATCTCTTGGTTACAGAAGACTACGATACCATGTAAAAACTAGTTGGTTCCAATAATTCAAATTGTTGTGAGATTTTTTAATTACATATGCTATACAATTCGCTTAAAATGATAAGTGAACGAGTGGGTCATCCATAGTTTAACCAATATTTTAGAAATCGTACTGTAACGGTCAGAATGAAAATATCGAATATCAAATTCCAAACCAGTACATAATTTTAGCGATACAAAACAAAACAATTAAACCATAAATAAAATTTAATATAAAATATCTTTATCACAATTCTTGAATTTAACGGATACAACCACATTCATGGGGTATCCTATATCACGAACATTGATGTAAATTGTAAGCTAAACAGAAGAGAGAAGTGAGAAAATAAAATAAAAATAAAATAGAAGGAAGATTGGGAATCAATCAATCACGGCCGGAGTTGCTTAAAATAGATGAGGATGATGGGAATAAAAGGAAGGAAGGAAGGGGAAGGGTCCTAAAGAACCGAGCCAGCTGCAGAGGCATGCACGTGGTCGGGTGGACAGTGTAGCAGTATGTCGATTTGCGGGTCCGTCCAGTCCCGGGCCTGGGCCTGGGCCTGAGTCTGGGCCGGATCTCTCTGTTCGCGCCCATTATAATAAGGCACATGTGACCTGCTGCTGCTCGAGACTGGCGTGGCGTCACAAAACCTGCCCCAGTTCCCCACCCTTGGTTCATTCATTTACATAAGTTGCCTCCTCTTCTACTCTTCTTTATTCCCCTAGAGACAAATTGGTCGTGTTCGTATTTTATCACTTTATAATCAGCCTCAGGTTAGCATATTTGATCGCAACCTGATAGATCAATGTGTCCGAGTTGTTTCAGTCTCCCGGCATAGGATAGGCAAATCGAACAAGTACACTATAACCCGATCGATCGAGGCGTGATATATTACACAAAATTACGTATTGGTACCCACGAGCAAGATATGTCAGCAGGCGTTGTGGGTAAATTGTAACAGCAGGAAACAGAGAGTGCGGTGGCTGGCGCCATCTGCCCCTAAATTTGCTCATATTTCCATGTGAAGAACACTGCTAGATGCTAGCTAAGTTCGGTTGGTTTGGTAACTTGGGGAAAGATTCAGATTATGGGGGGCACTTTTCCGTCGGCAAGAAACGACAACGCACCGCGCTGCTAGCTTGCTGCTGCTGGCTGCCCATGACCATCTCTCCCCTTTTGTCGTCCAACAACTACTCGAGGGGCCAATGGCCAGTGAAAAGATAAAAGAGACAGGGATTTGATGCACACAATACGGTGAAAAGTAACGATAAAATAATGCAAAGATGAAGGTTATTGCCTCCTTCCACACTTTGGTCTTATTAACCTAGCCAGTTTCATGAACAAATTAGAGTGCTACATGTATTTTGTTGTCAGTAGTGAAAGCCGGGGTATAGAAGAAGAGTATAGTACAGTTTGTATTGAGTATTGAATATAAGGTTAGAGCCAATGGAATAAGCAAAAAACAAGGGTACACAATGTGGTGTTGGTGCCTCCAATTTTCACTGTCCCCCATTCCCCAAACCCAAGAGGGGTACGAGCGAGGTGGATCGAAAATATGTTCTCTCAATATTCAACAAAAAAGGGTGTCACAGCAAAATAAGGTAATTGATCGAGTATTAAGTTTGCATCACAAAAAATATGCTTTAATTGGACTCGTCGATATGTCATCACGAGAAGTGTGATGATTGTGTGAAAATCTATAAGCATCAACACAACTTCCCTAGCTCCTTGTTTCCCAACAATCCTAATACCATGTCATGAACTATATCAGCCAATTCGACACGCGAGTAATTGAACCTCCTCTCACATTCACCGAAAAGTTGTTAACCATTATCTCCGCTCACAATACCAACAACCACCGTGCTTGAAGGAGAGTGAACGATCGAGTCGTCCTTGTTAAATTAACACACCTCCTGGCCTCCATTATTGTTCGATGTTATGGTGGTCTTCAGTAAATAAAGTGTACATGTATCCCCCTACTCCAAATATAGAACTCTACTTCTCGAGCCTGTTTCATATACAATGCTACCATTATGCCAAGAGACTCGTTTTGATTTGAGTGTGAGATGGATGGACTTTTGTTAGTGTGTGATTGGATCGGCCAACGAATTCCGACATTTGCATTTGCATATTGATTCTGTCGTGTGACATTATTGCCAAATGTTTGGAGTTTCATTAAATTATAACGATAGTGAAGGTAATCAGTTATATGAGCTGAACATCTGGAGAAGTTGACGGAGACAGAGAAAGGTAGTGATCCCCAACCCCATGGCTCTGTGTATTATGTATGTGTGCATGTGTTGAAAAATCTGTTTCCAATCCAAACTCACATTGTTTTGCTTCTGTTTGTCTCCCCCTCCCTCCAGTTTCCACGTTGCCGCCATTAATTCATTCAGATTTTATTATATGTTAAGGCTGGAAGATTCCCAATTTGTCAATTACGAAATAATAATAATAATAATAATTTGATCAAGGTCATCTAATATGATCTCCCCCAGATATGTATTTTGGCGCCAACTCGGTCATTGATAGCACAATTTGGGGACACAACAAAATATGAAAAATATTTATACTAATCGCTTGCTTGTGTTCAGGAAAGATAGCCACACTTGTATGAAAAAACTTAGCAAAAACCACAAAGAAAAACTATAGAGATTGACTAATTTTACAAAATGAGTAATTTAAAACGAGTAAATTCGAACTGTCTGCCCTACCCCAAAATGAAAAACAATTAGGCCAAATTGATCCGTTAGAATTCATCATCCAAACGACCTATATAAATATGTATCACAGCTTCATAGTAATTTGTAATCGCGTGAGAAGTTGCTCTGAGCGATTCCGGTGGTAAGGGTTTCCATTCTCGTGAGCTTGCTGCCGGCTCCGGCACCTGCGCCGGAGCAGCCTTTTCACCCTCTTCACTTTTCTCATGAGTGGTGTGAGTGCGACCGAGGCCGCGAATTCGGCGACGTCATTCGGTGAAGCCCAAGGTGTTCCTACGAAGCCCTGGGCGGCGTTGTTTGGCATCTCGGAGGCCAATCGTCTGACCTACATCAAGCCTGAAGTTATTAATGGCGGGCTTCGTATGCCTAAGGAGGTGCGCGATGCTGGTGCGGCTAGATGGAAGAATTGTCTAGTTGGCCAGTTCTTTCAAGACCCTCCTTCGCTGTACGTTCTTCGACGCTGGGCGAACAAGCTCTGGGGTAGGGATGGTGCAGTTCGTGTCTCTCTCCTCTATGATCGAATGCTACTCATCCAGTTGCCGAATCCGAAGGTCTGCGAGTGGATTCTTGAGAAGGGACCATGGTTTTATCTCAATAACTTGCTCTATCTTAGGCCTTGGGTTCCAGGTATTCGGGCTGAGGATTTAGGGCGTAAAGCGCTTCCAATCTGGGTTAATCTGGTGAATGTGCCGCTGGAGTATTATGATTTTCAGGGACTTAGTAGAATTGCAAGCTGGTTGGGGATTCCGCTGGGAATTGATCATACTACAAGGATGGGGGATCGACATGGGTATGCTAAGGTGTTGGTGGAGCTCACTGTGGATAGTGAATGTCCAGATCATGTGGTGTTATGGCCAGATGAGGATCAATCTCTGAATATTGGGGTCACCTACTGTAATCTACCGCCAGTGTGTCCAGTTTGTCATCTCTTTGGCATTTCTGGGGACTGTGCAAAGCATCAACAGGAAAGGGTGGTTGTTTCTGAGGATCCAGTGCCGAAAACTTTGAGTAGCAGTCTTCCTCAGGGGGATTCCTGCACTAAGAGCTCTGTTAAGGGCAAGGAGATTGTGGTGTTGGATGATGATCCTCAACTGGCTGCTATGGTGGGAGAATCAGTAGACAGAGTCATCCCTGCAAACCTGGACAGCTCTTTTCAGGAGGTAGCATCTCCAACGTTGCCTCCTGATTCTGATTCTCAATAGATGGCTTCCCCAAAGTTGCCTTCAGAAGCTGAATTCCAGCAGGTGATCCATGGTGCCAAGCCTCGAGTTTGGTCACCAAAGACAAGCCCTCATAATACATTTCACATCTCTGCTTCATCATTTAGTGCTCTCAGTAAGTTGGAAGAGAGAGAGCCAGTTAAGTTGCAAGCAGTGCCAAAGAGGAAGGAAGGTAAGAAGGAGGGTAAGAAGGGAGGGGGAAGGGTAAAACCCTCGTCTTCTAAATGATTGTTCTCTTTTGGAATGTTAGAGGGTTTAATAAACCCTCTAAACAGCGGGACTTGTTAAGGGTCTTGCATCGCAATAAAGTAGAGGTAGTAGCAGTACTAGAGACTAGAATAAAGGCTAATAAAGTAGAGGAGGCAGTGGCTGAAGTGTTTGCAGGGTGGAAGAAGTGTTTGAATTGTGTTGATTCCCCGCTGGGCAGGGTCTGGCTCTTCTGGGATCCGCAGCTGAAAGTAAGGATATTAAAGCCAGGAAGGAATTTTGTGCATGCTATGGTGAAAGGAATTAGTAATGAATCTTTCTTTCTTACAGCCGTGTATGCTGCCAATGCTGAGGAGGACAGAATCAGAACCTATGATGAACTCAGGCAACTGCAGGTGGTAGGTTATCCCTGGATAGTGGGTGGGGATTTTAACACAGTCAGGGTTCCAGGTGAGACAAACAATCAACTGTCTGTGACTCCTAGTATGACAGCTTTTAATGATTGGATTGGAGACATGGAGCTCTTGGATTACAGAACTACAGGGCCCCAGTTCACATGGACAAACAGACAGCAAAACAACCCTATTGCCCGTAGATTAGATAGGGCCATGGTGAACCTAGAGTGGATTGAGCAGTTCCCTGACTGTGCCATGGAGGCCTTCCCTTCAGGCTTCTCAGACCACTGTGGTATTCAAGTTTGCACAGCTGTGCCAATCAAATCCCTCCCCAAGCCGTTCAAATATTTTGAATTCTGGGCTGAACACCCTCTTTTCCTTGAAACTGTAGAGAGAGCTTGGAGAAAGGAGGTAACAGGGTCCCCATTGCAGGTGCTTCAGAGGAAATTGCAAGAAGTAAAGAAAGTACTGAAGCAGTTCAATAAAGAGGTATATGGTGATTTGCAAGGGCAGGTGAAGGCATCAGAAGATTTGCTAAGGAAGGCTCAACTTTTAGCATTTTCAGACCCTTCTCGCCTCTCGTCTTGGTCCCCTCCTCCTGTTGGCTTTGTGAAGATCAACTTTGATGCTGCTGTTCGTCCTTCTGGGTGCTCGTCTGGTCTTGTGGTGCGCAGTTCAGATGGGCATGTGGCTCTGGCTTTAGGGTAGGGGTGGCAGTCGGTCGGTTTTGGTTTAACCGAAAACCGAAAACCCGGTTATCGGTTAAACCGAGCCACCCCCTATATATGCCGACCACCGACCGAAAAGATGTAATGGTTAGTCGGCCAACCGACCGGTCGGTTCCGGTTTTAGGCTCGGTTAGCCGACCAACCGAAAAAAAAATACATTTAAAAAAAAACTAAAAATTAATTAAATAAAACAACAAAATCTCCACCACTCCTTTCTTATCCCCTCCTCCCTCTCTCTCTCTCTCTCCAACCAAAAATATTCAATCTCACACCCTCCAAGCACTCCATCCTCTCTCTCTCTCTCTCTCTCTCTCTCTCGCTTCCCTGGCCGGACGAACCCACACGAAAGCGCCAACAACCACCCTCCAGCGTCTACTACTGATCTCGATTTCTACACATCCACCACCAAGCTCCAGCAGAATCAACAGATCTCGGCATCTCCATCTCCAACGCCGCCAACGCCACAATCGAGAGCGGCTCCGGCACCCACGACGACGACCGTGACCACAGCGACGAGCCCAAGGAGGGCGCAATCGAGGGCGCCGGGGAGGAGGAGGTCTTCGACAGCGACGACAGAGTAGCCAGGCTGGGGCCAGCGGCGGAGCGAACGGAGGCGGAGACGGCGGAGCGAACGGAGGCGGAGACGGTGGAGAAGCTCGCCGGAGTCTTCCCGGTGCCTGTCGACCTTGTTGTGCCTGTGCTTGTCCTTCGAAGGCGGCTTCTTCACCGCGAGCGCGCCGGCGGAACCAGGAACGATGGTCGTGGAGGAAGTTGTGGTGGCGGTGGAAGGAGGGGGAGCGGAGGAGGCAGGGGAAGGCGGCGGTTGGTGCTGGGAGGGATTGGGAGTGGGTTTCTGCCGATGGAAGTTCCTCTTTTGGGATTGGTGTCTGTGGAGGTGAGGGCGGAATATTTTGGGATTTAGGGTTTATTCCTCCTCTTTTTTATATTTTTCGGTTGTGGGTCGGTCGGCCGGTTAACCGCCTTCGGTTACTCGGCTAACCGGAGAACCCTTCAGTCTTGCCGAACACCGACCGCGACTAATAACCGGCCGGTTTTCGGTTAGTGACTAACCGGCGGTTAGCGGTTAAAATCGCCGGTTAGCCGCTAACCGGAAACCGATCTGCCACCCCTACTTTAGGGTCTCTCCATCCCGGTATTGCTGATCCCTATCTTGCGGAGCTCCTAGCAGCTAGGGACGCCATCGCCCTTGTAGTCTCCAAAGTGCTGCCTCGGGTCATCTTAGAAGGAGATTCAGAGGTGGTGATTCGGCAGCTTCGTCAAGGTGCTCTCTCTGACTCCATTGGAGGTCCGGTGCTTCGGGATTGCTCCCTTCTCCTTTCTTCCGTCTCTATTTCTTTAGAGTTTAGGCAGTTCCTCGGACTGTTAACAGTGCTGCCCATAGAGTGGCGCAGAAAGCACTGTTACTCTCCCCTTTAGAGTTTTGCGCCTTTGACTTTGTGGGTTGGCTTCTCTGTTGTATTGGGTTGGGCAGGGTCGGGGTAGATTGTATAGGTTTTCTCTTGTCATTTCTTGGAAAAAAAAAAAAAGCTGAATGTACAAAGCTTCAGGTGGCTTATGAGAGCTTCTGTTGGCAGAATTCGAGGGTCTCTTTGATGCAGTTTGGTGATAAGAGCTCTGGTTTCTTTCACCAGGCAGTTAAAATCAGGAACTCCAAAAGGGCAATTCGAAAACTCATCACTGCAGCAGGAGACGTGTTGGTTCAGTCTGATCAGATTGTGGAGGAAGCTATTGGTTACTATAAGAAACTTCTGGGTGAAGCAAATCCTGATATCAATCCTAGCAGGGAAGATATTGAGGGTATGATTCAACACACTGTTTCAAGTGAGGGGAGGGATCTTCTTGTGCAGCCTGTCACTGTTGATGAAATCAGAAAGGTTGTTTTTGGTATGAATCCTCAGAAGGCCCCCGGGTTTTTACAAGAAAACTTGGCACATTATTGGAGAGGATGTCACAAGAGGGATCCTTGACTTTTTCCACCAAGGTAAGCTTCCCAGTGGAGTGAATTCCACAGTTGTTTCTCTTATTCCTAAGATCCCCACTACAGATACCCTCAAGAATTTTAGGCCTATATCTTGTGTAAATCTCTTATACAAAATTGTGGCTAAAATTCTGTCAAATAGGCTTAAGGAAGTCTTACCAACCATTATCAGTCCCTCTCAGTCAGCTTTCATTAAGGGTAGAAGTATAATGGATAATATTTTGCTAGCACAGGAACTTGTTAGTGGATATCATAGACAAGGGCTTTCATCTAGGTGTGCTATCAAGATTGATATAATGAAAGCATTCAATTCTGTGAATTGGAATTATATTTTCCTTATGATGAGTGGTATGGGGTTTCCTGAGCAGTTTTTGAAGTGGATTAAGTGTTGCATTCAAACTGCACACTATAGTATTAATATTAATGGAGGGTTATGTGGCTATTTTCGTGCTAGGAAAGGGGTTAGACAGGGGGGCCCCTTATCACCATACCTATTTACAATAGCTATGGAGGGGCTCTCTACTATGTTGATGAAAGTTAGTCAGGAGAACAGAATTCCCTACCATCCATAGTGTAAGAGAGTGCAGTTGAATCATATGTGCTTTGCAGATGATATTATTGTGTTTACAGAGGGCTCAGCCCAGGCCATTCTCCAAGTTAAGCAGGTGCTCCAGCAGTTTTATGAGATCTCTGGGCTCCAATGTAACCCTTCCAAATGTGAGGTTTACTTTGGTGGTGCCTCTGTTCAGTATAAATCTGTCGCACTCCAGCTTTCAGGCTTCCAAGAAGGTAAGCTCCCTGTTAGGTACCTTGGATTGCCTTTGATCACTGGGAAACTTTCCTCTACTGAAGTGGATATATTGGTTGAAAGAATTACAAAGAGGGTTAAATCTTGGCGGGCTAAAAAACTCTCTTTTGCAGGAAGATTACAGCTTTTGAATTATGTTTTGATGGGGATAGTACAGTTCTGGATGCAACTATTTGTTCTTCCTAAAAAAGTATTAAAACAGGTACAAAAAGTCTGTTCTCAGTTCCTATGGCACGGAAGTGAAGAGGGTAGAGCCAAGGTAGCCTGGGAGAAGCTGGCATTTCCAAAGAAAGAAGGGGGATTGGGGATAAAGGATCTCCAGGCCTGGAACATAGCTAGTTCTGCTAGGATGCTATGGCTGTTTCTTATAAAGTCAGGGACTCTTTGGGTCGCTTGGATGTACGAGTATAAATGCAAGCAGTCAGATTTGTGGTCACTGAAGCCACAGTACAGTAGCTCATGGACATGGAGGAGGCTACTCAAAATTAGAGATCAGATTAGGCCATGGATGCAGCAGAGAAATGGTGAGACTTATTGGGGAATGAAATTAATGAAGGTGTACTCTGTTCGGTTAGTCTGGGATTCCTTGCGCGCCAAGAAGCCAGAGGTGCCTTGGTTTAGACTCGTCTGGAATAGGTTCTGTCCTCCTCGCTATAGCTTTATTGCTTGGCTTGTTATCAGAAATGCAATAGTGACGAGGGACAAACTTCTGAGCTGGATGAAGATAACCATTGCCTCTTGCCCATTATGCACTTACCCGATGGAATCGAGAGAACACCTGTTTATGCACTGTTCTTTTGCTCGTCTGTTTGTCTTGAACTTGCACTGTCGCTTGTTTGAAGCAGGTGGCTGGGACGCAATGCTGGATGCAGTATGCAATTTGGTTCGACCCTCGGGGAAATTACAATGGCATGGTGTGGTTTGGTGTATGGTGTTGACGTACATTTGGCGTGAGCGTTGCAGGGTTGTGCATGGTGGTGCGCTGCCAGAGCCAGAGAAGATTGCTGCCCAGCTGCAGGCGGATCTGCGTTACCTGGTGGCTGGGAATTCTATGCTGCAGGGGGACCTTGAGAGTTTGGGATACCTTTGATGGTTTTCTTTACCTGTTGCTTGGTTTTGAATAGTTGAGTGCACATGTACAGGGGTGGATAGGAGTGAGCAGGGACTTTTGACATTCCTCAAAGCATTTTTGCTTTGTTTCGTTGTATTGGTTTTATCTTTTCATATTAATAAAGAGGGAAACTGATTCAACGAAAAGAAAAAAAAAATTGTAATTGCTGGTCAACGAGACTATGAATTAGAGGATGTCCTTCTATCTACAAATTTAGAGCTCAACTATTATTAATTACAGAATTATGAAGTTTCTTTCCGAAATAGCGGGAAAAAATCAAAAGAACGTAACACCTAATATCGTTAATTCCAAAACTTCTCCATGATGTTCCTATTCCTACATCCAAAACAAGCAAAGCATCTTTGATTCAACCGTCTCTATGGCAGATGGTGGCCACCAAAGAGCCTCGTGGAGCGGTGGAGGGTTTTTTGACATTATTACCTCATTTTACCAATTTTTTCTCCCTGTCTACTAGCAGTGTATTAATCAATCACCCCTACCAAACGATTGTTAAAACATTAAAGTATTCCCAACACAGAGACAGAGACAAAGCAATTGGAGCTAGTTTGCCACGAAGCCCTCCTCTTTATAAACCCACGGACCAGCCACAGAGGTTTCCCCACATCTCACTCTCCCTCCCTTTCTTTTCCCCCTCTCTCTCTGCTTCATGTTTCCTCAATCAACGGGTAATACTTCAATCCCATTCTCCCAAATCTCTCCTCTGTCTTCCTTTCTATCTGAATTCGTAAATCCCTAACTTGAATTGAAATCTGCAGAAACAATGGCTTCCCACCACCACCTGATGAAAACCATGCTTCCCCTGCTTCTCCTCCTCGCGACCGTCTTCACCGGAGCAATGGCTGCTGCACCGAAGAAGCCCGTGAACGTTCCTTTCGGAAGGAACTACGCTCCCACATGGGCTTTCGATCACATCAAGTACTACAATGGCGGCAACGACATTCAGCTGGTCTTGGATAAATACACCGGTAATCTCTCAACCCATCCCCTGTTTTTATTTTTATTTTCTAATTTCATATTTGGGTTCCTCGTGTTTTCTGAAAAGAAACGGTCTTTTGTTGTTGGTTTTGGCAGGGACGGGTTTCCAGTCGAAAGGGTCGTACTTGTTCGGCCACTTCAGTATGCAGATCAAGATGGTTCCCGGAGATTCCGCCGGAACTGTTACTGCTTTCTATGTAAGTAAAAGAAAATTTCCCGGCGACTAAATGTACTCTTTGTGACCATGGATAGCTAATTAAATTTGATGTGGCAGCTATCTTCGCAAAACTCGGAGCACGACGAGATAGATTTCGAGTTCTTGGGCAACCGGACCGGGCAGCCGTACATTCTGCAGACCAATGTGTTCACCGGCGGCAAGGGGGATAGGGAACAGAGGATCTTCCTCTGGTTCGACCCAACCAAGGCTTACCATTCCTACTCTGTTCTCTGGAACAACTATCTCATTGCGTAAGTAGTAAAACTTGTTTATTACTTTGTTTAATTACCATCCTGTTTTACTTGTCTATAAGGAAAACACCAGGTAGGTAAAAAGTAAAAGTGAGTTTCAAACTTTCACCCACCTGAAGTACTCTACTCTGCTCTGGCGACTGGCTAGCTGGCGACAGAGAATACTAATTATTGGGTTTTTGAATTCCTCCGTTTTTACTTTTCCCCCTTTTTCTAAATGTGTATTTTATCAAATTAAAAACAGAGCTATGGTAACTATAATGATATAGTAGCAAAAACTAATAAAAAAATATATTACATAAAAAGGATAATTATAAAAAAAAAATTAGCTTTATTGTCATCATTTTGGGGACTTCTTCCCATGCGCATTATTTTGTCGCTCAGTTTGGTATTGGGCACACACAAGAAAAGTCCATGCGTGGGCTCACGTGTTGCAACTTTTTCCAATACTAATTTTTGTTCTTCAAAAACATTTTTTTTAGATAAAATTATACTCCATTTAAATAAATACAAATTTAAAATAAGAAATTATTTATTTGTCCAATATGGAATCAGATCACCCCACAAGAAAAAGTAACGACCCATTTGACTAGAAGATTGAAATTTTTGTCAAAATTAAAAAGTCTAACCCCATCTAATAATAATTAGACTTATTATATTTCCACGTACCCCAATGCCTGGAATTACGGAAGTATTATTTTATGTTGACAACCATGTGACCATGAGTTCCTCTGTTGCATTGCACACCCAATCTAACCTTGCCCCTTTGAAACTCTTTTTTTCTGGGACACGTGGCAGCTTCTTCGTGGACGACATACCGATCCGGGTGTTCAAGAACCTGAAGAACCTGGGGGTGAAGTTCCCGTTCGAGCAGCCGATGAAGATCTACTCCAGCCTCTGGAACGCCGACGACTGGGCCACGCGCGGCGGGCTCGAGAAGACGGACTGGTCCAAGGCCCCGTTCATCGCGGCGTACAAGGGGTTCCACGTGGACGGCTGCGAGGCGTCGGTGCAGGCCAAGTTCTGCGCCACCCAGGGGAAGCGGTGGTGGGACCAGAAGGAGTTCCAGGACCTGGACGCGTACCAGTACCGCCGCCTCCGCTGGGTGCGCAAGAAGTTCACCATCTACAACTACTGCCAGGACCGGGTCAGGTACCCGGTTTTGCCCAAGGAGTGCAAACCCGACCGGGATATCTGAGTGACCCGACCGGGTTGGTCGAGTGAGTGGTTATAATTATTATTATGATATAATAATATATATTATGTGTACTGTGATTGGTGATTAATTACTACTACTACTACTATTAATTAAGAGAGCATGGTGGTGTGCTGTAACCACTGTCGCTTTTATTATCTATTATTATAGTATTTGAGATTTGATGTGTTACTGTTGTTGTTATTGTGATTGTTGGATTAATTAAATCGATTAATTATTCGGCGAGATCTAGCACTTTGGACCGTGATTGGATCTGGTTATGATGGTGTTGAGACTGTGGAGTGAATAAGAAACCAACACATTATTAAATAATACGTTGCGTCATATGATCTAACGATAGAAAACACATGAAACTTTGAAACATGCTCATGAATACGAACAGCTTTGAGCATCTATCGGTGTTTTTTCAACCTTAAAATAGAAGGGGAAAAAACGTATGTAGGTTTATCTATTCCGAACCAGGGAAATAAAAGGGTGAGAAAAGGGCTGGAAATCTTGGAGAGAGCGACAACACCTGCCGACCCCTCCACCACTTTTTATGCTTTTATCCGGTAGAAAACCAGCACAAATTGACAAAACCATCTGTTTCTCCACGCGGCTTTTTTGACCCACGAGAGCTTTAACCCAACTAACCAGACACTTTACCAGAGCCATGAATATCGTCACTGTTCTGTTTTTTACTTTTTCAGGAGCAATGAATACATTCATTTACGAAAAGAAGTCGAAGTCATACGCCAGTTGGCCACAGCTAGTGCATCTTGGCCACATCCACAGCAAATCGCCAAATCCACCATGTATCCAGGAACTGAACAGTTAAGAGCCTTCAATCCAAAGTATAAAGCAATGTTTGGATTAAAATCAACAGATTGAATCGGTGCATAGTTCAATCAAATTTCAACTCCCAACCTCACTTTATTACATCCCCTAGGAACAAAGAAATGAACCAGCTAGCTAATCTAGTTTTGGTTCCCATGAAGGAACTACGAAGCATAAATGATAAATGCAAAGAGCAGACTGGCAGCAATGCATCAGCAAATATTGCAAAACCTGACAAGGTGAGATCTTTTCTTAAACACAGTAGCATATTTATTTCACTGCTCTTACAGTTGGAACCAATGTGAATGAAGTGCAACCGCATCAAGCTTTCAGGGCAGCTCCTACTTTCACAAGCTCTTCCAGGGCCTTCGAGATCTGTGCTTCGTCCTTGCCCTCCAAACGAACACCCCTCTCCACACCCATGTCTAAAAAGGGATCAAAAGGAATTGGACAACACGGTTAGAGTGAGACTGAATAAGTAACGCAGCAGCAGACGGGATGAAATGAAGTGCAACGGATAAAGGAAGGGAAGCAGGTGATTGAGATTGAACAAGAACCATAGCTATGAAAGCCAGTCCGCCTTGTAATTGGCAATGGCAATCACTCATAATCATTTCACTAAACGGCATAGATCATAGAACCTTAGCAATGCATGATGGATTGGGAAATGCATCAAACTACAGTAGTATCGATGAGAAACTAATGGGCAATGAAGTGCATCAAAGCCCTAGTAACCAAACTATGCAGTCAGATATACTTTATACGCCCGCAAGGTACCTCCTAGCATGACTGAGATTTCTAAACATCAGCAGATAACCAGAAGCAATCTAACCAGAACACCGATATGGAAAAGGTCATCCAAAAAATGTCTGAAGGAAAGGACAATTGAATAGGGAAGAGACATATTGTAACCAAATATTAATGGGAAGAACAAACAATCAACCACTGAACCCTACGTTACAGAACCGAAAGAGTATTCAGGACATACTAGTGTTCAACCAGTTAAAAGGAGATATGTGCAGTGTGTTTCGCCCTGATCTGCCAACAACTCTCCGCGCTCTAATCGCTCAAGCCATTTAATGATTGACGGCAATAATGACAATTCAAAAGTACCTAATGGTCTACCATCACGTTATAGATTCTACCAAGCCTAACTAACTTTAATGAGTTAAGAAAAGTTACGACACGCCCCAAAGGAGAACAACAGGGAGGGCAGAGTTCATATTCCAATATTTCCAGGTGAATGATGAACTTGGTTACGAGCCCGGTTAAACAATACTGAAGAAATTCGACAATAGTTTCAAATACCAATCTGAAGCTAGTTTCAGCGGAATCCATAAGTAATCTTCCATCAGAAAGTTTAGCAGTCAATAGATTTACATTCCCAACTTTGAATGGCTAAAATTGCAGAGAAGGCCTAATGCTACTACTACACCCTATCCTTCGTTCAAAATAGGTCCAATTCCAGAACCCCACAAGCATATCATATAGCCCAATAGGTTAAATGAATCAGAAACACCAAAAATGATTGAATCTAAAGCTAATTCACATAGTGATTGCCTCCGGCTAAGCGAAAATTCTATAACTTGATCCAGCAACAGAAATTAAACTACTACTAGGGAAACAAGAACTAGCTAATGGGAAAACCTAAACAACTACCTTAGATTGAGGGGAAAACGAACCGAGAATCATCCCGGTGCCTCTAAAGCCATGGGTATTCGATGAACGTGTAATCAAAGCTAGATTTTTTTTTATTATCAATGGATGAGAAATGAGAGAAAACTTACCGTATCTAGCCCAAAGCTGGGGCTCGACCCCGCTGCATTCGCGGATCAAGATTGGGAGCTTGGGGTTGAGAGTCTTGAGATCCTTGTAATTATTCTCGATGAAAGCTCTGCCATAAGCATTTCATCAATCAAAGCAGCGTCAATTCTGAAACAGTGATAGAAGAAGGCGAAATGGGGGCGAAGGATTAGAAAGGGAAAAAAATTTACCTAGTGGACGAGCTTGAAGGAGATGACTGGCAGAGAAGAATCCGAAGCTCCTTGAGATTCTTAGAAAGCTGCCCTCTCCACGCCATGATTGAAACCCGCAATCTCACAGTCTATCTGTCCACTGCTCCTTGAAAACTTTCGCTTTTCCCGATCTTTCTTCAACCTTTTCGATCCTCGTTTCCTCTGGTTCTTCGACCTTCATCCATCTCCTTGCGTTGAAGTCATTCGTCTACGGACAACAGCAGATGGGCCTTCTCTTGGCCCAAGAGTGAATCAACATCCAAAAACAATTAGTTGGGCCTTCTTTTCACCTGATAGGCCTGGGTAACAGAGCAAACAGGCCAGCTGGCCATATATATCCACGTATCACCACAGGTGTCCATCTCACAAATGAACGAGTGTGTCCAGTTTTGACCACCGCGCTTCCATGGCCATTGACGAACAGCGCATATATAGGCTAGAGCTAGAGATCTCCTCCAAAAAAAAAAAAAAAAAAAACGAAGCGGCGGGCACCAAGAAGGATAAGAAGAATTCAGAAGTGAAAGGTAGATATCAAGCATGTCGGCGGCCCAGGTGGAGCCACATGACAAGATGAGGTCGAGGGACGTGAACAAGGTGGCTCGCGGCGAGCAGGCGCCTAGGCCGCCTCACGAGCCCGGCGAGATTAGCCAGCGCCCTTCGCACCCTGATCCCGACCCTCGCCAGTACGATCACGACGATGATCGCGACCGCGATCAGCTCATGAAAAAGGTATGTGTGAGTTTGTGCGTCCTAAGTGTATACTAGGTGGATTATAATTATTGCGGAGAGGAGGAAATGGTTTAGGAATCTCTTAACATGTCGATCACCAATTCGAGTTACTGGGATCAATGATATGATTTTGTTGCTTTCTTGATTTAAAGAGTTTCTATATTAATTTCAATTTGATTTAAGTTTTTGGAGCCAGGAACAGCTCCCATAGACATTCGCTTCCCTGCCAACAACCAAACTCGCCATTGCTACACCCGATATATCGAGTACCACAGGTAAGTAAGTAAGTAAGTAAGGAGCGTCGAAACACTGAGCTTAAGAATGCTTTAGCTAGCTTTTTAATTCGCACTTGTATGTAATGTGATGGATGATCGGGGTTGCGTGTAGGTGTCTGAAGCACAAGGACAAAGACAAAGCTCATGAGTGTGAGAAATTTGCCAAGTATTACCGCTCTCTGTGTCCATCTGAATGGGTAATCTTAGTTACATTACTCCGAGTTTTTTCCTCTTGATACGCGGCGTAAGTACCTGACGATCATGTTACATCGTCGTGTGACTGCAGATTGAGAGGTGGAATGATCAGAGGGAACAAGGCGTTTTTCCAGGGCCAATATAATTATATGCTACGTTTTTCGACTCTGTATATAAATGTGGCTTTATGTAATGGTTTGTAGCAACGTTTGCCCTTTCCTTCCACGGGAAACTGCACTTCTTGTTGAACATGCTTCGTTGTACCAGCACTTTTTTTCTTCTTCCTTTCGGTAGAAGCGGTGAAAAGGCCTGTCGAACAAAAGCCCATTAATATCAAATCAGGCAAAACTTCTCGTTGGAAAGGATAGGCCCAAACTAATTACGGAACTATTTGTGGGCTCTGTTGTCGCTTTGCCTTGCCGCCAAAGAAAGAATTGGACAGCAGATTGACGTGTGAAATTGAATCACTGAGTAGAGTCCTCCAAATAATATAAAGAAGTTCCTAGCCAGAACCCACTCCGTTCCCTTTTCTCTGGCTTATGGGCAGAGTTCGGAAGGAGCTTTTTGTCTTTTGCTATTTTAAACAGCCTAGCTCTATTAAAATATCAACAAAGTTGAACCCTATTCCTTCCTCAGGCCCAACTCCTAAGTCCTAACACGTCCAGCCCTTAACAGTTGAGGATTCTTTCTTTCTTTTTTGTAGAAATTGCGAGAGAAGCAACTCAGTTCACTTATTACTGGATCTCTTCATTTTTTTGTTCCTTACTTCATACTTTAATGAAATAATTTTTTAATAAGAGTGGTATATGTTTGTTTTTCATTATAAGGTGTTACTTGAGTGATTTAGAATGTTGATATATATAGTTTATTCTTTATACCAGGAAAGACCATCCAAACATGCAAATAGAACTATCGTCAAAAATTGAATGTAAGTTCATATGTTTTTATTAGCATAATAATTTTATATATCTTATAATTTAATGTGTGTACATGTCACATGTGATTTAGGAAAAAAGAAGTCATTTTCATGCCAAAATATTGCTTCGTGTCTTACATTAAGCCAAAATTCAAGAATGTTTAGATAATGACTATATCAAATTTCCAACATATGATTAGCTTTCTTGAGGATCTTCACTGAAGCTATGCGTTAAGCGTTTTGCATCTTAGCTAATTATATTTGATATCCTAGATTAATGCATCTAACCAAAAAGTTATGGTCATAAATTGTTAGTACAATTTTAGGTGTATAGTCAATACACTGATCACAAAGTTCTTATTTCAAAACTGATGAATGAAACCACCAGAAAATAGTAAGAAAAAAGCTTGCTTTTGTCATAGCGAGGTCCCCGATGAGGGCCCCCACGACAGGCTATTAGCTTAGTGGAAGAGCACCCCTGATAATTCCACTCACCTGTTTGGGTTAGAATTCGTGCAAACACTATTGAAGATATGAATGAAGGCAAGTCTTAAAGGGTATGGTACAACAAAACAACTACAACAATAATTCCAACGACACGAGAGCTCCAAGAAACAAAAAGACACGTCACTAACGGAAACGACCTTCAAGATAGCCTGCCAGCGAGTGTGTATATTTGATCAATGTATTAGAATTATTAACTCATAATTGAGTCATTTAGGATGAAGTAAAATGACTGAGGATTTTTGTCAAGTAATTGAATTATTAATTTTCATTCATATTAAAAGTAATAAGAAATTAAGGTCTCCAATTTAAACAAATAACTCATGAGTTTCAATAAATTACCTTAATTATCCAAGCATGCGATGATATTTTATCATATGAACGTACAAATTTAAATGTTATCTAAAAAACAAAATGAGATGAAATAAAGAATATTTCTTTCAAGATTTTATTAATATACTTTGTATGATAGTAAACATTTCATATTTACTTCAATTTGATGCTATTGGCAAAACAATCACAAAAAAATCAAAAAATGAGCAGTAATCTCTAACAGCAAGTAGTAAATCAAAGTGTGGTTTTGCAAAATATTTTAGGAGTCGATCCCTCGCAAAGATTTTATCGACTACTTTCTGTACGAACCTTTTTCAATGAATTAGTTAGGATGTCAGAATACGATGTCGTTTTTTTTTTTTTTTTTTGCAATTATTAAACAATTTGGATTATTTTTTATCTTAATGACAGAGCAATCACAAAAAAATCTAAAAATGTGCAGTAATTTCTAAGAACAATTAGTAAATCAAATTGTGGTTTTGCAAAATATTTTAGGAGTCGATCCCTCGCAAAGATTTTATCACCTACTTTCTGTACGAACCTTTTTCAATGAATTAGTTAGGATGTCGGAATACGATGTAATTATTATTTTTTTTTTTTGCAATTGTTAAACAATTTGGATTATATCTATATACTAAATAAATTTTTTTATCTTACTTTATACAATTGATATTGTTGTTTATGTTCATTGAGAAAATCTATCCGGCCAACGGACGGGCCCAAATCTAGTAATAAGTGTAGAGGTGGCAATTTTAATCCAATCCACCAATCCAATCCATCAATCCATTAAAAATATTCACATAATTCAATCTATTTAAATCCAATTCATTTTATCCAAATCCCATTGGATTTGTGGATTCATGGATTGGATCCATGGATCATTGGTAAATTACGGTTTAGTACATATAATTTTTATTTTTTACATTTTGGTACCTAAATTTTATTTTTTTATACGAAAAATATCATTGGAAATTACGTTTTGGTACCTGAAATTTTTTATTGTAACATTTTAGTACCTAAACTTTTTACATTTTACATATTGGTCATTGGTTGAGGATGTCATTTGGATTCATGGATAATCCACCAATCCACTTGATCCAATCCATGAATCCATCAATCCATTAGATCCAATCCATTTGATCCATGGATCCACCAATCCAATCCATTTGCCACCTCTAAATAAGTGATAAATGGGGCGTTTTTTTTTTTGGTGAAAACTGAAAAGATGGGACGCTAAAAGGGCGCCCCTGAGTGGCACTTAAATTAATCGAGATTGGGCAATGCCCAAGGTATCATACAGGATCCAGAAATTCAGACCCGGATAAGAAATATCAACTTCATGAAAACCAAAACTGGCGGTATGTGCTCTATTAGCCAAAAAATCCGTCGCCTTATTGCATTCTTTATAAACATGAGAGATCTTAATCTCCCAATCTTTCTGAAGAATCTGCTCAACCTGACCGGCAAGGTTAAAAAGTCTTTCATTGCTGTGGTCCATCGAAGTGAAGAAGAGGTAAAGCCGTCATGAAATCCACTTGTAAATGAACCTTCCTATATCCTTTAGACCATGCAAGACGGAGACCCTGAATCGCCCCCTTGATTTCTGCTTTTGTAACTATGCTGACTCCCAAGTTCCCCACAAAAGTTGCGAGACATCTGCCAAAAGCGTCCCTGATAAGACCTCCAGCCGCTGCTGTTGACTCGGGTTGTCGAACCGAACCATCCGTATTAACAACCACCCACCCTTCATCCGGAGGTTTCCACGCTAGCTCGGAGATCGTTTTGCTGCGTATGGGAGTTCGCAGTTTCGCTTCGTCCTCATATGCTTGCTTTATGGCTTTGTTCCAGCTCAATATTCGGCAGGCAAGAGTTGAAACTCCTGGTGTTTCTTCTCAAAAATTCGTTCATTGCGGCGTTTCCATAGGTACCAAGCTGCAACTCCAAAGAGATTGCCTGAATTCTCATCCTGGATGTGTTTTGTCAACCAATCTGCAAACCCCAAGCCACAAGTTAGAGTTGTCTCCACAATTTGAAGTTCTTGCCATACCTGTTTTGCCTCTGGGCAGCTTCATATGATATGTTCAGCTGTTTCGGGCGCCTGCTTGCATATGTCACAAGTGTCATTGGAGCACAACTTTCTCCTTTTTCTTTCACTATTAGTCAACAGACGATCATGCACAGCAAGCCAAAGGAAGTGCTTGATTCTATTCGGCCCTGCCATTTCCATAAGTGTTTCCAATTAGGCGCATTGTGGATCGTATTCTCCTCATCTGAGTCCTCTTTCAACCAATCTGCCGCTGCTGAATACGCAGAGCTCAGTCGAAATTTTCCATCCTTCTCCCTGCCCCACACAGTCACGTCCTCCCCCAATTCCACGTGAGGAGCTTCTGTACCTGCAATCAAAGGAATAATACTATTAGCCACCAAAGGCATTATTTTCGACCAACACCACTCACCTGTCATTGTCGCCATGTCCGCAACAGAAGCATCCCAATTGATACTGTCATCTGTGCCCGTGGCATAGTCTTTAAGGGTCACACCCTCAGCCAACCAGTGGTCATGCCAAAAGTTGATGCTTTCACCATTCCGAATATCCCAGATGGTTTCTTGCTTCATCACTAGTAAAGCCTTACAAATACCCTGCCAGAGGCGCGAAGTATTCTTGTTCTGCAGGCTAATAATTCCCCTTGCATCTCGTCTGACATACTTCCCCTGGATGACTTTGACCCACAGTTCATTCTCATTATTGAGGAAGATCCAGCCAAGCTTCATCATGTAAGCAAGGTTGAGGGCTCTGGCGGAGCGAAGACCCAGCCCCCCATCTTCTTTAGCCTTGCAGATGGTTTCCCAGTTCACCAGATGCACTTTAGATTGCCCTTCTTCCCCACCCCACACGAATCTCCTTATCTTCTGATCAATGACGTCGCACACTGTCATCGGTAAGACTGCAGTTTGTATAACATAGTTTGGGAGGGCGTTGAGGACGGAGGTCGCCAAAGTAACACGACCAGCGAGGGATAAATTACGGACTTTCCACCCTGAGAGCCGCTGGTCCACCTTCTCAATAACATACTTATAAGTATCCTTGGTAACCCGTCCGTGCACAACAGGTACTCCGAGATATTTCCCCATGTTGTTGGAGATCGGTATCCCCATTTGGTTGCTAATCCTGCTTTTGGTGTGACTGCTGGTGTTCTTTGAGAAGAAAACACACGATTTTTCTTTGCTAATTCTCTCGCCCGACGCCTCACAAAAGCGATTAAGACAGTCCATGATCACGTTTCCTTGACCCAACTCAGCTTCCGCGAACAACACCAGGTCATCTGCAAAAAACAAATGCGTTAGAGGCGGTCCATTCTTAGAGAGCGAGATAGGGTTCCAATCACCCTTAGCAACTGCATCCTTGATACAATGGTTAAGTCTCTCAATACACAACGTAAAAAGATAAGGAGAGAGAGGGCATCCCTGACGAAGGCCGCGGGAGGGCAGAAACTCCTTGGTCACGCAAGCCATTACCATGTTGATGAAGTCTCCAGGCAACTTAGCAGCTTCAAGCGTGGATCTCAGGAAAGACCAATTAATTCTTTCATAGGCCTTAGCGAGGTCGATTTTGAGAACCATCCACCCTCGTTTCCCTTTCTTCAAAGACATCGAATGAATCACCTCTTGGAGGATTATTATGTTATCTGTAATGTGACGTTTAGGGACGAAACTTGCCTCGCACCGAAATTTGCCTCGCACTTCAATTTCCTGCATTACCCCTCTGGAATTGCTAACAAACAATGGAGGATTGACCTTAAAGAAAAACCTCCTCGTGAAGAAGTTCTTGTTGGTTGGATGAAGCCTCCTGCTGGATGGACGAATACTGATGGGGCAGCCCAATGCAACCCGGGAATGGCGACAACAAGAGGGGTTTTGCGGAACAGTCAGGGGGAATGGTTGGGAGGTTTCTGCAGTAAGTTGGGAACCGGCACAGCTTTAATGGCGGAACTATGGGGGATCTATAGTGGACTGGAGTTGGCTTGGCGTAAAGGGATCCGATTTCTTATCTTAGAATCTGATTCTCAGCTAGCTCTTAATCTAATTGAGAAGAGGACTGACAGTGTTCACCCGTATGCCACAATTTTAGGTAATATTCGTCGGCTTCTAGCTCAAGAATGGGTGGTTCGTTTGGTTCATACGTATCGCGAAGGGAATAGAGCCGCGGACTGGCTCTCGAAGCACAGTCTCGTCTATCCCTTCGGTACTTATGAATTAGATGAACCCCCTACAGATCTGAAGAGGATTTGTCAGGATGATATCATAGGGGTTAGTCATCCCCGTTTGGTGAGGCAGATACCAGCAGATGAGAACTGATTGTGGGTTTTCTTTGGTGCATATCTCGGCTTGTTCTCTGTTTGTGTTTTCTGGATATGTTTTGTGCCATGGCGTTAGCGTTAGCTGTGTTTGTATAGTGGGTTAACCCCTGCTATGTTTGTTTGGCGTTTGCCTCCAATCAATCAAAAAAAAAAATTTGGTAATGTGTGATTGTGTATTTTATATAAGTTAAAAGTTCTTACATTATAAGATACAACGTTGTTTAATGTATGATTATGAATATGGTATACGTTAAAAGTTGAGATATAATAATAAAAACTGATATATGATTATTACTCATTTCTCGTGACAGTTAAGTCACATCACACAAAAACAATACATGTACTATGCATAAAAAAAATTTAGAAAACAAGTACAGTAACAATCGCAGTTTTCCGCCGTTTAAACGCCCACATATTTTTTTGATAGAATACACGTTCAAATACGTGTACTATATTTATTTGCTTTAGCGTATCATTTAGCTTCGATCATAGCATCTATGAGAAAATATGTAAATTCCTATTTGTTACTACTATATAATGTAGAGACCTCGAGACAACTTAGGCCGATATGTTTATGCTAATTTGTGTATAAGATTATAGCGAATATTATTTATGAAAGACTGGTCCAATTTTTCCCTCAAATCATTTCAGAAGGGCAAAATACCTTCATTCGGGAGCTGCATATTGTGGAAAATGTCATGTTAGGACATGAGCTTATACATTATTTGAAAATCAAAACTCGAGGCAATAAAGGATATATGACTCTAAAGGGTGACATGGAAAAGACCTATGATAGAGTCGAGTGGTTATTTCTCCTCGTTGTTTTGGAAATTTGGGATTCAAGTATATGGACTTGACCACATTGATTGCCCAGTTAAAGATGGCCACGTTCCGCTTCCTAGAATAAATTTTGAGGGAATGCTTTCAAGGGTGTCTAAAAGACTTTGTCCTGGGCAGCGAAAGAGACATTGATTAAATCAGTGGCAGCGGCTTTGCCACTGCATGTCATGTCTTGTTTCAAATTACCTCTTTCCCTTTGTCGTATATTGGACATGATCGTGGCTAGGTTTTTGTGGGGGTTAATGATGGTCATTCCCAGATTCGTTGGGTGTCCTGGCGAAATATGTGTTGCAGCAAAAATGATGGGAGAATGGGGTTTCATCGTTTCGAACATTTCAATCAGGCATTGTTGCCTAATATTGGATGGCGTATCATATGTGACCCACATTCTCTTCTAGCGCAGGTTTGCAAAGGGAAATATTTTATCACATGATCTTTCCTTTTTGTGACCACGCGATCCCGTCCCTCATTGGGGTGGCAGAGCATTATTTATGGACACCAATGGTTAATGCGGGGTTTACGGAGGCAGATTGGGAATGGTCGTACGACTTCCTTGTTGACCTCGAGTTGGATTCCTCGCTTGCATCCCCATCTATCTATGATGGGATTTTCATAGTAAAATCGGCTTATCGCCTAGCGGTGCTGCTAGATAAGCAGGGGGTAGATGGCATGAAACGCTGAGTTGGATGGATAGGCAAAGTCGAATCGGGTATGGATGTCCCGATCAACCCCCCTCCCCCCCAACCCCGAGCTTTATTATGGCAAATCTTACACTGAATCCTTCCTACGACGGAAGCTCTTATTGAAAGGGAAGTTCAGGTGCTTCCCAAATGTCCGGTGTGCGGTGCAGAATTGGAAACGATGTGGGATAGGACATTACGAGATTATTATGGACTTGAACATCTAGGTCAAGGGCTTCCACGACATACTTTTCCCTCTATTCCTGAAAAAGTTATTGGCTCTTATTAGTCACCCTCATCGGCGATCGTTAGAATCCTTTGACGGATTTAGCGTTCTCGAAATTTGGGTTGTCTTCGAGGACAAACAATTTGGGATCCCTGGGACAATATAACCAATAATACCAGGAATGGATCAATTTGCCTCCGGATAGGGTTATGCAGTTGCCCATCCTAACCAGTAATGTGAATCAGAGAACTCCGGCTTCTATTACCTGTATGTAGGGTTGTTAATGAGCCGAGCTATTCGTTAGCGGCTCGGTCTCGAACTCGATAAAAGCTCGTTCGATTAAAAAAAAAGCTCAGCTCATTAATAAACAAGCCGAGCTTGAGCTCTTCCTTGTTCGGCTCGTGAAGCTCGTGAACTAGCTCAATTAGGGGGCTCGTTTAATACAACTCACGAACTGTCTCGTTTTGAGCTTATGAGATGTCCCAACATTGTGGCTAGAGAGCCAACTCAACTACAACTTATGAGAAAATCAATCTATATTTTATGAGTTGGTTTGTTAATGATGCATAATAATTATTAAATTGTATATATCACCTCATATGGTCTTTAATACATTGAGTATATGTAAGCAAATACGTCTCATATATGACATAACATTAGGTAATCACTTGTATCACATATGACATATAAATATTAGGGTATTTATATTATAAATTATCTTAAAGTTGAGCTCGAGCCGAACTTTCGATCTTAACGATGTGTCAAGATTGTATAAATGAGTTGGCTCGTGTTCGACTCGACTCAGCTCGTTTATATACGATTCGGGCTCGAGCTCGGCGCGTTTATAAACGAACCGAACATGAACAAGGCAAAGCTCAACTCGACTCATTAATAACCCTACCTGTATGTGGGATAGGGTGAAAACTAGGGTATTATTCGGCTGGGGGAATGACCGCTAAAGACCACACCGGAAAGGTTATTCTGGCTACGGGAATCCAATTTTTAGGGATTGATGATCCTATGATAATTGAGCTCCAAGTTATCCAGAAAGTGATACGGTGGTGTTTGGGCATGGGCTTCACGGAGCTGCAGCTTGAGGGTGATGTCAAAGTGTTTGTTGATAGAATTAATTATCCAGATACTCGTGATAATCAGGTTGGTGCCATCTTTGAAGAGGTCTTGTTATCTTTGGTATGGTATGCGAGACTGACTGTTCGATTTGTAAGTCAGAATAGCAATAGGGTAGCCCACTTGGTGACTAGAAAGATCCTTTTATTGTACCCGACTATATGTCGATTCTTTGATTTTATGGTCTGGTTAAACTCTAGGGTGTAATGATCTCTCTTCCAATCAATATACATTATTTTTTGTAAAAAAACACCTCAATTCCAACCCAACCTACAAATTTTCCAATTATCTAATCCTATCAAATCTCCCGTTTAATGCCTCCATTAGAGAGCTATGAACACTGACGACGCCGACTTGGGGGAAAAAGCTCGACAGTGGTGCCATGAATAAGAAGATGGTAAAACTATTGAAAGGTTAAACTAGAGATGGCAACTTCTAATCCGATTCACCAATCAAATTCATTACATCTATTAAAATACCCAACTAATTCAATCAATTAAAATATCCAACTAATCTAATTCATCTGAAATCCAATTAAATTGGTGGATTCATTGATTATTGGCAAATTATATTTTATTACCTATACTTTTATATTTTACATTTTGGTACCTAAAATTTATTTTTTGTACGAAAAATATCATTGGAAAATTACGTTTTGGTATCTCAATTTTATATTATGACATTTTAGTGCCTAAACTTTTCAAATTTACATATTGGTCCAAGGTTTTGATGTCACTTGGAGTCATGGATCAATCCACCAATCCATATCATCCAATCCATTAATCCACCAATCCATTTAAATTCAATCCATTAATCCACCAGTCCATTTAATCAAGTCCATATAACCTACCAATCCATTTGATCTAATCTACCAATTCATGGATCCAATCCATTTGCCACCTCTAGATTAAACTAATCTTTTAGACCTATTCGTTCTCACGTTTTTTCGTTTCTCAATACCAAATTTTCGGTTTAAACATGTGTTGGCTTGGATCGACCATTGCGGTGTGCCAGGAAACGAATGCCTGACCTATATCCGTATAGCGATGGATTTCACACGTGTTCTCTGTTTAATTGTCACGTCATACATTTAACGATAAACTAGGAAGGGCTTTCTTCTTTTGAAAGTACTGGGATACCGTTGGTGATGATGTGATGCAAACTGTGAAGGACATAATTGAGAGGGCTGAGATGCCCAATGATCTAAACCACACGACCGTAAGAAAGAGATCTTTGAGGAAATAAAGGAAAGAACAAAGGAAAAGTTGAATGGTTGGAAAGAGCGCAAACTTTCTGTGGCGGCTCGGGAGGTGTTGATCAAGTCTGTGGCACAGGCTCTGTTCTCGTACGAGATGCCGGTTTTTAAAGTTCCCGATGGTACGATTGACGAAGTTCATAGCCTAATTATGAATTTCTAGTGGCTCAGAAAGGTGAGGAAAGACGAGCCCACGGTCCGAGAAGGGAAGAGATGGTCAGCCCCAAGGAGGAAGATGAAATGGGATTCAGGGATCTGAAAGAATACAATAAGGCTATGCGAGCCAAACAACAGTGGAATTTGACGCAGAGATCGGAATCCTTGATAGCAAGAATTCTCAAAGCGAAGTACCATAAGCGGACGCCAATTATAGATGCTACTGTTGGTTACCGCCCGAGTTTCGTTTGTCGTAGTCTCCTTGCTGCGCAGGACCACATGAGCCGTTGAGTGGAGGACTTAGATGGAGGATCGGGAATGGGGAGAATCTGAGAATCTGAGGAGATCGTTGGGTCCCGGGTACAAAGCACCAGTTTGTTACATCCACACCGATGGGGTTCCCGTTGGATGCATACGTTAAGGAGCCAATAGATCATGACACAGGTACGTGGGACGTGTTCTGCTGGAGGCCAACTTTCCTTTGGCTGTAGGCTGTAGCAGCGGCCATTCGCCAAATTCCTTTGCGCGGATATGGTGAAGTTGATATGACACGAGAGTAGTACATGCGCATACACTGTGAAAGAGGGGTATAGGCGTTGGCTCACTGGATTTAAAGCTGAGCATTGAGTAATGGCAGTGGGGGAAGTGAAACTGTGGAAACAACTGTGGCGCCTTGAAGTCCAACCGAAGGTCTGACACTTTATGTGGCACTTTGCCAGGGAGATTCTCCCAACAGGCGTGGTGGTGAGGTGGTCAGCCACCAAAATCCAAGATGGAGGGAAAACTGCCCCTTTTGTAATCAGCGCGAAACTCAGTCCAACTTCTTCTCCGAGTGTGAGGGGATGTTCATAATTTGGCAAAAAACGGAAGCGTCTGGTTTGTTCGAGGCGAAGGGAATTAACTCGTATCAAGTGTGGTGTGTGACCGTTTTGGAAATGGGAAAGAAGGAAAAGGTTGAGGAATGGTGTGTACTTCTTTGGTATCTCTGGAAGGAGAGGAACGCTCATTTATTCAATGGAGCTAAACTGTACGAAGAGGAGATACAAATGCGTGCAAACCTTTTGCTAATGGAGTACAAACAACACTAGTGGACTGAGGTTATCCCTGACTCCTGCCGGACGAAGAGCCCAAGGAGGAAACTGCCTGCGGGTTGCACCTCTTTCCGCACCGAAGTGGGTCTTCTGGATGGTAGGGGAGCGGGACTTGGGGTGGTGATAAGAGACTCTAATGGAGTTTTCTTGTTGGCAGCTGCGAAAAGGATACAAGGGGTGTGGTCGACGGAGGCAGCAGAAGCACTGGCGGCAGAGATGGGGGCACAACTTGCCTATTTCCACTACCGCAATATCATCCTTGAGACGAACTGCATGACGTTAACCCACAAACTGGCTTCTTCGGAGACTTTACAGGACGAGATGGGGTGGTATGTCGAGGATAAAATACATAGGGTACCACTTAAGTTTGACAATTGGGGTAGACATACCACTTAACTTTGAATAGGGCGTCCGGTACCATTAAAGTCAACAAATGTGCACTCGTCTAGTTTCCATCCAACCCAAAATTTCAATTACCTTTTGGTACCCAAAACTATTAAAAACATCCAAAACTATATTTCAACAATTATTAACTAATATAATAATTATAGAACCTTCTAAACATAGTATTACTAGAATGGCTAATGAACCTTTTTCAATAAAATAGATAAATTAGTAAAAATAATGAACAAATAGGAAAAAGTCATAAATATACTAAAAGATAATAAAAAAGATTTAAAATAATTATTAGAACATATATTTAAATCCCTAATACAATCAAAAGCAACACTAAAAATATATAAATAATTAAACATATTCCAGTAATTGAAAAAAAAAAACTATAGCCTATAGGAAGAGAATTATAATTAGTAAATTAACTAATAAGGAATATTTATAATTTAATATTAGAGAATTACAAGAAAATTTAACATGAAAAATTTGAAAACATCATCATGATGTAAGAGAAATTTTTTTTTTGCCAAAAGATAATCGATATATTGATCAGAAATATAGGTAGTTACACCCTAGAATTGAGCCAGGCCAGAAAATTAAAGCAACGACTCGTAGTCGGGTACAAATGAAGAGCCTTTCTAGCCACCAAGTGGGCTGCCCTATTACTACGCCGACCTACAAACCTGACAGAGAAACCTCCCATCGAACCAAAACCCCCCACAATCTCCTCGAGGAGCGCCCCAACTCTACTATCCCTAGTATTTGCCTGATTAATCTTCTCAATAAGCACCTTGGCATCCCCCTCAAAGCGCACCTCCACAAACCCAGAGTCTCGGCACCAGAGAACAGCCTCGCGAAGAGCAAGAGAACTAAATATAACATCCTTCGATTATCTATATTGAGAAATAATTCATAGGATATATTTGCTTCAGGAAAAAAATTCAATTATTAAAACACATTTGATTGAAAATACTTATAATGATAATTGATTCTAAATTTTCTATTAAAAAATTGGTTTGGTATTAGAGTGTTCAAAAGAGTATTCCAACAAAAAACTGATATTTTTCATAAGCCCAAATGATTATTTAATATTAGAAGGATCAATTCTGAAATTTAGAAAATGGAATATTCCAAGAATATTCTGTCAACTTTAACGGAGTGCACTTAACAGTAAACTTAAGTGGTACCGCGTGCACATATAATAAAGTTCAGTGGTATCCGACGCTCTATTCAAATTTAAGTGGTATGTCTACCCCAATTCTGAAAGTTAAGTAGTACCCGAGGTATTTTACCCGGTATGTCAAAGTACTAGAAGGCTTTTGAATGCTACGAGAGACAATTCATGGCATTACATCAGCAGAGAGGGAAAAGAAGTGGCACACGCCTTGGCTCATATGGATACGCGCCGGGACGAGAGAATGATTTGGATGGAAATTCCACCGACTTTCCTTGTTAACCTGTTACAACAAGATATTGTATTTGCGACAGCTAATTAATAAAGTTTAAACATATTCCCGTAAAAAAAGGGTCAATTGTGATTGCTATTCGCCGCCCTAAAAATTCTTATTTGTCGCCCTAATTATGTTAAATTTACTCTAATGTCCTTTGTGATTTCAATTCCATCCAATCGACAGCGAACATACCACCGATTCACCGGAAACAGAGGAATTGGAATGGGTAACTACATCTCCTGCACGCTGGCCCGCTTATCAAGAGCGGGAAGACGACGAGGTTGGTTTTCTATGCGAACACCCATACTTCTTGAATGGCCATTGAGCTTTTGGGATAATTAACAAATTCGCATTCTCAATCTTTCACAGAAGCTACAGATTGTCAACTATAAAGAGGAACTAAGCTACTGGTTGCCTAATGAATTTGTGAAATGCATCCTTTACCATAGAAACCCATAGACATGCAGCTCAGGGATCCGATCAATGCGACAGAGATCATGTTCTTACTGCCCGAGCTTCATCCTCAAGAATTGCAGTAGCTCCAAATCGGCCACTGACACTCGCCGCTCCTCGCCGACGAGGAGCCGGGGAATGTATACCTCACGCGTTCCCCATGAGGATGGCGAGCTTCGTCATCAACTTCGTCGATATGGCAGTCTTCTTCGTGGCTGTGACTCCGCCGCCAAGCGGTTGGGGATTGAGATTGGAAATAGGGGCGGATGAGGAAGTTAGGGGTTGGAGATTGAAATTAAAAATAGGGGTATAGACGTCAATGTAGTATGATTAAGGTGAAAAATTTTAAACTATAGAGCGACCAATAGCGATTTAGTTAATTGATACTAAATATTTTACGGAATAGAGAAACGTAAAAGAAAAAAAGATAAAATAGAGAAATGTAGGAAGGAAGCAGGGCACTGACTCTCACAATTTCCCCTACGCGCGGGTACTTTCTCCTTCGCGTGGCACTCGCATTTCTCTTTCCTCAACTTCTATTCCGATCACACTCTCTCTTCCTTCCTTTCTTTTCCACTTCTTCGACCCTCCACAACTCCATCCAACGAACCTTCCCCCTTTCTTTTCATCTTCCCCTCGCCCAAACCCTAACCCTAACCCGCTCACATACCCACCCACCCAGCCCTGCCATTTCTCCTTCTCCAATCTCCCGCAAAACCCTAACAAATTGGCTTCCATGGATTCCCAGCAGAACAACCTCTACGAGACGGCTTCGCAGCCGGACACCGGCACCGACGCATACACGTTCCTGGAATTCAACACTCAGGGCGAATCCGAGTTCGACTACCCGGAATTCCGCTCCCCCGTCGCCTGGCCCACTCCTTCCGACTCCCTCGCTGCCGCGGCTTCCTCCTCGTCCGTGGTGCCCGACCCCGTCGTAGTCGACCACCGCAGCGCACCGGCGGCAGCATCGTCGTCGTCGTCCGATCACCACCATTCCGATTCCCAAGCTGCATCTCCCGTGGCGTCGTCGTCGGTTGCGAAGGCAGCTGCGCGCGGCGGCCACGGAGTTGACGGCGTGGTGGCTGGAATGGGAGGGCTGAATTTCGAGGAGACTGGTGACGAAGACGGGTACGAGTTCGGGAAAGGGGATTTCACAGAGCACGCCTGCCGATACTGCGGCGTTTCCAACCCTGCGTGTGTGGTGAGGTGTAATGTACCGTCCTGTAGGAAGTGGTTTTGTAATTCGAGAGGGAATACGTCGGGTTCTCATATTGTCAATCACCTGGTGAGTCTGAATGCTTTTCTTCATTACAGTCATCTCCTGCATTTTTAATGGGGGTGGTGAAGTGGTTGCGTGCAGCGGGCAGCTGACAACGGCTTAATGTTAAGAATCGTAGTTGAAATTTCATAGTGTTGAGTTTTGTGTTTAGAAGTATAAAAGTGAGAAGTAGGTTGAGGAATGGTTAGAGTGAGTAGCTTCTATGAAGAATCTTAAGTTTTGTAAGTTGTTTATTGCTGGTGGCATTGAGCTGCTTTAGCTATTTTATTCACTATGTTGGCTTTTGGGATCAGATTAGAGGGAAACGTGGGTTCTGGTCTCAAATGCATGTCACAGTGGGTAGATACTTATGAATGTCTAGTTAAGGAGAAATTGAGGAACCGGTTGGATCACCTATACTGATTTTCGCACCCAAACCCTCTTCGAAGGAGTTGAACATGGGGCAATTTGAGCATCAAATTTTATAGATTCTTTCAACTTAATAGTTTGATTGGCAGAATTCGTTGACCTCAATCTCTTAAGAAACCTATATTGCGAAGATAAGCACATAGCACAGCTGTGGAAAGTTGTAAATGCATGCTTAGCTACTTCTAGTTAGGTTTAACTATTTTATCAGTTACTGTGTTGCTTTTGTTTAATCCCAGACGGAAATTATAGCCCTTTCTGTCTTCTCCTTGTCTATAGGTTGATATCTCTTAAATAGCTTAATATTGCTTGGATGGTGTTCTAGGTTCGAGCAAAACACAAGGAAGTCTGTCTCCATAAGGACAGTCCTCTGGGTGAAACTATTCTTGAATGCTACAACTGTGGATGCCGCAATGTCTTCCTTTTGGGTTTCATATCAGCCAAGACAGAGAGTGTTGTTGTTCTCCTCTGTAGGGAGCCATGCTTGAATGTTAACGCTTTGAAGGACATGAATTGGGACCTAAGCCAGTGGTGTCCTCTGATTGATGATAGGTGCTTTCTTCAGTGGCTAGTTAAGGTGAATTTTCCCTGTGACTTTTATTAATTAGTTTCTGTTACATCTTCCAAGGATGTCTTTAAAAGTTGTATTCTGCAGATTCCTTCTGAGCAAGAGCAGTTGCGGGCACGCCAAATTAGTGCACAGCAAATAAATAAGATAGAAGAGCTCTGGAAAAGCAATCCGGATGCAGCCCTTGAAGATCTTGAGAAACCTGGTGTCGACGATGAACCCCAGCCAGTAGCTCTGAAGTACGAAGATGCATACCAGGTAATGTGTCATGTACTTCTGAATGATGCATGTCTGGATTTGTAATATGTTATTACTGGTGAATGAGTTGGTGATTTCTGTTAAATTTGCAGTACCAAAATGTATTTGCCCCACTTATTAAGCTTGAAGCTGACTATGATAAGGTACTCATCATGGTTATGTTTCTTGTTATTTGTTATTGAAGCCTGCTTTTCTGTGGGAATATGTCCCAATGACAAAATTCTCTTTAATGTTGGCATTATCTCAATTTTCCTTCTCTTTCTATAGATGATGAAAGAGTCACAGAGCAAGGATAATCTAACTGTTCGATGGGATATAGGTCTTAACAAGAAGCGCGTAGCTTATTTTGTCTTCCCAAAGGTGGTTCTCTGGATTCATTTTTTGCGATTCTTTCACTGAAAGAATTCCTCGCCATTCTTGTTGCTGCGGCTAGTGAGGGTGCAAAAGTGCTTGTTAAAAGCTAATTGGGTTGTTTAAATGATTTAGGAGGATAACGAGTTGCGTCTAGTGCCTGGTGATGAACTAAGGCTGCGTTACTCTGGAGATGCGGCTCATCCAGCCTGGCAGTCTGTTGGGCATGTGGTACGCCCAATATCCTGGAACGTTTTGTTAGCTTATGATGCCCTTCATGTTCCTACCAGTGTTACGAGACAGTTTCTCTTAGTTAATTGCTAGTCCATCTCATATCCTCTTTGACGTATACAGGGTAGAATTCATATGTTTGTTCTTTCTTCAGATAAAGCTAACTGCACAAGAGGAAGTTGCTCTTGAGCTTCGTGCTAGTCAGGTGGTGATTTTTCTGTGCTTAGTTTATGGTTCTGGGTTGCTGTAGGTGAAGTGATGTTAATGCTACTGGCATGTGCAGGGTGTTCCTATTGATGTGAACCATGGTCTTAGTGTTGATTTTGTCTGGAAGAGCACAAGTTTTGATCGAATGCAGGGTGCAATGAAAACATTTGCTGTGGATGAAACAAGTGTCAGCGGGTCAGTTGCATATGCGGTTATTTTTTATTTAATGAATCCTCTTATTTTAGGGCAGATGTTATTTGTTGGACTCTTTTCGTGTCCCCTTCACATGCTAGAACTAATATGCTTAGTGTAGGAAATGCATTGGATTTGAGAAGTGTAACGATTATTGCTCTTGGAACCTCTGGTCAAACTTGGTCTAGTATGAAGATTATTGTGGCTGGTTAAGAGTCATAGATACCGTGGAAGTAAACCTAACAGAGAAGATATTTATCATCTGTTGAACTTGGGCTTACATGAAAAAGAGACCATAAAGTATCTGGGTTTGTTAACTATTTACTCCTTGGATGCGAGTCTCACTTGTCCATTTTACATCAGGCTGTGAATATTTGGCCATTGAGTTATAATAAATTTCTGTAATTCACAGGTTCATATACCATCATTTGTTGGGACACGAGGTTGAAAATCATATGGTTCGCAACGCAATGCCTCGTCGGTTTGGTGCACCTGGGCTTCCAGAACTGAACGCATCTCAGGTATGGTGATTGGAGGTCATCAGGTCAATGCATTCTTTAGCCAATGTATGCCTTGTCAATACTTGTACTCCTGGGTCCTTCACATTTGCTCCAGGGTTTAAGTGGAAAGAAACGTAAACTACATTTAATGAAGTGCATCCCTTCGTTTTTGTGAGTGAACATTCAGGCTTCTGCATGTTATTTTCTTTTTCTTTTAAGCATGTTTTTCTTAGGCTATCAGGGGAAACACCAAATAGACTGTTGTGGTTAATTGATTCCCATGTTTGTGCTTGGTACTCTTAGTTTTCAGTACCATTCTTACAGTAGGAGGATATCATTTTTCTTGAGTTGACCTTCTTAACGAGAAGGCGAGGGACTGATTTTGTATTATACAATTGAGCTAAAACTCTGTTTACCACACAATCCTACCATGGCCTATATGTCACTCAGTATTACTGTGCTTTCCCCCCCTTCTTCTGGTTCTACGACGTTAATCACTGCATCGTTGCTTCATCTGCAATGTAGTTTTGTTATTATCGAGTACTAACACCTGCCTGTTCCACAGGTATATGCTGTGAAGAATGTCCTACAGCGCCCTATTAGTTTGATTCAAGGTCCTCCTGGCACTGGAAAAACCGTTACATCTGCTGCAATTGTCTACCATATGGCCAAACAAGGGCAAGGGCAGGTTTGAAAGCATTTTATTGATTTCATAATTTTTACCAGAAGCATTGCTGTCTTATTAACTTTTTTCTAAATTAGGTTTTGGTATGTGCACCAAGTAATGTGGCTGTAGACCAACTAGCGGAGAAGATAAGTGCCACTGGCTTAAAGGTAACTTCATCCTTGGATACTTTTTTCTGAAGAACAATAAAATGTTTGTGCCACGATACATTAGGTTTTGGCATTAGTTTCAATTTCTAGGTTACGTACAGATCGCAACGGTGTATTGGACCTAGTTTTGGTGTTTAATTCTTGTGTAAGTTGCTGCATGGTTAGTCACTGTTAAACCGACTCACCCTACTTTTCTCCTGTTTATGAAGGTTGTTCGCATTTGTGCAAAGTCGAGGGAAGCTGTTAGCTCTCCTGTTGAGCATCTGACTCTTCACTATCAGGTTGGTACATTGATCTTTACAGCTTATTTTTAGCAACCTGTTAATTTTGTTGAGCCTATCCTGGACACAAATTTATATTACTAGTTTTAACTTCAGGTTAGACATCTTGATACTTCCGAAAAGAGTGAACTTCACAAGTTGCAACAGCTAAAAGATGAACAAGGTATGTAGTTTCTCTTTTCTTCAGAAAATTGTTTCTAGATGTAGTCTCTCTTATAACTATGATGGTTAGCATGATGTTTGCTAGAGTATACGATGGACCTTACTTGTCTTTTTTGTCAGTGTTTGCTTATTTGAACTAATTTTTAGCTTTTATGAGTTGCAGCTGAACTGTCTTGAAAGTTCTCCTACCATGCATTGAGCTTTCTTTGTTCCCCTTATATATCGTTGTGCATTACAGGTGAGCTTTCCAGCAGTGATGAGAAGAAGTACAAGGCTCTGAAGCGAGCTACAGAGAGGGAAATATCTCAGAGTGCCGATGTCATATGTTGCACGTGCGTTGGTGCTGGAGACCCTCGTCTTGCAAATTTTAGGTTCCGCCAGGTAGAGATGCATATTGTCTGCACTTTCATTCATTCTTATGATGAAGTTGCTTATATCCTTTGTGTTGTCTAGGTGCTTATTGATGAGTCCACTCAATCGACGGAACCTGAATGTCTGATTCCTTTAGTTCTCGGGGCTAAGCAGGTATATGGCATAATTATTGAAGTTGGGATCACTTGAATGCTCATGCTTCAAGTTCTGACTAATGATGTATTTTAGGTTATACTTGTTGGCGACCACTGTCAACTTGGTCCTGTTATTATGTGCAAAAAAGCTGCTCGAGCTGGACTAGCACAGTCTCTATTTGAACGCCTCGTCTTACTGGGAGTAAAACCAATTAGGCTGCAGGTTGGTTTGGAATTTCCTCTACTTTTCTGCATACATTAAGTTAGTTCCAAGTTTTATTTTGCACCTGCTGGGCTGTGAGGGCTTTTTCTCTCTACATCTGACGTAGGAGTTCAAGTGCAATCTGGCTTCTTTCTTCTTTGCTATACTGTGGCATGATTTTTTTAATGAAGATGCAACTCTAGGAGTTTGAGCTGCAGTTTCTGGAGTTCATGTTAAAACATCTGTAGATATTTGATTAGAACTTTCCAGCTTGGTGCAAGGTCTCTGAAGTATGGTGGATCTTTTCGAATATTCTTCTTCCAGTGTCTTCCATTTAGCTATCTGCATTTTTGTAGGATGGTTGTATACTGCCCATATTGGTTGGCTTTGGTAGTTGTGCTTCTTTCTGCTGTGATTTAAATATCCAAGATGTCCAATAAGTTGTACTTGTGCTGAGTCTAGAATGAAGTTTTTAGATGTTTCTTGTAACCCAATCACTTGCTTTGCAGCTATAATTTCAGAACCTTTCACATTAAATGTTTTTTAAGATATTATCCTATGATTTGCCACTTTCAGGTTCAATATCGAATGTTTCTTGTAACTCAATCACTTGCTTTGCTGCTATAGTTTCAGAATATTTGACATTATATGTTTTTGTAAGACATTATCTGATGAATGCCCACTCTCAGGTTCAATATCGAATGCATCCAGCTCTTTCAGAGTTCCCATCTAATAGCTTTTATGAAGGTACCCTACAAAATGGGGTTACTGTGAATGAGAGGCAAACAACAGGCATTGATTTCCCCTGGCCTGTGCCTAATCGTCCTATGTTCTTCTATGTCCAGGTACATAGCTCTATAATAATGAGATCTGGTCTCCCAAGTAAAGAATTATGATGATTTAAAATGACAATTGATCTTTCTAAGAATCTCTAAAAATCACTTTAACTGTGGTACCAATAGATGACCTCATTTCTGTATGCTTTTCTGATTATCTTGCCGAAGCCATGTGTGTAACTAGATAGTTCTTCTTTAGATGGGGCAAGAGGAGATAAGTGCTAGTGGAACCTCCTATCTGAATCGTACCGAGGCCGCAAATGTTGAGAAGATTGTAACTACTTTCTTGAGAAGTGGTGTAATTCCTAGTCAGGTGGGCTGCTTTTTCTCAATCTCGTCGTTGATGTTATACTGTGTGGTACTGTAATCTGAACTTTCTTTTATTAGATTGGGGTGATAACGCCATATGAAGGCCAGAGAGCATATATTGTGAACTATATGTCGAGAAACGGTGCTCTTAGGCAGCAACTTTACAAGGAAATTGAGGTAGGATTCAGGTTTCAAATTTCTTGAAGTTACTCCCATAAATTTACGTTGAGTTTGTCTACAGGTTGCTAGTGTTGATTCATTTCAAGGCAGGGAAAAGGATTATATTATTTTGTCTTGCGTTAGGAGCAATGAACATCAGGTTGGTTTGTTTTGCCCAGTGTTGCTTGCACGTGTTCGCATTTCTGTTAATTGTCTTGAAATAACACAGTGAGGTACTTCCATGTAATGGATAATCTACTTCTATGTTTTCAGGGTATTGGGTTTCTTAATGATCCTAGGAGACTTAATGTAGCTCTTACTCGTGCACGATACGGCATTGTAATACTGGGCAATCCAAAAGTCCTTAGCAAACAGCCATTGTGGAATGGTTTGTTGACACACTACAAGGTATTTTTCTGCCAACCTGTAGTGTTAGGCTTGGATATTATCAGTTGCTGTTTGACTGTGATATGGAATATTATCATTCGTTCCCATCTATGCTGTTCTATCTACTCATTGCTGTGTATTTTCCATGTGTATCCCATCAGGAGCATGAATGCTTGGTTGAGGGACCTCTTAATAACCTTAAGCAGAGTATGGTACAGTTTCAGAAACCCAAAAAGGTGTGGTAGACTGGCATTGTATCACTAGTTAGCTATTTGGTATCCTTCAGGAATCGATTTGTATATCTAATCTATTTCAATTGATTGTTATTCTTATGTTGTCACATTATAAACAGATCTATAATGACAGGAGACTTTTCTTCGGGGGTGGACCTGGAGTGTTGCCCAATGATAGTCTCGGATCGGTTGCGTCGAGTGTTCCGAATACTGACAGGCGAAGCGGGCGTGCCAGAGGTATTCTTCGTGAACTGATTCACTCAGAGAAATTATTAGCTTCCATATTTTCTGTTGATAATCATGTTAGAATTATCTGGTTTATTCTCTCATAGGATTGGTGCATATTTAGAATTTGGCTAATGGGTTCACAGGATGGATTTAAGTGTAGAACTCAGATTATTTGGGTACAAAGTTGTACTTTTGACTCATTTTTGCGAACATCTGGAAGGTTAGGTACTGAAGTATTAGACACAATTTTAGACACCGAATGCTAATATCACGGGGGCCCATCAACACACCAAGTAAAGGGTTTGGGGGGTGGGTGGGGATGGAATTAAATGGGCTGGTTCCCGTAACATCAGTGGTGCTTTCCCATTGTTGCTGACTGCAAGCAAATATCCTCTGCCTCTGATGTTGACTCCTATAACCTCACACTTTCATGTTCACACGTGGCAGGTGGCCCAGCAAATGGTGCTCACAAGCCTGGTGTGCACCCGACTGGATTTCCAATGCCACGAGTGCCAATGCCAACATTCCACGGCCCGCCTCCTCCTCAACCTTATGCGATCCCATCACGTGGTGCTGTGCATGGACCTGTCGGAGCTGTTCCTCATGTACCTGCACCAGGAAGTCGTGGTTTTGGGGCCGGGCGTGGAAGCACCACTGCTCCTATTGGTAGTCATCTTGCACACCAGAACAATCAGCAGGCAATTGGAAATATTGGACCGAATTTCAACTTCCCTGGTTTGGAGAATCCCAATAGCCAGCCATCTGTTGGTGGCCCATTATCTCAACCTGGATTTGTGAACAATGTATGCTATGTTGTTAATGACCCTCTTCATGGATTTTTCTGCTTTTTGCATGAAACTTATTATTAATTGTTGGAGTGCTTAATACATGGCAGATGCCAGTTCAAGGGGCAAGCCAGACTTTTCGTGATGGTTTTTCAATGAGTGGAATGTCCCAGGTTTGTGGATTGTGTATTTGTAGTACTGTGTTTTTCTTATTTCTTGGCTGTAATCCTCTATTGGGCATTCATCAGGATTTCTTGGGCGATGACTTTAAAAGCCAGGGATCACATGTGCCATACAATGTTGCAGACTTCTCTACCCAGGTACCTGCATGAACTTATGAACTGTTTTATTGTTCGTGATGTTGTAAATAGTGTTGCTGTTTCTGTAAGCTTATCAGATGAAACGCTGCTTTGGTTTTAGGCTTCCCAAAATGGGTATGCTGTTGATTATGTTACACAAGGAGGACAAGGTGGATATCCTGGCAATTTTCTGAATCAGAATTCACAAGCTGGATATTCTCGTTTTGGTTCTGGAAATGACTTCATGACTCAGGTTTTTTGTCCTTGTGCAATACGAGCTCTCTCAGTTTTACTTAATGTAGACTTTTTCCTGACAATATTTGGATGCAAACAGGACTACATGGGTCATGCTACACAAGGGCTGTTCACTCAGGTCGGCATGAATGATCCCTCGCAGGATGAAGCGTCACAAAGCCATTTTAGTATGGCTAATCCTAATTCGCTTCAATCCCAGGTTCATAACTCTCCAGCTCTCATCACAATTATAATCTTGTGCATGTACCTTAAGCGTCTAAATCGTACACGTGTAGCACACGTATTAATAAATAAAAATGACTTTTTCTTAATGGCGTTCTTATCTACTTCTAAGTTGTTCATTTCAATATTATGAGTAATTCCTGGCTTTCAAATGTAGTAGTAGTATTTGAACTTAAAATGAAACATGGTACTTATGTGTACTGTATTTTGCTAACGTTAGTTCCTTGACCTATGCAGGGTTATATGAATTCACTGTACTCGCAGCCTTTCGGCCATTACAACACTCAGGCACCCAACTTACAGGCACCACAACAGCAGCAGCAGCCTCAGCAGGGCCAGGGGTCCCAGAACCAGAAAATACACTATAATGGTTGAGAGGTCAGAAAGGCAATGATTTTTGTTGGCTGTGATGGATTCTATGTAGTCTTTGCAATCCAGCAACTTGGTTCGTGCTGCCGTGTTTGCCCCCCTCCTATTATAATCCTGTCCAGAGGTGCAAGATGTTCGTTGGTTCGTCAAGGTCAGTCGCACAGCCCAGGAGATCATGAGAATAAGTTGTAGTAAGAGGGATGGTCTGGCACAGCTTGGGCTAATGGGGCTGTATGAAGCAGACATGGTCAGCACATCCAAGACGCAAATGATCGATTGGAAAGATGAAGATAAAACCCCTTTCGTTGGCCTGCTGAAACAAAAGAGTAATTGTTAGGAATTATCCGAAGAAGGGAGCATTACATGGGCTTGGATTTGTTCGAAGGGGTTTGGAGGAGATTTTGAGTGCAAACCTAACTAGTCAACTACAAATACATATATCTCGAGGAACACACAAGTGGAGCTGAAAAATATTGATACATATGCAGTTAGCAGAAACCAGCGCCCGTCTGTGTACAGAAAGATTGACTAGGGAAGCTTTTCACTAAACCCTTTCGTCTCATCCTGACATGTAATTAGACTCTTTTGCCAAATATTATAAGTTGCTTAGAAAGATTGGGATCTGGTTGCTTTCTCTGGTGGTGTAATTTTTTGATTCTAGGTTTTGGGATTTGGTTGTGTTTTTTGTGGTTTCTGAGTCCCACTGTTGTCTGATTGGAAGAGAGTAAGGACTGAGAAATTGTAACAACCAGAGTTTGCTGGTAATAGAGAAGTATATCTAAATTGGGTTATTAGGGTTATTAAACATTCGTGTCCTTTCTTCATTTTCGACATTTTGTCGCAATTGCAAACTTTTCTAGTGAGTTCTAAAGAAAAATCCATTTCTGTATACTACAATTAAGTGTTTAATTTTATATTTTACTCTTTTTATTTAAAGTTTCTGAGTTAAAATGGAAGAGATCACCAACTAATAAAAATCTGGCTTGATAAAAGGATAGAAGTATATGGGAATTTTCATATTGCCTCTCTGTGTACCCATCGTAATTAATCGATGGTCTAGATGAATTAAGAATAGGCCACTGGTGTTGAGGTTTTGTAACTTTTTCTTTCTTAATTCTGGATCTTTGGTTTTGTACAAATCAACAGACAAATGTCACATTTGGTCAGTGAGATTACTAAATCATGTCATGTTTAATTACTTGGAAAAAATTAATATTAATTTTGGTCATTCGAATTATTGAAACATGTCACATTTAGTCACCCTCTCGTTAGTTTCTATCCAACATGTCCATGGAGTTGGACCAAAACTAACGAAAGAGTAATTAAATGTGACTTGTTTCAGTTATTCGAGTATTATTTACCCTCAAAATCTAAGGAAAATGACCTTCCGAAAAAATCGCCTAAAAATTACGAAAATGCCCTCGAAAAATATTCGGCCAAATTTCCGAACGAATCGGCCATTACTAGACTTCATCGTTGGTAGAGAGTACCCTAAGGCAGAATCTGTGATCCGTCGACTTCAAAATCCAAGAAAAATGGCCTTTCCAAAAATCGCCCGAAATCGGTGATGGTACCCCTTTTGAATCTGACAAAAATTGCCCCGAAATTTTGCGCCCGAATCTGTGCTTGGTACACTTATCCATCCCTAAAGATAGCTCAGTCTGAATCCGTGATCTGCAGCCTTCAAAATCTAAGGAAAATGACCTTCCGAAAAAATCGCCTAAAATTACGAAATGCCCTCTCCGAAAATATTCGGCCAAATTTCCGAACGAATCGGCCATTACTAGACTTCATCGTTGGTAGAGAGTACCCTAAGGCAGAATCTGTGATCCGTCGACTTCAAAATCCAAGAAAAATGGCCTTTCCAAAAAATCGCCCGAAATCGGTGATGGTACCCCTTTGGAATCTGACAAAAAATTGCCCCGGAAATTTTGCGCCCGAATCTGTGCTTGGTACACTTTATCCATCCCTAAAGAATAGCCTCAGTCTGAATCCGTGATCTGCAGCCTTCAAAATCTAAGGAAAATGACCTTCCGAAAAAATCGCCTAAAAATTACGAAAATGCCCTCCGAAAATATTCGGCCAAATTTCCGAACGAATCGGCCATTACTAGACTTCATCGTTGGTAGAGAGTACCCTAAGGCAGAATCTGTGATCCGTCGACTTCAAATCCAAGAAAAATGGCCTTTCCAAAAAATCGCCCGAAATCGGTGATGGTACCCCTTTGGAATCTGACAAAATTGCCCCGGAAATTTTGCGCCCGAATCTGTGCTTGGTACACTTATCCATCCCTAAAGAATAGCCTCAGTCTGAATCCGTGATCTGCAGCCTTCAAATCTAAGGAAAATGACCTTCCGAAAAATCGCCTAAAAATTACGAAAATGCCCTCCGAAAATATTCGGCCAAATTTCCGAACGAATCGGCCATTACTAGACTTCATCGTTGGTAGAGAGTACCCTAAGGCAGAATCTGTGATCCGTCGACTTCAAATCCAAGAAAAATGGCCTTTCCAAAAAATCGCCCGAAATCGGTGATGGTACCCCTTTGGAATCTGACAAAAATTGCCCCTGCGAATTTTGCGCCCGAATCTGTGCTTGGTACACTTATCCATCCCTAAGAATAGCCTCAGTCTGAATCCGTGATCTGCAGCCTTCAAAATCTAAGGAAATGACCTCCGAAAAAATCGCCTAAAAATTACGAAAATGCCCTCCGAAAATATTCGGCCAAATTTCCGAACGAATCGCCATTACTAGACTTCATCGTTGGTAGAGAGTACCCTAAGGCAGAATCTGTGATCCGTCGACTTCAAAATCCAGAAAATGGCCTTTCCAAAAATCGTCCGAAATCGGTGATGGTACCCCTTTGGAATCTGACAAAAATTGCCCCGGAAATTTTGCGCCCGAATCTGTGCTTGGTACACTTATCCATCCCTAAAGAATAGCCTCAGTCTGAATCCGTGATCTGCAGCCTTCAAAATCTAAGGAAAATGACCTTCCGAAAAAATCGCCTAAAAATTACGAAAATGCCCTCCGAAAATATTCGGCCAAATTTCCGAACGAATCGGCCATTACTAGACTTCATCGTTGGTAGAGAGTACCCTAAGGCAGAATCTGTGATCCGTCGACTTCAAAATCCAAGAAAAATGGCCTTTCCAAAAAATCGCCCGAAATCGGTGATGGTACCCTTTGGAATCTGACAAAAATTGCCCCGGAAATTTTGCGCCCGAATCTGTGCTTGGTACACTTATCCATCCCTAAAGAATAGCCTCAGTCTGAATCCGTGATCTGCAGCCTTCAAAATCTAAGGAAAATGACCTTCCGAAAAAATCGCCTAAAAATTACGAAAATGCCCTCCGAAAATATTCGGCCAAATTTCCGAACGAATCGGCCATTACTAGACTTCATCGTTGGTAGAGAGTACCCTAAGGCAATCTGTGATCCGTCGACTTCAAAATCCAAGAAAAATGGCCTTTCCAAAAAATCGCCCGAAATCGGTGATGGTACCCCTTTGGAATCTGACAAAAATTGCCCGGAAATTTTGCGCCCGAATCTGTGCTTGGTACACTTATCCATCCCTAAAGAATAGCCTCAGTCTGAATCCGTGATCTGCAGCCTTCAAAATCTAAGGAAAATGACCTTCCGAAAAAATCGCCTAAAAATTACGAAAATGCCCTCCGAAAATATTCGGCCAAATTTCCGAACGAATCGGCCATTACTAGACTTCATCGTTGGTAGAGAGTACCCTAAGGCGAATCTGTGATCCGTCGACTTCAAAATCCAAGAAAATGGCCTTTCCAAAAAATCGCCCGAAATCGGTGATGGTACCCTTTGAATCTGACAAAAATTGCCCCGGAAATTTTGCGCCCGAATCTGTGCTTGGTACACTTATCCATCCCTAAAGAATAGCCTCAGTCTGAATCCGTGATCTGCAGCCTTCAAATCTAAGGAAAATGACCTTCCGAAAAAATCGCCTAAAAATTACGAAAATGCCCTCCGAAAATATTCGGCCAAATTTCCGAACGAATCGGCCATTACTAGACTTCATCGTTGGTAGAGAGTACCCTAAGGCAGAATCTGTGATCCGTCGACTTCAAAATCCAAGAAAAATGGCCTTTCCAAAAAATCGCCCGAAATCGGTGATGGTACACTTATCCATCCCTAAAGAATAGACTCAGTCTGAATCCGTGATCTGCAGCCTTCAAAATCTAAGGAAAATGACCTTCCGAAAAAATCGCCTAAAAATTACGAAAATGCCCTCCGAAAATATTCGGCCAAATTTCCGAACGAATCGGCCATTACTAGACTTCATCGTTGGTAGAGAGTACCCTAAGGCAGAATCTGTGATCCGTCGACTTCAAAATCCAAGAAAAATGGCCTTTCCAAAAAATCGCCCGAAATCGGTGATGGTACCCCTTTGGAATCTGACAAAAATTGCCCCGGAAATTTTGCGCCCGAATCTGTGCTTGGTACACTTATCCATCCCTAAAGAATAGCCTCAGTCTGAATCCGTGATCTGCAGCCTTCAAAATCTAAGGAAATGACCTTCCGAAAAAATCGCCTAAAAATTACGAAAATGCCCTCCGAAAATATTCGGCCAAATTCCGAACGAATCGGCCATTACTAGACTTCATCGTTGGTAGAGAGTACCCTAAGGCAGAATCTGTGATCCGTCGACTTCAAAATCCAAGAAAAATGGCCTTTCCAAAAAATCGCCGAAATCGGTGATGGTACCCCTTTGGAATCTGACAAAAATTGCCCCGGAAATTTTGCGCCCGAATCTGTGCTTGGTACACTTATCCATCCCTAAAGAATAGCCTCAGTCTGAATCCGTGATCTGCAGCCTTCAAAATCTAAGGAAAATGACCTTCCGAAAAAATCGCCTAAAAATTACGAAAATGCCCTCCGAAAATATTCGGCCAAATTTCCGAACGAATCGGCCATTACTAGACTTCATCGTTGGTAGAGAGTACCCTAAGGCAGAATCTGTGATCCGTCGACTTCAAAATCCAAGCCCCGGAAATTTTGCGCCCGAATCTGTGCTTGGTACACTTATCCATCCCTAAAGAATAGCCTCAGTCTGAATCCGTGATCTGCAGCCTTCAAAATCTAAGGAAAATGACCTTCCGAAAAAATCGCCTAAAAATTACGAAAATGCCCTCCGAAAATATTCGGCCAAATTTCCGAACGAATCGGCCATTACTAGACTTCATCGTTGGTAGAGATACCCTAAGGCAGAATCTGTGATCCGTCGACTTCAAAATCCAAGAAAAATGGCCTTTCCAAAAAATCGCCCGAAATCGGTGATGGTACCCCTTTGGAATCTGACAAAAATTGCCCCGGAAATTTTGCGCCCGAATCTGTGCTTGGTACACTTATCCATCCCTAAAGAATAGCCTCAGTCTGAATCCGTGATCTGCAGCCTTCAAAATCTAAGGAAAATGACCTTCCGAAAAAATTCGGCCAAATTTCCGAACGAATCGGCCATTACTAGACTTCATCGTTGGTAGAGAGTACCCTAAGGCAGAATCTGTGATCCGTCGACTTCAAAATCCAAGAAAAATGGCCTTTCCAAAAAATCGCCCGAAATCGGTGATGGTACCCCTTTGGAATCTGACAAAAATTGCCCCGGAAATTTTGCGCCCGAATCTGTGCTTGGTACACTTATCCATCCCTAAAGAATAGCCTCAGTCTGAATCCGTGATCTGCAGCCTTCAAAATCCCTCCGAAAATATTCGGCCAAATTTCCGAACGAATCGGCCATTACTAGACTTCATCGTTGGTAGAGAGTACCCTAAGGCAGAATCTGTGATCCGTCGACTTCAAAATCCAAGAAAAATGGCCTTTCCAAAAAATCGCCGAAATCGGTGATGGTACCCCTTTGGAATCTGACAAAAATTGCCCCGGAAATTTTGCGCCCGAATCTGTGCTTGGTACACTTATCCATCCCTAAAGAATAGCCTCAGTCTGAATCCGTGATCTGCAGCCTTCAAAATCTAAGGAAAATGACCTTCCGAAAAAATCGCCTAAAAATTACGAAAATGCCCTCCGAAAATATTCGGCCAAATTTCCGAACGAATCGGCCATTACTAGACTTCATCGTTGGTAGAGAGTACCCTAAGGCAGAATCTGTGATCCGTCGACTTCAAAATCCAAGAAAAATGGCCTTTCCAAAAAATCGCCCGAAATCGGTGATGGTACCCCTTTGGAATCTGACAAAAATTGCCCCGGAAATTTTGCGCCCGAATCTGTGCTTGGTACACTTATCCATCCCTAAAGAATAGCCTCAGTCTGAATCCGTGATCTGCAGCCTTCAAAATCTAAGGAAAATGACCTTCCGAAAAAATCGCCTAAAAATTACGAAAATGCCCTCCGAAAATATTCGGCCAAATTTCCGAACGAATCGGCCATTACTAGACTTCATCGTTGGTAGAGAGTACCCTAAGGCAGAATCTGTGATCCGTCGACTTCAAAATCCAAGAAAAATGGCCTTTCCAAAAAATCGCCCGAAATCGGTGATGGTACCCCTTTGGAATCTGACAAAAATTGCCCCGGAAATTTTGCGCCCGAATCTGTGCTTGGTACACTTATCCATCCCTAAAGAATAGCCTCAGTCTGAATCCGTGATCTGCAGCCTTCAAAATCTAAGGAAAATGACCTTCCGAAAAAATCGCCTAAAAATTACGAAAATGCCCTCCGAAAATATTCGGCCAAATTTCCGAACGAATCGGCCATTACTAGACTTCATCGTTGGTAGAGAGTACCCTAAGGCAGAATCTGTGATCCGTCGACTTCAAAATCCAAGAAAAATGGCCTTTCCAAAAATCGCCCGAAATCGGTGATGGTACCCCTTTGGAATCTGACAAAAATTGCCCCGGAAATTTTGCGCCCGAATCTGTGCTTGGTACACTTATCCATCCCTAAAGAATAGCCTCAGTCTGAATCCGTGATCTGCAGCCTTCAAAATCTAAGGAAAATGACCTTCCGAAAAAATCGCCTAAAAATTACGAAAATGCCCTCCGAAAATATTCGGCCAAATTTCCGAACGAATCGGCCATTACTAGACTTCATCGTTGGTAGAGAGTACCCTAAGGCAGAATCTGTGATCCGTCGACTTCAAAATCCAAGAAAAATGGCCTTTCCAAAAAATCGCCCGAAATCGGTGATGGTACCCCTTTGGAATCTGACAAAAATTGCCCCGGAAATTTTGCGCCCGAATCTGTGCTTGGTACACTTATCCATCCCTAAAGAATAGCCTCAGTCTGAATCCGTGATCTGCAGCCTTCAAAATCTAAGGAAAATGACCTTCCGAAAAAATCGCCTAAAAATTACGAAAATGCCCTCCGAAAATATTCGGCCAAATTTCCGAACGAATCGGCCATTACTAGACTTCATCGTTGGTAGAGAGTACCCTAAGGCAGAATCTGTGATCCGTCGACTTCAAAATCCAAGAAAAATGGCCTTTCCAAAAATCTGCCCGAAATCGGTGATGGTACCGTCCTTTGGAATCTGACAAAAATTGCCCCGGAAATTTGCGCCCGAATCTGTGCTTGGTAAACTTATCCATCCGTAAGAATAGCCTCAGGCTGAAATCCCGTGATCTGCATCCTTCAAAATCTAAGGAAAAATGACCTTCCGAAAAATCGCCTAAAAATTACGAAAATGCCCTCCGAAAATATTCGGCCAAATTTCCAGAACGAATCGGCCTATTTACTAGACTTCATCGTTGGTAGAGAGTACCCTAAGGCCGAATCTGTGATCCGTCGACTTCAAAATCCAAGAAAAAATGGCCTTTCCAAAAAAATCGCCCGAAATCGGTGATGGTACCCCTTTGGAATCTGACAAAAATTGCCCCGAAATTTTGCGCCCGAATCTGTGCTTGGTACACTTATCCATCCCTAAAGAATAGCCTCAGTCTGAATCCGTGATCTGCAGCCTTCAAAATCTAAGGAAAATGACCTTCCGAAAAAATCGCCTAAAAATTACGAAAATGCCCTCCGAAAATATTCGGCCAAATTTCCGAACGAATCGGCCATTACTAGACTTCATCGTTGGTAGAGAGTACCCTAAGGCAGAATCTGTGATCCGTCGACTTCAAAATCCAAGAAAAATGGCCTTTCCAAAAAATCGTCCGAAATCGGTGATGGTACCCCCTTTGGAATCTGACAAAAATTGCCCCGGAAATTTTGCGCCCGAATCTGTGCTTGGTACATTTATCCATCCCTAAAGAATAGCCTCAGTCTGAATCCGTGATCTGCAGCCTTCAAAAATCTAAGGAAAATGACCTTCCGAAAAAATCGCCTAAAAATTACGAAAATGCCCTCCGAAAATATTCGGCCAAATTTCCGAACGAATCGGCCATTACTAGACTTCATCGTTGGTAGAGAGTACCCTAAGGCAGAATCTGTGATCCGTCGACTTCAAAATCCAAGAAAAATGGCCTTTCCAAAAAATCGCCCGAAATCGGTGATGGTACCCCTTTGGAATCTGACAAAAATTGCCCCGGAATTTTGCGCCCGAATCTGTGCTTGGTACACTTTATCCATCCTTAAAGAATAGCCTCAGTCTGAATCCGTGATCTGCAGCCTTCAAAATCTAAGGAAAATGACCTTCCGAAAAAATCGCCTAAAAATTACGAAAATGCCCTCCGAAAAATATTCGGCCAAATTTCCGAACGAATCGGCCATTACTAGACTTCATCGTTGGTAGAGAGTACCCTAAGGCAGAATCTGTGATCCGTCGACTTCAAAATCCAAGAAAAATGGCCTTTCCAAAAAATCGCCCGAAATCGGTGATGGTACCCCTTTGGAATCTGACAAAAATTGCCCCGGAAATTTTGCGCCCGAATCTGTGCTTGGTACACTTATCCATCCCTAAAGAATAGCCTCAGTCTGAATCCGTGATCTGCAGCCTTCAAAATCTAAGGAAAATGACCTTACCGAAAAAATCGCCTAAAAATTACGAAAATGCCCTCCGAAAAATATTCGCCAAATTTCCGAACGAATCGGCCATTACTAGACTTCATCGTTGGTAGAGAGTACCCTAGGCAGAATCTGTGATCCGTCGACTTCAAAATCCAAGAAAAATGGCCTTTCCAAAAAATCGTCCGAAATCGGTGATGGTACCCCTTTGGAATCTGACAAAAATTGCCCCGGAAATTTTTGCGCCCGAATCTGTGCTTGGTACATTTATCCATCCCTAAAGAATAGCCTCAGTCTGAATCCGTGATCTGCAGCCTTCAAAATCTAAGGAAAATGACCTTCCGAAAAAATCGCCTAAAAATTACGAAAATGCCCTCCGAAAATATTCGGCCAAATTTCCGAACGAATCGGCCATTACTAGACTTCATCGTTGGTAGAGAGTACCCTAAGGCAGAATCTGTGATCCGTCGACTTCAAAATCCAAGAAAAATGGCCTTTCCAAAAAATCGCCCGAAATCGGTGATGGTACCCCTTTGGAATCTGACAAAAATTGCCCCGGAAATTTTGCGCCCGAATCTGTGCTTGGTACACTTATCCATCCCTAAAGAATAGCCTCAGTCTGAATCCGTGATCTGCAGCCTTCAAAATCTAAGGAAAATGACCTTCCGAAAAAATCGTCTAAAAATTACGAAAATGCCCTCCGAAAATATTCGGCCAAATTTCCGAACGAATCGGCCATTACTAGACTTCATCGTTGGTAGAGAGTACCCTAAGGCAGAATCTGTGATCCGTCGACTTCAAAATCCAAGAAAAATGGCCTTTCCAAAAAATCGTCCGAAATCGGTGATGGTACCCTTTTGGAATCTGACAAAAATTGCCCCGGAAATTTTGCGCCCGAATCTGTGCTTGGTACATTTATCCATCCCTAAAGAATAGCCTCAGTCTGAATCCGTGATCTGCAGCCTTCAAATCTAAGGAAAATGACCTTCCGAAAAAATCGCCCTAAAAATTACGAAAATGCCCTCCGAAAATATTCGGCCAAATTTCCGAACGAATCGGCCATTACTAGACTTCATCGTTGGTAGAGAGTACCCTAAGGCAGAATCTGTGATCCGTCGACTTCAAATCCAAGAAAATGGCCTTTCCAAAAAATCGCCCGAAATCGGTGATGGTACCCCTTTGGAATCTGACAAAAATTGCCCCGGAAATTTTGCGCCCGAATCTGTGCTTGGTACACTTATCCATCCTAAAGAATAGCCTCAGTCTGAATCCGTGATCTGCAGCCTTCAAAATCTAAGGAAAATGACCTTCCGAAAAAAATCGCCTAAAAAATTACGAAAATGCCCTCCGAAAATATTCGGCCAAATTTCCGAACGAATCGGCCATTACTAGACTTCATCGTTGGTAGAGAGTACCCTAAGGCAGAATCTGTGATCCGTCGACTTCAAAATCCAAGAAAAATGGCCTTTCCAAAAAATCGCCCGAAATCGGTGATGGTACCCTTTGGAATCTGACAAAAATTGCCCCTGGAAATTTTGCGCCCGAATCTGTGCTTGGTACACTTATCCATCCCTAAAGAATAGCCTCAGTCCTGAATCCGTGATCTGCAGCCTTCAAAATCTAAGGAAAATGACCTTCCGAAAAAATCGCCTAAAAATTACGAAAATGCCCTCCGAAAATATTCGGCCAAATTTCCGAACGAATCGGCCATTACTAGACTTCATCGTTGGTAGAGAGTACCCTAAGGCAGAATCTGTGATCCGTCGACTTCAAAATCCAAGAAAAATGGCCTTTCCAAAAAATCGTCCGAAATCGGTGATGGTACCCCTTTGGAATCTGACAAAAATTGCCCCGGAAATTTTGCGCCCGAATCTGTGCTTGGTACACTTTATCCATCCCTAAAGAATAGCCTCAGTCTGAATCCGTGATCTGCAGCCTTCAAAATCTAAGGAAAATGACCTTCCGAAAAAATCGCCTAAAAATTACGAAAATGCCCTCCGAAAATATTCGGCCAAATTTCCGAACGAATCGGCCATTACTAGACTTCATCGTTGGTAGAGAGTACCCTAAGGCAGAATCTGTGATCCGTCGACTTCAAAATCCAAGAAAAATGGCCTTTCCAAAAAATCGCCCGAAATCGGTGATGGTACCCCTTTGGAATCTGACAAAAATTGCCCCGGAAATTTTGCGCCCGAATCTGTGCTTGGTACACTTATCCATCCCTAAAGAATAGCCTCAGTCTGAATCCGTGATCTGCAGCCTTCAAAATCTAAGGAAAATGACCTTCCGAAAAAATCGCCTAAAAATTACGAAAATGCCCTCCGAAAATATTCGGCCAAATTTCCGAACGAATCGGCCATTACTAGACTTCATCGTTGGTAGAGAGTACCCTAAGGCAGAATCTGTGATCCGTCGACTTCAAAATCCAAGAAAAATGGCCTTTCCAAAAAATCGTCCGAAATCGGTGATGGTACCCCTTTGGAATCTGACAAAAATTGCCCCGGAAATTTGCGCCCGAATCTGTGCTTGGTACATTTATCCATCCCTAAAGAATAGCCTCAGTCTGAATCCGTGATCTGCAGCCTTCAAAATCTAAGGAAAATGACCTTCCGAAAAAATCGCCTAAAAATTACGAAAATGCCCTCCGAAAATATTCGGCCAAATTTCCGAACGAATCGGCCATTACTAGACTTCATCGTTGGTAGAGAGTACCCTAAGGCAGAATCTGTGATCCGTCGACTTCAAAATCCAAGAAAAATGGCCTTTCCAAAAAATCGCCCGAAATCGGTGATGGTACCCCTTTGGAATCTGACAAAAATTGCCCCGGAAATTTTGCGCCCGAATCTGTGCTTGGTACACTTATCCATCCCTAAAGAATAGCCTCAGTCTGAATCCGTGATCTGCAGCCTTCAAAATCTAAGGAAAATGACCTTCCGAAAAATCGCCTAAAAATTACGAAAATGCCCCTCCGAAAATATTCGGCCAAATTTCCGAACGAATCGGCCATTACTAGACTTCATCGTTGGTAGAGAGTACCCTAAGGCAGAATCTGTGATCCGTCGACTTCAAAATCCAAGAAAAATGGCCTTTCCAAAAAATCGCCCGAAATCGGTGATGGTACCCCTTTGGAATCTGACAAAAATTGCCCCGGAAATTTTGCGCCCGAATCTGTGCTTGGTACACTTATCCATCCCTAAAGAATAGCCTCAGTCTGAATCCGTGATCTGCAGCCTTCAAAATCTAAGGAAAATGACCTTCCGAAAAAATCGCCTAAAAATTACGAAAATGCCCTCCGAAAATATTCGGCCAAATTTCCGAACGAATCGGCCATTACTAGACTTCATCGTTGGTAGAGAGTACCCTAAGGCAGAATCTGTGATCCGTCGACTTCAAAATCCAAGAAAAATGGCCTTTCCAAAAATCGTCCGAAATCGGTGATGGTACCCCTTTGGAATCTGACAAAAATTGCCCCGGAAATTTTGCGCCCGAATCTGTGCTTGGTACATTTATCCATCCCTAAAGAATAGCCTCAGTCTGAATCCGTGATCTGCAGCCTTCAAAATCTAAGGAAAATGACCTTCCGAAAAAATCGCCTAAAAATTACGAAAATGCCCTCCGAAAATATTCGGCCAAATTTCCGAACGAATCGGCCATTACTAGACTTCATCGTTGGTAGAGAGTACCCTAAGGCAGAATCTGTGATCCGTCGACTTCAAAATCCAAGAAAAATGGCCTTTCCAAAAAATCGCCCGAAATCGGTGATGGTACCCCTTTGGAATCTGACAAAAATTGCCCCGGAAATTTTGCGCCCGAATCTGTGCTGGTACACTTATCCATCCCTAAAGAATAGCCTCAGTCTGAATCCGTGATCTGCAGCCTTCAAAATCTAAGGAAAATGACCTTCCGAAAAAATCGCCTAAAAATTACGAAAATGCCCTCCGAAAATATTCGGCCAAATTTCCGAACGAATCGGCCATTACTAGACTTCATCGTTGGTAGAGAGTACCCTAAGGCAGAATCTGTGATCCGTCGACTTCAAAATCCAAGAAAAATGGCCTTTCCAAAAAATCGCCCGAAATCGGTGATGGTACCCCTTTGGAATCTGACAAAAATTGCCCTGGAAATTTTGCGCCCGAATCTGTGCTTGGTACACTTATCCATCCCTAAAGAATAGCCTCAGTCTGAATCCGTGATCTGCAGCCTTCAAAATCTAAGGAAAATGACCTTCCGAAAAAATCGCCTAAAAATTACGAAATGCCCTCCGAAAATATTCGGCCAAATTTCCGAACGAATCGGCCATTACTAGACTTCATCGTTGGTAGAGAGTACCCTAAGGCAGAATCTGTGATCCGTCGACTTCAAAATCCAAGAAAATGGCCTTTCCAAAAAATCGTCCGAAATCGGTGATGGTACCCCTTTGGAATCTGACAAAAATTGCCCCGGAAATTTTGCGCCCGAATCTGTGCTTGGTACATTTATCCATCCCTAAAGAATAGCCTCAGTCTGAATCCGTGATCTGCAGCCTTCAAAATCTAAGGAAAATGACCTTCCGAAAAAATCGCCTAAAAATTACGAAAATGCCCTCCGAAAATATTCGGCCAAATTTCCGAACGAATCGGCCATTACTAGACTTCATCGTTGGTAGAGAGTACCCTAAGGCAGAATCTGTGATCCGTCGACTTCAAAATCCAAGAAAAATGGCCTTTCCAAAAAATCGCCCGAAATCGGTGATGGTACCCCTTTGGAATCTGACAAAAATTGCCCCGGAAATTTTGCGCCCGAATCTGTGCTTGGTACACTTATCCATCCCTAAAGAATAGCCTCAGTCTGAATCCGTGATCTGCAGCCTTCAAAATCTAAGGAAAATGACCTTCCGAAAAAATCGCCTAAAAATTACGAAAATGCCCTCCGAAAATATTCGGCCAAATTTCCGAACGAATCGGCCATTACTAGACTTCATCGTTGGTAGAGAGTACCCTAAGGCAGAATCTGTGATCCGTCGACTTCAAAATCCAAGAAAAATGGCCTTTCCAAAAAATCGTCCGAAATCGGTGATGGTACCCCTTTGGAATCTGACAAAAATTGCCCGGAAATTTTGCGCCCGAATCTGTGCTTGGTACACTTATCCATCCCTAAAGAATAGCCTCAGTCTGAATCCGTGATCTGCAGCCTTCAAAATCTAAGGAAAATGACCTTCCGAAAAAATCGCCTAAAAATTACGAAAATGCCCTCCGAAAATATTCGGCCAAATTTCCGAACGAATCGGCCATTACTAGACTTCATCGTTGGTAGAGAGTACCCTAAGGCAGAATCTGTGATCCGTCGACTTCAAAATCCAAGAAAAATGGCCTTTCCAAAAAATCGCCCGAAATCGGTGATGGTACCCCTTTGGAATCTGACAAAAATTGCCCCGGAAATTTTGCGCCCGAATCTGTGCTTGGTACATTTATCCATCCCTAAAGAATAGCCTCAGTCTGAATCCGTGATCTGCAGCCTTCAAAATCTAAGGAAAATGACCTTCCGAAAAAATCGCCTAAAAATTACGAAAATGCCCTCCGAAAATATTCGGCCAAATTTCCGAACGAATCGGCCATTACTAGACTTCATCGTTGGTAGAGAGTACCCTAAGGCAGAATCTGTGATCCGTCGACTTCAAAATCCAAGAAAAATGGCCTTTCCAAAAAAATCGCCCGAAATCGGTGATGGTACCCCTTTGGAATCTGACAAAAATTGCCCCGGAAATTTTGCGCCCGAATCTGTGCTTGGTACACTTATCCATCCCTAAAGAATAGCCTCAGTCTGAATCCGTGATCTGCAGCCTTCAAAATCTAAGGAAAATGACCTTCCGAAAAAATCGCCTAAAAATTACGAAATGCCCTCCGAAAATATTCGGCCAAATTTCCGAACGAATCGGCCATTACTAGACTTCATCGTTGGTAGAGAGTACCCTAAGGCAGAATCTGTGATCCGTCGACTTCAAAATCCAAGAAAAATGGCCTTTCCAAAAAATCGCCCGAAATCGGTGATGGTACCCCTTTGGAATCTGACAAAAATTGCCCCTGGAAATTTTGCGCCCGAATCTGTGCTTGGTACACTTATCCATCCCTAAAGAATAGCCTCAGTCTGAATCCGTGATCTGCAGCCTTCAAAATCTAAGGAAAATGACCTTCCGAAAAAATCGCCTAAAAATTACGAAAATGCCCTCCGAAAATATTCGGCCAAATTTCCGAACGAATCGGCCATTACTAGACTTCATCGTTGGTAGAGAGTACCCTAAGGCAGAATCTGTGATCCGTCGACTTCAAAATCCAAGAAAAATGGCCTTTCCAAAAAATCGTCCGAAATCGGTGATGGTACCCCTTTGGAATCTGACAAAAATTGCCCCGGAAATTTTGCGCCCGAATCTGTGCTTGGTACATTTATCCATCCCTAAAGAATAGCCTCAGTCTGAATCCGTGATCTGCAGCCTTCAAAATCTAAGGAAAATGACCTTCCGAAAAAATCGCCTAAAAATTACGAAAATGCCCTCCGAAAATATTCGGCCAAATTTCCGAACGAATCGGCCATTACTAGACTTCATCGTTGGTAGAGAGTACCCTAAGGCAGAATCTGTGATCCTGTCGACTTCAAAATCCAAGAAAAATGGCCTTTCCAAAAAATCGCCCGAAATCGGTGATGGTACCCCTTTGGAATCTGACAAAAATTGCCCCGGAAATTTTGCGCCCGAATCTGTGCTTGGTACACTTATCCATCCCTAAAGAATAGCCTCAGTCTGAATCCGTGATCTGCAGCCTTCAAAATCTAAGGAAAATGACCTTCCGAAAAAATCGCCTAAAAATTACGAAAATGCCCTCCGAAAATATTCGGCCAAATTTCCGAACGAATCGGCCATTACTAGACTTCATCGTTGGTAGAGAGTACCCTAAGGCAGAATCTGTGATCCGTCGACTTCAAAATCCAAGAAAAATGGCCTTTCCAAAAAATCGTCCGAAATCGGTGATGGTACCCCTTTGGAATCTGACAAAAATTGCCCCGGAAATTTTGCGCCCGAATCTGTGCTTGGTACACTTATCCATCCCTAAAGAATAGCCTCAGTCTGAATCCGTGATCTGCAGCCTTCAAAATCTAAGGAAAATGACCTTCCGAAAAAATCGCCTAAAAATTACGAAAATGCCCTCCGAAAATATTCGGCCAAATTTCCGAACGAATCGGCCATTACTAGACTTCATCGTTGGTAGAGAGTACCCTAAGGCAGAATCTGTGATCCGTCGACTTCAAAATCCAAGAAAAATGGCCTTTCCAAAAAATCGCCCGAAATCGGTGATGGTACCCCTTTGGAATCTGACAAAAATTGCCCCGGAAATTTTGCGCCCGAATCTGTGCTTGGTACACTTATCCATCCCTAAAGAATAGCCTCAGTCTGAATCCGTGATCTGCAGCCTTCAAAATCTAAGGAAAATGACCTTCCGAAAAAATCGCCTAAAAATTACGAAAATGCCCTCCGAAAATATTCGGCCAAATTTCCGAACGAATCGGCCATTACTAGACTTCATCGTTGGTAGAGAGTACCCTAAGGCAGAATCTGTGATCCGTCGACTTCAAAATCCAAGAAAAATGGCCTTTCCAAAAAATCGCCCGAAATCGGTGATGGTACCCCTTTGGAATCTGACAAAAATTGCCCTGGAAATTTTGCGCCCGAATCTGTGCTTGGTACACTTATCCATCCCTAAAGAATAGCCTCAGTCTGAATCCGTGATCTGCAGCCTTCAAAATCTAAGGAAAATGACCTTCCGAAAAAATCGCCTAAAAATTACGAAAATGCCCTCCGAAAATATTCGGCCAAATTTCCGAACGAATCGGCCATTACTAGACTTCATCGTTGGTAGAGAGTACCCTAAGGCAGAATCTGTGATCCGTCGACTTCAAAATCCAAGAAAAATGGCCTTTCCAAAAAATCGTCCGAAATCGGTGATGGTACCCCTTTGGAATCTGACAAAAATTGCCCCGGAAATTTTGCGCCCGAATCTGTGCTTGGTACATTTATCCATCCCTAAAGAATAGCCTCAGTCTGAATCCGTGATCTGCAGCCTTCAAAATCTAAGGAAAATGACCTTCCGAAAAAATCGCCTAAAAATTACGAAAATGCCCTCCGAAAATATTCGGCCAAATTTCCGAACGAATCGGCCATTACTAGACTTCATCGTTGGTAGAGAGTACCCTAAGGCAGAATCTGTGATCCGTCGACTTCAAAATCCAAGAAAAATGGCCTTTCCAAAAAATCGCCCGAAATCGGTGATGGTACCCCTTTGGAATCTGACAAAAATTGCCCCGGAAATTTTGCGCCCGAATCTGTGCTTGGTACACTTATCCATCCCTAAAGAATAGCCTCAGTCTGAATCCGTGATCTGCAGCCTTCAAAATCTAAGGAAAATGACCTTCCGAAAAAATCGCCTAAAAATTACGAAAATGCCCTCCGAAAATATTCGGCCAAATTTCCGAACGAATCGGCCATTACTAGACTTCATCGTTGGTAGAGAGTACCCTAAGGCAGAATCTGTGATCCGTCGACTTCAAAATCCAAGAAAAATGGCCTTTCCAAAAAATCGCCCGAAATCGGTGATGGTACCCCTTTGGAATCTGACAAAAATTGCCCTGGAAATTTTGCGCCCGAATCTGTGCTTGGTACACTTATCCATCCCTAAAGAATAGCCTCAGTCTGAATCCGTGATCTGCAGCCTTCAAAATCTAAGGAAAATGACCTTCCGAAAAAATCGCCTAAAAATTACGAAAATGCCCTCCGAAAATATTCGGCCAAATTTCCGAACGAATCGGCCATTACTAGACTTCATCGTTGGTAGAGAGTACCCTAAGGCAGAATCTGTGATCCGTCGACTTCAAAATCCAAGAAAAATGGCCTTTCCAAAAAATCGTCCGAAATCGGTGATGGTACCCCTTTGGAATCTGACAAAAATTGCCCCGGAAATTTTGCGCCCGAATCTGTGCTTGGTACATTTATCCATCCCTAAAGAATAGCCTCAGTCTGAATCCGTGATCTGCAGCCTTCAAAATCTAAGGAAAATGACCTTCCGAAAAAATCGCCTAAAAATTACGAAAATGCCCTCCGAAAATATTCGGCCAAATTTCCGAACGAATCGGCCATTACTAGACTTCATCGTTGGTAGAGAGTACCCTAAGGCAGAATCTGTGATCCGTCGACTTCAAAATCCAAGAAAAATGGCCTTTCCAAAAAATCGCCCGAAATCGGTGATGGTACCCCTTTGGAATCTGACAAAAATTGCCCCGGAAATTTTGCGCCCGAATCTGTGCTTGGTACACTTATCCATCCCTAAAGAATAGCCTCAGTCTGAATCCGTGATCTGCAGCCTTCAAAATCTAAGGAAAATGACCTTCCGAAAAAATCGCCTAAAAATTACGAAAATGCCCTCCGAAAATATTCGGCCAAATTTCCGAACGAATCGGCCATTACTAGACTTCATCGTTGGTAGAGAGTACCCTAAGGCAGAATCTGTGATCCGTCGACTTCAAAATCCAAGAAAAATGGCCTTTCCAAAAAATCGTCCGAAATCGGTGATGGTACCCCTTTGGAATCTGACAAAAATTGCCCCGGAAATTTTGCGCCCGAATCTGTGCTTGGTACACTTATCCATCCCTAAAGAATAGCCTCAGTCTGAATCCGTGATCTGCAGCCTTCAAAATCTAAGGAAAATGACCTTCCGAAAAAATCGCCTAAAAATTACGAAAATGCCCTCCGAAAATATTCGGCCAAATTTCCGAACGAATCGGCCATTACTAGACTTCATCGTTGGTAGAGAGTACCCTAAGGCAGAATCTGTGATCCGTCGACTTCAAAATCCAAGAAAAATGGCCTTTCCAAAAAATCGTCCGAAATCGGTGATGGTACCCCTTTGGAATCTGACAAAAATTGCCCCGGAAATTTTGCGCCCGAATCTGTGCTTGGTACATTTATCCATCCCTAAAGAATAGCCTCAGTCTGAATCCGTGATCTGCAGCCTTCAAAATCTAAGGAAAATGACCTTCCGAAAAAATCGCCTAAAAATTACGAAAATGCCCTCCGAAAATATTCGGCCAAATTTCCGAACGAATCGGCCATTACTAGACTTCATCGTTGGTAGAGAGTACCCTAAGGCAGAATCTGTGATCCGTCGACTTCAAAATCCAAGAAAAATGGCCTTTCCAAAAAATCGCCCGAAATCGGTGATGGTACCCCTTTGGAATCTGACAAAAATTGCCCCGGAAATTTTGCGCCCGAATCTGTGCTTGGTACACTTATCCATCCCTAAAGAATAGCCTCAGTCTGAATCCGTGATCTGCAGCCTTCAAAATCTAAGGAAAATGACCTTCCGAAAAAATCGCCTAAAAATTACGAAAATGCCCTCCGAAAATATTCGGCCAAATTTCCGAACGAATCGGCCATTACTAGACTTCATCGTTGGTAGAGAGTACCCTAAGGCAGAATCTGTGATCCGTCGACTTCAAAATCCAAGAAAAATGGCCTTTCCAAAAAATCGTCCGAAATCGGTGATGGTACCCCTTTGGAATCTGACAAAAATTGCCCCGGAAATTTTGCGCCCGAATCTGTGCTTGGTACACTTATCCATCCCTAAAGAATAGCCTCAGTCTGAATCCGTGATCTGCAGCCTTCAAAATCTAAGGAAAATGACCTTCCGAAAAAATCGCCTAAAAATTACGAAAATGCCCTCCGAAAATATTCGGCCAAATTTCCGAACGAATCGGCCATTACTAGACTTCATCGTTGGTAGAGAGTACCCTAAGGCAGAATCTGTGATCCGTCGACTTCAAAATCCAAGAAAAATGGCCTTTCCAAAAAATCGCCCGAAATCGGTGATGGTACCCCTTTGGAATCTGACAAAAATTGCCCCGGAAATTTTGCGCCCGAATCTGTGCTTGGTACATTTATCCATCCCTAAAGAATAGCCTCAGTCTGAATCCGTGATCTGCAGCCTTCAAAATCTAAGGAAAATGACCTTCCGAAAAAATCGCCTAAAAATTACGAAAATGCCCTCCGAAAATATTCGGCCAAATTTCCGAACGAATCGGCCATTACTAGACTTCATCGTTGGTAGAGAGTACCCTAAGGCAGAATCTGTGATCCGTCGACTTCAAAATCCAAGAAAAATGGCCTTTCCAAAAAATCGTCCGAAATCGGTGATGGTACCCCTTTGGAATCTGACAAAAATTGCCCCGGAAATTTTGCGCCCGAATCTGTGCTTGGTACATTTATCCATCCCTAAAGAATAGCCTCAGTCTGAATCCGTGATCTGCAGCCTTCAAAATCTAAGGAAAATGACCTTCCGAAAAAATCGCCTAAAAATTACGAAAATGCCCTCCGAAAATATTCGGCCAAATTTCCGAACGAATCGGCCATTACTAGACTTCATCGTTGGTAGAGAGTACCCTAAGGCAGAATCTGTGATCCGTCGACTTCAAAATCCAAGAAAAATGGCCTTTCCAAAAAATCGCCCGAAATCGGTGATGGTACCCCTTTGGAATCTGACAAAAATTGCCCCGGAAATTTTGCGCCCGAATCTGTGCTTGGTACACTTATCCATCCCTAAAGAATAGCCTCAGTCTGAATCCGTGATCTGCAGCCTTCAAAATCTAAGGAAAATGACCTTCCGAAAAAATCGCCTAAAAATTACGAAAATGCCCTCCGAAAATATTCGGCCAAATTTCCGAACGAATCGGCCATTACTAGACTTCATCGTTGGTAGAGAGTACCCTAAGGCAGAATCTGTGATCCGTCGACTTCAAAATCCAAGAAAAATGGCCTTTCCAAAAAATCGTCCGAAATCGGTGATGGTACCCCTTTGGAATCTGACAAAAATTGCCCCGGAAATTTTGCGCCCGAATCTGTGCTTGGTACATTTATCCATCCCTAAAGAATAGCCTCAGTCTGAATCCGTGATCTGCAGCCTTCAAAATCTAAGGAAAATGACCTTCCGAAAAAATCGCCTAAAAATTACGAAAATGCCCTCCGAAAATATTCGGCCAAATTTCCGAACGAATCGGCCATTACTAGACTTCATCGTTGGTAGAGAGTACCCTAAGGCAGAATCTGTGATCCGTCGACTTCAAAATCCAAGAAAAATGGCCTTTCCAAAAAATCGCCCGAAATCGGTGATGGTACCCCTTTGGAATCTGACAAAAATTGCCCCGGAAATTTTGCGCCCGAATCTGTGCTTGGTACACTTATCCATCCCTAAAGAATAGCCTCAGTCTGAATCCGTGATCTGCAGCCTTCAAAATCTAAGGAAAATGACCTTCCGAAAAAATCGCCTAAAAATTACGAAAATGCCCTCCGAAAATATTCGGCCAAATTTCCGAACGAATCGGCCATTACTAGACTTCATCGTTGGTAGAGAGTACCCTAAGGCAGAATCTGTGATCCGTCGACTTCAAAATCCAAGAAAAATGGCCTTTCCAAAAAATCGTCCGAAATCGGTGATGGTACCCCTTTGGAATCTGACAAAAATTGCCCCGGAAATTTTGCGCCCGAATCTGTGCTTGGTACACTTATCCATCCCTAAAGAATAGCCTCAGTCTGAATCCGTGATCTGCAGCCTTCAAAATCTAAGGAAAATGACCTTCCGAAAAAATCGCCTAAAAATTACGAAAATGCCCTCCGAAAATATTCGGCCAAATTTCCGAACGAATCGGCCATTACTAGACTTCATCGTTGGTAGAGAGTACCCTAAGGCAGAATCTGTGATCCGTCGACTTCAAAATCCAAGAAAAATGGCCTTTCCAAAAAATCGCCCGAAATCGGTGATGGTACCCCTTTGGAATCTGACAAAAATTGCCCCGGAAATTTTGCGCCCGAATCTGTGCTTGGTACACTTATCCATCCCTAAAGAATAGCCTCAGTCTGAATCCGTGATCTGCAGCCTTCAAAATCTAAGGAAAATGACCTTCCGAAAAAATCGCCTAAAAATTACGAAAATGCCCTCCGAAAATATTCGGCCAAATTTCCGAACGAATCGGCCATTACTAGACTTCATCGTTGGTAGAGAGTACCCTAAGGCAGAATCTGTGATCCGTCGACTTCAAAATCCAAGAAAAATGGCCTTTCCAAAAAATCGTCCGAAATCGGTGATGGTACCCCTTTGGAATCTGACAAAAATTGCCCCGGAAATTTTGCGCCCGAATCTGTGCTTGGTACACTTATCCATCCCTAAAGAATAGCCTCAGTCTGAATCCGTGATCTGCAGCCTTCAAAATCTAAGGAAAATGACCTTCCGAAAAAATCGCCTAAAAATTACGAAAATGCCCTCCGAAAATATTCGGCCAAATTTCCGAACGAATCGGCCATTACTAGACTTCATCGTTGGTAGAGAGTACCCTAAGGCAGAATCTGTGATCCGTCGACTTCAAAATCCAAGAAAAATGGCCTTTCCAAAAAATCGCCCGAAATCGGTGATGGTACCCCTTTGGAATCTGACAAAAATTGCCCCGGAAATTTTGCGCCCGAATCTGTGCTTGGTACATTTATCCATCCCTAAAGAATAGCCTCAGTCTGAATCCGTGATCTGCAGCCTTCAAAATCTAAGGAAAATGACCTTCCGAAAAAATCGCCTAAAAATTACGAAAATGCCCTCCGAAAATATTCGGCCAAATTTCCGAACGAATCGGCCATTACTAGACTTCATCGTTGGTAGAGAGTACCCTAAGGCAGAATCTGTGATCCGTCGACTTCAAAATCCAAGAAAAATGGCCTTTCCAAAAAATCGTCCGAAATCGGTGATGGTACCCCTTTGGAATCTGACAAAAATTGCCCCGGAAATTTTGCGCCCGAATCTGTGCTTGGTACATTTATCCATCCCTAAAGAATAGCCTCAGTCTGAATCCGTGATCTGCAGCCTTCAAAATCTAAGGAAAATGACCTTCCGAAAAAATCGCCTAAAAATTACGAAAATGCCCTCCGAAAATATTCGGCCAAATTTCCGAACGAATCGGCCATTACTAGACTTCATCGTTGGTAGAGAGTACCCTAAGGCAGAATCTGTGATCCGTCGACTTCAAAATCCAAGAAAAATGGCCTTTCCAAAAAATCGCCCGAAATCGGTGATGGTACCCCTTTGGAATCTGACAAAAATTGCCCCGGAAATTTTGCGCCCGAATCTGTGCTTGGTACACTTATCCATCCCTAAAGAATAGCCTCAGTCTGAATCCGTGATCTGCAGCCTTCAAAATCTAAGGAAAATGACCTTCCGAAAAAATCGCCTAAAAATTACGAAAATGCCCTCCGAAAATATTCGGCCAAATTTCCGAACGAATCGGCCATTACTAGACTTCATCGTTGGTAGAGAGTACCCTAAGGCAGAATCTGTGATCCGTCGACTTCAAAATCCAAGAAAAATGGCCTTTCCAAAAAATCGCCCGAAATCGGTGATGGTACCCCTTTGGAATCTGACAAAAATTGCCCCGGAAATTTTGCGCCCGAATCTGTGCTTGGTACACTTATCCATCCCTAAAGAATAGCCTCAGTCTGAATCCGTGATCTGCAGCCTTCAAAATCTAAGGAAAATGACCTTCCGAAAAAATCGCCTAAAAATTACGAAAATGCCCTCCGAAAATATTCGGCCAAATTTCCGAACGAATCGGCCATTACTAGACTTCATCGTTGGTAGAGAGTACCCTAAGGCAGAATCTGTGATCCGTCGACTTCAAAATCCAAGAAAAATGGCCTTTCCAAAAAATCGCCCGAAATCGGTGATGGTACCCCTTTGGAATCTGACAAAAATTGCCCCGGAAATTTTGCGCCCGAATCTGTGCTTGGTACACTTATCCATCCCTAAAGAATAGCCTCAGTCTGAATCCGTGATCTGCAGCCTTCAAAATCTAAGGAAAATGACCTTCCGAAAAAATCGCCTAAAAATTACGAAAATGCCCTCCGAAAATATTCGGCCAAATTTCCGAACGAATCGGCCATTACTAGACTTCATCGTTGGTAGAGAGTACCCTAAGGCAGAATCTGTGATCCGTCGACTTCAAAATCCAAGAAAAATGGCCTTTCCAAAAAATCGTCCGAAATCGGTGATGGTACCCCTTTGGAATCTGACAAAAATTGCCCCGGAAATTTTGCGCCCGAATCTGTGCTTGGTACATTTATCCATCCCTAAAGAATAGCCTCAGTCTGAATCCGTGATCTGCAGCCTTCAAAATCTAAGGAAAATGTACTTCCGAAATTTTTTCTTACTTTTAATTACATTTTGGTACCCTAAACTTCTAAAAACACCACCATTCGTGACCAAAACATTTTGGTAACATAATTGGTCACTATAGCATCGTTACGAATTGCTATTATAGCTGCGTAACGAATTGCTATCACAACTAGATATCCAACTAATCCAATCCATTTGGTACAAATATGGAATGAACATCTATGTTATAATTAAAACATAGAAAATAAGAACATAAAAAACAGAGAAATAGCGAAAAAAGATAAAAAGAGTGACACAATTTTTATCGTGGATCGCCAATCTATACATACTCCATGTCCTCGCTATGATAAAGACTACTCGTTGCTCGGAGAGGATCTTTTAATATTATTTTCTCATATCAAGCACACTGAACGAAAATAACACGAACAAACACAATGAAAAGGCAAAGAGAAAAACAACTAGATCTCAACTGGGCCTGTTGTTACAACATTAGAAAGAGAATGACATGGTAAATTCAGGAATCTTGAGTACTTACATAAAGTACTACCACGACGCAATCCTGAGTCCTTATTGAACACTTAATACATTATTCAATTGCCAAACGACCAGTTGTCTCCAAATCAAATTTTGCACAAAGTCCTCTTTTAGAGCCTGAAATGATCCAGAATCGGGGATGATCCAACATCTACAAAAATTGTAGTCCTTAAAAAGTTATGCAAAATGAAAAAAATAAAATCACGACGTTCGAATTTTGGAGCACAAAGTTATGGTTGTTTAAAGTTATTGAAGATTTTTCTTCATAAAAAAAGAAGTTATTGAAGATTTTTAGCTTTCAAAGAGTAAAACTTTGTCAATATATTATTGTTTCAAGAGAAAAGTTGTAGTTGACTGGTGTAGATGTTGTGCTAAATTTATTAAACTATTTATTATTTCAGTTCGAACCACCACTCCCACAACATGTTGTTTTTTATAATCTATAAAAAATAAAAAAAATTCAAATGGGATGGTGGGGATTCGAACCCAAGACTTATTGCACACAATAAACCACTAAACAAGTTGTGCCAATACCACTCGTGATATTTATTTTGAAAAAAAAATATATATATATTACAAACCGCATGGTGGGGGTGCGGTTTGCAACCAAACCGCCCCGGCCCCATGTGGTTTGCAAAATCACACCATACCAGTACGGTTTTCATCGAAAAACGCATCCTCGGGTTGCGGTTTTTGCCTAAACCGCTGATTCGGGTGACGATTTTTGAGAAATGGTGCTATTTTTGAAAATTTTCCGGGTTGGGTGCTATTTTTGGGAAAAAAAAATTGAGCAGTGATATTTCTGGAAAAATCCCTAAGGCCTCCGACAACAACTGAATAATGAAATCCCCCGTTTGAGCATTTCTTTAGTGAAATCCATCAGGACTTCCCTGCATAAGATTCCAAAGCAATTCGATCATCACCATTCACCAATGGGAATCCTGTTAGATAGTTTATCAATTTTTGCAAATCCGTTTATTGAGTATGATAGGGTTATGGGTTGGTCGTTATTATTGTATATAAGATATTAGTAATGTAGACATGTAAAACCGAAAAATCGACCCAAACAGCCCACGCGAGCCTTAACTTGCTCGTAATTTGAGTTGACCAGATGTCGACCAGTTTGAACCACATATATAGAAAATATATTATTTAATAAGTGACGGACAGTTTGTTTATTTTTCGTCCCCCTTAACGGTTAAGTTACTTAATAGTATGTTGGATGAAAATGTATATTTGTTACACTTTGATAATAAAGAAGTGGTTTTGTACAAAAATATAAAAAAAAGAATATATTTATTAACTTGCAATAATAGAGTGGTATAAAATAAAAAAATAAAAAAAAGAATATAAAATACTATTAACCATTTGCGGTATTATCTAACTTTGTTTTTACCTGCATCAAGCGGGGATTTCTTGAGGGGTGGGTGGATCCGGTGCCATTTTGAAGTAGATGCTGTCCCTCCAATTAGCAAAACTGCACATTGTACAAATCAAACTTGCTGCTGTAAAGAACCTTCTTGGTCTCGTCGTCATGCTCGAAGAATTCCTTCTTTCTCCTCCACGTCTCGAAAAACGTGCGGACTCCAGCATCCATCTCTTCCAGCAGCTTCTCGGGGATCCCGTGGTTGATCACTTGGAAGAATCCCCACTCCGACGATGCATCTTTAATCTCCTCCACGATTTTCTTCCGCTTCTCAGGGTATAGTACTGCATCATTAACGCCGCCTTGCAGCAGGTCTACGGTTGGGAAGATGAAGTCTGGATCGTCGGCGGCCGGCGGCGGTGGCCCGTGGTCCACGAGGTGAGGTGGGATGTGAAACATGCGAGGCACCTCAGCGATCCCGGCGTCGACTAGACCTTTCACCCCAACTTTAGTTTCGTCGAACGCTTTCAATTCCGCCAGTCGATCGTAATTAGCTGAGGCATCCTGGCTGGAGGCTACCAAATTTTTTTTTTTTTTTGGGTGAGGCTGAAGATGCCTAACTAGTTGTTGAAATGGTTATTAATTATGGTGGGTTTAAGGTAGCCAAACTATGTAGATGTATTTATAGAGGAATTATACATTGTCACATCAGTGGTTTCGTTTAAAAGAGTTATGTGGTACTTATTGGGGAAATTGTTTACGTATACTATTTTTCTTGCAACACAAGAAAACACATTAGATTAAGAAAACATGCAAAGACACATGCAAACGTCCTAATCGATAGAATTCACTATCTCTCCTTAAGGAATCTTATTCCCCTCTAGTACCCAAGGTTATGGAATGATTCCTCCCAGGATAGAAAGGACATACCTTTTCCGGCGTAGCGGTACCTCAAACCCTGGAACCCATCGAACGCAGCGAACCGGCGAGAACCACACTTGACTCGATTTACTTTTTGAAAAAGAATGCAGAAAACTATTTTTGGATTTTAGCAAAGTTTTGGTACCGGAAAAATCCATGTTTCCTTATCGTGAAAACTAGAGGGGGTTAGGTGCTATTTATAGATAATGAAGGGGTGCATACGAAGGGAGGCAACTCTTCGTATGGGTAGTTACACCCCAACCAACACATTGATTCGTTTTAAAATAATGAATGCATCGGTTCGGCCTATGGTAGTTGGACCGATTTGGTTATTCCAACCGTCATATCAGTTCGGTTCGATTTGGTTCAACTCGATTTGGTTTGGTTTTGTCCATTTGGTTACACAAACCAATTTAACCAATTAACCACATATTACATCAAATCGATCGAATTCGAGGCCGTGCCTTCCCACATCTTACCAACATGGTACTTCAAGAGACTCTCTTCCAGGTCCTCTCTTTCGCCAATTCAACTGGCAGGTCGAGGAATGGAGGGAGGCATCCGCGCTACCAAGGGATCTTGCTCCGAGGCCACGGCAGTTCAGGCAGCCTGTAGCCGAGCCCTCCTGCCCGTCCGGTGGTCTTCTCGTCCGGTTCGATGGTGCGACGAGACGAGGCGTGGGAGGCAGCATCGGATTCATCGGCTTTGCTAGCAGCCACTCGTTGGTTTGTGCGTACGGTAAGTTTTACGAGGGCATTTGGGACCCGTTCTTGATGGAATTGTTAGCATTGAGGGATGCAATGGTATGGAGTATTAATCGGGGTTTTTCTGCTGTTTGTTTCTGTGGAGACTCCCAATTGGTCATCCGTCGTGCATTGGAGAATGATGTCAACCATGATCGCGGCGGAGCGGTGCTTGAGGAAGTGCGGAAGTTGAAGTCTTCTTTTGCTTTTATTACTTTTGTTTTTGCTCATCGTAGAACTAACAGGGCTGCCCATCGCGTGGCACAAACGGCCCTTGCATCGGTAGCGACCCATTTGGTCGACTACCGCTCTTTTATTTCCTCTGCTTTGTAATACCCTATCTATTACGATCTATCTATGGCAAAAAAAGAGACTCTCTTGAAACTTTCCCCTTTTATTTCCATTCACACCACTAAAAATTCCAACACTTATAATTATCGAAGCTATATTTGACCTTCCGGATTCATTTTTTTTTTATATCGATGGAATTTAGGAATCTGACAGAGAAATTTCGAACGGAGATTAGTCGGCCAGCGCACCATCTTACCACTTGGATATGTTTATTTTTGATGGTCGCAAGATCTTATGTTCGAATCTCGACAACCCTCATTCATACATTGATGATTTTGGTATTTGTAGCTACGGTTGAAAATAAAGGCTGTGACAAACTGCAAGGATTATTTTATGTATTTTAAGTAACCATAATGGTCACATTTTGATTACATGTTTACCATACTGAGATGGTTGCGGTAAGAGTTTTATGACCAACTTTTTTTTTGTTACCTAATGATGACTAAATGAGTTATAAATATTATCTTTCTTATCACCAAATTTACTGGTTTATAAAATTGATCTCGTGACCTAACTATATAGGTGATAAATAGTAAACAAATTGGTTGGGTTTTTTTTTATTACTACTGATACCACAAAGGGTTATCCTTTGCGAATTGTCCTTTTTGCTCCGAGAATTTCGAACGAAAAAACCTTTGAGCCTGCGATTAGGGTTTTCTCGCCATGTCGACGGCGGCGGCGCCACTCAAGATGCCCATGCCGACGTCGAAGCCTCTTGATAATGTGGCAGGAAATCGTCGCCCACCAACTGGATCGTCATCGCCGAATGGCAAGGGAGAAAAAGAGACGCAACAACAAAAGAAGAGGGTTAGAGGAATGGACATGACCAATGATAAAGGTTTCGGAACTTCAACACCGGGAGGGAAACCCCAAAGTCCCTCGGCGGACGAACCCATGTTTGAGGCTGGGACAGCTCGTGGAGCCTGGAGGAGCGGCCGACGACTCTTTGCTGATATGGAGGAAGATGAAGGCTCGTATGTAGCAGATTCTTATTCAGAGGATATTGCAGCTGCTGAAAAGGAAGAGGACGACCTGATCATTGAGGAGTAGGAGGAGGACCCTGGCTGCCTGCCCGACTGTGGCATTCACTGCGGCTGAGAAACGATCAATGAGGAGGGTATGGCGTTCAGCGCTAGTGGTGAAAGGGCTGGGTAGGAAAGTCCCTTATCTTCTCCTCGCTAAACGCTTGAACTATCTTTGGGCTCGGAATGGTGACATTCAAATATCGGACATGAAGAATGGCTGCTTCTTGGTCAGGTTTAAAAAGGAAAGGAGGATTATGAACTGGCGGTTGAAGGGGGTCCGTGGTTGCTTGGCGAAACCTACTTGACTGTCCATAGGTGGTATATGGGTTTCAATCCCTGGAAAGCAGAAACAAAGTCAACCATGGTATGGATTCAGCTACCCGATCTACCTCTGGAGTTTTTCAACCAATTGGCGATCATGCGTATTGCGGAGCGGATCGGCAAACCAGTGAGAGTTGATAAATCCACGCTTGATGGAGCGAGGATGAACTACGCTCGGGTTTGCGTGGAGGTTGATTTAACGAAACCACTTCTTTCAAAATACAAAGTGGAGGGTGTGGAGTATATGATCACTTATGAGGGACTCTTTGATGTATGCTTCGATTGTGGAAGGTATGGGGCAAAGACAAGCTTATGTTCATACAAAAATCCGTTCCCGGTGGAGCCTTCCCAAGAGGAGGTTATGACCATGGCGACTGATATTTGGCAAATGGATGATCGCGAGGCGGAAAAACAGAAAATCAACCACGGGGCCTTCCCGTGCGAGAGATGCTCTTGTCCCACATAAAGTTCCTGGGAACCAATACGAAGTTTTATCTGAGGAAATTGGCGAAAGTGAAGACAAGAGTGAGGCAGGTCGAAAAGAGACAATAGTGCGAAAGGAGACCCCGAGTAATAATGGGTCTGTGGATACACACAGACAAAAGAAGGAAGGCGGAAAGAAGAGCCATGAGGACCAGCAAGAAAAATGAATGTCCACTCCAGGCAAAAGTGGAAAGAATGCACAGGAGCCAAGGCCGGACAAAGAGGTAGAGAAGGAGAAACAGACGCAGTTAAATCCCCAGGCTATTCCACCGGGAGCTCAATCTGTGCACATTAATGAGACAAAGCTTGGAAAGGACAAGAAAGGAAATAAGAATCTGAATGGTGCGGGGAACCGATCCCATTTAGGTCATTAATGCGACAACTAAGCTACAACTGCCGTGGGTTGGGGAGTAAGCGCGCAGTTAGATTTTTGAAGTCTTTATTGCGACAAACGGCCCCTCACATCGTCTTCTTAATGGAGACGAAACAGACAGAGAAAGAAAACGAAGAAATTTGTAAGGATCTTGGTTTTGAAAATGGCGAAAGCTGGTCAGCGATTATTACCCCACAAAGTAGGGCAGGGGGTGTGAGCTTGTGGTGGAAGGAAGGACTGCAAGTTACGGTTATGCCTGGCTCTTTACACCACATTGATATTAAAATTGTCGAGGATACCTATGGTACATGGAGATTTTCAGGTATCTATGGGTGGCCGGAAGGAAGTGAGAAATGGAGGACTTGGGATCTTATTTGATCCTTAGCTGGGCAATGGGAAGGTCCGTGGCTGTGCGGAGGTGACTTCAACCAGGTGTGGTCGAACGACGAAAAGGTTGGAGGGAACAATCCAAGTGTAGCTGAGATGGGCTCTTTCAATGATTGCCTTACGGAGGTGGGAATGCAAGATTTGGGTTACATAGGATATAAGTTCACCTGGGAGAACTCGCGAAGACAGGGTGGATATATCGAGGATGTTTTGGACAGGTTCGTTAGTTCGGATGCTTAGAGGGATAAGTTTTGGAATGCGCGGGTTCTCCACCTTGATAAGCTAAGATCAGATCATAGGCCGATCGTCTACGACAGCCTAGGAGAGGAACATGTTGATCCGGCATGGGGTTGGTCCTTCCGTTTTGACCCTATCTGGACAAAAGCACGAGGAATGCCCAAATGTGATAATGGAAGCGTGGCAGCTAGGAGGAGCGAGTGGTACCCTTGCAAGATTGAAGCGATGTAGGGACTTGCTGGGACAGTGGAGTAAGGGGGCTTTTCCCAATTTTAGGCTTAAGAGAAGGAAGATCACCAGAGCTCTTCGAGCGCTTGACTAGGCTCCCAAAACTGAGGTGGTGCTTGCGCAGAGGAGGGTGCTAGAATTGGAACTTGAAGAGTTGGAAGCAACTAAAGAGGAATATTGGAAACAAAGGAGTCGAGTTGATTATCTCAGAGGTGGAGACAAGAATACTCAGTTCTTCCATAGGAAAGCCTCTGCTCGCCGTAAGCGTAATACTATAATAAAGCTTATAAATGATGGCGGTCAATGGTACCTAGGAACCGAGGCTGTCTCGGAGTGTTTGGTCAACTACTTTAAACAATTATTTAAAGCTTCAAAGGCACCAGCTCATTCCCCAGTCTTAGATTCATTGGGTTCGAGGATTAGTGCGGCGGATAACGAGCTGTTGTTGTGTCCCGTCACCAGGGAAGAAGTATTTGGAGCTTTGAAACATGTGGGGTCCCGTAAAGCCCCAGGTGCCGATGGATTTTCGGCCCTATTCTTCAAGAGGTATTGGGAGATTGTCGGGGACGAGGTCACAACTATAGTGATTAATAACATCGAGGGAGGTTCACTCCCGTCCTCTTTAACGAGACCTTGATTGCGCTGATCCCAAAGGTTAAAACCCCTACGAGCCCGGGAGAATTTAGGCATATTAGTTTGTGCAATGTTCTCTACAAACTGGTGGTGAAGGTTTTGGCCAATCGGCTTAAACAGATTCTGGATAAAATTATTGATCCTGCCCAAAGCGCTTTTATTCTGGGGCGGGTTATCTACGATAATATTATGGCCTCTTTTGAGTGCTGTCACTCGATGAAGAAGCGGTAAAAGGGACGAGTTGGTGTGGCGGCGGATAAAATTGATATGGCTAAAGCTTATGACAGGGTGGAATGGCATTTTCTTGAGGGAATGATGAGGAAGCTGGGTTTTGATGAACGATGGGTGGCGAGGATAATGATGTGTGTCCGCTCTGTGTTGTACTCGGTGCTTGTGAATGGACACAGATCGGAAACTATTTGGCCTGAGCGGGGTTTGAGACAGGGCGATCCCCTCTCGCCTTATTTGTTTCTGATTTGTGTAGAGGGGCTATCATCGTACACGAAGAAGGCGGTCGGGGATGGGAGAATCCACGGTTTCCAACCGGCGCGCGGATCACCTGTGATGTCACACCTCTTTTTCCCTGACGATAGTGTTTTCTTTTTCAGGGTCACGGTGCAGGAGAGTAAGGACATAACACTTATTCTGAATGACTATGAGGGCGAGTCCGGTCAACTTGTCAATTTCCAGAAATCAAATGTCTCCTTCAGTCCCAACGTCAAGATGCACAGGAGGTTGGAGGTGGGCGGTGTTCTGGGGATGAAATGTGTCTCGAAAGTCGAAACATGAAAAATATTTGGGATTAGCTACTGAGGCTGGGAGATCAAAGAAGGAGCTATTCATGGAGATCAGAGAACGGGTCAGAAAAAAGTTGAAGGGTTGGAAGGAAAGGACAATGTCATCTGCAACCCGGGAAGTTTTGATTAAATCGGTTGCACGGGCCCAGCTCACGTACGCGATGGGTGTGTTCCGTGTTCTTGACGGTGTTCTTGATGAGATTAACAGTCTGATTACAAATTTTTGGTGGGGTCAAAAAGGTAGTGAAAAGCGAGCTCATTGGATTAGCCGGGAGGAACTAACGATGCCCAAGGAAGAGGGAGGATGGGATTCCGTGACCTTAAAGGCTTTAACACCACTCTCCTGGCGAAACAGCTCTGGCGACTCTCACAAAGGCCAGATTCCTTGACAGCCCGCATCTATAAAGCCAAGTATCATAAGAACACCACGATCCTTGAAGCGCATTGTGGACGAAACCCAAGTTACATTTGGCGATCGCTAATGAGTTTGCAGGAGTTTTTGTGTGTAGGGTTGCGGTGGAGGATAGGTAATGGGTCGATGGTGCGGATTTGGGGTGATAGGTGGATTCCCGACACTGCGGATCAGTTTGTCCCGTCGGCTCTGATAGGCCTCCCTGTTGACTCGCTTGTTCGTGAGCTTATTGATCCGTTGACCAACCAGTGGGACTTGGGGCTGCTTGCGAGCTGCTTCCCATCGGAGGTGGCAGACGCTATTCTTCAAATTCCGTTGCGGGATGAGCAAGAGCCTGATCGGCTGGTTTGGCATGATAGCAAAAACGGGGAGTACACAGTGAAGGATGGGTATAGGAGGTGCCACAAGGGCTTTGCGCAGGACAGGGGTCTCAGACTGTATGGGAACGTTGATGCTTGGAAGAGAATGTGGTCAATGCACACCCCACCAAAGGTCAAACAATTCATGTGGAGGTTTATGCGAGATGCCCTACCCATAGGTGATCATATGAGTACTCGGAGTAATAAGTGGAGCGATAAGTGTCCTTTTTGTGATATGCTGGAGACACAAATCCACTTCTTCCATGAGTGTAGCTGGACGACACAGATTTGGAGGGCCTCGCCGCTCAATGGGTGCTTCGCAGCTAGAGGAACAAATGACAACTTTGGATGGGTCAATGTAGTGATGGCTATGGTGGCGGATGATGCTCTGGAAGAATGGTGTACCCTGATGTGGGCTCTGTGGCGAGAACGCAACGCCCATTTGTTCAACGGCAAGAAATCCCCTGAGGACGAAATAGCTATACGAGCACACCTTCTGCTTGAGGAGTATAAACATCACCAGGCAAGGTTTGAGGCCCCAGTTGCAGGCCCGAGTGTTGCGCAGGAGAGGAGATGGAGGCGTCCTGGCAGGGGCTGTACATCGGTGGCGACGGATGCATGCATCTTGCCGAACGGTGGGATGGGTCTTGGAGTGGTTATCCGAAACGATGAAAGGTGGTTCCTGCTTGCAGCTGCTAAACGCGTGCAGGGGAATTGGAGCGTGGAAATGGCGGAGGCCCTTGCTGTGGAGTTTGGTGCGCAGCTAGCCTGGCAAATGCATTACCCGAGGCCGATCATTGAATTGGACTGCCAGACAGTTGTGCAAAATCTTCAAGCGGCTGATGATGTTTTCACAGGAAACATGAATAGTTTGCAGGAACGTGAGGCGAATCTTAAATCGGATGGAAGGAAGCAGGTGGAGATTCATCTATAGGGAAGCTAATGAAGCTGCGTACGCTATGCCGCATAGTCAGACAAATTGGAATGAGAGTGTTGTTTGGGTCGATAGACCCCTGTCTTTTTGGTGGATCGTTTGATCATTGACAATGTAACTGAGTCCGCTGATCAATAATAGTTCTAGCAGATTTCTATAATAAAAAAAAAACTAAGGAAGACTATATAGTTTATGAAAGAGAACGTTCTAGCAAAAGGATGAGCGATCGATATAGACCCATATCTTATTGTCTGGATCCATCTAATGCGACATGAGAACCGCAGTTCAGTAGATGCAAATTAAAAGACATTTTAAATAGGACCAATAATCGAATCAAACATTACATTTGGTCCGATTCGTTATGTTCAAATGCCATTTTGATACATTTCATAAAAGGAACTACTTCTCGTCAAAGCGAAGAAGCTTCCATCTGAAATTGATCCAAGCAAACCTGCAGCAGGGGAAGACAAACTAGTGGTTTGGCCAAGCTCATAGTCATCCCTAAACCTGCCTCCATTCTCACTCCATCTTCCCCATTCCCAACCTTCCAGTCAAAGCACTGAACCATGGCCGCAACCGCATAACATATCACCGTGAACGCCAAGTTCGAACCAGGACACATCCTCCTTCCACCACCAAATGCAGCGAAGCCATTCGCCTGAAATCCCTTCTCGACCATACCCTGAAGAAACCTCTCAGGAGAGAATTCGTCAGGATTCTCCCATACATCGGGATCTCTGGTTATGGAGTATACATTGAGCGCCACAGCCACGCCTTTTGGTATGTCGAACCCTCCGACCCTGCAAGCTTCGCGACAAACCCTAGGTGCCGCCATTACTGGAGGGTGTAGCCTTAATGCCTCTTTCACCACGGCTTGTAAATAGTGGAGGTTTGGAATGTCTGTCTCTTCCACCAACCTGTTGTTGCCGCTTCCATTGGTTAGATCGTGAATCTCTTGCCTCACCCTCTTGAATATGGCTGGATGGTTCAAGATCTCTGCCATCGTCCACGCCATTGCGTCTGCTGTTGTGCTGGTACCTGCAATGAATATATCCTGTAGGTGCATGACGACATAAAATGCATTTGTAAGCTACGTGGGTTGTACCCTAAAACGAAATCCAACTCATATGCGCTTAACAAATAAGAGTTGTCAGGAATCCAACAGTCAACAGAATATCTTTTGATCATAGAAGATTAATACCATGTAAAAAATCAATTATTCTCAAGTTTTGCCACAAGTTCAATTATGTGAATTAGCAACGTACGTACCAAGAAGAAGGCCTTGATGTTCTTTCTGGTGACCTTGATATCGGCCTCTGGATCTTTGGACACTCGTAGAAGAATATCCATCAAATCAGGGTTCGTACAGTCGAAGCTGTAGGCAGCTGATGATGCCGATCTTTCCTCATGCTCCATGAGGATTCTCTCGAGCATCTCGTCGCACCTCGCCGGGAATTCCTTGGCTTGCCGCCGAAGCAAGAAGTATCCCACTCTCTTGAAAGGTCCGAGCATATGCGCCAGCAGCATTTTGGCTGTCAGCTCATTTGACTCTTTCACCAACTTTCTGCACCTCTCTGCTTCGTTGTCCTCCCCGGAACACCTTGTGCTCATCGCCATCCTGCGACAAAGCACGACCCAAAATATTTTGAGATGTGTGTCAGCCGATAAAAATAAATAAAAAACTATAAAACTCTAAGTTATGAAGTGCAAAATTTTATGGTTATTTATGACGAGGTACAACGACTTACGAAAAGGTTGTGAAATACATTCCTTAATTATTTTGCAATCCAAATGTTTTTCAATGTATACAACCCAACAATAATTGACAATGATCACTAATCGGATTATGAAAATCGTTCTTGATTCACTTCATAATAAATATAATAATTTCACAACTTGTAGTTACAACATACATCAATTACAATATCAATTACAATTTTTGAAGTTGTGTAATAAATATTAATTTCATTTTTCTTTAATGGCGAGATATGGATTTTTCACCGCAACATATACCATTTGGAGCAAAAATTAATTAAGGCAACGCATATAACAAATTAGTTGACTAACTCGATGACACAACTAAGTCGTCATCATACACAAATATAGATAAAATTTTGTTTTTGTTTTGAATTAGGTTGTTTTGAAGGATTTCAATTACTGTTTTTAATTACTAAGTCTTTCGTTGAATTTTCGCGCACATAAAATATCCATGAATGGGCCGTCACAAGCTTTAGTTAGCATATATATATGCATACGTGATTGTTACCTGCATGTGACGTTATTAGTCAGACTCATGAGCTCAACGCTCAAGTCCACGGCGGCCTTCTCCTCGCTCTTGGCCACCAATTTCCTGAGCAGCCGCTCCACTTCTTCCCGCCTCACGCTCCTAGACCGGTCCAGCTGGCGCGTGGAGAGCAGCTCCGTGACGCACAGCTTCTTCACGAACTTCCAGTAGTCCCCGTAGGGAGCGGTCACGAACCCCGAGTCACCGTACAGCAGCCGGTCCTCGAGCGGCGAGTCGGGCTTCGCCGCGAAGCTGACGTCATGTGTGTGGAAGATCTCGGAGGCGAGGGACGGCGAGGAGACGAGGACGACAGGATAGGAGCCCAGGCGGAGGTAGAGGAGCGGGCCGTACTTCTGGCGGAGCGCGTGGAATGTTTTGAACAAGGGTTGGGCCGACGCCAGGTGGTGGATGTGGCCGATGAGCGGCAGCGCCGGCGGGCTCGGTGGCAGGCGGAGTTTGGGGTTGTTCGCCGGAGATGGGTTTTTGTTGAGTATGAATATTTTTTTGGTGAGCCAAAGAGCGAGGAGGGTGGTGGTGGTGGCAATTATGATGATAAAACAGTGAGCTTGATCACTCGAGGAAGCCATTGTTTAGAGCCGGAGAGGGTGAACGTGATTTTGGAAGTATGGAAGATGCAGAGAACGTATGGTTCATATATAGCCAGAGATTTGAATTATTATACTACGTACGCCGTTTATGTCTCTATCTATGGTATACATTCGTTTTTTTTTTTAATTATTGGATAAGAATCTATAATTACTTGTGGCAAATGTTATACCGCCCGTCAAAGCCCAAAGGTATTTTTTTTTTTACAAAAGATAATCGTATATTGATTCAAAAAAAGATAATTACATCATGGTTCCCAGCCAGTCCTGGAAATCAAAAACGCGACTCATAGTCGGAGACAAAGAAAGGGCCTTCCTAGCCACCATGTGGGCTACCCTATTGTTATTCCGACCTACAAACCGTACACCCAACCCCTGATGAGAATCAAAGTAGTGTAAAACTTCTTCTAGAATAGCCCCCACCCGGTTATCACTAGCCTGCCACGAATTAATCTTATCGATCACCACCTTGGCATCTCCTTCAAACCTAACTATCGCAAACCCAAGTCCCAAACAACAGCCAATAGCCTCCCGAAGGGTCAGAAGTTCAACGACCATCGGGTCCACCACATCAGGAAATCTGACCCCCCTAGCCAGCAACAGATCATGGTTCCAGGTCATAAGCACCATACCACCAGCTGAGGGAGCACCATGCTTGGTAGCCCCATCCCAGAGGCAGACGACCCTAGAATCGCCTACCGGGGAAGCCGGGGGGATAGACGTGGTATGCGGAGGCAGACTTCGATCCATTGGCAAGCTTATCCACTCCTCATATTGCTGGTAAAATTGTCGCATCAAGGCTGGGATCCCAAACTGTTTTCCTTCAAAAACCACCCAGTTCCGAGAGCGCCATATCCGCCAGAGGACCGCCACCAACGCCATTAACAAGTCCGGTTGATGAATGAGAGCCATTACTCGTTTCAAAAACAGAGGGAAAGTATGGGTAGGCAAACCCTGGCCTAGAAACTCCAACCCCGAGAGGTCCCAAAGTGCCCGCGCCACTGGACAAAAGAGAAAGAGATGCTCCAACGTTTCCGATTCTGCCCAGCACACCGGGCATCTGGGGTGTACCTGAACCTCTCTCTCAATAAGAGCTTCCGTAGTTGGGAGGATCCGTTTCAAAATCTGCCAAAGGAACACCTTCAACTTTGGTGGGACATTCGCCCCCCAAAGACGGACCCAGCTTGCCCTATCCATCCAGCTCACTGACGAGCACCACCCACCCTTCCGTTTATCCAAAAGAACCGCAAGATGGTATGCCGACTTAACAGTAAACTGACCATCTGCCGTATCATGCCAAATAAGCCTATCCTGTACCGGATGCCGAGGAAGGGGAATTGCCTTAATTGCCCGACAGGTAGGGGGAGCAAACCATTGCCCCAGCTTGGTGTCACACCACCGCCCCTCCCCGGGGCACAAAACCTCCGCCACATAAGGGTCCCCGCCCTCCGGAAGAATTTGAGGATTATGCACCGGGGCTGATGGGTGCAAATTAGGAATCCAATTGGAGTGCAGAAGAGAAGCAGCCTGGCCATCATCAATCTACCACCGAAGACCCTTCTCAAGCAGAGTTCTACCAAAAAGGATACTCTGCCACCCCCAGGATGGACGGGACCGGGCTTGAGCAGTGAGGAACATACCATTGGGAAAGTACTTCCCTTTATAGACTTGCGCTAAGAGGGAATCGGGTTCATTAAGGATACGCCACCCGATCTTGGTCAAGAGAGCCTGATTAAACTGCTCGAAACAACGGAATCCCATACCCCCATCATGCTTGCTTCTTCACATATTTTTTCATGACATCCATCGAATTTTAGAATGGTCATTCGCAGTCCCCCACCAAAACCGTGCTATATGTTTATCTAAGAGCCGACAGAGAGACAGCGGGAGCTTAAAACACGACATGACATGTGGTTGACAGCGGGAGCTTAAAACACGACATAACATGTGGTTGATTTCGCCGACGTGCATGTAGCATGTTGTTAATTTGAAATTGTCAAAGTATTTCAAAATTTGAACGCATAAGTATTTCAAAATTGGTTCTAGATCACGGGCAATTTTTCGTATAATATTTTTTTTTGTTGGAGCAAATTTTTCCTATAGAAGAACATATAAACCTAAGATATACCTGATTAAATTATAATCCAGAAGTTGCCTTCCCAACTTCCTTCCATCTAGCTCAAGATAGGGTCCATAACCCATGGTTATGCACCTATCAATAACTAAATCTGGACCCTTCAATTAAAAAATTCAGATTTAGGGATGGAGAATTTAATGCCAGTTTATTTTTCCTAACTTTCTTAATCGGCTCATATATTCTTCGTTTTAACTGGGATTTCAATTTTTTTTTTTTGCACCGATGGAACAAGTTCGTTGTGCTCTACAAAGCGAGATTCATTTTCAATTTTTTTGAGAAAAAAAAATTCTTGCCTATCGGAGAGGGTGAACGTGATTTTGGATGTATGGAAGATGCAGAGAACGTATGATTCATATAATAAGTTCGAAGGCCAGAGATTTGAATTATTCTACTACGTACGCCGTTTATGTCTCTATCTATGGTATACATTCGTTTTTTTTTTAAAGTCTTGGATAAGTATCTATAATTACTTGTGGCTTGCGTCCAACTCCTGTTGGAGCTAGAGGATCCAACCTGCCATTTGGCCCCATATTGCCCAATCAACCTTTCCTTTTCCCTTATTTTAATTATTTGTTATCCTTTAACATTAATCAAATTATGAATTAAAAATGAAATATAATTTGTTATCCTTTAACATTAATCAAATTATGAATTAAAAATGAAAAAAAAGCTTGGACGGAAATGGCAGAGAGACGGAAAGAAGCTCGGAAGGCAACTTCTGGATTATAATTTTTATGTATGTTGTATAGTTTTATTTACTACTATTTTAAATTGATGTCAATTTTTCTCTTTTTGCAGGAAGCTTAGCAATAGCAAATTCTCATTTTGATTATGAAATTTTTTGACAAGATTTATGTTTCAACTGCCAGAGATTATTGACTTTGTTTCTTTTATTCGGATATTCTATTTATGTTGACACTGTAATAGTAAGTATGGTGTTCAAATTTTTGTCAAATTATTTATGATATTGTGAGATATTTTTTCGTATTTTGTACAATGGTCATATTAATTTGAAATTGTCAAAGTATTTCAAAATTTGAACGCATAAGTATTTCAAAATTGGTTCTAGTGCACGGGCAATTTTTCGTATTCTATTTTTTTTTGTTGGAGCCAATTTTTCCTATAGAAGAACATATAAACCTAAGATATACCCGATTAAATTATAATCTAGAAGTTGCCTTCCCAGCTTCCTTCCGTCTGGCTCAAGATATGGTGCATAACCATGCATAACCCATGGTTATGGACCCATCAATAACTAAATCTGGACCCTTCAATTAAAAAATCCAGATCTAAGGATGGAGAATTTAATATCATTTTTATTTTCCTAACTTTCTTACTCGGCTCATATCTTCTTCGTTTTAACTCGGATTTCAATTTTTTTTTTGCACAGATGGAACGAGTTCGTTGTGCTCTACAAACGAGATCCATTTTCAATTTTTTTTAGAAACTTTTTTTTTTCTTTTCTCTCGGTACCAACTGCATACCATATGGTATCTTCTTCGTTTTAAATTTGTTTTTGAAAACGTTTGCTCAGAAGGAACGAGTTAATCATGATCTATTGGATCTACAAATTTATGGGTGAACATATTACAGGACCAAAAAATACCACACAATACCACCCTGGTACGGGGTGGTATCTTGTGGTACACAATGTTAAAAGTCGTAAATGACAGTTAATATACTTCTACTATCATGTATTCAACCATCCTACAGTCTTGGTTTGTTCATACCACCATGGTACGCTTTTCAAACCATAGGTATGCTCTTATTTCAATACCAGTCAATATCATATAGTATAGACTGGTAAAAAATGGCTCAATTTTTTTTGTTCGAAAAATATATCTAAGTGGATATCATTTTGAAGAGCACAATTAATCTGATCTAACTGTGCAAAAAAAAATCGACTTAAAACGAGTGAGAAATCGTCCGTCAAAGATTAAAGAGGGGAAAATTAAAGGCTTTCCAAGAGAGATAGGGATATTGATGTCATGCTGATGTGTACGTGTTACTCATGGTTACTCACCATAAGGTTACTGACCTGATTCGTTCCCCTTCCGTCGTTTGGCCATTTTCGTCCAAGTTTTTTTTTTCATTTTTTATTCATAATTTGATTAATATTAAAGAAATAAAAAATAATTAAAATAAGAGAAAAATGAAGGTTGGTTGGCCAATACGAGACTGCCAAATGACAGGTTGGAGCCTCTAGCTCCATGTGTTTGGTTGGGAGTGGCAAGTTGGAATATATGGATCCCGGGCCGGGCATGAAAATTGAAATATGACTTTCGTCATTCTCGAAATATACCTCTGGGCTATGGAATATTGAGTCAAAGCAAACCAGCTGGGGAAGACAGACGAGTGGTTTGGCCTAGGTCATGTTGACACATGATTTTTTTAGCACTTCTAATATGCACAACTTGAAATTGTACCATAACGTTAAATGTATAAGTTTAGGTTGTACTATAAAGGAATTTGTACCCTTATGTTATGTCATACAACTTCAAGTTGTATACACTACAAGGGAATGGGTCTAGCAAAGAGGTTTTGACGGAATGGGTGGTACTTTTGTAATTTTTTTTAAAACGATGGTAGTTTTGGCCAAAATCCTCATATGTAGGCTATGGCCCTCCAAATGACCATAAGTTGAGATTCAATTAATAGTTTAGTGTGTTTTCTAGCTAGTTGGGTCCTTCTGTATAGCCGATATCCATACTAAGACTCGATTATATCCTAAATACTAATATAAAGAGATTCTCCATAAGAAGGTGTTTAATTCTAAATTTTCAGCCTTCTGAATGAATTTAGAAAGGATATTTTTGCCATTTTAATTAACAAATATCTTTCATTAATTATACTAATGGAAAAAAGAAGATGTCGTTGGAAACTTTTATAAAACCAATTATTATATTAATAACTTTCTTTTTATTATAAGGTTGTGCCGTGGGTGTCTATATGTGATTTAGTTTTTTTTTTTATAATAAGATTAAGTGTTTGAGGCAAATTCTTATATGTGTGACTTTGCTATTAACTAATTATAACTTGCTTGGTTTTAAACATATATTAGTGTGATGATAATTCTTATCAAAACTTGCTTTGACAGTAACATATTATTTTTTATGTCATAACTGCTTTAGCATTATTTTACGTTTTTAAGTCAATTCATACTATTATTAAGTACTATATTTATTGATTCTACGCCTAAAAAATATATTCACCTTGGAGAATCATCTTACTGACCAAATAGTGTTCCAGTATGATCTTCAAACAATCAAGTAAAAAGGCCGGAATTTTGGTGCATAACCTCCTTTAGTTACAAGTGGCTCAAATCTCAAGAGCGATTGTTAAGAGACTTTCAATTTCTCTCAAATTTAGTGGACTATATCTCATTCATTTCAACTGATTTTAAATGAGTAAGAAAAACCATATTAATTGTAACTTTCCAAAGAAAAGTTAAAGAAGACTATGGAGAGAAATTTTATAAGAATTATACAACAACACCAACGACAATAGTAATTAGTTAACAATCTACCTCTAGCTACTCGTTAATTGTTTTTAACTTCAAGTTCATTCATTAGAAAGAAAACAACGTACCCACTATAATATAAAGTTTTCTACCAAATAATGTATCCCAATTGTTGTTATTTTATAGATTCAGTATTAGCTGAGAGTTGTAGACAATATTTGTTTAATCTAACTTAGTATCACGAGGAAGCTAGAGTTTTTGGACTGATTGTTGAGAAACTACTCAAAAATAGTAACAAAATGAGAGAACATTCACCTCCGCCTCTCATACAAACCGAGCATGAAGTTAAATTTTTGTATGAAGCTAATCAATTACAACATCGCGAACCCCATAAGTGGGTAAACTGTTTTGAAGATAATGAAGGACGAAGAAGCACAATCTCGCACAAAGTTCATGACATGTACAAGGTAAATTTAAGTTCTTGAAAATGGAGTTCTCATAATTCAAAAAAAAATTGCCATTAAAATTTTGTAGAAGAAGAAAGAAGAATATGCTAATATCAGAGGTAGTGAATTCAGTAATGGAGATAATGACGTTATTGAGATTAAGAAAGAGATTATTGATGGTCGATATAGAAATATTTGTGATAGGAGGAAAGAGCGAATTTTTGAAAAGATGTTTCACATTTTTAAACATTTTACAGTTAAAATATTTTTCTAAATGAAATGCAGGAGAAGAAGGAATAGACTATTGATAGTGAATATAAAGTTTCATTAATGAAAATGAAGTTGTGTGGAGAAGATGCTTTGGATGGTGGAGAAATCAAAAAGAAATCCAAAAGGAAAATTGTAGTAACTTCTAGCAACAAAGAGTAAATTGAAATACATTTTGAATATTAAATTTTGTAAGAATCCGTTACCTCAATGAGTTTGTTTACTTTTGATAAGGACTTTTGTCCATGAATGATCAGGATAATGTAACACTTATAATGTATATTTTTATATATATATTTAGTTATTGAACAATTTAGACTCTTTCAGGTACCAAATAAATTATTCGTATAATTACTATGAGTGTTTATACTCTTGATATTCATCCGGCCAATGGGCGAGCCCAACTCTAGTTAAGAGTAATAATAGACAACTTTATCAACCTACAATTGGATAAGCTTATTTTCTACAGTAATATATGGTTTGGATTCCAATACAAACTCTTTTTATATGTAGTATTACAAAATCAAATCTATGGTTGTAATTTGTGAAGAAGAGATTTCATGATCCAAATCATAAAAACGAGGTAAGTAAATCGTTTTGGGGACAACTTATACAATTTTTTAGGCATCCAGTTGATCGAATTTTTGGAGGTTGACGCGTATATCTAGGCATTCTATTAAAACTTTTGGAGGCTGGCCCATATATCTAGGTGTTCAATTAAAACACTTTTCAAATATACTACAAAATTTTATGGGAAGATATGCCATTCATTTTATATAGAATTTAAAAATGTTTTGCGTAAAACGATAAGAATATTTTTTTTTGTTCTATAAGATAGTATTCATTTTGATATTTATTTTAAAAAAATTCATATGTTCTTGCTACTTTCATATCATAATATTATCATCATAATAATATACTAATATCATATTATTACAAAGCTATAATGATATTGTCAGTCTTACTAAAATTTGAAGGGAGAGGAATATTACAAACAAGTATTTGCATCACTATCACAAAGGGTTGTCTTCAAGGGTTTACTCAGAATTCTTATTTACAAACAAGTGTTTACCCAAACACAATTAAATAAACTTACTGCAACTGTATGAAATGTAATTAGGGGTGAATTTATGCGGAAAGCAACAGAAAAAGAAAGAGGGATATCAGACAGCTTGCCTCATTCATACATTTGTAGACAAAATTACTCTGTTATATATTTGTATATGCTGAAAAACTGCTATTAACTAAAAACTACTCTGTTATATATTTGTAGACATGAGCTATAAAGGCTATCATGGGCCGGAGCCCATAGTCGGATACATCAACATCAAAAACACTTTACAAACAGGTTTTGATAGACAAATTTCTGGCTGCAGACTGCCTTCAAATCGAGTGCAATACAAGTATACAAATACAACCTTTTCCTCATACACTTCAAAAAAGTAACTACTTCTGCTCAGAGCGAAGAAACTTCCATCTGAGATTGATCGAAGCAAACCTGAAGTTGGGGAATACAAACTAGCGGTTTGGCCAAGCTCATAGTCATCCCTAAACTTGCCTCCATTCTCACTCCATCTTCCCCATCTGCAACCTTCCAGTCAAAGCACTGAACCATGGCCGCAACCGCATAGCATATCACAGTGAACGCCAAGTTGGAACCAGGGCACATCCTCCTTCCACCACCAAACGCAGCGAAACCATTCGCCTGAAATCCCTTCTCGACCTTACTCTGAAGAAACCTCTCAGGAAAGAAATCGTCAGGATTCGCCCATACTTCAGGATCTCTGGCTATAGAGTACACATTGAGCGCCACGGCCACGCCTTTTGGTATGTCGAACCCTCCAACCCTACAAGCTTCGCGACAAACCCTTGGTGCAGATATTACTGGTGGGTGTAGCCTTAATGCCTCTTTCACAACGGCTTGTAAATAGTGAAGGTTTGGAATGTCTGTCTCTTCCACCAGCCTGTTGTTGTTGCCGCTTCCAATAATTAGGTCACGAATCTCCTGTCTCGCCCTCTTGAATATGGTCGGATGGTTCAGGAGCTCTGCCATCGTCCACACAATTGCGTCTGATGTAGTGCCGGTACCTGCAATGAATATTTCCTGTAGGTGCATACAGAAAATTGCATCTGTAAGCTAGTGGTTTGTAGCTTGTACTCATTGTAGTGATTCAGAAGCTAGTGTTAAAGCTTAAAAGGCTAGACTCTTATGCTTCCGCCATCTCAATAATTTTTGTTCTAAGAACATTTTGCACCAAAAGCTCCAGTAAAAGCTGTCCGGCCAGCGCAGTAAAAACTAGCTTTAAAAGTTAACTTTAAAATAAGTTATTTAGACTTTAGATATATGGATTTTGGGAATGTATTGGGTAGGGTTTGTATAGGTTTTAAGGTTAATTCCATTAGGAAGGCCAAACTATTTTAAAAGTGTCATTTGTGTCATAAACTATTCAATATGACAAATCCGGCATAAACTATGTGCGTTTTATAACATTTGTGTTCTAAACTATTCAATTATGACAAATCTGGCACAAAACCACATAGATGTTGACCATATTTTCTGTTAAATGCTAACGGTCAACACCAGGCAGCTTGCCTCATTCATATACCGCTTCTAGTTTCATCATTTGTCTTTGGTTCCTTTTTTTACAAAAATAACAAGAGAGATGGATGCTTCTTTAAAAGCATATTAATTTAGTTTATGTAGGTGAGAGTTATCTTTTAAATATGAGCTAGCTAGTCAACTTATTTGTTTATATTTAGCATAATACAAGTTATATTAGGATATTTCTCATAAATTTAGAGGATTTGTAGAAGTTTACGCAACTTATAATTAAAATTTTTTGTTTCCGCTTTTAACTATCATAATTTGCTTCTACCTGGGAGCTAGACTTTTTTTTATTGTATTGTTTCTACGTGTGAGCTAGTTCTTGTGGATGATCATAAACTTCTTAGTTCTTACATGACAGTGGTGGGGACTGTGAAATTAGCAACGTACATACCAAAAAGAATGCCTTGATGTTCTTTCTGGTGACCTTGATCTCCGCATCTGGATCTTTGGACACTCGTAGAAGAATATCCATCAGATCGGAGTTAGTACAGTCCAAGCTGGGGCCATCATCGCCGTCTCTTTTGTTGGCAGCAGCTGATGCTGCCGATCTTTGCTCATGCTCCAGGAGAATTGTCTCGAGCAACTCGTCGCACCTCGCCGGCACTTCCTTCGCTTGTCGTCGGAGCAAGAAGTATCCCACTCTCTTGAAAGGTCCGAGCATATGGGCCAGCAGCATTTTGGCTGTCAGCTCATTTGACTCTTTCACCAACTTTCTGCACCTCTCTGCTTCGTTCTCCTCCCCGGAACACCTTGTGCTCATCGCCATCCTGCGACCAAGCAGAACCCAAAATATTTTGAGATGCGTATCTCTCGATAAAAGTAAAAAAAAAATTTTAATTTATAAAATATACAATTTCATTATTTGTTAGGGCGAGCGGCAAGAATATTTGATAAATGGGTCACTAATTGGATTAGGAAGATGGTTCTTGATTAACTTCCTAATAAAAATAATCATTTTCCAATCTTTGGTCCTTAACCGGACCGAACCGTATAACCACCCTAGTATCGAGTGTTAGGCCTTAAAATGTTGGCTGATGGCCCATGGGTGTTTGATCAGGTTCAGTAACATCTCATGAAAATCTAGATTTTTAAATTTTTTGTTTTAATCGTGAAAGTGTAGGATTTAAGATCCATTAATATTGGCTAATCTCTTGACATTCCTTGGGACCGGGATTGAAATTTCCCAACACATAGTAATTACTCCCGCGCGCGTACCTGCACGTGACGTTATTAGCCAGCGTCATGAGCTCCACGCTCAAATCCACGGCGGCCTTCTCCTCGCTCTTGGCCACCAATTTCCTGAGCAGCCGGCCGACTTCTTCCCGCCTCACGCTCCTCGACCGGTCCAGCTGGCGCGTGGAGAGCAGCTCCGTGACGCACAGCTTCTTCACGAACTTCCAGTAGTCCCCGTACGGAGCGGTCACGAACCCCGAGTCGCCGAACAGCAGCCGGTCCTCCAGCGGCGAGTCGGGCTTCGCCGCAAAGCTGACGTCATGTGTGTGGAAGATCTCGGAGGCGAGCGACGGCGAGGAGACGAGGACGACCGGGTAGGAGCCCAGGCGGAGGTAGAGGAGCGGGCCGTACTTCTGGCGGAGCGCGTGGAATGTTTTGAACAAGGGTTGGGCCGACGCCAGGTGGTGGATGTGGCCGATGAGTGGCAGCGCCGGCGGGCTCGGTGGCAGGCGGAGTTTGCGGTTGTTCGCCGGAGATGGTGTTTTGGTGAGTATAAATATTTTGGCGAGCCTTAAAACGAGTAAGGTGGCGGTGGTGGCAATTATGAAGATGAAATAGTGAGCTTGATCACTCGAGGAAGCCATTGTTTAGAGGCGCGGGAGAGCTGATTGTGATTTTGGAAGTATGGAGGATGCAGAGAACGTCTGATTCATATATATATAGGATATGAGATCGACGGCCAGAGATTTGAATTATTCTACTACGTACGCCGTTTATGTCTATCTATGGTATACATAATACATCCGCCTTTTTTTTTAAGTCTTGGATAAGAATCTACAATTACTTGTGGCATGAAATGTTATACCGCCCGTAAAAGGTGTCCGTGATTGATTTCTCCGACGTGCATGTTGTTAACTTGTTTTTGGTTCGGAGTGGCAAGTTGAAATATGACTTTCGTCATTCTCGAGATATACCTATGGGCTCTGGAATATTGAGTCAAAGCAAACCAGCTGGGGAAGACAGACGAGCGGTTTGGCCTAGGTTAGGTTGACACATGATTTTTGCGCAAATCTACTATGTTATAAAGTATTGGTATTTTAATGTACAAATTAAAGTTGTACTATAACGTTAAATGTATAAGTTTATGTTGTACGATAAAGAAATTTTAACCTTATTTTGTCGTACAACTTCAAATTGTAGAAATTATATCATTACATAAAGGTACAAGTTCAAGATGTACAATAAAAAAAATTTGTACAAAAGAGAATACGTACAATCTAAAGTTGTACCATAACGTTAAAGATACAGCTTCAAGTTGTAACGTAAAGGAAGAAACTTATAGCACCGATACTATATAACATTATAAAATTCCCATGACATTTGGCTATTAATTGCAACTGCAAATTGATTGTCACATTTGAGGTGAAATTGATGAGTTTTTAACTGTGATGCACAAGAATTCCGAGCCATCGGGATTCGGGGATACTTTGGCCACTAGAAGTTAAAGTAGTGGAAAAGTTATTTGGTTTTAAGATTTTAGCTTTTTGTGTGTTTTTAGCTGTAAAAGTCTAAAAGATACATTAAGTTCGTTTACTGTAATTGGTAAGGTTCATGTCCTTATTTAATGAAATCATGGTTCAAATATCAGGATTGATCTATTTTTATATGAATAAAAAATAAATAATTGTGAAAACAAATTTATCCTTCTTATTTTTGCTCTCGTTAAAGAAAATTTAAAATGTTGAAAAACTGCTAATAACTCAAAGCTGCTCTGTTTTATATTTTATTGACCCGAACATGTCAATATGTGTGTAACTCGAGCAAGTACAAGTCGATTGACCCATAACATATAACTCAATTGATTTACAACCTAATGATTTTGAATTACCGGCAACTGATCCCATGACCCAAATGAAGCCAAATTGACACTTCTACGTACGGCTGGCGGTGGCGAGGAATCGATTAAAAAGAAGACACACATAGCCGAGGAATCTTTCTACGGCTGCCGGTTACGAGGAATCGATTAAAAAGAAGACACACATATAGCCGGGAAATCTTTAATGCGATGTGCAATGTATTGAGAACCGTTGCCGGCCCTTCATATATTGGCTATGGCACTCCAAATGAGTGAAATGACCATAAGTTGAGATTCAATTAATATTTTAGTGTGTTTTCTAGCTGGTTGTGTCCTTCTGTATAGCCGATATCCGTACCAATACTCTATTATATTAAGAGTAATAGTAGACATAGGGTGGTTATTTGGTCCAGATTTTTTGGTTTTACTCGAAACCGGACTGTATACTCGGTCTGGGACCGGATAATAAACAATCCAATCCAATTTTCGGGTTTAGATTTGAGGTAAAAAAACCATTTGAGACCGGAGCAAAACCGGATAAGAGAGTCCAACACCTAAAATTTAACATACTCCTCACCCTTTCAAGTCTCAGGCCACTCAAATCACCACAAGCTCAATCTAAAATCAAGACCGAATTGAGGTCGGACCGGTTCAAGACCGGACTGTATCCAATCCAATCTTTGTTCCTCATATTCCTGAAAAGACCAGACCGGGACCAGATTAATTTGGATCAATTTAACCGGACCGGACCGTATAGCCACGTCTAAGTATATATATCAACCTACAATTGGATAAGCTTATTTTCTACAGTAATATATGGCTAAGATTCCAATACAAACTCTTTTTATATGTAGTATTACAAAATCAAATCTATGGTTATAATTTGTGAAGAAGAGATTTCTTGATCTATATCATAAAAAAACGAGGTAATAAATTATTTTGGGGACAACTTATAGAATTTTTTAGGCAGTTGATCGAATTTTTGGAAGTTGATGCATATATCTAGGTGTCTATTAAAACTTTTGGAGGCTGGCTCATATATCTAGGTGTTCAATTAAAACACTTTTCAAATATAATACAACATTTTATGGGAAGATATGTCATTCATTTTACATAGAATTTAAAAATGTTTTGCGGTAAAAGATAAGAATTTTTTTTGTTCTACAATATAATATTCATTTGATATTATTTTTCTAAATTTCATATGTTCTTCCTACTTTCATATCATAATATTATCATCATAATAATATATTAATATCATATTATTACAAAGCTATTATCCGTGTTTCATTTGATATGAGGGGCGTGATAGACCAATAATTACACATGTTTATACCCCTATTCTTGAGCCGCTGGAGAAGAGATTCTCGTATTTTAAGTCGATTTCACGCTTGAGTTGAAACGCGTTGGAGGAGCAAAATACCCGGCCATGAGCAATAATACCCGACAGGGTAAAATTCTGAGGAGGCCGGTTAAAAGCAGTTTTGGACGCCCAGAAGGCAGAAGGGGTCCCGGCCAGAGAGCGAAAATACCCTATCGGGTATTATTCCCTGTACATATGCGTTGCGTTTCGAAATCCCCGGCCAGGCACCTGAAATACCCGGCCGGGGATTATGGTCGGGGATCGCGAGCAGCTGGTTTTTAAGGGAAAGAAGGCCAATTTTGCAAGGGTTCCGAGTTTTAGAGAAAGAAAGTGATGCCTAGAGAGAGAAAGCGACGAACCAGAGTTCCCAAGCGCCTTAATTGATCTTCATCATCAGTGGAGCCCGGATAACGCTTGGAGAAAAGCTGATTGACGACCAGAAGCAAAACCTCATTCTTCACAGCATGTTTTCTGCTTCTGAGCTAGAGTTTGCTTCTCTCTCCATGGAGTAACTTCCACATTCACCTGGGTATGAAGAACCCTAGATTTGTATATTAGGTCTGATTGTATGAACCCAAGTATGAATCCATTGATTTGATTATATTCAATTGAGGTCTGATTTGTTGAATGGCATGAATCCTCACCAAAGTGCCATATTGCAGGACCTCCAGAATCAGATTGGAGGAATAGCTCATCAGAATAATACCAGGGCACCGGAAACTCTTCCTGCCACCACCGTCCCCAATCCGTGGGAGCCTCACCAGCAGTTGAATGCCATCACTACCAGGAGTGGCAAGCCAACATCGGCTGTACCTGCTCCGGCCAGGCAGGAGGAGCCATTACCTGCTTCAGCACTTCTAGCTGATAATGCAGAAGTGAGGATGGAGAAGGAAGCACCTGCTCCCAAGCCACAGCAGTGGTTAAGGAGCATGTTCCCCAACTTCCCTTCCCCACTCGACTACACAAAGATAAGCTGGAGACTGAGTTTGCCAAATTCATGGCAATGCTGAAGCATGTCAACATCAGCCTGCCGTTCGTGGAGGCACTGTCGAAGATGCCCAAGTACGCAAAATTCATGAAGGATCTCCTTACCAACAAAAAATGACTTGGGGATCTCTCGACAGTTATGCTGAGCGAGGAGTGTTCGGCCATTCTGCAGAGCAAGCTTCCAGAAAAGCAGAAGGACCCAGGTAATTTCACTATCCCTTGCTCCATTGGCAAATTACATGTAGAGAGGTCCCTGGCGGATCTAGGTGCTAGTATCAATGTTATCCCATACGAATTGTTCAAAAAACTAGGCCTAGGTGAACCCAGCGCAACTAGAATGACTATTCAATTAGCTGATCAATATGTGGTTCATCCTAGGGGTATAGCGGAAGACCTCCTGGTTAAGGTTTGCAAGTTTTGTTATCCTGTGGATTTTGTTGTCTTAGACATCAATGAAGACACAGAAGTGCCACTTATCCTATGAAGGCCCTTCCTGGCCACCGCCAGGGCCCTCATAGTGTCCGTGATGGGACTTTGGTCTTAAGAGATGGCAAGGAGCAGATAACTTTCTCTATCTATAATAATAATGTGCATGTTGCCTCGCCTGTGCATGCTATTTCTCACCGGGTGCACAAGCCTGTCGTGCATCCGTCTGTGCCTCTCATTTTGCAGGATCCCCTTCTCACTCCTTCACCGCCACTCCCTTCGAGCTCAGTACCAAACAAAAAGATCAAGGAGGAGTGGCGGCCTAAGCCGCAGGTGGTTAAGCCTGCTCGGAAGAAAGGTGGCGACCACTATGAGCTGGTCCCACCTCCTGAACCACGACCACCCTGGCCATCCGAGTACTCACTCGCTTGCATCCTGCTGGATGGCCAGGTCGAGCTGACAAATGCTGGTGGTCACACTCGTCGGGTGCATAGCCACCATCTGAAGCTGTACCTCAAGAGCGATGTGGATCCGCTCTTGGAGGCACCTGTTCCTGCACCCCATTGAGCATCCACCATGGGCGTCCAGCTAAAAGACTGTAAATAAGCGCTTGTGGGGAGGCAACCCCACCATGGTTTGTTTTCTTTTTCTTTTGGATGATGTACTATTGGCCTTACAACTGGACCTAACGTATTGTGGTTGAGTTTTTGTGTTCCCTTTAGCTGTGCCTTTGCACCGACTGGTCCCCTCCAGTCTCATGCAGTCCGTGCACACTGGTAACATCGTTCTCCTTATCCTTCCCTCTTCTCCATTGAGGGCAATGTGGAGGGGATGTTTCTATTTTGACTGCTTAGATCTGTTCGTGTGCTTGGAGCCTAGTTCACTGTCCAAATTTTGATTTGATGGCTCCAAGTACGTGTTCCTTGCAAATTGCCTGCTCAGTATGCTTTGAATTGACAGTCTCTATAGTAATGTGCCACCTAGGGAGGTAGTGTAGCACTATGGAGGATGTTGAAGTATAAGATTTTCCTATCTAGCTCTCTGCTGTGCCGGTTGATTTTGTGAATTAGTGGAGCTAAGACTGTTGAATTCATGTGGTAATGTTGACTCCGTTTGAATTGTGTTATGGACTCGTGTATCGAACAGGTGCTCATGTGGGAAATGAAAAGCAGTTGGTCCTCCATGTCAAAATCATTGAAATCTTAAACATGGGGTAAACCCAACGTGTGTAGCACCATTCATTGCACAAAATTGGGTTTTGGAATAGATTTTAGTGATCCTTAGTGGGGTACTCCTACAAGGTGAAGCTAAGCTGTCTCTAGTACAAGTAAAACTTTCACCCGTTGAACGGTTTGCCTACTCGAGGATGTATTTTTAAGGGCACGGATAGAGCTTCCGACCCCCCTTAATTTCATTGACCCTCCACACGAGTTGAGGAAAAGGAGTTAAAATAAGTACTCTGGCGAGCGCCAGATGTACAGAAATTGCTCTTGCTCGACTAATAAGGGTCGACCGTGCAAAAGACTGCAGTTGGAACCCCCGCCAAGTGAATGAAAAAAAAGTGAAATAAAAATGAAAAAGGGGTTCCAACGGTGAAATGAAGTGAATGAGCACCCCAGTACAATGAGTCCTTGGTTGTGAATGGTGTGAGTCCCTTTATCCATGAACTGGCTGTCTTACTTCTACTTCTTCTCATGATCCTGGCTTGAGTCTAGTACTCGCATTGAGAGAGATAGTGGACTTCATAGAAGACCAGTTGACCTCATAAAATTCTATATGATCTAGGAAATCCTCTACCGATGATCGGGGTTGTTTGTTGCTATAGAGTTCTGGAGAGCAACATTGGTTTGTGTTAGGTTTGCTTGGGGACAAGCAAACGGTTAAGTGTGGGGGAATTTGATAGACCAATAATTATACATGTTTATACCCCTATTCTTGAGCCGTTGGAGAAGAGATTCTCGTGTTTTCAGCCAATTTCACGCTAGGTTGTGTGTTTATGTCATATTTGAGGGCTTGGCATTGACGTTGAGGCGAAGAAATGAGTTTCGGGTCAAAAGGAGGACGTTTGAGTTTAAGGGTGCTGGAGGAGAAAATACCCGGCCGGGTAAAATTCTGAGGAGGCCGAGGAAAAGCAGTTTTGGACGCCCAGAAGGCAGAAGGGGTCCCGGCCAGAGAGCGAAAATACCCGATCGGGTATTCTTGACCTCGATCGGGTATTATTCACTGTACCTATGCGTTGCGTTTCGAAATCCCCGGTCGGGCACCTGAAATACCCGACCGAGGATTATGGCCGGGGATCGTGAGCAGCTGGTTTTTAAGGGAAAGAAGGCCAATTTTGCAAGGGTTCCGAGTTTTAGAGAAAGAAAGTGATACCTAGAGAGAGAAAGCGACGAACCAGAGTTACCAAGTGCCTTAGATCGATCTTCATCATCAGTGGAGCCCGGATAACGCTTGGAGAAGTGCCGATTGACGACCAGAAGCAGAACCTCATTCTTCACAGCATGTTTTCTGCTTCTAAGCTAGAGTTTGCTTCTCTCTCCATGGAGTAACTTCCACATTCACCTGGGTACGAAGAACCCTAGATTTATATGTTAGGTCTGATTGTATGAATCCATTGATTTGATTATATTCAATTGAGGTCTGATTTGTTGAATGGCATGAATCCTGATCAAATTCCTGTTATTTCTGCTTTGACCTAGAAAAAGAATATCTGCCTAGGTTGATAGAGCACCCTTGATTGAAGGTAGTGAATTGACGATTTTAGTCGAGGAGTCAATTCACTATTCTGTACCGGATTTACTTCGGTAGAGGAGGTTTGGTTCGTTAGGGCCTCAATCTGTTTACTCCGGTGGAGGTTAGTCGCCCGTTGGGGACTCAGATTGAGAGGGTCTGGAGACCTTTAGTCGAGACTGCAGACTATTTAAGAACCTTCCGCAGTATAACTATCTTTGAATTCGAACTTGGTACATTACAATCTGGCTTAACTACAGTCTAGGGATAACCATATCCAGGTGACCTCTCTCAGCTTGAGGTTGAACCATTGAATAACTTTAAAATACATTATATTTTAGCCACTAAGATATAAAATAATAGCATAATATATTTTATGCCAAAGAAAATAGCTTGTTTTAGAATGGAAACCCAATGATGTTCATTTGTTTTACTTGATGGCCAAATCCCGTGTAGGTCAGGCCCATTCAACTCTTTTATTTTATGGTTAGCGGTTAGCCCATTAGATACCATGCGTAAATTTTTTTATTTTTAGAAATAAGAAGGAGTATTGTTTTTGCCTTTTCATATATATATATATTTTATCACCACGAAGAAATAAAAGAGCTTAAAGAAAAAATTGGCACTCCTGGACCCGTTTAAATCCGCATGTGTACAGTAAGTTGGCCCGTTCCATAGAGGAAAGTGAAAAAAAATTGACACTCTCTATTCACCCTTCCTACAAACGCTTTTAGAATGGCAAACCAATGATGTTCATTTCTTTTACTTGATGGCCAAATCCCGTGTAGGTCAGGCCCATTCAACTCTTTTATTTTATGGTTAGCGGTTAACCCATGAGATACCATGCATTAGTTTATTGTTAAATTTTTTATTTTTAGCAATAAAAAGGAGTATTTTTTTTGCCTTTTCATATATATTTTATCACCATGGAGAAATAAAAGAGCTTAAAGAAAAAAATTGACACTTCTGGACCAGTTTAAATCCGCATGTGTACGATAAGTTGGCCAGTTCCACAGAGGAAAGAGAAAAAAATTGACACTCCCTATTCTATCCTTCCTACAAACACTTTTAGAATGGCAAACCTTGTTTTTCTTTAAAATGATCATGGTTCGAATCTTAGTACATGTACTTTTTAATGAATAAAAAAAGTAATTGTGAAGACCAAAATGTCCTTCCTACTTTCATTCTCGTTGCAAGAAATTTGAAATGGGGCTCCCGTTTTTTCCTTCGGTGTATTATAATATATGTAGATTTGCAGGGAGAGAAATATTACAAACCACTATCACAAAGGGTTGTCTTCAAGTGTTTACCCAGACTTCTTATTGAATCAAACAAATTTTTTTTTTTTGGTAATGTTCGGGGCACAGGCGCCCCTCACTCACTGATAAATCAATCTAGGAGTAACACTCCCTACAAGATCAAACAAAAGCCAGTGTTGCATCATCGGACTGGGAACCGAGACAATGTGCACCCCCACCAGGAGGTTGTACCCTGTCGATGCCAAGTAGTCCGCCACCACATTTCCCTCCCTGTACGTGTGCTCCACCCGAACTTCCCACTCTTGGTTGATCAGACGCCTTACCTGTGATACCAGCTGAAAGTGCGGGCTAGATGTAGTAGCTGACGCGATCAGCTCGACCGCGCTCTTGGAATCCGACCGAAGAACCGCCTTTCTTACTCCAAGGTCCCAAGCCACCTGCAATCCCTGTCGTATGCCCATAAGCTCCGCACGAGTAATCGTGCCTCCACCGAGATTCATCACAAAGGCACCCAGGAATCTCCCATGATCATCTCTCACCACGCCTCCCGCCGTCGCGCTTTGGGATGCTAGCGCCACCGATCCATCCGTGTTGATACAGCTCCACCCGGCCGGGGGGAACTCCCATCCGACCGACCTCCATTCACCAGACAGCTGCTCCCCTCGGATCGACGGGTCCCTCTTCAAGGCCTCAGCAATCAGCTGCTGAATTCTCCGAGCCGCCACCTGAATTTGGCCATCGGCAGCCAGCTTCTCCTCAAAAACAAATGTGTTTCTATTCTTCCAAAGCAACCAACACACCACCGCGAACAACGAGGGATCCAAATTAACACCTTTACCCGATAGATAATACATTAGCCAGCTCGTCATGTCCGGTGAGAAGAACTTCTCATCCTCCTCATTCTCAAGGAAAGTAGCCCAGACAGCCCTCGCATAAGGGCAGTCCCGCAGGACGTGCATCACAGATTCACCGTCTCCTCCGCAAATTTGGCAACCACCTGCCTCCGTCATGTGGCATTGCTGTCTTTCCATGTTAGTCAGAAGGCGACCATGACCAACCAGCCAGAAGAACGATCTTACCCTCTGCATAGCCGGGATTTTCCATATTTTCTTCCAAAGCGGGTGGGACTGAGAAGGTTGGCTCGCCTCATTTAGCAGCTCGTATGCCGACTTTAGGGAGAATTCTCCATTCGCCGTATATCTCCAGTCGGCACATCACTCCCTGAATCTCTTGGGACATCATGAAGCATAATCTGTTCAACTAGCTCGTTCGGGAGGAAAGCTTGGATGTAAGCTCTATTCCATTCCCCATTCAGCACCATCTCTTCTACTAAAATGGAATGAGCTTCCTGTGGGAGTCCAACCGCCATCTCCGCCAAGACTGGGCCGTCACTCAACCAACGGTCTTGCCAGAACCTGACCAATCGTCCATTCACCACATTCCAAACCGTCGCCTCAGGTATCCTATGGAGGACTCGCAGAACCCCCCTCCAAAGATTCGAGAGCCGTCCTGTTGTCCTGGGAAACCACGAGCCACCCACCAGTCTCAAATACTTGCTTCTGATAACCCGAGCCCAGAGGCTATCCGGTTCTTTCATCAAGCGCCAGGCAATCTTCATCATAAAAGCCTCATTCAACGTCGTCGCATCCCGCATTCCAAGGCCTCCTTCTTCTTTAGGGCGGCACAGCGTATCCCAGTCTAACAGGTGCACCTTCCTCCCTGCTGCAGAGCTCCCCCATACAAACCCCCGGATCTTCCTGTCTATATACTCACGAACGCTTGATGGAAGAAGAGTGGTCTGCATGGTGTAAGCCGGAAGTGAAGCAAGCACCGATTTAGCCAAAGTAATGCGCCCCGCCAAGGACAAGGTTGCTACTCCCCAGCCTGCCAACCGAGCATCAATTCTATCGATAAGCTCCATGAATGTATTTCTCGAAACTCGGTCGTGGATTACCGGGACTCCAAGATAGCGGCCTAGGTTAGAAGTCTGCGGTATCCCCAATTCTTCACTAAGGGCGGCAGCAAGATTAGACGAGACATTCTTCGACATGAAGACTCTCGACTTTGGTCTGCTGATCTGCTGGCCCGAGGCTCTCCCAAACGTCTCGAACAGTTGGTTGATCACTTGTACCTGCGCAGTAGAAGCCACACTAAAGAGGATGAGATCGTCAGCAAAGAACATGTGAGATAAATTCGGCCCGTAGCTGGACAATCTTATCAGCTCCCAGCTTCCGTTCCCCACCGCATCATGAATTAAGTGGCTTAATCTCTCCATGCATAGAGTAAATATGTAAGGAGACAACGGGCATCCCTGCCGCAGCCCTCGGGAAGGGGAGAACTCCTCCGTGAGCCCACCATTCCATTGTATCCGCATTTGAGAGGTTGAGATGCACTGCATGGTCAGCTCTGTGAATTTTTCCGGCACTCCAGCAGCTACTAGTGTGTCCCTGACAAAGCTCCGCCGGATGCGGTCATATGCCTTGGCTAAGTCCACCTTTATCACCATCCACCCTGACCGGCCAGACTTAGCTCTCATCGAATGAACGACTTCCTGCAAAATACAAATATTGTCAGTAATATGCCTTCCCTGCACGAAGCTCGTCTGAGTCTCGTGCACAAGGTCTGGCATGAAAGGCTTCAATCGTTCCGCCAAGCACTTAGTGATGATCTTGTAGCCCACATTACACAAGCTTATCGGACGGAACTGCTCGATGAGGACCGGTCTAGGAATCTTGGGGATGAGCACCAGGAGGGTTTCGTTCAGCTCTCTGATAGTCGAGGGCTCCTCCCAAACATTCCTAGCAAACTCGAGGACTTCCTTCGATACCACATCCCAAAATCGCTGATAGAAGAGTGGGTTAAGTCCATCAGTCCGGGGGCTTTGAGGGGCCCCATGGCCGAGACGGCTTTCCGCAGCTCTTCCTCTGTAAAACTCCTGCCCATTTCCTCCCAGTTATGCGCCTCTAATGTCGGGAACCCATTCAACATGTCCGAGTTCATGGGGCTATCATCGGTGAACAGGCCCATGTAGTACTACCTTGCCATATTAGCTAGCTCGCTTTGATCCTCCACCCACTCTCCGTTAGTATTCTTGAGGGCTACTATACGGTTCCGCTTCCTTCTGCGAAGAGTGCGAGTGTGGAAAAATTTGGTATTCTGGTCTCCCCATTTAACCCAATCTGTGCCCGACTTCTGGCGCCACAGCAGCTCTTCCTGGAAGAGTACCTCCTCAAGCTCAGCTCGGAGCTCTGGCAACCCTCCAAGTTCCGAGTCCCCTCCCCACTGCTCTTCGAGATTCTCAATCCTCCTCAACAGGTGGTCCTTGCGTCTCAGAATATGCCCAAAAGTGTGTTTGTTCCAGTGATTGGCGTCCCTAGCAAATGATTTGGAGCAGCTTATCAGGTCCGAACCTTTTGCCCATGCCGCCTTGAGCATGTCCGGAAACCCCCTATGGGTTAGCCATGAGGCTATGAATCTGAATGGTTTCGGTCCAAGGGTAGGAAATTCTGGTCCAGAACTAATCAGTAACGGGCGATGGTCCGACTTAACCCTCGGCAGGTGGCGCACCGTCGTATCCGGGAATTGTGTGGTCCACATCAAATTCACCAGCCCTCGGTCAAGTCTCTCCTTCGTACCCCTTCGGAACCACGTGAAAGGTGGTCCCACAAACCCCAAATCCGCCAACTCGGAGTTAAGAAGGCAGTCCTGAAATTCTCGAACCCGACTGGCATCAAACGGGGCTCCCCCACATTTCTCGGACGCGCTCAGCAATGAGTTGAAGTCACCAGCTAACAGCCACGCCGTGTCCATTCCATCAGCTAGCAAACGAATCGAGTTCCAAAGGGCTCTTCTTTGTATTAATGCAGGATGACCGTAAACAGCCGTGAAGGCAAACCGAAAGGCACCCTGTTGGACTTCCACATGTAGGAGTTGTCCCGTACGCTCTTTCTCAGTGACCTGTATGAATGCTTCATCCCATGCAAGCCAAATGCCTCCCGAGAAACCAGTCGCATCAACGATCAAATTTTTATCCAGTCCCAACTGGTTAATCACCTGTACTGCTCTATCTCCACTTATTCTTGGTTCAACAATGACTACCATATGTGGTTGGTATTTCCTCTTGTATTCTTTAAATACTCGTAGGAAGCTATCGCTTCCTGCTCCCCTACAATTCCACGTAAAGATTCTTACGTCCATTTGGTTCATGGAATCGTCAGGGTAGGGAGGTACTCTTTAGGTAGGTCTTGGGAGCATCTCCTCAGAGTTACTCCCCAAAACACTGCCCTCTGCTGGGTTTCCTTGTGCTTCATTCATTGTAGCATCACCCTCAATAATTGACGGAGGTTGCATGGCTTGCATGGCTGCCGGTTTATCAACCATGGCTTCGCCCTTGTCGCCTCCTCCACCTGATTTACTAGCCACTGATGTGGCCCTCCCTTGCGCTGACTCGGGCGGCTGGCCACCCTTGAGGGCATCTTCTCGTGCTGCATCTTCTAACGTAACCGGGCCCGATTGCTTCAACACTTCCACCTCCTTGCGCAACTGAGAACTCCCTGTTTTGCCACTTGGTTGCTCGCTTCTAGACTCACCAGGGCTCGCGCCCTCCACCGGCTGCTTCTCGACCCAAATTTGTTGCATCTTGGTCACTGGAGGTGAGGGATTCGCTTTCTTACTCCGATCGGCAGCTTGGTCAGTGTTAATTCGATTCTTGCTCGGGTTTCCTTGCTGCTGCGATGCCGCCGTGTTTTCATCTTCCTGGCTAAGTACCTCAAACCGGGAACCTCCCTTTGTTTGCCCGTCAAAGGTACTACTGCGGTCCCTTCCTACATTTCGGACCAGATCGGGCTTTCTGCTAGGTCTACGTTCCTTCCTCTTAGCAATCATCCATTCCCCGTACGGTTCCTCATGTTTTTGGCTTGGGGAATGTATAGGGTCAGCGGGTTCCTTGTTTGCTTCCTTAGGTTTGTGTAGCAATGGGCACTGGGACTTGGAGTGTCCATAGGTTCCGCACTCGAAACATATGTTGTCTAATCCCTCGTACTTGATCTCATACTCCACTCCTGCCACCTTATACTTCGATAGAAGGGGTTTCGTTAGGTCCACCTCAATGCACGCCCTGGCGAATACTCCTCTTGCTCCCAGCTCAGTCGCACGATCAACCCGGATCGGAGTACCCGCTCGCTTGGCTATGCGTAGCACAGCTTCAGGATGGTAGAGCTCAATAGGAAGGTCAGGTAATCTGATCCAGACCAATGTAGAGTCAATCTGACAAGTTCTCGGGTTAAAACCCTTCTTCCACTTCTGAGTAGTGATATAATTATCTCCAATCAGCCAAGGGCCCCCCGTCAGGGCAAGCTCATAATCCATCTTACTTGTGAACCGTACGAAAAAGAAACCATTAGGTCTGTTCGTTATCTGAATTGTCCCATTCCTCGCCCACAGCATATTGAGTCGCTTAGCCATTATTGGATAGGGATAAGAACGGCCAAGAACCTTCACCATGAGTGCTGATCTCCATTCACGTCTGTAGCTCCGCCATTCCTCGGGCGAGAAGTAAATCGTAGGGCATCGAGGGTCTTCCTCCTGATCAGCATTCTCCTTCATAGCATCCTCATTCATCTCCTCCACCCCATCCTCGTTGTCCGATTCCGCCACATACCACGATTCTTCCCGGACTGCCTCGCTAAACAACTTCTTGCGACCCACACCCCAGGCCATCGGCGGTGGTTGTGATCTCCGAGGGGTAGGGTGCAAATTCTTGTTGCCATGTCTGGCTTCCGGGTTCTTTTCCTCCTGCTCTTCCTGCTCAGTAATATCCTCGACAATCACATCATCCAATCCCGCATTGTCCTTGTTGAATTCCAGCGGCCGAACCCGCTTCTTTGCCTGCTGCGCTTCCCTGTCCTTCTTACCATCCGGGGACGATGAGACTTCAGGTGGTCGGCGGATGCCGCCCGCAAGGTCAGGTGGACGGGATTCTTCCGGTGGGTGAGTTGGCGTGGCCGGCGAGCCTGCCGCCTCCATCGGGTTTTGCCGCTGCGGTCTAACCCTAGTCGCAGAGTCGCAGTCGATTTCCTGCCTCCGGAAAACTCGGAGCTGTTAGTCTAATCAAACAAAATTAAACAAACTTACTGCAACTTTATGAAATTTAGTTAGGGGTGAATTTATGCGGAAAGCACAGAAAAAGAAAGAGGGATATCAGATACTGACGCCCTAATTTTTTGAATTATTCGCCCTAAATATAAAAAATGTCAATTTTGCCCCAACTTATCGCACCCATTGTTCGCCAGCAATTCCTCGCTCTGCTACCTCCGCCTGTCGACGCCGCCACCTCGGCCCGCTCCCTTGTTTCTTTGACTGGATATTTCAATTAAAAGCCCGCTCCGGAGTTCTTTTCTACTTTATGTTAAAATCAGAAGTTTGAGATTGGGCTGGAGCTCCAGCTTTCTTGGCTCCATCGGCTGCTTTCTTCTTGCGGAACTCTTCTAGCCGCCTTTTCCCACCGAACACAATCCAGCTGAACAAAAAACAGTGACTAATTCCCGCGAATCGCCGTGAAAGGTATAGAATCCAATCCTCGCTCTGCTACCTCCCTGCATCGTTGTCGTGCCGCTTGAGGACTAAGAAGAAAAGCCGCCCTAGTCGCTCCTCGCTCTGCTGCCTCCGCCCGTTGCCGCCGCCAGCTCAGTCGTTGCGCTGCTCGAAGGCAAATAAGAAAAGTCGCCCTAGTCAACGGGTGACAATGGCTGGGTTATTAAATTTTAAGAATTTTATTTAAACATAAAATTAAAATGAGGACATTTAAGTAATTTTAAATGTTTTAGGGCGATAAATTTAAATATTTAGGGCGACAAATAGTAACTCCCAGGTTTAAATTTGTGTCTATTGGGACTATGGCTTTTGCCATTCCAGTTGGCTGAGATAGTGTTTATTTGCCGAATCTATTGATAGTTTGAAAGAACGTTGAATTTCAATTCCATTGGTTGCGACTTGCATGTAGATGACCAGTTAAGAAATTTTCCTTTGTTTAAATTAATTGACCATGTATAAATGTGGCCCTCCCTTGTTAATTAAAACTTAACCGCGCGCCTAGCGCGTCCTCGAGTTATTAGTAAGGAAAGGAGTAATTAGGGATGCCCTTACACGATTATATAGTTAAATGTATTTTGAATGTGGTGTATTGTTTAAGAACCATCCAACAGAAACTAACTGGATGTATTTTGAAGTGAAACTGATAAGTTTTTAACTATGATGCACAAGAATTCGAAGCCATCGGGCATACTTTGGCCATAGAAGTCAAAGTAGTGGAAAAAGTTATCTGATTTTAAGATTTTAGATTTTTGTGTGTTTTTAGCGGTAAAAGATACTTTAAGTTTGTTTAGTGTAATTGGTAATGGTTCATGTTCTTATTTAATGAAATCATGGTTCAAATATCAGGACTGATATATTTTTATATGAATAAAAATAAATAATTGTGAAAACAAATCTATCGTTATTATTTTTGCACTCGTTAAAAAAAAATTAAAATGCCGAAAAACTGCTATTAACTGAAAATTGATTTGTTCTATATTTGTAGACATGGGCTATAAAGGCTATCATGGACTGGAACCCCATAGTCGGCTACATCAACATCAAAAACATTTTACAAACAGTTTTTGATAGACAAATTTCTGGATGCAGACTGCCTTCAAATCGAGGGCAATACTGTTAACTCGATGTATTGCAATCTGACGTTTATTCAAAGTGGACACCAACGTCCTTAAGTACAAAAGAAGGCCACAGGAATCGGCCATGATCAACAACCTCAACAGACCTCAACAGCAAGATCCAAATAGATCGCTGGACTACTAACTACTCTGCTAAAACCACGAAAGGACTAAACTAAAGAAAAACCACTGAGCCAGCTGCTTTATTTCTAATGACCTGAGTTCGAGACCTATAACCAACAAAGTCCTCCCCTAAACTGAAGACTGGTGCACTGCTTCAGTTTACCTGCTTGATCTTCAACCTTCTCCTTCGAATTCCCTAATGTCGACCATTCCTAGCTTGGTTCTCAGCAGCTGATAAGTCTCCAACTTGAGAGCTTTAGTCATGATATCTGCTACCTGCTGCTGGCTTCCACAGTGTTCCAACACAATCACACCATCATTTGCCAATTCTCTAAGAAAATGGAATCTTACATCGATGTGTTTGCTTCTGCCATGCATCACTGGGTTCTTGGAGAGTTTGATGGCTGAGCTGTTGTCACACATGATTGTTGTGGCTGTGTTCCCGTCTCCTTTCCACCCAATCTGCTCCAGTATTCTTCTAAGCCACACACATTGAGATGCACAGTAGGCTGCTGCAATGAACTCTGCCTCTGTGGTGGATAAAGTGACCACTGGTTGCTTCTTAGAGGCCCAGGAAACTGCACCACCTGCAAGGAAGAAAGCGTAGCCACTAGTGCTCTTCCTATCGTCAGCATCTCCTGCATAATCGCTGTCAGTATACCCTACCAAGCTCTCTTCTTCTTGCTTCCTCTTATACCAGATACCAAACTGCATAGTGCCCTTGATGTATCTCAGCACCCTCTTGGCTGCCAACATATGCTGCCTCGTTGGCATCTCCATGAACCTGCTAAGAAGACAGACCACAAACATGAGATCTGGTCTGGTTGCTGTGATATATAACAAGCTTCCAACCAATCTCTTGTAATCAGTTGAGTTAACAAGCACACCATCTCCAGCTTTTGTCAACTTAACCCCTGGAACAATTGGATTGTGGGCATGACAGCAGTGCTGCAAGTTGAATCTCCCCAGCACCTCCCTTGCATATTTTTGCTGACAGATAAAAATCCCAGCTTGACTTTGAGTAACTTCCACACCCAAGAAGTATCTCATTCTTCCCAAGTCTGTCATCTCGAATTCTGCTTGCATTGCCTCTTTGAACTCTGTAATTAGCCCATTACTGCTGCTGGTATACAGTAGATCATCAACATAGATGCTGACAATTAAGATATCCTCCCCTGCTCTTTTTATAAACAAAGTATGTTCATAACAACTTCTCTCAAAACCCTTCTTGATCAGATAGGTTTCAATGCGACTGTACCAGGCTCGTGGAGCCTGTTTGAGGCCATACAGTGCCTTTTTCAACTTATATACTTTAGACTCCTCCCCAGCAACCTCAAATCCTTGAGGTTGCTCTACATACACATCCTCAGCCAACTCACCATAAAGGAAAGCGCTTTTCACGTCCAACTGATACACCTCATAACCATGAAAAGCAGCAAAAGCAAGCAGAGTTCTAATGGTATCCCAACGAGCTACAGGGGCAAATACCTCAGTATAATCGATGCCATATTTCTGTGAGCAGCCTTTTACTACCAGCCTTGCCTTGAACTTGTCGATTGCTCCTGTCTCAGTAAGCTTGGTTCTGAAAATCCATTTGAGTTTAAGTGGAATAACTCCAAATGGAAGATCAGTCAGCAACCAAGTGTCATTCTTTTTGATGGAGAGGATTTCACACTGCATGGCTTCATTCCATCGAGGATCCTTCACAGCTTCTTCAAAGGAGACAGGATCATCAGTGATAGCAACCATGACCAGCCATTCAACATCTGCAAACTCACAGTCATAATCATTCAGATAAGCAGGTAATCTTCTATCTCTAGGTGGCAATTGAGTACTTGCTTCAGCTCCTGTTTCTTGTCCTGCAGTGGAGAGAGTTGCAGAAGTTGGACTTGAGGATTGTGGACTAGACTGACCAGGAGAGGCCATAGTGTCATCCAAGTCAGCTTCTTCTTCTTCCAAACCATCTTCATCATCTGAATCCAACCACTCTTCTTCACTGCCTTCCCAAGAAAGGAAGGTTACTCCTGGCTGCATGTCTTCTTCCCAAATCCAACCCTTTAGTTCATCGAAGACAACATCTCTACTTATAATCACCTTCTTGGTGATTGGATTAAATAGCTTATATCCCTTGGATTCCACTGATAAACCCAGGAAATTACACTTCAAACTTTTGTCATCCAATTTCCTTCTATGCTGATCAGGAATGTGAGCATATGCAACACATCCAAACACTCTAAGGTGAGATACTGTAGGTGGCTTTCCGGTCCAAAGTTCTTGAGCAGTCTTACCTTGATTTGCTGAGGAAGGACTCCTGTTCAAAACATGAGAAGCCCAAGCAACTGCTTCTGGCCAAAAACTTGCAGGAACATGACTGTCTTCCAGTAGACACCTCACCATATTCATGATAGTACGATTCTTCCTCTCTGCCACACCATTTTGCTGAGGTGTGAAGGATGCTGTCAGTTGCCTCCTTATGCCTTCCTTGTCACAAAGCTCTTTGAATTCGTTCAACAAGAACTCCCCTCCACGATCTGTTCTCAGAATCTTGCCTACTACTTCACCATCAGGTATGTTATCACCACAGTTTCTCATTGAATTAACAACAGCCATTACTCGACCAAAGTAATCAGAGATTCTTTCACCTTCTTTCATTTCCAGGAGCTCGTAGCTCCTCTTCAGCCCTTGCAACTGTGCCTGCTGGACACGAGCACTCCCTTGATATTTCACCGCCATGGAATCCCACAGCTCCTTAGATGTCTCTTTCTTGGAAATCGTCTTCAAAATCGTCTTGTCGATTGAACTGAACAAATAGTTCAAGGCTTTCAGATCCTTCATCCTGAGGTCTTCCAGGGCCTTGGTCTGCTCTTCAGTGAGTCTTTCCCCTTCCTCTGGCTCTTTGAATCCTTCGCTCACCACCTTCCAATAGTCCTTCGAGCGGAGAAGATTTCTCATCAGTAAGCTCCAGTGAGAAAAATCGCCATCGAACTTGGGTATGCACACCTGTGCAAAACTACTTGCCTCACTCATCTCTGTAAAAATTCCTTAGCACACCACAAGTGCTAATCTCTCACCCACCCAGGTGTTTTAGCCTCACAAATCTCTCGTGTTTCCCTTTTCCCTTCTGCAAACACAAATGCAGAAACAAACACTCTTGGTTACAGCTTGCACGAGCTCTGATACCACTTTGTTAACTCGATGTATTGCAATCTGACGTTTATTCAAAGTGGACACCAACGTCCTTAAGTACAAAAGAAGGCCACAGGAATCGGCCATGATCAACAACCTCAACAGACCTCAACAGCAAGATCCAAATAGATCGCTGGACTACTAACTACTCTGCTAAAACCACGAAAGGACTAAACTAAAGAAAAACCACTGAGCCAGCTGCTTTATTTCTAATGACCTGAGTTCGAGACCTATAACCAACAAATACAAGTATACAAATACAACCTTTTCCTCATACACTTCAAAAAAGGAACTACTTCTGCTCAAAGCGAAGAAACTTCCATCTGAGATTGATCGAAGCAAACCTGAAGTTGGGGAATACAAACTAGCGGTTTGGCCAAGCTCATAGTCATCCCTAAACTTGCCTCCATTCTCACTCCATCTTCCCCATCTGCAACCTTCCAGTCAAAGCACTGAACCATGGCCGCAACCGCATAGCATATCACAGTGAACGCCAAGTTGGAACCAGGGCACATCCTCCTTCCACCACCAAACGCAGCGAAACCATTCGCCTGAAATCCCTTCTCGACCTTACCCTGAAGAAACCTCTCAGGAGAGAATTCGTCAGGATTCGCCCATACTTCAGGATCTCTGGCTATGGAGTACACATTGAGCGCCACGGCCACGCCTTTTGGTATGTCGAACCCTCCAACCCTACAAGCTTCGCGACAAACCCTTGGTGCAGCTATTACTGGTGGGTGTAGCCTTAATGCCTCTTTCACAACGGCTTGTAAATAGTGAAGGTTTGGAATGTCTGTCTCTTCCACCAGCCTGTTGTTGTTTCCGCTTCCAATAATTAGGTCACGAATCTCCTGTCTCGCCCTCTTGAATATGGTTGGATGGTTCAGGAGCTCTGCCATCGTCCACACAATTGCGTCTGATGTAGTGCCGGTACCTGCAATGAATATTTCCTGTAGGTGCATACAGAAAATTGCATCTGTAAGCTAGTGGTTTGTAGCTTGTACTCAGAAGCTAGTTTTAAAGCTTAGAAGGCTAGACTCTTATGCTTCCGCCATCTCAATAATGTTTGTTCTAAAAACATTTTGCACCAAAAGCTCCAGTACTAAAAGCTGGCCGGCCAGCGCAGTAAAAACTAGCCTTAAAAGTTAACTTTACAATAAGTTATTTAGACTTTAGATATATGGATTTTGGGAATGTATTGGGTAGGGTTTGTATAGGTTTTAAGGTTAATTCCATTAGGAAGGCCAAACTATTTTAAAAGTGTCATTTGTGTCATAAACTATTCAATATGACAAATCTGGCATAAACTATGTGCGTTTTATAATATCTGTGTTCTAAACTATTCAATTATGACAAATCTGGCACAAAACCACATAAATGTTGACTAGATTTTCTGTTAAATACTAATGGTCAACAACAGACAGCTTGCCTCATTCATATAGCGCTTCTAGTTTCATCATTTGTCTTTGGTTCCTCTTTTTTACAAAAATAACAAGAGAGATGGATGCTTCTTTAAAAGCATATTAATTTAGTTTATGTAAGTTATCTTTTAAATATGAGCTAGCTAGTCAACTTATTTGTTTATATTTAGCATAATACAAGTTATATTAGGACATTTCTCATAAATTTAGAGGATTTGTAGAAGTTTACGCAACTTAAAATTAAAAATTTTTGTTTCCGCTTTTAACTATCATAATTTGCTTCTACCTAGGAGGTAGACTTTTTTGATTGCATTGTTTCTACGTACCAAAAAGAAGGCCTTGATGTTCTTTCTGGTGACCTTGATCTCTGCATCTGGATCTTTGGACACTCGTAGAAGAATATCCATCAGATCGGAGTTAGTACAGTCCAAGCTGGGGCCATCATCGCCGTCTCTTTTGTTGGCAGCAGCTGATGCCGATCTTTGCTCATGCTCCAGGAGAATTGTCTCGAACAACTCGTCGCACCTCGCCGGCACTTCCTTCGCTTGTCGTCGGAGCAAGAAGTATCCCACTCTCTTGAAAGGTCCGAACATATGGGCAAGCAGCATTTTGGCTGTCAGCTCATTTGACTCTTTCACCAACTTTCTGCACCTCTCTGCTTCGTTCTCCTCCCCGGAACACCGTGTGCTCATCGCCATCCTACGACCAAGCACGACCCAAAATATTTTGAGATGCTATCTCTCGATAAAAGTAAAAATAAAAAAATAAAAAATTTATAAAATATACAATTTCATTATTTGTTAGGGCGAACGGCAAGAATAATTGATAAATTGATCACTAATTGGATTGTGAAGATCGTTCTTGATTAACTTTCTAATAAAAATAATCATTTTACAACTGATAGTTACAACATATATGTCCATTACAATTTTGAAAAATTAAGCCATTAGGTCATCACTGAATTCACCACTTTCCAACATCCATGGGCCATCAGCCAAGGCCTAATGGACCATCTCCCCAAGTATCGGGTGTTAGGCCTTTAATCATGGGCCATTAACCATCACTGAATTCACCACTTCCAACACCCATGGACCATCTCCCCCAGTATCGGGTAGGGGTGATTATTTGGTCCGTGCTTTTTGGTTTTATCTGAAATCGGACCGAGATCGGGTCGGAATCGGATAGCAAACAATCCAATCCCATATTCGGGCTTAAATTTGAGGTAAAAATCGTTCGAGACCTGACCGAAAACCGGATAAAGATCTAATAAAAGAGCCCAACACCCAAAATTTAACCAACTCCTCACCCTTTGAGGCCTCAAGCTACTCAAATTCCCAAAAGCACAATCTAAAATCAAGACCGAATTGGGGACCGGACCAGGTCAAAAGCGGATCGCATCAATACCAGCGGCGGATCCAGAACACAGAAGAGCATTGGGCCGCATTTTATTAGAAAATTAGAACTATAAAAAAATTAATGATTATAGTTTTTTTACAATGTAAATTGTACGGTATCTTAATTTAGCAAATGCATTAATAATGTAGTCCACATCCATACCAATAGTATACACTGTCTCAGATAAAATACTTGAGAAATTGGCAAGAAATTCATCGCTCATTTATTGTGCAAATTAGTTTTACATGTTTCTTTGTTCAAAAGGTTCTCTCAGGTTCTCTCTCTAGTAGTTGTTGAAACGAGCAGCGTCAACACTAGACAAATAAATATCAATTTGCGTTATGTGTCCATCCCTATACCACCAGTTGTCTAGTAAATTTTCAAGGTAACAAACCTCATATTTCTTTTAGCCTATTATGTTTTAGAAATTTAGGTTTCATTATTATTTTAGACGAAAAATCTTTGGGGCTAGAATTTCTCTAGGCTAAATTTAGAGTAGTGATTTGAATATGTTTATCTAAATCAATTTGCTAATTATATCCAATTTTATTATAAAACAGCATTGGGCCGAATACTTAAATCGAAAAATTCATAAGGCCTATACTAACTATGGATCCAGAGGAGGGCTGGCCGGAGCCCGGGGTGGCCACCCCCTGGATCCGCCACTGATTCAATACCAGACTGTATCCAATCCAATCTTTGGTCCTTGTATTCCTGAAAAGACAGGACCAAGACCGAATCAATTTGAGCCAATTTAACCGGACCGAACCGTATAACCACCCTAGTATCGGGTGTTAGGCCTTGAAAATGTTGGCTGATGGCCCATGGATGTTTGATCAGATTCAGTAACATCTCATGAAAATCTAGATTTTTAATTTTTTTGTTTTAATCGTGAAAGTGTAGGATTTAAGATCCATTAATTTTGCCTAATCTCTTGACATTCCTTGGGACCGGGATTGAAATTTCCCAACACAGTAATTACTCCCGCGCGCGTACCTGCATGTGACGTTATTCGCCAGCTTCATGAGCTCCACGCTCAAGTCCACGGCGGCCTTCTCCTCGCTCTTGGCGACCAATTTCCTGAGCAGCCGGCCGACTTCTTCCCGCCTCACGCTCCTCGACCGGTCCAGCTGGCGCGTGGAGAGCAGCTCCGTGACGCACAGCTTCTTCACGAACTTCCAGTAGTCCCCGTACGGAGCGGTCACGAACCCCGAGTCGCCGAACAGCAGCCGGTCCTCCAGCGGCGAGTCCGGCTTCGCCGCGAAGCTGACGTCATGGGTGCGGAAGATCTCGGAGGCGAGGGACGGCGAGGAGACGAGGACGACCGGGTAGGAGCCCAGGCGGAGGTAGAGGAGCGGGCCGTACTTCTGGCCGAGCGCGTGGAAGGTCTTGAACAAGGGACGGGCTGATGCAAGGTGGTGGATGTGGCCGATGAGCGGCAGCGCCGGCGGGCTCGGTGGCAGGCGGAGTTTGGGGTTGTTCGCCGGAGATGGTTTTTTGGTGAGTATGAATATTTTTTTGGTGAGCCAAAGAGCGAGGAGGGAGGCGGTGGTGGCAATTATGATGATAAAATAGTGAGCTTGGTCACTCGAGGTCGAGGAAGCCATTGTTTAGAGAATGAAATAGTGAACCTGAATAATCGAAAGAAAGTAGGGTGGATGCAGGTAATTAACGTTTCATTCATATATATATATATATATATATATAGCATATGAAATGAGATCGACGGCACAATCGAGATTTTATTATTCTATAGTAAATACTCCGTTTAATACGGCTCAAGATAGGGTGAGTAACAATGAGTAACCAAATCTAAACCCTTCTTTTAAGGGGCTGCAGATTTAAGGGTGGAGAATTAAAAGAATCTATTTTCCCTTGTTTTCTTAATTGGATCATATCTTCTTCATTCTAACTCGGATTTCAAATTTTTTTTTTTTGCACAGATGGAACGCGTTCGTTGTGCTCTACAAAATGATATCCATTTTCAATATTTTTTTAGAAAATTTTTTCATCCCTCTCCTTACCAACTCCATACCATATGGTATCTCCTTCGTTGTTTAGTCATTTTCAGAAATTTTTGCACAAAAGGAACGATTTAATCATGATCTATTGGATTTCAAAATTTTCTGAGGGGAAATTTCAAACCTCTTGTTACCAACTCCATACCATACTATACCACCCTGGTATGAGGTGGTATTTCTCATACCATATGGTATGCTGTTATTTAATACCATATGGTATTGACTGGTATTAAATAACAGCATATGGTATTGACTGGTAATAACTGACAAATTTTTTTGTTCCAAAAAATATCAAAAGTGGATATCATTTTGAAGAGCACAATTAATCTGATCTAACTGTGCAAAAAAAATTAAATTTCGAGTTAAAACGAGTGAGAAATCGTCCGTTAAATATTAAGAGAAAGAAAATTAATGATTTTTCCAGGAGAGAGAAGGAGGCGCCGATGTGGCAAATTCTTATTGGGTTATGCATGAGATTACTCACCACAAAGTTACTCACCGGATCTGCTCCCGTTCAATACACGTACGTATTTTATTCATTTAAAACTTTCGTATCCGTATTATTGTCAAACCGTTTCATGTTTCTCTATTTTAATTGATAACTCAGATACTAAACACGTATAATATTGGTATTTAATAAATTAAATTGTTAACTTAACTATTATTTATATATTTTAAAATAATTGCTTTTATATATTTTGCATAGAAAGATAAGTTTTTTTTTTGTGTTCTACAAAATAATATTCATTTTGATATTTTTTTATAAAAAAATTCATATCTTCATCCTAAACACTATTAAATAAACTAACTGCAACTGGATGAAATGTAGTTAGGGGTGAATTTATGCGGAAAGCAACAGAAAAAGAAAGATGGATATCAGATATGTATTGGGATGAAGAACGACTGAAGTGTATTTATAAATGGGAGGGCTGCTTGCTATTTGACTTTGTGTATTGGTAGAGCTTCAGAATCCATAGGTTTAAATTTGTGTGTCTATTGGGACTGTTGCTTTTGCCATTCCAGTTGGCTGAATTTCAATTCCATGGGTTGCAACTTGCATGTAGATTACCAGTTAAAAGATGTTCCTGTTAGAAAGAGGGTAATGTGATCGGTGACTGCCCCATTCTCGCGCGAAGGGGTCGTTCTCGTCCATCGGGTTCGACGGGTGGATCCACGTTCTCCGCTCGGCCGGCTGCTGCTTATGCTACTGTTCCGCCTTTGGGTGCTGAGTCTCCCGTCTCTCGAGATGCTCTTCGCCAACTAATGCAGGAGGTTCTCAAGGAGACTCTTCCTTCGGTGTTGGGTTCTGTGTTTACTACGGGTATGCCCTCTTCTACTTCCTCTAGGCATATAGATTCTGCCGCATTTAATCACATGACTAGTAGTCGCTCTTCTTTTCGTGATAAGCCCACATCGGTTGTTCAGTTGCAAGTGGCTGATGGGAAGTGTTTACCCGCTACGAGCATTGGGGATGTTGTTCAGCCCGGGGTTCCTCTTCCCGACACATTATATGTTCCTGATCTTGTTCCTCGTTTGGTGTCTGATGAATCGGTATTTGCACATGTTTTCCCCTTTGTTTCTTGATTGTTTGAGCTTGAATTACCGTGTCTTTGGCCTATTTTATGCTAGGTTGTGTTCCTTTGTCACATTTCAGGTCCTAGCACATAAAGTGAAGCATAGGCGCAAGTTTCAAGTCAATCAGAGATCAATTGGCGATTCGGGAGCAGAAACTCGGGCATGACCTGAAGAAGAATTGATTTCTATCTCACTTTATGGACAGAGAATCATGCAAGCTTGTTATGAAACGAAAGAGGACGAGACTACGAGCGTCTGGGATCAAACGGCGACTGATTCGGAGTCCGGACGAGGGAGAAACGAAGCATTAAACAGAGGCTGAGCAAGCTGCACGGGCAGACCAGGGAGGCGCACGGCCGTGCAACATATAATTCTGGCCGTGCGCCCTCTGCCGAGGCCTTGCACGGGAAAAATCCAGCCTTGCACGGCCGTGCACCTGGCCGTGCAAGATGGCTGAGATCGATTAAGTGAAACGGTGGGTTTTGAGGGTGCACGGCCAGAATGGTGTTGTGCACGGCCGTGCACCTGGCCGTGCAACTCGGGGAAGCCTGTTTTTAAGCCTAATCCGAGCCAAAAGGGAGGAGAGCTGGGTTTTGGATCCCAAACACCCAAGGGACGAACCCTAGACAGAGAGAGCGACTTGGGAACATTCTTGGAGCTATTTTGGAGGATTTCTTCGCCATTGGAGCTCGGGAATCAAGCTTGGAGATGGAGATTGAAGATCTAGATCAGATTTCTGCAGTCTCTCTCTTCTCTATGGAGTAACTTCCTTTCACTTAGGTTTTGAGGAACCCTAGTTCTATGAGTTAGGATCTTTCTTGTATGAAGTTTTGGATGCTTTATTGTTTGATTATAATCGATTGAGGCATGATTTATTGAGTCAATTGAATCTTGATCAAATTCTCTTGATTTCTGCTTTAACCTATGATAGATAGAATCTGATTAGGTTAAGAGAGCTTCCTTGATTGATAGTGGTGAATTGGTTGTGCGAGAGTCAATCAATTTACTGCTTTGTACTGGAATTCATTCCAGTAGTGGAGATCTGTGTGAATCGCCTTAGCAGTCTATCCCGGTGAAGGCTAGTCGTCTGTCGGGTATTCTGTTTGAGAGGGCTTGGTCAGCTTAAGAGATTCCAAGCTAATTTCGGATCTTCCGCAGTTTAATCAACAGTAGAACAACCAAAGGTAATTGCAACTTGGACCTAATTGAGGAGCTAGGGGGAATCATACCTAAGTGAGTTCCCAACTTGTAATTAGTAGAGTAGTTAGTAGAGTAGTTTAGTAAATCAATCCTTAATCTAGTTTGCTAGATAATGAACTGAAGCTGAGTAATAGTAACTCTAGAGACCCGTGGATTCGATATTTATTACTTGTGCCACTATACTGCAGTCCCTTTCATTGGTTACACTTGGCCATTGTTAGGAGTTGTGTCATAGCGAGTCAAGTTTTTGGCGCCGTTGCCGGGGACTTTCTAGATTATTAGGAAAGGCAGAAGTTTGTTACTTTAGCGTTTTCTTTTGTTTTCCACCCTTGCTTTTCACTTGGGTGTTTTAGTTTTTGTTGGTGCAGATCTGAATCATGGATCCTCATGGCTTCTCCAACCATTGGGGGTATCCACCACCATCCGAGTGGTATTACCCCGAGACACCCTGGAGCAATCAAGGAGGAGAAGACTATGGATCCGGGTTCCAGTACCAACCCCCTTACTATGGAGAACAATCTGACCCCTGGGCATATCAAGAACAATCTCATTACCAAGAAGACTTTCTCCCACAACCAGAAGGGCCATCAGCGCTGGAGTTACCCATGGCGGCCTTCACGGGCCATTCTGCAGAGCCATGCTACACTCCACAGCCAGATCCAAACTATGAACTGAAGCTTCTCCTGGAGCAGTTTGTTCGGGACTCCGAGAGACGCAATCGCAGAATGGATCTTCACATCCAAGCCCTTTCCTCTTCCGATCCCTCATATCTCCATGATATGGAGGAGGCTGTTCAACGCTCAGCGAAGCAAACAGAGTGGGTGTTGCAAGTTTGCTCACAACTTGCTCAAGATCACCCGTCTGCTACCGTACTAGAAGAGGACGAGAAAGAAGAAGGCTACAAGGACATCGTGGAGCACACAGAAGTTGTCACGGAGAGCTCCCGAGATGATCATGATCAGGAATGTCCTGTCGTAGCCGACCACCCTTTCCCGCACCCCACACTGAGCTTTGAAGAGGTGGGCATGAGTGAGGAGATGCAAGAAGATCTCATGAGAGAAATTGCTTGGCAACTTGCTCTCCAATCCGTGCTAGAAGAAGAAGAGAGAGAAAGGGTGCAAAAAGAAGTTGTGGAGGATGACGAAAGTGAAGCAGAAGGAGTTCTTGATCATTTCCCAGGGGTGATACCACATGAAGAAGTAAGGGAGGTTGAAGGAGCAATTGGCGTCCAGGCTGATGACGGAGTTAAGGTGGAAGAGGCTTGCACCGGCCATGAGTTGCAGGTAATATCCCCACCAAACTTCGAGGAGCTGCTTGGCAAGGACCCATTTGCAGTGTCTCTTTGCCAGACCAAGGCCACATCGACATCGGTTCCCCTTGGTAGACGCGGTGGTGGCCAATCGATGCTGTCTTATCTGGTCTGGGGCAATGAGACGAGAGAAGAGAAGAAGAGGTCTCGAGGGTGGAGACTTCATCTGCATCAAGTGCACGAGCCTTCATCACCTGCCACATCACCTGCTTGTGACTTGAGACTCCACCTCATAGATGAGAACCTCAACTTCAAGGAGGTTCTAGCATGGACCGAAACTTAGGAGCCATCGTCCGGCTCACGACGTGAAAGAAGCGCTTGTTGGGAGGCAACCCAACCAGTTGCATTTCTTTCTCTATTTCTCCTCGGTTGAGTCAGTTTTGTTATTTGGTTTTAGAGTCAATAGCTCAACCTTTGTGAGATTTTGTGTGGTGTTTGTGTTCTGATTACTCTCTCCTCCTGGAATGCACCGCCTGCCCCGTCCATCATCATTCACCCTTGATCTGGTAACTTCGTTCTACCCTTCTTATCTTTCCTCCATTGAGGACAATGTCGTGCTTAAGTGTGGGGGGGTGTTCGATTATGTATGCGGGTGAATGTTTGGCTGTTTGTGTGCTTGGAGCCTAGTCCACTGTCCAAATTTCGATTTGAGGGCTCCAAGTACGTGTTTCCTTGCAAATTGCCTGCTCAGTATGCTTTGAATTGACAGTCTCTATAGTAATGTGCAACCTAGGGAGGTAGTGTAGCACTATGGAGGATGTTGAAGTATAAGATTTTTCCTATCTAGCTCTCTGCTGTGTCAGTTGATTTTGTGAATTAGTGGAGCTAAGACCGTTGAATTCATGTGGTAATGGTGACTCTATTTGGATTGTGTTATGGACTCGTGTATCGAACAGGGTGCTCATATGGAAAATGGGAAGCAGTTGGTCCTCCATGTCAAAATCATTAAATCTTAAACATGGGGTAAGCCCAACGTGTGTGGCACCGTTCATTGCACAAAATCGGGTTTTGGAAGAGATTTTAGTGATCCTTAGTGGGGTACTCCTACAAGGTGAAGCTAAGCTGTCTCTAGTACAAGTAAAACTTCCACCCGTTGAGCGGTTTGCCTACTCGAGGATGTGTTTTTAAGGGCACGGATAGAGCTTCCGACCCCCCTTAATTTCATTGACCCTCCACACGAGTTGAGGAAAAGGAGTTAAAAGAAGTACTCTGGCGAGCGCCAGATGTACATAAATTGCTCTTGCTCGACTAATAAGGGTCGACCGTGCAAAAGACTGCAGTTGGAACTCCACCAAATGAAAGAAAAAATGTAAATGAAAGTGAGAAAAAGGGGTTCCAACGGTGAAATGAAGTGAAAGAGCACCCCGGTACAACGAGTCCTTGGTTGTGAATGGTGTGAGTCCCTTTATCCATGAACTGACTGTCTTACTTCTACTTTTTCTCATGATCCTGGCTTGAGTCTAGTACTCGCATTGAGAGAGATAGGGAACGTCTTAGAAGACCAGTTGACCTCGTAAGCTGCTATATGATCTGGGAAATCCTCTACCGACGATCGGGGTTGTATGTTGCTATAGAGCTCTGGAGAGTTGCATTGGTTTGAGTTAGGTTTGCTTGGGGACAAGCAAACAGTTAAGTGTGGGGGGATTTGATGAATCGGTATTTGCACATGTTTTCCCCTTTGTTTCTTGATTGTTTGAGCTTGAATTACCGTGTCTTTGGCCTATTTTATGCTAGGTTGTGTTCCTTTGTCACATTTCAGGTCCTAGCACATAAAGTGAAGCATAGGCGCAAGTTTCAAGTCAATCAGAGATCAATTGGCGATTCGGGAGCAGAAACTCGGGCATGACCTGAAGAAGAATTGATTTCTATCTCACTTTATGGACAGAGAATCATGCAAGCTTGTTATGAAACGAAAGAGGACGAGACTACGAGCGTCTGGGATCAAACGGCGACTGATTCGGAGTCCGGACGAGGGAGAAACGAAGCATTAAACAGAGGCTGAGCAAGCTGCACGGGCAGACCAGGGAGGCGCACGGCCGTGCAACATATAATTCTGGCCGTGCGCCCTCTGCCGAGGCCTTGCACGGGCAAAATCCAGCCTTGCACGGCCGTGCACCTGGCCGTGCAAGATGGCTGAGATCGATTAAGTGAAACGGTGGGTTTTGAGGGTGCACGGCCAGAATGGTGTTGTGCACGGCCGTGCACCTGGCCGTGCAACTCGGGGAAGCCTGTTTTTAAGCCTAATCCGAGCCAAAAGGGAGGAGAGCTGGGTTTTGGATCCCAAACACCCAAGGGACGAACCCTAGACAGAGAGAGCGACTTGGGAACATTCTTGGAGCTATTTTGGAGGATTTCTTCGCCATTGGAGCTCGGGAATCAAGCTTGGAGATGGAGATTGAAGATCTAGATCAGATTTCTGCAGTCTCTCTCTTCTCTATGGAGTAACTTCCTTTCACTTAGGTTTTGAGGAACCCTAGTTCTATGAGTTAGGATCTTTCTTGTATGAAGTTTTGGATGCTTTATTGTTTGATTATAATCGATTGAGGCATGATTTATTGAGTCAATTGAATCTTGATCAAATTCTCTTGATTTCTGCTTTAACCTATGATAGATAGAATCTGATTAGGTTAAGAGAGCTTCCTTGATTGATAGTGGTGAATTGGTTGTGCGAGAGTCAATCAATTTACTGCTTTGTACTGGAATTCATTCCAGTAGTGGAGATCTGTGTGAATCGCCTTAGCAGTCTATCCCGGTGAAGGCTAGTCGTCTGTCGGGTATTCTGTTTGAGAGGGCTTGGTCAGCTTAAGAGATTCCAAGCTAATTTCGGATCTTCCGCAGTTTAATCAACAGTAGAACAACCAAAGGTAATTGCAACTTGGACCTAATTGAGGAGCTAGGGGGAATCATACCTAAGTGAGTTCCCAACTTGTAATTAGTAGAGTAGTTAGTAGAGTAGTTTAGTAAATCAATCCTTAATCTAGTTTGCTAGATAATGAACTGAAGCTGAGTAATAGTAACTCTAGAGACCCGTGGATTCGATATTTATTACTTGTGCCACTATACTGCAGTCCCTTTCATTGGTTACACTTGGCCATTGTTAGGAGTTGTGTCATAGCGAGTCAGTGTCAGTGGGCCAATTAGCGGAGGATGGGTGTTCTATTACCTTTGATTCGAATGGTTGTGTTGTACAAGACATGACCTCGGGGGAGGTGATCGGTCGAGGGACTAAGAGAGGACGCGTATACATTTTGGAGGCCTATTCCCATACGAGCTGACTTGGGCCAATTGAGGCAGGACGTGCGATGTATGGAGTGCATGGAGTTAGGGAGGCTGGTGTGGGATTCAAGGCGTCTCCCGTTGATTGTTTATCTGTTAAGCTTTCTAGTTAGGATCTTTGACACCGTCGTTTGGGTCATCCCCATTCGCGCGATTATTGGATATGTTTAAGAATAAGCTGTTATCGGGTACTGTTTCTTCTACGGATTCCAGAGATTGTGTTCATTGTAATGAAGCAAAACTCTCACAACATTCTTTTAGTTTGGGCACTACAGATTATTCGGAGCCTTTTGCCTTAGTTCATACTTTTTTATGGAGTCCCTCGCATGTCACATCACGCGTTGGTTTTTGGTATTTTGCTTTTTTTGTGGATCATGCTACTCGTTATACTTGGGTTTATTTTCTTCGCTAGAAATCAGACTTGCTTGCGGCAGCCAAGGAGTTTTTTGCTATGGTTCAGACTCAATTTGGTCGTGAAGTTAATATACTTCGTTCTGATCCTGGTGGGGAATTCACGTATGGTTCTCTCCAAGAAGTCTTTCGTGCTCGTGGTATACTTCCCTAGCAGACATGCCCATGAGTTTCTCAACAGAATGGGATCATAGAGCGCCAGAATCGACATGTCCTAGAACTAGCACGAGCGATTCTATTTCACCCCTGTCCTCGATCACAAGAGTCCCTACGAAGCACTATATCGGTGTCCGCCCAGGTATGATATGTTACGGGTCTTTGGGTGTATGTGTTATGTTCTTCTTCCTCGTCGGGAACATCATAAACTTGCGCCCAAAGCCATTAAGTGTGTCTTCGTGGGTTACAGTGAGAAACATAAGGGCTATGTGTGTTATGATCCGGTTAATCGCCGGGTTCGTATATCATGTGACGCGGTTTTCTTGGAGCATATCCCTTATTATTCATTATTTGCTGCTTAGCACAAGGCTGCTACGGATCTTTTTCAGCCCTTGGTCGAGTTCCCTGTCGTCCCTAATGCTCCTCTTGAGGCTCCCGATCTGCCTTCACCTCCGCCCCACACTGCAACCTCGTCCTCGTCTGGGTTCTCTTCTCGCACTACTGGTTCGTCCTCGAGCTCCTCATCCTCGTCCGGGTGGCCCCTTCCCCCACTCCTGGTACTTCTTTGAGCTCCTCTGGTGGGTCGAATTCTCCTTCGTCATCTGCCCCCATGAGCCGTCCCCTGCCGTCTTATGACGTTCTGATCGGATCACTCGTGGCCTGCCACCTCTTCGTCTTAACTATTTTGCGGCCTTCTCGACTCGTCATATTCCCATTCTTGCCACCTATAAGCAGGCACATAGCCAGGCTTGTTGGGATGTTGCCATGGATGTGGAATTTGCAGCCTTGGAGGCATCTCATACGTGGGACATCGTTCCTCGCTCTCGTGATCATCCTGTTATTGGTTCGAAGTGGGTCTATACCGTGAAGGTTCATCTTGATGGCTCCATAGAGCGTTTTCGGGCTCGTGTTGTTGCTCAAGGGTTTAGACAGGAGTTTGAAATTGATTATGCGGAGATGTTTGCTCCGGTAACAAAGATGCAAATTGTTCGGATATTACTGGTTGTCACTGGTATGCGTGGGTGGTGTCTTAAGCAGCTCGATGTAAAAAATGCGTTCCTTCACGGTGATTTGAAGGAAACAATGTACATGGAGTGTCCTCCAGGCTACTCGAAGGGTGATAAGTCTCATGTTTGTTTGATGAGACGTTCGTTGTATGGTCTGAAGCAAGCTCCTCGTGCCTGGTTTGAAAATTTTCATAGCACGATTCATCGGATTGGGTTTGTTCATAGTCATAATGATCTGTCCCTGTTCACCAGGCGTACTAATTGGGGATTGACTGTTCTTCTGATCTATGTCGATGATATGGTGGTGAGTGGTGCTGATGAGGACGGTATTCGGAGCTTGACTACAGAACTTCATGCGGCTTTTAACTTGAAGGAGTTAGGTGATCTTACATACTTTCTCGGCCTCGAGGTTCATCGCTCGAGTGAGGGTTTGTTGGTGTGTCAATAGAAGTACATTGCTGACTTGCTCGAAACAGCTCACTTGGATGATTGCATGGCAGTTGGGACACCTATGGAACAGAATCTTAAACTATGCCAGTCTGATGGAGAGTTACTACCCGATGGTACCTTTTACGGAAGTGTGGTTAGGAGTTTGATTTATCTCACACATACTCGTCCCGATATCTCTTATGCTATCCAGGTGGTCAATCAGTTTATGTAGTCTCCTCGCACTACTCATTTGGCTGCTGTTAACAGAATTCTTCGATATCTGCGTGGTACTCAGGACGTTGGGCTTCTCTTCCATACGATGGGTACTTTGACATTGGAGGCCTTTGCTGATGCTGACTATACTGGTTGCTTGGATACTCGTCGTTCTACTTCTGGATGGTGTGTGAAGGTGGGTCAATCGTTCATCTCGTGGCGTTGTAAGAAACAGGATCGAGTGTCTAAATCTTCTACTAAAGCTGAGTACCGGTCCATGTTTGAGGTGACTTCTGAGTTAGTATGGATTCGGCGGCTTCTTTCCTAACTTGGGGTTGAGTGTCGGATTCCGATGCGCTTGTATGTTGACAATACAAGTGCCATTCTTATTGCTACAAATCGTGTCCTTCATGATCGCACGAAGCATATTGAGGTTCACGTGCATTATATTCGTCAGCTTATTTCTGAAGGTCAGGTGGAGTTATCTTATATCACGTCGGAAGAACAGACTGTTGATTTGTTGACTAAAGCTGTTGCTACTGCCCAACACTGGTTTCTAGCTTACAATTTGATGTTGCGCAAGCATCATCAATTTGAGGGAGGATGCTAGAAGTTCATGTATTAGATTGTAATTAACCATCATCCTGTTTAATTTAGATTAATTACAATCCATCCTCCCTAGGGTAGACGTGCAACCAATATATATATGTTACGTTGGCCATATGTAAAACCCAAGGGTTTGTAAGCTACGTAATAAGATCGACTCCGAGAGGCTTCCGCCCTCTCCGTGGATTAGTCTCAACGATACTCGTTGATGATACCACGTAAATCTCGTGTTCGTCTATGTTTTGTTGGCTATTTTGACAGTTCCGTTGTTTTAATTAATTGCCCATGTTGGCCCTCCCTTGTTAATTAAAACTAAACCACACGCCTAGCGCGTCCTCGAGTTATTAATAAGGAAAGGAGTAACTAGGGACGCCCTTACACGATTACATAGTTAAATGTATTTTGAATATGATGTATTGTTTAAGAAGCATCCAACAGAAACTGACCGGTTGTATTTTGAAGTGAAATTGATGAGTTCTTAACTGTGATGCTCAAGAATTCGGAGCCATCGAGGATACTTTGGCCACTAGAAGTTTAAGTAGTGTAAAAGTCATCTAATTTTAAGATTTTAGTTTTTGTGTGTGTTTTAGTTGTAAAATATACATTAAATCTGTTTAGTGTAATTGATGATGGTATATCCTTATTTAATGAAATCATGGTTCAAATATCAGGACTGCTCTATTTTTATATGAATAAGAAATAAATAATTGTGAAAACAAATCTATCATCATTACTTTTGCTCTCGTTTGAGAAAATTTAAAATGCTGAAAAACTGCTTTGTTATATATTTGTAGACATGGGCTATAAAGGCTATCATGGCCTGGAGCCCATAGTCGGCTACATCCACATAAAAAATATTTTATATGCAATTTTTGATAGACAAATTTCTGGCTGCAGAATGCCTTCAAATCGAGCACAATACAAGTATACAAATACAACCCTTTCCTCATACACTTCAAAAAAGGAACTACTTCTGTTCAAAGCGAAGAAACTTCCAATTGACTGTGTCAAATGGATATTTATTAATTAATATAATTATTATTTTGATAAAATAAAATAGATAATGAACAAAATTAATAAGAGACATTCTCCCTTCCCAAATACCTTAACAAAGTGCAGATCAAGAATAATCTGGGTGACCTTCTAAAACAAACGGATTTTTTTTTTAGTATAAGACTATCCACAATCCTAGGGCTAAACGGGCAACCTTTTAGCCCTTATCAATTCTTTTCAACCATAGAGCAAAAATAAGGGTAAAAGGACAAAGGGAGTTTTAGGGGACTAAAATGACACTTTTTTTTGTGGGGGCTAAAAATGAGCTATATGACCTGCCAGCCACTCAATTTATTCCTTTTTTTTATTTCTTTTGTGTTTAGATGGTTTTTTTTATTGTCTTATTTTAGCCAACAAAATTGATGTATATGAAACTTTTGTTCGTTCGATTTTAATTTAAAGACCAAAAGTTACATTCAATGAATAACTCTCAATGAACAACAAAAGTATCTCATAAATTGATTAACTAATTGATTTTTTTAATATCAAATGTACATGTTTGTTGTGTGTGTTTTTTAAACCAAAGAAATTCATTTCGTTGTAACTTTCGACCATTTGATTGCTATTTAAAGACAATAATAATAATCATAATTAGAAAAGTTCGTCCATTTCAACTAAAAACAAAAGTATATTCGAAGTTATCCAAAATCTTGAAAATTTTGATGCACGAAGCTTCTTTCGTCTAACTATTGTCCATTTCAACTAAAAAGAAAAATGTCTCGTAAATTGCTCAAATTTTATCGGAGTGTTCGTATCGAATTATCATGAATGAATATATAAATTTTAAATTGAAAAGAAAATCTTTCAGAATTTGATTTCGATTTAGTAATTTTTAGTTTTTTTCTTTCTTATTCGCTTCGGGTCGGAAAATCCAAAAGTTGAAACTCAAATACAAATTTAACTATTTATAAGTTATGATTATTAAATATAAAACAGAAAGTTATGGCCCCGGGTTGCAGAAGTTTATGTTTTCGAGGGCTAAAAGGTTAAAATAGCTTCAAACCCCCAATTATTGCCCCCGAATTGTGGTTAGTCTAAAATTTTTATATAATTATTGTTTAAACAGTTCGATTCACAACATGTGTGACCAAAATATTTTGCAAATATTTCGGATCTTAAAATTAAGGTCACCGTGTGTGACTGTCAAAAACAATAAATTTTCAACTGAATGAATTTATTTATTTTATTTCATTTTTTCTTGTTGGCCGACACATCTATAAAAAATTAATCTGGTTACACCACGCGTATATCATCTATAGTCAAGGATTTAGCGGGTACGCGCGCCTAGTATAATGTGTTTATGTCAACAATAACTAGTTGTGGCATGAGTGTTCTACGTCCCGTTAAAGATTCCTAGCTCCGGCAAAGGTTTCCATGATTTGATTTCTCCGGCGTGCATTTTGTTAACTTGGGTTTGGTTCGTAGTGGCAAGTTGGCCTATATGGATCGAGGGTATGAAATTATGGCTTTCGTCATTCTCGAGATATACCTCTGTCCTCTGGAATATTGAGTCCATGCAAACCGGCTGGGAGAGACAGACGAGCGATTTGGCCAAGGTCATATTGATTCTTGAGATATTGTTTCCATCCCATTCTCATTATGAATTACATGAAGGTAGTACGGCAAATGGGTGGGCCGAGGCATCTAAATTCACCCCACTATTTTCTTTGGGGTTAAAGACACATTTGGTCACTGACATTACTAAATCGGGACATGTTTAGTCACTAAAAAAAGTTAATATCAAATCTGGTCACTATAATTACTAAAACAGGACACATTTAGTCACTCGCCATTAGTTGCCGTCCAACTCCGTTAAAAGAGTCCGTTATGTGCTAACATGGCTAACAGAATTGCCTAATCAGCATTGTTTTGGACCACATATGATCAAACCGACCCTCCACGTCACTAAACCCGCCACGTCATTGTTCCAACCCAATCCACTAACCCAACCGGACCCATAACCAAACTCGACCCTATTCTCCATCTCTACCACGCCTCTCCACTTCTCCCCCTTCCATTTCACATCGTCGGCAAATCCGCCCATTCCGTTTCACTCCACCCAGCTCACCACATCCTCTCCTTCGACCCTCAATCCACTACCTTCACTGAACAAGAACCCGAAGAACAAGCTTCTTCTTCCCCCATCAAGCTCAATGTCTCCTCCCATCATCCCTCGACCTCCTCTCAAGATGATCGGTCGTCAGATCCAACCACCCGGACTACAAATCTCTCACCTCCGTCAGGCTCCGCCGCGACTCTGCCTCGTCAATCTCCGCCAAGCTCCTCCTCTCTTACTCCGACCTCACCCCTCTACTCGATTCCGACTCCCCCCATTTCCTCTCTCAGACCGATTTATCAACTTCCGTCACATCCGGGTCGAACCAGGGCAGCGGGGAGTACTTCTCCCGGGCCTGGCTCAGCAAACAGACCCGAACTTCAACCAGCCTTCCTCTTCCTCCTACTCCCCGCTCTTCTGTAGCTCACCGGAGTGTGCCACCCTCGACGTCTCATCCTGCCGCTCCGGTCAGTGCCTCTACCAGGACAATTACAGGAGACGGGAAACTGACGCCAGCTCGATGGGGGAATCGATTTAGGGTTTCATCCACTGCTGTGATGGGGGAAGCGCGACGAAGAAGAAGTACAGAGCAAATTCGCAGGTGGATCTTAGGGTTTCTTTGTCTGCTGCGATGGGGGAACTGAAGCTGGCGCGCGACGAAGAAGAAGTCGACTTCGACGAAGGATCTGGGACAAGGGGGTCAAGGGGTAGAGTGGCTGGCTCCATCTCTCTCTACTCTTTGATCTGTTCTATCGAAAATGGTAGATGAAATTGAAGGAGCAGAGCTTCTTGAGGAAGGAGAAGGATTTCGGGTCTGAAAAGGCCACTAACCCGAATGATTTTCCAATTTTGTTTTGTTAACTGAATCGACTTTGGTTCTGGGTCCGGTTGGGTTAATGAGTTGGGTTGGATTTAGTGACGTGGCGAGTTTAGTGACGTGGCGGGTCGGGTTTGACCATATCTGGTCCAAAACAATGCTGACTAGGCGATTCTGTTAGCCATGTCAGCACATAACGGACTATTTTAACGGAGTTGGACGGCAACTAACGGTGAGTGACTAATTGTGTCCTGTTTTAGTAATTATAGTGACCAAATATGATATTAACTTTTTATAGTGACTAAACATGTCCCGATTTAGTGATGTCAGTGACCAATGTGTCTTTAACCCATTTTCTTTGTATGCATTACCTATACTCCTTTCGTATCCGGTCAATACGAAAATTCTTTTTGTTGGCTGGATGGGAAATAGTAAAATACTAGTATGGGCCCCGGCCAGTTGGCCGGAGGAAGGTGAGGTATGAAATTCGTGATAAAAATAGTGAATTTTAGCAGGAAAGAGATATGAATGATGCAATGAATCAAAAATCGGCCTTATGAAACAAAATCAAGTACATGTTACCTTGTGAAACAAATTGTTTCTGGTAATATGATGACGTGGAGTAAGTTTTATAGAAACCGAATTCCAGAAAATCGAATAAAAAATCGCCTATCCCATCGGTTTTCGGGAAATGAGCATCTCACAATCGTTGCTAGCTTTTACTCGGCCCGTTGGTCGATTAATTTGCTTTATAAACTTTCATCTTGTCGTCATTGTGCTTTCTGGTTTTTGTTAGGCCATGATAAAATCTAAGGAAATCAAGAACGAATAACACAATTTGGGATAGGAACCGCCCTTGTCGTATCCTAGAAAATGGTGGTAAACACAGACTCACCTGCCAAACTGGTTTGGATTGAGATTTTTATCGGGTATCGGGGAACCATGTGATTATAAATTAGGCTTGATCAAAACGGGCCAAAACTTGAAATTCAGCATGTTTGACCGACCCATGCCAAATTCTAATTATTCTTTACTTTTAAACTTTCTATTTGAAAATAAAAAATAGTGAAAGAAAAGAGATGACTGCAATTCGCCTTTTGCGCATCACTTATTCGAGAATAAAACCATAAAAATTCAAAAGGAACTGAAAATGTTTAGGATCGTTTTAATGTTTAAAATAACCAAATAGATCGTTCTGTTTAGTTTTTTACTAACAAATACCAAACGATTCCCTATAAAATACACTATAATTTGATCATTATGATATCAAATAATTATATAATATATATTTGAAATTAGGGATGGCAATTTCGACCTGAATCGATTTACCCGACCTGTTTGACCTGTTTTGAGCAGGTCAAACCCGCCCCGTAGGCGGGGCGGGCATGGGTACCTCTCATCGACCCAACCTGCCCTGACCCGCCCCATTCTCGACCCGTTCTTGCCTATATTACATATAATCTTAGTCAAATTACTTAGGATTTTCCTCTTATTACATTATATTTTAGCTATAATAAAGTTGTAAATAAGTGAAAACCTCAATTTCTTCAATAATTTAACTACATTTTATCATATTATGGTTTCTTTCTTGGTCTTTTAATGAAAATAACGAATGTTTCTAATGTTTTTCGCATAATTACATACCCAACGGGTCGACCTGCCCCTACCCGTGCCCCATGATAAATTACCCGACCTGGACCCGACCTGCCATGGGGCAGGTATGGGTATCGAGATACCCGCCCCGGACCTGCCCCATTGTCATTCCTATTTGAAATTATAAAAATTGGACTAATTGGGTTGGTCGAGGTTGAACCATTGAATAACTTTAAAATACATTATATTTTAGCCACTAAGATATAAAATAATAGCATAATATATATTATGCCAGAGAAAATAGCTTGTTTTAGAATGACAAACCAATGATGTTCATTTGTTTTACTTGATGGCAAAATCCCGTGTAGGTCAGACCCATTCAACTCTTTTATTTTATGGTTAGCGGTTAGCCCATTAGATACCATGCATTAGTTTATTGTTAAATTTTTTATTTTTAGCAATAAAAATGACTATTGTTTGCCTTTTCATATATATTTTATCACCAGGAAGACATAAAAGGGGGTCTAAAGAAAAAAATTGACACTCCTGGACCCGTTTAAATCCGCATGTGTACGGTAAGTTGGCCCGTTCCACAGAGAAAAGAGAAAAAAATTGACACTCCCTATTCTACCCTTCCTACAAACGCTCCTGGAGCAGAGAATTTGAAATGGGGGAAGGGTTTTTTCCTCCCTGCTATTATATGTTTTTAATTTAAAAAGATACAACAAATCTACTTAGTTTGATTGGTTATGATCCTTGCTTTTCTTTAAAATGGTCATGGTTCGAATCCCAATACTTGTTTTTTTAATGAATAAAAAAAAATAATTGTAAAGACCAAAATGTCCTTCCTACTTTCCTACTTTCACTCTCGTTGCAGGAAATTTGAAATGGGGCTCCCGTTTTTCCCTTCGATGTATTATATTATGTGTAGATCCACGATTGTGGGTATAACTGTCATTCCTACTTGTGATTAGTCTCAATTTCTAGTTTAATACGCTCTATATTTGAGTATAGTTTTTCTTTAGCCTATTTGGGAAAATGGTGGATACTGCATAGCATGCAACATGTGGATTAGACTCTTCTTAATAAACATGAATTTTTTTTAATTCGTACGCATATATTTATGTGAAAAACAAAATTAAAAGGGTTCAATATAATTAGTTCGATGGCCAATGTAACATTCAAAGGACAAGGGTAAAAAACTGAAAGGATTCTAATTAATCGATTCAACGAAAAGAGTAAAGCTGGACAATATAATTAAAGATTAAATCCTAATTAGATCCCTATCTCTCATCCTTTTATTTAATAGCTAAAAATCTCTGGTATTCAGAACTGGACCGGACACTTAAGTGAAAAAGTTAGTGGTTTAGAGTTTAGTGATTGATCGTTACAAAATCGTTAGTTAACCGTTAATAGAACCGTTCACAATATATAATATACCAGACTTGTATATTACACTATTTTAAGAATGAAGTTGTCATTGACCACAAATAGTTTCTAATTCATATGATCACCAAAATATCAAACAAATCATTCAAACAGTCTCACAAAATAAATCACAATTTTCTTAATTCGCGTTAAAAATTACGGTGCAGTCGGTAGTGGACCACGTAAAGTCAACAACGATATTAAAATGAGAAGAGGAAGAAGGAAAAAATAATAATTGTGGTTTGATGGTATTAATTTATGTGAAGTATTTTTTTAAAAAAAAATTGTGATTAAAATAGTAAACCTGTGCACCAGTTAAACCATGTTGGTCCATCTGACTTTATGTTGAACCGTGAAAAATCATTTGGTCCATCAATAATCGTTTAAATAATGAACCAGACCGTTATCAAAACAGATTTTGTGGTTCTACTTGTCTAGCCGTTCATCTAGTTCGATTCTTATAACAATCCTAAAAATCAAATTCCAAAGGACAATTTTTTAATCTAAAAAGCAAAATAAAGTAGGCGGCATTTCCATTGATGAGACGCCAACAAGGACTGTTATTTGGCTTAGATGCGGGACGACTAAAATTAGGCAGCCAGTATATAATTTATGCTCCCTGTTCGGTTTTGGGGACGGCACTTCTACGGCAAGTTAAAACAAAATTAGGCAGCCCAGACATTTTATTGCATTAAACACAATTAAATCAAAATAATTAATCTAACATAAGTGATTTGGCAAGTTAATTATTTAACTTAAGCAAGCCTAACTTTGGAGTCATAAGCAGCTCCAGCCTTCCAGAGAGTGTGCAGCTTGTGCGGACTGACTGTAGGGACGGAGCCAAGTAGACCTGTCAAATTATAACCTGACTCGTTGATCCGAAACCGCCTAAAAACTAGAGATTTTTGTAACTCAAAATCCGAATGACCCGAACTCGATAATCCGTGATTTTTTGGGTCGGTTGGGCGGGTTAGCGGGTCGACCCGTTAAGCCAATTCCATTTTATATATCACTCCCAAAATAATAAAATCACTCATAAATTGGTGAGATGTTTAAAAAAAATCACAAGGATTTGAATGACATGTTTGGAGTTTAAGGATAATCAAATATAATGTGTTTTTTGTAGTAGTATTACTCTTGTGATTGTTTTTTTGACGATTTGCGCAATTTGTATTTCATTTCATTAGCGTGGAAGGATTTGAGAATATGTTAATTGACATGTGTTAGGTAAACTATTGTTATGCATATGTGAAAATTTGTGTTCTTTAAGAAAATATGAAGCATGTTTGATATTGTTTCTGAGAACGCTCATAACCCGAAATGACCTGTAACCCGACCCGAAACCGAAAGGGTTTGGTTAATATTTGACCCGAAATCAGTCAACCAAACATGACCCGACCCGTAACCGAAGTCCCCAACCCGAAATTACCCAACCCGACACGATTGCCAGGTCTAGAGCCAAGGAAAGCACAAGCAAAGAACGACATGGAGTTTGGTATAGTTTGGAGATTCATTGAATAGGGCATGGAAGGGAACACGGCTACAAAGAGTAGAGATGGTAGGCGATTAATAAGATAGATAATAGTGGTGAAAGCATAAGACCATGCAATAGGAGAGAGGAAGCTTAGCTTGATGAAGAAGAGCAATCCCTGTTTCAACAATGCGAGGATGTTTTCGTTCAAAAAGACCATTGTGTTGCGTACACGGTGGGGGTGAGAAGATGAGTATTGCCACTATCAATCAGGGTAGATTTAAGTTTTTCAAATTCACCACCCCATCAGTGTAAAGACGACGAATACGAGTGGAGAAATAATTTTTGACGAGTTTTGAAAGTTACAAAGGTGGACAAGACATGTGACTTACGTCGAAGGGGATAAATCCATGTGTAGCGAGTGAAGTGATCAACAAGAACCAAGTAGTAGGAAAAACCATCAACGGAGGAAATAGGAGCAGGACCCCAACGTAAGAAAAGATTAAATCAAGGGGACGAGAGCTAGAAAAAGTGGAATCAGAAAAAAGAAGTTTAGGACTTGTATTGGATAGACAAGAAGTCCAACGAGAAAAAGAGGACTTGGCATCTACAGAAATAGAATTGTTCTAAATAAAAGACACATAGATTTAAACGACGGATGACCTAATAGTAACCAACGTTAGCAGCACAGCCTGAGGCTCTCCTGGCAAAGTTTAACAACCGAGATAAGACATTTCTTAAGAGCAGGAACACAAAAGAATGTCCTTAAGACTGAGGGGACAGTTTGACGAAGATGGCAAACGAGAAGAGCCAATGTGGGTGATATGCAAACCTGAACCATCACCAAATAGACTTCATCAGGTCCATTGTAGTCCAAATAAAGAGCGAGATTGTCAAGGTCAGGAGTAATGTGATGAGTGGCATTTGAATCCATTAACCAGGGTTCAGAGCGAGAAGCAACAGGTTGTGAAGAGGATCCCGCGGTATGATTAGCTTGGGATGGACGCTATTGAGGAAAGAGTTGGAAACATTAGCGCGTAGAGCGCCCTGCCTTCTAGCAATATTGGCAGTAGATACGAGCACGACGAGGAGTGCCATTAGGATCAGTAGTCAGCGGAGACCAAGAATCAGAAGGAGTCGAGGAACGAGAGGAACTGCCACTGGAATTGGAGGAGAGGTCGGACCCACGGCCAGGGACAACACCTCGGCAACCCCGATAGGCGTCGTTACTGCATTGAGTAAAACACAGTGGTAGGTTGATCGCGATGTCGGGCAGCAAGATGAGCTTCCAAAGCCACAAGCCGATCGAGTAAATTCTCAAGAGATGGAGGGGTCTCACGAGCACGAATCCCATCAGAGAATTCGGCATAATCATCACCAAGACTGTGAATACAATAGGTGACAAGTTCATCATTGAGGACGGGTGAACGAGCCAAAGCCATCTCGGAGGTAGTGGAGTGGAGGGAATGAACAAAGGTGTTGACAATACAATCGCCTTTCTTCTCAGCAAGCAGACAATCTCGGATCATGATACGAGATCGGGAATTGTTGGCATGCAGACGAAGCAGAGACGCCCAGGCCTCATCAGAAGGAAGAGACGAGCTATTAATGGGCAGCACAACCTTAGAGTTAGAAGCAAAGATTTCGTTAAAGTTAAATATTCTCAATGTGAAGTAGTGCAAGAATCGGTGACCTCTCGAGAATCACTATAATGCGTCAAAAAGCAATACCATAAGTGAATAGTTTCAAAGCGGACAATATCTTAACCAGAAAAGATATTTAGATGGTTGAATGAAAGTCATCCCCCCCCCCCCCCCCATAAGTGTGTGGCTCTGAGAGCTGCCAGTTTTCTGGTTATCTCTTGTGCGATTTGCCCTCTTCCATTGATTGAGTATGTTGCGTCTCTAGAGAGAGTTGAGGACCGGTTTCTACATTGCTTCCTCATTTCTTTCTGGCTTGGCAAGTGTTGTGTGTAAAGAGTCGGATGATTTCTAATAGGTTTGCTACTCATTAACTTGAAATTTGCATAAATCTATTGTATTATGTTCGACATTAATTGTTAATGTTGAGATTCGTAAGGACTTGAAGACGATATATACTTCATTGTCAAATCATTTCTGATATCATGTTCAATATTGAAAAAATGCTAATTATGAAACTTATATCACTTTTTTATTCAGAATCAACTATATAGTTTATTCACTTCAACCATAAAGAAAATGAATTTTACAAACAGGATCTGTGTTTATTATTCGCATCATTATTACAAAGACTCGTCAAATCAAAGTGTACCCACCTTTTTATTGCATTGAAACACAAGTAAATTAAAACAGATCAACTATAGAATCCACTTGTGCCAAGTTAATTATTATTCAACTTAAGCAAGCTTAACCTTGGAGTCATAAGCAACTCCAGCCTTCCAGTGACGCGGAATAACATTATCCAGCTTAACGAATTTCACAACTCCTCCTAGCAGTCCAGCATCCTTGAGTTTCAGCTTGAGCGAAATCGGACCCTTTGGTGGATTAGGAAAATCATAAACGGCACCGTCTTCATGCTTCATGTCCTTCCATTGCTTCACACTTCCACCGTAGATTTGGATGCCCAAAACGTCGTATTGGCCACCTTGGTACACCAAAACAATGGACAAATGTTCTCCATATACACTCTGCTCCGTTACCTTGACCATCAGGTTGTCGTGACCAGGATACCGACATGGAACTCTCTTGTACTTCACGTCGAGGAGAGACTTTGGAAGCAATTTGGAAACCTTGTTTGGTAGAGCCATGCTTTGCAAGGCGTGCGAGCTGAGGATGAAGTCTCTTTCCTTGTCCCCAAAACCGCGATCTGTCACCACTATGTTCACTCCTTCACTGTTGCAGACGCCTTTTATCCCGCACTTCACCTGATCGTTGATGGGAATTGTGTCAATCGTATCAAACCTTGAAAATACTCAACACTGAACACTAAGATTACGTGGTTTCCCCAATGATGTTGATCGTTGAGACTAGTCCACAGGAGAAGACTGTGATCTCTTATTCACGTTCACAGTAACTTACAATAGCCGAAACCCCTCCACAAACATATATAGCCAACCCTAAACCACGTCAAAACTCAGAACAGGATAGGAAAATATGTACATGGCAAATTACATACAGGTACCTACACCTTTAACTTCTAACATATTGGTGATATATATATGTTAGGAGAAAGATAGAGTGTGAAAGAAAAAAGCCAACCAACGCCATCAATATAATTACCTGATCCTACCCCAAAAAAATATAATTACCTGATAGCATGCACCACAAACGGTTCCGTTTTTCCAAAGCTTGCTAGAGGCGTCGGCGACATTGCCATAGTTGTAAGCCGCGCCGGTTTCGCCATAGCCGCAAGCTCCGGTTGGAGTTCCTAAGCCACTGGTCATGCGGTAGTAAGCGACTCTGCCTTTTACGTAAGACGACGAGGGAGGTGCGGTAGCATGAGTCAGTGGTGCTGGCAGAACCACCGACATGCAAACGATTGCTAGGGTTAGACCCAAAAAGCCCTTCATTTGCCAAGTTACTCTAACTGTGTTAATGATGTTTAGGGATGAATGTGGAAAGCTGTAGAAAAGAAAGACACAAATCTTAAAGTGTATTTATAGAGATGTGATGAGGCACGTAGCTAGGCGGTAATGGTAATTCCCGATGGCTGCTTGCTATTTGAGCTAGTGTATTGGTTTAAGCTGCTTTAGAGGCGCCCATTGGTTTTGATTAATTTGTGTCTTTAATTTGGGACTATGGGTTTTGCCGTTAGAACGTTAATCCATTGTGCTTTCTTGTATATTTGATATTTATTGTATATTTGATAGGGGTGGCTATACGGTCCGGTCTGGTTAAATTGGCCCAAATTGATCCGGTCCAGTCCGGGTTTTTTGAAAATATAAGGACCAAAGATTGGATTGGATACAGTCCGGTATTGATCCGGTCCGTCTTGACCCGGTCCGGTCCCAATTCGGTCTTGATTTTATATTGAGATTGTGGGAATTTGAGTGGCCTAAGGCCTAAAAGGGTGAGGAGTTGGTTAAGTTTTGTACTAAGTGCAAAGGTTTGTGACCGTTTATGCAAATTACCCTTAAGTTTTGGGTGTTGAGCTCTCTTATCCGGTCTTTATCCGGTTTTTTACCTCAAATCTAAGCCCAAAGATTGGATTGGATTGTTTACTATTCGGTCCCGGTCCGATCTCAATCTGGGTTATACGGTCCGATTTCCGGTTTTTCATCCGGTCCCTGTCCAAATAGCCCGCCCTAATATTTGAGCTTGCACAAACTGTGTGTTCATTTGCCGAATTAATTGAACAATTTGGTCACTCGCTCTTGCTATTTGTGTCGCTAGACACATGTTTAATTTGACCATATATATGTGGGCTGCTTTTCTTGATTAGCCTACACGTAATACTGTGGCCTTCCATTTTTATTAAATAAACCGCCATCCTGTCCAATCCGGATATCTAGCGCTTCCTAGGGCTATTAGTATTTAATAATTATTGAGGAGTAAGGACATTATTATACGATCTTATAACAGTTAAACGAGGTGGTGATCATTTTTTTTATAGGATAACGATGTGGTGATAATTTCGTAAACAATTACATTAAAAAAATTTAGACCTTGAATGGATAAGATTTTAGTATTATAGACCTTAAATCTCAAAATGGTACATGATATTTTTTTCCATATATTTTGGCAAATCAATACTATCGATTATTGTTTCTAATCAAATTAATTTTAGTGTATGTGATCTATAGAATTAAGATATAAATTTTCATCTTTGCACTTGTATCATTTGGCCCCTCCGTACTCTTTCTTTTCCACTTTAAAACAAGTTCACGCCCCTACGCATTAATGCATGCTCAAAGTGAAGAAACTTCCACACTCTGGAACACTGATTCGGCGCAAACCAGCTTGGGCAGACAGACGAGCGGTTTGGCCAATGCCATGTTGAACCCTAACGTCGTTTCCATATTCACACTCTCCTCCCCGTTCTCAAGCTTCCAGTCATAGCAATGAACCATGGCCGCCACCGCACAGTGTATCACACTGAGCGCCATGGCGGAACCAACACACATCCTCCTTCCCCCGCCAAACGGGATAAAGCCGCCATGATGAGATCTTCTGCCGCTATCGTCAGAAGATTTCAGGAATCTTTCGGGAGAGTAGTCGTCAGGATTGACCCAAACCGCTGGGTCTCTCATTATGGAGTAGACATTGATGGCCACCGCCGTGCCTTTCGGTATGTCGAACCCTCCGACGTTGCAAGTCTCCCGGCAGGCCCTTGGTACCACCACCACCGGCGGATGTAGCCTCATCGCCTCCTTCACGACGGCTTGCAAATAGGGAAGGTTGGGAATGTCTGTTTCTTCCACCAGCCTGCCGTTGTTGCTGCTTCCGATTAGGTCGTGGATTTCTTTTCTGACCCTCTTGAATACTTCTGGATGGTTGATGAGCTCTGCCATCACCCACACCGTTGCATCTGTTGTAGTGCCTGTGCCAGCAAGGAATAGATCCTGAGAGAAGCAAATGAATTGGATTAGCCTTGAGGTTTTGATTAAACGAATCTGTTGCTGTGACCGAAGACAGATTATATGCCAGGGGTTTTAATTAAGGTTATGTCGTCTGAAGAATGTGCTATATATATTTTTTCAATCTCTGTATTAATCTATAACTTTTCAAGGATAGTGAAACTGATATCTCCTTCTCATAGCTAATACATGCACATCGTATTAGTGAATCGCATAAATCTGTGTGTGTTTTTTACTTTCTTGTGAGCGGTTACTACGCATTATGCAATGCATGCTACGTCGTTTATTTTGTTGGATGAGGGCATGCGAATATGCAGTTGATTAATTACCAGGAAGAATGCCTTGATGTTTTTTCTGGTGACGTTGACCTCAGCATTTGGATCCTTCGACACTCGTAGGAGAATATCCATCAAATCATCACAATTGGTTTCATCATCAGCGCCACCACCACTTCTTTCTTCGTGTTTCTTCAAGATTCCTTCCAGCAACTCGTCAAACCTGGCCGGCACTTCCGTAGCCTGCTTGCGGAGCATGAAACGTCCCAGTTTCTTGAAAGGGCCAAGCATACTCGTGAGGAGCATTTTGAGTGTCAGGTCGCGTGTAGCGTTCACCAACGTCCGGTACCTCTTTGCTTCGTTGTCTTCCTCCGAACATTTCATGCTCATGGCCATCCTGCACCAACAGATCGAACATGCATGTTTATACTAAGATTAATGATAACTGAGTCGGCTGACCGTTAATCAATTCATTAGTTTGTGGTTAACTATTGACAGATTCTTTTAAATATTAGCTTATTCGCCAAGTCTAGACTATACGATTGACTAGTAAGTAACTTACGGGTCCATCAACGTCTATTGGCCAAGCTTATTCTTTCTGATAATTTTTATTAGATACTGTATTGTAATTTTATCAATATTTTTTTAACTTATTTTAAAAAAACGTTTAGGTATTTAATCGTAACAAATTTAAGTTTTGATACCAAACTACATATTTAAGTTTCGAATCCATGGGTGAAGACACAAATCAATACATTCCAAATGACCATAGGGTATGAACCCACCAAACTTCACATATTTATATCGTATTTCATTTTGTGTTCAAATTCAAATTAGGACAAAAAAATTATTTAGCAGTTAATTGGATAAAGTAGCGGTTAACCGTTAACGGATTTGTCAATTAGCAGTTAACCACTAACAAAAAAAATTCTTTCTATCGGTAGCCAACCCTCCACATCAATTAAGCATATGATATAAGAAGATTCCCTCAATTTTGTTGAATTCCATAGTAATATTTGGTATTTCTAAGAAAAAAGGTACCTAGTGCAGGCCAGAGGAAGCTGGGGTTTTCCCCTTGTTGTACCATTTAGCGACGGGTACTACCGTGTGAGAATACAATTTCGGATATTCAATTTAACGACGGTTCCAATAACTATAATGACGATCAAGATTGTGGCAAAATTTTCCCAATGCTCATTTTGACGGTCGATCAAAACAATCGCTAAATAATTTATGGACAGCAGGGTCAACAAAGGACAACTGCTCGGGGTCAAATCTTTTAACGACGGTTCTTTCCGTCGCTAAATAACAATAAAACTGACGCTAACTCAACTCCTTTCTTGTAGTGATCCTAGTATTTATTGATTTAACCGTTGAGAGAGTATTAACGGTTAAGTTAATGGTTAATCTGATAACCACCTAACCAGTTATCATTCATATGACAAGTACATCTGAATTTGAATAATATAATTTATAATTTGTCTCTACTCTCTAGTGGATTATTTTTTAAAATGAATGTTATAACAGTTGACCTTATACCATTCGCAGGATCTCGAGTTTTTTCGATGAGTTGACTTTTGACTTTAATTAGAGTTAACAGTTGATAAGCCAATTAAGCAAAGAGAGTTAATTACACAGACCTGCAAATGATGTTATTGCCGAGCGTCAGTAGCTCATCCCTCAAATCCACGGCGGCCGTCGCCTGGCTCTTCATCGCCAGCCGCCTCAAAAACCGCGCCAGCTCTTCCCGCCTCACGCTCCTCGACCGCTCCAGCTGGCGCGTGGAGAACAGCTCCGTGACGCACATCTTCTTCATGAACCTCCAGTACTCGCCGTAGGGCGCCGTCACGAACCCCGAGTCCCCGAACAGCAGTCGGTCCGCGAGCGGCGACTCGGGCTTGCCCGCGAAGCTGACGTCATGCTCGCGGAAGATCTCGTCGGCGAGAGGCGGCGACGAGACGAGGACGACGGGGTAGGAGCCCAGGGGGCCAAGATCAGGTGACTAAGAGGGGGGGCCTTAGTCACATAACTAAGTGAATCTCAGCCCTTCCATATCATTAAAATCTAATGGCTCAGATTAATCCACTTTAATGAAGGACAATGTAGTAATTTCATCTAAAATTTAATTTGTTTATTAAAATTAAAAAATAAAATCTGCTCGGCTGCTTCTCTCTACCTTCCGCGCGACGAGACTCTCCGCCGGTCCAACAATTGCGTGGGAATTTACCTCCGGCGATGGCGTGGGGATTTTCCCGATGGGGATTTTTCTTCGATGGTACCCGCGCCGCCGTTCCCAGGGGAGGAGTACCCGCCGTTCCCAGGGGAGGCTTGTGGGATTAATTGGGGAAACAAGAGAGAGAGAGCTGTTGGGATTTAATTTCCCCAAACAAGCAGCTATAGAGAGAGAGAGGGAGGGAGGGAGGGAGGGAGGAGGAGAGAGAGAGAGAGAGAGAGAGAGTTCTTGTCAACTTTTCCGGCGACGGCGGAGCAGTTTTCCGGTGACCAGAGACTGTGGTGGATGATTTTCCGGCAACAGTATTGAGTTCGTGATGTTTGTAATGTTTATATTATTATTTTGTATACATTGTAATGTTTGTAATGTTTGTAATGTTTGTTTGTCTAGTTTGTATACTTTATGTTATGATTTATACACTTTCTATTCATTGATTTGTATTTGTAACTTTTGTTATTCATGTTAGTATACTTTTATGTTATGATTTGTATACTTTGTATTCATTTGTTTGTAATACAAGTTTACCAATCTGTATTGTAAGTAGTGATATTTTGTACGTGTAGTATGCTTTGTACTGTTTGTAATGTTTGTTTGTAATGTTTGTAATGTTTGTTTGCAATGTTTGTAATGTTTGTTATTTTGTTATGTTTGTAATGTTTGTTGGTTTCTTTTGTATTGTTTGTAATGTTTGTTATTTTTGTCCACATGTTTGTCATTTTTGTCAACCATATTTGTAATGTTTTTTGCATCACAAATCAATACATATAAAGTATACAAATATTTAGTACTTACAATACAAAGCGAAACATACTAAGAATACAAGCAAAATATACTAAGAATACAAACTGTCAAAGAAAAACATACTAAGAGTACAAACTGTCAAAGAAAAACATACTAAGAGTACAAACTGTCAAAGAAAAACATACAAACCATACTGACATTTTGTACAAAAATACTAACAATACAAACTAATGTTACAAAATATACAAACCACTGTTCTTCCTTCAGATGACGATACGATGTCTCTCCACGCCGCCGCCGCTGCCGCCGCCGACGTCGCCGTCGACTCTCTCTACAGCCGTCGTTACCTCTCTCTCTCCATCACCGCGCCGCTTCTATCTCCTCCATCGTCGTCGAAGCTCTCTCCACCGCCTCTCTCTCCTCACCATCGTCTCTCTCTCCTCTGTTTTCCGACGAGTAGATCTACTTTCTCTCTCCAAGGCTGCCGCCTCTCTCTCCTCCAGCGTAGCGGCGTTCGCTAGAGAATCGCCTCGCAGATCGCCGAGAGACAATCGCTTGGCCTTCGTCGGGAAGAAATCGGCTCGCCGTTGCTGGAGAATCGCCTCGCCGTTCGCCGGAGAAGCCTCGCCGTTCGCCGTTGCTGGAGAAGCCTCGTCTCTCTCTCTGGACAATACAACGGGAAAGGAAGAGAGAATTGGAGAGGGGAAAAAGGAAAAAATAAATAAAATGGAAAACAGGATTTAATTATTTTTTTTAAATGCCAAAACTACCCCTCTGATTAATTATTAACCCTTCCTTCATCTGGACCATTAGATCTACCCATTCTAATCTAAGGGCTGAGGGGAGCTTAGCCATGTGACTAAGCACCCCCCTTAGTCACCAGATCCGGACTCGGAGCCCAGGCGGAGGTAGAGGAGTGGGCCGTACTTTCTCTGGAGCGCGTGGAAGGTTTTGAACATGGGCTGGATTGATGCGAGGTGGTGGATGTGGCCAATGAGCGGCAGCGACGGAGGGCTCGGCGGCAGGCGGAGGTCGGGGGTTGGTTTCCGCACATGTTTTCTTTTGGCAGCTATAAACAGCCGTAGAAATATCAGGGAGACGACGGTGGTGGCAATTATGATGATGATATGCTGAGCTGATTCCGCCATTGTTTCTCAGAGCAAAGGGGAAGAATAAGATGATCAGTTTTGTTTATGATGGTCTCATTCATATATATATAAGATTTATTCTTTACTGTAATATTTATTCTTTACTGTATAGTTTTTTCCTTATAATAATTCTTTTTTAGAATATGTCAACGGTGCATCCAGGTGGAGGGAGTTGACCAACCCTGAGTTGGAAGAAAATGAAAAACAAATGCATAATATTGAGAGCTTTTTTTAATAGAAAAGTTACATCATTGGTTTTTAATTTGACAAGAATGAAACAATATACAAAAGATTTTACGAATATTTTTTCTTGCTTTGAAGGCCTTGATAGTATCAGTAAGTGCCGTCCAATGAAACGCGCCGGCACTGTCTTGATATTAAAATGTGGCCCCACTTTGTAAGCATAATAAAACAAAAAATGTTGCTAACATAATTATTTAAATAATAATTTGAAATAGATTTATCGATGAATACTAACCATCACTGAAATTGAGATTTTGGAATATTAGTAAAAAAAACACTTCCAAATGGAGAAAGGAAAATATACTTTTCTCATCACTTCCAAATTTCCAATCCCAACGAAATATTCCAAGCAACCGTATGACTTGTCTCCGTTGAAGTGAGGATTCCTCCAACGAAATATTCCAAGCAACAATAAATTCTCTTCTTTTGGCCTGGAACTGGAATACCGTATATATCAGTTATAAAATGGCTTGGATTGGAAGAGCCGGCGACGGTTTCGGCCGGAACTGACAATATAATTAATATGTTAGGTGGTGATGTCTCGACTTGTCATGTGGGGTGGAAATGGTCTACGGGCATGTATTATGTAATTCGTTATGATGTTTTGTTAGTATTATTAGTCTAAAATTAATTTTTTCTTAGCACATTTGTTAGTGATATTGACTGAAAAGAGATATATGGCGGTCAACATGCAATTTAAAAAATCTTGAAAATTTTGGATAATAAATGACATTTACCTAAACCCAAGTAGACACATTGATTATGGGTAGGGTATGGGTGACGTATATATGAGTTTGGAAGTTTGTAAATGAGTTTGAGTAGTAAAATACATAAAAATAGTATACTAATCAGGGTTGGACAAAGAAGGCAAAGAAATAAATAAATAAATAAAGGGTTATGGAAGACCACTGAAAGATGAAACAAAGAGGAAATAGATGATGCAAAAATTTTGACCAATTATTTTGGTTGGCCGTCAATACAACAATCAACCTTTTTCATCGTAGCAATTTATTGACACTTGCTTATGTAGATGTCGCGTATTTGTTACATTTAGTTAGTAGACGTTTGTTTATTACCCCGTAAATGTACTAAATGAATTTATAAATTCGTTATTGCAATATTTTAGAGTCGTCTCGCTTTTATAATTTATTTAATGTTTCACGTAATGATCAAATATAAAATGGTTGAATCTTCTCCTACAGTTGAGTGATACAACATCTTGTATGGTACAGACTAAATTTATACTTTTATGTTATGGTGGATTGGATTCATGGATTGTTTCAAAAGGATTGGTGGATTGGATTCATGGATTCCAGTGAAATCTAAATATTGAACCAATATGTAAATTTGAAAATTTGTAAGTATGAAAATCTCATAAAATTTGGATACAAAAATATAATTGTTCAATTGTTTTATATTAAAATTAAATTTGGGGTATTAAAATGTAAAAATTATATTATAATGACTACGTTGTAATTTAATTAAGTTTGGGGTATCAATATGCAATAATTTAGGCAACAGTAACCTTACTTCAATTTTATATATATTAATATGTAAATTTGAAAAATTGTAAGTATGAAAATCTCATAAAATTTAGATACAAAAATATAATTATTCAATCGTTTTATATTAAAATTAAATTTGGGGTATTAAAATGTAAAAAGTATATTATAATGACTACGTTGTAATTTAATTAAGTTTGGGGTATCAAAATACAATAATTTTGGTAACAGTAACGTTACTTCAATTTTATATATATTAATTAATATGGTCTCCGTTATAGTACTCTTCTCCTAATATATACCACCTGCAAACGATATATTCAAAAGCTCCAACCAAAAATTGGAAGAACGCTTCTTCGTCTGGCCGGCAACTGGTGTGAGTTTAAGGTGTGGTTTGAAAGTTGCGATTGTTAAATAGATGTATAATTGTGAATGCATATATAATATTATACATGTAGTATCGAATTTGATATATTGTAAAATACAATGTTTGGTATGTGTGATTGTGTATGTCACATTACATCAGCGAAAAACTGAGACAAAACAATCTCAAATCAATTATCTCAACAATTACAACTAAAAGCTGAGATATAACAATCACTTATTCACTTATTTGAGTGATAGTTTCTGCCACATCACAGAAATAATCAATGAATTATTTATGCTAAAAAATAAAGATAATACATTCTAAACAATACATGTATAGTAATAATGTCACTAAAACAACCGCAACTTCCAAATGATCCCTAAGTAAGAATAGTATATATATCACCATAATTTCTTAATGGTCTATATCTCAACTATTTGAATTCGATTTTTTTTACAAAAATTAATTGGGATTAGTTGTATACTGTTGTTAACCCGTGAGCGGATCGATTGGTCAAACCGCTTCAACCCGGACCCAATATCCCAATTAGGCGACATAGATCCAGTAGAAAGTTTGTAAAGAACTGGTCAAACTCGGAGAGATGACCTATTTGACTGGCTGACTGATAGATATTTCCAAACAAGTTTCAAATATAAACTGATGAGAATTAGGATTGGGAAACAATGTGCATGGTTTGGTCTAGACCGGATCACATATACAGTTTATGATTTCAATCGACGAGTTGAACCACAAATTATAGACCAAGATAAATACTATACACGGTCCAGAGCATATCACACATGTGCGATCTAGTTCGGAACACACATACCATGTTGAACAAAAAATGAACAATTTGTTTGACCCGCCAAACAAAAATCAAACCAATAACCGAGAAGAATTTTTTTGTTTTATAATCTAAATTCTGAAACTCATGCATTATTTTGATAAATACGGATATTATCATTGGTGTCAAATGATACGCTTATGTGATGATACAAGTTTAAGAAAACATATTTTGTGCAAGAATGATCATTAAAATAAAGAAATTAAATTCACTAGATAATAGGGTAAAAAGTCTTAAAACTCAAATTTGCCTACTTCGCTTCCTAATATTTTTTTGACAAGAACGGAGCGACATGTAGTTGAGAAGGAACTACAACTAGGGATGACAATATTGCCCATACTCATGGGTATTTTACTATCCAACCCAATTGGGTTGGGTATGAAATCCAAATATATGGATATGGGTAAAGTTTGATGGGTTTGTACCCATACCCATTTACTTTGGGTTGGGTTGGGTTTATAACAAATGGATTTGGGTTTGTACCCATGCCCAAATACAAATTACAGTTTGGTACCTAAACTTAATAGATATGCATATTTAGTACCTAAATTTAATTTTTTGCATATAAGTCCTCAAAATATCGACGGAAAGTTACGTTTTGGTACCTAAATTTTTTTGGTCTTACATTTTGGTACCTAAAATTTTCAAGTTTTACAAATAAGTCCAATATTTGCATGTGTAGTTAAAACACCCTCAAGTAAATGGATATCCATATCCAACCCATACCCATTTAGATAATATCCATATCTAACACAAACCCATATACAAACCCCAAACCCATACACACATCACCCAAACCCTACCCATAATAAATGGGTCTACTTGGGTTTGGACAAAATTACCCATGGGTGGGTAAATTGTCATCCCTAACTACAACTTGTCAACTTCCCTCCCTAATATTTTGTTTGATGATAATATATCTATGTATAGAACATGCATTATGAATTGAATATAATATGAGTCGTGTCAAACAGATAAAAAAGCAAGTCAGCATGGGAACCATTTCATAAACGAGACATTTGGCTAATGTTTCATATTATCAAACTAGTCATTTAATACGAGTAAATATGAATTACCTTATCCTATTACAGGGAACTGAAATTGTTTCAGAACGGATCAAATTCTCAAAATTTGTCTATAACAAATTGATCCGTCCAAAATTTTTCCTGAGAAATAGGTCAATTTGGTCCAATTGTCTTAAAACGAGACAATTGAGTTTTATGATTGATTCGTTACAATTTATCATCCAAACCCCATAAACTTGTTGGGGGAAATGACCGAATGAGTGGTTTAGAAAAATGACATAGTTCTAAAAAAAAATGGCATACCTCAGGTTTTAAAACATAGATTTCATAACATAAGAAGTTGTTTGAAGAAACATAGTTCATGAGCCTAAAGGGCCCTATATGTCATTTTTACTTGTAGTGAAATAAAGAGAAGTAACGAAGACAAATTTAAGCAGGATCGATGCTTATTATTTGTAACATTATTACAAGGCTTGTCTTCAGAGTGTACCCACCTTTTTTTATTGCACGAAACACAATTAAATCAAAATAGATCAACGAGAGAAGCCACTTGTGCCAAGTTAAATTATATAACTTAAGCAAGCTTAACTTTGGAGTCATAAGCAACTCCAGCCTTCCAGAAACGAGGAATAACGTTATCCAGCTTCACGAGTTTCACTGCTCCTCCTGATGCAGTATTCTTGAGTTTCAGCTTGAGCGAAATCGGACCCTTCGGCGGATTAGGATCGGGCAGATCGTAAACGGCGCCGTATGCATTCCTCATGTCCTTCCATTGCTTCACACTTCCGTCGTAGATTTGGATGCCTAAAACGTCGTATTGGCCACCTTGGTACAGCAACACAATTGACAAATATTCCGCAAACTTGCTCTCCTCCGTTACCTTCACCATTAGGTTATCGTGGCCTGGATACTTGCACGGAATTCGCTCGTATTTGACGTCGACGACAACTTTGGGCAGCAGCCGGGAAGCCTTGTTCGGTAGAGCCATGGCTTCGAAGGCGTGGGAGCTGAGCATGAAGTCCGCGTTGTCTCGATCCCCGAGGTCCGTCACCACAATTTTCACTCCTTGGCTGTTGCAGACGCCTTTTATCCCGCAACTCACCTGTTCATCATGTCGAGGATTTGTCAGAGTAAACATCTTCAACAAGAATCGACTACGTACGTACATATATACTCGGGCACATAGTTAGTAAATACTTCGTTTAATACACGTATATGTATCCAAACGTATTTTATTCGTTTAAAACTTCCGTATCCGTATTATTTTCAAGCCGTTTTATTTTTCCCCGATCATTTGATGGATCCCGTACTAAACACGTATAAAACCCGTATAACATGTTTATTATCCATATTTTACGAATTAAATTGTTAATTTTACTATTATTTATATATTTATTTATTTATAAAATGATTAATTTTATATATTTATGACTATTAACGTACTATTAAACGTAACTTTAGTTTAGAGGCAAAGTATAATACCCGTACGTATTTTTTACGTAACTTTCCCCTACCGTATTTTACTAACTATGCTCAGGCATATCTGTATAATAATACAATGAAACTGGGGGGGGGGGGGGGGGGGGGGAAGGCGGAAGTTGCTGCATGTAATTAATTAATATGACCTTATAGCATGCACCACAAGCAGCTCCATTTCTCCAGAGCTTGCTAGAGGCGGCTGCGACGTTAGCGTAGTTGTAAGTTATGCCAGTGTCGGCATAGCCACAAGCTCTGCTCGGAATTCCTAAGCCATTGGGCTGGCGATAGTAAGTGACTCTGCCTTTCTTAGGGGAAGAGGGGAAAGGCACAGGATCATGACCAAATATTGCAGCAGGCAGAAGCACCAACAGGCAAACAACTACGCCAAAAAACAAACCCTTCATTTTGAATGAATATATTGTTAAAGTTGGGAGATTGGTATGAAGTGTGATGATGAGTAATGAGAGTGGGGGATATGGAAAATGGATGAAGGGTTATGGTATTTATAGATGGGAATTGGTTGATTATTATTGGCTAATTGTTAGTATTATTCGATGATTATATGGGTAAGTAAGTACCATTGGAAAGTAACCCATTGGTTTTGAATTTCCCCCCCCCCCCCCCCAGTTTATCTAACTTAAAGCACTTGACTGACTTTTTGTGTTCATGTCTTTAGAAAATGGTACAGTTCTTTATTCTATTTCTAATTATCTGTTCAAAATTAATTTTGGCCATTTGGTTTCGACCAAACAAATATATTGGCCATTGGGTTTGAAATAATTAAGGTTCAAAATCCGTGGGTTTGTGTATGCATATCCGTCTGCGTGGTCCTTTTATGTGTTTTTAATTATTTTTTCTTTACGCGACCTAGCTAGTTTCCACCATGCACGTACGTTGTTTTGGAAAAGTTCCATGCATGCACAAGTTGGTTGTTTTCCACGGCCTCCCTTACGATTACCATGCGCATTGTTATTGTTACGTTGTTCTGGAAAGAACCATGCACAAGTTAGTTGTTTTCAAACAGCACACTATTTAGGAGTTTGGAGCTAGCTATTGGTTCTTGTGGAGGACCACAAAGGACGTAGTCTTTGCCGGTAGGAGTGGAAAACGGTACAATCCGATTTAACTGCACTGGATTTATCCGATTTTTTGGATGAGATTTGTGTCAATTCTACAATGATAAATTGAATTGGATTGAATACGGTTTTGAACCATAACTGGATTGGATTGAATACATGTTGGTCCGGTTTTAACCACAAAATAAAAAATCTTCCCATTCGCCAAAGCGACTCTGTTTTTTAGCTATTTTAAAAAACAACTGAAAAAAATCACATGAGCTCCCTACTTGCAGACCGGTTTAAATGGTCCGGTTTACCCAAAAAACCGTGACCGAATTCACAACCCTATTTGCAGGCAAGATAGTGACAACTGAAGGCTTCGAATTACACCGACATGACCAAATTATGTAATGAGGAATGTCTTGATTAACTAAGGATTGGCCTGTTATGAAGCTAGCTCCATTCGTATGACAGGAGGAGATCTCATGGAAGCCACATTCTCCTGAATCAATTGCTTTCAAATCTTATGGCTGTGTCCATCCACACATGCAGTCACTTCACAGCCAATTCGATATCCACTGAGATGTGCAGGACAATATATAAGAGACAAAATTAACAAGCCTCTTCAGCTCTTCCCATATTTTGTGAAGTTAGTGTTGGTTTATCAAATATCAACCACTAGCCCCGTTCCTTGGAAAATCGCAACGTTTATTACTCAAAAGTTCTGCACTTGGTTAGACGAGGGTTTCGACTAAATAATCTTTTTTCACCTCACAATTAGAAATGATTGGTGAAGTTGCGTGAATGGTTGTTAGTATTAATGATGCTTGAAAAAATTTAATAAATTTGCACTCATGCATAGAATTCGAAATAGGAAAACCTCTCTTGTCAAGTTAGGTGACAAACACCTAATGCCAATTTATTCACGTACTTTTGTACTCATTCACTCTATGTGGTGTGTATTCACGTAATACTATGTTTATTCACGTAAGAGTGTAAGTTATTCACGTAAATGAAAATTCAGACTTCTTCCCCCTAATAATTTGTAGTGGCTATATTTTATGGAATTAAATTGGGATTCTCAATTAGTCTGTAAAAATATGTTGCATTGATCATAATCTGCACAATGACATCCATTTTGATATATTTTAACGTCTAAAATTTAACTTTACAATGGCTTGAATAAATAACAATACATGTGAATAAACATCGCGACTAAACAATATTGGTTGCATGAATAAGCAACACTCTTACGTGAATAACGTCAATATGGCGTGAATAACGCAAATATGGTGTGAATAAATGAAAAAATGTGTGAATTAAGTGTTTTTGTCACCGACAAAAAACTTATTCTTCCAAATAATTCCAACGTTTGTTACTAAGCTTGTTTCCCCTGTAATTTCTTTTTTTACTCGTCTCCTTCGGCCTGATTTGGCTTTGGAATTTTACCCACTTTACATCTCGGAGATCCCTCGTGCTCTTAGAAAGACGAGATATAAAATAAATAAAAAGCACGAGATAGAATTTGTATGGAAAAAACATGGGAGAAAGAAAATACATACGGTCAGCTGTTTATTCACTTCACATGTCACAAAGATGCTTTTTATTTGCATCATTATCACAAAGGTTTGTTTTCAAAGTGTACTCACTTTTTTTTATTACACGACACACAATTAAATTAAAATAGATAAACGAGAGAACCCACTTGTGTGCCAAGTTAATTATATAACTTAAGCAAGCTTAACCTTGGAGTCATAAGCAACCCCAGCCTTCCAGAAACGTGGGATAACGTTATCCAGCTTGACGAGTTTCACTGCTCCTCCGGAGGCAATATTCTTGAGTTTCAGCCTCAACGAAATTGTTCCCTTTGGTGGGTTAGGCAGATCGTAAACGGCGCCGTATGCATTCCTCATGTCCTTCCATTGCTTCACACTTCCGTCGTAGATTTGGATGCCTAAAACGTCGTATTGTCCACCTTGGTACAAAAGAACAACAGACAAGTATTCCGCAAACCTGCTCTGCTCCGTCACCTTCACCATTAGGCTATCGTGGCCTGGATACTTGCACGGAATTCGCTCGTATTTGACGTCGACGACGCCTTTGGGTAGCAACTGGGAAGCCTTGTTCGGTAGAGCCATGGTTTCGAAGGCGTGGGAGCTGAGGATGAAGTCCGTGTTGTCTCCATCTCCGCGATCCGTCACCACTATTTTCACTCCTTCATTGTTGCAGACGCCTTTTATCCCGCACTTCACTAGATAACAAGCGCCACAGGCAGCTCCATTCTTCCACAGCTTGCTAGATGCCGCTGCGACGTTGCCGTAGTTGTAAGTTATGCCAGTTTTGGCATAGCCACAAGCTCCGCCTGGCGTTCCTAAGCCGTTGGACATGCGGTAGTAAGCGACTCTTCCTTTTTTAGGCTCAGGATCATGACCCAATGCAGCTGGTAAAATCACCACCAACAGGCAAACAACTAGAGCAAGAAACAAACCCTTCATTTCTGTGTTAAATTACCGCGAATTGATTGAGAGATGAGGTGAGTAATAAGGGAGGGAGTTGTATATGGAGAAATGGATATGAAGAGGTGTGATTATTGATAGCCTGGCCTGACGGTATTTATAGATGAGAGCCTGGCCTGTAGAGTTTTGATTATCGAGTATTTTGCTGTTAATTTTATGGTTATGTATGGATAACTACGTTTGGAACGTAAGCCAATGGTTTTGACTTTTCGTGTTGCCTAACTCAAATGGTCAAACCATGACCGTAGGAAAGGAGATGGTATAGGTTTTGTTTCTGAATCTCTTCACGATTAATCTTGGTCATTGGATTTGAAATGAAAGGTTCGAATCCGTGGGTTGCTTATAACTTATAAGCAAGAAATTTTGGGCCGCGTGTGGTTTTTCATGATTGGGCCGTGTAGTTCTAGTCACATACCTACCTACCATTACCATGCATGTAGTTTAGGAAAGTACCATTGCACATAGAGGTGGCAATTGGATCGGATTCGTGGGTTCGTGGATCGGATTCGTGGATTCGTGGATTCGTGGATCGGATCCAATGGATTCGTGAATTCGTGGATCGGATCCAATGGATCCGTGGATCCACAACAATAAATCGTCCTTTCATTTACAAAATGCCCCGATCGGATCCAAATGGATTTTGTTTAATTCCTTCCGCAATTAAACAAAGGGAAAAAGGCTCCCCTAATGGAACGCACCGGATTCTTGGGTTGAATTTAAAATACATAACTGTTGAGAGAGAGAGCTTCAGTAACTGTTGAGAGAGAGAGAGCTTCAGTAGTACACACTGTATGCGGCTGTCAACAAACTCAAATCATAAAACAGATTCCCATGAAGCAAGCTATTCACATCATCATAGCAAGTTTAGGGGGTTTATACTTCAGAGCTTGACCCAATTAAACTGTCTTGGAGTCTAGTACATGAAACACAATATATCAAAATTTCACACAGGAGTAGAGCTAGAAGTCATTGAGGATGTTCCGACCGCCTTTGAAATTTCCACCTCGAGCCCATTATCACGATCATCACCTTCATCAAGCAATTCAAATGTTACTAAATAAACTGTATTAGATTAAGTTATTATCAAATAAACCATATCCTTAATTAGCTTACTTGGAAATCCATATAGCCAATTGCGTGTGGTAATCAAAGCTTCGGCATTTTCAGGCAAAAGAGAGCTTCGCAAGTTGCTTAGAACTCTACCTCCCATACTGAAGGCCGACTCTGAAGCTACAGTAGTGATAGGAATGCTCAAAACATCTCTAGCCACACAAGCAAGCTCTGGGAATCGAGATTCATTCGTTTTCCACCATAAAAGAACATCCAACGGTTGTTTGCGATTGAGCCTTTTACAATCCAAATATTCATCTAATTGTGTCCTATCACTCAAGAATTGACTTTCCCCAAACGAATCGAACTCCTGTGAAACAAAAACTCATTTTAGTAATACAAATGCATTAAGATAAAGATAATTAGAAAAGTAAATTTACTTACATCCATATCATCTTCATAGCCTATATCTTCAGCAATAGACTCATCAAGTGATGATGATTGATCGGTAGAGTCATTGTACTCCTTCAATAGATCACATATCTTTCCTCGAAGCTCAAGACATTTTGTTTTAGCAACAGCTTGCCCATATAGCTTCTCATAACAAAATTTCACAGAATCCAACATATACCGTGGGTCAAAGACCACAGCTATGGACAAAATTGTATTGTAGGACTCCCAATACTTATCAAACTTGCCCTTCATCGCTATAGCCATACGACAAATATCACTATCCACACTTTCACATGCATTCATCAACCGCATTTGAATCCTCCACACATTGCAGAAATACAGGTTAGAAGTAGGATAATGGACCCTAGAAAAAAGCTTCGTGATGTCATTAAAAGGCTTCAAAATCTTGATGATTTTCTCAATCTTGTCCCATTCTACATCTGACGAGCATCTATCAAAATTTCTGTCAACAAACCTCATATGTTGAAAAGCACGACGATAAAGATCCGCTCTCTCAAGCATCATGTATGTAGAGTTCCATCTGGTTGGACAATCTAACCATAGTCCTTTAGAACTCAGACAATTACTTCTCTTTGCACAATCTTCAAAAACTATCCTTCGAGATTCAGACCCCTTGACATACTTCACCCACTCCCTAATAACATCTATAGATGCACGAATCTCTTTTAATCCTTCGTTTGCAATCAGGTTAAAAAATGAGCACCACAACGAATATGAAAATAATCCCCATCACATACTAATGTCCCATTTTCTTTCAATTGGTCGAGTAAAAGGCCTTTGATAACGATATATTTACATGATTTTATACCCCTATTTCTTATCCATTTGCGGAGCATGGTTGTGTGTTTTGGCCTATTTTACGCCGGGTTGTGCTACTTTGCCCTATTTCAGGTCCTAGGCGTCAAAGGGAAGGCCAAGCACGAGTTTCGGATCGTTTGGAGGTCGTTTGGACGAGCCAGGCCAAAACACGGGCAGGAGGCCCTCAGAACACGGCCGTGTTCCTGCGACCGTGCTTTTTATGCCGAGGCTTCCAAAGGAGGCGTGAACAACTCAAAAAAACACGGGCGGGCTAAAGGAGAAACACGGCCGTGTTTCAGGCTGAGCACGACCGTGTTCTCGAGCTGCCCGTGGCCGTGCTTTTAAGGCTGAGGCAAAACACGGGCGGGCTGAGGCAGAACACGGCCGTGCCCTCGACCGTGTTTTGCCAATGATGCCCTTTTGAAGGCAGATTCGAGCCAAAGAGAGGGAATTGGATTTTCGGGGGCAAAAACAGAGTTTTAGAGAGAGAAAGAGCGAAGAACAAACCCTAGGAGCTATTTTGGAGTGGATTTCTCATCATTGAAGCCCAGATTGCGTCCCCAGGAGTGAAGATTGACATCCCAGAGCAGATTTTCCTCATCTTTATGAGTATGGCTACTCTGATTTCTGTTTTCCTTTCTCTCTCTATGGAGTAGAACCTCTCTCTCACTTGGGTATGAAGAACCCTAGTTCCTGATGTTAGGGTTTTGATTGTAATGACTTGGGAATGATATTATTGTTTGATTTTAATCGAATGTCGCATGTTTCATGAATTGATTTGAGTCTGATCAGCTTTTTCAATTTCTGCTTCAACCTGAGATAGATAGAATCTGATTAGGTTGTTAGAGCTTCTTCATTCGATAGTAGGAGATTGGCTATACGAGAGTTAGCCAGTTTACTGCTTTGTACTGGTGTTCTTAACGCCAGTAGTGGAGTTCTGTGTTTATAGCCTCAGCTTTCTATCCCGGTGAAGACTAGTCGTCTGCCGGGTAGTTAGACTGAGAGGGCTTGGTCAGCTTAAGAGATTCCAAGCTACTGTCGGATCTTCCGCAGTCTAATCAACAGTAAATCAACCCAGGGAATTGCAATTGAACCTAACTAAGGGGCTAGGGGGATTCAATCCCGAGTGACTCTTAACTGCTTTTGAAAACCGAACCAATTCCTGCTTTCTTACTGCTTTTGCTTTTAAACAACAACACTCGACTTAGTTTGCTAGATAATAGAGAATCACGGAGTAAGCAGTAGATCTAGACCCCGGGTTGATAATATAACTTGCCTGTTACTACATTCCCGGACTGCGATTACACTTGGTCGCAGTTTGGTGTTGTGTTTTGGCGTGTCAAGTTTTTGGCGCCGTTGCCGGGGACACTCTAGGTTATTGGAGAAACGTGATAATTTGTTACTCTAGTTTTTTATTTTCTGCATTTTCTTTCTTCCACCTGTGTGCCTTCACGGGTTGTTTCTTCTGAGTGTGTGCAGGTAGTGCATGACCCGTAGCCAGTCGGGAGATCTACTACCACTTGACCAGGAGCTTGAACGAACCTGCAGGAACTCCAAGCGGGTTCTAAAGGCGCGACTGGCTGCGGAGAAGGCGCTGTCACAGCTACAGATCAGAGAGGAAGAAGAAGGCGAGATGGGTGATCCGCAGAACCATGCTGTGATCCCCGAGGAGCAAACCATGGGGTCCTACTGGGCCGCTAGGGCTGCGGACATGAGGTCACCTATTCAACACCCTCAGGTCCCAGCCAACAACTTTGAGGTGAGCACCTCCGTGATCACCATGCTGCGCGGTTCAGTAGTGTTCCGTGGTAAGGAGGGAGAGTGCCCTCGATCACATCTCAGGCGATTCCACGAGCTCATCGATGGAATCAAGATCAATGGGGTACCAGCAGATGCCATCCAGCTGAGGTACTTCCCATTCACTCTGGAGGGGCATGCCAAGGAGTGGCTAGACACTCGACCTCCGGGCTCCATCACCACGTTCGCCAACCTGGCGGACAAGTTCCTCACCCGCTACCATCCTCCATCCAAGACAGCTGATCTCCAGAAGCAGATTACACATTTTGCTCAGGATGAGGATGAGACCATCAGGGATGCATGGGAGAGATACAACAGCCTTTTCCTCAGGTGCCCCAATCATGGTTTCAACGATGCATTCAAGGTGGGCACCTTCTATCACGCCCTCTTCCCGGAGGACAAGCAGCTGATCGATTCGGTATGTGGCGGGAACATGCTGACCAAAACCCCGCCACAGCTGAATCAACTCTTTGAAGAGATGGCGGAGAATGGTTATGATTGGGGCACTGCCAGGAGATCGAGGAGAGCACCAGGCCGGGGTGTGCATGTTGTGGGCACCCAGTCATCTGATTTGGTGCAGGTAGTATCGAAGCTGGTCTCAGCTATCGATCGTTCCGGGATGATTCCAGGGACCGGACAGCAGCAGGCGATGCTCTGCCAGTGGTGCGAGAGCACCCATCATATGGTGGAAGACTGCCAGGCGATGAAGGAATCGACCACACCCCAGGAGCAGGTGAACTTCATCAACAATGTCAGGCGCAATGACCCCGACAGCAACACGTACAACGAGGGGTGGCGCCAGCATCCTAACTTCTCCTGGGCTGGGCCAAATCCCAGACCACCACCTCCACAGGGACCACCGGGCTTCCAGAGGCCACTATATCAGCCCAGACAGGGGCAATTCCAGCAGCCAGGTGCAGCCCCTGCTGCCCCAGTGCAGAACGATAAGATGGCTGAACTGCAGGACTTGGTGGGTTCTCTCGCCAGTGTTAGTGCTCAGAAATTCAACACCTTTGAGCAGTTCATGGAGAAGGCCTCGGGTCAACTCCTGGCTCTGGAAGCTGGTCAGAGGAATACACGGGCTGTTTTGCAGGATATCCAGACCCAGCTGGGGAGCGTGGCCCAAGCAGTGGCTCAAAGGGCGCCTGGTACTCTACCAGCGCAGACCATCCCTCATCCTCGCGACCCCCACGAGACTGCCAATGCCATCATGACCAGGAGTGGCAAGCTGACTGTTGACCCACCTGCTCGGGAACCGGAGAAAGAAAGCCCTGTCGTAGCATCTCCAGCGGTGGAACACGAAGTAGAGAAGGAGGTTGAGGTGCCTGCACCTGAACCGCAACCAGTAGTGAAGGAGTATGTCCCTAAACTCCCTTTCCCTACTCGGTTGCACAGAGACAGGCTGGAGACAGAGTTCGAGAACTTCATGGCCATGCTCAAGAAGCTGAATGTCCAAGTGCCCTTTCTTGAGGCACTATCGCAAATGCCAAAGTATGCGAAGTTTCTGAAAGAGCTTCTCTCAAAGAAGCAGAAGCTGAGTGAGCTGGCCACTGTGGAGCTCAGCGAGGAGTGCTCGGCTATTCTGCAGAACAAGCTGCCGCAGAAGAAAAAGGACCCAGGTAGTTTCACTATCCCGTGCTCTATCGGTAAATTGCATGTAGAGAAGTCCTTGGCGGATTTAGGTGCTAGTATCAATGTTATTCCATATAAATTGTTCATGAAACTAGGCCTAGGTGAACCCCGTGCTACTAGGATGACCCTTCAATTAGCTGACAGATCGGTAGTGCATCCTAGGGGTATAGTGGAAGACCTTCTGGTCAAGGTTGGCAAATTCACATATCCTGTGGATTTTGTTATCCTGGACATCAGTGAGGACACAGAAGTGCCTCTTATACTGGGAAGGCCTTTCCTGGCCACCGCCAAGGCTCTCATAGATGTGCATGATGGGACCTTAGTTCTGAGGGATGGCGAGGAGCGAATAACATTTTCTGTTGCTAACACTATATCTGATTCGTTACCTCTGCATGCTGTATCTCACCAGGAGCACGAGTCTGTCGTGTATCCTTCTGTGCTGCCTGTTTTGCAGGACCCGCCTCTCACATCTTCGCCGCCACTCCGGACCACTCCATCATCCAAAGAACAGGTCAAGGAGGAGTGGCGGCCGAAACTGCAGGCAGCTAAGCCTCCTCGCAAGAAAGCCGGAGACCACTATGAGCTGGTCCCGCCCCCACCTTGGCCATCCGAGTATTCACTCGCTTGCATCCTACCGGATGGCCAAGTCGAGCTGGCAAATGCAGGTGGCCACATTCGTCGTGTACATGGCCACCATTTGAAGCTGTACCTCAAGAGCGATGTGGATCCGCTCTTGAGGGCACCTGATCCTACACTTCCCTGAGCATCCTCTACTGGCGTCCAGCTAAAAGACGGTAAAGAAGCGCTTGTGGGGAGGCAACCCCACCACGGTTTGCATTTCTATCCTTTTCCTTTGAATTTTTGTCGTTTTTGAGTCATAGAGTCTGTCTGGAGTCTGTCTGGAATGTATTTCGTGCCTCTGGCGGTGCCTTTTAATGTGCCATTGGGTGAATTTTCGAGCCGGGGCACGAATGAGTTTGGGTGGTTTGAAATTGGAATTTGGAAAATCAGCTTTCTGGGCTCGGCCATAAAAACACGGGCAGCAGGGGGCCAAAACACGGCCGTGTTTTGCCCCCTGTCCGCCCGTGTTTTGAATTTAGACCCAGGGAGCGCGCGGCCTAAAAAGCACGGGCAGCAGGGGGTTCAGAACACGGCCGTGTTCTGCCCCCAGCCCGCCCGTGTTTTTAAGGAGGGGGAGCACGGCCTCGGCCATAAAAACACGGGCGGGCCAAGGCCAAAACACGGCCGTGTTTTGGCCGCCCGTGTTTTGCCTCCCCCCCTATAAAAACGACTTTTTCCCACTTCCCCCTCATTTCCACCCCATTTCCCCGGGGTTTGAGGACGAGTACCCACCACCTTCCGGCGATGGTGGCGATGACTGCTAGTGGCGCGAGCACCTGGTTCTGATCGCGATTCCATTTCCAGACTGAGACTCCATGTTTATGTTGTTTCTTTTGGGTTTGTTTTCTTTTATTTTGGATTGTAGACTCGGAACTTCGGTTCTATCACCCAGTGTGTCTTTTGTGTGACTCTAGCTTTGTGCCGCGGACTGGGTCCACTCCCAGTCCTCTACTATTGTCCGATCTGCCTTTGGATCTCCGTTCCTGGTTTCACGGTAACATCGTTCCCCTTCCCTCTGCTCCATTGAGGACATTGTCGCATTTAAGTGTGGGGGGGTTTCTTTGTATTATTTGGAACGGGTGTATGGGTGCTTGGAGCCTAGTCCACTGTCCAAATCTTGAGATTTGAGGGCTCCAAGCACGGCTGTTTGCTTGATATTTGATCGTATTGGCATTGTGGATGTGATTAGAGAATTGAATGGCTTTTGACTCGATGCATGACAACTTGAGTGTGACTAAGATAGCCTATTACGATGACTGAGATGTGTAGTAGAGTTGTGTAGGGGTTCAGTTTTCGACTGTTTGCTTACCAACTGCGACTTGTATTTGATCACTTGCTTTTGACAGTCATTTATGCATCTAGTTCAGGGAATCAGAATGTGAGATAGAGCATATAGGTAGCCATGTGAGATTTGAGCCTGCTCGTTTCTTTCTTGTGCGATAGTTCCCTCTTCCATGAAATGTAGCATTCACGTTGTCACTAGCTAAGATGATGGGGGCATAGGATTAGCCCACGCCCAAAACTGACTGTCCTGATGTGTCATATCCCCTAGTCAGCCCCTTTGAGCCGTGTGTTATCCCTTCTTTTGGTCTATAATGAAACAAATCACCCTTGTTGCATATTTTAGAAGGTTCCACAGAGTGGTTTTTATATATTCTCTGCTGTTTCTGCTAAAGTCTATGTGAGTGTTGGAGGTAGTGCTTAAAAGTTGGGCAGGTGTTTGAAATTTATGCAGAAGTGGTGGATCTCTTAAGAAATGAAAAGAAAAATGAAAGAAAAACAAAGGAAAATTGAAAGCAAAAGAGAGCCACTACCAAAAATCTGGAATAGTGCCCATTAAGTAGTGTTTCTGAGCAGTCTGGCCTGGAAATGCTAGCATTTGTATAACCTCCTTCGCTCTTGTGCTCTAAAGAATTTGATTAATGCAGAATAGTAGGACGAAAGTTACTGGTTTGCTTGATTGTGGTTTTGTTGGGTTTGGAATTGTGGAACCTTGTGCTATAACTGCCACCACCTAAAAGGCCTGTTCCCCATGTCCAAGACCCTAGCCAGTCATTTGAACCTGTGTCTAAGCCCTCCGGATTAGTTAGTGGTGACACCCTCTTATGTGAACTCTAGCATTTAGAGGCTGCATTCATGGTGAAGAGACGTTAGGAATTGAGAGAAGAAGCATGCGCATTTTTCGCATCATATTGTCCTGACCCCACTGGTCGAGAGTGAGCGATTCATTTCTTCATTTTCTCTATACTCTTTACCCCGGTGAGGACCTAGATTGCTCGGTCTTAATTCTGATATCTTGAGCTTTGTGCATGATGTGACTGTTTTGAACAAGTGATTGAGTCAAGTCTATGTTGGTTGGTGAACATGAAAGAACTTTTCCTTTGCTCGACTCTATTGCATGCGAATGTCATCTGTGATGGTTGTCTAGGTTGTCGTTCGAGTTGCCATGTGTTGATGATCGAAAGCCAGTATGATCCACGTGTTTCGTGCTGATACGATTTGCCCTTGAGCCTGCTTGATTGTAATGTCTCAAGCTTACCTGGTGTCTGACTTGGTTTGCTTAGGGACAAGCAAACGGTTAAGTGTGGGGGAGTTTGATAACGATATATTTACATGATTTTATACCCCTATTTCTTATCCATTTGCGGAGCATGGTTGTGTGTTTTGGCCTATTTTACGCCGGGTTGTGCTACTTTGCCCTATTTCAGGTCCTAGGCGTCAAAGGGAAGGCCAAGCACGAGTTTCGGATCGTTTGGAGGTCGTTTGGACGAGCCAGGCCAAAACACGGGCAGGAGGCCCTCAGAACACGGCCGTGTTCCTGCGACCGTGCTTTTTATGCCGAGGCTTCCAAAGGAGGCGTGAACAACTCAAAAAAACACGGGCGGGCTAAAGGAGAAACACGGCCGTGTTTCAGGCTGAGCACGACCGTGTTCTCGAGCTGCCCGTGGCCGTGCTTTTAAGGCTGAGGCAAAACACGGGCGGGCTGAGGCAGAACACGGCCGTGCCCTCGACCGTGTTTTGCCAATGATGCCCTTTTGAAGGCAGATTCGAGCCAAAGAGAGGGAATTGGATTTTCGGGGGCAAAAACAGAGTTTTAGAGAGAGAAAGAGCGAAGAACAAACCCTAGGAGCTATTTTGGAGTGGATTTCTCATCATTGAAGCCCAGATTGCGTCCCCAGGAGTGAAGATTGACATCCCAGAGCAGATTTTCCTCATCTTTATGAGTATGGCTACTCTGATTTCTGTTTTCCTTTCTCTCTCTATGGAGTAGAACCTCTCTCTCACTTGGGTATGAAGAACCCTAGTTCCTGATGTTAGGGTTTTGATTGTAATGACTTGGGAATGATATTATTGTTTGATTTTAATCGAATGTCGCATGTTTCATGAATTGATTTGAGTCTGATCAGCTTGTTTCAATTTCTGCTTCAACCTGAGATAGATAGAATCTGATTAGGTTGTTAGAGCTTCTTCATTCGATAGTAGGAGATTGGCTATACGAGAGTTAGCCAGTTTACTGCTTTGTACTGGTGTTCTTAACGCCAGTAGTGGAGTTCTGTGTTTATAGCCTCAGCTTTCTATCCCGGTGAAGACTAGTCGTCTGCCGGGTAGTTAGACTGAGAGGGCTTGGTCAGCTTAAGAGATTCCAAGCTACTGTCGGATCTTCCGCAGTCTAATCAACAGTAAATCAACCCAGGGAATTGCAATTGAACCTAACTAAGGGGCTAGGGGGATTCAATCCCGAGTGACTCTTAACTGCTTTTGAAAACCGAACCAATTCCTGCTTTCTTACTGCTTTTGCTTTTAAACAACAACACTCGACTTAGTTTGCTAGATAATAGAGAATCACGGAGTAAGCAGTAGATCTAGACCCCGGGTTGATAATATAACTTGCCTGTTACTACATTCCCGGACTGCGATTACACTTGGTCGCAGTTTGGTGTTGTGTTTTGGCGTGTCAGCCTTGCATGACATCATTGCACCTAGCATTGTCCAATGTAATCGAGAATATTTTCTTCTCAATTTGCCACTCTCTCAACAAATCATATATTGCATGGTACAAAACAATAGCAGAATGTGGAGGAGGAACATGACAAAAACTTAGGATCTTAGTATTTAACTTCCAATGAGAATCCACATAATGTACCGTCAAACAAAGATAGCCTTCAGTAGCACAAGAAGTCCATAAATCACAAGTCAAAGAAATCCTACCAGGAACGCCACTCAAAAGAGCTTTCAGCTTCTCTTTTTCCCTCTTATGAATCTTCAAACAATGAGACTTAGCAGTGTTCCGAGTAAATGACTTGAAATCATCATTTAAATAAGCCATCACATTCTGAAGTCCACCATGCTCAACAACTGAAAATTCATATCCATGTTTTATTATAGCCATAGCCATTAGCTCCTTAAACTCATTTTGATCTATTGTCTTTGACTTTCCAGCACTAGGTATAGGCACTTCGATTGATTTTTTTGCCAATTTTCCAACACACTTATGGATATGGCGAGAGAGATTTGAAATACCTTTACCAGCCACATAACTCTTTGGACAATTCTTGCATTGTGCTCTTGGTACCTTGTCGGGAAAGTGATTTGCGGAAATAAAATCGAAATCTTCCCACACCTTGGAAGTTCTTTTCGCGTTTTATAACCACTTGTATGATCTGTAGATGTAGACATCGTTGCTACATCATCATCACCACCATCACTACCATCCCTACCATCACCAACGTCCACAGTATTTCTTTCTTGTGTTGACATCCTGAAATCAATCCATGTAATGAAATCACAATCAAATGAAATCATAACCAACTAAGTTATTTAAGCAATCTATATAGGAAATCGCCTAATTCTGCCTGTCTCTGTGACCTCTTAGGGAATGTAGCTCGCTCTAGATTCTAGACAGACAGACAGACAGACATGCAATTTGGCAAGGTTGTATGGGATCTCTGTACTAGTTCATCTATGCAACCTCATAAATTGCTGTTGTTCATTCCCAGCCCACTACGCCAAGGGAGGATGAAACAGGGTTTTGCAAGTCTTGAGCAGGTAACCGTAATTAAGCATGGAGCCATGGGAGAACCGAAGATTAAAAATATTGGTGATAAAATGTTCTTACTTTTTCACTCTCGGAGCAAATGATGACCTCTGGTTTGATGATGGATGGTGAACAGAGTTACAGAATATCTTCTTCTTCTTGTTTGTTTTGTTTTTGTGGGTTGTGGGGGAGAGCACCGACTGAGGAAAGCAAATCGAAAACACAGATCAGAGAGCTTGTTAAGAAAGAAGACTACCAGTTGCATACTTATCACTAGGTAGCTTCTGGACGTGTGTTTTCTGGAAATGCAACTTGGTTACAAGTTTCAAGAGAAAGGTTCCATTAAGATAACAGCCGAGCTACCTATTGCATACTTATCACTAGCTAGCTAGGCAGCCATTGAAACACCATTAACAAAGAACCCAAAGAGGTCGCCATTAACAGCCAAAGAAGAAGGGAAGTTTTCTTAACAACAGATAAACACAAGCTAGGACATGAGAACCCAACGAGTGGAAGTTTTCTTAACAACAGATAAACACAAGCTACTTCAATTTCACTGGCCACAAATTGGAACAGTACTCGGAAACAACCCTAAAGAAGATTCAAGTTCAACAACCATAAATCCCTAAACAGAGCACATACTGAAACGAGGGTTGGATCATCTAATCATCTTCAATAAGGCAGCACAAGGAAGCAACTAAAGAAGCAATTGAAACCGATAGTAAAGAGGAGCCTCACCTCTTAGGCGCTTGGAGGGAAAATCAAGGCCAAACTCCATAGTCATCTCGATCCGCAGGAGGAGCCATCTTCATTATCTGCAGAAGGGTCGATTTCGCAGATGGGTTCTCAAATGGAAGAGCCAAGCAGTGGAGATTTCGTCGGCGCTGGTGGAGGGTTCGATTCGCAGGATGGGTTCTAGAAGAGCCAGGCGGCGGAGATTTCACCGGCGCTGGAGGAGGGTCGATTCGCAGGATGGGAGTTGAGACGTTGGATCTGATTCAGACTCAGGGGAGAGCAGGCGGTGGAGAGGTCGATTGGGACGGCGGCAGGGTGGATTTGGACATGGAGAGCAGGCGGTGGAGAGATGGCCGGCTCTACTCTTCGGAGAGGTCGCCGGCTCTGCTCTTCGTCGTCGCCTCGTCGGAGAGAAAAATTTTTTTGTGGGATCGGAGAGAATATTTGGAGTAGGAGTCGACACTCGACAGTACTAAAAGTCTAAGAGCAGGGTTTTTTTTTTCATATTAGAATATATATTATAAAATGAAAAAGAAAATAATATATGTTAATGGATTGGTGGATCAATCCATTAATCCATGAATCCAATCCACCAATCCATGAATCAAATGGATATGGATATAATGGATTTGGATCAACTTAAATGGATTTGGATCCATTTTAAATGGATTGGATTGGATTGGATAAATGGATTTGGATCTCACTTGCCACCTCTAATTTCACATGTTAATTGTATTCCACGGTCTGTGTTATGAGTTCCATGTTTTTCTATTAAAAAAAAGCTAAAAGAGTGTTCCTGCCTAACACTTGTATTATTCGAGATTGAACAATGCACATAGCATTATGCATGGTCATATAAGACAAAGTCAATAAGTTACGTTGATATTCCCTTAATTTGGTCGACATGTGAAAGCGAGTGATCGATCATTTGTAAACCCCGCCAATCATACAAGATAAATCACTATAACGGCCGATCGTATCCCCCACCGGTCAACCGAATTTGTGAGACAGACTCAAATAACAGTCGCGCCGGCACCTGCGCCGGTGCGTGAGTGTTGTTGGTTCTGCAATGGCTTCTTCTTCTTCATCACCGCCGGACAAGATTTCGTCTCAGGGAGTCCCGGTGAAGCCCTGGACGGACTTGTTCGGTATCTCGGAGGCGAACCGACTTTGCTATGTCAAGGCTGAGATCTATAAAGGTGGACTTCGTATGCCAAAAGCGGTCATCGACGAGGGTGCGGTTCGCTGGAAGCACAGCCTGGTCGGACAATTTCTTCACAAGGCTCTGCCGCTCCCTGTGTTGAGGAGATGGGCAAATAAGATCTGGGGAAGAGATGGGTTGGTTCGGGTTTCGCTTCTGGGTGATAAGTTGCTCCTTATACAGCTTCCTACCCAGGCCACCTGTGATTGGATACTAGAAAGTGGCCCCTGGTTTGGTTCTACTTTGACAATCTGTTATACCTTCGTCCATGGAAGCCAGGGATTAGCGTCGAGGATCTTGGCAGGAAGGCTTTGCCAATCTGGGTAAGGTTCACTAATACCCCCCTCGAGTATGTTAATTACCAGGGATTAAGTCGAATGGGGAGTTGGTTGGGTGTGCCCCTTGGTGTAGACCAAACTACTCGCCTAGGAGGGCGCTTGGGGGTAGCGAAGGTCTTAGTGGAATTGAGAGCTTCTGGGGAATTTCCTGATCATGTCCTGGTCTGGCCTGATGATGATACTTCGATAAGGGTGGGAGTGGAGTATAGTTTTCTTCCCCCTGTTTGTAAGGTGTGTTGTTCTTTTGGGCTGGACTGTGGTTGTGATAATAAGCAGGGTGAGAAGGTATGGGTGAGGAAGGAAAAAAGGTGCAGAAAGAGATTTAAGTGGTGGAGGACCAACTAGGGGAAGTATCTTCAGTAGCTCCAATTGACACAGTGGGGAATGAGACTGATGTGCACAGTAAGGGTAAAGAGAAGGTGATTGACCAAGTAGCCACTCCGATTAATACCTCTTTGCTGGTTGGTTCTAATCTGATCCAGTGCACTAATCTGGATACTAAGTTTCAGGAGGCTGCTTTATCTCCTGAACTTCCTTCAGAAGATGATTTCCAGCATGTTGTGAATGGGAGTAGGCAACGTATTTGGTCTCCTAGCCCCAGCCCCAAAAGTGTTCTGAATATGGCTCAAACTTTTGAAGTGTTTAATAAGTACAATGAGGATGATGTTATCAAACTTCAAGTGGCTCCAAAAAAGGGTGGTAAGAAGGGTGGGAGGCTTACCTCCCCACCTCCACCATGAAGATCCTATTCTGGAATGTTAGAGGGTTTAATAAACCCTCTAAGAGGCAGGGTTTTGCTCAAACTCTGTGTAGTTATAATGTAGAGGTAGTAGTTATTATGGAAACTAGAATAATGAAACATAAATCAGAGGAAGCTGCTGAGAGTTTTTGTCCTGGTTGGCAAAGGCATTTGAACTATATAGAGAGTGATTTGGGGAGATTGTAGGTCTACTGGAATCCTGACAAGGTTACTGCGAGAGTCTTGATGCCTGGTAAGAATTTTGTACACCTCTTGGTGCAGAGTAGTGATGGGGAGTCTTGTTTTATCACGGGAGTCTATGGTTCTAATGAGGAGGCTGAACGTCGAGCCACATACTCTGAAATGGCCCCTTTAAAGGTAACTACTGTGCCTTGGATTGTAGGGGGTGATTTTAATGTTGTTCTTTGCCCCTCTGGTACATCAAATTTGACTGATATAACCAACTGTATGGGCGACTTTAGTGGTTGGGTTTCTGCTATGGAGTTGTTTAATCATAGATCGGTTGGGCCACATTTTACCTGGACAAATAGGCAGGAGAGGAACCCTATCGCGAGACGGCTTGATAGAGTACTGGTGAATGGGAGTTGGTTTGATTCATTTCCTGATTGTATGGTGGAAGTAATCATTGGAACTTTTTCTGATCATTGTGGCATATTGGTTTCTACTAAGCCAGATCAGGGTACACTACCCAAACCTTTCAAGTATTTTGATTTTTGGTCAGAACATCCTGATTTTATGCAGATTGTTAATGCTGGTTGGGATACTCAGGTTCAGGGGGTGCCTATTCATTGGTTTAAGGTCAAGCTAAATGAGGTGAAGAAAGGTTTGAAGAAATTGAATAGGGACGTTTTTTCTGATCTGAGTGGTCAAGTAAACGTGGCTGAGAGGCTCTATCTGGCTGCTCAGCAGGAGGCTCTAAGGTGTCCATCCACTGATAATTTTACAGAGGTCACTGCTCAGCAGAAGAAGTAGGAGGAGTTGAAAGTAGCGGAGGAAGGTTTGTATTGGAGAAAGGCCAGAATAAGATCTTTAACCATGGGGAATAGAGGCACCAGATATTTCCATCATTCTGTTAAAGTCAAGACTGCAAAGAAGGCTATCCGAAAGCTTGTTCTGGATTCAGGAGAGGAGATTACAGATGTTAAACTTATAGCGGAGGAAGCAGTTCTTTTCTATCAGTCATTGTTTGGGAAGGTTTATCAGGCAGTGAGTCCAAATAAGTTGGAGTTGGAGGCTCTGGTCACTAAATTCTTGTCTGAGGAAGAAAAGACAATGCTTTGTGGGGACTTCACCTCAGATGAGGTTAAGTTAGTGATCATGCACATGAATCCACATCGAGCCCCTGGCCCTGATGAATTTTCTGCTGGTTTCTTCCAGAAAACATGGTCTATTATTGGAGGGGACATCACAACTGCAGTCCTTGACTTCTTTTCTGATGGCAGACTGCCAAGTAGTGTCAATTCTACTGCTGTTTCACTCATACCTAAGGTAACCTATGCCTGTAAACTCAAAGATTTTAAGCCCATTTCGTGTATCAATATTCTCTACAAAGTCATTGCCAAACTCCTGTCTAATAGATTAAAGAAAGTGCTCCCAAATATTATAAGTAGCAATCAGTCAGCTTTTATAGAAGGGAGAAGAATAGTGGATAATATCCTTATGGCTCAAGAATTGGTTAGTAGTTATAGTAGGAAGAACCTTTCTTCTCGCTGTGCTATTAAAATTGATTTGATGAAGGCTTTTGACTCGGTAAATTGGGATACCTGTTCTTAATGATGGAAACTATGGGATTCCCAGCAAAGTTCATGTATTGGATTAAGCTCTGTGTTAAAACTTCCAAGTTTAGTATCTGTATTAATGGGGGACTTTGTGGTTTCTTTGGGACAAAGAGGGGTGTAAGGCAGGGGGATCCCCTCTCCCCCTACCTATTCACTATTACAATGGAAGGATTATCATCCTTGCTTAACAGAGCTGCTGTAAGGAAAACACTTGTCTACCATCCACAGTGCAAACACATAGGGTTAACACACTTATGCTTTGCAGATGACCTTCTGATCTTTACAGAGGGCTCTGCACAAGCAATATGCAGGGTACAAGAGTTGTTGAATGAATTCTGCTCCCTTTCTGGTCTTAAGTGTAATCTGAATAAATGTGAAATTTATTTTGGGGGCTATATGGGCTTTACAAGAGCAATGCTCTCCAGTTGTCTGGGTTCCAGGAGGGAAAGCTCCCAGTAAGGTACTTGGAAATCTCATTATTCTCTGGAAAGCTCTCTTCTGCTGACTGTGATAAGCTGGTGGAGAAGATTACTCACAAAATTGGGACCTGGCGTGCAAAGAAATTGAGTTATGCAGCTAGACTTGAATTGATTAATTCAGTGTTCATGGGCATGCTGCAGTATTGGATGCAGGTGTTTCTCCTGCCTAAGAAGGTATTAAAGAAAGTGTATGTTGTTTGCTCGAGTTTCCTTTGGCATGGGGGGAATGAGGGTAGAGCAAAAATTGGATGGGATAGAATGGCTCGACCAAAAGCTGAAGGTGGTCTTGGCATCAAGGATCTCCTAGCTTGGAATAGAGCCTGTTCTATTCGAATGGTCTGGCTTTTAATGATGAAGAGTGGCACAATTTGGATGGCCTGGATGTGGAGATACAGGGTCAAACAGGGTAGTGTATGGACTATGAATGTGAGTCCAAGTAGTTCGTGGGCATGGGGAAGGGTCCTCAAACTCAGACCTTTGTTTCAGGCTCATTTGACAATGTCTGGTGATACTCCTAGTTGGGATGGTAAGTTGATGCCTGTATATAAAGTGTCCACTGTGTGGAATTCTTTGAGAACTGAAGATCAAAGGGTGGAATGGGCGAAACTGGTATGGGGAAAAAGCATCTACCTAACAATAGTTTGCTTGCGTGGCTAGTCCTACTGGATGGTATTATTACTAAAGACAAGCTGGTAAGATGGGGCAAGACAATAGATGGTTCATGTTTGCTTTGCAGGGGCTCGGTTGAAACTAGAGAGCATCTGTTCTTTCAGTGTACTTATTCTTTGCAGGTTGTTTCATGCTGGAGAGAGGGTCATCTATTATGTAGACCATAATGTCACCAACGAGGCTCAAGAGTCGAGAGAGGCTGCTCGGGGTCGATGGAGGCATTTCGTAGCAAAGACGCGACGAGGGCGTCGCGAGCATAGGTGGGGGAGGATGTCACATGTGGCAGATGACATGGCGCCAACAAGGTGACAACAAGGCAGCTGCACATGTGGCATGTATGGAAGACTAGTAGCATAGAGATGCTCCTAGGATTCTCCACCTAAATGAGAGCTTAATGGTGCACTTATGGGCTACATTATGGTAGTATTAATAGAGTGCATTATGGGGGGACTTTATGGGATGTATTGATGTAGTAGAGGGACATTATGAGGGGCATTGATGCCTTGTATGTGGAGAGGCCTATATAAGGAGCCATCTCCCTCACTTGTAACTCATCCATCATTTTTGTGAGCAATACAACTATAGAGTTTCTCCCATCTTCCTGTGTCTTGTTCTTGTGAGTTGAGTGAGTTTGAGAGCTTGTGAGAAGGCTGCCTAGCATCTCTAACGGAATTGAGAGCTAGGGCCGCACGACCAAGAGTAAGGCAGAGAAGTGTGCAGGCTGCTGCTGCCTTGAACAAGAGGGGAACTTCGGCAGGAAGGCTTACAGGGATTTTCTGGTGTGCTTGCATTGCTTACCTGTGGCGCGAGAGATGCAGCAGACAGCAACAACTGCCACCCAGAGATGCTGCAACTCTTGGCAGATTGATTGTTTCGGACTTATTGTATCTGGGTAGTGTGGATAGTGATTTACAGGCAGACTTAATTGCTGCTGGGTTTCTATAGGTTGAGTTGGGGGGTTTCGAGTAGTCAGGTGGGAGTTTTTTTAGGGTTTGTTTTTCTGCAGGGTTACTCACCTTGAGTGGCCCTTTTCGTTGTTTTCGTTGTATCAGTCTATCAGACTCTATATGTACATTGCATATAGTTTTGGTCATACAATTGTAACTGATTCAACGAAAAGAAGAAAAAAATTGTATGGAAAAAACATGGGAGAAAGAAAATACATACAGTCAGCTGTTTTTTCACTTCACATGTCACAGATATGGTTTTATTTGTAGCGGGGGGGAGGAATATTACAAACAAAGATGCTTTTTATTTGCATCATTATCACAAAGGTTTGTTTTCAAAGTGTACTCACTTTTTTTTTTATTACACGACACAACACACAATTAAATTAAAATAGATAAACGAGAGAACCCACTTGTGTGCCAAGTTAATTATATAACTTAAGCAAGCTTAACCTTGGAGTCATAAGCAACCCCAGCCTTCCAGAAACGTGGGATAACGTTATCCAGCTTGACGAGTTTCACTGCTCCTCCGGAGGCAATATTCTTGAGTTTCAGCCTCAACGAAATTGTTCCCTTTGGTGGGTTAGGCAGATCGTAAACGGCGCCGTATGCATTCCTCATGTCCTTCCATTGCTTCACACTTCCGTCGTAGATTTGGATGCCTAAAACGTCGTATTGTCCACCTTGGTACAACAGAACAACGGACAAGTATTCCGCAAACCTGCTCTGCTCCGTCACCTTCACCATGAGACTATCGTGGCCTGGATACTTGCATGGAATTCGCTCGTATTTGACGTCGACGACGCCTTTTGGTAGCAACTGGGAAGCCTTGTTCGGTAGAGCCATGGTTTCGAAGGCGTGGGAGCTGAGGATGAAGTCCGTGTTGTCTCCATCTCCGCGATCCGTCACCACTATTTTCACTCCTTGGCCGTTGCAGATGCCTTTTATCCCGCACTTCACCAGATAACAAGCGCCACAAGCAGCTCCATTCTTCCACAGCTTGCTAGATGCCGCTGCGACGTTGCCGTAGTTGTAAGTTATGCCAGTTTTGGCATAGCCACAAGCTCCGGCTGGCGTTCCTAAGCCGTTGGACATGCGGTAGTAAGCGACTCTTCCCTTCTTAGGGGAAAAGGGAACAGGAGGATCATGAGCCAATGCAGCAGGCAGAAGCACCAACAGGCAAACAACTGCACCAAGAAACAAACCCTTCATTTCTATGTTAAATTACCGCGAATGGATTGAGAGATGAGGTGAGTAATAAGGGAGGGAGTTGTGTATGGAGAATGGATATGAAGAGGTGTGATTATTGATAGCCTGGCCTGACGGTATTTATAGATGAGAACCAGCTGGCCTGTAGAGTTTTGGTTATTGACTAATTTGTTGTTAATTTTTGTGATTATGTATGGATAATTACGTTTGGATTGTAAGCCAATGGTTTTGACTTTTCGTGTTGCCTAAGTCCTAACTCGAACGGTCAAACCATGATTTGGGGAAGGCAATGTTAGTTAGAGGTTTTATTTCTGAATCTCTTCACGATTAATATTGGTCATTGGATTTGTCAAAGTAACACAGTCGAGTTGGTCGGGAGTGTGGTCTTTTGAGGTTGAGATTTGTGAGGTCTCAAGTTCGAACCTCGCTGCACCACATGATGTTCCTAGAGGCACAAAATGTTGCTAGGTCTTAAAAATGTTGCTAATGCAGGTACTCCCCATATTTAATAGACCCCGCTGCCACAAAATGCATGATATCGTGGAGTTCAGATTTCTGGTAATAAAAGAAAAACTTGGTCATTGGATTTGAAATGAAAGGTTCGAATCCGTGGGTTGCTTATAAGCAAGAAAATTTGGGCCGCGTGTGGTTTTTCATGATTGGGCCGTGTAGTTCTAGTCACATACCTACCTACCATTACCATGCACGTAGTTTAGGAAAGTACTATTGCACATGTTAATTGTATTCCACGGTCTGTGTTATGAGTTCCATGTTTTTCTATAAAAAAAAAATGCTAAAAGAGTGTTCCTGCCTAACACTTGTATTATTGGAGATTGAACAATGCACATAGCATTATATGCATGGTCATATAAGACAAAATCAATAAGTTAGGTTGATATTCCCTTAATTTGGTCGACACGTGGAAGCGAGTGATCGATCGTTTGTAAACTCCGCCAATCATACAATATAAATCACTATAACGGCCGATCGTATCCCCCACCAGTCGACCGAATTTGTGAGACAGACTCAAATAACAGTGACGTGGAATATTCACAAAATCACCGTTTACATACCCCTTAAAATTTGGAAATTTATAATTATATTAATTCAACTCAATGCTATGCTATAGAGTGTAACATACACACTAAAAAATCAAGGGTATGTGGTAGATGCATCCTTAATATAAACCATGCATGATTTTGTGACTTGTTTTACTATACATAACTAGGGGTTTTGCCATTAATATTACACGTTTGATAATATATGCATGATAATTAATTTAATTGTAGTGTCAGGAACAGATGCGTTATTCATAATGACGTTCTCTTTTATTCCATTTAAAATGTTTACAGTTTCATTCAAAACATAAGTTTGTCTTGCTCTCCTCGCCTTTAAAATGGCTAATATCATCAAGTAATAACATACCAATGGATTAGTGAAGAGGAAAACTAATTACCACAAGATAATTTTTTACCTCAGAAATGGTGATGGTGAAATCTGAGATCATCATGAATCTACTTTTGTTCTTAGCTTTAGTCACCACATTAGTTACGGACACATGTAGTCTCCCGTTGAATAATCGCATTCATAAACCACCATCGAATTCGAGCCGCAAACATTCGATAAAACGACGTCAGTTTCCTCCGGACTTCAAATTTGGAGCATCGATATCAGCGTACCAAGTAATTTCTCGAGATCATCCTTACAAAGATTAATATATTGGAACGAACAAGGGATTGGTCTAGTGGTAATACCAATAGCCATGAATCTGGAGGTCCCAGGTTTGAGTCCCTTCAGTAGTACCTAATAAAAAAAAAAGTAACATATATCACCCTTATCTTAAAAAAAAATTAATATATTGGAATTATTTATTATAAATTTCTTAATAATTTTTTTCCCCTTGGAATTGTTAGCATGAAGGCGCCACTTGGGTTGATGGTAGACGTCCAAGTACATGGGATGCTTTTAGTCATGCTCATCCAGGTAATTTAAGAAAAAAAATTCCCGTCGCTATTATGTGGTGATGCTAACCGTTCTCGTCGCTAAATTAGATAGCGGCGAATGCTGAGGAGATATATATATATATCACAACAGTTGGTTGATCTAACAACATGTTGGTTGATTGAATGGCAGACAGAATACGAGGTCGAACCAACGGCGATGTCGCGACCGATTCTTACCACTTATACAAGGTATATGATATTTAATGACGAATTATATATTGGACAATTAGCTAGAGGGGATTAATTGATAGAATGCATATACTAATTAGTTGAAATGATTTAGCGGTTGTAGGATGACATAGCGCTTGCCAAACAACTCGGTTTGGATACTTTCAGATTCTCGCTCTCATGGTCCAGAATACTGCCGTGTAAGTCGAACCTTATGCACATTTAATCTCAAATTTGGGCACATTAACATAAAACTATGTCATTAATCAAAGTTAACGGAGTAAAAGGATTAACTATGACCAGATAAACTAACTAATTATCGTTTGATCCTCGTCACTTTCAGATGGGAAGCTCAGTGGAGGTATCAACCAAAAGGGAATAGACCATTATAACAACGTTATTGATGAGGTCCTAGCACAAGGTTCCTACCTATAATTACTTCTATTTTAATCAGTGATCTTAATCTGATTAAATATATATATAGCTTAATTTCCATGCAACTTCTTGACTTAATGCGATTAAATTAGAATAAATAAAATTTTGGATGAACTTACGGAGTATTATAATAAACAGAATAAAAGTGACTCATCAACTTATTTGCCCACAATCAATGTCAAGGTGACAGAAATGAAGTTGAATGAATGCATATTTTATCGGTTTTCATGACACATGAGGTCTTGTTTTTGTTCTAGTCATATACATCTCTGATTCTCGCAATTTAATTTAGTGATATCCGATATATTTTGTTTTGTTTGCGTCTCAAAGTTGAATCATTGCCAATCATATGTTTGTGCAGGATTGACGCCATTCTTGTCACTCATGCACTTGGATTACCCTCAAATTTTGGAAGACGAATACAGCGGCTTTCTAAGCACTCGCATGGTGTAATTATGCCCAAACCCAAACTGATTCCACCAACAAAACCGCTACATAAATCCAATAAAATATCAAACCAACGTAAAAGACAATATAATAATTTGTTTGGAAATTTCAGGGACGATTTTAGAGATTACGCTGATGTTTGCTTCAAGGCATTTGGTGACCGAATCAAATATTGGGTCACTATAAACGAGCCGAGGACTCTGATACTAGGCGGCTACGACGTCGGCGATATGGCACCGGGACACTGCACCAGCCTTTCCAACTGGACTTGCGACGCCGGAAACTCCTCGACGGAACCCTACATTGTAGCCCACAACCAACTTCTTGCTCACGCAGCTGCCGTTCAGTTGTACAGACAAAAATACCAGGTTTATAATCAACAATTCCACCAACCAACTTATCCCTTTTCTCGAATTGTTTTTTATTATTAAGGAATGCTAACGTTAGAGATTTGTTTGAAATTCATGTATAGGCAACTCAGAAAGGAATCATCGGAATATCAATGAATGCGGACTGGATCATCCCATACAGCTCGAGTAAAGGCGACATTCAAGCAGCCAAAAGAGCCCTTGATTTCACTTTTGGATGGTAAGAAGCTTATAGCTAAGTTGGAAAACGTTTAATTTGATTGTCATATTTTTGCTTTGGTCTAAATTGAAATAGTTTGTCCCATTTGGAAAACTAGTCTGGGGATGAAATAGTTCTGCCGCAACATTTCCTAATTCGTTTATGACGAAAAAGTGTGTACTGCATAATTTCACAAAAAAAATTGCGATGACTTATCTCGTCGCGTAAATCTAAAAGATTATTGTAAATTCGTAGACTCGGCATGTCCCGAAAAATGTAGACAATATGGAAAATATAATCTGATCGCCACAGAAAGCCTGCATGTTCTAGCGATGAATTTATCCTCTGTAGCAAAATTTTGGTCGCTAAAAGTATGTTTTTTCTAGTAATTAAACATGATTAACTATGATGGATATTGCTTAATATTAGGTTCATGGACCCAATATACAAGGGTGACTATCCAGAGAACATGAAACGATATGTTGGGGATCGAATGCCGAGATTTTCGAAACAAGAATCGACATTGTTGAAAGGGTCATACGACTTCCTTGGGATCAACTATTATACTACCCAATACGCACTTGATCGGGTTGACTATAGCGATCCTCGTCACCCAAATGGCTACGATGCTCATGTCCAACTTTCTTGTAAGTTCAAATTACCAAATCGATCTCTTATACGACTTATTGTCATAATTAATTCCACACAACTTGATTTCTTGTCATTTTTTCATAAAAAAATTAGTTAATTAGTTCATCAATTGCAGCAAACTTACGAGATCTTTAAGCAAACCCTTTCATCCTTATTAAGAAAACGACATGATTTTTAGCGACGGCGGATATGTCAACCGTATGCTGAGCTCTGATTATAATTGTCCAAAGTTCGAATATATATCTGTGGAAACCATACTTGTTGAGTCGTCATCCAAAGTTCGAATATATTATCATCATGAAAACTTTGGTACTTCAATCAGAAATTAGGTAATCCTCTGTTATTAATTAGTTGTTGAATTGACTAATCATACCATCTACAAATATGAAATTTGTCAATAGCTTTTGCTAAATCTAATCCTTTCTTATTATCTAAATTAACACAGTTGTAAGAAATGGACAAGTAATTGGACCTCAGGTGAGTATGTTACTTATTCCCCCATTAATTCATTTTAATTGCATGTAATGATAAATTAATGTAGTCATGCTCTTGAATCATGTAGACAGTTACACTATGGATGACCATCTATCCTAGAGGACTTTATAATCTCTTACTCTACATAAAAGACACCTATCAGAATCCTCTTGTCTATATTACAGAAAATGGTGGGTGATTCTTGCTTCTGGTTAAAATACCTAATTTTAAGATCATTTGACTAGTTGATTTCAGTAGAAAACCAATCTAAATGTTGCACGAATTTTGCAGGACTCCCTGACTCTGGAAACTACACTCATTCACCACTTGAAGCACCACCAGATGATGAATCAAGAATTTCGTATCTTCAAGATCATCTCATATCCCTTAGAAGAGCCATGAAGTAGATGCAATAAAACTAGTGAATTCGAATTCATCCATAATCTTGCTTGCTGTAAAAACTAAAATGGGCTACATTTTCCAACAAGAGAGCTAATCAACGAAATATATTTGGCGTCGAAAATTTTGGTTGCAGAAAGGGAGCAAATGTGAAGGGCTATATGGTGTGGTCATTACTTGATGGGTACGAGTGGACCGGTGGTTACGAGTGGAAATTCGGATTGTATTATGTTGACCATTTCAAAGCCCCTTCGATCAGAATTCCAAAGATGTCTGCAATTTGGTTTAGGAAGTTCCTTAAACGACTTAATTAATTAGTCATTGATTTTTTTAGCATACATGTAATACACATTTGTGCGGCAGAAATGAACTCAAACTTTACCATGTGTTGAAATTCTTGAAAACCATAGGGTGAGAACTGAGAAGTACATGCATCTTACAAAAGGAGAATGTATTCTTTACCGGCTTCGATGATTTAACTTTTGGAGACGACTTTTATCTTCAGTTATATAATAATGACGGCCTCAAGAAAAATGTTTTAGCGGCATGTGACAAATCAAAATGCATATTATCTCTTCATGTATGCGTTTAATAGTGTTGCATCAATCATTTTTTTCTAGCGAAAGCGTCGCGTCAATTATTAATGACAATGAAGAGTGTATCACTGATTATTAATAACGAACAATGGGCATCAAGTCCATGTTCTAAAGATGAAACTGCGGTTTAGAGTGATCAAAGTCATTAATAATCTTCCTAAATCCCTGTATCTAGACGTACATTGTACTCCAACTTGAGGTGGAAGTGTTGATCACTGTCATTCACCTTCCTTCTCTTCCTCGTCGATTCGTTCGCTCTATCTATAATTATTAATTTTTCGTAATGACTAGATAAGATTTTGAATCTAGATAGAACTACATAGTTACCCTGTTATTCAATCTTTGTGTATCTTATGTTGTAATTGCTTCTATCATCTTTTACGAGTTTTAATTTTCGCATCTTACCGCCACCATGCATACACACATCTTCAATCAAACATTTAGTAGAAATCCAAGTAAAATTATGACTAAAAAGAAGTCTATAGAAACAGGTAGAAAACGAGATGAATAACACCATAATAATGCAGCCCTTCTCCCTCGCTTTCTGTTGCAAGGTTGGCTTATTAAGAGTGATGGTAGAACTAACAAACATTTAGGTCCATAACCAAACTACCCGATTTGATTCTGACCTTTCGCTGTAACATGCAGAACCAAAAAAGACAATTCTAAACCGAACAAAAGGGTTAAGAAAATAAAAGTGGAGTTAGAGCACCAATATTTTCTTGGCTGCCAAGATTGCGGCACCCAGCTTCAGTCAGCTGCTATAACCAAACATCGACCAAGGACGAAGCAGAATTTGGCTGCGAAAATGGGTACATAAATATTCCTCTGCCTAAGCTACTTCAACTCTAGGAAAAGAACCTAACTGGGGGAATAAGAATGTGTGGATTCTTCACCGGAAAAGCTTCCTAGAGCAGGTACTTTTCGACCACTGTTCGGCCAAACTTCTCTTCGACGTCCTTTGGAGTTTCAATCTGTAGAATAATGGAACAGTTTTGGAAAGTAAATGTCAACAAGGCAGAAGAAAAATACTTTGAAAACAAGAATCCTATGAGCTCTCGTTGCAAGACTTGGCCACTTACTGCATTCAGGGCTTTGAACAGAGCCTTGACGGTGTTGTGAGGATTCCGTGAGCCAACAACCTGACAAGAGAAGGGACAAAATATGAAGATGGCAGGTCTGATGGATTACAAGAGAAGTGACCGACGGCCAACCGATTCCAGTTTTCCAGTTAACCAGAAGCTGAACAAGTTAAAATGGTAACTAGTAACCGTCCTAGTACAAACAATTTTTGTTCCGTGGCCATTTCGTGGTTGTACGGTTACATGCTGGAAACCATAATGTAACACAAAACCAGTGAACAAACTGGAAACTGTTTAACTAGATCACCGAAAACAAGGAAAAGGATTATATTTCAACAAATGTACCCCATAAGAACATGAAAAACCAACCCATAACAGTCATTAAGCTTGGTTCAACTGCCAGTTACCAATTAAGGTTAACGATTCGGTTGCCTATTGGCTACTCAACTACAATTAAGGTTTCAGTTATTTAATTAGTTTTGGGTTTTTCCAATTCGTTGGATTTGATTCTTGAACAACAAGCGAGTGCCAGAACTATCTTTTACCTTGGATTTGACATTCTTGAAGCCAGCCAGATTCAGAATTGTTTGGACGGTTTTCCCTGCTTTCATACCTGTTCTAGTTGGCGCCGGCCATAGATAGACCTATGAAATAAACGGATAATTTAGGGCACCAAATAGGCAAGAGGAGAAAAATATCTGAGAAGAATAAGTGATTATACCTTGGTCTTTTTATATTCAGTTTGTATGGTATGTGCGATTGTGTGCTCCTCATGTCGTTCTATGTAGTGGAGATTCTGAAAACACTTCTCGTATGCCTGCTCATAAAATCCAAAACGGGGACATGCAAAATCGAGAATAAGCATTTGCTAATGAAAACCACAGTGACTTGCACAAAGAAGGAAAAATCAACTTACTTCCTCTTCTCAACATAAACTAGGCTAACTAAGACTAGACAAAGTCCAGAGAAGCTCGAAAGCACAGCAAAATTACCTTCTGGAGAGCAATCGGGATGGCAGGTCCTTTGGCTTTAGCAAACCCAACAACACCATGATAGTTCCCACAAGCTAATATAGCAGTGTATTTGACAACTTGCCCTCCCTTACAGAAGATACACAAGGACTTAAGAAAATAACAGTTCTTGAAAACACTTGCAACGAAAAAGAACCACAGTGGCAAGATTATAATACCTTTGTAACTTTACAAGTTCGATTCACGTCGATCAACTTCACATCAAAACCCTGTCAGTATTTTATCAAGTTTGGTTAATACATTAATTATATCATTGTCACACACAACAAGCATTACGAAAAGGTGTCCTAAGAAGAAGTAAAAGGGTGAGTTCCCATTTCCTCAAGAGTAAGAGCAAACATCCAAATGCATATCGCCACCATTAACATGGCAGTTGTAGCCCACCATTGACATCAGTTAATCATATACATGTGTAACTGATGCCATAAACAAGTATATTGGCTCATTAATATTATGTTATACTTCTCCATCACAACATTGTGGTGCATCCTCAAAGGAATAACATGCTACTTTTGCTACTTACAGATCAAGAAAAGATCAGAGAGATGATTTATTCAACATCAACCAGATCAAATGCGTCATCAACTGAAAGGAAACCTTTATTTTCAAACTGGTACTATATTTTCAAGCCAAGGTCCATAGTCTAACTCACAACCAAGAGTCGGCACGAAACTGTAGCATCATTGTATTGAAGAAGGGTAAAACAATAATAGAGACAGCAGGGTTTTTTTATTTGGTATAAAGACAGAAGATTAATACAAAAATGTCAATTGTTTGATCGTTAGCAGAATTCATTATTCAGTTCTACTTGGTGCAAGAACTGTCCACCAGCTACGGTGGTAGACTTTAGAAAACAAACTTTTGGCAATTTTAGTAGAGATAAGAAAGATAGACATACCTTTCTATACATTGGTTTCCTTTTCTTTTCTGTCAGAGCATTTCTCTCCACAGCGAGATCTCTAATCTCCTCCTCAAGAGCCTTGCCTCTCTTTCCAAATGTATAATCCAACTCCGCAAGCTTCTCCTCAAGTGTCTTATCAAGAGCATTCAGCTTCTCTAATAGTATATCATCTCTTTCCTTCATGTCATCAAACTCCTCTTCCTCATCACTATCTTGGACAGTTTCCTTCTCATCCTTCTCATCATCACCATCAGCATTTTCAATGAGATCGACGTTAGATCCAACTTGGGAATGTTGAATAACTCCAAAATTAGCTGGATCATTAGGATCATAAGCTTCCTTCCAATTCACCATCCTCAACGCCCTGTTGATCTTCTGTTGCAGGATAAATTTTTCCTTGCCTTCGGATACCTTTAGACGATTCATCAACTCACCAATGACCCTGTACTCTGGCCGAAGCCTAAAATGCTTTTGCTCAAACTTGTCAATTCTACTCATCCATTTGAAAGCCTCGTCGAGTGTCTCTGCAATGAAGAATAGAAAGACAAAAATACATTACATCCATTGCCAAATACAGAAATTAAAACCAACTCTCTTTCTGTCATTCACTACATACCACTCTCAGTGAAATTGTCAAGCAACTCTTTATGTCGTTTGTGCTTCTTCTGAAACTGATCAAACTTTTTCCTGATAGCATCTGGTGCAAACCTTTCATCATCTTCATCGCTATCTGAATCAGAACGCTCCTCATACATAAGCAGCTTGTCACCGACTTCTTTCAGCTTCTCCTTCTCTAACTTCTCAATCAGAGGCCCGACACCCATGTAATCCTCTTCATCTTCTGCATCAAGATCTTTAGTATCCAACCCTGCACGCTTCCTAGCCTCTTTTTCCCTCTGCTTCTCACGCTCTACTTCTACCAGAATTTCCTGCACTTCACGAGATGTTGCAGCAGCTGATGTCGAGTAGCAGCTACCAGAGGAGTAGGAGAATGTGGGTTTTTGGGTGATGCAAAATTGCTGCGAAGATTGTATATTGGGGCGAGATTGAGGGTTTGGAACTCTTCTCAGAGTTCTTATGTAACGATGGAAAAGGGTCCGAGTACCATGCATCTTGCTGGACAAACACGGACAGATACTGACTGGAGATAAAGACACCCAGACTAACTTAGTGGAGATCACAGGATTCCTTGATACCCAGACATGATAAAGGGTTCATCAAATGTGTCAGGTCTTTGCTTCGCTTCTACACTGTAATCTGCCGCAAAAGTTCTGGCGAAATTAGAACTAGTAGTCTAAGAGAAAGAAGTGTCTTCAAATTAACAAGAACTAACAAATGAAACAGCATCCTCAAAAACCACCCACTCAAACTAACCCAAGTTTCACAAAATATCAACCGAATACTCAATGAACGGCGATCCCTAAATCTCAAATCAAGTTATTTCCGAATGAAATCAAATGAATGCAACTTTGGAAATCAGCAAGCAGTAGCAAGAGAGAGAGACCCATGGAGCTTACAAGAACATGGGAAGCAAGGGGTCGATCGAGGATGGGAACCAAAGTCCGGGAGAAAGAGAGAAGATGGCCAGTCGAGCAGCGCGGAGATGATAAGCAGTTTCAAAGATGAAACCCTGCGTGGCGAGTTTTAGCCGAGATGAGAGTCACAGAGACGAGTGATTGTCGGAGATGTACGGTAGTCGGAGAAGAGCGACGACGAGGTGCTCGGCGGAGGGAAGGGTTTAGGGAGGAGTGAGGAAGATGGGAGGGTTTGTCGAGTCTTTCCTTTACTCCAGATTATTATTTTCAATTATTTAATACGTCATTCACCGAAATGGTCACTTAACTTTAGGACTGTACCAAAATGGTCACGTAGCTTTAAGAGTTCACAAAATGGTCAAAAAAAAATTGGCAATAACAAAACAAAATTATGTCATTTTAGTGAATAAAATAGTCAATAAAAATTAATTTTTTACTTATTTCATAAATTCAGAAGTTGAATGCTAATATTATTTGTTGGATTCAAAATATTGTATTTAAATATGTGTATTTATAATTTTGTTTTGAATGTTTTTCATACTTTTCATAGCCATCCTCAATTATTTAATACTTCAATTCATTTGATGTTAATGATTTTTATATTTTTTATATTTTATTAAACTGATATGGTTCACACAAATCGATTTTACCATGGGTCAAACTATACCACTTGCTAAACCGACGCAAATTTGATAGACATGATTCCTTTGTGGGAGCCATTCATCGAAGTTGATCCTTTTGTGGGTTTCTTCAAAGAAAGCAGAAGACCAACAACAATGACAGGTCTACTCGAAGTGGCATCTTATTAGAAATAAATGGTTGTAGGATTCCACAGACAGTCAGACATCACAACAGAGTTACTTAAATTATAGGCAGCTTAGTTCTCAACTAATGAATGTCTTGATCCTTGCCCTCTTTAATCTCTATCATGAGCAGTTACCAATTCCACCACAATCTTGACCTTCTTCCAAGTCACAATTGCAAGAGCAGAAGTAAAGGAAAAAAGCGCTTATTCCATTCCAGCTAGACCTGCCAGCACACTCTGCTGTCTAAAGTCTGTTTTATACCTTTCTCCCTGTTCCTATGTTCTTATTCACACATCTGCTGCACTTGAAATTAAGCTCATCAGCCATCCATTTGCCACCTCTCTATCCACCTCTCTTGCCTCCACCAGAAATTTTGAGATTTTCCACATCTTACTACTTTTGCTTTGAGTTTTGATTTGGACTTTTCCCCATTTCAGGAAGGTCCCCATTTCAGGACCTTCCAGTAATAGCTCGAGTTGGATTGCAATTTGCAAGTCCATATAGGAAGTCATGTCATTTCGTAACTGTAAATGAACTAAATATAATATATTTGAAACAAACCATGAGCCTCACTTTCTCCTAGAGTACTCTCAGATGTGGACTTATGAGATTCCAACTGCAATCACTCTACAGTGACATGCACAACAGCAAAATCATTCCTTTGATCAGGCCAGCAAAAAATGTGACTCACTACAGTGAAGCAAGACGGCAGCTCGGGAACTAAGCTGCAAGAGTTTCCGCACAAGTAGACAGGCAATCATATCTAATCAATCGTCTTGCCGAAAGCCTATGCTCGAGTAATTTACAATAAAAGATAAGAATATCAACATGCACGATGTGAAGGTGCAGAAACCTTTTCAACCACCATTGACTTCAACCAATCGTCTTGCCTAGAGCCTGCTCAAGTAAATTCCAATTCAAGGTTGAATCAGATTGCCAACATGTACGACGTCACACTGCAGAAACCTTTTCAGTTTTCAATCACCATTGAGTACCGACAGAGCCATTGTATTAAGCTTATCTTTGCATCAATCTTATTATTAATACTTAATAATCATATGAACAGCACAACAGTAAAGCACAAATGCTTTCAGAAGATCCCATCAAGCATGACACAGTCATGTGGCTAACTGAGTAAACCTTCAATTTCCACATCAGGCCATTCGAACAAGCAAAATTAATAAACAGACATCAGGATCCATCGTCATAGTAAAGGATCATATGGAAAGTACGACATCCAGAAACAGAATTTCTATTCTACTTCCTAAGTCACATCATCATAGTCAAACCATCATAGGTCACGAGTCTCGGTACTTGACTACATAATCAGATAACACAATTGTCATATCAATAGCTTCAATAATGAACCAACAAGGATGATATATTTCTTGCTTGATATATATCGCAAAATACACCTTCATCCATGAAGGACTTTAACTGCACAATACGTCCAAAAACTGGAATAGAGGGCAGCTGCAGCAAATGTACTCAAGTAATCATGTCTATCTTAAACATAACAAATAGCATTTTCTTGGCATTCCAGTTGGATCATTCAAAAGTTCCCCTATATGACGATTTAGGACTTTCAATACTGTCTTGATCGAAATTGAGATGGAGCAGAGGGGTAACCGATGACGATCATCTCAGAGTAACACACAAAGGGACACAACGGTTTGATAAACCATAACCTGACATCGCGGATAGTAATTCTTTGTATTTATAAACATAAAGGACAATGTTTTCTAGTATTCTAGATAGATCATTCAAAAGTTCCCCTCCAGGCCTCCAACTAAGGGGCAGCAACTGATTATGATAAAGAAAAGAAACAGAATATTTTGATAATCAGAACCTGACATAATGGACCGTGGTATTTTGCTAAAATCATTCAAAGTTGCCCTCTAGGACACCAATTAGGACTTCCAGCCTAACAACCTGTCATTGAAGTTGAGATGGTGCAGAAGCGACAACAATTAATGATCGTCTCAGAATAACACACAATGGGTAATAAACAACGGACTCAATTTATGACCTTGTCTTCGACAAAATGGAGCATAAGGGCAAGTGGAATGGTTAAGTAATAGCTTGGACAAACAGCGTTCTTACTCGAACATAGCCACCAATCTATGTATTTTCTCAATCAGTATTAATCATCACAAAGTTCCCATATAGGACTCTATTTAGGGAATTCAATGTGTATGATAGAGCAGAAGGGCAACTAGAATGATTAGAGATAATTTCAGTTGCAGTAACAACATAACACAACTTTCGGTCCAACTTCCTCTCTCTAACATGGCCACCATGCCATTTTATAAGTTGAGTCACATCCAGGACTCTAGCTGAGGCATTCGGACTAGGATAGAGCAGAAGAGAAACTGGAATGATCATAGATGATTTCAGTTGTAGAAACAATGGGACACAACTTTCCTACCAACTTCCTTTCTCAAACATGGCCACCATTCCGTGTCTTTACCTGTTTGAATCTCCACTCTAGGACTCTATTTATAATTCTCACTTAATAGCATAGAGCAAAAGTGTAACTTGAAAGGCTATATAGTCACTTCAAGAGAAACCAACATGGCCACGGATATTACTTTGTGTGTCACCAGATTAACATTAGGGTCAACAAGGAGACTGTAATTGAATGGAACAACCAAAACTGTAAGTTCATTCTAGCTATGGGACAAGCAGTAGGATATATAATGCAGTTTGCAAAACTTGAAGAAATTTAATAATTGCAAAAGGATGGGGCCACCAGAGGGCAATAATCGGACAGCCGCATTGAGCTACTTCAACAAAAGATATCCATTCACATCTTATTGCAGCAAGTCCATTGATGAGAAAATCAACGCAATTCAAAGATCTTCCATCCCTATTCAAGATTCTAGCAACAGAGAAGGGACATTAAGAACCATATCACAGCGTCCACCAAACAATGAAAGATCGGCATGGACATCCAACCTTTCCGGCCTCTATGTATATGTCCTCATCATGCCATTTGAATGGGAAAAATAAATGAAGGGGAGGCAGGATAGATTACCAAAGAATCTGCATCTTACCAATAGTGGACGGACATAAAAGAAGACCACCATCTTTCCATCAGGAAGTATCACCAGAACTACATTACAGGAATGCAGCCAGAGCTTCTAACATAGAAAAGAAACCCAGGAAGTATCACCAAAACTCCATTACAGGAGTTGCAACCAGAGCTTCTAACATGGAAAAGAAACCCAGGAAGTATCACCAAAACTCCAATACAGGAATGCAACTAGAGCTTTTAACATGGAATAGAAACATGGGTTTCATAAGCTGGAAACAAAGTCGAAGGTCATCTATCAAATAAGAAATGAACAATCATAAGGCACGTAAGACCACCAGAAAACACAGTTTCTATTCTTCTTTCAAGCGCCAACATCATGGTCACACTGTCATGACTCGTGAGTCTCTGCTATTCACCTCATAATCAGTTTACATTATTGTCATATCAGCAACTGCATCTATGAACTAACAAGGATGGACTATTTTCTCGCTAGAGCATAAGTACTACTCATGAAGTTAAATTAAGAAAAGGAAACTATAATGAATAAGTACTCATGTCAATTTTGAACGTAACAGATAGTACTTCCAAGTATTATTGTCATATCATTAACCCCTAGGATTTCAATTTAGGGCTTCCACAGTTAACATTGGGACCGAGCAGAGGGGCAACCGAATGTTATCATCTCAAAATAACGGTCAAAGGGACACAACATCTGGAGCAACAACATGGTAACCAATCCAAATCCATCTTGGTTAGTATCACTCACTACAAAGTTCCATTCTAGGACCCCATTTATGACTTTGTCTTCACAAGATAGAGCAGAAGGGCAACCGGAATGATTAAATAATTGCTGGAATTTCGGACAGACAACGTTCTTACTTAAACATAGTCACCAATCCATGTATTTTCTCATTCAGTATTAATCATTCCAAAGTTCCCATCTAGGACTCTAGTAAGGGCATCACCGAGTAGGATAGAGCAGAAGGGCAACTGGAATGATTCAGGACAATTTCAACTTTAGGGACAACGGGACACTTGCGGACCAACTTTCTTTCTCAAACATGACCACCAATCAATGGATTTACTTGGTTTCAAATAAGCATTCCAGAATTCCCCTCTAGGACTCCAGTAGTAATTTCCACTTTACTAGATAGAGCAGAAAGGCAACTATAGTGTCTAAAAGATTGATTCAACTAGCATCAACATGGCATTAGATAACCATTTGTGATCACCATACTACAAAGGGTACACAAGGTGACATTGATTGAATGAAACATTGCAGAATTCAATTTTACTTTATCAATTGCAATCTGCGGAACTTGAATGAAGGAAATCCGCAGGTGAAAGAATACGGTGTATGCAAATGGCAACATAAATAATAATAATCGAACAGCCATAATCAGGCATTGTAGACCAACAACAAGATGCAACAAAAGATAATCATTCACATGCTATTGCAGCAAGCGCATCATTGAGCAAATCAAGGCGCAGCTCTTGGATTTTCCATCTGGATTTAAAAAATATAGGCAACAGGGAAGGGCAATAGGAATCATACCAGATAAAAGATTTCCCCACCAAGCGAAACATGGACCATTCAACTCATGTAATAGATGGGAAACACCTGGCCTTGCCTACCAACCCTCCCGACGCAATATACCTCCAAAAGACTCACCAGGTTATATACCCTTAACGAGCGCACAATCATGGCCGCACACCCAACCCTAACTGGGCTGATCAAACTAGAAGCCCTAACCTCCGACTTTGTTACTGTTAAACAAACCTACCAACAACCCGTATATGCAAATCACACCATCGATTACCTGTGTTCTTGGCAAATTTTGCAGATTCCTGGATGCATCACCCACAATTTCTAAATTAGAAGAAAAAAGAAGGATCCACAACTTGTATATCTTAAAACCATCAAAATTAGGGCTCACGAAGCAAATAAATAGCAGATTCTGAATCCTTTTACCCACGCAACTGGATTCAACGATAGCAAAGAAAATTTTGCATCAAGCAACAGACGGGTCTCCGCAAAATCTGGATAAGCATAAGCATAGTAGAGGAAAGACAACGAGCAATAAGAAAAAGAGTATAACGATTCCCTCACCGATAAACAATTAAACACCACGAAAAACCTACCGTGGGAGATCCGCAACAAAATACCAATGCCGATCGAGCGAAGACACGGTCTCGAACTCGGAGTCAGAGAGGCGCCACTACTCTCTATTCATCACTAAAAACGATCCCAAAGAAGCAACCCGCCGGCGCCGCATTATCTCATGTCGGACGCGAAAACAGGAGGAACTCAGCAAGCAGCAGATAAGAGGTTACTTAATGAGATGCTGGTTACCTATATATAGCAATGGCAAATTGGAACGTTAGAGAGTCGGTTATATTTGCCGCACTCAAAAACCGACATTGACCAAGTCAACCCACTTGCGCCACACGTAATTAGCGAACTGAGCACTAGTTGGGCTTTACAGGGGCTTCAAAATTTAAGGAAAATAATTAGGCCCAATGTTATCTTTTGCTCCACAGCCATTCCGCCCTATATTCCACATTAACTTTCGCTGTTTGAGATCAAGATAACAAATATTTTCTACAAACAAGTATATCCTAAATATAACAAATTCCTTGGTATCAGATATAAGAAAACAAAATATTTTAATTGATTAAAAATAGAAATTTTCAAATTATATTTCTTGAACTATACAAACTAAGCGAAATTGATGTGGTACTATCTATGACTTCAGAAACGCTGCATTAACATGAGTGGCAGAGGAGAGAGGAAATGGTTACTGATTTCACATTAATCACAAAAAGATTTTGATGAACAAGAGGAAGCAAAACCAACGTTCAAAAAATAAGAAAGATGAAGCGTACTGGTATCTGTCCCACACCAAAGTGCGGAACATCTAAACCTTATGCAACATCTGATATTGTGGGGGAAAAAAAGACAATTTAGAGAAGCATTGAACAATGCTGATGGTCGGGTTGATGCTAAAATTTCAGCTACAGCCAATTATTTCCAACCATTCCCAACATTCAAAAGGTGTTGGCACAATAGTACAAGTCCCTTGCGCGCACCAATGTAGTAACCTATCGATCTTGATCGCCAAGCTCCTCTTGCAGATTGTTATACGGGTATACTTTTGGTGCCTGCCACCGAAAGCAACGACAATAGCCATGAGTGATTGCGTGAGGGTAAACATAACGGGGCAGTCATGTAGCAAAAGCAATATCAACACAACTGGAAGTCAAGTAAAAATGAGAAACAGGACAGAACAAGTCTGTTTAAGACATGATCAGCAATGCCACTTGACTGTGCATGTTAGAAAGAAATGGAAGTTATAAATCAAATTCCATCATTAAACTATCATTAAGCATTCACCTCGTAGCTAAGAAGCATAATAATGTGTTCCTGATGTAAGGGGGGAATATGAAGGTTAGAATATCCCTCCATATTCCTTGCACATAGCATATTACTCAAAACGTGAGTCACAATAGAAGTTCTATCAGAGGACCTTGTTATATGCCAAGATCACACTGGATAGCATTGCTATTCTTATCATGAAACTCTTAAGGCCTTGTACTGAGCAGTACATGCAAAAGGTGATATTAATTTTGGATCGAGCCAAACTTAATTGACAAACAAGCATAGATGCCTCCACAGAGAGCCTCAACAAACACACATTATGCTTCTACGAAACAAAAGTCTCCTGAACGAGACATGCCATTATAACTTGGTTGCTGTTAGATCACAACATTTATGATCACTGATTGGTCTAATCAGCTATGATGATTCACTTCTATTTGTGATCTCACATTCCCTAATGACCTCCACATCATATAGTAGACTCTGATCTTTCACAATTGAATAAACCTCAAAGCTCAAATTCGCAATTCAGTAGCCTGTCTGAACCATAAAAGAAAAACAAGTGATACTGCATATCACCATTGTAACAACTATACTAATCCTTCACATTACATGCACCATAAAAGAAAAACAAGTGATACTGCATATCACTATATGCGTGTGTGGCTTTCTAATACTTCCTAGTTCCTACTGCACTAGTCAGATGGAAATAGTGCATACCAATGCAAAGGATAAACAACGTAACCCATTTCCTTGTATCAAGCAAAAGAAACTACACAACCAGGTGTTTGGCCTAAATCTTCGCTCTTTTGTAAGTTCAATCATACAATCCTTTCCAAATCAAAACAAAACAAAACCAGTCAACAACGGGAGCATTTCACCACCCCAACTAGTCAAAAACAGTGGATTCAAGTTCAATCTGCACAAAGTAAGTTTACACTCACGCTACTGATTTCCAACAAATTCAAAATTCTTGATGATGCTGCCAATTGCTAAGGCGAAATGTTCAGAGTCAAGGAAAGTAAATCACGACTTACAAAGGGTATCTTAGATGCTTTGTCATTCCACACAGCCATTAACCCCAATGACGCAAAGAAGCTCAAACCTCCACACAACCAAGCCAAAGCTTCGTACTGACATCAACAACCCCAAAATTGAAACCAGACACCAAAGGGGTTCAGAAGGAAGCAACAGAATGAAGCAAAAAAACAAATAGAGAAGACACGAAACGAAAGGAAAGCGTTTACCTTTCCAACAGTATCAGCAATTCGATCGATACAAGGCTCTGGAAGGTTGGTACCGTTGTCCCAAACCAATTCGTCATTTACCGCCAGCTGGAATCGCAAACAACAATGGAAGGCACAATCAATCGGATTTAGGGATTCAAGGAATCGCGAAGAAATGGAGAGAGAGATGTAGGGGAGGGGTTACTGACTGGTTTATCGGGGACGATGTGTCTGCCGACGGGGAGTCCCATCCCGGCGCGGCCGCGGAGGGAGGCGGCGGCAGACCGCATCACGACGCCGTTCCCTCCCATGATCCGTGAAGCAAAGTTGCTCAGTCTTCCTGCCATATTTCTTCCCCTAGAGTGTTTCCGTCAATCTGCCTAGTTCTTTCTTGCTTTTGCTCTGATTCAGTGATTTGATGACTTGATGGAATGGATCTGGGTTCGTAACGGCAAAGGTCAAACGATGTCGTTTGCAATGAGAAGTGAGAAACTAACTCAAATCATGGGCTGGGACGCTGGGTTAAACTTTGAGCCCAAAGCTACATGATGTTCCATCAACCGCCCAACGGGTGTTTGAAAATAACACATTTTAGCTCAAATGTGTCAGTGGTAAATGAGATATTTGATTATTGATACTCATAAAACGGTAGAGTCCAAAGCTCAAAAGGATTGTAATGTTGACATTTGTTCCAATTTCACAAATATCTCTATTAAAATTGATCTAATTCTATCATCGACAATACTTTTCATTTTTATCCTATTTCACTTTCCTTCCTATATTGTCGAAGGAAAACTATCCAAATCCAGGAGGAGCAGGAGATGAAGACAATGAGGAGGGGTTTTGCGGTGCATGTGAGTGGTGCTTGGAGTTAAAGGCGCAATGAGTGGGTAGGTTGGGGAATCAGAAAGTGAAGATTTGGTGGCCTAGAAGGATGAAAGAATCGACCAACAACAAACAGTTTTTGTATGGATGGTAAGCCGAGATGGGAATCGAAGGAAGCGGCGGGTGGTGTTGGCTGGACGAAAGGGTACTTACAACATGAGGTGATCTTAGAATAAGAATAAGAGCTGGTGATCAATCGAAACTTCATAGACGGAGGCTCCTTGAACCCTCTTTTCACATATATTTAGATCAACGTAAATATGAGAGTTCATCTTGTGACTAATTTGGCCCCATGACAACTCTTTTCACAGGTTATAAACAGTACAATTTTTTTTTTTAAATGTGTTTCAGTCCACTTTTGATTTCTCTATCGTTAACAACAAAACAGAGTAACCCCCATTAGCATATCAAAGAGAGCATAGAAGCACTCTCTTCTTCACTGAATTCTTGTAAAGAAAAACTCCCCCGCCCGATCAAAGCATTCTCAACTACGTGGAATACCAAAGCCAACTACGGATGACATGGGAGACAGAAACACTTGCAAACTACGCAACAACTCGTTTCGTTATATGTACACATGAATCTCCCAAATGACTTACAAGTTGCTAGTTACTACTCTCATCTTAAACCTCCAAGTTCCAACTGCCTCTGCAACTCGAGCAGAGTCTTGGCCGAGTCCCTGAGCCGCTGCGCCTCCTCCTCCGTCATGTGCACATTCGTCACCGCCAAGGCGCCGCCTCTCCCCAGCAGAGCCGGCAGGCTCAAGAACACCTCCCCTCCTTCGCCACCGCCGCCAGCGGCTTCGATGCCGTGAAACCCATTGGCCATTACGGTGACCGGGTGGATCTTCCTCTGGTTTCGCAGGATCGAAAACGCCAGATTCGCCACCGAGTACCCGATCGCCCACGACGTGTAACCCTTCAAACTGATCACCTCGTACGCGGAACCTACCACCTCCTTGTGGATCCTCTCCAGCGTCTCCTTCTCGCACGAGATCTGCTGCTTCTCCAGGAAGCTCAGGATCGGCACCCCGCCCACGCTTATGCTCGACCACAGCGCCACTGAACTGTCGCCATGCTCCCCCACTATGTACGCCTGCAAGTGAAAAGGGTTTGGAGTTTTCAATTCCACGAGTTACTGGGACTAGGTGGTTTGTTCGTTAATTGGTATCAGATCTTTCAATTGGGAGGTTGTGATTTCGAATTCTTATGACGACCCAATATAAACAATGTATGTTCTTGCAAATCCAATTGAGACCAAATGGTAACTACAGAGTCCATGGACCTCAATCAAATGAACTGTTGGTTTTACCTGGACGTCCTGGGCATTGACATCGAGATGGTCAGCGATCAAGAACCTGAACCGGGAACTGTCCAAGTTAGTGCCCGACCCGATGACCCGATTCGAGGGGAACCCGGAGAGCTTCCACGCTACATAAGTGAGCACATCGACCGGATTGGAAACGATCAAGAGAATGGCGTCGGGGGAAAGCTGGGCCAATGGAGGGATGATCTTCTTAAAGAGGCCGACGTTCCGCTGAAGAAGATTGAGCCTGGATTCTCCCGGGTTCTGGCGGGCGCCGGCGGTGACGATGCAGAGGTCAGATCCGGCGGTGACGGAGTAATCGGTCGAGGAGAGGATCTGGGTGCGCGGGAGGAAAGCAGCGGCGTGCTGGAGGTCGAGCATCTCGCCGCGGAGCTTGTCTTTTACGGCGTCGACGAGGGCGAGCTCGTCGGCTAGGTCCTGGGTGAGGATTGTCTGCGCGATGGCCATTCCGACGTTGCCGACGCCGATGACGGAGATCTTGGTGTGCCGCTTTGTGGGGGACGGAGGGGCCGTGTTCTGGATCGGCTTGAAGAAGGACTGGGTTAGGTCCAGGCCGCCCGGACCCAGCGACGAAGTTGAAGTCACTTTGTGCATTTTGGCTGGAGGAAACTGATTGAGATGGAAATTGGTAGAGAGAGAGAGATCAGAGTTTTGATTTTGATTGTTGGATAGGATTGAAGAGAAGAGAGCCGCGGGGATTTATAGCAATGGCGGGGGACGGAGGAATTTGGGGGAAGAAGAAGCAGAGTTTTCTTTCTGTGTGATTTGTTGGAATGGTCAAAATGGTCTGGAAGAGAAGGACTAACTTGAAGACTTTTTACCGCCGAACAAGTATGGGAGGCTCACTGGGGCCGTTGATGCTACAGCAGATGCCACGCGTCAAGAGCGGATCCGATCGGGATCGTGAGAAAGAAAAAGCGAGCGACAATGCAGATTGGCAGAGGCATGTCGCGCAAAATTTACAATCTAGCGCACGAGCGAATCACGTGGACTAGTGGCTTGCCGCGCGCTCCAAGTACAATATTTTAATAGCTCCCGCCAGGCCTGTGACTGACTGACCAGAGAGAATCCTGTCGTTTTAGCTTTCGGCATCTGATAATCCCGTCGTTTTGTTTACCTGCTAATTACATCGTGCCTATTTAACTCTTGCAAAAGTTTTTTGGTCAAGTTCCTTCCTATGGTGGAAGGTTCTCTCTAAAATTTTATTTTCCGAGGCAAGCAATGCAATTTTCCCGTTAAGACGCCTAAAGAGCATCATTGAAACTTTGACAGGAAGGAGGAGTTCCACCTCCAAAGTCATTTTGCATGTCCATATTCAAGCGACACGTTGTTTGATTTGTCCTTTCATCCCACAACACAAGTCTCCTGCTGCCAACAACTAATTAGAGAATACCAGGTGCTGTGCCTGTGAAAACCAGTCGGACTCGGTCGACCCCTGTTTTATGATTTTATCATTACCTTCACCGCATGTGCATCCCATTCACATCTCCAGATCCAACTTGTATGTATTTGTTACTACTCCTAGATCCTATTTTACTTATGTATCGAATATTTGTAGCTACAGAAAAAAACCAAAGTGTAACACCTCAAAAAATTTATGCGATTTCAATCTGTTTTTAATCTAGTTTTATGAAGTTTGGGGTGAGACAATATGACTATCTCTACAAGAGTTGGAAAAATGACACCTCATATTAATTATAGGATTTTAAGATAATTAATTTGTGTTGTATTCAATAATCTGTCTGAATTAAAAATCTATATTAATTACTTTCCTTTTTTCATTGCAATGGTAGTGACATCTGTGTACAAGTGCAATGGTAATTATATCAATACAATGATAGTTAAAAAAATGAATGTAATTGATATGAGTTCAATGTACAAGTGTAATGATAATTGTATAAATGCAATGGTAGTTAAAAAAAGAATATAATTAATATGATTTTTTAATTTTCAAATATTATTAAATGCAACACAAATTTAATGTTGAATTAAATCTTACAGCGTATGAACTTTTTTCATGTTTTCTTGTTATGAGATTTATTTAAAATGTTACATGCAGTTTGTCTAATTTTAGTCTGTCTTGTAGATTAAAAAAATAACATGTACAAAAATGTTGAACCCTTTTGTTTTAGGCTTTTAGCTCAACCCCAACTTACAGGTCCAAACTCCGGCGCAAGCTCAAAAGAGGGGCTCATAATTTCTAGTTGGGCCTAAACCTGGATCCCAGCCCAAAGTCCGTCACTCGCCCGAGAACACCCGCTCGATCCCTTCGTTGCCCACTTGCCCTCCACCACCAAAGTCAGAACGCCGGCCTTTTTTTTACCCGGGAGAGCGACGAGATAGGAAGAGAGCCGGCCGGGGAGGCGGAAGATTCACGCGATGGAATCCAAATTGGAAGCAGAAATGGCGGAGCTGGAGCGGGTCCAAAACCGGATCCTCCAGCGGATAGCCAAACTCGAGCTCGCCCTCCACCTCCCCAACTACCTCCACGAAGACGAACTAACCCAACTTCACCCGCCGGCGTCAAATTGCTGCCGGGAGACTAACGCCGGCGGCGCGACGGAGGAGCGCCTCTCCTCCATTCTCCGTTCCAACGGCGTTACTGACTTCGCTTTCAAGCGAGTCCCATCCGATTACTACGATTGGCCGTTCGAGTCGCGCCGGGACGTCCTCGGCGCTGCCTCCATTCATCACCTCTGCAAAAGCATCGTCCTGGTACGCAATTCTTCCGTTTCCTATTGATGGAAATTCGACGAGTTAGGTCGCCAGATTGGGGGAATTGACTTCAATTGAGTTTTTTCTTCAGGTTAATACGCAGGCGACATCGAATGTAATTGATTGCAGCGACCGCAATAACTCCAAGTATTACGTTGTTGTAGTTCAGGTATACCATGCTTGCTTGCTTGAGCGCCTAACTTAGCCAGCCACTACTCTATAACTGGAACTGTCTGAGCTCATTGAGATGTATTCTTATTTGCAGTATACAGCTAAATTCAATGCTGAATCTGTTAAGAACTATCTGTACGCACTCAACGAAGGCAAGGTAGCAAAGAAGAAATTCAACAGTAAGCTCTGAATTAGTTTATACTACAAATCAGAGTTCATGTTGTTGTCTCTTCCTTTGAATTATTCTGCATAATGATGCAATTGATGTTCTTTGAATCATGCATGCAGTGAGGCTTGCACCGGAAGAGACGTCTTTCCAGCTGACCGGGTTTGAGCACAATGCAGTTACATGCGTCGGCATGAAAACCGACATACCAGTAAGTTTTCTATGAACAATTGTCTTCAAGTGTCTAAACATGCTGTTGAAACACTGAGTTCTTACAAGTTACACCCCCCTATTTCATCAAATTCCTCCTTTGGTGGTACACTTTCCTGTCATATTGTTTGTCAATGTGAGGACGTACGTCTAGCTTGCTTCAGTATCTATGGGAAAAATAATCATAAGTGTGCATCAGTAATCCATGTAACCAAGAAGTAAAAAGATTCAGTAGCCGGAATTGTGTACCAGAGCTCTCCTTAAAATCGTCGGTCCAAGGCCTCTTGCACTACACATGCACTTGTAACATGTTTTAGGGACACTCCAGCTTGAAAGTCCTGGATTTTGCTCGGATCTGGAATAGCATAACCTTGTTGACCCTTTGGGTCTTGTTGTCGAGTGTCTATAACAATAGTGTCTTACTCATGGTCTCTGTGGGTTGTTGAATAACAAATGTTGCTGGAGAGAGAGTCAGAGTGCAGCAGTAATGAACTTTTTTCTCTCTGAGAAATGATAGAGGAAGTAGCATGCCAGCTATTAGTGCTCCACTGTCCAAATATCATGTCTGTCGAAATTGGGTTTTTAATCAAGAGGTCCACCATTCATTACACTACCTTTGATTGCTACTTCGATGATTTGCTGCCAGTCTGCCATTTGAGGAAACATAGCATTGACATTGAAAGTTGAGTTGTTTGCTTAAACATAGATGGACAGAGGTAATTCGGACAGCAGGCTACCAATGAATGGATGTTGATAGTCAGTATGTGTTTATCTGTTTTTATAAACATGTGATCTCAGAATAGACAAAAAGTTAGATATGTTGAACTTTTGATGTCTGAATTTTGATCTGATGTTTGAGGTTGGCATGTCGAAGCTGCAACACTTCTCGTTTCTTCCCTCGTTTTCTGAACGAGTACCATTAACTGTTTCCAATCATGGTGTTTGATCTCATCAGGTGATTTTGGACGAAGCAATTGTGAAACTGCACCCGGATTACTTCTGGTTGGGCGGTGGTGAAGTCGATCTGAAGCTTGGAATACGGACCCCCCAATTCACCAATTTCGTTAAGCCATTCGTATTCAGCTGCAGTAGTAGCACATGACTATCCCCTGCAGCAGTACAAGACGAAAGGTTCCTGATGAGAAAATGGAAGGGTGGTGTTCCCCAAATGATTTCTCAGTCCAGGAAATGAAGTTGGTGCATCTGTAAGGCTACATCTTTTCCGTTATACATGTCTGGTTGGCTTCACAAATACAGAAGTTTCTGCCTTTGTCGATGCTTCCTATAACAGGTCATGAGTTTGAGCAGTACAAAAAAGTGTCTGTATTCACAGCATTTATCTAATATTTCTGTTCGATGATCTGCTGATGATAAGAAAGGTACGTAAGAGGCCCTTTCTTGTCTTGTGCCTAATTGGATACAGAAGGGAATGGAGGAACTGATTCTTCACAACTTGGTGCTGTAGGGAGTTGGACAAAGAAACATGATGGTCAGCCATGGCGGTAGACCCATGTCAAGTTTGTCTGTATGGTACCATTAAACATCATGTGTTGAGCCATTAACTTCCCCAACCACCGTATCATTTGCCATTCTCTTTTGTGGTAGGTTTGTAGCATTGCTTAATTATTATTTAGAACCTAGCTACAACCATTCACTTGGTCATATAAGTAAGGGCGAACAAGATTTGTTAGATTTGTTTGTTTTATCGTAAGGTGCTATTTAAGACATTCAAATTTGGGATCCTCCAGGTTGATGACATGCGATAGTATCAATAAACTATATTTTTGTTCGCTGGCAATATACAATGATACGGCTGTCGGCTGGCTATTTGGTCCCGAATTTTTGGGTTTACCTGAAACCGGACTGTATAATTGTGACCAGAATCGGATAGCAAACAATCCAATTCTATTTTTGGGCTTAGATTTGAGGTAAAAAATCGTTTGGGATCATATCGAAAATCGGATAAAGACCGGATAAGAGAGTCCAACACCCAAAACTTAACAACTCCTCACCCTTTGAGGTCTCAGGCCACTCAAATTTCCACAAGTTCAATCTAAAATCAAGACCGAATTGGGACTGAATCGGGTCAAGACCGAACTGAATCAAGTCCGGACTATATCCAATCCAAATTTTGGTCCTTATATTCCCGAAAAGATCGGACCAGATCGTATAGCCACCCCTATAAAATAATACTACTTAATGTCAAGAATGTCTAATTAATATTTACATATGTGCTAGGAACAAGAACTTTATCTAGCGGTTCTATAGTTGATTTTTTTTTTAAACCTGGAGATCTCAAAAAATTTCCCTAGTGTGATTAGTTCATTTTCAACATTGCTAACGCCTAATCATCAACTTCAAAACGTACATATATATCAATCCACGATATAAAATAACATTTTTTTAGAGTGGATTAGTGGATTTATACCTCAAAAGGAATCTTTGGTGGAATGCTGAAGTCTTGTGTGAGTGTAATATACCTTATTAAACACCCATACCACAACTTTGTTGGTCAAGAAAACAACTTTAGGAAATATTCATGAAACAACAAAACTCGTCTTGGCAATTAACATGTTACAAATTTGAGATATGCAGCTAGCCAGCAATTTCTATAAGCTAGCTATATAGGCAACACTCAATCAATCATATATGTGTAGAAAGGAAATAAAAACAAAGTTATACAGCAGCAGAGGATTACATGTATACGTAATCACAGCCCTTGGATTGTTTAATTAGGGAAATATATGGGAACTTAATAATTTATGTAATCTTTTTTGATGATTTTTCATTGTGGATTGGTGGCTTTCGATGTGGCTGCGCATAGTCCATCACAACAACTCCACTGCTCTCCTGATCTGCTGCCTCAGCATCATCATCAGTATAATTAGCCTCTTTTGACTGATCATCTCCACCATTACTATTATTGCTGTTGTTGCTGTCTTCCTTCTCCACCATTAGCACTCTCCCCATCCTCTTCCTCATTCCCTGTGTACAACATCAATCATCAATCACATATTCAGAGAGATTAATTCTACGCGATAATGCGTGCTCAAATCTCCCCCAATAATTCGAGTGAATCAATCTAACATTCTAAGATCCCGATGGATTAATTATTAAGCTCATGAATCATCATGACGTGCATCAAAGCCATTAGCAATTATATGAATGTTGATCATAAGGCTTCATATTATTATTATCAGCTAGTTATATAATGCATAAAGTTCAATGTTGAAGATATAATACATAATATTATACCAACAGACTACAGACCCACCTTTCTACATAATGAAAGTAACCATTGCACACGATCGAACCTCTTAGCCAAGCAAACACAAGCTCAAAAAGGTATTTTAATGGGCAGCAGTACTCAGTGCTTAGCTTACCACTAGTAGGTCGTTATTATTCTGATCTTCCTGCTGCTGCTGCTGCTGCAAACCATCCCTAGGACGAGCAATTAGTGGACCAGCTGCATGTCCCATTAACATTGTCACTACGTATGCATATATATAAACCACAGTTTATTGGCATCTAATCATGTTGCACACACAAATTTACCCGCGGTAATTTCCTTGGTGAGAATGGGTGTGAAAGGGTTATTGTGCTTGACGGCGGTATTGATTGCACCATTTTGGAGGCTTACACCTTCCTGCACCAGCAAATATCAACATATTTAATCGCAGCTGCATCCAGTGAATTTTGGACCCACGTTTTACAAAGTGAAATCGATCGCGTGTGGTTAATTATTAATATTAACTGCATGCATACAGCATACCTTGGGAGGATACTTGTTGGGTGAGCTTTCTGCTTGATCAGTACTGTCAATGAGACTCAGCCGGTACCGAGCGTCGCATGCATGCATCGAAAGGGAGACGACGGCCAGAAGGCAGAGGAGAACCACCTGGGACATTTTGTATTGTATATGTGATCGAGAAGACCAAAAGTAAATCTTTAGCCAAATGGGACAGTGTTTTGGTTGCTGCTAGGGTTACCTGTGGATCGAGTCGAGAGAAGAGGATCGAAGCTATTTATTGCATGGGAAGTTCAGCAGAGAGAGAGAAAGAAATAACTGGAAAAGAAAAACGAAAAATCATTTATTGCAGAGGGATCGGAGGCGCTACTCTTTAAGGAGAGAACATGCAGATGTTTGGGGGTAAGACAGAGCCCTAGAAAGAAAACAAGATTCTAGATATTTGGCGGGCCTCCCCTTTGTCTCCGGCCCCCAACGCCACTTGTTCGTTATTTTCTCTTTTGTTGAGTTCGATGGCCGCTCTCGAAACAGAAACCGTTGTAGATCGGGCTTTGGTTTCTTCTTCTTCTTCTTCTCTTTTCTAGAGATGGACATTCCGAATGGAGGGTAACTTCCTTTAGGAATTAAGGCACCACCCGAGATATGGGTAGAGTTCCCGGTTCGAATTTTCGGAATGATGATTTGGACATCACCACAAAAAAAGAAAATATTAGCAACCGAATGAGCTAATAAGCACCGTATATTTTCGGGTTGCAAATGAGTCAAACTGCTCATGATGAGTGACTAAGGGGAAAAACACTTTTCGATGCTCACCTCGTTTACTAACCGAGCTTGAAATAAGAAGTCATGTTCAGCTCGCAAGACTCGTGACCCAACTCGACTCGGTGGCTACTCGTGAGCTAGCTCGTTTTGGGCTATGAGTTGGTTCGTCACTCGAATAGTAAGACTAACTAGCCACCTCACCTAGCAGCTTATGAGCAAATCGATTAATAACTTATCGTTTGGTTTGTTGATAATTTATAAATTTGTGAGATTATATATCTTATGATGTTCATATATCAAACGAAAAACAAGAAGTGCTACGGGACAATCCAAGTACAACATCAGTAATACAAGAGAATGAGCCTTGTATGTTAGTGTCTACCAAGATCATTAGTACGAAGCCTTTTGGGGAGGATACCCAAAAGTAAAACTGTGCGGGAATGGCCTAAAGCGGACAATATTGTATGAATGAAGCTATCCGGTTTCAACAAGTGGTATCATAGTCCAGTTCAGTTCGGGGCAGTGGACGTCTGTTTGGTGGGGACCCTCATTCGGTGACCTCAGGATTTGAAATCTGCGTATGTTTGATGGATCTAGATAATTACTGAGGAAAGGACACGAAGTCTGTGGTCCTTGTCTTGAGGGGAGGATCATTATGAGACAATATTAGTACCACATCGATAATACAAGTTCGTGATTCTTGTCTTGTTTATTGCCATAATGCTAGTCGTATGGTGACATTGTGATTCTGGGCCAACAATTGTCACCATTTTCTTGTTTAGGAAAATGAGGATCGATGTAACCACTTACCCTTTCCTGCTTTCTAGGGCTCGATGAGCTAACCCTTCCATACAACTACCTAACCACCTACAAATAATACAAAATTCTTGGCATGTATCAAATCAGTTTTTCGGCAATAACACATTCAAATATATTAATAAACTATTAAACATATCGTTTGCCGACCAATTATATATAGAAGATACATAGCACACATATATATCAATTGCATCCAGGAACATGCCACATTGACATTCAATGAATAATGACCTGAAAGAACACAGGATCGAGAAAAGAGAAAAAGGTTAATTAAGGATGAAATCCTGAAATCTACTCGATGTAGGAAGTAGACAAAGGGCAGTGAATCATCATCTTTAACTTGGGTTGGCAGTTATTGTTGATATCACAATCCATTATCGAACGTTGTAGTAAATATGTACACATGTTTTATTAGTATCAATATTCTTCATAGTTAGTGTAAGGAAGTGGTTAAAATATATTATATATGGGCCTGTATAAGATCCAACATAATCTTTTTTCCAATAACTCGAGTTATTGGGACTAACTGGTTTATGACATGGTATCATAGCCTGGTTTGTCCGTGAGGTCACGTGTTCAAGTTCTCACGACCCTCAATATTAACCGTTGTCTTTCAAGCATATGGTATAACGAGCCTGTGCAAACTTCAAGCCCATGAGTCGGCTTTCGTTTGAGGGGTGTGTAAGAAAATGGTTAAATACAACTCGAGTTATTGGGACTAACTGGTTTATTACCGTTAGTATTCTTCGCATATGAGTATAATGTGATGATTAGATTCGAAATCTCCATCTCCAAAATCAATACTCTTACAATATATCATTACCAAAAAAAAAATAGTCATTGAGTCACACTCACACTCAACGTCCATTAATAGTTATCTCCACTGGATTATTGTTAGGGTTTGGAGACAAGATTAGACTCATGTGTAGTGTCCACTACATAACAATTACGTACCCCTAAAATCATGTGCTTGCATCTTGCATATTTAAGCTGCAAACTGCAAAGTGAAAGGGCCGACGCCACACTCACTCCATAAATTATGCCACATCGTCAGTCCTTAATTAGTGGAACATATATAGGGAAATTTTTGGATTAATTTATTATGCAGGAAGGAAAGGTTATTGATGAAGATGATGCCAAAAGAAAATCCTACAAAATGTCAGAGAGAGAGAGAGAGGGCAGTAGCTAGGCTAGTAGGGGAATATGGGCCTAAGTTTGATGAGAAAGTGGGACGGTGGGGACTGACCGGACCAGACCAGACCGGCGACAAAGCTGCATGGGCTCGAACCCTCGCTTGCCCCCTGCACTACTCTCTTCTTTGGGCCCATTGCATGTCAACCCCATGTGGCTTTCATGCTCACCCTGCCGCCATAGCTAGGCTGGGCATGCGGGCGGATCATCCGCGGGTTTGGGCCGACCCACCCGCATTTGACCCGAATTTCGTTAAGTGGGTGGGTCTGTGGGTGGGTGACGGGTTGCGCTGGGAGCCATCCGTCGGGTGGTGGGTGGGTTGTGGGTGAGTGTGCGGGTGACCCGCTCAACCCAACAGCAAAAAAATCAAAGTCGTTGGCGCTAGAGAGAGGAGAGTGGAGACGTTAGATATAAACTCGGACTGCTCCTGGAGTTTGAACCTCAAAGCCTACCTTCCAAATAGAGATCCCCTCTTTTTCCCTTTACTTTTTCCTCTAATTCTTGTGCCTAGATCACCGCTCTTTCCTTTGTGGAATTATTTTCCTTAGTTCCTTGCACCTAATAATCGTCTGAATCTGTAGAAAACTCTTTCATAATAGAATTTTTGTCCAATTTAATAACTAATTCGACATTTTTCGCCCTATTTCAACTTCTGGTTTCCCTCGATGATTCTCTTCACCTATTATCATGTCAAGTTGACTCCTTTATATTATATGCATTGTGATGTGGGTGAACCCACAAACCCACCCGCATCATCCACCATCCGCCCGACCCAACCCGAGACTAAATGTGGGTGGGTGGTGGGTTAAAAATTATCAATCCGTTTAAGCGCGGGTGGGTGTATTTTATGGTCAAAATCCACCCGACCCACCCAATGCCCACCCCTAGCCATAGCAACGCCAAATTGGCAAATAGCCATATTGCACTCTTCGACCCAGGGAAGGGATATCTACTATAATGATTAGGCAGACAGAGCCCAGAGGGCAAGAGATCACTTGCGTACGTTATGGCTCATGTCTTGTTGGGATGTTTAAGAAACAAGAACAAGAAAACTAAGACTTTAAATCGAATAGTACCTTTTGTTTGATGGATCATCCTAATCGCATTTCGTTTTTAATGGGTTGTTTGCTAGCTAGATTTGGGTAATGAATTTGGTATCTCAAATTTGAAATTTGATGGATTTAACTCAAATTTATTGTTTGTTGAAATGAATGACTTACATGTGCAAAGCGATTAACCTTGGTCGAAAACCGAAAACCTATTAAAGGTCAATGCCTGGTATAGGAAGAGGAGTAAATGCGAAAGATATAACTGATCAAACATTGTCTTCAGCAATAAAAGCAGCAAAATAGTTCTTCTGGTAGTACAGCGGGGACAAACAGAACAATTGGGTGATGGCAGTGCAGAGGAATCGAGCGAGATAATTAAGGCAGACCATAACTACTTGATTGAACTCCATTCTATTTGCCATGGATTGATATGAGAGTTGAAATATTCTACTTGCCCAACTTAAATCCCAAAGAATAAAACGGCGGTGCCAAGAGATACCAGAATATTGATTTTCAAATGTGCCCTTATACTGGGAAGTGAAAGCACGCAAACTATTGCACGATGGAGGGAATTTTAAAGAAAATTAGAAAGAGATAAGAACAAAGATAAAAAAAACAAAAAATTTATATTTATATTGAAAATGCAAGGACACAACGCGTAGGAAATGAAATAGTTTCTTCCATGTTAGCCAATTACCAATTTACCTTTGGTGAAAATTAAGGAGAGAGCATGAATTTTAAAATTAATAAGATTACATGAAACTCTACTATGAAAATTGAAGTATTAAGCACCATGAAAATACATACAATAGACTTAGTGCGCTTGTTAATCATGATGGAAAAGTCATATGCTTTTCACAGTTTAAATACATGTATGTTTTGCATTAAAAAAGGAACAACAAATATATTTAGTATAATTGGTTATGATTGCTATCTTTGTTTGAAGATACTTGGGTTCGAGTCTTGATATTGATATTTTTTAAATGAAATAAATAATTGATTGTAAAGACAAAAATGTCCTTCTTATTTTCACTCTCGTTGCAGGAAATTTGAAATGGAGAAAAGTTCACAAAACTCTACTATATATTATTGGAGGATGGGAGGTAGGGCGGGCTATTTGGTTTTATCCGAAACCGGACCTTATAACTCGAACCGGGACCGAAACCGGATAGCAAACAATACAATCCAATCTTCGGGCTTAGATTTGAGGTAAAAAACCGTTTGGTACCGGATCGAAAACCGGATAAAGACCGGATAAGATAGTAGAACACCCAAAACTTAACCAACTACCCACCCTTTGAGTCCTCAGACAACTCAAATCCCCACAAACTTAATCTAAAATCAAGACCGAATTAGGACCGGACCGGATCAAGACCGGACCGTATCCAATCCAATATTTGGTCCTTATATTCCCGAAAAGACCGGACTGAAACCGAATCATTCGGGCCAATTTAACCGGAGGAAATTATGAAACCTATCATGGACACAATAAATTTTTCAAATTCATAATACAATAAATCCATCACAAATCCCAAGTTTTTTTTTCCAAAAACCTCATAATTTAAAAGGAGTCCTAAATTTCACCCTATGATGATACGAGAGGTTTTCCCATTTTTTTTGGAGACTTAAATATTGACTAGAGAGAATTCCACTTTTTTCATTTTGGAAATATAAGTCATATGATAAATTCCACTTTTCCTTTTGGAAAGATGAGAGTCATATGATTAGAGGTAGGACTCAATTATCCGTGACTTTGAAATGCAATTTTGTCCTTTTTATTTTAGATTTGATATGAAAAAGTCGACCATTATAATAAAGCACGCAACTACGATCTCGTCACCCACAACCCCATGTCATGGATTTTTCCATATTTCATATATTGTAGGCTGTAGCGTTCTAGGAATAAGGATATAACATACTGATATCTTTCCTTGAAACATAGTCAATCACTCAATCTACCATGGTTGTGGTGATATCATGTAAAATATTAATGTGTTACGACAAGTAAAAAAGATTATTATCACTTTCCAACTACTAACATATACGTAAATAACCCTACTTAAGCTGGTTCTTCTCCAGTCCCCACCAAGCTAAAATGATTGCGTTAAGAATCAAGACCTTAGATGCTGTTGGTGAATGTTGATTTTTGGAGAATGAGAATATGCCCAAGCGATCAGGAGGCAGGCCAATCCTGGGATCCAAAGTCTGGGACCAGGCTGGGCCAGCCCGTATTAGCCTCCATTAGCTGCCCGCAACTGAGTTCAACTTAAGATAAGACGTTTAGGAAGAAAACTCAACAGCACACAAGGAATAATAGTGTTTCTTCTTTCTTTTCAAGTAACTAAAACAAACGCAGAAAGTTATTCAGTTCTATCTTGATAATCATTATGCCAAACACCAGGGAGAGGCCAAGTCATGTTTTCGACATAAATACTGAATTAGAGAAAGAGAAGAGAAGTTCTTGAAAGTGTCTATACATGAGAGAGAGAGATATATACCCTATGCACAAGTGTCTCCACAACCGAGCTGTGTTCATATATTAAATGAACATCATCCCCAAACCTAAACAAGCAACTGAGACAGATAAACAGGGAAACTTATGGAGCTCTGCAACAATTTGGCTTGGCTCTACTGCTGAATCTCCGTCCCAAACGTGTTCTCACCGCTGTAAGTGACATACAGAAACCCATCTTCATCCTTCTTCTCTTCATATATAGCAGACATGATGGCACCTATGTTGGATAAAGGCCACAAAGACACGATAAAGCTAATGAGGGGAAGAAAAGAATCAGAACTGCATAATATTGATAGAGAAATGTGCAGTAGTAAGTGCTAACCAGTTGGTGGCAGGACATTGTCGACGAATATAAAGATCGCCTTCTCAGCACTCAGCTTGATCCTCTTTCGGATAACATAAACAAACTGTCCAACAGTCAAGTCAGCTGGGACAAGGTACCTGCTAATGCAGACAGCATCATTTAGTATACTGAACAGGCGCTCTTGTAGAAGCTAAGGAGATTTCTAACAATGCGAAAGCATGAATCCAGCAGCAAGAATAAGAAGCGGGAGATCAAAACAACAAGAAGAGCATCATCAGAGGGAAACCGTACTTTTTCTTATCTATATTTGGTATTTCGCTTCTCTCTGCCTTCTCCACAATGACCTTCAAGACAAAAGAAGAACAGTGGAAAAAAGGAAGTCAGCGACCACTAGAAAAGAGGACATTTCATATTTGATTCATGCACTTTAGAGCAAGCTTGATGTTTGAACTAATCTAGCATATCCAAGAGCAAGTCTCATATAATCTGGCAAACAATGTACATTATGGCGGAAATGAATTTGTCACCCCCAATATCACGAGAATAAGCAGAAACTAAACAGCATGAAGTTCTTTCCCCATAAAGGGTTAACGAACCACAAACGCAGAACACTACAGTAAAGTGAAAATAAGTCTAACAACAGAAGACACATTTAAAGCCACAGTATCATTCATGATAACAGCACCCAAGAATTCTCACCGGAATTCTATCTGGGTATTTCTCCCTGATCCTGGCAGCTTCGGCTTTTCTCTTCTCTGCAAACAAATACAAAAAACTTGATTGTCAACACCCACCTTATCCGAATACAAACAAAGATGAATCCACAACCTCAACTTTAAGCATACCATGGTCATGCTCTTGCTTGAAGCAACTCTTAGCCATCCCTTCTTCCCTTCCTGCACCCCCATCAAAACAAAAGTAAGTAATTAGCCAGGCCAAAACTTCCTCCAGCCGAACAAAACCCTGAAAATTTTCTACTTCTGAGTTCTACAGACAATTCCATTCCAGGCCAGAATCTCAATTAACTGATAAATAAGAACACCCAATAATCAATTCAAGGGATTATGTTCTTCTTCCTCTTTCTTCACTCATCCTAAAGGAGCGAACAATTTTAAAATTTGAGTGAACTAATTCGTCGGATATTAAATCAATCGTTCGACAGAAACACAGCAAATTCAGAACTTTGAAGAAATCCCAAACTCCCTAGTCTCAACTTAGAGTTAGAGATAAGAAAGCGCATACCTTACGAAACGATTCCGAAGCAAGGGAGCGGAGAAGACGAGGAGGCTGAAGAACAAGATGATGCTGGCGAGTTTGATCGAAACTCTGTTAACAGCTGGTGACTCGGTTGGTCTTTTGGCAGCCGATCATATGAAAAAGAACCCCACCAAATTATCGGGCTTTATCCAAAATCGAAGAGTAATTCATGAATTTTGAGGCTACAAAATAATAAATAAATAATTATAGTTGAGGAAGTTTGCTCCGTGTTTGCGTTCCACGTTACTTCAAACTTGGGGCTCAAGCTGGTAGATCGATCCAACGGCTTTAAATGTTAAACCATTAAGTCACGTGGGTGGATGATGATGCGGCAAGCGGATATCCCGTCGTTTAAAAGGCATCAAACATGTGGCAGTTGCGTGAAGATGTCAATAAATCTACCATTAATATATTGTACACTTTCGTGTACTTTTCTTGGATTCAAATTCTCTGCTCTCTCCTTCATTTGCGGTGAGGGTAATTAGGTAATTGCCCCACTTACTTTTCGCGGCCGGAGACCCTTACGGGACAGATTATGCGCAGCTCCCAAATTCAGTTGACTCATTTTCATTTTTTCACCCCTACTCCTTCGTTCCCATATTTCCCTAGGTCTTCGTTTCTACTTCCCGCAGTGTCGACGATGTGGATCCGAAGAGTGGTTTCGTGCGGCAACGACGACAGCTTTCCTGTCCAGGTCAGCTTCTTACCATTAATTGATCTGCTTTCTCCACAGAATGAAATCAAGCCCTCTCTTCCCTAGCTCCTTCCTGCAGCAGCGGCGAAGTCGATCTGAAGAGCGGTTCTGTGCGGCAAGGACGACCGCTTTCCTGTCCAGGTAATCTTCTTCCCATTAATTCATCTGCTTTCCCACATAATGAAATTCAAGTCCTTTCTTCCCTGACCTGCGATACGCTTTTCCTGTGCACCGGTCATCTATGATTTCCTAATGTTGTTTTTTATGTTGAGGTTTTCAAGCTGGGTTGCAATTCCCTTTCTCGTCCGGGCTTAAATATCCCCAATCTCTTGACCAGGTGGGATTTCGGAGTGAAATTGGCCCAGGTTTCTGCGATCACGATGTTTAGGGCTATTAACCTTACAATTCGAGGAGGGGCCTCTTCTTTATTGGCTTTGCACTCCATCCATTTTGGTTCTCAATCGATAGTTGGAAGTCCCTCCTTCAGCCATCGCATTTATTCCCACAATGAAAGGGTAGAGCTATGATCGATTATTGCCGAGTGTAGATTAGACATATTCCCTCTGCCCCTCATCTACAGTTGCCAAATCCAATCCGTATATTGAATTGCAAGTCGACTTCAGGTATAATCCATTTAAAACTCATTCTAACCCTCAAAATTGCATCTCAGAGTTATTAGGTAATTTGGTTTTGATATTGCTGCATGCTTCCCTGGTTGTAATCTTCAATTGTGCTTATCAAATTTGCTGGCCCATTGATTGTGGGATTACATATGGGAGCTCATTTGTTTCTTACATTACAGTCCAATGAAATGGTCGCCTCTATTAAAACAGTTGATATTGTTAAAAAGCATTGTCATTTCTTCTCATTCTATAGCTAGGGTGCAATGGGTATTCCCCGTCCAGTTGTTGATTCAGCTCTTAGTCGGGAACTTAACTCTTTGGCCTCATCTGCAACACCCTCAGACTTGCGGTGTTTTCCTTGGCTGCCAATTCAATTCATGTTGTTGTACAGTCCAGACGACTTACGTTGTGTTTGTTTTTGCCTCTCACTGTAAAGCTTCAGTCCGTCTCCTGGGTGAAATGAATATCGGAGTGGTAACATGTACCTTTACATCTACTGTTACTGGTTTTTGCTCATTGTGAAGCTACTTTGTATCTTAGTGCAACTGTTTTCCACTGGCAATTTAGGGTTTGGATTAGGATCAAAATGGTATGTTCAGTAAGCAAATCAGTAGTTTTTTCCACACACTTGATGTACCTGTCGTTTATAAATGTCCGATATTCATTCACAATTTCACAATTTCCATTTTTCTTCTTGTCTTGAAGCCTCTCTTTCCCTATGTGTGTAAGCATCGAAAGCGTAGGTTTCTCTTTACTTCTTGAATTCTCATGTGTCGTGCTTCACATTGTTTTAAAATTTCCTCATACTTTCCCACATGCAGATTGTCAGCCACTTTGCCATGAAGTTTGCTGGATGGTAACTTTATAACTTATAGAAAAAGGTCCTGATATTATTGGTCATCTTAAGATTCAACCATGGAAGGATTTTACCGCTGATGCTGCTAATAAGGTAAGTTCATCTAATCCAAGTCATACTAGATTTATCAGTTCTCTAATGACTCTTTAAGTTTATTTGAATTTGCCATCCTCACAGCTTACAACGTTGGGATTATAGTACTGGTCCTTCTTATATATGTGTTAAGGAAAAAAATAACATGTGGTTGAATATGATAATCCCACTCTAGCAATGGAATCAAACCTGGTGACACTTATGTTCATCATAGGATTAACTAGACGAACAAAACAAAGTAAGGTTGCATAATCAAATAGAAACTATTTTATTACAGCAGCCTCTCTGCTCTACATTCCAAGAAACTATTAGGTAGACAAAATGAAGAAATTACTTCACTTTGTTGGAATAGCCCTTCAGTTAGAATTACAATGACACATGGCATCTGTACTCATGTTAACCGAAGAAGCTATGTAATCCTGCTACTTAACTAGAAAGAAACCCGATATAACAAACCCCTCCCATTCGATTCACTTATAATGTACATTATGTTCAGTTGTTATGTGTTGTTGAGTTTTTATCATATTACTACTCCTTCCCCTGCATTTTCAGGAATCTACTGTATGACTGTATGTACCTAAAAGGAACTGCTCTCAATCTATTAATAGTAGCATAAGTTAAATACTGAAGCTGAAGCTCGAGAGCTAGATGTTGTCAATGCTCCCACCATTGGGGTCGAGCATAATGATTTACACACTATGCATGGTACGATCATCTATGAACTAATTGAGAAGAGATTAAACGATTACCTTTTGTATATGGTACGATCATCTATGTACACATCTTTGTTACTTAGCCTTATATGTTACACTTCAAGACAATATACAAGATTATTTATGGCAAGAAGAACATGCATTGTGATTCCTCTTTTTTGCTTCTCCTACTTCCACCATTTGAGACCTTCATCCCAAAAATTACACCATACAAAAATGTTTTTCCTTTTGTTTGTCCTACATTTCAATACTAACGACCATCTCTTCTCTCAGTCTCTAATCAACAACCGATAACCTCTTCTCTTACTCTTCTAATGACCATCTGAAGCATATTAAACTCTATTCAGAACATGTTTTAGTCTATGCTATGTTAGAAAGTTTAGAAGGTTGGCTTTGCATTTGTGTTTCGACAGAAATGTACCATGGCTGGGTTTCTACGGGCTTCTAAGGCCCGACATGACAAAAACATAATTCAATGGCCACTTTGATATTTAAAACTTAGGAAAACGATACTTGCCAAGCCAAATTATCCATTGTTAACCGAAAGCTGAGCCTTCTCCCACATGCAAGCTTCTATTTTTCCATTACGACGATCTTGGTTTCGCAATTTTGCTCCCTGAGCCACTATCGAACAAAAAATCTTCCCCGCTCAATGAATAATTAGAGACGCCAAGAAACGAATAAAGGGAAAAATTAGATGAGGTAATTTAATATATGGTTTGATTCGACGAATCATAAAGGGGAAAGTAGAGCTTTAACATATGGACAGTGGGAAAGCTGAAAATGTCCCACTTTTAAACCAACAAGCTAAACACCAATGTTATCAATAGCACGTTTGTCCAGTCGAGTAAGTAGGCTGAGGTTTTGGTTTTATTGCTTTAGCCTGAATATATGAGTAAAAATTATTATATTATTTATAAATTATATCAAATCTCATATAACATATGGGTAATAATATATTACATTACATCAAAATAATAATTTGTATTTGGATCCAACCTATAGTCCCATGTATTAGTTTTGTGAATTCGAGGAAGGATTCTTTTGTACATCAAGTCAATCTTCAGAATTTCATCGTATCATAAATGAGAAATACTTATACAAAAAAATGTGGGAGAGAAAAAAAAAAGTAGTAGATCTTTTAGCCCCTTATCGTCGTGGTGGAAAAATCGGATTGTCCGCGGAGTTGAGGTAGTTAATAAGTTCACATTGGAAAATGTTACTAAGTGAAATATTCGGTTTTTCCCCCTCTTTTGTTATCCCTTTATTCAACTTAAAAATAAAAAAATAGAGTTAGGCGAATGAAAAAACCGAGAAAAGGTGCAATGTGTAAACAAAAAGAAAAAATGACGCCGTGTAACCTCCAATGCGGGGACCTTGCTGCATGTCGCCTCACAGGTGTGTGTAGCCATTTTCCTCATCCAATTAGAATCGTCGACTATCGGATTGACAACATTGCTAAACACACTTGAAAACCACATCAGAATATTAGTTCGCCAAAAGCAAAACCAAACCAATTTCTAGCCTTTACTAATTCATCTGGCCAACGGGCAAGACTTACAACTAGTAAAGATCAATTAAGGCCGAATCTCATATTACTAATATCACAATGGGCCCAAGAGCCTTACGGTGGGCCTACTAATCGAGATCTATGTTTGAGACTCGTCTTGGGCTGCCACGATCCAATTGGTATGATCCCATTATTCTCTCGAAGGTCGAAACAGAACAGAGTGTCGTGTTGAGAGGAGAAGAAGAAGGGAACGAAAGAAGGAAGCTTGTTTGGAAAGGCCGAAGTGGCCCAAATCGTTCAAGTCATAAGTTGGGCCGGGCCGTTAGGTTCATAAAAAACAGCTTTAGCGGCGACGTCGTTCTGTCTCTTGGAGACGTTTCGAACCGAGATTGAAGTTGGTTCGGTTAATAAGAAACGCGAATCTGCGGAAGAAAAAGGAAATTAGAAAGCTTTTATTGAACCAGTCGGCCGGAAGATGAACCGCTACCATCTCTCGAGGACAGGAGGGCAAAATTCCCGATCCCCGTTAACAGAGAGAGAAGCGTCGGACTAGCTTGCCGCCGGCAATCGAAGCTCGAACTCTAGCGGCAAGGAGGCGCTTCAGGCGGAGGAGACGCGGGGAAGCAAGGCAGAGGAGGAGGCGGGACTGAGACGGGAGTCGCGGCAGCGTGCGAGGGCGGCCAGAGAGCGCAGTCGGAAGTTCTTTTTCTGTCCCTAATTCGTCCTTTCTTGTCGCTTGAGCTTGAAGAAATTCGACTAGGGGAACTGAAAACTGACGACGAGCTTCTTGTAAGCGTTTGTTGAATCGACAGATAAGGCCGCGCTTCTTTCCTATCTAGCTAGTTTTGTTGATGGAGGCGTAAGTTTGAATGTTTGATTGCTGGCAAGTGGAAGAAGAAGACGAGACTTGTACTGGTTTGCGATTGCAAGGTTAGTTGTTCATTGCCATCACTGTTACAGCTTTGGTTTCGCTTCTTTCATTCTGTGAATTCAATATCTGCTTTCTGAATTTTGCCCTAGTTATCAGTGTTTTACCCCTTGCAATCGGCCTGCCTATGTAATGCAAGTTTCTAGGTGAATTTCTCTTCTCTCCATTGGAAGTGTTCTCAGAGAGAGGGAATCATATTTTCCATGTTGATTAAGCTGTTGACAGGGTTTCTGGGGTGTTCCATGTTGAGATTTTTGGTATGGACAGACTTGTGCTTTAGTATCGGTGGGTAGTGTTATAATTGTGCTTAGTTGCTGAAATCGTAATGATGTTTTGCAGAGGACAATTTTTGGTGAAGCCCTGATCTCTTTGCCCCGTTCATCCAAATATGACAGATTCAGGAGAATCTCAACAGCCTGAACAAGGTATTGATGCTTTGTCTTCAACCATAGTTTCTGCTTTAATTTGCGTTGTTCACTCTTTCTTGGGTTCTTAATTTATGGTACATCTTCTCCACATTCTGCAGTATGCAACTTTTTCAGAAAGCCAACTAAGAGCAAGAACATCAGGAAGAGAGCAGTGGAAGATGATAATGCCGAGGATTCAAAAACCGAAAGCTCTTTCTTAAGCAATCAGAAGAAGGCGCCAAAGGCTGATAACAAGCTATACTTCTCGTCCGGACCTTCGAAGAGCTCAAAGCCATCAGAATCCAACTCAGACAACAATGAGAAGCCCATCTTTCAGTTTGAGTCTTCAAAGGTAATTCAGGTACAAAATGACAGCAGGGCAACAGCAACTCTGGAAACCGAGACAGACTTCGGAAGAGATGCCCGGGCAATACGCGAGAGAGCTCTAAAGCAAGCTGGGGAGGATATGAAGGGTAACAAACAGGGTTCTTCGGGTGGCAACGAGAAGCTGTACAAGGGAATTCATGGATATACAGATCACAAAGCTGGCTTTAGAAGAGAGCTAACAATTGCAAGTGAGAAAGCTGGTGGATCGCATGGACCACTTAGGGCATCTGCACACATCAGAGTCTCGGCAAGATTCGACTATCAGCCGGATATATGTAAAGATTACAAAGAAACTGGTTACTGTGGTTATGGAGATTCTTGCAAGTTTATGCACGATCGAGGCGATTACAAGTCTGGATGGCAGATGGAGAAGGAGTGGGACGAGGCAGAGAAGGCAAGGAAGAGAAAATTAGCTTTGGGTGCCTTGGCTAAGGAGGATGGCGAATTTGATGAAGCTAATGATGACGATGATGACGACGATGATGATGCCTTGCCATTTGCATGTTTCATTTGTAGGGAGCCTTTTGAAGACCCTGTCGTGACCAAATGCAAGCATTACTTCTGTGAACATTGTGCTCTAAAGGTACTCACCTAGTCATCTCTTGAAATTTTGAGTCGTGAACATTAATTATGTTGTGAAGTTATATGTTTTCCTTGCAATTTCTATCACGTGGATAACATTTAGTTTCGTGTTTTCTTCTGTTTCTTGTCTTGCAGCATCATTCCAAGAACAAGAAATGCTTCGTCTGCAACAAGCCGACTCTGGGTATTTTCAACACTGCTCATGAAATACGCAAGAGGATGGCAGAGGCGAGCAAATGATCATGCTGTTATGCTGATTGTTGCCCGCATCCTCCCTTGTACTGCTTGGACTGCTTTACGCACACTGTATTGGTTGGTTCCATTTTGGGTTCATGACACTGGTTGTTGCATCTTCCCGGTTAATGACTTGGAGCAATTTCACTTTGATGAGAGCATTAGTGATCTAGTATGCACACGGTACACCATCGAATTGCGAGCATACCATGTAATCTAAAGTTTATCAGTAGTCTGGAATCCTGATTTGCCTGTACCTTGTAGTCTGTTCTTTTTATGTATTGATTAGCTAGGATGTCTGAATCGATCTGCTCGCATTCCAGCCTTGTGAAAGGAAGTTAAAGTGGAGAAGCTGGGGACTTCCAGGTTTTCAACTACATCATTTACCAATTATTTGATATGGTGTAATTGATCTTTATGTGTGCAAGGATACAATTGCGAGTTTCAGTGAAGATTTTGCTGACTAAAGGATAAAATCCACAGTTCAGTGATCAGTGACCTCAAACTGTTAGCTAATCCACTCATTGTTCGACCTTCATTAGCTTCCAATACCAAATATGGTGGAGGCGAAAGGAGAGGAAATTGCCAGCATGAAGTAGGGAGGAAGCAGAAGAAGGAGAAAGCAGCTCAGATGGAAGAAAGTCTGAAGCAAGAGCAGAATGGCGAAGGGAAAGCACAGCTACATCATCAAGTTGCATGCAAGCGAGAAGAAGAGGAAAAAAAGGCAAGTGTTTCCGTACGATCTGGCATTTGTATGTCCGTTCCACCTTTTCTTTCCGCATATTTCCAGAAATCTTCTTGGTTCCAGAATCCAGATGCCTGATCTTCTCTTTTTTGTTGCTTTACACACAAAGCTTCATATGAGTTATCTTCACTACTGATTGAGCTTCTTAATTAACTCAGTTGTTTGTAATGAGTTGACAAGTTGTGTGATAGTCAAACTAGCTAGATCGATCTCGGTTATCATATGACTTTGTGATGCGGTGTTAGATCTATATGAAGCCTCATAGGCCTGCTTCGTCTTTTTTCCTAGCTCCTTGGACATGCGTAGCTGAGACTATGTTTTGATTCGTTTAACAGGTGAAACTGATAGCACAAAATTGGTTGTAGCCCCAGCCATACAACCCTGATTATCCCAAAGCCATGCATTTGTATATATTGTATTGGTTTCATTTGTCTTTATGTGAATATGTTCCATATATGGGTGTTATTTTTGGGAGTTGCTAAAGGTCGCACTAAAAAGAATCAAAGTTACACTTTTAACCCCCTTAGCTTCTTTACTTTCCCTTTATCAAACAAACACCACTTGGACTAAAAAAACACTATCTAAGAAGAGAAAAATACATCATCGTCATTTTGAAGCCGATATCATCGGTAGGACGTCTGAATCATGAGTAGCGACTCCGACGAGGTAAATACATTAACTGAAAAACGAAAAAAAAAAGAGAACCGCAAATCACCTGCGGTTGGACCATGGTTGGACCGCAAATGACCTGCGGTCCAGCCATGGTCCAACCGCAGTTTGACCGCGGTCAGCCGTCGGTTCAACCGCGCGTTGAACGTCGGTATAACCGCGGTCGGCACGGTTTTTTTTTACCTTCTTCTTCTCCGACGAAGCATCTTCTCCAGCGAAGGCTGCTGCGCGGGTGGGATCGCGGGAGTTCGGCGCGATGGAGCGAGGTGCAGAGGTCGCCGACGGTTGGCGACGCGAGGTGGCAGGCAGTTGTAGAGGGTGATCGGCGCGATGGAGGGAGGTGCAGAGGTCGCTGACGGTTGGCGACGCGAGGTGGCAGGCGGTTGCAGAGGGTGATCGGCGGTGAGTTGGTGAAGAGGGAGTTTCAGAGGGAAGGGAACGCAGGAGAAGGTTTAGGTTTAGGGTTTGTTTGTTTCTTTCAATTTTGATTTTTTCATTAAGGGTATACAGGTAATTTGACATCTAAGTTAGGGCAATGTTTAGCAATTTTAAGGGCGACATTTAGCAATCCAGTTATTTTTTCTCGTAGATTTGCAGCGGTACGTTGAACTGCTTCCATTTTGCATACAGGGCTCAGTCCTTTACTTGTACCCTGCAAAGGATGTAAATTAAGTTATGGACTCATCTATAAAGTAGCAAAATTTTATTTATATCGTAGCAAAAAAAAAAAAACTATTATCGATAGTTTGACTTTCGATCGACCATCATCCTTTCTTTTCAATTTGGGAATTCAACCCAAAAATGTTTTTTTTATGGTATATCTGTAACATCCCGAATTTTTTCCCGACAAAGATATTGTCGGCTTTGGGCCCTCGACCCTCACGGTTTTCGACTTGGGGTGCAATTCAATGTGACTTCTCATAAGGTCACCAATCCTTGTTGTACTCCACACTGAGCATGTTTAACTTCGGAGTTCTCACAAGAACTCCTCCATTACACTCCAAAACGCGTCTTGTCTGTTAAAGTCGGTTTCTTACTTATGAACCATAGATCTCTCCCATGCTTTGTCGATGTGGGATTTGCCTAATATGTTACAATATCTATTGTTCTTTTCAGGATATCCATCACAAAAAAGAAAAAAATAAAGAGATACTTGTCCTTGGCCAACCGGAGGTAATAAAAGATCGTTTTCCGGTATTAGACTCACTAAGTCGGTTGGAAAGCCATTATTCACCCATTTTGAAAGATATTAATCACTTTTTAATGGATATCCATCACAATTTTGTCAATTGTTTTTAAATCTATACGATTTTGAAGCTACTAATTACTTCTTTTGAAGGTTATTCGTCACAGATTTTGGTCGAATTTTTTTAAGACAATTCTTCACCAATTTTGAAGCTATCCTGTCATCATAAATTTTGGCAGATATATTATTTCAATGCTATTATTCATCGATTTTAAAGACTATCCATTAAAGATTTCACTGATTTTTTTAATGTTATAATTCACTGACTTGTAAGGCTATCAATCATAAATTCTAATTTTTATAATGCTTTTATTCACCGATTGTGAAGACTATCAATCTCAAGCTAAATTTATAGTAGTCAATTGGTTTGATTGGTTAGGACTTAGGAGTGCCTGAAGCCTAAACCAAACAAGGTACGAAGTTTAACGAAACCAAATCAATTATCTAAATTAATCAAACTAAATTATCTAAATACTACAAAGTTAAAATGGTTATCATAGTAACCACTCTGTTTGAACACCCCTACATACATAGTTCCCTTGCAGCCCAACTACTTCTTTTGGGGGCATGCCTCTAGTGCTGCAAATAAGCCGACTCAAGCTGAATTTTTATCTAGTTCGGCTTGTTATAAACTAGTCGAGCTTGGATCTAGCCAATTCATTAATGAGCTCACAAGCTCTACTCAAGCTCAGCTCATCAATTAGTGATGACATCGACTTGATCTAAGGTATCATGACATTTAATTAATAATTTTAAATTATTCTATGAGCAATCTATGACATATATAATTTCTTTTTTGAAATTATGAATGAGACATGTTTGATCACATGCTCAAATTCTTGAACATCATATGCGGCGAGATATATAATCTAACAAACCTATGAATTATCAATAAGTCAATGATAAACTATTAACCGAGTCACTGATAAGTTGCTAGTTGAAATGGTTAACTAGCTAGTCATATTATCTAGTTAGCTCATAGCTCAAAACAAGGTAACTCACAAAATAAGCTCAACAAAGTCTAACTTGACCTCACTCATTTACTATCGAATGAGTATTTTTCGAGTCAAACGCTGAGCAGCTCGTGAGCCGTGCGGCTCATTTGCTGTCCTGCTTGCCTCCCCAGTCCCCTCCATCCAAGGAATGTGCCTTGTTCGAGGGGAAACTGATCGCGCGCCACCCTTTGCGTCGCCAAACAGACACTTAATTAAAGGTACGGTAATCAAAGCGTATTTTCAGTTGTGTGGTGTTGGAGTCGGCTCAAGATAGGGTGCATAACCATGGGTTATGCACCCATTAATAACCAAATCTGGACCCTTCATTTAGAAAATCCAGATCTAAGGATGGAGAATTAAAGGCTATTTTTATTTTCACTAGCTTTCTTAATTGACTCATATCTTTTTCGTTTTAACTCGGATTTTAATTTTTTTTGCACAGATGGAACGAGTTCACCGTGCTCTACAAAATGAGATCAATTTTCAATAATTTTTTAGGAAAAAAAAAATTCTGGCCTCTCGGTACCAACTGCATACCATATGGTATCTTCCTTGGTTTTATTTCGTTTTTGAAAACGTTTGCACAGCAGGGATGAGTTCATCATGATCTACTGGATCTACAAATTTCTGGGTGAACAAATTACAGGACAAAAAAATACCACACAATACCATACAATACCACCCTGGTACGGGGTGGTATTGTATGGTATCTTCTTCGTTTTTAATTCGTTTTTGAAAACGTTTGCACAGAAGGGACGAGTTCATCATGATCTATTGGATCTACAAATTTGTGGGTGAATAAATTACAGGACCAAAAAATACCACACAATACCATACAATACCACCCTGGTACGGGTATTGTATGGTATACAATGTTAAAAGTCGTAAATTACAATTAATATACTTCTACTATCATGTATTCAACCATCCTACAGTATTGGTTTGTTCATACCACCATGGTACGTTTTTCAAAACATCGGTATGCTTTTATTTCAATACCAGTCAATACCATATGGTATAGGCTGGTAAAAAATGGGTCAATTTTTTTGTTCGAAAAATATATTAAAGTGGATATCATTTTGAAGAGCACAATTAATCTGATCTAACTGTGCAAAAAAAATTAAATTTTGACTTAAAATGGGCGAGAAATCGTCCGTCAAAGATTAAAGAGGGAAAAATTAAAGGCTTTTCATGAGAGAGAGGATGCTGATGTCATGCTGATGTGGACGAGTTACTCATGGTTACTCACCATAAGGTTACTGACCTGATTCATTCCCGTTGAGTCCATTCTTTTCCTTCAACATATATATGTATGGCTTTTTGCTTTCCTTCTCATCTTTTGAGTAGGAATTCAAAATATCTCAAACCCATTGATTTGGTAGGGTTCCGCTTCCGTGAGAGTAAAGGAAATCCGGACGGGAACTTCTCTCGTTCTTCTCTTCATTTCTACCCGCAAGATCTAGTTCCTTCCCGCCGGCCGCTTTCTCGGTACGTAGTTCCGCCGATTGACGACGGCTGGCTGCCCGTTCTCCGCCGAATATCCGAACAAGCACACTCCACGTCGATGACTCCCCTGCGCCCCTGCCCCATGCATGCTTACGTGGCTTTCATTTCCTCGTGGCCTACGTAGGTTTCTTGAGAGAGGGGCCATCATCGAGCTGCATCACTTCACCGCAATGTGCCTTGTTGGAGGGGGCAACCCGACCAAGCGCGCCACCTTTTTGCCCTAATTTAAAGGTGCGGCGTAAGGCGTAATATAAGTAATAACCCTACAGGCGTACTTTGGCCTACTAGGAAAGGAAAGCGTGTCGTGTTGGGTCTCGTTCGTCCATCTTTTGCTTTTTTTTTCTTCTCTACATGTTTATTTTTTGATTATGACCTTTTGCTTTGCTTTCTTTTTTTGTGTAGGAAATTCAATCTTTGATTTAATATTCGAAATCGCGAAACCCCCTTATTGTTAAAGAAAAACCCAATTGGTGTTGCCCTAAAAAGAAAGGGGCGGTTGAGTGAGTAAAGTGATTATTAGTGGAATTAAATAGTGGATTAAGGGCTGCATTTGCATGTGAAGAGTGGGTAGCCAGCCAGCCATATATTATAATAGTGAGCTGAGGCCTCTGATTAATCATTATCGGTTAATGGGGGACCTCTTTTTTCTTTGTATGGTGGTGGTGGCTTTCGATCGTTTTCGTTAGCTTGATCACATGGCGTCCATTTTGGCTTCATTCCTAATTCAGAAGTTGTTTGCAATGTGGGAGTTCCTATAATAATTGGTTTAATTATTACTTGGTCCCTTTCATTTTTTATTCACATAATTTCTTCCTCTAATCATGGTTGTAATATCTTACCCGTATTAATAGAATATACTGTACTCGTTAAATCATGGTGTTCGAAAGCTTTCTCACAAAATATGCATAGGTATAAGACTTAATGTGCTTGTCGATTGGGTTACTGGACTTCAAATGCAAGATCACTCATTCAAATCAAGCTCTTATACAATATCAAGAACCAGTTTTTTAATAACTCAAGTTAGTGTTTTATGAATGATTAAAATTCATTGAACCAATTCGATGGTATTAATTTGAGGGTGAAGTGGTGAATGGACTAAAATGAGGATATATATATATATCCTCATGGCAATATGGATCAATCAGCCACCACCAAACAACTTGATTTTACCACAGGCTAATAAAGCTATATATTGTTTTAAGAATGGAAGATGAGTTGAAGATGTTGTTGTTTTACCATCCACTTGACTGCCTGCAAATTTTTGTTAGATTGCTTTATCATCATAAATAAACGCATGATCTCTTGATAAGGCCTTAAAGGCTAGCTAAAGCAATGATTAGGGTTTGAAAGCGCGGTCATCAATTATTGTCGAGGTATTGTTGATTTGTATCATTACCACTCAATGTTAAATTGAACCAAACAAATACAAGTATTTAGTCAAACCTCTAAAGCTTAATTACCCTTATAATTGTCCCGTCCGCCGTATTAGATTATTAATCACTCCGAGGAAGTTGAGATGTCATTTTCCACTTAAAAATCAATTAATGGGGAAATTCATTTCCAGAAAATTATATGAATTTTTTTGTAGCCCCAATCACAACAACTACAGTTTAGATAGTGACGGCAACGGCAAGGTCGTTATCGCCGTTCTGTTAGTTATTTAATTGAATCATCGCCGGCCGCAAAAACCACTATCTTCATTGATTAATCATTATTCCCAGCCCATTTAGTTATTCATTCACTAATTAATTAGGTTAAGATTAGATTAGGTTAGTCCATGCATGCATTTGGTCACTTCATTAGTTAGCTAGGTAGGTACATTTCTGCAGAGAGGTTCCTTTTTTTCCCCTAACAAAAAATAAGGCCAATTAAGATGTGTTTTTCAGTGAGAAGAAAGTTCAACTGTACAAGTCAAGTCTCTCAAAACTAAACGACATACTAAAACTTTAAGAGTCTATTATCATTAATTTGTACCGAACAATTTAGCTGAATGATGTTAAGTAGTATAATTGTGGTTTAATCCGTAATATATTAATATGATATCACGATTGTAATAATACAAAATAACAATACATTCAATGGTAACATGTTAAAATAATATTAAACAAAATCATAAAACCCCATCACCATGCCGTTTTGACTGCATTGTACCAGGAGAAAGAAAAAATTTCTTAATTATGTGTATACACGTACAGATCTAATTAATGGTATGCATTATTTTATGATCTGATGATGGCATCTAATGCCATTTTATTATCTAGACAAAAAAAAGTCATTTATTAAGAAAGAAAATTGTTAGCATCTATATATACATATTCTATTTTCGATTATCTAACAGTTTGTTAGAGAAAAAATGTGAGTTCGGTGTAAATTGTAATACTTGCAAGTTCATGACATAGGACGCCAAGCATCTTCCCAAGTTTAGATAATTATTGTTCGTCTTATAATTATATTATATGTTTATTTATGTTGAAGTGATTTGTTATCAAGTCTATGACTTCCAACTTGTAATTCAATAATGGTGAGATCGTATTTACATTATCATCTGTATTTTTTTTTGTTAAGAGAATATTGGGACGTGACATTATGAGCATACGAATTGAGGAAAGAACATTGTGGACAAACTTGAGAAATTTGTCTTGGAGTAGTTCTTCAGAAAGATCCTTGGACAATAAACTTATATGCGAGAAGGAAAAGTTATTGGTACAAAGTGTGCCATAATTAATGGGCACAAACTAGGTTAATCATGTAATAAGGAATGATTTATGAAATTGTGTGATTGATCGATAAGATTGTGTGGAAATTTTGTTTTCAATTGATGCGTTGCAAAAAAAAAAAAAAGAGTTATGCGCGTGAACATAACCGAATTTATCTAAATAATTGAGTAACTAATGTGAAAAAAACAAACTATTTACTCGAATACCAGCTTTCCGTGGCACAAATTTTCACATCCTCTAAATTTTCCTTCTCCCCCAATTTTCTCCTCTTCTTTCATGAAGAGAGCGTTACCCCTAACGCCAAATCTTACAAAAGTCACCAAAATAAAAACAAAAATTAAAAATCACATCAAATTCATTTTTTTGTTGGGCCTATAATCTGGGCCTTATTGTTAGAAGATCTACCATAGCCCAAGCCTGCTATAATTACGAGCTATGACCCCAGCCGGGTCAAGTTAGCGGTACCCGATGTAAGTTCGGCGGCAGACCAGAGATAGATCCAGTTGGGCTTTCTTTTTTACCTTTTGATTTTGATTTCCTTTTAGGAGATTTCTGACCTGTGAAAATGGTGTGGGCAAATCACAAATTGGCTTATATTGGTGGGAACTGGGAAACTTTCTGGGGAGGGAAGAAGATTTTCTTTTTTTTTTGGGTTTCTGCCTTCTGGGCTTCCAATTCAATTTTTTGGTTTCTTTTGGGTTACAAAAACAATTCAAGTTTTAATTTTTTTTACCCCTACTCTACTCTGTCTCTTCCTCTCTCCTCTGTAAACTTAACAGTGATAGCACTGTGGAGGGGTGACAGAGAGAGCCAGGCAGCAGCAGCAGACCACAGAGAGAGAAAGAAAGGAAAAGAAGTGAATTGGGGCTCAGAATTAAAGTGTTCCCTTCCCCTTCCCTCCCCAAATATATAAAAATATGAACACCTATAAACTTAACGAGGGAGAGAAAGAGAGAGAAACAGATAGGACTAGAGATAGAAAGAGGGAGGGAGGGGACACTTTATTTGCCTTTTTTATGATGCACGCATCCATGGCAGAACAGAGAAGGGTACACAGTACTGCTGCGACATAACACAAGTTTTTTTTTAACTCCCTTCTTCTTTTCCTTTGCAAAGGAAAAACAAGAGATTTCAATTTTTAAAGAAAACACATAAGGGAGGACTGAGGAGGAAAAGAAAGAAGCAACAGCCCACAGATTGCAGGCAGAAGAGAGAGGGAGAGAGAAAGAGGGGGAGAAAGGACGTGAAGCCATGGACGAGGTTGAATGAAGGTACGAAGATGTTGTTGGGGAAGAAGTATGGAGCTGATGAGGAAGGTAGTGTTGTTGAAGAAAACAAATGGCTGAAAGTAGTAGTAGTAGAAGAAGAGTAGGAGCTTCCAGAGATGAGAGCTTGATGGCATGCAAGGAGAGGTAGAGAAACAAGGAAAGAAAAAAGAAGGCTGCTTTCTCTTTTTTTCCCCCTTTCTTCCAAATCTGAGCGCAACCCATCTTCACCCACACAAACCCCTCCACAAATCTTGCTTCTTCTCCTTCTAAAGCAAACAAAAACAGCGTCTTCGAAGCTTTTGTTATTTCTTCTTCTTCCTCTGTTTTTTCTTTTTGGTGTTGAGGTTTCTGAGGGGTTGTTATTTTGACTGGCTGTGGTAAATATATGAGAGGGATGCCCTTCCAATTGCAGGGGAAGGGGGGTTTAGATATTGCAGCTGCAGCTGGTTTCGCATCGATTTGCTCTTCTCAGCAAGAAGCTTGGAAGCTGCTTGAACTCAGTCAAGAAGAGGAGAAAGTTCATAGCTTTGGGAGCACAGAGCCCACCTCAGTTCTTCATATGAGAAGGAGTCCAAGCCCACCCACATCGGTTTCCACTCTTTCCTCCTCCTTCAACAACGGCGGCGGCGGTGGGGACAACACCGCCACTCCGACGGCCGGCGAAAAAGCCTCTGAGTGGGCTAACGAGCTGCAGCCTATCTCAGCTGGCCTCGAGATTGTTTCCTCCAGATGCGGTCTCGGGTTGGAAGATTGGGAGAACATGTTGTCGGAGCCCACTCAGGAACAGTCCCTCCTCCGGTGGATCTCCGGCGACGCCGAGGACTCCTCTTTTGGTTTCAAGCACCTCCTTCAGAGCAACAACAGCAACAACAATCCTTTGGATTTCGATGGCAATGGCGGCGGTGGAGGGTTAGGGATTGTTGAACAGGGGAATGGGTTTGATTCAATTGGGGGAATTGGAGCTGGGGTTTCCAGCATTGGTCACAATTTGGGGGCTTTCCCTGATTCCGGGTTCCTCGGAGCTAATGGGAATGGCAGAAATGCTGGGGGTTTGGTGTCTCCCAGCTCTTCTTCTTCATCTGGGTTGGTTCATTTCAAACCTAATAATAATAGCGTTGGCAGTAATCTTCCTTCTGCAATGCTTTATCATCAGCAGCAGCATCATCCACAACAGCAGCAGGAGGAGAAGCCACATATTCTGCATCCTATGATGAACCAACAACAACTGAATTCTCATCAAGCGCCAAACTTTTTCATGCCTCTGCCATTTGAGAATCATCATCAGCTTCCTCAACCCAAGAGGCAGAATTCTGGTGGTGAGATGGAACCCATTTCTCAAATGTTCCCCAAGCTTCCGTTTTCAGACCCCGGGCATCATGACTCGTTTCTCAGGAAGCAACATCATCAGCTGCAGCAACAGCAACATCTTCAGCAGCAGCAACATCAGCATTTCGGGTTTCCTCCAGGGGTTCCTTCATTTCTCCAAAACCATCACCAGGGCATTCTGCAGAATGCCCTGGTGGGAAAGAAGGAAGACCCAGGTGGAGGGCAGCAACACGAATTGCTTGACCAGCTCTACAAGGCAGCAGAGATGGTAGGGTCAGGGAACTTCACTCACGCGCAAGGGATATTGGCGCGGCTCAATCAACACCAACAGCTCTCCCCAATTGGAAAGCCTCTCCATAGGGCAGCTTTCTACTTCAAGGAGGCTCTCCAGCTTTCACTCCTCAGTCACAACAACATTAACAGCAACAACCCCGTCACCAGCCCTCTTATGCCTCGAACTCCAACCCCGTTCGATGTCATCTTCAAAATGGGCGCTTACAAGGTCTTCTCAGAGGTCTCCCCACTCATCCAGTTCACCAACTTCACTTGCAACCAGGCTTTACTGGAGTCTCTGGAAGATGCAGACAGAATCCACATAGTCGACTTCGACATTGGGTTTGGCGCTCAATGGGCTTCCTTCATGCAGGAGCTACCCCGGAGTAGAGGCATTGCACCTTCCTTGAAGATCACAGCTTTTGCCTCTCCGTCCACTCACCACCCTATCGAGCTTGGTCTCATGCGAGAAAACTTGACACAGTTCGCCAATGAGATAGGTATTAGCTTCGAGCTCGATGTGGTCAACTTTGACTCTTTGGACCAGCAGAGTTGCTTCTCTCTTCCTATTTTCCGAGCTAGTGAGAATGAGGCTGTTGCGGTCAACTTCCCCATTTGGGCTGCTTCTGGCCAACCATCCGCATTGCCCTCATTGCTCCGTCTCATCAAGCAGCTTAATCCAAAGATTGTAGTGTCACTGGACCGAGGGTGTGACCGCAGTGATCTTTCATTTCCACAACATGTGCTCCATGCTCTCCAGTCTTACATTAACCTATTCGAATCATTGGATGCTGCTAATGTGACTAGTGATGCTCTGAACAAGATCGAGAGGTTCCTGCTCCAGCCTAAAATCGAGAGCACTGTGCTGGGACGACTTCGTGGGCCGGACAAGATGATGCCCAACTGGAAGACGATATTCGCATCCTCTGGATTCTCGCCCGTGCCATTTAGCAACTTCACGGAAACTCAAGCGGAGTGTGTGCTGAAGAGGGCTCAAGTGAGGGGGTTTCACGTTGAGAAGCGACATGCCTTCCTTGTGTTGTATTGGCAGGGGAGAGAGCTCATATCAGCTTCTGCTTGGAGGTGCTGATTAGGGAGGGTGAAGGCCAAGATTATCACCTTACAGTCTAATGCGGGTAATGAAATGTCAATAAATTTTTGAAAAAGACTAGTACTTCTGTTGTTGGTGATGATGCCTCCTCTCCTTTTGTGACTAAATATGAATCTGTGTAGTTTATTTTGGGGGGATCTTTCTCTATGCTTGTTCTTTGCATATGTAAATCCCCAGGTAGGAGAAAAAAAAAATGCCCCATCTAACTTGGAGGAAACTGAGTAGGTTTGTTGTTGTTCCTCCTCGAGAAAATGGTTTATCTATGACAATGGTATTTCGACGTAGTATGCTGAATTGCTGATGCAAGGTGCCCTTTATTACGCGCGCCATTTAGTCGTCGTATCTTTGACAGCAAACGAGGAACCTGGTTTACCTTTTACTGAAGCAACCTTCCCCTTCTTTAGTTCTGTGCAATGTGCATTGTTTTACTGCTTTCCGACTTCTTGTTTCTGTCAAATTGTGGTCTTTATAGATAGAAACTCTTCAGCTTATTTAGCAGGAGCTAACGGACTCTAGTGAATAGGTTATCAACGAATCACGAAGTGATGCACTTGATAAATCGAAGCAGAGAACAGCTCCTTGCTTAGTTTCTCTGGTGAACCTCTCGCATATTCTTGTGCTATATAGCTTGGGATAAGTCTTGCATCAGATTATATGAACTGTAACATATGCTTTAGATGGACATAGTGTGAAATTTAGGTTGAAAATTGTTGACCTCACTGGATTGCTGTGGAAAAATGCAGATAAAGATTTCAATGAACTAGTGTGTAAAACTCACTTCTATATCGATCAAAGAGTAGAAAGAATTAGATGATGAATGTGTATCATATCAATGATTTGCTTGAGTATCTTGAGTGATTGCTGGACATTGTCTGGTATGATGAAGTGTCGTGCTTTGTCAAACTGAGCATGCTTTGTCAGTTGTAGTTTAGATGTCTTTGAATCTCCAATACATTTGACAGAATCTAGCTGGATAATTGCTGCAGTTTATATGTACATGCTGCGTTGGAGGTTTGGTTGGCGGTATGAAATGAACATGCCTGCAGACTAGGAAGACAAATGGATACAAAGACAGCCTAAGCTTCATGAAATTGCTATGCTAACATGGATTGTGTCCTTGAAAATTTTGTCAATGCTCTTGTGTCTAGTAAGAAACAACATTTAAAAAACCGTTTAATGTACTTCCTTTAATCATCATGCATGTATTTAAACCCGACAATTAACGCGTCACACTCATTTTGTTGCTTTAATTAAATTGTTTCGTTTTTATATTGATTATTATTTATTAAGTGCCTCTTTAATAGCCTTGCAAGAGAGTAGAAGAATAAAATATGGCTTGCCTCAATTGTACAGTGAATTTCGCTAATTTTTTATAGATAAATAAATTAGTTAATTGGACATCTACTAATCATCTCACATGGGGTTTCTTGGTATATATTCTTATATTTTTTTTCTTCTTCTGAAATTAAATATTTATTTAAGGACCTGTTTGTAAATAATAATTTATGTGAATTTCTATGCTATGTTATCGCCTGTTATTTGGGTACTTGTGGAGGTTGTTTTTGCGTAAGAAATAGATAAAATAAGCTAAATGAGTACAAATAATAGGATGGTCGCTCCTCTTCTTTTGTTATGGGAATGGTGTTCGGTTGAGTGAATGTAACACAATGATTGGGAGGATTCATTTTCAAAATCTGTTAATAGTATCTGATTCAACGTATTATTGTGAGTTGTAAGTGACTAACTCAATACCCCTAATGTCTTTTCTATAAAGTGTTTGTGGTTGGAAAGCTCAAAGTTGTATTACAACAATCCTCATCTTTTTCGTATCTCAAGTTTAACATAACACAAATATAAAGCTACACATTTAATATATAAAGTCCTCCTAAAAGAATGTATAGTGATTCGCTCTTTCAAGTACGAGTATGAAATGAAGTGATGTACCCAACCAAAAGAGTGAATAAACATAAGACAATGGAAAGAGATAAATGACCTCTCATCAGAAAGTCAGTACTCGTATTCGACCCTGAAATCAATCCACGATGCAGAAAACAAACTCCCACGCGTTTCATAGCTGCATTACACTAATGTATGAGTTGTGTGTAGTCTAGGGAGAGGTTGATGAGTATCTTTTTGGAAGTAATACTGCATTAGGGAGACAAAAAAAAAATCCGCTCTGAGCGACTAAAAACTATATCTCATAATAAGAAAGACTTAATAGGGACATAAGCGTCAATAATTAGTTGAGACAAATAACTTCCACTTATTTTTCTCATATACTACCACTAACCCAACCCTTCTCATTTCTTATATAAGTTTTGAGAAATAAGTTAAGATTCTACAAATGGAATAATGAAAATCACTTTGACCAATTGCCCATCACTTCTATCTCTGTAGGACCTTATCAACAACTAGGGCTGGCTATTTGGACCGGGACCGGATGAAAAATCGGAAACCGGACCGTATAACCCGGACCGAGACCGAACAGGGACCGGATAGTAAACAATCCAATCCAATCTTTGAGCTTAGATTTGAGGTAAAAAACCGGATAAAGACCGGATAAGAGAGCTTCAACATCCAAAACTTAAGGGTAATTTGCATAAACGGTCACAAACCTTTACACTTAGTACAAAACTTAACCAACTCCTCACCCTTTTAGGCCTTAGGCCACTCAAATTCCCACAATCTTGATATAAAATCAAGACCGAATTGGGACCGGACCGGGTCAAGACCGAACCGGATCAAGACCGGACTGTATCCAATCCAATCTTCGGTCCTTATATTCTAAAAAAAACCGGACTGGACCGGATCAATTTGCGCCAATTTAACCGGACCGGACCGTATAGCCACCCCTATCAACAACCAACCTAGTCTTCTTTCTAAACAGTTTGTTTTAGCAGATGAAACAAACACTTAAGTGAAATGCTAAACATTTTCCCGCAATTAACAAGTTAATTACAAGGAGAGCCAGAATACAAGAAGTTCCAAGGTAGGGTGGGAGATAAGATAAATTAAAGGATGACCCGATTTTATTATATTAATTAGATAGCGACTTTCTCGAGTTTTATTGAAGGATAATCAAGTTGATCAATACTTAAATATACAAAATAATTAAAAAAACAAGAAGAGAAGGGGATGACGACTATATATAACATGCAGAGAGAACATGCCTCGTATGGACAGCGACAAAGATTAATCCCCTCCATTCCCATCTCCTAACGTCCTATGATTTAATTAATTAATTGATTGATTAATAGCAATACATGCAATTGTCGGTTCGTTGAAAACGAGCAATCCTGATATAAAAAATGTATAACCTAACTCTTGCGGACAACCATGGCATAATTAGTCAGGGAGATTTAGAGTAAAATTTTCCACAAAATTTGGCTTAAATACGTGATTAATTAATGAATTAGTTAACAATGTGGTTAAATTAAAGGAGGGTTTTGGGTTATTTGATTATTGGGGGTGGTGGTGGGTATGTGAGGAGCAAGTTCGTTCTTTTGCAGTTATAAGGTATGGGTACACTTTGAGTTGACAAGTATGGTTTATTGATAAAAAACAAAATTATTATGTATCTAAAATGAAGTTAAGCCGGCATGTATTTATATATATAAAATAAATAACACTAATAATAATGAGGAAAATAAAAGGGAATGAGAAGAGATAGACTTATAGTGATAATGTGGTGATGAGAATTGTTGAGTAATAATGGGCCACGATGAAGAGGCCCATTTATGTATATTAGTTCGGATGTAATTAGGCATAGGGTTAAGAAAGAACACTATATATATCTCTGTAATGAGGACTGCCGAAGTTAATGAATAATAAGAAAACCGAATCGCTTCAGCCGTGGACTAGTCTCGTTCATCCTGAACGAGGAAACCACGTAACTCTCTGTGTCGATTTCGTTTCCGTTCCGTATCAGTTCCGTTTCTATTTTCATGGTATCAGATCTTACCGCTATGGATTCCGATCAGATCTCTGCGCGCCTCAACTCAAAGAATTATGCTCTTTGGAAATTTCAGTTCCGTAAACCATATGTTCCTCCCGCCTCAGCTCAGGACGTCTTGTTGTGGGTGTCTAATGATGCCAAAGTGAAATCGGCGCTCCTCAACTCCGTTGATCCTACGATTATTCTTGGCTTGCGTACGCTGCCGACTGCCGCTGACATGTGGAGGTACCTTGCTGAGACGTATGCTACCGTCAGTGCCAATCGTCAATTTGAAATTTGAGGTCGAGCTGGCCGCTTTGCATCAGGGAGACAAGGACGTCGCCAGCTACAATAACGCGGCGCGTCAATTATGGACAGAACATGACCTCGTCACCTCTTCGTTGATCACGCCAGCTGCCTCCGCCGAAGTCCGTGCTGCCCACAATCAGAGTCGTCTCCTTCAGTTTATGGCCCGTCTCAATCCTTCCTTTGAACCGGTGCGGGCGACTCTCCTCAACCGCGACAATTTGAAAATCGCGGACGTCCTGGGCGCTTTGATTCGGGAAGAGACCCGAATTCACACACAAGCATCGCTGGATGCTCGCCCTGGCAGCAGCGAGATCGCAGTCAGCGCCACTGGCTCGGCCAAAGCGCGCCCTCCACCAGGACAGTCCCGTTCCGAGGCGAAGACTCTCCGCCCAGCTGCTGACGTTGATGATGATTCTGCCGGCGAGGTATACGCTGCTCAACGTCCACAATTCCAAAGGCGGGTGCCATCTGGGAATGTCGAGTGTCATTTCTACCGAGCAAAGTAGGGGTGGCTATACGGTCCGGTCCGGTTAAATTGGCCCAAATTGATCCGGTCCAGTCCGGTTTTTTTTAGAATATAAGAACCGAAGATTGGATTGGATACAGTCCGGTCTTGACCCGGTCCGGTCCCAATTCGGTCTTGATTTTATATCGAGATTGTGGGAATTTGAGTGGCCTAAGGCCTAAAAGGGTGAGGAGTTGGTTAAGTTTTGTACTAAGTGTAAAGGTTTGTGACCGTTTATGCAAATTACCCTTAAGTTTTGGGTGTTGAAGCTCTCTTATCCGGTTTTTTACCTCAAATCTAAGCCCAAAGATTGGATTGGATTGTTTACTATCCGGTCCCGGTCCGGGTTATACGGTCCGGTTTCCGGTTTTTCATCCGGTCCCGGTCCAAATAGCCAGCCCTAGAGCAAAGGGCCACACTCAGAAATATTGTCGAAAAAGGAATTTTTGTGTTTATTGTAAGAAATCGGGGCATATAATTCCTGATCGTCGAGTTTTGCAGGATCGTATTCATGAGGGGAGTACTTTTGCTAAACCTGGAGCTTCTAGCGCTAACTCCTCGCAGCGCCGACCACCTCCAGCATATGCTAGTCAGCTAGCTAGCTCCTTCCGCGGACAGCTCCGCTGCGTCAAGCTCCACGATCTCAGCTGACTCTCTTGAGAAGATCATGAGTAAGGCCATTGCGTCGGCCTTCTCTAGCCTCCAGGTTTCCGTAAATTGGTTTTTGTGGGTCAACTTACTGACCAAAACTGCCGTGTTGTGTTTGCACCATCTGGTTATGTTATTCAGGACCTGAAAACGGGGAGGGAGATCGGTAAAGGTCAAAAGCGGGGTCGAATTTTCTATTTGGAGCATCTGGAGCCGCCTCTCAAGTCTCATTCATCATCGTCATCGCATTCTCCTTTGGTGTCTAGGTCGTCTTCTTCTCCGTTGGTGTCTAGGGTCACATCGTTGCCTGTTTTTTCGAGTCTTTTGAACAGAAATTTCATTTGTGGCATGCTCATTCGGGGCACCCAAATTCTAGTCGGTTAGCTCTTATGTTTAAACAACAATTGTTTGGTAATTATACTATGGTGGGATGTTCCTCAAATTTCTCTAGTTCGAGCTGTGTTGAAGCCAAGACTACTCAGATTTCTTTTCCGTCTAGTCAAACCGTTATCTCTGAACCCTTTCAGCTTGTTCATACTGATCTTTGGGGCCCTAGTCCTGTTACTTCTCGTCATGGTTATAAATACTTCGCTTTGTTTGTTGATCATGCGACTAGATATACTTGGGTCTATTTTTTGTGTCAGAAATCTGATCTTCTTGCCATTGCCACTGAGTTTCTTAAGATGATCGAGACTCAATTCTCTAAAACCGTGCATGTCATTCGTTCTGATGAGGGTGGTGAATTCAGTTCTACTCCTCTTCTTACCTTGTATATGTCTCTGGGTATCCTGTCACAAAAATCTTGTCCTAGTGTGTCCCAACAAAATGGCCTTGTCGACAGGGGCGAAGCCAGCCCATGGCCCCGCCGGGAATTTATAAATATAGCTGAATAGGCATAAATATTACAAGGTAGCAGTTGTAGTTTGGTGGTGAGCACTTCTTATTTAATATAAAAGGTGCAGGGTTCGAATCTCCTCCCATGCATTGCACAATTAATTTTGCGCCTAATAACATCAGGTTTGTATTCATTTTGTGTTTTGTTTTCACAAAAACTTTCACATTTTGTAACTAATAACATTGTTTGCCTAATAACATCAGGTTTGTATTCATTTTTTGTTTTGTTTTCACAAAAACTTTTCACATTTTGTAGCTAATAACAGTATGTTTATATTCATTTTGTATTTTGTTTTCACATGAAATTTTCACTTATCCTAGTTTGACTAGTTTATATTGTATTGTTCACATATTCTATTTGACTAGTTCATAAATTATTAGCAATCGTAAATGAAAATTAGTTACAAATGAATAATAATTTTCATTTCATCTAATTAAAATATTTAAAACATTTATCTAAATATGAATTAACAATTTACTTATGTAATTTATTGAAGAAGTAAGAAATACATATAACTTTTCGATTTTTGGCCCCTCCGGAATCAAAATCCTGGCTTCGCCCCTGCTTGTCGAAAGAAAAAATAGACATGTTGTTGAGGTCACTCGTGCCCTACTCCTGGCGTCCATGTCCCGTCTTCCTTCTGGACTGAAACTGTGTCTACTGCTGTTCATCTCATTAATTATCAGATCACCTCTGTCCTTGATCAGTCTAGTCCTTGTTTTCGATTATTCTCTACTCATCCACCATATTCTCGTCTTCGTGTCTTTTGTTGTACTTGTTTTGTTCGTCTCCCCCGTTCTGAACATTCTAAACTGAGTTCTAAAACGTCCCATTGTGTCTCTCTTGGGTATAGTGATATTCACAAGGGTTACTTGTGTTTTGACCTTGTCAATCGACGTCTTCGTATCTCTTGCAATGTGGTTTTCTTTGAGGGTCTTATGTACTACTCCACCTCGTCCACCTCTCCTCCATTGTTTGACACTTCCCTTGGTTTACCCACATTTCCCGATGATGATGATGATAGGGATTTATTGGCTCCCATTGACCCTGCTGATCTTGATGCCGGTCCCTCCCCACCGCCTTCTCCTCCACCGCCACCGACTCCTCCCACTCCTCTGACATCGCCATCGTCTCCTCCTCCACCATCACCGCCACCTCCGCCTCCTTGTCGATCCCTGCGGTCCACTCAGGGGCAGCCTCCTGCCCGACTTAATGATTTTGTTACTTATGGAATTGAGTCTCTTGCTGTTCCTACTCGGTTTTCGCAGGCACAGGGTGATCCCAACTGGGATCGAGCTATGCAGGTCCATAGCAACCATACTTGGGATCTTGTACCTCGTCGTCCTCCTCCAGTACCTGTGATTGGTTCTCGATGGGTGTACAATCTCAAGTTCCTTCATGATGGTTCTCTTGAGCGTCACAAGGCTCGTGTTGTCGCCCAAGGTTTTTCTCAGGAGTATGGCGTGGATTTCGAGGATACGTTTGATCCTGTGGCCAAGATGGTCACTGTGCGTTCTCTTTTGGCAGTTGCAGCTATTCGACAGTGGCCCCTGTATCAACTAGATGTGAAGAATGCGTTTCTTCACGGGGAATTGAAGGAGACAGTGTATATGGAGCGTCCTCCTGGTTATCCGTATGGTACTCCAGATCAGGTGTGTGTTTACTTCGACGTTCTCTCTATGGGTTGAAGCAGGCGCCTCGTGCCTGGTTTGAAAAGTTTCATGCCACTATCTTGGATTTGGGTTTTCAGCAGAGCTTGAATGATCCTTCCCTGTTTACCCGGTCTACTCCTCGTGGGATGGTCATTATGTTACTGTAAGTTGATGACATGATTGTCACTGGTGATGATGAGCTGGGTATTGAGCAGTTAACTCGTGGTCTTCATGATTCTTTTAATCTTAAGGAGCTTGGTCCTTTGTCGTATTTTCTGGGTCTTGAAGTTCATCGGACACCTGGTGGCATATTTCTTGGGCAGCGGCGGTGTATCGAGGATCTGTTAGAGTCTGCTCGTTTTGGTGATTGTATTCCTGTTTCTACGCCTATGGAGATGAACTTGAAGTTGGGTCGTGAGTCTGGAGAGTTATTGGAGGACGGGGGGAAGCAGTATCGGAGTATTATGGGTAGCCTTATCTATCTGACTTCTACACGTCCTGACATTGCTTATGTAGTTCAGATTGTCAGTCAGTTCATGTCAGCTCCTCGTACAAATCACTTGGCAGCAGTTCACCGTCTTCTGCGATATCTACAGGGTACTAAAGGAGTTGGTTTGTTTCTTCCTTCATCAGGTCGATCTGTGTTGTAGGCATTCTCAGATTCGGACTATGCTGGGTGTGTTGACACGCGACGCTCTACTTCGGGTTGGTGTGTCCATTTAGGGGACTCGTTCATTTCTTGGCGGTGCAAGAAGCAGGACCGGGTGTCTAAGTCCTCACGAGAGGCTGAGTATAGTGCTATGTCTGATGTCACGTCAGAGATCGAGTGGCTTGTGCGGTTACTCGGTGATCTTGGCGTTACATGTGAGAGTCCTATGCAGTTATATGTCGACAACACTAGTGCCATTCAGATTGAAGCTAATCCAGTGCTACATGATCGCACCAAGCACATTGAGGTCCACTTACATTACATTCGGGATCTGGTTCGAGATGGCGCAGTTTGTCTTCATGTTACATCTGAGGATCAGATTGCTGATATTCTGACTAAGGCGTTTTCAGCCAGTCGTCACTCTTATCTTGCTGGAAAATTGATGATGCGAGACCTCCATCAATTTAGGGGAGGTTGTTGAGTAATAATGGGCCACGATGAAGAGGCCCATTTATGTATATTAGTTCAGATGTAATTAGGCATAGGGTTAAGAAAGAACACTATATATATCTCTGTAATGAGGACTGCCGAAGTTAACGAATAATAAGAAAACCTAATTGCTTCGGCCGTGGACTAGTCTCGTTCATCTTGAACGAGGAAACCACGTAACTCTCTGTGTCGATTTCGTTTTCGTTCCGTATCAGTTCCGTTTCGATTTACAAGAACATCCATGTTACTTTAGATTTGAACTTTGGGCCAATAACAAATGGGGAAAAAGTGGGAAAAGAGGGGTAATGTCTATTATTTATCTAAACTTTTTTCATCAGATTCTTTTATATTATCCAAACCTATTGAAATTCTTAGAATCAGCCAAATGTTAACTTCCAGTTAGTAATTTTGTTAGTAATATTGACTTGGCAACATGATACTAACTTGGAAGAGACTCATGAATGTCAACATTCCAAAATTTTAATATTTTAACTAAGAAAAGAGTTATAAAATTATTAAAGATAACATAAAAATGGCTAATATTTTGATGCATTACGAAAAATTTGGATAATTAATAGAATTTTAATAGGTTTGGATAATATAAAAAAATCTGAAAAACGTTTGGATAAAAAATAGATATTATCCAAAAAAGAGACAAGAAAGCAACTCGACATCCTGCGACGAGGCCTAGAGTTCCAAACCTCGTTCACAGGATGAAGCTTGTGTTTTTAGGCCGGTCCAACCTAAATTTGTAGAATGCTTACATAATGGGTGGATGCTCACGCTTACATAATTTGTAAGACAAAAGTTGTTCTACTTTCAAAACTTCCATGTGTCTTGTTCTTGCACAAGAGCTATACTAATATTCTCTGTATTGTTTCAATTTTATCACAAATCACCTCAGCAAAGGAAGCAAAGTGATGATCATAAAAGATGGATGGAAATGGCGATGTGGAGGAAGTGGTCCAGTCCAGTCCAGTCCACATATCTTTCGTTCATCGCCGCCCGCCAAGTCCTAGCTATAGCTAGTCGTCGCTCTGCCCCTTATCCTTTCCCTCATTGCTGATCTTCTTCTTCTTCTGCATCATTTTTGGTCCCTAGCTCCCTCCTCTTTCCCCCCATTTGCTCTTGTGCACTTGAAGATTCGTGCTGATTTGGACTTAATACTATGTGGCTGACTTTTCTTTCCTTTCAGTCGAGAAAAAAAGTAGTACACATTTCTCGTAGAATTGACAATCGGTTCAGCTTGGTTATAAATGAAATTGTTTAGTAAGTTCTCAGTTAACTGTTAAACATTTCGTGTTTACGGTTAATTATACTGTTTATATTAGTCGGTTAACCATAAGCGTATGGTTTGTTTTTGATTATTTTGTCGATTAACCACCATAATCATTAAGCAAGTTATTCGGCAAGGTTATACCAAATTAACCGATTGGTAATCTAACCAACATAAGGCATCCTCCTTTTTTCAATTGTGCATTTGGGTAGATTTCCCCCTACATACGTATGTCCTTCTTTTAATTTGTTATCATTGAATTAAAAATAATTTAACATAGATATGAATCCATGATCAACTCAATCAAATACAAGTACACAATAACATCATTCTACCGTCAAATTTGATTAAAGAATCAAACAAGAATAAGATACGCGACAACAATTACTCAACTCATAATCCCCACCGAATTACATGGAAGCTTAAATGTTATAGAATGTTGTCGAAATAGTGTGTGCAAGTCCAACTTTCTACTATGCTCGTTCTAAAGCCCTTCATTGAAATTATTCTCATTTAAACCTAAGCCACTATTAGAACTAGGGTAGGCAATGGATCTTGCAGGTCTTCCAAAATCCCATTATTTTTTGCATATACCTGCGGCTCATCCCGGCCTATTAATTTTTTGCTCTTACTATTAGGATGATCGTAATCGATTAGTCGATTAACCGTTTAACCATCGATTACTAACCTTTTGACAATCAGTTATTAACTAACTAAAGTTGGTTACTGAAAACCGACCATTCATTATTTAATTGGTTATAAGTATAACCGTTAACCACCGGTACCAGTTTCGTTAGCGGTTACACGTACACTTACACCGCTAACAGAATAATCATTTGCGAGATCAAGATATGTTCAACTGTCCTTTTCCTAGGATCACCTTATTAGTAACTGGTCCTTGTCCAACAAACCGCTCTTACTTTTCGTGGATCCCTTTCAAACAAAATGTTTGATGAAAAATCAAACTGATCACTTAGAGATTGCACTCATTATATAAACTCTTAAATAAGTTTTTTCGCAATGTATCCCATTAAGCAATTATTAACAGCCCGTACTTGTTCTATTGGAGAGTGATGAGGAGGACTCAAGGAGGAAATAAAGCGCTTTGATGCAGGAGTAGAGAGTAGAGACCATGGACTGGGAGAGCCTAATTAGGAATTTGATGTAAATGAAAATTTAACTTATCATCGGATAAATAAATTATATGACAATAAAATCAAAAGTAAAGAGATGTGGTGCAGTGGCAAAATACTGTCATGTTAATTCAGAGCTGTAGAGTTTATTCTTCTATATGCGTACAATGAAGTTTAATTATAATTTTACCCGAATGGCCTCAATTGATCATCACTCCAAAGTCCAAACCCTCGTCAGTATTATTAATGCGTTCTATTGAAGTAAAATAAAAAAAGAAAGTAAGCCCTTTCAGAGAAATAAGATCAAGCTATTATTTATGCATTGGTTCAAAGGGGTCCAAACCCAAATTAATTTCCATTACCATCAAGTAGGACTCAACACGGACCAATAATTTTAGCCCGCTCTTTGACCAGAATGAGGCGTAGACACTGGCTGGCGGCTGCTGCGATATTTCCGGGATATAGGATGGGAGAAGGAGTGGTGGCCGGCATTGCCGGCGGGGGCGGTGTCGTGAAGTGGCGGCGGGCTGGGGAAGAAAGTAAAATTGAAAATTAATAAATAATAATCACACATTTTTTAATTCACCGTCACGTTAGTAACGGAGCGGCGGGCATCCGTGACGTGTCGGGAACTTGACGGGAAGGTGCGAACGGAAAACTGATATCTTTTGGGAGTTGCTAAAGGTCGCCCTTAAAATTGCTAAAGGTCGCCCTAAAAAGAATCAAAGTTACACTTTTACCCCCTTAGCTTCTTTATCTTTCATTTATCAAACAAACACCACTTGGACTAAAAAAACACTATCTAAGGAGAGAAAAATCCATCATCGTCATTTTGAAGCCGATATCGTCGGAGTAGCGACTCCGACGAGGTAAATACATTAACTGAAAAACGAAAAAAAAAAAGAACCGCAAATCACCTGCGGTTGGACCATGGCTGGACCGCAAATCACCTGCGGTCCAACCATGGTCCAACCGCAGGTCATTTGCGGTCCAGCCATGGTCCAACCGCAGGTGATTTGCGGTCCAGCCATGGTCCAACCGGAGGTTGACCGCGGTCAGCCGTCGGTTCAACCGCACGTTGACCGCGGTTGACCGTCGGTCTAACCGCGGTTTGACTGCGGTCGGCACGGTTTTTTTTTTTTTTTTTACCTTCTTCTTCTCCGACGAAGCCTTCTTCTCCGGCGAAGGCTGCTGCGCGGGTGGGATCGCGGGAGTTCGGCGCGATGGAGCGAGGTGCAGAGAGAAGGGAACGCAGGAGAAGGTTTAGGTTTAGGGCTTGTTTGTTTGTTTCAATTTTGATTTTTTCATTAAGGGTATACATGTAATTTGACATATAAGTTAGGGCGAACTTTAGCAATTTTAAGGGCGACATTTAGCAATCCAGTATCTTTTCCCCCAAGCCAACCCATTACGACTAAGGGTCGTTTGGAGAATTTAAGTTTAAATCTATAGATTGTCAACAATCTAAAGATTCTAACTCTTCGGATTGTTGAAAATATGTTTTAAAATGTTTATTGTTTGGTAACTGTGATTGTTAACATTCAATGAAAATAAAAATAAATTTTTTATATTAAATAACATGTTTACCCTTAATAAAAAAAATTAGAGTAGTTCGAGAAATATTAAAAACTTTGTTAGTAAATATATTTAATATGATAAATAAATAAAAGAAAGAGAAAAGATAGGAGAAAAAAAATCTCATGAATCAATATATAGAATCTCTCTGATTATGAGAGATTTGATATCCATAGATTTTAGAGATTTGAAATCTCTAAAGTTAAATCCACAATACAAAAGGCAACAAAAAAACATAACTTTCTACAAAATTTACGGATTCAATGAATCCACGCGCTAAATCCCATTCTCCAAACGACCCTAAATAATGACATTCGCGGTCAGGCAAGTTCGTTGGCACCATGGTTTGCAAAGTTTGATCGGCATAATTACAATTTCATGTATATGCACTACCCAATTGACCTGTCCTCTATTTATGTGCTAAAAATATTAAGGAACAAACCGTGAGCCAAAATTGAAAATTCTACTCAATCAAATTCAAAAGTTATAAGAAAGCACTTTATTTTAATAAAATATAATCTTGTATTGATTGAAAAGAGATCGAACACACATTACATTTTTGTATACAATTAGGGAAAAAAATCGAAAGAATGACAAGTAATCGGGTACAAAAAGACTTTTCTAGCCACCTAGTGGGCTACCAGCCTACCCTATAGCTATTATGACTTACAAATCTTACATAAAGCCATTATGATTTGCCAACAAACAAAGAACTTTTTTAAAAATGGTTCCAGAATGATTATCTTGTTTATCGGCCTGTTTTATCTTATCAATAATCACATTCGCGTTCCCTCCAAAACGAACATACGAGATGTCACGATATCCAGACACCATTGGATGACATCAAGACTAATAGTTTTACTATTGGTGGATTCATCAATATAATCGATATGTATTTAACTTATGAATTTCATATTACTTTTTTTTACAATAAATAAAATTAGACGATAAGGAAAAGAACAAAATAGCGGAGAAGGATTGTACGTACGTAGGTGTAAATTAACATAGACGCAAGTCGTGCGGTGGCGATGGCTGGCGGGATCGACTGCGCTGATCCGAGCGACTCATGTTTTCCTTCCAGGCCACGTAAAATCAATGGAATATATTCCAACCCCATTTTCCAAAAAGTACATGTAATCATAATAAGCATCTCCTACAAGAAAAAGTTAACGTGTCCAGATTTTTGTGGCAAAGTCTCCAACCACCATGCATTTGCAAAGTTGGCTATGAGAGCAGTGCCATTTTAAAATAGAAGAGCTTCTGAAAGGTCCTCTAGACAAGAAAACCCAAGCCCTTTACTGCAGAAAAGAATGCAACCCTTTAGCTACTAAAAGTCATCTCAGCTTTCTGCGATCACCCCTCTCGAACTGTGGACACATTACTCGAATCTATACCGTGAAGGCTTGGGGCTATTTAATTTGGACTTTGGACAAAGGAATGAGTAGTGAATTTGGAGCTCATCAAATCTTTACTGAAGGAACATGGATATTCCTTCATTTGGGATTTGGCAAGCCCGACGTTGAGTCGACCATTGATGTAATTAGTTTCAGATCCTGTAATCAATTTGTTCACCTTTTTTAGGATTTGAAGTTACTTATAACGAGGAGGGATTGTGCATTTTCTTAATATTTTATCAAAAAACATGTAGATAACTAAGTCAGGAACTCACGCAGACAGACATACTTCATACTAATTATTTTTTTCCATACTTAATTATTATTATTATTGTCATTATTATATTATGATGGGAATCAAAGGGTGACAAATCTATCTCGTTTCTCATAATTACCCAACAAACTCATGAACTGAGTGGGTCGGATATTTACTATACAATCAAAGACCGCCAAAACAAAATTTCCTCTCAAAGCAACAAAAAACACAAAATCAAACAATCGTGCCAACCTGGATATCTGATCACTTGAACCGCCTTTTGATGAACTTAAACATATTATCATCTTGGAACAAATACGAAATAACAAGCTAATCAAACTGCAAGGATTTTTTTCAAATCCACTCACTCAGTCACTCTCCGCTAACAATCTTACTTCCCAAACAAACCCTAGAACAAAAAAGAAAGAAAAAGCTAAGCAAATGATGGGCTCCTTTTGGAAATTGAAAGCTGGGCTGGAGGGAGGAAAGGGGGGAAAAGAGAAAAGCTTTTGTCACGAAGAAGCGTCCATACTCCATATCCTACGAGTGGCCTGGAGTCGAGACAATAATAAGACACAGATATAGAGATAGATGTACTCATGACAACTACTGGAGTAGAAAATAGTATTGGACCATGCAATGCAACTGTGGCAATGACTTTGATTTAGAGGACCACTCCACCAGCCAGCTGTTTTAAACACCAACAAAAAAAAATTAGTTTAGTGGTAATATTATTGTTCCTGAATTTAGATATTCGACGTTCAAATGTTCGAGAATTATCTCGTTTTTTTTATGCATATCACAAACTCCAAATATTTCATGCGACCGACTTGGCCTCGCTACGTACAAGATCGTAAAACATTGCTAGACAGATCTAATTTAAAATCGTCTCGCTCGCTCGCCCCAACTCGAGATCATCCGACTTTGTTCATGGAAATGCGAGTAAGTTGGGAGACAAAGAGATGCCCTTATGTATACATAATGAGAGGTGCAATTAGAATGGGCAAGTTAAGTTGAGTAACCAAAAAGGGCAAGAACTCACGTAATTTAGATTGGTGCGTGTGCATGGTGGGAAAAGTGAAGGTTGTCGTCACTCAAAACCTTTTGCTTGGGTGAGTCTTTAATTTTATAGATGCTTTGGTCACCATATCTTCTTCTCCACTTCCATTCATTTTCTCAATATATATTGATTCCTTCCTTACTTCTTCCCTTTCCCATTTCTTGTTTTCGTCGATCACTTTCATTTTCGGGTGTCTCTATGCGTAAGCTTAGAAACAACGCGCATGCACTAGCCTAGGCTTTTCTTTTCAGTGTCTCCTTTAAGCTTTTGTTACCACATTTTTATGGCCAGATATGTCGTCCGGATGCAAAAGCTAACACCCGTTCTCATCATATAAAAAGTATCTACTCTAATACACACTTCGTAAGAATAGAAGTCCGGATTAACCAATTGTTGTAATGATTTACGCGTGTCTATCGTCATCATGCAAGGGTTCCCACGAAACGCTCTTAATAGTAGTTACCACAAATTAAGTAGAAAGTAAGCCTAGTCAACTTCAAAAACCTTTATATTATCAGGACATGGAACTGTGGTTCTATGCAATTCATTGAAAATGAGTACAATTATCACATCCTCATATGACATGTTACCTATGTCATATGACGTGCTTTGAGGCTCCATACAACCAAGAACACCATCCTTATCATCTCTCTCTCTCTCTCTCTCTCTCTCTCTCTCTCTCAATATGTCAATACAATAGCCGATACTGGTCCTACCATCTCATATCCTATGCATTAACATGTATACTTTTATGCCCCCGTTTTCTTTGGTCCATACAATCACTTCTTAGTGGAGCTTTGGAAGCGCGAGACTATCTTATTTGGACGGCTTGGAATGTACTTTCTTCCATGTGCACACCACACCAGTTACAAGAAAGAAGCAAAAAAAGCCAGGTTTGATTAAAGAAAAAGGGCGGCAGCTAGCTGGGTAAACTCTGGAAGATCCCACATCTACTTTAGGCAAGGGGTGGTGAGTGAACTGGTGATCACCACATCCAAGATAACACAAATTGCAAAAAAATCCCTCCATCCAGGGCAAACCCAATTATCGAGGAAAAAGGGTTTATACCAACCAAGCTTTACAATGGTTTGGCTCGATGCATGTTTTGTAAGAATACTATTAGCAGGTGCTTGACTTAGCAAGATATATAGTTTGCGCATGCCCTTAATCATCATGCTCCTAGGATCTAGTTGGCGAGCGTATTGCAATTTAGCTCAGGAAAATAATTATAGGAATGAAAAAACTTCAAACTACATAAATTGAGTTCAAATTTTGAAAATAGAGGCATCCTATTCCTAATTCCTAAGACTACAAAATGGAGGTTTTGTCTGCGGTCTTACTCTCAGCCAGCAATTGGCCCGAACTAGAGAAACTACTAGGCCCGCATTTTCCAGACCCGAGCTGCGGAAGTTGGCCTTCTGTCTTTGGGCTTCCCAGCCCAGGATTTCGGGAACTCAGAATAATGACTAAACCGGAACGGCCTGTTAGAATGGATCCCACTTGCGGCATACGTTAGTACGGGCAGCAACCGCAGTGGGCCCTGCAGGAGCTGCTAAGCCAATACCGTGCGTGCGAGCCCCTCCCAGGCCCCAGCTCTCCCACTGCCAGAATTTTCCCTCCTCTCTTCCTCCGTCAAAAAACAAATAATAATCCCGCTTGCCCGGCAAATCAGCAAATCTTGGAGAAGGGGTTAGCCAGGCCTCCCCGGCAGCTTAAATAAAACCCTAGTCCACAAATCGATCTCCGGCGGGCAAAGTCGAGTAACCGAGAGAAGTAGGGTTTCAAGAATTCCGATTAGAACTCGTCGGAGGTTTCGGGGAATCAGCTGGGGGCGGCGGCCATGGGGATTATCAGGAGCGGGTTCAATCTCATGCTCGGTACGTTCTTCGGTATCTACATAGCTCAGAACTATAACGTCCCTAACATACACAAGATGGCCAACGCCGGGGTGGCCATCGCCAAAAGCATCGAGGAATCGTACAGGAAGCCGAAGAAGAGAGACGTGGAGGATTGAATTTGATTCTCTTTTCCTTTTAGGTCCGGTGTTGTTTCCTTGTTACGTCTTCGATTTGGCGATGCCAATTTTTGTCAGGGGATTGTTTAGGTCCTTTTTCCCCCTTGTTAAACCTTTGTTTCTTATTTGCTTCAAAATCGAACTTTGTCAATGGAAATCAGGGTGAATAAATGGAATTACTTTGCTCTCTTTGCGGAATTTTCAGTTCTACTTCAGGAGTCTCTTTATGCTGTTCATTACTCCAATGGCTATTTTGGATGTACAGAAGCTTCTTCCTTGTGTTTTGTTAAGCTTGAGTTGCGCTTCAAGAATCACAATGCTGGTATTATAGCAGATTCTGCTGCAAATTTGAATGCTACCAGCTTATGGAGTTAGAAGCAAGCCATGTATGCTATCATTGTATACCGAAGTTTCTTTCGGTTGTTAATCATGAATTTTCATGCCATTATATTGCAAAAGGAACAAAGTCGGAAACATTTAACATTTGCTGAGTGCAGAGAATGTGTTGTCGGCTGGTTATTAGTGCTAATGTGGACTTGTCTTCGCTTATACTACTATCCGCAGATTGCTGTTCCTATAAGTTTATGATTGTCGACTGATTCACTTTCAAGGAGAACAACTCAGTTTCTTAATTGCTGTGAGACAGTCAAATATATTGGGTGAAGAGTGTGTGAGTGGACGTAAGTTATGCTTTAGTAAGCAGAAGCTCATTGGAGTGCTTCACCTCTTCCATTTGCTTCTAATTCTCTGTGTTATGCTTTAGTGCTGAATGGCTGTTTGTGCCAAATTCTGTGAAAAGGACACAAGCCTATGAGTGCTTTGATTTTCTTGGCTAATCCATTCACTTGCTAGCTTATAGCTAATCAACTAGGTTGATAATCCATAGTCTATGGTCTTTGGCAAATTGACATTATTGTCTATGATACACAGTAGCTAAAATAAAGTTATAACCTCTGAATGACTTGTCTGTGCAAAGAGTTAGCTGTAGTAAAGTAGTTGAAGCCTTTCACTTATATTCCATAACAACAGATGAAAATCTTATTACAAGATAACATATCCTGTATTAGCTGCGTAGGGTGCACTGTATTTCAGCTGATGTTTAGGTACTTCTCTCCTGCATTGATTGAAGCTGTATCAGCCATTGTTGGATGAGGAGCTATTGCCAGAGGTTTGATCGCTTTGTGCAATGAACGCCAGTCCGCAATGGTTGTGATTTTGTCGGAGTACACAATGGATAGTGAACTTTGGTCAAGAAGTTTCACTATCTCTACCATCTGGCCAAGGATGTAGACTGCTTCCCTGACACTGCCTTTTCTCTCTTCAATTGTGGTCTTTAAACACTTGCTGAATATGAATGGTCTCAAGTTAGTGAGACAAGCTGCCAATAGATCGGAGATGAGCACAACAAGTGATGGAAATAAGCTCTCCCCTGGAGCCATGTTGTAGTGCTGATAGTTTTTCAGAATGGTGCTGCTTATTCTATACATGGAATTAGCTGCCAATGCCTCGGCGTGCCATTCTGAAGGGTTGATCCTTGGGCATTCAGTTGGATATGCATTCTTAAACTCTGCAAGCCTGCTCTTTCCACCTTCAACGAGCAGTTCGAGTACTTCTCTTGTGCTTTTCGATTTCAAGGATAGTTTATGAAGATCCACATCCAGCCATTTGTGGTATATGTCGACACCCGACCACACTTTAAATGCTGCTCTTCTTGTGTTACTCAGCTCTTCTTTCCCATCCAAATGTTCTTCTATGAGTTTGACATACACGAGCCCCTCATGTACACTGCACAACAACTGTTTGATCGAACAACTACTTATATTTGGGAGTGAAATTGCAATGGCTGTTAAAGTAACTATAGGAAGAGACCAAGGTTGTGGAGGCTCTTCACAATCCAGGATGCAAACTTGGTCGCAGTCGAATTCTCTTACTCCCTTGAATCCTTCTGCAAAGGTTGCCTTTTTCAACAGGTCAGTGAGATGTTTTGGCTGTTTCTTTTCCCCCTCCCGCATCCAGTTATCTGTGGCAGTACAATTCTTCCTCATTGTCACTTCCACAAGTTCTTCCTCACCTTCAAAATGCAAAACGAAGCGGCTTAGATCTAAGTTTTTGGTCTCCATGCTCTGATCAGCTGAAATGCTTTCACTTGGTAGCAGCTTCTTCAACTTGCTGCACGAATCACAGACCTTCACAATTATGCATGCACAGAAGATGGAAATGAATTGAATCAATTTGCATCCCATTACTATTCCAATTTGCGCTCGAATAATAGTGTCCAAGCAACTGCGCTTTGCTTCATGTGCAAGTTTTCGGAGTTGCTGGCTTTCGATGCGTATGAATGGACACTCTTTGATCTCTACTAGACACTGAATCCAGTACTTCTCCACTTTGAAACATATTCCTGTACAGTTTATCTTCCGGTTTCTTGGCAACCTGTATAACACTGAAGTGAACCACCTGACTGCTGGTGCCACACTACCAACCCCAACTGCTAAAGCCTGTGCGACGAGGACTAAAGTCGTTGACCATTGGTAGTCAGACTCCCCTGCACAAAATTTGAAGGATCCTGGCATGAAAAATGACCTCAGCATTGCCTCTGCAAGAACTGTGGTGCCAAGGAGACACAGTGCACCTGAGGCAGCACAAGTAACTGAACGCCCCATTACAAATTGAGGGTTGCTGGTGTGTGCCATTATCCAGAACTTCATCAGGTCTTCTTTCAACTCCTCTGGCGTTCTTCTATTCATATCCTTCGACCCCTCTTGCATAGCCATGTCACATTTCTTCTTGTACATGAACTCTAACTCTGTCTTGGTTGTTGCCACAGCTAAAGCAGATGAGCCCAAGATTAAGAGCATCACAAGCATAAGAGACATCACGCCAACATGCTCCCACCAGCAAACATAGATCACCTCAGTGCCCAATTGGATCGCTATGTTGACTAAAACAGTGACCACCAGTATTGCAAAAGCCATGATATTCATCATGATTTCCTTGTTCTGCACCGTTCCTAGCGAAGGCATCGAGTTTGCAATTACCACGCAGACCAACACACCACTGCTGAGTTTGGAGAGCTGGTCAATTCGGCTGGGCATGGGGGTGTTGAGATCCACTGAGAGCTTGACCGCCACTGCTACGACGGTCAATGAAGTTGCGTTAATGGAGAAGAACTTATTAGGGAACCAGAATTTCTTGTGACGGCAGCTGTGGATGAAATCTGCAGCCATGGCAATTGCACAGGCTAGAGATGCTGCTGCTACATAGAGTCCAATCCATGGCAGAGGCTGAGTGTACTTTTCTTCATTCAGGTCCCCGTCAGCACTGCAACCCACCATTCTAAGCAACGAAGTATCTACTGGGTCAGTTTTCTAAAGCTTATGGGAAGACAAAGGTATGAGCTTTTTGAGGGTAAGGTCACTATAGATTAGCAAGATGAAAGCTATTCTCGGGTGAAGCTGGTAAAAAGGTTTGATTGCCTTATCATATATCAGTCCAGAGATTGAAAATTTGTTTGGTTTGGACATAAAAGTCGAAGGCAGAGGTGTCCTGGTGAGTGGTGATGGTGACTAGGTTGTCTAAGGTTTTTCTTTTCTTTTTCTCCTTTCTTTTATAATGTCTAAGGTCTTACTAGAAATGAATGGTGCTGCAGTCTGCAGACTGCAGAAGACTTGGAGCAGGGAGTGGTTCGTGGAATTATACAAGTTTGACTAGTAAACTGGAGAAATATTAGATGGAAGACAACAGAATTCATATCAGCTGGAAAGCAGATAGATTCTAGTGTGTTCTTTCTCGTGCAAAGTCTTTACGATTGATTCTTCACTCTTCTATTTGACAGGTAGGTTCGGATTGCCTGCCAATTTCTCGCCGGTTTGGTGACTTTAGAGAAGTTCGATGGCCAATTCGTCCAGGGTACAAAAATTTGATGGTGCAAGGGTCTATATTTTACGGTCTCCTTAAACGCCAGCGTTTGGCACTAATACACAAGGTCGGCTTTGTAGCTGCTTCCCTCCCGGCATAGCATAAGCACCGATTCTGACATCAGCTTGCTCCACGAACGAATCCAGTACCGGCGCTGGTTCCGGCAGCCAGGTTAAAAAATGACGACGAGATCGAATTTCTACAAGAATTCTTCAATCTCATACAAGAAGGATTTGAGCGTCTCTTCTGTGATTCAGAACCTCAAAGGTAAAATTCTTCCCACGTTTCTGCACTTTCTGTTTGGATGGCTCGGAATAGCTATTATGAGAAAACCTTAAATCGAAAAGAATCAATCGAGAAGGCAGACAGCTCAAACTTCTTACAATTTTTTATTGGACTGTTCCTTGAGCCCTGTGTAGCTTATAACGTTGCAACCGGAAATGTTCCCGTGACCGATGACCAACCGCGCACCGGCGAGGGAAAGGAGGGTCGGGAAAAGCGAAAAGTTCGCGCCGAAAAACCTCCTCGACCTAGCAAGCGCCGGGAAGTTGAGGAGGATGATGATCGGCCGATGTCTCACCAGGATTACGTCAATAAAATCAGGTAAGATTGACTTCAGAAGTTAATTCCGCTTGTTTTGATTTGAATGAGTGCTAATTGATTGGACTCGTCTTCAAACAGGAAAGAAGCCAGCTCATCTCAGCCTTATGAATCACTGAGTGCTGATGTTTTGGTAACTTTGGAGTTCAAATGTTGGAATCAATTGATGAGCTGGGATGGTTTCATATTGTTTCTTCATGGTTGTTACTGTGGCAGGAGAATTCGAAATCGGTGTTGAATTTGGTGGCCTATGGAAGTAAGCAACCTGGGGTTTTACATTTGTTTGATCCTTTCCTTTGTTCGTTGTATCAAGTGTGTTTCCAGTCAAGTGCTGTATCAATGAATGTGATTCGAAATGTTTCATTCTCTGACCTTATTCCCATTAGGCGATGAAAGCAGTTCTTCAGAATCTGAAGTGGAGGGTACTTCACAGACTGGTTTGTGCCTTCCTTTAAACGATTTGTTTCAACTATTGTTTTGGTTTCTTGATGTACGACATTTCAAGTTACTTGGCTGGGTAAATTTGTGTTCCAATTAACTTGAATAGAACTCTCATTTTATTGATTCCCAGACTGACCGAGCAGGAACTGGTTATGGTTATTGTCGAAATCTAGAAGTTTTAAGCAGGCCAGGCGTTCAATACTACATTTATGCCACTTCTCTACTCTAATTTCCTTTTTCTGTGTACTGTATAGATCAGACAAATGAAGTTGACCAAATCAAGACAAGAGACGAACAGCGGTTTCCACTTGCTGGAGAACCGTTCTGTGTGGTATGCGGTAAATATGGGGAGTACATCTGCGACGAGGTGAAGTGTTTGCCTCATGCTTCTTCTCTTTATTGCTCTGCATATGTGGTCTTGTTCCTCGTGCTGTAATTCTTGAACTTTCCATATCTTTCTTGATAGACAGATGATGATATATGTAGTCTGGAATGCAAGGCTGAGCTTATACGGAGGCTACAATGTGCTAAGGTGCTTTTGAAATAATATTTACAGTGCATATTAAAGATGTTTGCTGGCATTTTCTCTGATATGATGTCTGTGGTTTCAGAGAGCACAAAGCAACATTAACAGTGATGTCTCCCCATCTAAACTCCAAGGTGTACAAGTAATGCCTGAGTTTAGGGATGGCACTTGGGACTACAAACAGAACTGCTGGTCCAAACAGAGATCAAATCTTTGTACCTATGAATGGTATGCTTTCCTTCTGACATAAAGATCTCAAATATCGCCTCTGAAGTTGAGTACTTCAAATATATTGCTACACACGTTACCCATAATGCTAAATCAGTAGTATCAGTTGAAATGTGGTATTGATTTCCAACTGGCGAGTGGATAACTCAGAATAAACTCTTCTCCTATCTTCCTGGGTGTCACTTTATTGATGCTCTCATGACCAACGTGCACTGCAGCTGGAAATGCCATAAACCTGGGCACCTTGCAGAAGACTGTTTGGCAGAATCAGAGGACCAGGTTAGGCATTCTGCTCTGCCCAGAATTAATAAAATTATAAATTTCGCTCTATTGTGAAGTAAAGGTGGACTAGCAGACTGATTTCACTTATCAAAGTAAGCAACATGCAGGATTTAGCTAGGAGATCGAATTCCATATCTAAGGATCTCCGTGGACTTTACAGAAGGTATCTAAAATGTTATTCTCTGCCTTCTTATCTTATGCTGTTCCGTTCTATCTGCTTGACATTTGTTTATTAAGTGTATTGCTGAAAGTTGTTAGTAAGAATGCAGTTAAGTTTCTGAAGGTAGTAATTATTTTGTGAGATAGATAGGATAGCAATGGATATGTCATGTTGAGATCATGTCCTCCCACAGTGCTGGTGTCTTGACATGCAAGCTATGGGGCTAAGCCCTATTTGCATGGTGTCTCTAGCATGGTTCGTTTTGTCTGCATTGGTTTGTTTTTATGTTAATACGCATTAAACCTTACCACTCTTCATCTGGACCATTCTGTAACAAAATAAACTTGCAGAACTTCGTATTTTTCCTTAAGTGTTCACTGGCAGCTTGACTAGTTAGCCTAAGAAAAGGAAATTGCTTTTGTCTTATGTCTTCATGTTTGAGGAATTCACATGAATCGTGTCTGGCCATGTTGTGCTGTCTTTACGTCCGCAGATGCCATCAGATGGGTGACAAATTATCTGGAGCAAACTGCAGCTCATGCCGCAGCTCTTTAAGCTTAGCTACTTGTCTGGATTGCAATGCTTTCTTTTGTGATGAGTAAGTACCATGTTTATATGATTGTTCGGCTGCAGCTATTTTCCCCCCTCCCTTCTAATGGCATCCACCATCTTTCATTAATCCCTCTACTCTAATTCTTGATCCATTGCTTCCCATCAACATGCTAGATGTTAATTGATTTTAAATGCTGGAATATTAACATGGTTATACAACTTAGCTGGTGAAGGTCTAAGTAATTGTTTGGTTCCCACTCTTAGGTTGTACTATTTGGATATTCTTGGCATTGTTTATTGGTCAAGTCCTTGACATTTTGATCCATAGTTTGTATGAGTAGCTCTACTCTTTGATGCTGCTTTGCTTCTGCGCCTATAGATTTGGTCATCTGTTGTAGAGGGGATATGTTGAAACACCATCTCTTTGCTAGATTTGCTTACAGGCAATCTGATCTTCAGTGCAGGACACTTAAATGAGCATATCAGGACGCACCTATCCCATCAGCAATATTACTCCCATAAACTTAAACGACTTGTAAGTTTTCTCGATGGACAGATGAATCTACTAATCGAATGAATCAACACTTTGTGAATGTTTGAGAAGCACTTTTCTTGTTTATTGTATTTACTTATTTCTGCATAGTGGAGTACAACTTAGCTGTTATGGTTCAACATGTACTAATGCAGGTGAAATGCTGCAAATCAACATGCAAGGTGACTAAGATGAGGGATCTTTTGGTTTGCCAGTTCTGCTTTGACAAAGCTTTCGACAAGTTCTATGATATGTATACCGCAAGTTGGTATGAAACGTCTCTCACTGATCCCCCCTTCCCTTTTCCCAGACTTGATACTGATTACATTATATATATATGGCAAGTGCAGGAAACCTACTGGACTTTCAATCATCTCGGGTTCTATTTGTTGCGAAGATCACTTTGAATGGTAAGCCTCTATGTACATCTTCGATACTCTTTGTCCTTCGTATTCGTGGATGCCTCATCCGTCAAGGTGAGCTTGGTTGCTTTGATTTGGCCAGGCATAGAATGAATTGCTTGAATGCAGACCTTGAAGAGAAGGCATATATTCTATCCAGAAGTCCACAGAAGGGCAAGTCCGTTCAACTAAGCGACTTCATTTTTTGAGAAGCAAAAATTACTTCCCTGAAATTGTCCTTGCCTTTCCGTACGCAACTGGTGAGTGCGAGTGTATCATTGGAAACAAAAAGTTAGGAAGACAAGATCGAACAAAAATTTGGTATCTCTAATTAATAATTCTACTATGTTTCAAAATTTTGGCATCTCTAATAAATTGAATTGCTTGCTGGCCTCTTTCCTCCCTCCTCTTTGTGAAATGGCGCCCAACGTGTCAACTTTCTCCATTTCTCGAGCTATGCATGTCAAAGTTCAAACATGCAGTTGCTCAAAGCTGTTTTGTATTATCATGAACCTATATAAGATTTAAGACTATGTATATTCAAGTAAATATTTTATTTTTATACTAGCTACTACAAATATTACGAATTAACAAAAAAAAAAACATTTTGTGAGAAATAATAGGGGAGAAAGACATTTTCGAAAAAAAAGAAGGAATAAATAGCACTTTTATAAACGGTGTGAGGGATCCTCAAAAAGAAGTGAAAACGGTTGAAGACGAAAAGTACAGAGAAGCAAGGAAGGCTGGTGTAGACACCACTTTTTGTCCAGGTTAAAACATATTTAATCAATTAAAATTTAGATTCAGTTTAAGGTTTGCTATAGCAAACCTTGAATGACCTTCAAGCTTAAACATACTTGTAATGCTTGGGTTGAGTCCAGTTTGCAATTAGTCAATAAGATTAGCAATAACAAATCTCAGTTGGTACGACCTATTAGTGACGGAGTTGACGTGTTTAGACGAATTAGACTTGAGTTCGATTTTGGTTGTCATGCAAGTGACCAATTCTTAAAACATTGGGTCTTGTGAAATTGGGTGCAATTTCTAAATAATAAAATAAAACTCATATAAATTATATTAAGATAAATACAATACTAAATAACTAAATCATGATTACAATGCATAACAATTACAACCAATTCCCCTGCTAATTTGTTATTACATTAAACTAATTACAATTGTACAACAAAAGAAATTATAATTATATAATAAAAAAATCGGGCTCAAGTCCAAGCCCAAGCAGCAGTCAACTCTTGTCAATGCAAGTCAACCGGCCAGCCCAAGGTTGAATCAAGGCCCAATCAGGTCAACCAAACACAAATCAAGTCCAAAGTCAGGTCCAAGGTCAACAACAGTCCAAGCACAAGGTCATTTTATGAACAAGCCTACTAATCAACTCGGTTCGACTAGAAAACAACACGGTTTGGTCCAACCAAAATTACCCGACCCGTCAACTTTGGCTATAAAAGAAGCCCCTTGGCTCTGCTTTCGGACAAACACAACAGATAAGGGTAAGCTGATCAAAATATCTTCTTCTTCTTCCTCCTTTTTTTCTTTCCTTCCTACAATAAACAGACAGTTCCAAAGAGAGAGAACATTGAAAAGATAGCATTCCTCTCTTTTTCCTCTTTCCTTTAACCAACAGATTCTAGAAAGAAATGGTGAGGAAACCTTTTACTTTTTTCTTTTCCTTTTCCTTACAAACGACATAGAGAAATAGAAACAAGAAAAGACAGTAAAAGCAAGTTCTGAGGTGGGGCACATGTCAGAAGTAGACAACAAAGAGAAGGCGCTAACACCAACACCAATCATCATATCCATACATCTAGGGCTGCAAATGAGCCAAGCCGCTCGCGAGCAACTCGGCGTTCGAATCGGAAAAAACTCGTTCGACACTCGACTCGTTGTTTAACAAGCCGGCTCGCGAGCTGGCTCGTTAGTAAACGAGCCAAGCTTGAGCTAGGCCATGCTCGACTTGATAAGCTCGTGAGCTAGCTTGACTCGGTGGCTTGTTGAGCTAAGCTCGCGAGCTGGCTTGTTTAAAGCTTGTGAAAGGATTAATTACTTTTCTGAACATGAAAATTATGTTTGTTTAAAGCTTGTGAAAGGATTAATTACTTTTCTGAACATGAAAATTATCTTGTTAATAAGGATGTGTATGGAAGTTAGATGTTATTTTTAATTTTTAGTGTTGTTTTTATCATTTTTAATTTCTAATGTTCTTATTTGTACACATTTTTCAGCAAGAATGGTTTCAAATCGAGCTTATCTTGAGCCGAGCTTGTACTCAGCTTGACAAGCTGTGTTAATGAGCATTTACCGAGCTTTATCGAGCCGAGCTCGAGCTAGATTATTTTTAATCGAGTCAAGCTCGAGCTCGAGCTGGATGATAAAAATTCGAGTTCGAGCCGAGCTCGAGCTAAAAAATTTATAAACGAGCCGAGCTCAAGCTAAGCAAAAACTCGACTCGGCTCGTTTGCAGCCCTACTGATACATCCATTCTTCTACCTTTATAAAAAAAAGCTCTCGAGAAACACTCAATCGACTCAAAGACTCCCTACAATAAGACAACTTCACTCACCATGATAAATATTTTGTCAACACAAGCCTACAAAAATCAGATTTAGTGTTTCTCTAATCAGTTTCATCATCCATGTATTCTCATTAAGACTTTGACTATTTTCCTTGTGATGCCCTGTTTGATTAAGCTTTACTGAGTTTGTTTCATATCCGGTATGATTTTTAACATCTCAACTTATCAGAACATAGATATTAAAATGGTAGCAAGCAAGCCAATAAATAGAAACATTCCACATAAACTCAAGCTTAGGGAGGTATTTTAGAATGCCTCTTTGGTTTTAAAGGGAGCCCCTTCTAATCTTAAAACCTACTTTACCAAAACCATAAACACTCACTAAAGTCTACAACATTCAAACCTATACCACGACAATACAATATAAGACTTCTTAATCACAAGAAATAGCAGTGGTTTTTCATTTAACATGTAACTTCTATACTTTTGATTTCCTTTGTTTTAACCATGTTTAGGAAACCTTAAAAGAAACTTTCTGTTTGGAGGGTTCAAAACCATTATAACCAATCAAGTTTTCCCCTAACTAACAAAACAGAGTCATACAAGTTGAATCTGGGTTTAAAAGGAGCTTCACTCTTAATCCGAATCTCCACCATTAGAACTACCATAAACCCACAAATTTCCACATCAAAATCCATAAAGCCATCAAGCTAATACCAAATTTTCTTGAGTTACACATATTTCGAACGGTAAACCACCATAATCATTTTCAAATCAATTGAACATCTCAAACCCGGTTAGCAAACAGAGCCAGAAATAAAGATTACCAAAACAAACTCACCCTTTTGTCATTGTTGTCGGGGCCGGCGAAATATAGATTTTCCGACGGCGGCCATTTATCCCCTCACTTGTCTGCCTCTCTTTCCCTTGCCATCAATCAGACCGACAAAGAAAAACAAAATAAATAATAAGAATATTAAAGAGCAAGAATGCCAAATTTTTTTTCCATGAAAACCAGAATAAAAAAATCTTACCCTTCTGTCGTCGACGAGGGAGTCGCCGCCGGTCCCACGCACCACCTCTCCTCACCGTCGTCGATGTTCCCCTGATTTCCGGAACTCCTTCTATAGCCGCCGCCGACAACCTCTTTCTCTTCCCTTTTTGACCGTATCTCAAAAAACCAGAAATCAGAAAAGAAACATATATAAGACACTTGCTCAAAGTCGAAATTGAACCTCCAAGCTTGACATGCAAACCCATAATCTAGATCTTACCTTCGTCTGCCTGTCACCGTCGCCGGCGTCAGGAACTGTCGGTCTTACCATCGTCGTCGTTTGTTCTTTCTCAGCTTGTTGTCGTTATCACAAAGAAGAGATTGGTGGGGGGGGGGGGGGGGGGGGGGGAGCAGATCGAAAGGGGTCAAAGGGTAGAAAAAGGTAAACGAGGGTAGAGGGAAGGAGGTAGGAGGAGAATCGTGACCACCGTCGGGTTATTGTACTCTAACCACCGTTGCCGGCATCGAGTTTTTCCTTTTTTGTCGATCTTTTTTTTTTTTTTGCTGGAGAGAAGAGAGCGAGAGCGAAGAGAGGGGATGATCGGCTCTTAGGTTATTACGCCAACTGCCACCTTCCCCCTTTAAACGACCCAAACAAACCCTCAAAACGACCTGGACGTCTCTTCTAAGTTTCGAACCATTGACCTTAAAGTCGTCATAAATTTCAGTCAACATTCTAAACCATTAGGCTGATCGCCTGCCACTTGTTCACGTAATAATGTGAATCGATCTATATTTATAAATTTGTATACTAAACTTTTTAAAACTCCTTAATACAAAATGTCGATGGTCAATATACCATATTAGCATTTTCGTGTTAAGTTTCTTCTAAAGTCTCAAGCTGGATTTCCAAAGGATCGAAATTTGATCCATCATTTTAAAATCTCAAGCCTTAAACACGATCAATAGAATGTGTTGGGTTTTCCTCTTAAAAACCAATCACTTAACAGTACTACGTGGACTTTGATCCCGACTACTCGGGTACGTAGGTAACCAATAGGTTCGAGTCCAACTAACCAAAACTTTTTTCCCCACACTTAACCGTACTCCCGAACCCAAAACTCTAAAATTTCGCAGACCAAATCTCGGTTTTGACCCTAAGGTCAAAGTCGGGCCAAATAGTCTTCGACCCACTACAATGTAAGGTCGATTTCGAGGGGCGGTTGCGATAGCTGGCATGGAGGGAGTAAAATCTGAAAATTCTTTAATGTTTTAAGATTAAGATTAAGATTAAGATTTCGTTGAATGACTGATTAGTAATTTTTTCAGTTGGTTGAATTACATTTTTGTTAGCAGAAGTAATCTCAACAAAGCAATAAACGCAACCAAACTAATCTTTTTTTTTTGGTTCAAGTAACCTCCTCCTTCACTCATCCTGTGTTGCCTCCTCCTAGTCCTCTTCAGTTATAAAAAGTTTGGCTGTGTGTGCCTTTGAGTTGGGAGCCCAGGACCGGGACTATAAATATGTTGGGTGAGTTCATAAGTGAGAACAAGAAGCAAGGAGGAGAAGGAATAAAGAACCAGAAAGAAAACGTAAGATGTCTTGATTAATCCTTTGTCTTTGATTCAGTTTCTTTCTTTTTCTTAATTCTATTTCATCCATTCGTATGTTCTTCGTTCCAATTCAAAATTCAATTATCTTTATACAAAAAATTCCGATTTTATATCATCTTTGCAATTATATCCATTTTAATGTATCTTCAAACAAAAAAAATATTCTACTAAAATATGGTCAAGGTCGCATGCCAAGTCACTATGCCACGATATTTCAGAATGATACTTACTTGCCTACATGGTATCTGTTTTGCATGACCATGATATATGTTTATGTCACGATCGAATAATTAAATACCATCATGATACATAATATATCCATGTCCGTGGGGGAAATAGTTTGTCGTAGGAATTTTTGTTTCAATGCTCATTTAAGATTTTTTTTAGTTTGGTTTAGGGTATACACCAACGATTGTAAAACCGTATCAGAGATTGTGTCGGATGAGTTAGTGGTAGAATATTTTATATTTAAACTGTATTTTAATAGTTTCATACTGATAAAATCCTATACCGACTTCACTCCAATAGAAGATTTTTCGTTCGAGTTACTGGTATGATTTAACAAACACAAGTATAAACTCAATTGCTTAATGTATGGGTTAGGAATGGTATTTGGTGCATGGTATTAGTGAATAGTGACCAATATTAAGTATAAAGGTATGATTACATTTTGAGGTATATGGCTAATAATAATGGGTTTAGAGACAATAGTCAATGTATTATGTATTCAACACTAGTTGCTTTAGTTTCGATGGTTATGTATTATTTTATTATGAAAAAGTTCAGTTGTGGAACCAATTTTAAAAGAAAATATTTATTGGATAATCATATTTTAACTATATTTCATCCCGTAGGTAGACATCTGAATGAATAAACTAAACATATTTTAATTATATTTCATCCAATTTTTGGATAGTCAGGCTAAACCTTGATTTTAATGTTAGGAATTTAGGGATAGCCTTGGTGCATTTTCGAAAATAATTTAGCTTGGTGTGAAGTCTTAGACACTATGTTTAATGTTATGCTTTAGAGATAGTATTTGACCCATGGTAAGGATTCGATGTTCCTTGCAAATGGTTAAGATTCACTATTTTAAGGTATATTGTTAATGGTATCGTGTTGAGATTCTATAGCGTGTCAATTAGGCATTAGTTGATGGCTTTGATCTCAATGTTTATGCATTGTTTTATGATGAAATGCTTAGCTATATAATTTTTGAGATTCTATAGCGCGCCAATTAGGCATTAGTTGCTAGCTTTGATCTCAATGCTTATGCATTGTTTTATGATGAAATGCTTAGCTATATAATTTCTAATCTACAACTTTATAAGTAGTCGTATGAATTAATAAATTGAACATATTTTTAACTATATTTCATTTTAGTTTCGTTGAAGTGCTTATCTTAATCATCATCACTAAGACTCGAACCTATAACCTGTGTGTCTACAATAATATCATTCAAAGTATTAACCACTCAGACAAACTCTATTTGATGATATCAACTACAACTCTAATACTACACTTCTCATGAAACGAGGTTAACACCCTACCTCCGAGGCTCTGATTGTGGTCTTCTTTCTATACAGGTTGACATTCGATCCAATTATGAAAAGCTGAAATTAAATTATCATCCAACACTTATTTAATACATTTTGTATGTGCTACTATAAATATGTGTATGAATACACTCATATAGTTCTATAATAAAAACATATATTTAATATTTACTATGTTAGTTGTTGATTATATTTTGAAGTGAAAATGCTAATTTATTAAGTAAAATATATTATCACAATCATGTAATTATGTGATATGTTCTTACAGCATAAAATTACTAATATATACATACTTAGTTCATTCATGTGTCACCATGATACAAGATAATTCCATTTGCGTAAGAATGTCATTGATACTCATCAAATTTTTTTGACCAAGTTAGTTTGGCCTGATCGAAAGCGTCATTGATAAAAGAAACTCATAGGAAAATGAACTATAGATGTATCAATGAAACGAATTTGACATCCCTAATTTATATAAGATAATATAATTATTTTGTATAATGCAACTCATTTTCTCATTTTTTTTTTACATTAGTAATTTTTCTCTAATTTCCATGCCAACTTATTAAAAACGACATCTTTATGTTTTTATGTAATTCTAATAACTTTTATTTATTTCTATTTTTAGAAATAATTCTTTTGTCTATTATCTGCATGAAAATAGAAAATCTTGGATAAGGTTCATATGCATAACCTAAAAATTATGTTAGCTTAATAATCAAGTTTCAACACTGGACAAATTTAATGGTTGATATTCAAATAATTTTTAATAAGCTAGTTTCATCAATTGGATTGTATCTTCTTGAATTTAAGTATGATTTAAAAAAATTTGTACAGAAAAATGAATTAAATGTGATATACAACCCATCCATTTATATTTTTGGTTAAAATTTTCCAATCACGTATATCACCATGAGATAGTTTTCATACTACCATGATATAGGGCACCTTCATGTTGCATTATTATTTTACCAAAATATATCGTAGTAAATGTCATTTTTTAGAGTATATTTATTTGATTTTTAATGCAAGAAAATATGAAATCCGAGTTCAAACAATTAATATATAGTCTGTCAAAATTAACATGAATTAGTCTATGCCAACCATCAACTAATTTATGTAAGTTGTTCATTATAATGTCTATTAGGGGACTCTATTGCATACGATAAAGCTTCATCATTTGTAGTTCTAATGATGAAGGACATAAACTATCAGGAAGAAAACTACAGCTATCGCTACTGTCATTTTTATTGGATCTTTGGTTATTGAATTACTATTGTATGGTAATGAAAAGTGGAGGAGGAGTGTCTCTAGAGCTAAAATGGTAACGTTCAGGTGTACATAATGACCTATAATGGTATCATAGAGTTTAGTTCTATGAGTGACAATATCGGCCACATCTCAATTCCTAATGGTTTTGTCAGTGTGAGATATCAAAGTTATAAAATAATTTTGAGATTACGTATCTACAATAGTATCTTTAGACTTTAATTATATGAATGACAAGATGAATCATTATTTGAATGATGGGCAAGAGTTATACGTATCAATCAGAGGACAAATTACCATCTATCGAACAACCTACTACCACCAGATGTTCAACTTCTTAGTTAGTTGAGTTATACATTCATAAAGGGAGAAATAAGTTGAAATGAATCTGATTCGATCATTACATATGATGATTTAAAATCATGTGCGTGAATATTTTTTTCACAAGGCTGAAAAATATTAGACTCTCGCAATCTTTGGCCCAAACGTATAGATGCACGAAAGGAAATATCAATGAAAAGTTATGTACAAGCAATGCAGTCAAAATCGCGCTTTAAAACTTAAAAGCTTACGCTTTTACCATTTTGGGTCACCAAAACGCTTCTACGTAGAATCGTGATTTTCCTTTACAAATGTAGTCAAAATCTACGTTTTAAAACTTAAAAGCATACGGTTTTACGCTTCTAGGTCACCCAACCGCTTCTAGGTAGAATCGCACTTTTGACTGCATTGTGTACAAGTACAACATATGATGTTGAAAACTGTTGGCCAATCAAAGAGCAGATAATCGTGAATATGATCTTCAAAATTGTGACGAAGTTATGACTTTTGTTGTTTTACACGATCGTTTCTCTTAGCCACACTCAAACTAAATATGGCGACCCTACTATCAAACAAAGCTCGAATAATAAATTATCTTAATAAATACATATAAAGAGAAATAGTAACCTACTGCTATTTAAAAAAAAAAATTTAAAACGTGTCGCCCATCGGACGGGCACAAAACTAGTTTATAAAATAGAAAAACCTACTGTACTATATCTATACGTAACCCTAACTAACCCCAAACCCTACTAACTACTCGGTAACACACGAGAATAAACTAAACTACTTGGGCTAAGCCCATGCAAGATAACGGCTTGGGATAGGGTCAGTAACCACTGGTTACTGACCTATCAGTAACCACACGGGAGCCGTAGATCTGGGGGATGGAGCAATCGTGTGGTTGGCTGGACATAGGGGTGGGGAGGGGCATTTTTGTCTGTTTTTGTATTTTTTATTTATTTATTCCGCATTTCAATGGCTGGCTTTTCAATGAAAGAGAGAGAATGACCTACTTTCTGCAACTCTACTTTCTTCCTTCTCTCTTCCTTTTTCCCAATCTCTTTCCAGATCTTTTCTCTTTCTCTATTCCTTCTCTCTCACAATCTCCTTTTCAAATCTAGATTGTTCTCTTCCATCTTCATTTTTTTTCTCTAACAATCGACGAATAAAAATTGAAGTCACCCTCTTTAATTGTGTTTCTTCTCTTCATCAACTCATTGGCTTTAATTTTGATCTTTCTCCTTTTTTTGGCGTTTGGTGTTCTTTGGTTGCGGATGAAATGAGATGAGACAGAAGACAAGTTTTTTTTTTTCACTCCCTCCTTTTGTTTCCCCCCCCCCTTTCTTTTAGGTAATATATATTGGTATTACCACACTATACCATATGGTATTATGTGGTAACGAAATATATATTGGTATTACCACACTATATCATATGGTATTACCACTCTATACCATATGGTATTGAGTGGTAACGAAATATATATTGATATTACCACACTATACCATATGGTATTGGGTGGTAACGAAATATATATTGGTATTACCACTCTATACCATATGGTATTACCACTCTATATCATATGGTATTTGGTGGTAACGAAATATATATTGATATTACCAGACTATACCATATGGTATTGGGTGGTAACGAAATATATATTGATATTACCACACTATACCATATGGTATTGGGTGGTAACGAAATATATATTCATGTGGCAAAAAATTTCATACTATATGGTATGCTCTTATTTAATACCAGTCAATACCATATGGTATAGACTGGAAATAATTGACAAATTTTTTGTGTCCAAAAAATATCAAAGTGGATATCATTTTGAAGAGCACAATTAATCTGATCTACGGAGGCTTTAATTGAAAGAAAGAGGGGCCGGTGGAAAGCTAGGGTTGATTGGATGGATCGGACCAGCTGGATTCGACTATGGGAGGCTAACATTCCGCCAAAGTTGAAGGTGTTTGTTTGGCAAATTTTCAATCGAATCCTCCCTACTACGGAGGCTTTAATTGAAAGAAAGATCTCGGTCCATCCTCGCTGTCCGGTTTGCTGGACTGATACGGAAACTATGGAGCATTTGTTCTTGGATTGCCCGGTAGCCCAAGCTCTGTGGGGGGCAGCGGGGTTAGCGCATATTGGGGAAGGGTTACCTCGGCACACATTCCCATTGTTTCTGAAAAGGGTAATGGCACTCATTCATCAGCCTACTCTGCTTATGGCCATTGTGGCCGTCCTCTGGCGAATCTGGCGATCTCGCAACTGGGTGGTCTTTGAAGGCACTCAGTATAGGGTAACTGCTTTGATGCGTCAGTTTTCGCAGCAGTATGAGGAATGGGTGCGCCTCCCTGTAGATAAGCCTGGCTTGGCCCCAACTAATGCGAATCAAGCAGGTTCAGTAGGGTTGCCAGAAGTTATATGTCGGTGGGACGGGGCTCTTAGAAGAGGATCGCATTCAGCAGGTGGCGTGGTCCTTATGACACCGAATCGAGACATTCTGATGGCTTTTGGATTGCGGTTCCCAGTCATTGATGACCCCCTCGTGGTGGAATTGCCCGTCCTACGTGAGGCAGTCCTTTGGTGCCAGAGCCATGGGTTCTCCAGTGTAGGGTTTGAAGGGGATGCCAAGGTGGTCATTGATAAAATCCATAGGGCTGATACTAGGGATAGCAGGATTGGAGCTGTGTTAACTAAAGTGCTACATTATTTTGCCTGCAATCCGGGGTTTAATATTCGGTTGATAGGTCGGGGTAGCAATAGGGAAGCCCATCTGGTGGCTAGGAAGACCCTTTCTTTGTGCCCGACTATGAGTCATTATTTTGATTTTCAGGCCTGGCTGATCTTCAGGGTGTAATTGTCTATCTTTCTTGATCTATTATATGATTATCTTTTGTAAAAAAAAAAAAAAATCTGATCTAACTGTGCAAAAAAAAATTAAATTTCGACTTAAAACGAGTGAGAAATCGTCCATTAAAGATTAAGAGAAGGAAAATTAAATGTTTTGCGAGAAGAGAGAATGAGGCGCTGATGTGGTCCGGTCAAAAGTCAGCATCAGCAATAAATAGGAGTAAGTGCAATTTTACCGCACTGCCCTTTTCACATTTAATTTAAATAAAAAAGTGACTGACACGTGGGGACCAAGGAAGGGGTTACTGATGGGTTACTGACCCATCAGTTACTCACCCGATCTGGACCCCAATATAACGTAACCTACTAACACTAACCCGTAATAATTGAACAAAACACATTAACCAACTGAAAACATTTTTTTAGTGTAAGATTTTCAAAGCCCATGAATCAGCAGATCAAGGTTCTGGGCAATCCCCTCAAAGCCCATTATTTTACTCCTCCGTAGCCCTATGAATCATATTGTTGCCAGCCCAAACAACAAATCCCAGTAAGAGAAAATTCAAATCATCATCATACCAATACTATATGGAGGTTCTCCATAGAATATCTTTCATTCAAAATTTCCAGCTCTCTGAGTGATTGTAGGAAGGGTAATTTTGGCATACTAAAAATAAAAAAATTGATAGAAGAACTATTTAAAAAAAAATCCGCCAGCATCCCCTAGATTATCCTAATAAAATAAGAACTCTATTGAGATTAGGTTTATGTTTCTTGGAATGACCCATCTTTCATTTAATATTAATAGTCGAATATATTCCAAAATTTATTAGTAGAATATGTTTTCAAGAAGGACTCTTCTTTCATTTTTGGGTTTATACAACATATTAAATATTACAATGTTTCCGAGAGTTTGTATATTAGTTTACAGATGATTTTGTTTGAAGAAATGATTGTGAGACGGTATCAGAAGTTAACCGTAAAAATTAGTGATAAGGTATTTTGTACGACTAAAATTGCTTAATATTTGGGGTTCAGTATTTTCGGTCCGACCTTCAGGTATAGTATGATTTCTAACACATTGGTTTAAAGTAATCAATCTACTGTTCAACTGCTACAACTTTTCATATGCACGCTATATATCATAAACATATTCTATTAATTACTAATATATAATATTTACCAAGAATATATAATTTTTCAGAGTGTGTGCTATAATTCGGAATCGATAGATAAAATTTCATGTCAAGGAAAGAACCATGGATGTGTCAATTGCCATGAATTCAGATAAACAAAAATTATCTAGAGATCAGACATCTTTGCTAAGAATCCTATGATAGACTAAGTCAATAATCAATAAAAGTTGGTTGAGAGTCACTCCTAATTTTGAGAATCATGAGTTAAGGCATATTTTATAAGATAATGAACTTAACTATTATGTTTGATAAATCGAGGCATAATGTCTTACATCGAGAGTTTACAAACCTCCATATTGGAGATGTCAAGATTAGATAATTGAACGATCAAAATAGTGATTGATGGTTGAGTATTTTGATTGAGAATTGAGTCTATACTCCGTCTATATATGTCTTATAAATCTACATGAAAAGTATACTCATGAGACTACGAATATTTAATTGTAGGATGTTACAACAAAACAAACCATTTTAGAAATTGAAGATAGTAAGGTACAAAGATAAATTGATTTTACACAAAATAAAATTGTTCAGACCAATGAATAAAAATATTCTCTCCATAGAATCATCAAGTTAGCAAAACAATGATTCAATTCAATCTTTAAACCTTGAACACAAGTACATATATTAATCAGTCTCTATTACATGCACTTTGCAGTTTAGTGTGCATTCATATCGAGTATGGTTCAGGGAAGTGGAAAGTTGTTTTTGTAGTACCAGAATTCATGTTTGACTCTCACTAATCTATACATAAAGTGGGAAATAATCTTTCTAATAGTATGACCATCAATAATAACTCTAATCACTATAATTATTTTGATTATTTGAAATTACAAAATTATTGTTTGCCGTATTTGTCATAAGTTAATTCACATAAGTCAAAGTTGAAGAGAATTGATCAACCATCGACAAAATTAGCAAGACAAACCATAATTTATATATAAGTCAAAAGCGTAAAGAGATTCAACTAAAGCTTTTCGAGCATATGATTCACTAAACTTGCATTTTAAAGTTATATGCATTATTTAAACTATGATTCCGAGCATAATGTACAATTTGGGTACAAGTGATTGATTGTGAAGGTTATTCCATGGGTAGGACAATAAATGTCAATTTGGCAAATGTTGATGATCCTCTGATCATAATATTTATATGTTATATATGGTAAAAAAATATCTATTATTATTTTATTAAAGCATCTATTAGCTTTGTTAATTAATTGATAATCAAATTCGCAAATGAAAGCCCTTCTCATTTGTAGCTACCTTGCCGTTGTTGAATCTACAAATTTGGGAATTATTGATTTCGCGTCAAAGTGAAATTCATGTAATTTAAATCTATGTATTTTGTTGTGTGTTATAAGTCAGGAGTTTAAAAAAACGGTATTACAATATATAAAACTTCGATAATAAAAGTGATGCATATGCACAGGGGCGGACCCATGGATTAGCAAGGTGTGTCAACCGACACACCTTGACTCGGAAATTTTGTGAGAGATCCATGTTTCGTTGGTACAAAAAACTTGAATTCGGAATTTCTGACACACCTCACATAATTGCAAACGACACACCTTTAATACACTACATTGATTTTGATGTCATATAGCAATAGGTACCAAAATACACAAATATATATTATTTATTTTAATTTCTAGTGAATATGTCGAAAGGAAAAAATCCACAACCCATGGCTCACAGTTCTCTGTCCTCTGCTCCACTCTCTAATTGTTAGCACCTGCCGGTGGAACCTCATCCTCTTTCAAACTTTTACGTTAACGCCTGTCACCAACGTTCCTGCTTTCCATTTTATGCTATGGAGTTAATCAAGAGTGAACTTCAAAATCAGTTTTATGAATTAATTTATACTTTTGTACGTCGATAAAATTTTAATCACACCATAAGCGACAAATATATTTTACAAACCTTTATGAATATGAAAAGTTATCGTGTGTCACTGTGAAAGAATCCTGTGTCATTTAATTTATTAATTATTTTTTGACTGCCGACACACCTATTAAAGAATCCTGGGTCCGCCACTGCATATGCACCACATCCTCTAATGGGAGTCAAAGTCGAATCCCAACCATCGATCAATACCAAAATATTGCAAGAGCTCAACGAATTTGAGCGAGGAATAGAGATGAGGTATATATATCAATTGCAATTTACTGTCTCATTAACAATAAAATGATTACCTTTTTCAAAATAGGAACGAGTGGTGTTATGTTTAATGCGAACACTGTCCATGAAAAGGTGAAGAAGACTTCGATGAGTACATTTGTGGGAATTGTACGACAACATCGGGTATGATTTCTAGACAAAACCTCTACATGATCCTTTGTGTTTAGTTTTTTTTTTAATTTCATTCTTATGTATACGAATCGATTAGGATGTCGAAAAACTCTATATATATGTTTATTTTTCTATGTTGTCACTAACTGAATGATTTAGATTCTTTTATCATGCCAAATAAAAGTGCATATTTGCTTCGAACATTTGCTATTTTTTTTATGTAGTTAATTAAATGTACCCGTCCAACGGGCGGGCCCTAATCTAGTAATATAGAAAACAAAAAAAATGCCCCACATCTCACCACGTAGGCCACTTTCCCCTCTATCTCTGCGCTTTTCGTAGTTATATCACGTACTCCATTTCCCCCTATCTTTCCGCTCTTCGCAGCGGTATATATCTCAGCCTCCAGTCTCCACCCCTAATTACTCGTTCCCACTGAAAACATGGCACCCCTTCAAACACCGCCACCATTTCCCAACTGCGCCACCGGAGACCGCCTGGGTGCCCTTCCCGACGACCTCTTCCACCGCATCCTTATCTCCAATGTCGGATTAGTGAAATGGCGGTCTTGCAGAGAAAGATTGCACCTTTCTAACATCGCCTCTGTGGGAGCTTCAAAAGTTGACTTTTTTTGCATTAGTTTAGTCCTTTGCTTCTTTGACTTCAATTAGTAGTGGTCTTTTGAACATTGTCCCGCTTTTGGGAGAAAGTAGAAACCCTGAAACTGTTTTCGTTAATGTTTATCTAGCTGTAATGACTTCAATTACTTGGATGTTTACGCTGCCCATATGTTTGATATGGATTGAAATTGGCCACAAGGGTCATGGTGTCCACCCCAATCAAAGTTTTTGGGCATAAAATGTACAAATGAATTGAGGGTTTGTGAAAGTAATTGTCGAACAGGATAATTTCGTGGAGTTCATGAATTTAACAAAAATAGAACCCTCTTAGTACTTCTATGTGGATTTCAGAAAACCAATAAACCTTTCAAATTTTGAAGTCTCGTAATTACTTACGAAAACTAATTGGAGCGACCTTCAATCATTCGTAATTTTCATTATCTTGTGGACATAGATTGGGGGATTATCAATACATATACATATATAAAATGGATACCAATTGCGTTGATTACTTAGAGAGCCATGCCATTTACTCTTGTTGATAAATGACATTGTTGATTCACATCCATTTTATAAAACTAAAAAAAGATTACACTATTTAAACAACACATTCTCTACACTACAACCCAGTCCCAAAAATATTCCTGTTTTGAAAAAAATTTAGTTACATGAAAGCTAGATTACTACATCGGTCCGAAGATATAACTTAATTCACTTCGAATTCTACAAATTGCCTCCACATAAAAGAATCAACTCGGCATTAAAAGAACTAGCCAGAAATCAATGTTACTCACATTCTCTCCATATTTAAGAATCGCGTTGGCATTCAAAGAAGAAGAAAGGAATTTTGATGTAAATTTTATTATTAACTGTTCTTTTCATCGTTTACATAATAATTAGTCTTCCTTGTCGCAATTGATAATCGTACAAAATGATAAATAACTAATTATTAAACGAGGAGCTTCATCTTAAAAAGTTTAACCTCCACCCTCAGCCATTTCTATGAAAAAATTAAAAATGATTGTACAAAATAATATATAACTAAACATGTCATGAAAGGAGCTCCACTCCCATGAAGAAAAAAAAAAGTTCCAAAACCATACCATCAAAATGAGTTGACCGGGAAATCCAATAATTTGGGCCCCCTCCTGGGGCTCAGAGCCCATGAACATTATCCACCAAACCTAACCCTAACCCTAACCTGATCATATAAATACGCACCCGACAACAAATCCCTGTCCGAGAATCTCCGCATTTCTCTCATCCCTAAATCCACTCTCAGATATCTCGTGAGAAAATGGCGGCGGAGGCGAAGAAGCTGAAACCAGCAGCAGCAGCCGCAGAGCCCGACACCGACAGGCTCAGCGCACTCCCGGAGGACATCCTCCGGCACATCCTGATCGCCGCTGATCTGGACCTAAAAACCACCGCCCAGACCTCCGTTCTGTCCCGCCGCTGGCGCCACCTCTGGCGATCCGCCCTCCGCGAAATCCGCCTCGAGACCCCGCGCCGCCGCGAGGCCACCGTGAGAAACCGCCAACTATTCACCGATTTCGTCGACAACGTGCTGGCGGCTCGCGAGCCCGGATCGGAGCTCGCACTCATCTCCATCACCGTCAACGACGCCTTCGACCCGAAGTACGACGACCTCTTGGGCCGGATCTACGAGTACGGGTCGGCCCACTGGGCCCGCGCCTTCCGGCAGACTATCCGGGCCCGGCTCCGGACGATCGTCGAAACATTTCCCTACGGTTTCGTCCACCTCTGCCGGTCCCTCCAGGATCTCGACCTCTCCCTCCTCAGCTTCGATTTCGACGAGCTCTGCCTCCGGTCCTTCAACTTCGCGTGCCTCACTGCCCTCCGCCTCGACCGCTGCGAGCTTTTCGTCCCCCCGGCTCTCTATGCTGCTGTCGCCACCGGCGGCGACTATGAACCTTTCGCGGGGATCCCCAATTTGAAGAAGGTGGTGATATTATATATATTCAGGACAACTGTTATCGTGGTAGCTAACATTAGGCTTTAAGAGTCAAATGTCAATATATACTCATGATATTTTAATCTAAAATTAAAACTAATCAAAACATTCTTACTGTGAATTTATTAATATTATAATGTTGATTATATGGATTTCGGCCAAAGGTAACATAGCCTAGTGGTGAAACCACCGGATCAATTGAGCTCTGGATGTGGGAGGTCCTGAGCTCGATTCCTAGTGGCGCCACTTGAGCGTTCCCGGCGGCACCCTTGGTATCGGAGGCTTTGCCTCCCCGATGTTGGTAGCCGTTGATAGCAAAAAGTCCCGGTTAGTATGCAGGTACCCCAGTAGTTTAGTGGGCCCCACTGTCGCTCAAGCGGCACGTGGGGCTGAGATTCCCGGGTTATCATGATAATTTGTTAAGATTTGCATTCTCTTTATTACTCATTTACAAACGAAATTGAACATTTTTTTACACTAAAAAGTTGCATGATCACATACTTAGCTTGCCCGTATTCAATTTCCATAAAACCCTCTTTCATCAGGTGGTGCTGATCGACTGCGTTTTCGAGGCGAAGAACGCGGCGAAGGTGTCGGGGGAGAAGCTGGAGGAGATCAGGATCGAGTTCTGCTACGAGCCACATCTGTTCGTGATAAAGCTCTGCGCGCCCAAGGCCACGAAGCTGACGCTAGGAGGAGTGACTCTGAGTCGATTCTCGGACGTGGAGCTGCCGTCGTTGGAATTTCTGGACATCGACGTCTGGGTGAGGCCGCGGCCGAAGACCGTGGCCGGCCGGGCGAGGCGCGCGCTGCAAGTGTCGTGGGAGCAGGAGTGGGATGCGGGGTTGAGGTTTCTCTCTACGTTTGAGAAGTTCGGGAGGGCGATGTGTGTTAAGCTGCGGCCCCGTGCTATTGAGGTAATCAACTTATAATTAAGATATAGGTTTCATAAAGCTTCGTATATATCTAACGATTGAGATTTTTCTTTTCGTGCATGGGTATTTATTGATTTACGATAAATAGGTCAGTTTTATTGGTACGTTAAACTACATGCAAAAAAGGTTTATTACGTACGTAGCGTGTTTGATTTATTAAGTTCCGATTTAGCGAATACACGTAAAAGTAAAAGTATCGTAAGGCTTTCATAATACATCCTGATGATTAGCTGCTACATAAAGTTATAGCTATATTATGATCCATCGTAGCTTTAGCTTTTAATATGGCTAATGTTTTCATATATATGTTTATGAATCTAACGTAATGTTTTCATATGGATCCCTAGATCTTTTGTTAAAGAAAGTTTGATTTTCCCCCCCGCTTTCTAATGCTTTTTATTTGGGTGGTCAGGGGCTGACCATGGTTCCCGGTCTACTGGAAGGACTAGCTTCTCCGTTTAAGAGAATAAAGTCGGTGGAATTCTGTGGCTCTCTACCCTGCTCCAGAAGTGACTTCGTCTCTTTGATTGGTTACTTCTTTAATCAGTGCCTTAGTGGCGGAGCTCATATCTCCCAACATTCTTTTGCTTCACAAGGTACGCATTACAAATTATTCTTCTTGTTGCTTGGTCCATCGGCTAAACTATTCTTTACCTTGTCATTTGTACTAATTGATTTGGTGAGTTTGTTAATTATTTGCACTACAAAAATTAGTATCCCCTGAGTAATGATCATTAAGTTATTTAAAATATACGTCCTAGCTTTTAACTAATATAATTATTTGAATTGGAATTACAACTAATATGTACATTCTCACTATAATTTTACGCACGATGATGACCGTAGGATAAATTTCTTAGGATGCATTTGAAATATTTTTTTATTGTTTGGATGAATGAATTGGAAAATGAGACAATTTGGACAATTGTCTCATTTTACAAATCAAATCATTTAAAACGACTCAATTCGATAAATTTTTTAATTAATCTTATCAAGTTTGTTCATTTCAATTGTGGTGTGTGCAGAACGTGGCGTTAACGATCGACTGGTCCTTGTCCTCCGCAAAGACGGCGACGCTGATTAACATTATCGTCTTCCTATAAAAATAAAATGAAGAACAAAAGAGCGAGCCATGCTGGCTAGCTATAGACATGGACAAGTTTTTTTTATATCCTATAATTAGCAGAAAGACTACAGGAATAGTTATTGGATTAGTACTGCTTCGGAAAACCTTTTCTTTCACCAGTATTCTCGGCACCAACAATGTTTTATGTTGGACCTTAGAACATCGATTGTTTATATTGGGCTGTTTTATGTTCTATTGTAAACTTGATGCATGTTTGTGGAATTTGGTTGTTTAATTTTTATTATGCATCTGTGTCCTTTTAATTAATTTTCAAGGAATGACATCTTATTTTTTGGTTACATATGTCCCATGATTGATGAGATTGGAATATATATATATAGCACAATGATTCTGAATGTCAAAATTAGATAAATATTTATCGATAATCTTGTGTGATATTATTTTATGTGAAACTACATATGTTCAAATGATTATGCAATCACTAGTTCAATCTATCTGCTAAATATTCAGTAAATTCAAATCCATTAATTTACTCCAATCCAATGAATTGGCATTGAAAGTGTTATACTGCATTTTAATGGAATTCTCTAAAGTTACAACTTTTTTTTTTTTTTTATAATGGTGAGACTTTGAATTAAAATTAAAAGGACCTGAAGTAAGAGTACAGAGAGACGCAAGAACAGCTACTTATAAAGAGACTCAAAAACAAGAACAAGATGCAGCACAAGAAGTGCTACTTGACGAAAGAGAGTTAAGCCCACCAGAAGACCCCTACTCTCAAACAATAAAAGCAAAGCCTCAAGAGTGAAGCAGAGAAACGGAAAACGAAAACAAAAAACAAAGAAAGACAAAAGAAAGGGAAAAGGAAACTAGCTACAGATCATAGTTAGTAAAATACGGTACGGGAAAGTTACGTAAAAGATACGTACGGGCATTATACTTCATCTTTAAGCTAAAATTACGTTTAATAGTACGTTAATAGTCATAAATATATAAAATTAATCATTTTAAAAATAAATAAATATATAAATAATAGTAAAGTTAACAATTTAATTCGTAAAATACGGATAATAAACGTGTTATACGGGTTTTATACGTGTTTAGTACGGGAACCATGAAATGAACGGGGGAAAATGAAACGGCTTGACAATAATACGGATACGGAAGTTTTAAACGGATAAAGTACGTACAGGTACATATACGTGTATTAAAAGGAGTATTTACTAACTATGCTACAGATAGTCTAAGCACCTGGCAACCACTACAAAGTTGCCCGCCAAACACCAGCCAACAGAAGCCGAACGAAACCTTAGCTGGACTCTACCCCACAAGTTGTGATCTCAACCAGTTACAACCTTGCTCCCTACCGATTTTCCCGTGCGCAACGAGCCACTCAACCGTTGATCTGATCGCCTTCCGTGCAATTACCTTGGGCTCGTTGTTAATGTCTTGGAAAGTGCGCTTGTTTCTTTCAAGCCAGACCTGCCAGCACACGGCATGAAGTATACAGAAAGCAAACCAGCTGCCAAAACTATTCGGAGCATCTGCATTCCAGTTTCGTATGATGCATAGTATGTTGTTGTTCTCCCTTGGTATAACCGAGATGCCGCAAACTCGCCCAACTTCATTCCACACCTCCCTCCCGAGCAGGGGCGGAGCTAGAATTTTGTGTTTGGGGGCCGAAAATGTTTCGTATACTATCGTAACTAGACAAAAATCAAAATAATTATAGAACTATATAAATAAATTAATTGCGTGAATTATCAAAATATACGACATGTTTTGTCAAATAATTAAATTGACATTGTTGTTAAACTTATCGAGGGAAATTTTTCCATTAAAGCTATAAATTGTAAAAAACTCCAACCAAAAAGTTGACATAAGTGGGGATTGAACCGCTGACCTGCCGAATACAGAACAACTACAACTCCACTACGTTAATCAGCTTCTATAGATACATTTTAACCCGTGGCCATTATTATAAAACCTGTATTTACTTCGTAATTTTCAGAATACTCGTACATTTTTTCATGATTTTCGAAATTCTCGGGGGGCCGGGGCCTCCCTTAGGCCCTGTGTAGCTCCGCCCCTGCTCCCGAGCTTGCAGTTGATGAACAGGTGGTCAATGGTTTCCTCCTTGCAGCAGCATAAACTACAGCGATTGGCAATTTGCCAACCCCTTTTCTGGATGTTATCTTGAGTTAGCACCCGCTTATGAGCCAACGTCCACATAAAAGCATTTATCTTCGAAGGGATGCACCTCCTCCAAACGGAAACGCTTGGGAAGTTAATACCCACATTTGGTATACTTCCCATTCTAATACCTAAAACTTCCATTTGCTTAACCAAATATTTTGATCTATATATTTTTAGTATAAAATACCTTCTAAAATTTGAAAAAACAAGTATAGTTGTTTTGAGTACCTAAATAATTCAGGAATACATTCAATCTCAAATCCACGAGTCCGTGAATTAATGTAATCCACAAACTCACAAACCCAATACATTTGCGAGATGGTCGCATACGTATTGTAGGTATGCTTCTTACTATTCCCCTTTTGGTCTTTCAAGCTTTAGGGGTCGTTTGCTTCAAGGATTTGCAAATGAGGGTTTTGTAATTTAAAAACCCAAGGATTTATCAAGGATTTGAGGCATCATGGATTTGTAACAATCCTTTGTTTGTTGGGATGTTTTTATCATGGATTTAAAGGTGTGGGATTTACTACTTGAAGTAAAAAATTACATTACTGCCCTTTTCTATATGTTTGACATGTTTATGATATGTACACAAAACAAGGACAAAACTTCAAAATTACCTTACTATCATTTTCTATATGTTTGACATGTTTATGATATGTACACAAAACAAGGACAATACATACTAATAAGCATAATGTTGCCACATGGACAATAATAATAAACGAGAAAATTCTGTTTTAACTTTTAACGTAACATAATCAATTACCAATTCTTTGTCCTCCTTTTCAAAAGTAACATATAACAACATATATTAGAATCGGGAGAACAAAGAATTACACGTTTCATGAAAAGGTCAAAGAAAACTATAACACAAGAAATGATATAAAAAATATAACTCATATTTGCACATTAATTGAACGTTTATATTATTCATTTATTGTTAATTATAATGTATAATAGTTAAATTTGAGGGCAACCTTGGAATATTAAAAGTGCATGAGGGTATATGGGTAAAATCTCATCAAGGATTTATGCCATATTCCAAATCCCACATCAATATGTGGGATTTATAAGTCCGTGGGGTCCACGGATTTGAACCCTTAAAATCCGTGGGCCCCACGGATTTGGTCTCCAAAAAATGTGCAAGCAAACAACGGATTGTACCTAAATCCTTGATAGTTGGTTTTTTGGTACCAAATCCATGTACCAAATCCTTGAAGCAAACGACCCCTTATATGTACCAGCTCTTGTGATGCTAAGAACTTTTCCCCCCTTTAGTGATGTATGCTAATATATAAAGTTTTAAGTTCTAATTGACCAACATGAATAATTAGTGTTAAATACACTATGATACCATACATCTAATAAGCACATGCATCATTTCTCCCATAAATCGAAGAAAAAAACACGTATGAATCATCTCACAACGTTAATATCGAACCTGATTAAACATTTTCCTTAACAAAAAAACATTTAATTCTAACTAGTGTCTAGTGCTCTATAATTAACATTGCAATCAATTAGTGCTGTATTGACACAGCACTAACCTCTTCTTCCTCCTGAACTTCCACATCTCCTTTTGGGTTGAACCGATGATGGCGCAGCTGCTGCCCGCTTCCTCTTCCGGCTCTTGGAATGTGACGGTTCAACCAAGCTGCTATGGGCCACAACACTATCAGTGGTACCATCCTCGTCACTAAAAAAACCCACACGGTCATAGGTTGGAACCGGGATCGGGGTCGGCCAGAACCTGACCTCCGGCTGAAACACATTCCACCGGAACGTCGACTCCACCGGTAAACCGCCGCAAAGCTCGAGCTCCTCGCTCTTCAAGTTGCACGAAACCGCGTAACAGGCACCGAAATTGCCATACGCCAAGTACACAATCTCTGGCTTCGATGGGTGGATACCCAATATCCCCTTTACCTCCAAACCATTCATCAACCCTCTCCTACTCGTCTTCTTTGGAAATTCGAATCGCGCCCATATCGATTTCAACGACACCCGATTCTCCAGCTGCCAAGTCTTACTATCGTCTAGGCTCCAGACGCTCAATCCATCGATGGAAAAATCATCCTCCGCGGCGTCTTCCAGCACAATCAGATGCAGAGCACCCTGTGAGACCTCAATGTCGAGTAGACTGACCAATTGGGGGGAACGCGAATAGAATTCGGAGTAGTAATCGATGGTTTCTGGTTCTCCATTGATGTCGAACGGATCGTAACCGACCAATTCACGCGAATCCTCGCACTTCCAGTAGAGTTTCCCGTTGAAGCAGGGCAGAGTAATGTGGTAGCCAGGGGTTACATAATGTTCATACCCAACTTCGAAATTGTCGACCCGGTCCACCCACCGGCCCAATTCGGAGCAGAACACTTCGCACCGGTAATCGCCGCCGGTTTTGTACAAGAGGACGACCCTGAATTTGAATTGGGAGTCGATCAAGACCTGGTCTTTGAAATCACAGTAGCTGTAGCAGGGCTGGCAAACGAAACCCACCATGATTCTGTCGTCGCTGTGGAGCGGTTCGGTTCGACCGGTGTAGGGGGCCAGCGGGAGGATGACCCATTGGTTCGTGAAAGGGTTGCCGACGTAGAACAAATTCCCGACGGCGACGTCGTGCGTCGCTAGCCCACAGAGGATTAGGTCGTCGCAGGACGCCAGGACGCGGAATTGGTGGCGGTAGTCGGCTGGGATCGGGAGGAAATCGAGGGTTTCCGGCTGAGATTGCGGGAAGACGAGGGGGAATTCGTCTTCGCCGCCGCGAGTTGCTATGCGGCGGAGGAATTCGGGGCGGAAGGGAGGAGCGGAGATGAGGGAATTCCACCGCTTGCAGACGGATCGGCAGCGGAATACGGATCTAGGGTTTGGGAGGCGGGTTAGGATTTCGAGGATTAGGTCGTCGTCTAGGTTGTTGATGTGGGAAGGAAGCTGTGATTTCTTCGGTGGTCGTCGGGCGGCGGTCGGATGGCGGCGTGCCATGGCGGTGGCGCAGCGGTGATTTTGGGAATTAGATAGGCTGGGAAATTTTTTGGGAAGATTGGTGTGGAGTGTTTGATAATATAAGATCGATTTCGGGAAATCCGATTTGGAGATGGAAAAGGAGGGCAGTGGAAGGAAAGAGTCTCTGCCTCGTCGGACTTCTGGTGGGTTAATATAAGGCGGGAAAATTGTATTAGGAAAGCCGAATCCGTTCTGGACAAGGAAAAGGATGAAGTTGCTTATGCTTACTCTGTTGGGTCTAGCTAGGGTGTCTATAGTCTATACTCTCAGTCTCCGTTATATTTGTATATAATTAGATTTGTTTGTTTTTCTTTATTTTAAGTGGGTTAGATATAAAGGCTAGATTAAAATAATTTTAATTTTCTTATTTTTACATTGATTTGTATCTTTTTTGTTTCAATTCGAATATGTTTTAAAAAAATTGCACTACGGAACGGGTCATCTTGATCTACAAATTTATAACCATTTTTTATATATTTCGAAATATATTTTTCACACCCTCCATAACCACTTGTTGCCACTCTAGTATCGCTTTGTACCACCTTAGTTGTTTAACTATAATAAAATTTGTATAGAAGGAATTGTGATCTATAAATTTATAGAAAAATTTTCCAGGAAAAAATATACTACCCCAGTCCCCAGTGGTGGATGGTAGTTAATGATGGTTAGTCTATTCTCATAATTATGTATGCAAATTTTCCAGTATGATATACTGAAATTACTATAATACACTTCCACACTACCATGATATAATTGTATATAGGTTAAATACACTTGTATATCCAAAACTTTCACGGTTGTGCCAATAATATTAAAATTTCCCGAAATACCACTTATATCCAATTCCTTCACATTCGTTAACGGTGTTTTTTTATATACAAATGTATTTAACCAAAAATATATTGAGAAATGGATAGATTTGGCAAAGAACAACTTTAAAACATGAATATAAGTGATATTTCGGAAAATTTGGATATTATTGGCACAACAGTGAAAGTTTTGGAGATACAAGTGTATTAAACCTTGTATATACTACTAAATATTAACATTATGATATAGACTAGTAATATATGTCTAACAAAAATATTCTCCAAACATATCAAAGTCGGTTTCATTTTGAGTATCACGATTAATCTGAGTTCTAGTATAAGAAAGTTTCAATTTCAATTTCAATTTCAATTTAAAGCGAAAGAAATATAATCCATTAAATTAAATTGAAGAAAAGTAATATATAATCAGTAACCTAATTACTACTGACTAAGATCCGCTCGTTAACATGAGAAAATTTGACTCTAACGTTGTGAAAACAATACTCAGTCCCTTCCTTAAAACAAATTCTAAATTAATTTGTTGGTACCAAACTACCAATACAAAATCTAAACATGCACAGACCACAGCTATCAATAGTTTCATGATATATAGGAATATAGGATACCACTAGAAACCAAGATGTACAATATTAGTAGCTTTCCACAGATTAATTATAATGAGTATCTTTAATGATACATCAGTGTCTTCAAGACATTCAAAAATTTCCAATTCAGTAACAAAATATTATTATTATCATCCAATAAAAATCTAATCAACTAAAATACCTTTCTACGAGAAATTGAACCATTCATCTCACAAAATGAAAGTGCAAGTATCCAAACTTTCTTTTTATAAAAAAAAAAAAAAAAAGTTCAAAAAGCACTCTCGTCCTTGCGCTCCTATCATCAGCGGCAGATCAATTAAACATCACTTATCATTCAGCAGATCAAAGCCATATCCCTACATCTGATTCTTCCTCCCTCAAATGAAGTCTCCTAAGCAGCCACTTCTTCCTTATTAGTCTCCCATCCCCAATTCCAGAAACGCCATCGCCCTCTTATCATCACCTTCAAGAAGATCATCATACGCATCCAACTAAAGCTCATCCATCTCCTCTGGCCGCTCTTCTTCGATGGTGGTGGAACTAGTGGTTCAACCATGCTGCTATGAGCCACAACATGACTACCTGTACCATCATCGTTAGAAAACTCCACACGGTCATAAGTTGGAACCGGGACCGGAGTAGGCCAGAAAGTGACCCCCGGCTGGAAAACATTCCAACAGAACCTCGATTCTATGGGCGAATCGCCACAAAGCTCGAGCTCTCCACTGTTCAAGTTGCAGGACACAGCATAACAAGCACCGAAATTGGCATAAGCTAAGTAGACTATCTCGGGCTTGGATGGGTGCATACCCAATGTCCCCTTTACCTCCAGACTACTCATCAATCCTCCCCTACTATTCTTTTGTAACTTGAATCTCCCCCACATCGATTTCAACAACATTCGATTCTTCATCTCCCAATTACCCTTATCTCCTAATCTCCAAACACTCAAACCATCTACGCAACTAGCATCATCGACGGTGTGCTCTGCCACAATCAGATGCAGAGAGCCCTTGGAAACCCCAATGTCGACTCCACAGACCAATTGTGTGGGATGTGAATTCAGCAACCCAGAGTAATCGATGAATTCCGGTACTCCATCGATGTCAAATGGATCGTAACCAACCAATTGATGCGAATCAATGGCCTTCCAGTAGATCTTCCCGTTCAAGGAAGGCAAGGTGATATGGTTCTCAGAGGTTACAAAATGCTCAATCCCTTCTTGGATAGTGTCAAACCGTTCAACCCACTGTCCCGATTCGGAACAGAACACCTCACACGAGTAAGTACCTTCGACTACGTACAAGAGAACTACCCTGAACTTGAACTGGGAATCGATCAATACCCGATCTTTGAAGCCGCAGTAGGTGTAGCAGGGCTGGCAGACGAAACCCACCATGATCCTCTGGCGCTGGAGCACTTCTTCTCGATCTTCAATTGAGGCCACTGGGAGGTTCACCCATTGGTTTGTGAAAGGGTTGCAGACGAAGAGCCAACTCCCGGCACTCTCATGCCACTTCGTTGCCAGTCCGCAGAGGATCAGGTCATCGCAGGATGCCAGGACGCGGAAGTGCTCGCGGTAGTCTTCTGTGATGGGGAGGAACCCCATGGTTTCCCGGTGGGATTGCGGAAAGAGGAGGGGGAATTCGTCATCGCTGCCGTGAGCTGCTATGTGGCGGAGGAAATTGGGGAGGAAGTAGGGAGTGGAGATGAGGGAATTCCACCGCTTGCAGACGGATTTGCAGCGGAAGACGGATCTAGGATTTGGGAGCCGGGTTAGGATTGCCAAGATCAGATTGTCGTCGAGGCTGCTAATGTCGGCAGAAGAGAGCTGCCGAGATTTTGATCTCGGCTGTGGTCGGAGAGCGATAGTGAAGGGAAAGAAGCGGGGTGCCATGGCGGCGGGTTTGAGAATGGATGGCTATGGAACTTCTGGAAATTGGGAGCTCGAGTGTTAAATCCAGGAGAAAACCCTAAGTCGAAGTGGGAAAAAGAATATAGATAATTAATGATTCTCTGAGGCTTTGCAGAATCTGTTGAAGTTGAGGCGGAAAATCTTGAGGGTTGTTACTTGTTAGTTGCTAGCGCCTGTGATCTTAAAAAAATCAATTTCGGAAGAGAAAAAGATATTCGGTGAAAAACAAGTTTGAAAAAACAATTCCCCAGTGAACGTAGACATAGAATTAGTGTCGGTTATGATATGGTTGCTAATAAAAATTATCATTGAATTAACTATTAATTTGTATATGTATCTATTTAAATAATTATAAATTATCAAAATAAAACTATGGATAATATTAAAATCCTAGATAAACATTGCATTAAGTTATGGATACCTACTTTTTAATTATGTTAATACTTAATAGTGATACAAATTAGTAAAATAGGTAGAGTAGTGCATATATAATTATATTAATTATAAATTATCAAAATTATTTATTAATTATAGAGATTGTATAAAATTACGGATGAATAATTTTTTATATTGAATAGTGATAAAATACTAAATTAGTTAGATTGGTTAAACATTTCACATAGTATTAATTACACGATAAATTAGATCATCCTTAAACTATGTTTTATCATCCTAACAATACTATATGGAGGTTCTTGGCCGGAACCCCTTTAATCCCTCTTTTCCTGCTCTCTCCGCAATTCACTGAAGGTGACTTTCGTAAATATATCTGTGTAATTATTGACCGAACTGGGCCAGACCCATTATTCTTTTCATTGCAAACTTGGGACCGGAAAAAATTGAAGGGACACCGAGAGAATTGAGCTGCAGAATTCTTTTGGAAGACAACAACAGCACTTGTGCGGCACAAAGTAGAAGCTAATTATATGAGCACCAATAATTATATGCGTTAAATCACCACTGTTGTTTTAGCAAATGAAATTAACAAAATAATTTATTTAGCCATAGAGAACAGAAAAGGGTTTAATTTATGTGGCCCAACTTCTTCAAAGTATTGTGCTTGTTAATGCAATTTAAATTTATATTATAACGTTAAAAATACAAGTTTATTTTGTATTATAAAATAATTTGTACAAAATGTATAGGTGCAAATTTTACCATAACGTTAAAGATTCTACGTTCAGTTTGTATCATAAATGAATTTGCACTAATACTTTAACGTTATGGTAAAATAAATTATGATACAAAGTGCAAATTCATTTATGATACAAACTGAACGTAGAATCTTTAACGTTATGGTAAAATTTGCACCTATACATTTTTTACAAATTACTTTATAATACAAAATAAACTTGTATTTTTAACGTTATAATATAAATTTAAATTGCATTAACAAACACAATACTTTGAGTGTATAAAAAGAGCTCGAGTCAAATCTTGACCACGACAATACTTTCGTTCGACCAGATAAGATTGTTTGGAGAGGAATAAATCTTTGACGAGCTCAAAACTGCTTGCAAGTCACATGTTGTTGTGCAAAGGAGAGATGTGAAGTTTTCCACCAACGACAAGAAGCGTTGCATCTGTGTGTGCTCACAGGACCGCAGGTTCAACCTGTATGCTGCAAAGCTAAGAGATTGTGACACTGTGAAAAGCAGGACTGGGAGTCTGGAGCATATGTGTGGAGTTGATGAAGACATACAAGCTGCGGCACCATCATTCCTTGCCAAAAAGTACCTAACTCGGTTTAAGGCGGATCCATCGTGGTCAATACCAAGCAGTTGACTTTAAAATTGGTTCATGGCGAGGATAGCCTCCAGTTTGGGAAGCTTTATGCTTACAAGAAGGAGTTGGAGGTAAGATATCCTGGCACTACAGTGGTTATAGAACATGCTGAGAATGTTTTCCAAAGTATCTACATATGTTTGGGTCCAATCAAAGAAGGGTTCAAAGCTGGATGGCGGAAGGTGGTTGGTGTGGATGGGAGTTTCCTTAAAGCTATGCATGGATGGAAAATTCTATCGGTTGTTGGTATCGATGGTGATGACTGCATGTACCCAAATGCATGGGCAATAGTAGAGAAAGAATGTCATGATACATGGGAATGGTTCATGGCACATTTGGGACAGGACTTACAGATAGATGACTCACCAAATTGGACTTTAATGTGTGATAGGCAAAAAGGTAAATTTCTATCTACTACTCTGAGTATGTGTATGTACTGTAATTGCTTGTTTAATAGCTATATGTTAGAGTTTGTGGCCCAGCTTCTTTTGTTGTCTTTCCTAGGGGTGGCTATACGGTCCGGTCCGGTTAAATTGGCCCAAATTGATCCGGTCCAGTCCGGTTTTTTTGAAAATATAAGGACCGAAGATTGGATTGGATACAGTCCGGTCTTGATCCGGTCCGGTCTTGACCCAGTCTGGTCCCAATTCGGTCTTGAATTTATATTGAGATTGTGGGAATTTGAGTGGCCTAAGGCCTAAAAGGGTGAGGAGTTGGTTAAGTTTTGTACTAAGTGCAAAGGTTTGTGACCGTTTATGCAAATTACCCTTAAGTTTTGGGTGTTGAGCTCTCTTATCCGGTCTTTATCCGGTTTTTTACCTCAAATCTAAGCCCAAAGATTGGATTGGATTGTTTACGATCCGGTCCCGGTCCGATCTCGGTCCGGGTTATACGGTCCGGTTTCCGGTTTTTCATCCGGTCCCGATCCAAATAGCCAGCCCTAGTCTTTCCTAATTCATGTGGGGAAATTTGAAGAAAAGAAGTATTATCCGTCCTGAATATATCTTGTGCAAAGCAAGCAAAAGAAAACAGTATATATCTAAGGATTGCTATGGACATTGTAATTGCTTGGTTCTTACTGTACAATATGATATGTGATATCTATTTTATCTTGCTTGCTTTTTGGATGCTAGGGTTTGATGAATGTGATGAACTCTATGTACCCAAATGTCGAGCATCGTTACTGTGTCTGTCATATGTTCGTGAACTTTAGTGGCAAGTTCACTACGTCCAAGAGGCTTGGGATAATGGCATCCCTTATCAACATGCCATTGCATGCATGAAGCTGAACAACGATTCTCCGGAGCGGTATATGGATGATTGTTACCGTGTTGACACATGCAAGAAAGCATACTTTTTTGTTGTCCGCCTTCTCAATGATTCCAGTCAATGGATTCATGATGACTGCATTGAGCTTGAATTGCCTATATTTTAAGAGAAGAAGAGGGGTCCTAAATAGGAAAAGAGGTGTCAGGAAGCATGGGAGGTGGAGAAAGCAAAGAAAGATAAGTGGGGAAGAGCATACAAAGTTATGTCTAAAGGTGGAAGCGAGACGACATGCACAATATGCCACGAGAGAGGACACAATAGCCGATTCCATGACAAGGTGAGAATCTGCCCATGTTTTCTTTAACATTAAATTTCCAAAATCTGTTTATGGTTAATGGAAATGATGCTGCCATATTGACATCATTATTTTTTTTCAGAATTCTGGCGGTGACGATGCAGCAGGTCCATCGACAACATCTCCTCAACACATGGAAGCCTCTCCTCCACACATGGGAGGCTCTCCAGTAGCTGCATCTCTTCAAGATGACGAGCGTGTCGAGGGATCAACCTTCATGCCTACTCTAGCATTTATACCACCATCTCAGACCCCGCTTAGGACGAAGGTCAGAGTTCGAAGGGGTCATGGAAGGGGTCGTGGCAGGCATAACCAGTAGTTGAAGAACCAGTAGACATGAAACTTTTGTAAGAGCTTATTAGATCAACTTTTGTGAAAACTTTTTTGTGACATGTCGATTGCTTGTTGAACCTTCCATGACGAGCCAACCCATGTCAAGTAGGATCTAATCAGATTGATTAATGTAATCTACAATATGGATGTTTAAAGATGTCGATTGCTTGTTTAAAGTTGCATGTTTGATGTTGTTTTTTTGCTCAGGTTTTAGTGTCCACTATGCTAAAGTCACCCTTTACTGCAGTCTCTGTATGCAATAGCTATGTGACCATTTTGTTACAATCACCAAAACATTGTGATCATTTTCTTTCAATGGCCAAAACATTGTGACCGCTTTGTCTATTAGTGATAATTTTATGACCATGTTCTTATCGATAATGAAGATATATGACCATGAAAGATAACGTTGCAAACTTAGTTCGAACAAAACAAAAACAAAATTACAGCATGATTTCATGTTCTACACTACACATATCTACCAATAACGATTCCTACAATCACACAAACGACTACATAAACTAGATTAATTATCTGTGCAAACTATCTTCACTTTGGTTACCCCTTCTAGATTGTCCATTGTTGCGTGCAGTCAATGAAAACGAATTCGTGTCATTCAGCATGCTATCTTCCCTTGATCTTCTTTCCATGTTGTTAAGCTTCTTCAACAACCCATTTATGACAGCTCTAGCCCTATCTTCAACTGGAGGGTCGACTCATTCAAAGAAATCGCAGTGGTAAGGTAATTTCTTGATAAAATGAAAGAGAAGAGAATGGTTACCAAATCTTCATCTGGTGAACACAGAAATCAGAATCAAATTCAACATCCTTACCAAGTAATTTCTCTTACAGCGGAGGAACCTTCTACGCAGATTATCTTCCGTTTATGATGTTAGCAAAACAATTTTGTCTTGACACTTGCAAGTAGGCAGGGAACCCATTTTGGTTGGGGGCTTCTTTTCCTTGAGATGATTTTGATTTGGGATTTTAGGGTTTCTTCGTTCAAAGGAAGGGGAAACAGAAGCAAGGTAATTAATGAAGGTGAAGGTTTCTATTCTTATAGCATGTGCATATCAAGCCATGAGGTGATGGGTAAAAGATGGTTTCGAGTGGTTGGAGAGTAGGCTGACTAACTTATTTTTTTAATTATTATTTACAATGATGTGGCAATCTGGATCGGAGTTTTAGACGGAATTGGACGGATTAACCATTTCGTTATTAGCTCAAACTTTTTTTACCAAAACATACAAAATTAAAAAATTATGACCATTTTGTACAAAATTAATAGAATTATGACCATTTATGTTAATTTCCCCTATTATATCTCTAATCTCTCCATCATTTATGACCCAAAATTGTAACATACAATACAAATATCATTACTAACTGCAACTTGGATGTGGGCCTACAACAACCCATATCCAAGCCTGAACAAAACGGCCCATATATACTTTTCTAATTTTACAAACTTGGGCTTTTCTTTATTCTTTCACCAAGCCCATCTCCACTACTCAACCTTCACCTCTTTCACATCATTCCTGTTCTTCTCGTCGCCGGTCACCTTGGGAATGACCACCTTCAGCACTCCGTTCTTCATCTCCCCCGTTATCTCATCAACTCTATACCCACTCGCCGGCAAATTCAACCTCGTGTAATACTTTCTCCCCTCGTAATTCCGCCCTTCCCCTTTCGTCGACGATGATTCTTCGACTTCCCCTCTGATCACCAGCGTGTTGTCGTTCTCCACGTACACCTTCACATCCTCCTTTCCCAACCCAGGCATCTCCATGGTTAGGTAGATGTTCTTCTCATCCTCCCTCACCTGCCTTCCACCGCCGGTGGTTGCCGCCGTGGCGAAGAAAGGGTCCGTCAAGTGGTTCATTAGGTCCAGCATCTGGGCTATTGTCCTTATTGGCGAAAACGGATCCACCATATCTGTGCACAATACCGGATGTCAAAGCTTGTGAAGCAAATCGAACAAGAAACGGATAGAAACGGTAACTAATTAAATTAATGGGAGTTTTAATTTTGTTGTACCTCCGAGGAAGAAGCCAGCTGGAGCAGAGTCTCGCCGGGGAGCAAGTCCACCTGAAGGGTTGGAGGAGGAGTCTTCGTTGCGGCGGGTGGGGGCGTTGTCGACCTGAACGGTGTCGTTTTCATCTCCGGCGTACCCAGGTGTTCCGGTGTTGAAGGAGCGGGTACAACCAGCGATGACAGTCGATGGAGATGAGCGGCCGGCAGTGAGCTTCCGGAAGAACCCGGCCGGGGAAGCGGTCGCTTTTCTAAGAGCTATGAGGGATGCCATGTATGGATTTTGTGCTTTGGTGGAACTTGGAAGGGAACAATCTGTTGTTGAGGAGTTTGACATTTAAGAACAGTGTACCGAATGCAAAAAAGAGTGTTCCAGAGAAGCGGTGGGAAACTGATAAGAACTAAGAAGCATCCAATCCCTTCCAATATGTAAAATAATTATACCAAAATTGTAGTCACATTGATAATGCAGATAGTAACAAACCGTAACATAATCGTGCCCATTCCAATTTTATCGGATGTTCTAACATTACCACAATAGTGACGAATGTGGAGAATATCACCAGAATAGTGAGGACTTAGGGACGAATGTGTAAAGATTATTCGAAGCTTCTTAGTATCAACATTACCACAATAGTGAGGGTCTAATATAGAATTCTCCAGAAAGAAAAAAGGATTAGAAAAGAAAAGGAAAAAGAAGACTCTTTAAGTTACAAAAAAACAAATGCATGTCAATCTGAAGAACGCCAAACACCAAATAGCCTGACCTAAGAAAAAACACAAGATTCTTTTGGCTAATAACAGATCCAGTTTAACTAACAAATGGAACCTTAAGAACTCTGTTCATTGGAGTCTTTCTCTCTTTTCGGTTACCCCCTTCATTCTTTGAATGCGGTATGAGAGAGGGGAATGATGATGTTGAAGACATGACAGAATGATTTTATGTTCAGGGAAGGATGGATGATCTTCTGCTGCGGGTTTACGTCTTCTTCAACAGGTATCCCAACAACATCCCCAGTAATGCCACAATGACGACGAACATAAATGACACTCCACCGCGGCTTTTGCTTCCCTCACGCCTCATCATTTCCTGCAATCAGAAGATCCCCTTTTGGCATAAGAAGAATTCTTCCAAGAACTCGGTAGAGACGTAAATCTTGATTCCCTTTGAGACCTCAGGCAACATTTTCTAAGCAATGAAGCACAACACAATTCATCCACTAAAACCGATTTACTTTGACATTTCTAAACAACTGAATGATATATATCTCATGGCCTTCGAGTGAACCCTGTCCTCTGGCTTAAATCTTAGCAAAAAATAATCAATCATGAAAACCTCCCTTGTGATGGCATTTAAACATTCACAACCATACTGTGAGCAGCTACCCGACAAGACGCCAGGACATTAGTTAATTCTGTGGTCCACAGTACTACCATATCTGACCTAACAGGGGTGTGCCTTTAATCCAGAGAGAAGAAACCAGAAGGTATTTATCATTTTGTGACTTCCCCCCTTCTTGTGACTTCCCCCTTATCTACTGGTTGGACCCTTAATGTTATGGCACTTGACAATTGCATAGGGAGAAGTGACAACTCTCGAGGCATCTCACCGAGATAGAAATGTGAACATCATGCATCATGATACTTGAAACCCTAATTCCCCCTTATGTGCACTGACAAATAAAGACCATCAAAAAGAGGAACGGAATGATCAACTTACTAATTCCTGACGAAGCTTGTTGTTCTGCTGAATGGCATTGTTCTTTTCCTCAGTCAGCTTTGAAATAAGGGATTTTGCCTGCCATGAAATCAATATAAGCAGGGCTTGTAACAAAAAACTGTTTGACCAAGTGCCAGGATTAAACGACCAAGATGCTTGCCGCAACTTATCAATACAAAATGAACCAAAAACCATAAAGATGCGGACAGGAGTGGGATTGCTGATATAGCAACGTGTTCTCGGTGTGGATATACAGGTATAATTAGAGGGGGGAAAAGCAATAAAGAGCTTCTGCCAGTACATATATCATGCATTAGCAGCAAGTCGCAAAGAATTCTTTATCAAACAACATATCAAAGAGGTAAAAACGCAAATACCAATCCCTGCCCTCTATGAATAGCGACAGAAAGAGAAATCACGGAATGAGGGGTGGAGCAGAACTTGAAACTGCGTCAAACAATTTGAGAGAACCATGATCTAGACAGACAAGCACGAGAGCCATTCTACTACTACTACAGAAGTCAAAGATGTACGCCAATTTAGGCCTCCAGAACATCATAACGCAGTTTTCACAGTGTTAAATCACTACCATTAAACTGCCTTAGAGAAGTAACAAGTGCAGCAACAACCAATGGAATAGACAGCAGTGGGGGTTGAAGAATGCAGCAGAAAGCGTGAAAGATAGAGTCTGGCACAGGTAATAAGCTAAAAATACCATTTTAAATGTTTATAGTAAAAAAATTATTACAGTTTGTCAAAACCTTTGCACACATCTCTTTTGCTCTCATTACCAGCCATGTCACATTGATAAAAGCGCAACAAAAAGAAATACATTTCAGATCGTGTTGCCCATTTCTTCACCAGTTGTCAACATGTGGCATGGCATAGTAATCAGAATCATGCATCGACTCTACGGATGCATAATATAACAAAATATGTAAACCATAAGATTTAACTAGAAATTTCTTCCCCTATTCAGAAACCACCAACTTCTTAAAGTCCTTACTATACAACCTATCCCAAACACAGATTCCAAATATCTACCCAAACAAAAGATTAACCATTGGATATTCACACACAAATACAGGAAAGCCTACAGGACAAATTATCCTCCATGAGATACAGCTTGAATACAGATTCGAACTTTTACCTCAGGAGACTTCTCATCCGAATCAAATCGCTGAACGAATGCTTTTGAAGCCTGCAACCACGAATCATGAGGCCCAGATGTTCAGCACAAGATAGCACAAATGACATGACCAAAACTAGAAGTACTATCAATAGGAATAGCAAGTACTCACAGCAGCAAACTCAGCACCGTTTACATGTCCATTGTCAGACACGGAACCGCGTGGTGAAGACCCTTCCTCTGAGCCTTCAGGAACAGGAGAAGGCGGTTGAGGTGGAGCTACATATACAACCTTCAACTTGGTTTCCTCAACCTGGTGCCCTGCCTCCTTGTTGAACTACAGAATCCCAAAGTATCCATGATCAATAGCGCCACAAACAAGAATTCTACACAACCAGCAGAACATAAACACAGTAGCAGCAATATAAAAGTTGTACCATCTCGGCAGTGATATCCTTTGCAGCCGAACCATCGGGAGCTTTTACGCTCTGGAGCAAAAACTTGTCCTTACACTGCATGTCAGCAGGAGCCTCCTTTTGCGCTTGCATCGTAACTGAAAGCAACACGTAGGCATGCCATAAGCAAAGTCGCCCCCAATCACCAACCCACGCCATAAATCCTACCAACAATACTCAGCAACCCACAATCGAATACCACGGAGATTACCTATAATGTCACATGTTGATCGAGGCAAAACGACCCCTGCATTCGGCCGAACGCAGTACTTCTTCGGATTAGTTGTTTTGACCTAGATGCAACGATAATCAGTTAATCACCATCTTTTTTTTTTTTTTTTGTAGAAAAATCACCATTATCTAGCACCTTAAGAGATCCCAAAAAAAAAAACAGCTGACTGGACAAACAAAGAATCGCATATCTACATTCTGCTTTTGAAAAGAGATTTCGAGCTGCTTGGACTTGAATTGCCGCAAAAGGGAAATGGAGCAGAAAGAAAACAAACACAAACAAAAAAAAAAGTACAAGAACTCAAAAGAGAAAGATAGATTCAGAAACTCCATTTTCTCTCCCAAGCAGCCAAACAGAAGTGCCACATCACGAAAACGACCAGAATTCGATCTCCCACCGGACGGACAGAAATTGAAAAGAAATTCGAAATCGAAACAAGGGGAAAAAATCGCGGGGAGAAGGACGAAAGAAGATTTGAGGAAGAAATCATCTCACCTTGAAAGCCACATAACTATCGGTTTTGTTGGATAACTGAAGCGAACATGAGATCTGCTTCTTCAATTCAACTGATTCCACAAACAGAAAAAACAACAGAGGTGTGAGGGTCAGGAACGAAGAACCGGCAGAGGTGAACATCGCAAAAGGAATCAACAGAGAGAGATCTGCGGGCGCGGAACTGACATGGAAATTTGAGCTCTAGAGGTTCGATGCTGAGGAGCTCTCCCGTGCTCATTTTCGCTCGGTCCTTGGTCTTTCTTCGTTTGTTCCTCCTCCCTTTACCTGAAATTCGTAGGAGAAGTTTTATTCTCGGGGTGGAATTTCGGGGAAAAGGAAAAACCAGGAGAAGAAGAGAAGAAGGAGAGAAGATCCGGAAATATATGGGAAGAGAGAGAGAGGAATCTGTTTTTGGAAAATATTGTTTTCCGGTGGGAGAGAATTTTAAATGAGCGGAGAGATCGAGAGAGAGAAAAAAAGGAGGGGTGTTTGTGTCTTTTACTACTGTTCCAATTTCTCTCTCTACGGACGGGAAACGGTGGCAGGCAGGCAGGCAGGCAAACATGAATTGCAAGTTTGCAACTCGATAATGGAGGTTTCTGCGCTGCCGTGGCCCTCTTGTTTTTGTTTTTTTTTCTCTCCGATGATGATACAATCATACGAGCTTGTATCCATACGTAAAACGGTATCGTATTAGTGGTCCGATAGAGAAGAATTTTATCGAAATTTATATTGGTAGATGGTTTTTAATGGGTATATCATAATTAAACCATAATTTCAATATAAAATACCTTAATGTTGATTTTTCCGGAACAACCTCCGGTACGATGTTATAATTCATGGTATTTGTGTATCAATATTGTTCCATTATCTCATTGCCATAAAAAAAAAAAAATAGTTTACTTTACAAGATGGACTACCGTCCAAATACTGCAGTGCGCCACGTTTGTATTTTCTTTTCTTTTGAGCCGATTGTTGAAACTCATATTTCATTTCCTTCTTACGATCGTTTTGAGGTTTATGGTATGTGAACTGTCAAGAACGTTCATTTTCTAATGAAAGAATGTTTATGGAGTTTGTATTGATTGAATTGCTATATGATTAGATGAATGTTTTTACATAGGACCAAACTGTCTCGATGTATGGGTAGGAAGTGGAAATCTCTCATCAAACCGGTTCGCCAACAAAAGAATGTAGATTTTACAATAAATTGGGCCATCATTAACACTCATCCTCGAATGAATTGAATTACGTGGATTTAACGGTTAAGAAAATAAGTGGATATGTCGTCGAATTTCTCATATAACTTTATTTATACGAAGACGAAATTAATCGTTCCACTTTCTAGAAAATATCAAAATACATAAAATCTAAAGAAATTAGAAATACAAAAGATTATGATATGTGAGAAATGAGGAAATAGTTAAGGGAGATGTGAGTTTAGACTTTAGATCACCTCTAGATCAACCGGCAATCCATTACTGCTTAAAATTTAGTTACCATAATCACCTTTAAACTTTGAGGTGTTCTTCAGGAAGAAAAAAGTCAAATAATCAAAAGTGTGCACTAATGGGATTTGAATATTCCACAAAGTATGCAGTGCACTAATTGAATTTGAACAGACGGTCCAAGGAGTCATAATCACAATTAACAAATAAATTGGCTATGCTGCTTAAGCAGTTAAGCCTAATCATACTCCCCACGTGTATCAAACATGCCTATTTTTAATTGAGTAACCCCATCATAACCATTGCTTACCAGTAGTGAATCATCATTCAAATATATGTTAAATCTTTTCTAGTTGCGAGAGTTCTCATATTCGACTCGTCGTGGTAATAATATATCTGTCGTTTTATTGAATTTTTTGTTCAATTTTTATGATGTAAGAATGCAATGTTGATGGTATGACTTAATGTGATGTATTTTTTTTTTAAAAAATGAAGGTAGGGTAAAGGAGAAATTCTCCTTTGTCTTTTGAATGAATAAAGGAGGGGGGATTTGGATTCCTTTTTTCCAAATTGTGATTGTATATCATTTGCCACAGCTTTAAGGGAGTTTAAAGAATGGAGTTTATGGTTTGGAAAGTGATGCTTTCCTAAAAAATTTCATTTATCAAAAAGATGCTTTCCTAATTAGTTACAGCTTGTAATTTTAGATGCCATTTCTCTCTCAACAGCCTCTCTCTCTCTTATACCTTTCTTCCCTCTCTGTTAAGCAAACCCATTTGGTAGCACTAATACAACAAACCAACAAATAAAGATCATAATAGCCTTTGATGGTGGCATGACATTGTATATATGCAAAAAACAAAAGAGTGACACAAACTTCAAGCTAGTGCTCTTCTCCAAAGTGCAGCTTTTGTCCAATTTGGGCAAAGGAAGCCACTGTATGGAAAAAGATAGATGGGGGTTGCAGGAAATTATGGGGGCACAAAGATGCTATGTTCTACCAAATGTTGTTGGTGGAATAGGAAAAAACGCCTCCAAATGTCCATAATGGTTATTGAAATTAGTCGGCATCCAACACGTAGCTGATGCATTCATTCATTCTCTGTTTTTACATTGAAGTGAAAATGATGGGGGCAGGAAATTCCAGTTACAGGAGGGGAGGTTCATAAGCTGGAATATCATAATAAATCCGAAACTGGATGGTAAATAAATTATTTAAGATTAGAAATTGGATCTTGATAAACAATTTAAGTTATCGAGATCAATAGTTTGAGTTAGTGGAATTATTGATTTCTAGCACATAGATGATTGTCCGACTGAGCTTTACAAGGCGGTATGGGCAACATTTGATTTGCTTTGTTGGTCACTCTTGATCGACTTAGTATTCAGGATTGTGTGCACGCACGGGGATTCAGGGTGAATCATCTTGTGTATTGTATGTGTGTGGATGGTATGATTGAGGGTTAGAGATCACACTTTTTTTTTGCTAAATGATTGTTGTTTTCATATTTTACTCGAGAGCCTTTTTGTCGCGAATAAATGGCGTGAGTAGGTTTAGGGTGTTGGTGGTATCCCTCCTCCGGCGGATGACAGTTTTATTGCTTTATTGGTTACCCTTAATCAACTTAACGTGTATGAGAGCATATTTGCGGCAATCCTCTTCTTGTCTGTGTGGATGGGATGTTACGATTTAGACTCAAAGTTCTTGTTTTTCTTAACGACGAGTATTTTCTTATTTATTCTAGGGTTATCGACTGATGAACTGTGTGGGTAGGTCTTCATACTATATATTCTCTCGTACCTACTAACTTTCAGCAATATTCACAAAGTTTCAACGAACATATCGATCTTTTGATATAAAACTATCGCACACGCGTTTGTTTGAGAGGAGAAATACAATATGATTTATTGTGATCCTCGATTAGACACATATCGAATAACTAGAAGAGGACGGAGACAAATTTTGCATTACATGTCGCGAGTAGTCTACATATTACACATCAGCTAATGAATTAGAACATTGGTACCAGCTAAGTTCACTTGGGCTTGCAGTTGCAATTGACTTGTGTATACCCTATTTGAATTCACTTATCATGCTTTTGCTGCAAGTCACTTTTGAGAATAGATCATTGTTCACCAAAAAGAAGAAGGAACAGAGAAAAAGAGAGTGAAGTACCAAACCACCCTTGAAGTGCATGGTTTTTGGGAGCAACAATGATAATGACATAATAATTAATCTATGCAGAAGTTGAGGGTTTGATGAATGTGCTGTGAAAGTCCCTTGACTACCTTCTTGGTATCTTCAAGAGCTGTTTCCAAGGCTTCTAGTTTCTGGGCAAAACCCAAAAAAAAAAGGTCACTTCTTTTTGGGAAAACCATTTGAAGAATATTAATTTCACCTTGACCAGGCAGGCAAGTTGTGTTATTATTATGTTATGTTCACATAGATTGACCAATGTTTTTCACTCACTGTGTTGGCTTCCATGAGTGCAGCTTCCAATGCTTGAATCTTTTCAAGCTTCTTAACCACTTCTTCTTGCCTTCTCTGATCGATTTGTCCACTGCCCGGTGTTGCCTGGAAGAAAATAAGGCAGAGATTTTCAGAAATCACTCGAGTAAGGTGAATGTTATCACTCTTATATTATGATCGATTTCTCGACCTAAGAATCTTTACTTACTAAGCCGTCTTCTGAAGCTAAACTCGTGTTATCCGCATCATCGTAGCCTTCTTCAGTTACAGCAAGTACCTAATGACAGATGAGAGAAGGATACAAGTTTTGAGAATGCTTCAACTTGTCATTGTGCAACTAAACTATTGAGGGTAAAAATGTAGGAACTGAGGTGATGAGTAGAAAAAAACCTGAAGCAAGTCCTGAATTTCAGGGTTGTTCCATGGCCCTTTATCACTAAACAAGCAGCCACCATGACCAGAACAGCTGCAGCTTCCTCCCAAAAAGCTTGGCAAGTTGCTGTCTCAGAAAGAAAACACCAAACCCCACCTTTAGGCTTTAACATAAATTGCTAAGAACCCTTTCTAATGTTCATTAAGGCCATCATAATAGGCATAGTTCAGGACTAACCTTGGATCAACAGCTTCAAGAAGTTCACTTTTGTAGCTATCTCCCAACACCTGAACAGAATATTGTTGAGTAAACCAGAGCTTTTTCTTCAAACATACATCTGTTTTTATGGAAATGAAAGTGAGAAAAATGACGTCGATCTTGCCTGAATCTTCTTCAATGTACGGACATCAAGAAATGGCTTCAGTACTTTCCACAACATTCTGAACCCAGATCCAGCATTCACTATGTACAGCCGATGCAAGGTCTGCGTTCAGCAGTGACATGCCAAAGCATTATAAGTCCATCACAAATAAGCATTTAACTGATAAAAGTCAATTGAATTGGAGACCAATGTCAGTTTTTCCGAATAATTCAAGTTGTTGGGAGTTAAAACTAATGCCTCTACAATACTTTTTTTTGTTTAAATAAGTCTATTAATGTAAAGTTGTTAATTAGTATCGTTAAAATATGAATACAAGGGGTCAATAAAACCATAATACAATGTAAAAGTCGAACGAATCTTAATGACTCGAATTATTACGACACATCAAAACAACCAATCCGATATAATTTACTTAATAATAATGAGCAGGATTAATTGATTATTAACCTCTGGATAGTAGTTGCTGTCAATCTTCTGAATCTCCATGAAAAGGTACCTAGCTGGCTTGGAGAAACTGGACATTCCCTTAACCAACATTTACAAAAAGATCCAAAAATAAACAGCATTAAGATCCAATTTTGCAACATGTCACTGTTGAAGTTGAGTCTAGTCTCATATTTCAGAACAAAGTTCATACCACTCCCTTCACATCCAAGATGCTGGTGGTGGAAGCTATGTGAGTCTTGGCTATGATTGAGCAAGCAGGGTACCTCAAATTCATGGTCTTCTCCTGTTCACAAACATGATACTTCACTAGCCTCTCCATTTTGGTCACTTCAAGCAAGGCATCCATGTTCACCATTCCAAGCCTTTCGATGTACACTGGCCTCCCAACTCTGTCCACTCCATGGAACCCATGAGGGTAGCATTTCTTCACCTCCCCAACCTCCTCAAACTTGAACTCCTACATCAAACATCCATCGAACCATATCGTAATTAATATCAAAACATATATACCATACAATAATAGGGTATCTCAAAGGTGAAATATCGGTTGTTTCGACAAAAGTTTGGATCTAGAATACCCAAATTGAAAATCAATATTTTTATCATTCGACGACTGGTACCTGAATAGGATAGACTATGTTTGGTAATTGATGAGTTATGTAAATACTTTTAATTGATCTTTTTTAACTTAGGGTCAATTAGTTATGAATGCACTAGGTTGTTTAGGGGAATTCAGTTTTACCTTTGCAATGGCATCAACCCTATACTCCTCCCTCCACTTGATGTAATTCACAAACATGTCTTTTGCCTTTGGAATATCAAAATCCCTCATCCGAAGAAACCTTAAAAGAAAATACGATCAACCCAAATGAAACCCACCATTTCTATTTAGGTTGCAAAAGTTAGATCAATTGAAAATTTACCGCAAGAGGGTATGATAGTCATTTCCCTTGCCTAGCAAATGACCCTCGAGAAACAGAACTTCCCGGAACTTGTTCACAACTTCTTCATCATTAGGGTCGTGAGCTCCTTCCAATGTCATCTTCAAACTCGTGTTCCTCCCAATTCTCTTGAGCACCGACATCATGCTCGAAATCGACGGTGACGAGGACCGCCTCTCGCTCTTCATTGCAGGGAGGAGGAAGTGGGATTCGATGGGAGGATGGATAATCTTCTTCTTGTTAGCCTTTCCTTTGATAAGGTAAGGAAATTTACTATTGTTCCACCCTGAAATCTCTTGATTGTCTTCAGCACGACCACTACCGCCTTTTGATATGACGATCTCCCTCGATTGGTGCTTTGGCCTAAACATGACCCCTAGCCTCTCCAGCCAAGATCTTCTTCTCTCCTTCTTCTGCTGCTGCTGTCACTAGAGGCTGAGAATGAGACGAGGAAAAGCCATTATTGTTGGAGGAATGAAATTGAAGAAGATGGGAAAAAACCCAACTGGGAAGACTTGAATTCCAAGAGCAAAGGAATCTCTCAAGGCAATGCCTTTGTTCTTGATAAGTGGCTTGCTGGTTTTTCCTTGGAATATGTAGCAGACAAGTAACCTGTTGTACTTGTTGGCGCCAAAGACAATTTTTTTATTGCAAATTGGAATGGCCTGTGCTATATGGGCTGGGGCATGATGGTTGGAAGAAATGGGCCTTTAGTGGCCCACTGTGAGACAAAATGGGCCTTTTGTTGCCTATACGGCCCAATTTGTTTTGGGTGCCCACGACCTATATGTCTATGCAAATTAGGTTATGAAGACCTGCCTTAGGCCTTAGCTAATCCGAGTATCCAAGGGAATATGAAAAAATGGAGACTATCAAGTTTACTGTGAGGGTAAGAAAAGACCTGACGAAGTGAAGGGAATTGACAAATGAGGGTTATTTTACCCTTACTTACTGGGAACTAAATGGGAATATTACCTTAACCTTGGGGTTTGTTAATTGGGTCCGTTGGAGTCTGGCTCCAACCCAATCAATCTTGGAAGTGGGCCTTTTTGTTGGTCCCTTTCTTCGTCTTGGTCCACGTTAGGTGGCGGAAAAGGCTAAAACTTTAAACAGTGGAAAGCAAAGTGTGTGTGGCCAATGAGTCCGAAATCAAAAAGTTTTCCATGGCCATACGACGTTACGTACCAAAGAATTATGGGCACAGCTGGACAACGACTGTAACGCCTTTTTTTCCTGGATATGTGGACCAAATCGAAATGAAGAAAAGTGACCGTACAAAAAAAAAAAAGAAGTCAAATTCCAACAAAAACGGATGTGGTTAATGGTAATTGATCGCGATCAGTTTGGGTTTCTGATTAGGGATCTACCGGATCTGCACTATAAACCAAGTTGAAACCACTTTTAGTTGTTACGATCAACTAGGAGTTGATTTGTAAAGACGGCTGACAATAAAACAGTGTTTTTTTTTATGAAATGAGGAACGACTAAGAATAATTGAAGCTACGATATAAAACTCTTTCAGATCGAACAACTATTTTTTTGGGTTTTCACTCTCCTTCCCACGGACACATTATATTGAGTCTTCTTTGACTCTACACAATCTACAAAAAAAACCGGCACAACATGAGAAGAATTACTAGCTGCTATCCTTCAAAATGACAAAAGTTACTGATGAGTTTACACTGAAAGATGGAAGCACGATAGTAAAATCCTATAAAACTTACAGATAAGAGAGTATTGCAATCAAATTGATCCAAACCAACAAAATGACCAACTAAAAGGATACAGAATATCACTCCAAAGTCCAAAGTCCAACTCCACGCATCCATTACTGGATTTCTGTTGCGGCTACACAAACGTTCCAGCATAGCTAATTAGGGTATCGGAAAATACAAGGATCAATATTAGGTAAAAACAAATAGTTCAGGGACTTTGGCAGTAGACATGCGATAGTTGGGGGACTAGGATGATAATTAAAATATTTATTTAAAGGTTACACGTGTGATAGAGCAGTGGGGCCCACTCGCCAGGGGGGATGAAAACGTGGAGAAGTATCCGGATTCCGGAAGCACACGTACGTATGGCGACTGGCAGGACAGGGCAGGGCCAGCTGTTTCCAGTGCACACAAACAAAACAAAACAAAACACAGCCACCCATACATTTCCACTGCTCACTCTTGGGTTGGGAGTTGTCGAGTTGATAACAATACAATAAAATAAGAAACACGCTTATTTTTGTTCTTTTCCCGCTAAATTCCCTTCATTTTGACGTCACTCCGGGCTTTGTTGCGGCGGCGACGGCGTTTGTGGCCTGTCCTGCTGTGTTACGTGTAATGTTTTGAAGATGACCTAATTATTTCCGGTACATCTTTGTTTTCGATTTATAATTTGAATGTGGTGAGAGTACCCGTCTTTTCCAATATCTATGTATATGATAAATAAGAAAAATTAGAAAAATAATTTGCATTTGCATTTTTTTAATGATTTTTAGGCTGACTAGGCAATGACATGGCGTGTTGACTAACGGTCAACGGAATTGACCGTCCAAAATAACGGTCAAACTATGTGTCGGGCCAATTGAGTCTATATGCTGCATAGTTGAGGCCAGGATGTTAATTTCTGAAACTACAGGCCAAAATTGATTATATGGTCATAGTTCGGGCCAAAATAAGGTATTAACCCTTTCCAATATCTATGTATATGATAATTGTACTTGTACTAATGTATTCTCCACTACTTGAATATATGTAGGGTCCTAGAGAGGATGGAGTTTTTTTTGGGACAAATGTAAGAATCCATTCATTTCAAAGACGATTGTGATACAAGCTAATCCAATTACAACAGTGGGTAAATAATGTGTGGAACTTGAATCAGCTCCCGGTGAAGTGACCCTTTTGCTCCTTCTTTTCAACCCAATCCGTACATTTGTTCTCATTTTTTTGGGCAAAAAGCAAATCTTGGTACCACCATTCGCATGGAGGATTTGCCCCATCCATTGAATCCACCCTATGACTTGCCAAGGTCCAACTTTGTTAATGTTAAGAATCGTCTCGACCAAGACCTTACAGTCAGAGAGGATGGTAGCAGAGATGCCCACAAAAACCACATTATGTATTAAAGTCAGAATAGCCTTAGTTTTCGCAACAATTGTCGACAAACATATCATAGTACCAGCAAAGCCATCCACAACTAGGCCAAGAGGGTTTTTTATTACCACTCCATAAGCCGCCAACTGAGATTCCAAACTGAAAATTCCATCACAGTGAATAACCCAATGGTTAACACAAGGCTGTTGGCTGAGTGTAGGGTGACGGGGAGCATTCTGGTCACGAGAAGTAGTGAGGGGCAATCAATCCCGACTCGTTCATTTAGAGAAAAAACTCACTGCTTAGTGCTTTCAGAGGAGTACCATAAGTTCTAGGATTGACTCCTTTAAACACGCTCTCGTTCCTCACCAGCCAAATTGCCTAGAGACAAGCCACAACAGCCGGAATCGAAATAAGTGAGATACTTTCAGAGATCCTAAGTAACCACTTCATGCGAATAATGGAAGAGACAGTGTCTAATGTTCTTTATCTCCACTTCATAAATGGAGCAAACAGGGGAAGAATTGCATCTTCTAAACCAAAGATTTGTCTTTGTAGCAACCTCGCTCATTGAAAGTCCCCAGATGAACGACCGGATCTTTGGAGGAAGCGATAAGCTCCATAACCATTTCAACGCTTTAGTGGAACAATTCGGGTGATTTGGATCTTCATTCCCAAGCCTATTCATTTATGCAACTCTAAAACAATGATAAGCAGTCCTGACCAAGAAGATACCTGATTTTTCGTGGTGCCAAACTCTGGACTAATAGGGATTCTTCTGATAGCTTCCACGTCTTCCTTCGAGCAACTCTGTCTAATGATGTCCGAATTCCATTCCCATTCATCATCCATGACCCACTGGAAAGTCCATAATTGCTGGCGCTGGTTCGGTTAAAGTTTAAAATTACTGATGCCGGGAATCCACGGATCACCATGCAATGCAATAGTTCTCCCGCTTCCCATATTCTTGCTTGCCCCTAACTCCAACACCTTTTTAGCCTCACAGATGCTAGCTCAGATCCAGGATGGTCTACGATCCTTACCGGCCGCCATGAAGTACGAGTTTGGAAAATACAAGCCTTTCAAAATCTGAATTCATGTCTCTTCCCCACTCGTGAGGATCCTCAATCCTTGTGTTGCAAGCAATGTCATATTGAACTGGTGAAAGTCCTTGAATCCCAAAGGATGGAGTTGGTGGTGATATATAAATAAATAAGTGTTATGGTTCTGATCAATGATTTTGTAGCCGCAGGACTAATGAAGATGCATGCTAATGATTAATGTAAGCAATAAAGAAAGAGTGGATCATTTAAATTAATTTGTCTCACTTTCTCAAACAAAATCCATAAAATTTTGATTCTACCATAGACAAAGTTTCAAACTCCAAAATATTTTACAGGTCGTTCGTTCTCGTCAAATTAAATTATGTCGTTAAGCTATTGGTATAGCGGGGTCGTGGGCCCATGGCACCTCCTCTCCCTTCCAAAGAGAAGTTCAATGTATAATCAAATGCGGAAAAATTGTGCAGTTGATGAAGTAATATTGGTCTTTGCCCCGCTCCTCTCAGCTCAAATGGTTCAAACTTTTTAAATTTTTTTGTCTCAAATCCTATGATGAGATTCATTTATATTGTCCTTCGTCGCTCGTATTTTTAGCTATGTCCCGAAATTATATGCATCAACGTCTATTTACTTTCGTTTTTGTTGGTTTGAAGCTCTGTAAATGTGTACATAGAATTAGTTTGAAGCTCTTATAGATCCAGTTCATAATGCATCACATCGAAAGTTACCATGTTATATAAAGTTACCGCGTGGGTTCAGTTGAGATTTTACCCAATTTTACCCCTAATTATTGAAGAGGGGGGCAGTGATTGTAAGACAGCTGGTTTGCAGTTCCTACATTGCTACAAACTAGAGTTTACATACATGTATCTTCTTGGGCTAGGCTGAGGCTGACTAGGCGGTGACATATATAGGACTGCTTCAAACAGCTTCAATTCAATTTTTTATTTTTTACAGCGCATACTAGTTCAGAAAATGAAGTGCATGAAACAGTAATAGATGGAAGAGAAAGAGAGAGAGAAATGTGGATTAGAATCCCCAAGGCTGACAGCTGCCACCATCTAACTTTGTTCTGGTTCCAGATCTAATTTTTTGTGCTGCCAATGCCAAGCTTCACGCTAACACAAACAAACTGCCCCTTTACATCCTGTTCCAATTTAATAGCCCTCCATGCACAATATGTATACCAAGTAGGGCTGGGCATATTGCGGGCGGATCATCCGCGGGTTTGGGCCGACCCACCCGCATTTGATTCGAATTTGGTTAAGTGGGTGGGTCTGTGGGTGGGTGACGGGTTGCGCTGGGAGCCATCCGCCAGGTGGTGGGTGGGTTGTGGGTGAGTGTGCGGGTGACCCGCTCAACCCAACAGCAAAAAGATCAAAGTCGTTGGCGCTAGAGAGAGGAGAGTGGAGACGTTAGATATAAACTCGGACTGCTCCTGGAGTTTGAACCTCAAAGCCAACCTTCCAAATAGAGATCCCCTATTCTTCCCTTTACTTTTTCCTCTAGTTCTTGTGCTTAGATCACCGCTCTTTCCTTTGTGGAATTATTTTCATTAGTTCCTTGCACCTAATAATCGTCTCAATCTGTAGAAAACTCTTTCATAATAGAATTTCTATCCAAGTTAAGAACTAATTCGACATTTTTCGCCCTATTTCAACTTCTTGTTTCCCTCGATGATTCTCTTCACCTATTATCATGTCAAGTTGACTCCTTTATATTATATACATTGTGATGTGGGTGAACCCACAAACCCACCCGCATCATCCACCATCCGCCCGACCCAACCCGAGACTAAATGTGGGTGGGTGGTGGGTTAAAAATTATCAATCCGTTTAAGCACGGGTGGGTGCATTTTATGGTCAAAATCCACCCGATCCACCCAATGCCCACCCCTAATACCAAGTTACCAACATTTCCCCACCCCAAAATCGCCCTATCTCTTTTCGCTGGTCATAGCTAGCTACTCTCTAAGTCAACTCAACGAGGGAGAATTTTTCTTTATTTAATGAAAAACCTATGCTTGACTTTCCTATAGAATCATGCACGTCGAAAACTCATCGATTCGATATAACTTTTTTTGTTGTTGGTAGAACAATAGGACCCTCTTTAATTGTACTCATTAGTAATCACATATCATGTTTATGATGTCTTCGTCATATTTTAACCGTCTTGTTTCGCATTTGAATCCAGGTACAACGTTACGAACAGTCGGACACAATGGGAAGGAAAATGCCAAACTGTTGGATGATAAGAATGGTCCACTACTGGAGTCGTCTCTGCCTGGATTCTTCCCCTCTCCTCTCCGGGGCCGAATCTCTTTAATATACTCACTGCAATTCCAAGACTCCTCCATACATAACCATTGAAATTGAAGACTCTCCCCCATCCAACTTGTGCTAAAATGGTGCTTCGAGTACAGCTAAGTAAGTTAATATCTGACGACTCCTTTGAATGAGTCCAAAAACTGCCCAAAATTTGAAGGCTCAATTTATTATGTGGCCTCAGTTACTCTCTTCCCCAAGCACTGCCTGCTTCTTACTTCGATTTTGGGTACTGCATCCCAGCTGCCATTTCATTAGTCCTCTTTTCCTCCCCTTAAAGTAGAAGGATAAAAATGTTGATTTTTTTTTACTGCTGTTAAGTGGTAAAACACACGCCCACCGTGGGGCTCGAACCCACGACCACAAGGTTAAGAGCCTTGCGCTCTACCAACTGAGCTAGACGGGCTGTGGTGAAACTGTTAAAATTTCTGCTTGTTGTTGGATGGTGGCTCTTCTCTCCTTCCCTTCCTAGGTGGGGTGTAACAGAGTTGTAACGTCGTCTCATTAAATTATGTTTGGTTATATTATCTTGTCAAATTAAAAGCCATCAAATACCTGAAAATTACATACAACCATTCCATATCACATATAAGAAAGACATTTTATTGTGATAGGGTACTTGGTCCTTGGAATGGACCCATTTGCCATTCGAAAATCATTTTTTTAGGATAACAATTAAATTAGTTGCTGAAGTATAAGCTATAATGTATGCAAAAGTTAAAAAGATCGAATATGTAGAGAGATCATAGACCAAATACGCAGTTACAATCATAAGAAAAAAAGTTAGCCTTGTTCCTAAAAGACTTCAAAGCCTTTAACACTGAGCAAGAATTCTAATGGTTTTCGACGAAATCCGAAAGCTCAACTCAATGACTATAAACTTAGAAGTCTTTTTACCCATCATAATACAAGTTCTAGATGTTGAAATGAACAAACTCATTAACAATTTTGCACAAAACAATTCTTTACATTCACCTTCATTAATCAACTAAACCAAACATTTCATTACAAGAATTTACATTCACCATTCCTACTTCTATTTTTTACCTTCTCACATTCCACTTCACTTCTATAGACATTCTCCACCCATGTACAAAAATGTTGATGAGCGGTAAAAATTAGAAGTACACCTAGTCCCCCATCCACGTATTTACTTAACCACATCTGAGACAGATCCCCCTGCTCTCGACCTCATCTTTATTTCCATGCACTCCTTCAAAAAGTCAAACCCCAACTCCCCGGCGCACTTTAGCCTTGGTTCAAGCTCTCCCACAAAGATGCGCACTTCCTTCTAGCAAATCCAACCTTCCTCTTCTCCAAATCGTAAACCACCTCAAACCCTTGCTGCTGGTAATTTCCCAAAGTAGCCCCCGGCCCACCGCTAAGCTCCTCCTCATCCCCACCGTTCATCAACATCAAGCACCCAACTTTCCGCTTCCCTTTCTTTCCATCCCCACCGTCCACAAATTCATAGAAATAGTTCTTCCTAGGCATCACCACACTAGATCCATTCCCGGAGAAATGCAGCACAAGGCTGGGAACGCTCGCGACGGCGTCGTTGTAGTAATAACACGGGCTCAACCCGGTATTCGCCTCTACTTCCCGCGCCCGCTCGTATACCCGCCCGACCCGGTTCTCGAACTCCGCCATCACGGAATTGTACAGACCCGCCGGGAGCATCGTGAAAGTGGTACCCGAATCTACCACCAACCCTCCCGTCCCACAGCCGTCAACCTTTTTGAGAAACGCCGGCGCCGGAATATTCCTCTTCCCAACCGAAATCCCCTCCAGCCCCACCGTGTAGAAATACGGATGCTTCGGATTCTCCAGCAAAGAAGTGTACACGTACCGGGTCGGGTCATTTCCCTCATTGCCGCCGCCGCCCACACGCTTCTCCTTCTCCTCGTCAAATCGCCCGAGAATCAGCGGGCTCGGGCGGCGGACGCGATCGGAGTCGAACGAGTGGGAGACCAAGCAGTAGGAGAATCGGTTCCCGAGCTGAGGCGAATCGGCGGCGAGCTGAGCTGGCAAGGACAGCACTCCCCGGCCGAACCCTGCTACTCCGACGGGCTCCGCCAACGCCGTGTGGGCGCATCCGAAAGTGAAATTGCGGAGCTTCAGTGACGGAGACGCTAACGGGAGGGTAACGGCGTCTGTGTAAAGCCGGGCCACCAAGCTTCCGTCGCCGTAAGCGTAGTAGAAGGAAGGACAACTGTAGGACTGACAATCGGAGGTTTCGATTAAGTCCAAGGGGCAATTAGCGATTGCGCAGAGGTCGGAGGAGGGGAGATTGGAGTGGGCGGCGGAGCAGGCGGCCGATTTACAGGGTACGACGGCGGCGGCGGAGGAAAGATTGGCAAGAATTGCGGCGGTGGCGGAGGATTGGGTTTCGGTCTTGCCCTCGCAGAGGATGCACTCGAAGGGGCGGCAAGGGAACCAGACGAGGTCGCTGCCGGTGTCGAGGTAGAGAGAGACGTGCTGGGGAGGGCTGGAGTTGAGGGTGAAGGAGAGGGTGTAATCGCTGCCCGGAGACAGGGGAAGGGAGACTTGGCGGTGAGACTTGTGATGACGGTGGTGGTGGCGATGGCGGGCGGCGGAGCGGGCGGAGGCGGATTTGAGGAGGTGGTGGGTGGAGGTGTATTGGGTTGTGGAGAGGGAATGGGTTAGAGGGAGGAGGAGCTGCTGGGAATGGGAAATAGAGACATGCAGGAGAAAACAGAGGAGGGTAAAACAGGGGAAGAAGAAAGCAGGGGAATTTGGGTTTGCCATTGTGTGATTATTTGGGATAGAGAAGGATTTAAGGAGTGTGTGAGAGAGAGAAGGGATTTATAGGGGAGAAGTGGGAAGGAAGGGGAGTTGTGGGGTTTATGTGAGGGAGGGCAGGGAGAAGAGAAGAGTAGGTTGGTGTCAAAGAGGATTTGTGGTTTTCATTTGATTGTGGACTATAGAGAAATTGGAAAAGAAATGGTGATAATGATTGGCAGGGAAAGTTATATTAAGCAAAAACAAGGAAATAATTGGGGGAGTTTAGATTATGATTATTATAAAGTGAGGATATGGATGGTTTGGGAGCAGAGTTGTTAATTTGGAATAAAGAAATTGGGAGGTTGGTGGTGGTTCTATTTTGCAATTTATTATCTAATCGTCACTAATAAAAATAGCATTTTAGAACTAGAAGTACATCATCAAGCCCCACATTTTTAACTTTAAACTCTTACAAGAATGGGAAGGTGAAGCATCCATAGTTTGAAAGGAATAGGTATTGTGAGTCATTTTTGCAATATCTTACGGTAATTGTGGATATAAATGAGAGTTTATCAAATAGTCTAACGAGATTTAGTCGAATTGGTCTTCTCATTACTATACAGTTGCGAAATATGGTTGAAAAAAACTAATAAATTTGACTCCATTCTTTATGTGCTTTTAAGAAAAATAAACCTTTTCGTTTATTTTTTATGGTTATTTTACTTTAATTTTTTAACTATTACAAATGTTGCAGTTTTTATAATAATAAATACTTCATTTTGTTTTCATAGTTGAATGAATTATATTACAAACAAAAAATTTAATAAAGGATAATTAATTTGAAACAGACCGTAAAATGTCATGAAATGTCATCTTATAGCCTCTTTCAATCCGCTAGAATTATCTTAATAAACATCATTATAAATTTATAATACTTTAATTATAATCTTTTTACATTTCAAATCATACATGAACATCGTTGAATAATAACGTTAGATGTAAAAATACAACTATCTAACGATATATCAAGAGAAATTGAAAGATATGTTTTCTTAAGAAAGTCCTTATGACCTCTTTGTCAAACCTTGAACAACCCCATATATTGGGAAAAATTATGATATAACAATTTAGCTGTAAATTGGGGAAGATGAAGCTCAGAAGGTTCTGAGTTCACCATTTTCATATATATAGTGTTCAAACAGAATTACAGTAATATGCCACTTGTCCAACGTTTACAGGCTATTAATAAAACTAAACAGTTCTTCTTAACGGCTAACTGAGCAATAAAGGAAACGACAGCGTAAATGTAAAGCATAGTAAGTTTCTCTGTAAAACGGCTGCGTCTTCAGTAAACGGCGCCGTCTTCATCCTTTCATTTCTTCTGTTCACTTCAACTGAATCCTGAGCTCTCTCGGATTCCTCTGCTGCAAGACTTTCTTCTTCTGCAACTCTCTAATCATCTTCAACTCTGATATCCCCCCTCAAGTTAGTGGCTCCAACATGTTGGTGACACCTAACTTGATCAGTAATTCCTTCATTCGAAATCTATCAAGTCCTTTTGTAAAGAGATCTGCCAGCTGGTTAGCAGTTCCAACATGTTGTAGTTTGATCAACCCACTCTTAATTCGATCCCTGGTCACATGTATGTCTATTTCTATGTGCTTTGTCCGCTCATGGAACACTGGATTCTCTGCAATATAGATTGCAGATTTGTTGTCACAAAAGATAGGGATAGGTAGAGGTACCTTCACTGTTAGCTCCATTAGGAGTTGTTTCAGCCACTGCACTTCACATACCACATGAGCTAAAGCTCTATATTCTGCTTCAGAGGAGGATCTAGATACTGTAGTTTGTTTCTTTGTTCTCCAGGTCAACAGTGAATCACCAAAGAAGGTGCAGTATCCTGTTGTTGATCTTCTAGTATCTGGACAGCTTGCCCAGTCTGAATCACAATAACCAGCCAACTTAAGATCATTCTTACTGCTGAAGTGAATCCCTTGGCCTGGAGATGTTTTCAGATACCTCAAAACCCTGTAAGCAGCTTGCATGTGTTCCTGGCAGGGGTTCTTCTGGTACTGGCAGAGCTGCTGCACAGCAAAGGCTATGTCTGGCCTGGTAATAGTCAAATAATGCAACCTGCCAACCAGTCTTCTATAAGCTTCTCCATCTTCCATTGGTGTTCCCTGAGCAGACAACTTCACTTTGGTATCCATAGGTGTTTTACAACCCTTTGAATCCAAATAACTTGTGTCCTTCAAAAGTTCAACACAGTATTTTCTCTGACATACATCAAGACCATGATCATTTCTGACAACCTCCAAACCCAGGAAGTATTTGAGAGGTCCTAGCAGTTTGATCTTAAATTCCTTGCTTAGAGCCAACTTAACCTGCTCTATGTCCTTTTGTGCATCTCCTCCCAGGATGATATCATCCACATACACCAACAGGACAACCACTCTTCCATGTACCCATTTAGAGAAAAGAGAGTAATCAGAATTTGATTGAGAGAAACCATTCTTGAGAAGAAAACCTGCAAGTCTGGCAAACCATTGCCTGGAGGCTTGTTTAAGCCCATATAAAGACTTTTTCAGTCTGCAAACAAGATTCTTTCCTTCTGGATTAGACACTTCAACTCCCAGAGGAATCTTCATATACACTTCATCATGCAATTCTCCATGTAAGAAAGCATTAGAAACATCTAACTGCTCCAAAACCCAATTCTTCACACTAGCTACTGCTAACAGTGCTTTAACTGTGTTAATCTTAGCAACAGGAGAGAAAGTGTCCAAAAAGTCAATTCCATAGACTTGATTGAAACCTTTAGCTACAAGTCTTGACTTACACCTCTCAAGTGAACCATCTGGTTTAAGTTTAATCTTAAAGACCCATTTGTTTCCTATTGCTTTCTTCCCCCTTGGCAGCTCTACAATATCCCAGGTTTGATTCTCCTCTAAAGCAAATATCTCAGACTTCACTGCTTGATTCCAGATATCATCCTGAATTGCCTCATAATATGATCTGGGTTCTTGCATATTAATCACACTCAGAACATAATGTCTGTCAGCTGAGTTCAGTCTATCAACATTTAAGCAGAGTGGATACCTGGTAGAAGCATTAGCTTTACCAAAGGCTCCAAATTTGAGGGAAGGATCCAGTTGATAATCCTGAAATTTGGATGGCAAGTTAACTTTCCTCTTAGGTAAAGAACTGCCATCAGCATTATGTTCATCTAAATCATGATCAGCCTGAGATATGAGTTCCTGTTGATCACTATCAAAGTACTCATAATGATCCACTACAGGATGTGAAACAGGCTCACTAGTCCCCCCTTCATCAGAAGATGAAACAAGTTGAGACTGTCTAGACAAAGGAGATGAAGTGTTATCTTGTGTAGGGCTGGCGTGTGAGGAAGAAGGATGAGAAGAGGATGTGGAAGGTATAGAAATAGGTGGAGCAGAACTGGAATTTGGTGGTGTATAGGAAGGTTCAGGAGAAACAGAAGTGGAAATGGGTGGGTCAGAAAGTTTGTAGGGTAGGATGTTCTCATAGAAGATCACATCTCTAGAAAAGAAGACCTGTTTGGTGTGTAGGTCTAAGACTTTGTAGCCTTTAATACCAGAAGGAATTCCCAAGAAAAGGCACTGTCTGGCCCTAGGTGCAAACTTGGTTCTTCCATGGGACAATGTGCTGGCATAACACAGACAGCCAAACACTTTAAGATGAGAAAGAAAGGGTGGTTTGTCATACAGAACTTCATAGGGTGATCTATTGGCTAGAATGGGTGTGGGAATCCTGTTAATGAGATAGACTGAGTGCAGGATACAGTCACTCCAAAAGGTAAGTGGAATCCCTGACTGAAACCTCAATGACCTAGCCACATTCAAGATGTGCTGGTGTTTCCTTTCTACACGAGCATTCTGCTCAGGGGTCTCTACACAACTCATTTGATGCTCAATACCTTCTTGTAAGAAGTAATCACACATAGCAAATTCTTTCCCTTGGTCACTTCTGATGACCTTAACTGTGGTACCAAGCTGGTTCTTAACCAGATTGCAGAACCCTTCCAGCAAACCTCTAACCTCACTCTTATGTTTCATCAAATACACCCATACAGCACGTGAGAAATCATCCACAACAGTTAAAAAGTAATTGAATCCATCATAAGAAGTCACTGACAATGGACCCCAAATATCCACATGAAGTAAATGAAATCTGTTTGGTGCAACATTGGTGCTAATTGGAAAAGACAAACGTTTGTGTTTGGATAGATGACAAACATCACAGTGTTTTGTCCTAGAACTAGTTACATTAGGAAAACTATGGCTAAGCAGGTTCAGTCTTTCATGGCTGGGATGCCCTAGTCTCCAATGCCACAGCTCTAGTTGGTGAGGATTGAAGTTGAAAAGTGTGGCTACATGAGGCTGTGTAGGTGAACTGGAGGATGGTTGTTGAGTAGATGGGAAAGTGAGATGGTAGAGGCCCTTAGTTTCTTTTGCTAAACCAATCTTCCTCTGACTTAGAAGGTCCTGGATAGAACAATGGTCAGATTGAAAAAGTAAGGAGACAGGTAGATCATGTGTAAGCTTGCTTACTGAAACTAGGTTAAAGGTAAAACTAGGCACACATAAGACATCATATAGTACTATTCCAGTAGGTAAAGTAACTGTTCCTATGTGTGTAACTAGTACTTGTGTGTTGTTGGGAAGGTTAACAAAGGAATTTGGGATAGACTTGTGGTCTGTGAAAAGGGATAAGCTACAGGCTATATGATCAGATGCTCCTGTATCTAAAATCCACAATTCATGTAAATGAGAAGGGCTTGGTTTGAAGGAAGATAAAGTGTATTTACCTGAGTGGTTTGGATAGGAAGGTAAATACTGAGAAACAGAATAGGCTTGGTGGTTGATAGTTGGAGAAGTTGGTGGTGATGGGAAGGAATTAGCACCAATTTGCAACATATATCTCAAACGATTCATTTCTTCAGCTGTGAATCCAGGTGGGTTGGGTACCATGTTGCTCTCAGCACTTAAACTTCCCTCAGACTGAGTTTCTGCAGCAGAACTCTGAACCATAGTTAGTAAATACTCCGTTTAATACACGTATATGTACCCGTACGTACTTTATCCGTTTAAAACTTCCGTATCCGTATTATTGTCAAGCCGTTTCATTTTTTTCCGTTCATTGGATGGCTCCCGTACTAAACACGTATAAAACCCGTATAACACGTTTAATATCCGTATTTAACGAATTAAATTGTGAACTTTACTATTATTTTTATATTTATTTATTTTAAAATAATTTATTTTTATATATTTATTACTATTAACGTACTATTAAACGTAGCTTTAGCTTAGAGACGACGTAAAATACCCGTACGTATTTTTTACGTAACTTTCCCGTACCGTATTTTACTAACTATGCTCTGAACCACTGAACCAGCAAACCTTGGAGTATTTGAACTGGAGCTGGAACTCGAATTAGAACCTGAATTGCTAGATTTATCCTTCTGATCAGAATTCTTCTTCTTCAAAATCCAACAATCCTCAATGTAATGATTTGTTTTCTTGCAGTATCTGCAATACTTCTTTCCTTGTCCTGAGTCCTCAGTTCCCTTACTCTGTTGTCCACCTCCAACTGCTAGAGCCACAGATTGTGACTTCTTACTGCCTGACTGTCCTTCTCCTTTGAGTTTCTGCTCATGCTGCAGTAGATCATCAAGAGCAGTAGAGACTGTAGGCAAAGGTTTCTACATCAGCAACTGGGTTTTCACCATTTCATAATCTGGGTTAAGTCCTCTAAGAAACTTGATTAAGTAATCAGTTTCCTGTTTCTGTATAAAAGCTGCTACTGCAGGACATGGAAGTGGGTTTCCTGGTGCACAGGGGCAAGGAACCACTGGGCAGTACTCAAGGTATTCTTCCCAAAGACCCTTCACTTGGATATAATACTGGTTAATGGTCTTAGTACCCTGTTTACAAGCAGCAATTTCATCCTCAATGTTGATGATTCTAAGAGCGTTTGGCTGACCAAAACGCCTCTTTAGTTCATCCCATAATGCCTTAGCATTAGTATGGGTTAGCATAGCTCTCTTAAGATCCTTGTTCATAGAGTTCTGAATCCAGCATAAAACTAGGGTATTACAAGCATCCCACAAGGTGAAGCGATCTGAGCCGCGTGGTGGAATGGGTATGCTTCCATCAATAAAACCCAGCTTATGCTTAGTTTTCAGAACAACTTGGATGGATCTACTCCACATTGTATAATTTGTGCCATCAAACAACTCAGAAACCAAAGATTGGCACATATTCTCATTTGGGTTGAGGTAAAATGGGTTACCAAAGACGATTGTTTCTGGTTGCTGTGTCTCCTGGTTGAAACTTCCAAATTGTACTCCAGAACCCGTTCCTGAAGATGCAGCAGCACCACCAGGTGTGTTTGGAGGAGTGTTCGCCATTGTGGCGGCTGCGGCGCTAGGGTTTGAGGTGCCCTAGAACTTCCGCTCTGATACCATAACAATTTAGCTGTAAATTGGGGAAGATGAAGCTCAGAAGGTTCTGAGTTCACCATTTTCATATATATAGTGTTCAAACAGAATTACAGTAATATGCCACTTGTCCAACGTTTACAGGCTATTAATAAAACTAAACAGTTCTTCTTAACGGCTAACTGAGCAATAAAGGAAACGACAGCGTAAATGTAAAGCATAGTAAGTTTCTCTGTAAAACGGCTGCGTCTTCAGTAAACGGCGCCGTCTTCATCCTTTCATTTCTTCTGTTCACTTCAACTGAATCCTGAGCTCTCTCGGATTCCTCTGCTGCAAGACTTTCTTCTTCTGCAACTCTCTAATCATCTTCAACTCTGATATGATATAATACGTATATATGTGTGCTATTGACATCAACAATCTAACAATATGCAACTAAAATGTAACCCTATATTATATCCCATAGAATCGGGAAGCAACCGTGGCATGCTCTATCTATATATATCAAACTACGACAAATAAATAAGCAGCGCTAAGTATGAGAGGAAGCAAAGGATACACCTTCGCTTTCACAGGGTACTGAAAGGTTGGTGCGGAGTCAAAATTGGAGCGACACTTCGTCTTGACGTCTTGTTACCAAGTAATCCCTTTCATAAACTCGTCTTTAATCGGTTGACTAATGGCTTGCTTAGATAGCGATATTGGTAATTATGGATGTAGATTACGAGTTGATTTGTTTGTTAATTTGACTCAATTGACTATATGAGTATTGACCGGATTCAAATGGATCCATATGTATTTTTTAGGGTTTTGGATTCGGGTTAACTTTGAAACTGATCCATTTTGATCAATAATAAGATGGATTTGGCCAACAATACGTATATTGTGAGTCATTTTTGCAATATCTTACGGTAATTGTGGATGCAAATGAAAGTTTATCAAATAGTCTAACGAGATTTAGTCGAATTGGTCTTCTCATTACTATATAGTTGTGACATATGGTTGAAAAAAACTGTGAATGTATGTAATGAGAAAGGAGCAGTGGAGCGCTGACAGAATTGATGGAGAAGTAGCTAATTCATATTGATGCAGGATTGCATAACGAATAATGAGTTTCGAGTGAAGATTATTAGAGAAAACATTTTAATCTGAGATGTTTCGTTTTATTTGAAATCTATTAAGTGGTAATCCGTCAATATGATTTTTTTTGAAGATGAACCCATTTTCAATATGAACAAAAATGGAGCATATGGATTTGCCTTGTTGTCACAAAACCTAGGCAACATTTGTGGGTGTACCCCCACGATTCTGATGGGTCCATTGAATCTATCCCCACTATCTGCCTCCCCACGCCCAAAAAATTTCACCCAAGTTTGGAGATGGTAGGCTCAAAGATCTGGATGCGATTCTTGTGCTGGTACACATATAGCTTGATTCAAGTGACAATTGGTTGTTTTGATATTTCATCATCATGCACGCATTGTCGAATGAAACACCGATCGAAAAGAAAAAACGAACAGAATATACAAACATAAAACAATTTATAACAACTACGAAAGTATGTAATGGTTGATTGTCTCATTGATAAAATATTTTTCACCTGATTATTGTTTTACAAGAGATTTTTTTCGCCTTTTGGACCAGTAAGATAATATCATACTTCTTTTTCAGATCTTGTAAATTTGAAGGCTAAGAAAAAACATTGCACATGAAATTGGGAGATGGGGTTTCCAAGTTTTGATTGTAATGGAGAGACAAACCACCATCAATCGATACAATTCGTATTCTCTCCCTTCTTCTCTACTCTTCCTTCCAAAGTCGCTGAAACAACCCAACAAATGCATGATTGATTGAAGGGTTCATCTATATTTGTAAAGGCTACTCTTTCCACTTTCTAGCAGATGGAAAATTGCAACTGCTCCTACCAACAACAAAAAAAAGAAGAAGACGAAGAAATTGCAAGTATGCAACTGCCTTTATTTATCCTCCCTCCCACCTCTCTCTTGAATTATGATTACTTTCCCTTCCAATGAACTATTCAAAATGTTGTTACTAGTGGAGTGTGATCAGTGCATATGGGAAATGTCCAATTTGGTTACAAATGTTACAGAATGGAGTACACAAAAAATTGTGAAATCCCCAAGTTTGTCGGTTAGTACAAATATTTCGGGTATAAAATCATTATGAAGACCTTTTGAATGATCCAAAATTCAACAAATGAAGTGCTATTGTTTCAACGCTATGGTAGTATTGGATGATGATTACTGATGATTGATTAAGAAATTAACATTACGAAGATTGATATACTTATAGAGCACTTCTACTATGCTATATAGTATTGATGCTTTAATGTAGGGCTGGCTATTTGGACCGGGACCGGATGAAAAACCGGAAACCGGACCGTATAACCCGGACCGAGACCGGACCGGGACCGGATAGTAAACAATCCAATCCAATCTTTGGGCTTAGATTTGAGGTAAAAAACCGGATAAAGACCGGATAAGAGAGCTCAACACCCAAAACTTAAGGGTAATTTGCATAAACGGTCACAAACCTTTACACTTAGTACAAAACTTAACCAACTCCTCACCCTTTTAGGCCTTAGGCCACTCAAATTTCCACAATCTCAATATAAAATCAAGACCGAATTGGGACCGGACCGGGTCAAGACCGGACCGGATCAAGACCGGACTGTATCCAATCCAATCTTCGGTCCTTATATTTTCAAAAAAACCGGACTGGACCGGATCAATTTGGGCCAATTTAACCGGACCGGACCGTATAGCCACCCCTACTTTAATGTACAACTTGAAGTTGTACCATAACATTAAATGTACAAGTTTAGGTTGTACCATAAAGGAATTTGTATCATTATGTTATGGTACAACTTTACAACTTGAAGTTGTACCATCACATAAGGTACAAGTTTAAGTTGTACCATAAAAGAATTTGTATAAAAAGTATAGGTACAATCTGAAGTTGTACCATAACATTAAAGGTACAATTTTAAGTTGTACCATAAAGGTAAAAACATATAGCATCAATGCTATATAGCATTGTAAAATTCCTCTATACTTATATTGTCAAAATAAAATTTGTTTGGTCTCTCCTCTACGTTGTGTTTGAGTCTAAATTGGTATTTGAAAGTTAAGCATTTGTTTAATTTGCTAGTGGTTTGATTTTGATTTTCTTACTGTTCGAGTATTACAGTAAAATGACTATTAGTCTATTACCGGAGCATTACTCAAAAATTTTATGGAAATCCTGAGAACTCAAGTCTTGAAAGAATACCATTCCTTTCAAAAAAAAAAAAAAAAAAAAAGTCTTGAAAGAATACCCAAAGAATGGTGCTCTGCTCAGGGTCGTGCTCGTGCGGGCTCAATAATTTATAGTGGGCACTTGAGTATAGTTAGGTGGATCGAACTTTTTCTTACACGCGAGGAGCCGGCGCTACGGGCTGGCCCCCAACACCCGACCGTGACATACCAAAACACAGGTGTAATCCGGATAATACCATCGGGGCTCGTTTGAAACCTCCGATTCCAGATATTGTATTCTCAGTGTACATGTATTATAAGAACACAACGTTTTTTTACTTGATGTAATAACAAAATGTATGTATTCGTAATCCATGCTGTATTTCTAATACATAGAAAATGATGTATTCATAATCTTGCCTTTTTGTGAGATTTTAGTATTTATAGTTCATTTAAATTATAATCCATGCATTCTTGTATGAGTTCCAAACAATGAATTTTCAAAACTACATATTCTTAGTATACACATAATCTCTAATACACACATTCTCGTAATACATCATTTCCAGAATCAAAGGTTTCCAACCACCCCTTATACTCAGCAGGACAATTGGACTTTCGCCCGACTTGTTGGTTGGTTTGGATCGTTTTCTTTTAATTATTGAAAAGGCGATCATATATCTAGAGGTGGCAATTTCAATCCAATCCACCAATCCAATCCATCAATCCATTAAAAATATCCACCTAATCCAATCCATTTAAATCCAATCCATTTGATCCAAATCCAATTGGATTGGTGGATTCATGGATTGGATCCATGGATCATTGGCAAATTACGGTTTAGTACCTATAATTTTTATTTTTTACATTTTGGTACCTAAAATTTAATTTTTTATACGAAAAATATCATTGGAAAATTACGTTTTGGTACCTAAAATTTTTCATTGTGACATTTTAGTACCTAAACTTTTTACATTTTACATATTGGTCCTTGGTTGAGGATGTCATTTGGATTCATGGATAATCCACCAATCCACTTGATCCAATCCATGGATCCACCAATCCATTAGATCCAATCCATTTGATCCATGGATCCACCAATCCAATCCACCAATCCACCAATCCAATCCATTTGCCACCTCTATATATACCATTATCTCTTTAAAAGAACAAGTTACAACTTTACTGTTTGGTAGAGTCACATCCAAACACTGTTACTTAGTTTGCTTTTTGGTTCTCTTGATCAGTTCTTGGTTGCCTTCTGTGACTTAGTTTGCTTTTGGGTTCTCCTCATCATTTCTTGGTTGGCTTTACTGAGGACTAAAATTGCAATTATGTTTTATTTCTTTATTCCTTTCCTCTCTCCTGCACTTATTCCTTTCCTCTCTCCTGCACTTATTCCTTTCCTCTCTCCTGCAATTATGTTTTATTTCTTTATCAAACAAAACAATTGCACCTAAATTCATGTGTACTCGATCAAATTCGATTCGTTTCGGTGTTGCTGAACTTTTGGTCGGCAACAAATTTTATCAACTTTTTTAAATAACGAATTGGGTCAGGTGTGCCTCTTGTTAAGAATTATATTCAAGCTAATTCAACCCGGTCACGGTGTTGCCGAATTTTGGGTCGGGAACGAATTTTATCCGCTTTTGATGGGTCGGGTGTGCATTTTGTTAAAAATCTTGCCCCGCTTTATCAATCCGGTCAAAACGAGTTGAATCCAGTGTTGAAATTTTTTGGGTCGGGACGAGTTTTACCCACTTTTGTAATTGACGGGTTAGGCGGGTGTGTTTTTTTTGTTGAAAACCCGGTACGCTTTATCAAGCCAGTCAAAGCGAGTTGAATCCAGTGTTGATGAACTTAGGGTCGGGAACGGGTTTTACCCGCTTCTGTAGTTGTCGAGTTCGGTCAGGTGTGGTTTTTTTTTTTTTAACTCATACCGCTTTATCAAGCCAGTAAAAGCGAGTTGAATCCAGTGTTTCAAAATTTCGAGCGAGGGACGAGTTTTATCGATTTTACAAACCCTTTTATGATATTGAACCCAAATCCAAATAAGTGTTGACAAATTTTTGCTTAACGCCGAGTTTTTGCACGTTTAAATCATTGGATCATGGAGGAGTTTTTCTCAATTAAGCTTCTAATTTACCCAAGTCAAACCTTCTCTGTGTTTGGATTTTAGGTTTGTTAACAGGGATTCAGAACCGTGGTTGGGCGAAGAGGTGAGGAGAGGCAACTTTCATATGAGGATTCCGCAAGAGAGGGGAAGTAGAGAAGGGTGAGATCCCTATATTTTGTTCGTTCTTCTCTTCTCTAAACTCTCCCCTCCAGGTTCGCTCTTATTTAATTCTACTCTCTTCTCGACTTTTCACTAGCTTAGAGCGGTCACCGGAGAAGGTGAACTTGGGCGGCCGAAAGGTGAATCTCAAGTCTCTCTCTCCTTTATCGACTGTGATCTTGCAGGTTTCGTGTGTTTTTCAACAACCTTCTCTGTGTTTGGATTTTAGGTTTGTTAACAGGGATTCAGAACCGTGGTTGGGCGAAGAGGTGAGGAGAGGCAACTTTCATATGAGGATTCCGCAAGAGAGGGGAAGTAGAGAAGGGTGAGATCCCTATATTTTGTTCGTTCTTCTCTTCTCTAAACTCTCCCCTCCAGGTTCGCTCTTATTTAATTCTACTCTCTTCTCGACTTTTCACTTTCCCTCTTTGGTTTTTTCCTTTTCTGGTTGAGAGAAAACTCGCGTCAGTCTTGAGGGGGGAGGATTCTCGGAGTAATCAAAGTGATGGTGGTGTTCGAGCTATGGTGTTCGAGCTATGGTGTTCGAGCTAGACGAATGTGATGGTGGTGTGCAATGGTTATCGGCCGGGTCGTAGATCCTGGTCTGGCTAGCAGGCGGATTCTTAGGCCAGAGCTTGCTGATGGAGAAGAGACGTGCACGTTCAAAGTTCTTCCATATCAGGTATTTTATTCCTAGGACTATGGTTCTGCTTTTGTGCTTTTGTCTCCCCAGTATTCGATCTCATGTGCTTCCATTTCGGTATCTCTTTTGCTGTAGAGTGAACCAGAGTTTCCTGATTTCTTCTCTTCTCTTTCAACTGCGTGGATTTGAGTGGTCTAAGGACTGGATTCGGAGAAGTGCAGAGAGTGGGTTCGAAGATTCGGCATATCCCTAGGTTTTACTTTGCCTTCAGGTGATTATTCCTTTGTTCTCTATTTATTTGTTCCCTCAATTTTCCTTGATGGGTTCGTTCTATCTCTTTGCCCATAAGGCTTTCTCAGGAACTTTTCTCCGCTGAAAGCTCTAATCAAGTTGTTTCTCTCCCATTCTCACCTGCGAGCACTGGAATCGGAGAGGAGAGGAAATCGAAAAGATGGCTCAATCCTTTCCAGAAAATGAGAGTTGGGGGTGAACCCACCGCGGGACGACGAGGTTCACGACGGAGGGTAAAAAAATTTGTTTGCTTAATCTAATGGTTATTAATGGTTCGAGGTTGTTTATTTTTTTGGTTTTGATTCGTCTCTCCTTTTTGTTCGATCCAGTTTATCTCGAGAATCCTCTCGGATGGGGATCCAGGCTCGAAGCAACAGAATGACCTAATTGCTACTTTGAGAAACCGCCAGAACGTTAGAACAATCAAATAACAGGTTCTTCCTGTTTTGGTTCACTATCTGCAGTTTTTTTCCCCCTTCAGTTCTTGAATGATGATTCCGTGGTTTTTTCTTCTTTCCTTCATCCCCCAATCGAAAAAGAGTATGGATTCAGGTTGATTGATTCACGGGTTTGCGAGATGTTGATGGAATGCCTCTGGACAGTGTCGTTGGAACATAGATATGGATTCCGAGCCTGGCGTTGGTAGTGTTACTGGCGAGGAAATTGATTTAATGGGAGCAGCTCCTATGCATATATCTTCAAAGCAGGCGAAGAGTGAGTTTCACTCATATGCCCGTTTGGACCTCTCCTTTAGAAGTTCACTTCGTGGTGGGTTCGTGATTCAACCTTCAGAAGGGAAAAACAGTCTTTGGCATTCTAATGGCTCATCCTTCACACTGTTAACATGAACCCATCTTGTCATTCCCTTTGTGAGTTATTGCGACTACTCTTTTTAACCAATGGAAATAAACTATGCATTTTGCAGTTATGCCAGGCAGCTTTACCTCCAATATTCAGAATCTACTACTGTATCCGAACCAAAGGAGTTTCCAGCTGATTTAGATTGGAACTCCTCGGGAATTAATGCTACCGATGGCAGAAGAAGCATTTTCTGGAGTCATTCACGGGTTTGAGAGATTGAGGGTGGTTTCGGAAGAGATGTAGGTCCACGGATTTGGGGTTTCGGTTTGAGGTGATTATTCTCACTCTCCCTCTCTTTCCCTGCTGTGTTTTTTCCTGAACTTTCTTGAATGTGATTGTGCTCTCTTTTCCTGTCTCAGAAGGGTCCATTTGGTCTTGGAGATTTCGTCATTGAGTTTGCTTATGGTTTTGCGTTTGATTCCAGGTGATAGTATATTATTCAAAAAACTCCATCAACTGCCGTCTTCTCGATGAACCTTCACCACGGTGAGGTGCATCTTCCACTTTTTGTTCTATGATTCATTTCTTTCCTCAATTGTGCCATAGATCTATGATTCAAGCTAATGGAGTTTGAATTGGTATAAACATAACTGGCTCCAGGACTGAAGAAGCATCTGAATGGGATCAATGCTCCTACGCACCGGATGCCTGACAAGCTTGACAGCCCTTTTGTATGGTTTCCCCTCTCCTTCTCCTTCTCCTTCGTTTTTTGTTTTGTTTTAAACCTCTGCAGTGATCTAATGATTTTTACTGGTTTGCCCCAATTTATCAGGCTCGGTAGTTGTTGTCTTGGCCTCACAAATGGTAGAAGTGCCTGCTGCTCATTCTTATCTCCAAAATCGTCCAAAGTATGAACTTGCTTCGTGATAGGCGGTTGATCTTCTGATGTGTCGTTTGGTTATGGTCTGTCACACAGTCAGGACTACCAAGACTTTCCTTGCTGGTTTTTTGTGGGTACATCTTAGTTCATTTCTCAATTGAAACATTTGTTCTATGGGGTAAACACTGCATTTGTTTCTTTACTTTTTTTTATATGGCTTTGCTTCACTATTCAAGAAATCAAGGATGATCGTAAAGAATTGTATTGCTTTCATTCTTTGAAAATGGGACTACAATTGGTCGGGACTGAACAATTGTGAAGTTCTATTACATCATGAATGAATTGGTGAAGACCTTTGACTAAGTTTGTTGTGTGGGTGAGATGTAGTCTGAATTCTTTCGCCTTCTTGCTTATAATCGTAGATTTGAGGCAATTGGATGATGGAATTGGGGGCATCTGTTGTTGTTCTATAGGGTCTTCTTTAATTGCTAATTGCAATTTGTCAGCAAGTGTTAGTAAAGATGTTGTTAAAGAGAAGTCAACACTGCTCTGTTTGGCAGAGGTATTAAATCTGTAACTCATGTGAACATTTATGAAAAATTCTCCTCCTTTTCTTGGATTTGTGAGGCTAGCGATCTGCAGTGTGATGCCTTCAAATAGCTTAAGTGGTTGGTTGTTGGGGCTTGATTGGGAGGCCTAAGTTGCTCTTTTGACTCATCTCAAATTGTCATGTATTGGTGTTCTTTTTGTTAAGCTTTGAGGTGTGAAGTTCTGTATCAGACCGTTTCAGTGGTAATTCAGCAGTGTTCAAAATCATGTTAATTACGTAGCTAGCACAAGAAATGAGATCTATTTGTATAAATTGGCCACTTGATTTATGTCTTGGTGATACCTCAACTCTCAATGTGATGCTTAATTTATGTATTCAGCCTTTCTTGAAGAATCGGATTGCTTGCTTTCCCCCTGTACAGATTTTCAGTATTGCTTAATGTACAATTGCCATTCTTATCAGGGACTTTACCGGGCCATGACGCAATACCATCCCCAGTACATTCTATGGGCTGCTATTGTAATGTTATCATCTATGTTGTCATTCTTGGTTCAACAATGATGATGCTTAGTGTGGGTTGGCAAACCACGCAATTCTGCATCCCCATGAACACTTACGACACAAATCAAACATTCCCCGTTGCTGAAGTCTGTTTATAATGGTTTGTTCTTAGCACTTTCAGTTTCTTTCTTGCCTGTCAAGAAATTTATCTTCAAACACTTTGGATTAACATGTATATAGTTTTTGTATGGAATCCGCAGGGTGAGAGTACTGATTGAATAGGTGGGTTCGTGTGATTTGGTGCTAGGAATTGGTAGGTCAGAGCAAGAGAATTGATGCTTTTGCAGGTTCGTTGTATACTACATTTGTCTTTCCTTTTAGATTTTTCTTTTTGGTTCGTCCTTTGGTTACTTGTGTTTTTATAAGTCGGCTGTGGAGGGTACAATTTCTATGTCTGGCTTACCTCTTTGCAAACCCCCAATCTTTTTTCTTCTCAGTCTTCGTGTTTGGTTTATTTACTGCCTCGGTTGTGTGAGTCAGACTTTTGGGGAACTGGATGAGAGGGGTCATTGAACTGCCGGACTTGGTCTGGAAAATTCATGATATGTATTTATGTTTCTTCGCACTAAATCTGTTATTCCTTTGAATGGGTAAAGTACATCGGGTTTGATTCGGATTCGATACTGTTAACTGTGCTGCTATTTGATTCCTCTCCTTTGTTGTCAATCTGATGTCACAAGTTTACGGGCAGGTATTTGTGCAATTGTGTTTGGTAGGCAAATGGTGTCTTTCATAGGCTATTTAGTTTCATTTTGGGATCTAAACCAAGTCAGACTTGAACACTGAACTTAGAGAGCGTCTGATGGATTATTTCCTGTTTACATATAGAAATTCTCCATTGGTCTTGACATGTCTTTTTTTTATGATCTAATTATAGTAGATTCTCTAGCCTTACATCTTGGATCCATTAACATGTATAATCTCGGCGATGTTTTTTTCATTAATTTTAATTTTAGTTGTTAAACTTGGTTCGGTTTGTTTGCATTAGCTTAGCACTTTCTGAATAGAATGGAATTTGAAAATATACTAGCCAAACTTGCTTATTCACAAAATAAAAAATGACTTGGATAGATACAGAGTCGTATATATATGAAAAAGCTTGCTCTAAAACATCGTGCTTGGTCCATAATCACTCATCGATTTAGAAAGTTCTATAATTGATGGATTGGAAGTAACTATGAGGTTGTTTTGTGGTAATTAACTATGACCAACGCCATAAAGATGAATGGACATATTTTCAGAGCTATTACCTAAGTCTATTTGCGATGGACAGGATGTATCGAAGACTTGGTGCTTGTGAGGATACTGTTGAGATTTTATGGTGGTCAGATGAGAAAACTAAAGTGTGCTTTTAGGCTTCAACTTAATTACGGGAAGCCTTCCGTCGTGATGATATATGCAAGTAAGGTTAGAGTCCAGTCTTCTTTGTTTTCATTGTTCTAGCTTGGGAATGGTTTTGAATTGGTAGATAGGCCCTGTGGATCCCCAAGAACATTAGGTGGTTGGATGATGAGTTACTAGATCTACAATGTTGAAACCGTTCTGATTTCGCGTGCCTGTAGATTCCTTTTTATTAAATTTGGCCTATCTTTGCAACCTGTGAAACAAAGTGTGTGATGATGCCGTTGCTGATTTCTTATATGGAAATTGTGAATCTTCTTCCATTTGCAGGCTGTGAAATAAATTATGCAGTTCTGAATTCTAGGACTTTATGAAATGGACTCAGTTTGGTAGAGTTTTCTTTTCGGTATGGTTGTGTTGGTGTTACTTTCCTGTAGCCATAATCTCTTTTTAAAAAGGAAGACCAGAAAGCTAGCCTTCCCAACTGAATTGCAAAACTAAAAAAAGTCGAAGACCGTGCATTCCCAGTCCACATATATATGCTTCATTATGTGTTTGGATGACAAGATGCACAATTCATGAACTAACTAATAAGAAAACCTATTGTGCATTATTCTTAGGAAAGGAGAATGCTTAGAGAATGCAGCAGCCGAAAGAGGGGAGTGCGAAGAGAGTAATAGGGTTGCCGAACTGACTTACACTGAGAGAGGAAGAATGAATAGAATACGGAGGAAAAGGAGAAGATGAGTTGGTAGAGGAGGAGAAAGACCCACATGCTGGCAGCACAATTTCCTTGTTTCCCGCTTCAGTTTTGAGGATCCGGTACTTCCTCCTCCCTCACCGCTCTCGCATTAAGAACTCTTTAGCATTATTGGTATTGAAATTGGAACTGGAAGTTTTTAGCCATATATATAAATATAGGGGTGTGCACCGGTTCGGTCCGGACCGGACCAAACTCATGAGAACCGCGGTCCATTGGTGACATGCATGTTAGGACCAAGGACCAGACCATTCTTGCATTTGGTCCTGTTCGGTCCGGTCCAAATATGAGTTGGATCCACCATTTCTTCAGTAATTATAAAATTCATGAGGACCAAGGACCGGACCGCATTTTACTTGATCTTGTTTGGTCCGGTCTTAACAATGTTTGGTCCGGTACGGACCGGACATAACAGGGGAAATGCAAGGTGTTTGAAAGGACGTGATTCTTCTTCTTTCCTTAAATTCCTTCTCTTATAGATTTGATGCTATTTTATTTCACATACTAAGTAGACTTGAAAATATCGTTGCGTTGTTTACAATCGTTCGTGGTTTTTGTGAAAGAGAATGACCATGGGTTTGCATTCCTGGAAATAGATAGAGATATCATGTGTACACCTATTCTGTATCGTTGTCAATCGAGATATACTGTCTCAGGTTGTAACATGCTGGAACTGTTCTTTCCCGCATGTTCTTTCTAAGTATATTAATTTTTTAGAATTTGATGCCTTTGGTAGAATTTATTGGTGTGTGTTCGAGTTCAGTTCCAGCTTGCGTTGGAACGAAGGCTTCCTGCCATGCTCAGTATAGTAATGTGAAGCAAAATACACCAATAGTACTTCAAATTGGTTTGAAAGGAGGTCATGCTGTCTTAGGGACTTGGTGTAGTTGTTCATAGGTCGATTTTGCTACAGATACGATCCGATATGATCCTCCATGCTTTTCCACTTATTTTGAAGAGGAAATGTTTCGAGCTGACAGTACCAAGACAATTATGGACCTCATCCGCCTTTCCAGAAATCCAATGGTTGACGTGCGTTCTTTTGTCATAACTTTTACTGTCACAGCACTGTGTCTTATTACTTAATGGCAGGTTAAAGCATAATCTGCACTATTAATGTAGCCAGCCATTATTTTCATGCTTCCAAATTTATTCTGCCTCACCACTAGATGGATCTGTTTTTCCAGTCCCTTTTCCCAGTAAACTAACAAATTTCTTGCCTGCTTAGCTAAATTTTCTCACCAGTTTTGTTTACCTACAGGCTACCCAGTACTATTGTTTGGCGCAAGTCCTCTCCACTGAGGCTTCAAGATCATGGTTCTACTTAGGATGTGCCTTTTGCTTTAAGACAGCTAGGGAATTTCCTGGCACTGGTGATTTTTTTTGTGAAGAACATGGCCAACTAAAGGCTGAAGAAACCGAACATTGGTTAGTTTAAAATCCACCTTTTCCCCATCAGTCAAGTGGGCACGCCCAATTCAACCCTGAAATTTTGATACACTTTTACAGCTACAAAATTCATTTGGCTGTCGGAGACACTACTGGTTCGGCGTGCTTCGTCGCACTTGGAAAGACCGCTGAATCTTTGCTTGGAGTTACAGCAAACGAACTATTGTTGCAGCATCCCCACCGCCATGGCCATTTCCCTCCGGCAATTGTGGCCATGAATGGATGTTGGTTTTCGTTTTGTGTGCAACTCCCTAAACCTGGATATCTGGCTCAGACTCCTCTGGAGTTTACTATACTTTCTGCATTCGACCGCAGCCAGGTTTAACAATAAACTAATGAAAACGTCAACGCTTGCGCAGAAAGTCATTGTGCTCGACCGTTGTCTTACCTATATTATCCCAGTATTTAGCAATATTTGCACTTCAACATCAACAGACTTATGTATCCGCGATGTACGTACAAACTATTCACATGCACAATGACTCCGCTTTTTCGCTTACAACTCTCCATTCCCACAATATAGTCTCCCCGCCGCAGAGCGCGGGCTTCTTTACTAGTATGTTATAATGTAGAATATAATACACCAAATTCATGCAAATTGATCTACGCATCAACCCTATTCAATGTTTACAACTTTCTGTACACTCAATTGTTGGTACTAATTATCTAATTTTTTTTTTTTTGGTTAGTACTGAACTATAGCGAGATAACTATGGAAGCAAGCATTGATGTATAGACTCGTCAACATGCTGTTAGCCAAAACTTTCGGTTTACCACAATTTTGAATATCCGAGAACTAAATTCATTCCATTGAATTCTCAAGGAGAAGAAAACTAGAAGTTTTTAACGATACAGATACTAGTGAATAGGGCTGGGCATGCGGGTTGCTGACGCGCGGATCTGACCCGACTTGCCCGCAAAATGACCCAATCTGTATTATATGGGCGGGTTGGTGGGCGGGTGGCGGATAGGATAAATGGTAATGCGCAGGAGGTGGGTGGTTCGCGGGTGGATCCGCAGGTCACCCGCAAACCCGATCACCATCGCACATCACCATCACTGTTGTCGTCTGCCGGCTAGGTCTCGTCTTCTTTCCTTACTTCCCCACCCAAACCAATCGGCTTCTTACCATATTCTATATATACATTTACTTATATATATACACATAATTATATATATAGAGGTTGCTGAATGGATGTGTTGGTTAAGAAATCACCACTTTCATTAATCAATGATGTTAATCTTGTTAATTGATAATTTATTTGAATTTCATCTCTGTTTTTGAAATATGAGTACAAATTGTTTTCTTTTACTATTATTTAGCTTGTTGATGAGTCATATCTTGGATTTAGACTCGTTTTCAATTCTTCAGATTCCAATTTTATGAGTACAATCACGTTTTTCAATTTTCAGAAGTCTCTACTGGTAGATTTGCACTCGTTTATAACTAGTTTATGCCGTTGCTATTATTTTATTTTCTACAGATGTTTCAATTTTTTTTATTACTTACTATATTGTGGGTGAATCCGATAATCCAACCGCATAATCCGCTATCCGCTATCCGCCCGACCCAACCCAATAGTCACTGTGGGTGGATGGCGGGTTGACAATTGACAATCCGTTTATGAGTGGGTGGATTACTTTTATAGTCAAAATCCATCCAATCCGCCCGTTGTCCACCCCTACTATTGAAGTGGATCCCCTGTCTTCTACGTACAGCGGATCAATCGAGACCGAGACTTTCCAAAAAAATGGCATGCTCTATAATAACCCAATAAACAAAATTAACATCACTAGGAATTTCCCAAGCCAATTAACCCAATTAATAATTAAGTAATGATTGAAACTGAAAACAAATGAACCAACCAACCCCACAGCCGTCCATAATCAACCATGCTCGAAAAGGACATCTCCTAATACATTTCTAAACCCAGCCTTTTTTTCGTGTCCCCCACTATAATGTGTAGCTGCCAATTTCACATTAGGCCGATGAACACCTCAAAAATTCAAATACACAAGTCCTTTGTTTCAGGGGGGAAAAAGGCAACGTCTTTGATTAAATTCATGATAGCTATTCTCTTTTGACCCGTCGAATCATACCAATTAAGCACATACTAACTTTTAGGGGAATCAAACAGACCTGTTATGTACTGTACCCACTTGTTTATTCAGAGCTTAATAAAGAATTTGGTCGATTACCTAATGGAGGGTACACCTACACCAACACCAGCTCTCTTCCTCTTTTTCTGGCATGCAATATCATTGGAGGGCTCACCTACCCTTCAACTCAAGGGCAACGCGTCCTGATGACCCCTGTCTTGTCGTTTTTTGCTAACACAAATGGGTTCAATACTTCAGAAATTCCTTTTGTTTCTTCCAATCCACGTCACAGGAAAATTCTGAAGAAGCAATATGGATAGAAATTTCATTTCAAAACCAATCATGCACTATATGGACTAATCTGAACCAATACTTTCACCACAAGAGACTTAGCATCGTCATCATTAATAGTCATCAGAATGTGAACTCTATGGTATTTGAACCAACACACGTTCTTTGAAGAAACCCTAACAAAGTAGAACTACAGAATCATATTATTATCTATACGTGAATTCGATTTGGGGGCTGATGGTGGAGCAGCCTTGGAGCTGGCTCTCCAGCTCCATCTTGGCTTGACATCATGTTCATCGACTTGATCCGGTAGCCTGGGTTCAGCATCGTCCGGATCGCGGCGGATTGATGCTGGGTGTCGAGTGTCAATAAGCACTTGGTTCAAGCATGGTGTGTTCATGATTATGCAAGCAGCCAGCTCCAATTGGACTTTGCGATCGTCAACAACCAGACTGACTCGATGCACCCCATGAAGTCGAAGCACTTTTAGCGAGTGATGCACCCCAGGCGTGACCGGTTTCGAAAGTGTTTGAATCATCATCTCCCTCATCCTCAATTGAACTCCCAATGAATTCAGCCACTAATTCGTCTAAAGTTTGTGCCTCGATACATTAATCGCTTTCACTTGGATACTCCAACAACTGACTTACATAGATCTTGTTAGGATAAGCCATACCATTAACAATATACATTATAATGAACCTCTTTAAATTAATTAATTAATTAATTAATAACTACTATAAATTAATAATTTTCACGTATGCATGAAACTTATAAATTCAAAAACATAATTGTTAATACCTTTTTTTCGTTCACTCGTATTATATTATCAAAAAAATTCTACAACTATATATTGCTATAAAGACTAATAAAATCAACAAACCATTCATATTATTAGAACTATATTGTGATAAAAACTAATAACATCTATAAAATATCCATATTATTGAGAGTAGATGCAAAACAATATTATCTCGCTTTTTTGGATAGATGACATGTTTTCGCCAAATCCCACCCAGCCCAATCCACCAATTCCAAAAGCAACGCACACCGGATCCAAATCTTGCCTACTTTAAATTTTACCCGCTTTGATTGGGTTGAATCCAAGTTAAGTACCTGCACCCTCTTTTTGGGAGATCTATTGGCTCGTCTTGTGCTCAAATGCACATAAGAAATGACCAGTCTTGAGAAGTAAATTTGTTGGCAAGGCTTTTATAATCTCGAGCACTCTCTCAGCTTCAATGAATCCACGAGGGCCAGAGAGATACGTATTTCATGTGTTTCCATCTATTCCAAATCATTTCCGAACTAAATACCCATCACTAAATTCATGAAAAAGATCGCAACTTTGACAAAAGAGGGTTCTTCAAATTCATAGTAACCTATTTGTTTAAAAAAGATACGAAACCTCGCTCAGGCAGAAATGCAATTCTAAACCACAATGACAACCTGACAAAGTAGCAAAAAGGAGAAGGAAAAAAGAAAAAAAAAAGCAGAAGCTTCTATTGCATTATCGATATGTGAAATTGATTAAGGGGCTGACAGAGCAGTCCAGCAGTTGGGTTTCCAACTCCAACTCCATCTTCACTTCATAGATATCTTCTCCATTGAGTGGAATTCTGTGTGCAATAAGTACCTCGTTCAAGCTTGGTGCATTCATGATTATGTAAGCAGCAAGCTCCAATTGGGGTTTGCGAACACTGAATTCAACCTGCCTAACTCCATGCAGTCGAAGCACTTGCAGAGAGTTATGCTTCCAAGTCGACTCTGCACCCAAGTCTCGCCTCTCCGACTCTCCTCTTGACTTAGCTGCTTCAGGGAACTGTTTGATGAAAACTTGGTTAAGACGTTCATCACTGGGAAAAAAAAAAAAAAAAAAAAGCTTAGTAAAAGTTACTGATATAAGGAAGAAGGAAAGTGGAGATTTTAATTTGGTGGGTAAGTGGTACATACCCAAATAGACAACTCTTGCAACAGTGGGGCTGCCCTTAGCAGAACCGTGCATTCCAAGAAACTTGCAGGATTGGCCTTCATACACATGGTTAGATCCAACCTTTTGAGCTTCTCAAATAACATCCACTTAGAGGCGCGGTGCGCAAATGCTGGTTCCAAGTGAGGCCACCCGAGTTCGAGACCGAGGCGCTGCAATCGAGGTGCAAATCTGTCGAATTCGATCGGACCGAGACCATGGGAGATAGTTGCACTGTGTGTGGAGCCCTGATCCACCAAAGTTACGATTGTGATGATGAACAAGGCAGGTCAGCGCTTGGTTGACCCGATTTGCGATTTCTTCAGGTGTGGTGGTGTAGAACAAGATCTTCTTCGTCTGCTGTAGCTCGTCGAAATCTAGGATCCCGCCGTCGATTGATCGCCATATGTTCCTCCAACGTTTGCAGAGGAGGCTGCTGCATCTTACGGCCTCGTTCAGCGTCCCCAGGCGGGAGAGAATCTCCGTCTCTAACTCGTCCGGCAGTTTGGTCAATGAATCACTCGCCGCCGACATTGAGATTGGTTCCATGATGTCTGAAGGATTTCGGTTGCTTCTTTTCTGGCTATTCTCCACCATCGCAAATTCGAGATACAATAACAAATCACCAGACCCTTCTTCTGTTCCTAATTGTGTCCACTGAGAAAAGTAGCCTTCTGTTCGTCCCCTCGTCAGGTAAGAATCCTTGTCCCTAAAGATCACTTACTACTCTAGTTAGGCCGTGACGTAGGTTACATCACATCAGGGGCGGAGCTAGGATTTAATCATCGGGGGGGCCGGAATTTTCTTAATACGTTGCAGCAAAAAAGGAAAAATTAGTAATAAAAATTATTTTAAAAACATATTATTATAATTAAAACTCAAAACTTTTTCACATTGAGTTCACTACAAATCATAAAAAAAATATAATGACAATAGTCGAATTAGCTAATAACTAGCTTCCAAAAAAGAAAGGAGAGGGCTACTGCTTACCAAAAAGGCAAAAAAATAAAATATATGCTCACCTCAAGAATTGAACCCGTGACCATTTGGTCCTTCTAAATTCCAAATTCCGCTAGGCTAACTCAAATTTCATGTTATAATCTGCACGCTTTGTCTTTTTATTAAATACTTTCTTGTTTATACGTATTATCCTAAACTGTTTACACGTAAGTTCGAGATTCTCGGGGGGGCCGGGGCCCCCCTTAGGGCCAATGTAGCTCCGCCCCTGCATCACATAGATTATTTGGACTTGAAGTGTAATGTACGTTCCGTGGGAGAGTTATGCTAAAAGTTGTCTTTAGGTAAGGATACGTGCACCAAAACTTGTGTACCAACAATCACCTATTGCATGTCATCAACATCCTGTAATTTTTTTTATATCTAAGATGAGTCCCCAAGGGAATGGTCGGACAACAAATATAAAAGACAACAATAATAAAGAACGATAGTTCATATGCAACCGAACTCCCGATGAAAGAGCCTTTTTTTTGCCACTGGGTGGGCAGCTCTATGAAAGCTCCAAGGAGCAAAAAGACACGATACTGACTCAGACAGAGAGAAAGAGGAGAATACTTCCCCGCAAATACCGCGTCTAAGAAACCATCATGATTACGGCCAAATGCTAAGGCGAATGAAAGATTTTCTGCAAAACAGAATAAACAAAATAGCCCATACATAGAGATACAAAACTCTATCGCAAGAGATAGGAGCGAGCCTTCAAGGAAAAATCGAAATAGCCGAAAGCTAATACAAAATAGGTTTTATATAACCAACAAGTGAAACAACCATCATAACAAGTTCATGATCAACAGAAAATTATGCCCTATTTAAGCAAAAGTAACCTCGCATTTGGGACATAGCTATCAGAGACGAAAGGATTACAAGTTCACCCATATTTCAGAAGAGAATTCCCTCAGCATCCATCCTAACAAGTCTAGAATATCTGCATCAACAGCAAACTGTGCCTATCTAAGCGAATAGGACTTGTAAACCAGCGACTATACTAAGCAGAGTTTTGCAACATAAGAATGACGACCAAAGGATCGGATCATGGTCACCTTGCTCGGTGTTGTTTGAGCTACGAATCATGAGCTGTTGCGCTATGAGATAGAAAGTGAATCTTTCCCTACCCGTTTGAAAAACAATCAAACGATCCAGAGGCATGTCGAGATGGATGAAGGGCCCGTTGATGGTGGGGTGCTAAATAGAGTCCATGACCTCCCAGAATTTGCCATTAAGATGTGGGGGTGCCGTATCAGTATTTATTATCTGGCTAATTTCAAGTTTGGTCACTACAATTACTATAAAAGTTCACGTTTGTCACTAAGAATATTAACTTTCATGTGTCTCTTCCAAATTCCAAGTCTATATAACCAACAAAATTGGTTTGAGTAATAAATAATTATTAAGAAAAAGTAAAAATATGCATGAGTGATCGTTTAGTAATTGGGCCCAAATATACCATATTGGCCCAAAAAATTAGGATAACGGTGTTTTTCTTCCTACTGGCTCCGTGCCGTACATGTCCGATGAGTCCGAGCGAGGAAAGCGTTACAGACTCCTAACACGCTTGTGCCACATTGACCGAGTTCCGAAAGTTAAAAAAAAAAAAAAAACCTAACCGGGAATCTATCTTCTTTTTCTGTCTCCTCAAATCGAAAAATTCAGTGGGATACCAATCGCACCATCGTGATGGCGGACGCGTGTGAGATGGAAAAATTGGATTTGGGAAAGGCAACTTCCGCCGCCGACGGCAACAAACCAATTGCAGGTTCGCAACAGAGGGAACTGCTGGATGAATTAGTGGCGGAGATTCTTTCCCGCCTGGGGACTCTGAACGAAGCCGTGAGATGCAGCAGCCTCGTGTGCAGCCGGTGGAGGAACACGTGGCGATCAATTGGCGGCGGGGTTCTAGATTTCGACAGGTTCGATGAGGCGTTTCGGATGCACGATGGCGGCGGAGGGTCGGGCGGCGCAGCAGATGAAGAGAAGAACCGGTTCGCAGATCGGGTCGACCAAGCCCTGAGCTGCCTCGTTCATCATCAAAACCTGGACGCCCTGAGAATCGGGTCGGACCTGCTGGAGATGGATCGAGTCGGGAGATGGCTCGAATTCGGGCTGACCAAAAGAGTCAAAGAACTGAGCCTATGGTTCTACTACTTTTTCTCTTCCCTCTCCCTCGGTCTCACCTTTCTCACCCCTGAATTCCTCGCCAAGCACGACCTCGCCCGCCTCGAGTCCTTGGAACTGTACGGCGTGTCGTCGATTTCTCAACGAGCCGTCGACCACATCCTGTCCGAGTCCAACTGTCCGTCCTTGCGAAGCTTCGCCCTCAGGAGTTGCGTGTTCCAGAAGATAAACGGGGGAGATGCCGTCCTGAGACTTGGTTCCAGCAGCAATAACGTACTACTACAAAGTTTGGAATTCAACGACCTTTCCAACGTTGCCAGAGTAGAGCTCATCTCTGCCCCGCGCCTCCTCAATTGCTGGCTGAGAGGATTCTCTCTCTCGCAGGTGGAGTTTGGGGATGGCATCCCTCAACTTCGAGACGCGGTGCTGTGTTGTAGACAAGGCTTGTTGCTTCAGTGGCCGTCGTCTCGCGATCAGTTCGACAAGATTGCTCCTCGACTGAGGAGCCTCACGCTCGAAGTCGTTGGTTCCGACCTCCTTCCCAGCCCTGCTCCACCGCCGGATTGGTTCTTGTTTAAGAAGCTCACGACATTGAGTCTGTACGTGCACGTAAAACGTGCGCCTCCGAGTTTCTCGGAATGCACTCTCCTGCTGAGAGCGGCTCCAGTGTTGCATAAGCTAGCCATATGGTTCGGCGATTTGGATGGCGAGGGCGAGCCAATAGGATGGGAGGGGTGGGACCCGGATGCAGCGCGGTCGTCGTCGACGACGTGGAAGCATCACTCTCTAAAGGTGCTTGAGCTGCACGGGGTGCATCCGCGTGGTGGAGCTGTCGATGATGTTCGGAAAAGCGAGCTGGAGCTTGCTGTTAACATCATCATGAATGCACCATCTCTGAGCCGAGTCCGTATCGACACTCGTCGTCGAGAGTGGCTCCATGGTTTTCATGGCCGAAGCAGGCTGTCCAATACAACTGAGGCTCTTAGAGGTGAAATCAGGATGGAGTTGGAAACCCAACTTCAAGGCCGCGCTGCTAGCTCCCGCATTCACTTCACTTATCAGTGATAACGATGGTAAGGTAGGAAGAAAGGAAACTCTATCGTGGAAATGCACAATGTCGGGTTTTTTTTTTTTTTTTGCTCGTTTTATTTTCTCCTCGCTCTGATTTGTTTCGGTTTGATATAGTTTTTGTTTTTCGAATGGGTCCTTTGATGTAGTTGATTGAAACTTGTAGCCCTGTTTTTGTCTTCTTCTTTTTCCTTATTATCATTCTGCAACAACCGCACATTCAGTCCAAGGGTAGAAATTATCAGTTTCATTAGTCGTCGATACTCGACATAACTAGTTAGCTACAAATGTGACAGGGCAGGCCGTATTCATTTGCACTCTATCGTTGTTCCTTTTCTAGTGCGATGTATTCAGTCGTTAAGGTTGTATCTTTTCTAGCCTATGATTCTTTTTTCCCCACCAATCCTCCTCCTCCTCCCCCAACGTGAGGTAAATGGTAGTGTTGGATGGCGGATGCCTTGATGGAGGAGCTACAAAGATAGAGAGGGGAAAGGATTCAGCATGAAGATGGAGAATTTTTTTATAAAACTAATTTTTGAAATTAAAAAAAATTATATTTGGACAATTTTTTTTTTTTTACTAGCATGGTGAACTAATGTCAGCAAGCTTTGTTGAGTTACTAACGATTAAATGAGTTTTTTTTAACGGTTAAATGAAATAGAAACATAATAATTAATAACAGTCTGTTATGAAACTAATGGAAAATACAAACAACTACAAGAGAAGATTAGAGAGAGAAATACACAAGAGAAGAGAGGGGAAGAGTTCTTCTTATTCATTCTTCACTTTTGATACAATAATATGCTCTATTTATAGGCACACTTTGGTAACCACTACATCCTTATATCAATGCATATGAATGAGAGATAATAATGTAGGAATAGGGGTTACATGTAACTCCCAAGTGAGCATCTAATGTGGTAATGGCAATGGTCATCCATATATCAATATTTACATAATACTCCCCCTTGGATGACCACTAGATTGCATTACGCTATCTCATACTGCCTCGTTAAAAACCTTACCAGGAAAACCCATTGGGAAAAACCATGGTTAAGGGAAAAAGAGTGCAGTGCGTATATGCTCCCCCTCATGACCACATCACTTCAGATTATTGAGTCGTTGAACTCAAATTTCACGAACAACTTTTAGAAAGATTGTTGTCGGGAGTGAGTTAGTGAACAACCTTCGGGATTGTCAATTTGATGCATGATCTTTAGATTTTCTTCATACATGATCGTCAGGATCATTTCCTTTGGAAATAGTTCATAACCACAAGTCCTTTAGATATGGTGGATCACAAAGTGTAACGAAATACATTCAGGACTTGTCTTTTATAGTTTGTTTTGTTTCTATATATAACAGTTATATCACCATATGTACGAGATAGCTCGTCTCCGATCAACCAATATGAGGATCAAATGGTATTATAGGATATGAATATAGAGTTCACCAAATATCTCTTTGATAATACCATAATAGAACAATCACACATATTGTTCCCGGAGGTAACTAAGTATTTTCCAACGTTCCAACGAGGGAAACATTGTATCTTGCTAATATTATCAACACCAAAATGATAGTTTATATGGTGCTTGGCTAGCAAGGTGCATTGGTGCTCTGATGCATCAACATATGGTACTTCAGGACCTAATGTTTTACTTCTTTCTTGATTTCATAATGGATCTTTGGTCACTTCTAGTGATCTTAGGATCCTAATGTTATTTGATGAACACAATTCGTTCATGCAAAATTACTTTCCCACTTTTTCAACATTACCTTCCTTGCCCATAAAAAGAATCTTAAATTCTTCAATTTAACTTATGTCTCTAAGCAATCAACATCTTTAGGAAGCTCTTCAGGAGCTCCAATAATACTCATATCATCAACATAATATGAGATCGTCACAAAAAAAAACTTGACTAAAACAAATTGAAGCAAGCAATTCTTTCATATCATGAAAGATATTAACAAAACACACATCATAGAAACATATGAACTAGACAAAGCACACTCATAAAACACAACTCATACTTTAAAGTGAATCACAACTTATAAATCAAGAATTTAAAATCCTTGAAGCACATACAGACAACACAACTGTATATGCACAATGAAAATGCTCTAATGACTCTATCCGGATTTAACCTTTTAACGTCCATTCACCCTACTGTTGTAGGTGTTCACTTAGACGAGTATTTCACCTTCGTCTATATTGTCTCAACCCACACAAGGGGTTTTCTTAGTCTATCGATATATGTTCTCGAGAACTTTACTTGTTTACTTCAGGTAAATTAATCCTTCTAGGAGTAATTAATCCTTCTGGGAGTTTCAAATATATATAACATCTTCAGGGAATTCAAACAAATAGGCTATCACAACAATTTTCAAACATTGATTTGAAAAAGTAGTTGCATCCACCACAGGGGAGTATAACTCCTCTTAAACAATGATAGGTCTCTTCGAGAAACCCATTGCAAAACATTATGTGATATATCTCACAATTTCATACTTTCCAATAGCATAAAAATTTGTTTGTATCCCGCTATTTTTGCCCTTTTTTAGGTGCAAGGACTTCTGGTCCTTAAACTTTATGCTCCTTGAGCAAGTTTCATGATTTCTTTCTATATTGGCCAATAACATCATCATTTGCATGCATCAATAGATTTTTACTCTTGATCCTCACTTGAATATATCATATTCAGTACTGAAGTACTACAAACAAATTTCGTCGACAATGACTTCATTTCGGTTCCAGTATTGTAGTCTAATGTGTTTTTGAGATCTCTTCCCTTTCACAACTTTCAGAGACATGTGTTCTTCTGGAACTAAAATTATACTTAATTCTTGGTTACTCTTCTTGAGTTTTCATGTCCTCGAGTTGACCATTCTAATTACAACTCCTTTTCTTTCTCGAGGATATTTATCATTGGAACCGATTGGTCTATCACGCTTCATGCGCTCTTTCATACACATTTTTTTTTTTATATTAGAGTATCCAACAAGGATATCAAATTTAGTTGGAGCATTCACAACTAGTATATGTGACTTTGTCACTTCGTATGGCCAGTAAAGGCATTTGATAGTTGGTAATGATAATTCATCTTATGAACTTCAGGTTCATGTTTCTTACTTTGAGGATCAAAACTAGATAATGATAACTCATTCCAACTCATCTCTTTGTCTAGCTGTTTTTTTTCTCCCCCTTAATGTTGGAAAAGTGATTCATCAAAACAATAATTTCGCAAACAAATTTCCCATTTGGGATTCATACCCAACACAAATTCTCAATTTCCAACGAGAATCAACTTAAGATACTGTGGTGGAGCAATTGGGATGTATGCGGCACACCCTGATATTCTCATATGAGAAATGTTAGGTTTTTTACCAATATCATTTGTAAAAGGGGGGAACTTATGATAACTTGTTGGTTAGATGTGAACCAATACTATCACTTGCCAGCTAGCATGTCCTCGACAAGATACCAGAAGGCTCAGTTTGTTCTCTTAAGAAATGTGATGTTTGATTGGATAACCATCAAAATGTATCCACAGTGAGGCAATCAATCTCGCAAACATCGGGTTGCGATTAGATAAAATAAAAGTGAGCATCCATTTGATGCAGCAAGCCATAAAATTCACAAATGATCCACATGAGTGATGTATTGTTCTGCATACACGTTCATAAAATCTCAAGAGATTTGTCAACTCTTATACAAGCGATGATCAATTGTTCTATTCTCCTTGAGAACAAACATGCCATAATAACTCTTTTATTTGAAGAGTTCTTTGACTTCTCATATGATGTTCTCATGAATTCTCAAAGAACTTTTTTCACATCAAGATCCGGGATGGTCTAACCGGACCAACCAATTATCAAGTTATCAAATCTTGTAAACTTCTGGTTTACACTTTTATGTGTACTGATTGTACTAATATACATGTAGTACATATTTGTGATGCAAATATTAGTTTCACTATTTTCTTGATAAGATATTCATTTTATGAATATCCTTTTAATTGGGTAATGCATCATCACTAGGTAGTTTGGGTCCTTCAGGCCACAAAACATTAGCTCTTTTAGAGCTTTACCATATTTTGTATCATATTTCGCCCTTCCGGAGACTTATGATTTGATGCATTCTTAGTAAACACATATTCATAGTGAATATCATCACAAATTATTATCATGAGTACATAATTTAGTTACTTCAAGTAACCAAACATAAGCTCTTCGGAAGCTTTTTCTCATTTATGTACTCTACCATATAGTTTATATGTAATTTTTATAACAATCATACTTTACAAAAACATACTAAAATAATAAATGAGAATATTTCAAACTTAAGACAAATTGATGAACTTATCAAATTAATTGTTCTAGATAAATGTTATCAAATTAAATTATGCATGAAAAATAACGTCACAATAAAACATAAAAGAAATAAGAATCATAATACCACAATTGCGAAAAATAAATAAGATTTATTTGGAACAATACCATCACTAACTAGGTGATTTTAAATATATATATGCGTTTCATTATACATTATAATGTACAACAGGTACATTATGTTATCATGACTTTGATAATGCAATTATGGTGTCATCCTTATTTATAATTCTCATTTTTCTCCTCTTTTCTCACTTCTGGTGAAAAGATCCATACAATACATTTATCATATATATAATTATGTTTATAGTTTCATTCACTTTGGGGAATATATTATTTCATTCACTTCTGGGAATGAAAATGTCTCAAGTGCAATATCATTTTCATCTTTAATGGAGAATATACCAACTTATAATACAAAAAAATATGTTCCATAATATTGATATTGCATCAGCATATTTGAATTTGCTCTTCCCGTTGATTCATGGTAGAATAAAGTCTTTTGCGTACAACGGGTACGAGACAAACAAACTTTTCCATTACAATGGTAACATAAAGAACCAATATTCTTATTACCATGTCCTTTTTCTTTCTTTGCCCTTGAATTCTTCAATTTCCACTTCTGGGGAATATATGGGCTCTTGGAACTTTCATTTTCCACATATCAATGTATGATGGATAAGAATAGGATAACACTGAGAACTGAGAAATTAACTCATCACTTATATTACTTTTCTTGTTAATCCAAATGATCGACGTGATAAAATATCAATGGATACGAGAAGTAGCACCCATCTTGATATATTGGAATGAGATAATCTCAACACAAATAAGACAATAAGATAAGAAAGGATCTAAGAATTACATACCTTGATCATATTGTGATCTTACTCCAATATCTTAGATTATGTCAAGAGTCTTTGAGCAATGATAATTTTGGCAGAGCTTCGTGCTGATAACGTGTTATGAAACTAATGGAAAATACAAACAACTACAAGAGAAGATTAGAGAGAGAAATACACAAGAGAAGAGAGGGGAAGAGTTCTTCTTATTCATTCTTCACTTTTGATACAATAATATGCTCTATTTATAGGCACACTTTGGTAACCACTACATCCTTATATCAATGCATATGAATGAGAGATAATAATGTAGGAATAGGGGTTACATGTAACTCCCAAGTGAGCATCTAATGTGGTAATGGCAATGGTCATCCATATATCAATATTTACATAATACAGTCCATTATTTTGAAAATTAGATCATTTTTTGTGATTATTGAAAGTTGAGACAAATTGTTCATTTACACCATTCGGGTCAAATTGGATATTAACCTAAATGTTACACTACTTCCTAAAATGTCTACAATAAACATGTTTTTACTCTGCAAACATTAAAAGATTAGGCCTATCTATAGTCTAGCCATGGAATCTTTCTTATATGCATATGCGGATCTTATCATTCAATATTTACTTGTAAAACGAAATCAACTTGTTTGTAAGACAAACTAGGTTTATTTCTGTGGGTTAACCTCTTTATAAGACACCTTGAGAACTTTGGTTTGTGCAGTGTGTTTGTAAGACAATTATGTTTGTATTTTCTATTTAGTGTTTACCCATAACGAGTATTCACCATGTAGGTGACTATCCTAATTTGGGGGCGAGAATGAGATGTTGTTGGCAGACCAAATGACGTGGGTCAAGCCCGATGAAGGAACAAACAATTAATCAAAACACAAAAAAATGCACTAGTTTATGAAGATTTCGAAACGAACAAAAGAATCAAACACACAACACAATGACCATTTATGTGATTCTTCTTTACGTTGTGTGAGGCGTATTCCACGAATGAAGCTATTACTTTTTATTTCTCACTTGTTTCTGCGATCATTGTCGCCGGTGTAAATATACCCAACAAACAACTAGGATAAAATGTCTAGTCAAAGATACCTAATTACAATTCCAAACGCAAAACTAACAAACTATACAAATCCAAACAATTGTAAATCTCTACACCATATAGATGAGAGATCTTCCTCCGACGTAGAGAAATAGGTCAAGCGGGAGGCTACCCTTGACTCATCCATCTATCTCTAAAAAATCCTCCCCAGAGGAGAGTGGAAGCTCCAGAATCAGATAGATTCATATCCGAAAGAGGTTGACAATAAGTTCTTTCAAAATTGACTATTGGTCCCTCTATTAGAGGTGTTCCAGAAATGTCTGCGATCGATACATTTCCAAACACTTTCCCCTAGAGGTGGCAATTAGGATCCAAATCCATGAATCCAATCCAATCCATCCACCAAATTATCCACTTAATCCAATCCATTTAAATCCAATCCATTTGATCCAAATCCAATTGGATTGGTGGATTCATGGATCAATCCATGGATCCAAATGGCAAATTACGATTTGGTACCTATATTTTTTATATTTTACATTTTGGTACCTAAAATTTATATTTTTATACGAAAAATATCATTGGAAAATTACATTTTGGTACCTAAAATTTTTCATTATAACATTTTAGTACCTAAACTTTTCAAAATTTACATTTTGGTCCAAGCTTTGGATGTTATTTGGATTCATGGATCAATCCACCAATCCATTGGATCCAATCCATGAATCCACCAATCCATTGGATCCAATCCATTTGATCCATGGATCCACCAATCCAATCCACGAATCCGATCCAATTGCCACCTCTACTTTCCCCTCATATCCGTCCTCTTCGTCTCTCCCGCTCTATACAGAGAATTGTATACATTGAATTGAACAGAAAGTTTGTGTGCTTTTACACTGTATAGATGGTTGTATAGAAAATTTTGTACAAAATTTTTTCTTTTGTAAAAGTTGCGGTTGTACAGTATAAGTATATACATAATTAAAATTATTACGTGATAAATCCTCTGCTCAAGGCGGTGGCAGCTGATTTGCCAGTTTACGTTATGTCGTGTTTTTTATTGCTTCGGACGTTATGCCGGAAGATGGACAAGCATTTGGCTAGGTTTTGGTGGGGGTTTACGCCTGAAGGGGATAAATCTCGATGGGTGTCGTGGAGAAACCTATGTCGTAGTAAGTTCGATGGGGGCCTTGGGTTTCGGAGGTTTGAGGATTTCAATCAGGCATTGCTTGCCAAGGTAGCTTGGCGGTTGCTAAATGAGCCCCAATCTTTGTTAACTCGAGTTCTGAAAGGGAAGTATTTTCCAAATTGTTCTCTACTTGAGGCAATGACTAGATCTTGTCCCTCTTGGGGTTGGAGGAGTATCCTTCATGGAAGAGATTTGCTGTTGAAAGGTTTGCGGTGGCAGATCGGTAATGATGCTTCAGTTCGCATTATAGATGACAGTTGGATTCCCGGTATGGCTGATATCTCCAGTTTAGTGTTACCGCAGGCGTCGGATCAGACGGGTATGACTGTCAGGTCGTTGATTGATGTTGGGACAGGGGATTAGTGTGAATCGTGTCTGGTAGAAAGATTCCACCTGGAATTGTGTCGTAGAATATTGGGGATCCCGTTACCGCGGATACCTATCATGGATCGGCTTGTATGGACGGCGGAACAGGATGGTAGGTTTTCGGTGCGTTCAGGGTACCATTTGGCCCTTCACGAGAGACGCAGGGAGGATGGTTGGAAGGCTGAAGTTTCCTTCAATGATTCGTATCTGTGGACGCAGGTGCGGGGGTTTCCTATACCCCCAAAACTGAAGTTTTTTCTCTGACAATTACTTCGAAGGATACTTCCAACGTCTGAAGCGTGTTGGGAGAAGGGTGCCGAATGCCCCAAGACCTGTCCGGTTTGTTGTGATCCGTTGGAATCCCTCGAACATTTGTTTCTCTCATGTAGGGTGGCAGTCGAGTTGTGGGAAGGGAGTGGCCTAGGAGAGGTTAGGCGGGGGTTGGAGCATTTGAACATTGCATTGTTCTTCCGTCGTGTCCTTGAGCGGTATTCGTCTGCGGAGAGGGTAATGAGGCTGGTCGCGCTATTATGGCGAATTTGGAAAGGCCGGAATTGGGCTTATCATGATCATATACAATACCGAACTCCAGTATTACTCCGGCAGTATCATGAGCAGGTTCGTGAATGGCTTGCACTCCCTCAACAGGCAGCTCCTGCAATGCCGGTCTTAGTCCCATTTGATGCGAGTCAAGGAGGGTCGGGGAGATCAGCCGCGACATTTACTTGCTCAGTGGATGGTGCAGTGGAAAAAGGTTCTCATTCGGCGGGGGGTTGGTAGTACGGGATGGTCAAGGGAGTGTAGTGTTTGTGCATGGGTTTCTTTTTGCATGTGTGGATGATCCTTACGTTGCGGAGCTGTTGGCTCTGCGGGATGCTATTCGTTGGTGCTCTTTGAAGGGTCTCAGTGACATAGTATTTCAAGGAGATGCAAAGGCGGTTCTTGACAAGGTAAGAGGGAAAGAAACCTGGGATGTCAGAGGTGGTACTATTCTTGAGGAGATTGATTGGCTTCGGCAGCATTATGTCCATTTTTCTCGGTGGAATTCATTGGTAGGCAAAACAATTGGGCGGCCCATTTGGTGGCTAAGAAAGCCCTTTCTTTGTTTCCTACGGGAGTTCCGGGGTTTGATTTTCGTGGTTGGTTTCATTCAAGGTTGTAAACTTGGTTGTTTGAACTTTGTTATCTTCTTCTTTCTTGTTAATACAAGTGAGCTTTTGGAGGAAAAAAAACTCCTTATAATCTTAACTATCTATTATAATCCCAAATTACATAATCCACCGCTAGTGCTAGTTTTGCTTAAGACTATTATAAATATTTATCATTAAGTAATTGAGCCCAAATAGACGAGGCACCAATAATACTGGCCCTAAACACTAGTGTAACGGTGTTCCTTCCTACTGGCTAGTGGGCGGGTTGGATCTGGTCCTTAAGCCTCATTGTTTAAGGAGGTTCTTAAACCATTTTTATTGGCTGATACTAGATTATGTAGTTAATGAGGGGTTAGTAGTTAATAATTAGTTGGAATAAATAAAATATTATGAAAATATAATTAATATTACTCATTAATGATTCTCTTTCTCTTTCCCCCTTGATCTTCTCCATAACCCTCTCTCTCCACTACAATTAAAAGGAAATTCGAAATTAATTTAATTAAATATTATTATTTAATATTTAATAAATTCGAACTTAATATATTTTACTTTTTAAAATGAAAAATGAAAAATAAAAATAAATGCTCTCTCTCACTTCGTGGCAACTTGCAATACAGTATTAACATTTTGCAATGACATTATCAACATTTATGAAATGAATCGTTATTATTATACCACATCATTATTAACGACTTCAATATACTTATCAATTTCTTACAATTACATTATTAACAATTTTGGATCAATTGTTACTGTTTTATAGTTTCATCATCAACACGTATGAATGAATAATTAAAGTTATGTAACATGGTCATTAACAGTTTGAATAACAATATCATTGATTTACAACATCTTTAGTATAATGATTCACATTTTCACATCATGTTTATAACTATCTAGTCATGGTCTCTTCCAATGATTTCTAATGACATTATTAACGTTTTATTATCAATTAATATTGCTTTGCATTATCATTCTCAATGATCATAAAGCACAATACTGATTTTCAACATCTTGGGTACTTGTGACATAGTGCACCTGTGTGATTCAGTCAAACAAACATTGTCCAGAAAAATATTAGCTCAAGCAAACCAACATTCACTCCTAAACACCAAACTTTTAATAACAATACAATAAATCATTGATAACGTAAAATATATCTTTGAAAATAAACACAAAACATCAATGTAAAAAGGTTCGACTTCAACATTAGAAATGACATCAAAATTTTAATAAAGATATTAAAAACCATTAATATCGAATGATCAAGTCACTGATAAGAAAATAGATTTTTGTAATAAAAAAATATTAATAATATTCAGATGCAATGTTTAATGTCAAATAGCACTAAAAACGCATTAATAAGTAACATGTGTTTAATGGATAATGCATCCAAAAAGTTTGATAATGATAGCAACTAATGATTTTTATGTACCTTATTAGATATTATTAATATCTTATTTTTCAAACATTGATAATGCTTATACACACCTATTAATAATGACACCAACTACGTTACTAACTTAGACGGAAAGATTAATAACCATAGTTATATCATTAAACGTAAATTCACTTTTGCTAATGTCATAAACAAACGGATACCTAACAAATATGCTTCTTGATAATGACATTTGACAAAGTTACAAACATAAACGAAAAAATATTAATAATTTAAATCACTAAACATAAGCAATCTTACAAATGAAATAAAATTTTGCTAGTGGTTGTATTGTGCTTGGAAAAAAAACATTGATAATAGCACTTCAAATGATTATAAATCATTGCGAACCAAATTGATAATACGATGTAATAGTAAATAAACTTCAAGTACCAACAAATTGAAAACACAATTTCACTTTTGCTAATGTTACAAACAAAACATAACATAAAAAGTTAATAATGTCATATAAAATTATTAAAAACATGTCGAACAACGTTAATATAACACAAACAAATACCTAACAATGAAAAATCCCAAACCCATGCAACGAAAAGCCCTAATGATGATCCAATTTATAAATGTTTGTGCCACGTGCGCCTTCCGCCTCGGATGATACTCGTGCTCCACCCGCTTCCTCAGCGCCTCCACTCTGCGTCCGTCTCCTGCACACGAAGGCGCGCACCGAACCCTTTGGCAAGGGCTCGTTAGCACTCTGACGCCCAAGTTAGAACGAACTTTCTAGAGAGAGAAGTGAGATGCAAGTTATTAACTACTAATCCCCATTAACTACCTAATCCACTATCAGCCAATAGAAAGGCTTTAAGATTCTCCTTAAAAAATGAGGTTTAAGGACTTGAACTCAAGCCGGTAGCGGGTTAGTGGCTACGCGCCGTACACATCCGAGTCCGAGCGAGGAAAGGATTGCAGACTCTTAACGCGCTTGTGCTACATTGACCGAGTTCCAAAAGAAAAAAAGCCCTAATCAGAATATATAAGCTCTTTTTCTCCCTTCGTGATGGCGGACGAGTATGCAAGGAAAACAATGGAGTTGGGGATGAGAACTTCCGCCGACGGTAACGAACCAACTGCAAGATCGCCTTCGTGGAGGGAACTGCCGGATGAATTAGTGGTGGAGATTCTTTCCCGACTGGGGACGCTGAACGAAGCCGTGAGATGCAGCAGCCTCGTGTGCCGGCGGTGGAGGAACACGTGGCGCTTGATCATTGGCGGCGGGGTTCTGGATTTCGACAGGTTCGATGAGGCGCTGCGGAGGCTTGATAGCGGAGGGTCGGGCGTCACAGACGAAGAGAAGAACCGGTTCGCAAATCGGGTCGACCGAGCCCTGAGCTGCCTTGTTCATTATCAAAACTTGGACGCCTTGAAAATCGGGTCGGACCTGCTGGAGATGGATCGAGTCGGGAGATGGCTAGAATTCGGGCTGACCAAAAGAGTCAAACAACTTACCCTATCGTGTTACTTTTCCTCGTCCCCCTCCCTCGGTCGTGTCTGCCTTGACTTTCTCACCCCTGAATTCCTCGCCAAGCACGACCTCGGCCGCCTCGAGTCTTTGGAACTGCACGGCGTGTCGTCGATTTCTCAACGAGCTGTCGACCACATCCTGTCCACGTCCAACTGCCCGTCCTTGCGTAGCTTCTCAATCAGCTGTTCCGTGTTCCAACCGGCCGGGGAAGATGCAGCAGTTCTGAGACTTGGTTCCAGCAGCAATAACGTACTAGAACGTTTGGATTTCCACAACCTTTCCAACGTTGCCAGAGTAGAGCTCATCTCTGCCCCTAGCCTCCTCACTTGCTGCCTAAGAGGATTCTATCTTCCGCAGCAGGTGGAGTTTGGGGATGGTATTCCTCAGCTTCGAAACGCGCTCTTGTCTTGTAGACAAGGCTTATTACTACATGAGTGGTCTCGCGATCAATTCGACAAGATTGCACCTAGATTAAGAAACCTCACGATCGAAGTCACTGGTCCCGACCTCCTTCCCAACCCTGCTCCTCCGCCAGGGTGGCTGTTGTTCAAGAAGCTTACGGCGTTGCATGTAAAACGTGCTCCTCCAAGTTTCTTGGAGTGCACGTTCCTGATAAGAGCGGCTCCAGTGTTGCATAAGCTAGCCATATGGTTCGGTGATTATTTAGATGGCGAGGGTGAGCCAAGAGGATGGGAGGGGTGGTGGGACGCGGATGCAAATCGGTCGTGGAAGCATCACTATCTGAAGGTGCTTGAGCTGCATAGGGTGCATCCAAATCCAATCCCACGTTGTGGAGGTGTTGATGATGTTTGCAAACGCGAGTTGGAGCTTGCTGCTAACATCATCATGAATGCACCATCTCTGAGCGGAGTCTGTATCGATACTCGTCGTCGAGAGAGGCTCCATGGTTTTCATCGCCGAAGCAGGCTGTCCAATACAACTGAGGCTCTTAGAGGTGAAATCAAGATGGAGTTGGAAACCCAACTTCAAGGCTGCTCCGCTACCTCCCGCATTCACTTCACTTGTCAGTGATAACGATGGTAACTTAAGGAAGAAAGAAAACTCTATGATGGACATGACAAGGAGGATTTTTTTCCCCCGCTCTGATATGTTTTTTTATAGAATGGATCGCTTTGATATGGTTGATTGAAACTTGTAGCCTGTTTTTTTCCTCTAAAGCTCGCTCGCTATCGCTTCGCCTATTAGAAAAATATATATTTTAAAAGACTAATAGTTTTAATGTTGATCCAAAAGTGAAAGTAATCTTATTTCATTCTTAATCATTTTTTTCATAGGTTTGTTATTTACAATAGCATATGATTGATGAACTTGCATAAGGTAGAAGGGTCGTCAAATAGATTATTTATGTTTAAACTTCTTTCATGACCTTATTGTTTCAATTTGTATGGCTAGTAGTTGATCCTGCTGTCAGTGGCGTAGCCAGGATTTTGAGTAAGGGGGTGCCAATTTAAAAAAATTAAAATGACTATCAATTTTTTATAGTGACCCACGACGGGTTTTCATATTTTGAAAAGTCTGTAAAATACATTCGTTTACTTCTTGAATAAGCATGTAATTATGAGGTTTTTTAATTTAATTTACTTATTATTTGTAAACGGTAAATTATATATATGCAATAGAACGTATTATTGTATCATGTAACTATGTAAGTAATTGTTGTTTAGTGGAAGATGTCAAAGCTAATAGTAAGGGGGTTCCATGTTCAAAGCCTAGCTATAGCATAAACGGAAGAATTCCCAGAATACAGTAAAAATTATACATAATTCTCAGTATACACAAGTTTTATAAAATTTTCCCAAACTACCCAAGTTTCAAAGGGTTCGAGTTTATAAGACTCGAACTACTTCCTAGATCGACGATGACAAACTCGAACAACATAGATCGATGGCAAAGAACTCGATCTTACTAGATCGATGAAGACAAACTCGATCCAGTAGATCGAGTACGTGAAACTCGATTTAGCTAGATCGACCCCTGAAAACTCGATGAATTGCAACGACTTTAACACACTCGATCTTTATCTGCACTAGATCGAGTCCCTTTGACTCGAACTAGGTAAATCGATTCTGAAAGACTCGAACTACAGGCCCACCGACATGCTTCACGATAAGGTTGCAGGGATAAGATTCTTTGTTATCATAGATCGAGTTTTAAAGACTCGAACTAGTGTAGTTCGATTACAGTAAACTCGATCTACTTGGTCAATAATTCTGTCCAGTCGCGGTTTCTCGCGGTCCGCCTTGAATGTATAATCTAGGATCGTAAATACTCGGATCCATCTCGGCAATTTTGAGTGATAGAAGTACCAAACTAAAGAAAAAAAATCTGATGCGGAAGATCGGGCTTAGCCGCAACCACAGAGCATATTTTTTTCTTCAAGAGTGGTGGGAGGAATAGAGGAAGAAGAATGGAGTGGTGTGGGATTTGGTGGAATGGGAGGGGGTACTTATAGGTGCAGATGGTTGAGGTGGATCGAGTTTAGAAGACTCGAACCACTGCATCGATTTTTCCGCCAACGATCCGCGTCAAAAACAGTTCGAGTGCAGGTAAATCGAACGACTAGATCGAGTCTGGCAAACTCGATCTACGGTGGAGCGGGTCTGACGTCATCGATCCGCGTCAAGTAGATCGATTTGTGGGAGCTCGGTCCACTTGCATCGAGTTTTCTCCACTCGATCCGCGTCAAAAGTAAATCGCGGACTTTGCCATCGAACGGTGGAGTTCGATTCCCCTTAACTCGATCTAGGGTGGAGCGCTGCTTATGTCAGCGATCCATGTCAATCAGGTCGAGGGTCCTGTAATCGATCCACGTAGATCGAGTTTTCCGCACTCGATCCGCGTCGTCCCGTTCCAGCCAATCGCTGCTGTTTCACTCGATGCACGTGGATCGATCCCCTGGCAATCGATGTGCTTCCTAGTTCGAGTTTGTTAAACTCGAACCGGTTCAAACTTTGGTATTTTGGGAAATTTTTATAAAAGTGATGTATTGTGGGAATTACTTTTAATTTTCACTGTATTTAGGGAAATAATCCAGCATAAACTAATACCCCTATTTTTTAATGTTCTAGCCCCGACCCAAGGGTGTGCCGTGGCACACCCTTCTAATACTGTGTCTCCGCCCCTGCCTGCTGTAACTTTTGCATAATGAAGCAGCTAATTCTCTGGATCTTTTCAAAGAGTATTAAAAGTACATTTGAGTATTTGGCTGAAAAACTATCAGAATTACAATCTAATATAATAGGTCATGTAAAATGACTAATAAATATTTCTAACTTAAAATATGAATATAAATTTTAAAAATAAAAAGTATTTAAAATGGATCACGTTAGATTTATTTCATATTACATAATACTATTTTAAATTTATTTTTTATAATGATATAAATGAAATAAAATTATGTTTTCTAGAAAAAAAATAATGTATGGTAAGGAAAATTGTGCATTTCAAATAAAAACTTATGCTTTTAAGTTACGAAAAATTTCAGCTGTTTAAAATGCAAAATTTTTGAGGTGTTTGGCTTGACTTCAACTTTTGAAATATAGAACTTCTAAAATTCGGGCCAAACATATATAGTCATACTCTTTTGGCTCTTTTTTTTTTTTGGTTTGAGGTAATAGTGGTTTCCTTTATGAAATTGTTGGGCTAATGGCAGGTTTGAGGAGGTTCAACTTACATTGATCGGGTCAAATTAGGTTGGATACCCATGAATTTGGGTTCAACTGTCTTTCTCAAACAAAAGAAAAAAGCCAAATGAAAAACACTAAAGTCAAAACTCGCTACCGACTCAAAACTCGTCAACACCAGGTTCAACTCGCTTTGACCTGCTTGAACCGAGTTTTGGGCGAATTCACACTTGACACAACCCGCCAATTACTAAAAAGATAAAACTCGCTCCTAGCGAAAACCTGTAAAATCGGGTTCAAGTCGCTTTGGTAGGGTCAAATTAGATTGGATACCCATGCGTTTGGACTCAATTGTCATTTTCAACCAAAAGGAAAATAAATAAATAAAATACTAAAGGTGATAAAACTCTCTCAATTGTCATTTTCTTAACACTGCATTAAACTCGCTTTGACCGAGTCAACCCAATTTTAACAAATTCACAATTTACCCAACCTGTCAATTACGAAAGCGGATAAATTCGGTCTCGATACGAAACACATCAACAATGGGTCAGAGTTCAATTGTCATTCTCAATGAAAAGGAAAATGAGAAACAAAAAAAAAATGTACAAAAATCTCTTTCTATCTAAAACTGGTCAACAACATGTTCAACTCGCTTTGACCAATTTATTAACAAATTAACACTTGATCCAACCTGCCAACTACAAAAGCGGATAAAGGTCGCTCACAATACAACACTCATCAATACCTTAGATTCGGGTTCAATTGTCTTCCCAACCAAAAGAAGAAAAAAATTATAAAGACTAAATTTGGTTTCAAGTCGCTTTGACCGGATCGAATTTGGTTGGATGCCCATGGATTTGGGTTCAATTGTGATTAAGCTCAACAAAAAGGAAAAAAGTGAAAGAAAAAACACTAAAGCGAACGAAACTAGGTCTCGATATAGAACTTGCCAACACTGAGTAAATCTGGTATGGATTTTCGATAGCGGCATTGGGAGACAGTGGAGGGGGACAACTTAAGATTCCGTTTAGAGTGTTTTGAGAAAATTGTGAATTGGTGAGCGATGTTGAGGATTGGACAAAGCATATCTAGTATGGAACTTTGGTCGAAGCCATGGCAAACGGTGGGAGAGGACAACTCAGGATTCCACCGGCAGTGTTTCAAGTTAGGTTTTGAAATGGTGCGAAAAGGCGATGATTTTGGTTCACTAAAGAGCATGATTTTGGTTCACTAAAGAGCATGATTCCGCCGGCAGTATTTCGCGATGAGATGCGAAATTGTGGGAAAACACGATGATTTGTGCAAAAGGTCATAGACGAAAACCTAGGGGATAGTTGTTGCAATAGGGAGCCGAAAATCTAGTAGGCAATAATTGTTATGGAAAACACGTACGAGTGTGAGAGCCACTAATGAATAGTAACTCCAACCTAGGCTTTTAACTAGCATAAGTCCGCTCGTTGTCGCTTCGCGTGTGAGCGAAAACATGATATTTTAAAGATTAATAGTTTGAAATTTGATCCAAAGTAAAAGGTTCGTCATTACAACTTCATGTAGTCGACGCAGCGATAAACTTTAATAAGCCAGAAGAGTCGTCGAGCAAATGATTCTTTGTTAAATCTTCTCTCGTAACACTATTGATTAGTTTATATTCTTTTTGCTTTGTTTCTTTTTTCAAGTTCATTCTCAATCAGAAAGAAAAATAGACACTAAAGCGAATAAAACTTGCTCATGACCCAAAACTCGGCATCATCATGTTCAACTCTCTTTGATCGGGTTGAACCGAGTTTGTAACAAATACACAACCGACCCGACCAGACAATTTAAAAAGCGTATAAAACTCACACCCACCTGAGAAATTAACAAACACTAAAGTGGATAAAACTTGCTCACGACCCAAAGCTCGGCAACATCATGTTCAAATCTCTTTGATTTAGTTAGTATGTAACAAATTCACAACCGACTCGACCCCCAATTACAAAAGCGAAGAAAACTCACTCTTTCTTGAAAACTTGTAAACATCGGGTCATTTTTATCAAGTTAAATTAGGTTGGATACCCATAGGTTTGGGTTCTCAATCAAAAAGAAAAAGATAAATAAAAAACACTAAAGCGGATAAAACTCGTTCCCCACCAAAAACTTTACACACCAAATTCAACTCGCATTTACTGGTTCGAACCGAGTTTTCAATAATCCACAGTCGGCTCAATTTCAAGTTGACAAATCCGATCTCAGAATTTGATAACCTGCTAGTCAATTACAACTTCATGTAGTCGACGCAACGATAAACTTTAATAAGCCAGAAGGGTCATCGAGCAAATGATTCTTTGTTAAATCTTCTCTCGTAACACTATTGATTAGTTTATATTCTTTTTGCTTTGTTTCTTTTTTCAAGTTTTGCTTTGTTTCTTTTTTCAAGTTCTTTCTCAATCAGAAAGAAAAAGAGACACTAAAGCAAATAAAACTCGCTCATGAACCAAAACTCGGCATCATCATGTTCAACTCTCTTTGATCTGGTTGAACCGAGTTTGTAACAAATACACAACCGACCCGACCAGACAATTTAAAAAGCGTATAAAACTCACACCCGCCTGAGAAATTAACAAACACTAAAGTGGATAAAACTTGCTCACGACCCAAAACTCGGCAACATCATGTTCAACTCTCTTTGATTTGGTTAGTATGTAACAAATTCACACCGACTCGACCCCTAATTACAAAAGCGAATAAAACTCACTCCTTCCTAAAAACTTGTAAACATCGGGTCATTTTTATCAAGTTAAATTAGGTTGGATACCCATAGGTTTGGGTTCTCAAGCAAAAGGAAAAAGATAAATAAAAAACACTAAAGCGGATAAAACTCGTTCCCCACAAAAAAATCTACACACCAAGTTCAACTCAACTTTACTGGTTTGAACCGAGTTTTTAATAATCTAAAATCGGCTCAACATGCCAATTCTAAAAGAAGATAATATTCTCTCGATACAAAACTCGTCAAGACCGAGTTTTGCTTAAATAGTTATTCTCAATGAAAAGGAAATGGAAAAATAAAATAACATTAAACAGACAAATCTCGCTCTCGATCCAAAACTCGTCAACACCGTGTTCAACTCGCTTTGACCAGGTCAAATCGAGTTTTTAACAAATTCACACTCGACCCGACATGCCAACTACAAAAGCGAATAAAAATCGCTCTCGATACAAAACTCGTCAATACCATGGGTTTGGATTTAATTGTCATTCTCAACAAAAAGAAAAATAGAACCGTTCCGGTTGCAACCAGAAACCGAATACCCATTAACTCAATCCAATTTACAGTTTTGGTGTCTGTATGGCTGGTCCGATCTGGTTAAAACCGAAAAAACCAGATTGTAAAAATAAAAACTATCCTAGCCAACCCAGTCATAGCCCACACCCAAGCCAACTCCCTCTCTCACCCCAGCCCACTCTAAATCCCCCTAACCCTTACCCAATTAACAGTTTCCCACTTTCCTCTCAATCTCCAATTCCCTTCCCATCCCACTCCCAGCGGCGGACTTTTTCTCTATCCCACCATCTCTCTGCCTCTCCCAAATCCTCTCACACAAACACCCACAACTCGAACTCCAACTACATCTCTCTAGCCTCACCCTCAACTCACGGCGGCACCTCACGGCGACGATGAAACAAACACGGCGGCGATGACCATCCTCTCCACTCGTTGCCTCCCTACTTGGCCACTTGCCGCCTTTCCCACCCAACTCCCTCGCTGGTTTTTAAATCGCCATCTTCTCCTCTCTGCATGCCAAGGCAGATCTGAGCAACGGAGATGGTGATGCTCACAACGCAGGCAAAACACGGTTCCGACATAGCGAGTGGGCAACCTGCTTGCCTCATCGGAGAAAAAGAAGAAGAAGAAGAAGAAGAAGAAGAAGAGGGTAGATGGAAGGAAGAGAAAGAAGAACAGAGAAGCAGATCGAGAAAGTGAAGGAGAAAGGGTTGCGAATCGCAATGTGGTCATGTGGAGGAAGCAGAGAGATGATGGTCTTTCTTCTTATGTTCAATTTTTTTTTAAATTTTTATCCAATTTGTCTTAAAACGCTAGTGTTTTTGTATGGATTAATAACAATCAGGTTTTTGGATTGAAATCGGATCGGATTCAATCTGGTCACAGTTAAAATCGGATCTCATCCAATTCCGTCTTCAGTCAGGGGTTTGTTCAAAGTGATTGTAAAAAACCGAATTAATCCGGTCGTAATTTAACCGGACCGAACTGTTTCCCAGCCCTACTCCAAAAGTAGAAATTATCAGTTTCGTTAGTTGTTACTCGACATAACTACAAATGTGACCGGACGTACATGCCGATTCCATTTGCACCCCATCGTCATTCCTTTTCTTGTGTGTTGTATTCAGTACGTAGTTAAGGTTGAATTTTGTCTAGGCTATAAGGGGCAATTATATTTATGGATTGATGATGAATAGATTTGGATTGGCTAAGGTAAATGGCAGGGATTCTAAGTTGGTAGCGCTGATTTGTTAGTAGGGGTGTTCAAATGGTTACCGTGGTAATAACCAAATCAATAAAAGCCTAAATTTTATTAATTATGGAATAAAATGTTTTAACCAAACCGTCCAAATTAACACGAAAATCAAATTAACCAAATTAAAATTTAATTGGTTTGGTTAATCGGATAATCGAATTAACCAAATAACATAACATTACATGAAAACAAACATAAACTATCATTTTATATAAGCAATAATAATATGACTAACCATCCATAATTATCATCATCATTCGAGTTATACATCATTCATCACCTCTGCACCTAATATAGGTAGCGTACAACAAACCCCTTAACATAAATACATACCAATACCCCTCATCGGGAAGTTAAAACTCTCCTACAAAACACCTAAACTATAGTTTGGTATTGTACGTAATCCTAAAGTCTAGTATTTGTTTAAAATGTTTTGATACATAGTAAATATATGCAGGCCCATTTAATTTTTGATCTATAGTGTTTTGGTGTTCTGTGCACATGGAAATAAAATAGCTAGGGAGTCACGAAAGTTTGGCTTAGTATTCCTAAACCACATACATAATAAACAAATTATTATTTCATCACAAGCATCTTAGGAATTAGAATTCCTTATCACTTATGACTTACTTGTAATGCAAACCTACTCTTTCAAACTATGTCCAACATACTATGAACATTACGTTTGCAACCATTCCGGCTTAGATAGACTTGACTCACAAGTCCCCACTTGCCACGCTCCGTAGGGTTTACACACCTATGATTGTTCATATTCTCCCACTAGATAGTTTACTACTATCCAAACCACCGTTACTTAGAGTCCATGAAGGATTATCATAAGTACTTCCATCATCTCATGCATCACCTTGAATGGAAAAAATGTCCAAATTAAATTGGTACAATTATCATTCATCCATGCCACATAATTGAGTTGGACCAATGCAATAAATGCATTAACACTTTGTGGTTAATTTTGGAACCAACCAAACTCGTAAGGTTTTATCCAACTAATTTTTCCATTTGGGAGATAAGAACATTTGTCCTTTATTCATCATGTAAATACACGACTTACATAGGTACACATATTAATACCATATGTATATATACACACGCATACATATGTCTACTCCTCAAAGGAGATTACAATACATATACTAGAATCCTAAGGATTCTTGGGGTCGAAGTCAGGATCAGAGAGGCATTCATCTGTCGCTATGTCGGAGTACTCCTCCTCGTTCTCTGATTCCTCAACTTCCTCTTCTTCCCCCATACTCTCCATCGAGTCCACATTGGTGCCCAAATCGTCCACATTAGGACCCATTGAGTACCAATCATAGATGGGTATATCATCTAGAGTCCAATAATTGGTTGGATGCTCTCCACCAATGTCATTATATAGCCAAACCACTCTTGTAGTCCATAAAGGGCTTCCTTTAATTCATTGTGAATTCTTCAAATTCAAATATATTTGAATTTTCTTGAACTCTTCTCATAATATGAATTATGAGTTTGTTCCCATTTCAAATACTACAATAGTATTTGATCTCACTAACCAACCACAGTTGGTTCAAGAATCACCCAAGTGATACTCAATCAATATTCATTTATTTCAAACCATGTTATACATGATTAACACGGGAAGGACACCCAGGAATCACATATAAAAGCAGTAATCGAGTATATACAAGCAACTGCCTGTAACTTCTGCCAATCGGTGATACATATATGCATATAGTAAAATATCAATCAAAAGGTAGAATCAGGAACTATAATTCCTACATACCTTTCATTGCCGTAGCATTGTGACTTGACCCTTCCAAACTCTGCCATTCTTTCTTTCGGTTTCTTAAGCATGCCGAAATAGAGAACCACTCACGCAGCCAAATTTGAAGCATTGAGACGAAAGAGATTGCATGGTAAGATGCCAAACCCGACGTTTCAAAAAGCAGAGAAGCTCAAACACATATGCCAATAGATGCATATCATTTCCACAGACCAATGCATTTCATGGGTTTAGTCAAGGAGACAACACTACTTTGCATGCATAATCGAATGCATCAACTTCCCAGTGACAAAACAATGAGAAGTGATATATAAGTATATATAACATCTGGCACATATACATACAACATCAAGTATATAGCCACGATCAATTCAATCTCAATTTAGATATATAATAATAGGTAAGCAACCAACCTAACCAACCTAGTTTATATCATCAATAAGGGAATCAGAATCCTTCTAATGAGAGGCTAAATCAAATTCTTATTCATGCATGGAAACTAATTTCGCACAGAATGAAGCACTGTCCATATAATGACCCGATTCAAAACAGAACCCTATTACATGCATAATCACTACAAGAAACGGAATATATTATGCCGAAGATGCATATATCCAAATTTCCTTAAAGCAAAAAGGAACCGAGCGGTACATTTTCACTTTTATCATCAATTGGAATATCAACACTTAATCGCTCGACAGATTAATCAAACTAACAGAATCATATATCAACTTTGCTATGCAAGTAGTAAACGTGAATAATTAAGATTCTTTAAGATTGTTGGGGAAATTGTTCACGTATACTATTTTCTTGCAACACAAGCAAACACATAAGATTAAGAAAAACATGCAAAGACACATGCAAGCGTCCTAGCCGATAGAATTCACTATCTCTCCTTAAAGAATCTTATTCCCCTCAAGTACCCAAGGTTGTGGAATGATTCCTCCCAGGATAGAAATGACGTACCTTTTCCGGCGTAGCGGTACCTCAAACCCCGGAAACACCATCGAACGCAGCGAAACGGCGAGAACCACACTTGACTCTATTTTCTCTTTGAAAAGAATGCAGAAAAACTTGTTTTGGATTTTGACAGAATTTTGGTACAGGGAAAAATCCATGTAAAACTCGTAGTTAAAACAAGAGGGGGTATGGTGCTATTTATAGAAAATGAAGGGATGCATTGAAGGGAGGCAACTCTTCATATGGGTGGTTACACCCCAACCATTGCATTGGTTCGTTTAAAATATTTCAACCATTGCATTGGTTCGGCCTCATGGAAGTTGGACCGGTTTGGTTATTCCAACCGCCACATCGGTTCGGTTCGATTTGGTTCAACTCGGTTTGGTTTGGTCCATTTGGTTACACAAACCAATTTAACCAATTAACCACATATTACATCAAATCGATCGAATTCGAGGCCATGCCTTCCCACATCTTACCAACATGGTACTTAGAGACTCTCTTGAAACTTTCCCCTTTTATTTTCATTCACACCACTAAAAATCCCAACAATAATATGGTGTCACCATTATTTAATAAAAAAGATAGATAATTACAGTTCCAAACGCAAAACTAACAAACTGTGCAAATCGGAACAATTGTATATTTCTACAACCTATCTAGCACTTTCCCCTGACATCCGTCTTCTTCGTCTGTCCCGCATCTATACAAACAAAAAAAAAATGTATACATTGCACAGAAGTATTGTGTGCTTTTACACTGTATGCAGAGACAATTTTTGTAAATTGTACTAGTCCTACAGAAATTTTATGTGCAGGGTGTGGTTGTATAGAAAACATTTGTACATATTTCGTTTGTTTTTCTCATTTTAATGCAATCCAATGACCATTATTAAAATAATATTTATTTTGTTTTAAAAAAATTGTACAAATTTTTTTTTTTTTTTTTTGAAACGGTGGTGGTTGTAATAAAGGAAAAGTATATTCATAAAAGCTATGTACATATATATAGAAAAATAACGTAAATAATAAGAATGTAGTTTTTTTCAAAATTATATCAAAGTGTATATTTTCTTGTATATAATAATAAAAATAATTTTTTCTATGCAAAAATATTTGAAATCCCAATTATAACCTAAGAGATATGATTCATTAAAAGATAAAAAGCAAATCTATGAGGAAAAACAACGAAGAAGCGGGCATGAGGTGGTCCATTTTTTTAATGATGAAATTGTGCGTGGTTCTTATATAAAAAGAAAAAAAAAATGGCCACCTATTCAATGGGAGGAAATTGAAGGAGGATGAGATAGTAACTGGAGCAAAATATACTACCTTTCGTATTACGAGAACCACCAAGTAAGTAAGGATGCAAATTAGGACGAGTCTTGAATCAATCACGGTAAGGCGGATGCCAGGTCCAGGCAAGTATAAATTTAACACATATGCTGGATTTGGATCGACGGGGAGTGTGGTGCTAGGTGCGGTCATCTGCGGTGAGAAATCGGTGTTCCTACTAGCTAGGTGCAACGTACGTAACAAAGAGAATTCAAGTTAGTCGTGATGTAGAGATGGGCAGCGAAATTTGGACCGGAACAATCTGATCCCGGAATCTGATAGCCTGCCTTTTAAGCTGAAGATATAGTGGCAGATGAAGTACAAACCGCGACAGTGGTTGTTTGCCGCAGTATACAAGAGATGGTTAATAATGTTCTATGGACCCATGTGCCATGAACTGCATATATATGAAGTTGTTCGACGAATTCATTAGGAATAAAGTGAATGGTTGGTCACTGTAATTATTAAAAAAAAAAAATTATGTTTGTCTTTAAGTTCATTCGTCGTCGCCGCTAATATTAGTTCAGTAGTTCAAATTTGATCACTGTCCGTTAATCTCCGTCAGTCTAAATTTGATCATTGACAATGTTAACCGAGGCGGCTGACGGAGACTAATCAACCATAACAAAACTGGAACTACTCAGCTAATTAATCTTAGAGACCATAATAAATAAATACTTTTTTCCGGGCTCAAGATAGGGTGCATAACCATGGGTTATGCATCCATCAATAACCAAATCTGGACCCTTCATTTAGAAAATCCAGATCTAAGGATAGAGAATTAAAGACCATTTTTATTTTCCTTAGTTTTTTTAATCGGCTCATATCTTTTTCGTTTAACTCGGATTTTAAATTTTTTTGCACAGATGGAACGAGTTCATCGTGCTCTATTAAAATGAGATGAATTTTCAATATTTTTTAAGAAAAAAAATTCCGGCCTCTCGGTACCAACTGCATACCATGTAGTATTTTCTTCGTTTTTAATTCGTTTTTGAACACGTTTGCACAGAAGGGACGAGTTCATCATGATCTATTGGATCTACAAATTTCTGGGTGAACAAATTACATGACCAAAAAATACCACACAATACCATACAATACCACCCTGGTACGGGGTGGTATCTTGTGGTACACAATGATAAAAGTCGTAAATGACAGTTAATATACTTCTACTATCATGTATTCAACCATCCTACAGTCTTGGTTTGTTCATACCACCATGGTACGCTTTTCAAACTATAGGTATGCTCTTATTTCAATACCAGTCAATACCATATAGTATAGATTGACTGGTAAAAAATGTCTCGATTTTGTTTGTTCGAAAAATATATCAAAGTGGATATCATTTTGAAGAGCACAATTAATTTGATCTAACTATGGGGAAAAAAATTCGACTTAAAACGAGTGAGAAATCGTCCGTCAAAGATTAAGGAGGGGAAAATTAAATGCTTTCTCGGAGAGAGGGATGTTGATGTGGGCTGGTTACTCATGATTACTCATCATAAGATTACTGACCTGATCCTTTTTTTTTCCGACAAACATGAAATTATATACTAATCCCGATAACCAAACTAGGAATTTACCCGATCCACCGACTATGGAGACATAAAATTCAGTGATCATTTTAGTAATTGGGCCCAAATAAACGTGGAACAACTCGGCCCAAAACTTGTTGCAATGGTGTTTTCCCTTCCTGGATCCACATGCTGAATCGGTGAATCCCATTACCCCCGAACCCTAATCACAAAATATCCTCCTTTTTGCCGGCTCTGTTCGGAAAAACTCAGCGGGATAGCGATCGCATCCATCCCGATGGCTGGCGAGTATAATGAGAGAAAAAGGAATTCGGGATGGGAAAGTTCCGCCGGCGGCAACAAACCAACCGCAAGTTGGCCGTCGAGGGAACTGCCGGATGAATTAGTGGTGGAGATTCTTTCCCGTCTGGGGACGCTGAACGAAGCCGCGAGATGCAGCAGCCTCGTGTGCCGACGGTGGAGGAACATGTGGCGATTGATTGGCGGCGGGATTCTGGATTTCGACAGGTTTGATGACGACGTACTTCCAAGGCACGACGAGGCACGATGGTGGGGCACCGAAGATGAAGAGAGGCGTCGATTCGCAGATCGGGTCGACCGAGCCTTGACTTGCCTTGTTCATCATGAAAACTTGGACGCCCTGAAAATCGGGTCCGACTTCCTTGAGATGGATGGGGTCAGGAGATGGCTAGAATTCGGGCTGACCAAAAGAGTCAAACAAGTTACCCTGTCGTGCTACTTCTCGTCCTGCCACTTACTCGGCGCCGGTCAGCTCTGTCTCAAATTTTTCACCCCTGAATTTCTTGCCAAGCACTACCTCGGCCGCCTGGAGAGTCTGGAATTGTTTGGTTTGTGCTCGATTTCTCAGGCGACGGTCGACCACGTCCTGTCCAACTGTCCGTCCTTGCGACTCTTGGCCTTCCGCAGCTGCATTTTCCTGCAGGGCGAAGATACAGTTCTGAGACTTGGTTCCAGCAACAATATCACCATAGAATGTTTGGATTTCGATCACCTCTCCAATGTTGCGAGGATAGAGCTCGTCTCTGCCCCTTGTCTCCGTACTTGCAGGTTAAGGGGGATACTCACTTTCGAAGGTAGAGTTTGGGGATGGTACCATTCCTCGACTTCAAGACGCACTCTTTACTTGTAGCAAATGCTTATTCCCATGGTCTCGCGATCAATTCCGCAAGTTTGCACCTCGATTGAGGTGCCTCACGATCGAAGTCACTGGTTCTGACCTCCTTCCCAACCCTGCTCCTCGGCCCGAGTGGTTGTTGTTTGAGAAGCTTAGAGTATTGAATTTGTTCCTGCATACAAAACGTGCGCCTCTAAGTTTCTTGGACTGCACCGTCCTGCTAAGAGCAGCGCTCCAGTGTTGCATAAACTATCAATATGGTTCGGTCATTATTTAGATCCTGAGCCAATAGGAACATGGAATCATTGCTCTCCAACGGTGCTTGAGCTGCACCGGGTGGATCCATGCTATGGAGGTGTCGATGATGATGATGTTTGCAAAATCGATGCAGATCGGTCGTGGACGACGACTTGGAAGCATCACTCTCTGAAAGTTCTTGAGCTGCATGGGGTGCATCCATGGAATGGAAGTGTCGGCAATGATGTTTGCAAACGCCAGTTGGATCTTGCTGCTAACATTATCATGAATACACCCTCTCTGAGCCAAGTCCTGATCGATACTCGTCGTCGAGGGTGGCTCGATGGTTTTCATGGCCAAATCAGACTTTACCATCCAGTAATTAACGCTGATATATGTGAAATCAAGAAGGAGCTGGAAGCTCAGCTTCAAGGCCGCTCTGCTAGCCCCCGCATCCACTTCACTTATCAATGATAATACCAATTATTATCTTATAGGAAGAAAGAAAACCTCATCGATCGACCGTGGAGCTTATATAAGTGTAGCTTTGTCTTTTTCCTCATTTACTCCATGCTTAGAAATTATCAGCTTTGTTAGTTGTTACTCGGCATAACAATACCGGTATGTTTTCATGGAGTGGAACATCATTAGTGAAATTTGAGTAAGCGCAGGTCAGTGAGTCTCTTGGCAAGCGATCAAATTGGTTAATCACCACTTGGAATTACTCACACTCAATCTGCATATCCGTTAGCCACTCATACATATTAGTTCGGGTTTTACCCATACTCATACCCACATGTGAAACGGGTAGAAAATCAAAACCATACCCATATCCGTTCGGGTTTCTGGTATCCATGGTTATCCATGGGTAATAATTTATCTTCATAACTCCAACCAATATGTTAACATTCACACGTATTCTCACATTACGTAAGAGGAAAAGTACGACAATAATTCACTAGGATAAAGAAAATTAATTAAAACTACACAATTTCATTGAAATATTATCTTTATATGCTAAATATAAAATATGTTAGAGAAAAATAATTATTATTTCTAGACAAAATACATATACATGTGCATAATCGGGCGTGTTCGGGTTGGATAGTGAGAAACCCATGCCCACCCATTACCCACAATATTCGGGTTCGGATTTTACCTGTACCCACTAAATATCCTTCGAGTTCGAGTTTTACCCTACCCGATTAGGCCGGATTCGGGTGGATATCCACGGTTACGGATATTTTTGCTATTCCTAACGGCAAGGATAGAGATTCATATATGAACTTTTAGTGGATCAGGACTCGGGTCAAAAATTGAGGAAGGGTCAGGCACGGGTCTGGTTGGGGGAACTAACGTGGTTGATTTTAATGACATGACGGATCGGGTTTCCACTTTTTCGAGTTATATTACGCAAACTAGACAATTTTGTTAGTCATATGAGCAAAAAAAACTAACGTAGTTAACAAAGACTAATAAAAAATTACTGAAATTGAAATATTAAACTATTCGTAAAAAAATTTAGTAATCCCCGATAACCAACCTGTTAATTTCGCCGATTAAAAATTCCCAAGGAGTACTAAAGGCCGCCACTTATTCCGCAAAAAAAAGAGCCCGAGTCTGAGGGGTCACTGATTCCTCACTCCCTCGTGTTCCATTGACCCGACCCCGGCTCCCCAAGAAACCCTAATGGGAATTGGGAATACTTCTTCTTTTTTGCCGTCGAAAAACTCAGCGGGACAGATAGCAAATCACATGCATCGATGGCGGGCGACTATAACAAGAAACGAAGGCCAACTCCCAGCAGCGGCGGCAGCGAACCAATTGCAAGGCCGCCGTCGCTAAGAGAATTGCCGGATGAACTAGTTTGGGAGATTATTTCCCGCCTGGGGACGCTGAACCAAGTCGTGAGATGCAGCAGCCTCCTCTCCAAGCGCTGGAGGAACGCATGGCGATCGATCGACGGCGGGGTTCTGGATCTCGACAAGTCCGACAAGATGCAATTAAGACTACTCCAGACCAAAACACAGCGCGGCCGGTTCGCCAACATGGTCGACCAAGCCCTGGCCTCGCTCGCCGATCACCAAACCCTGGACGCCTTGAGAATTGGGTTCGACCTGTCTACCATGGCCACGCAAGCTCGGAGGTGGATCGAATTCGGGCTAACCAAACAAGCCAAAGAAATCACAGTAATCTCCACCTCCCCTTTGTCTCTCCGCCGCCGCAACAACAACAATGCCCCTCTCTTCCCCCCTCATTTCCTCGCCGCCACAACGTACAACGTAAGCTTCCTCCAAATTTTGCAACTTCACGGCATCTGGAGGAACCCTCCAACAACGATCAGCTACATCCTCGATACCTGTCCGTCGCTGAGGCGATTCTCGCTGCGCAACTGCACTTTCAGCGGGACAGGAACGGTGGTGGTCGTCAACATTGCATACTCCCGTGGTAATAATCACCACCACCATAGCTTGAGCTTGGACTTTCAAGTCCCGCACACCGTGGTCAGGATCAAGCTCGCCTCCGCCCCGAATCTTGGCACGTTGAAGCTCGATCTGGCACCGGGCTCGCGTGTCGAATTCGGGGACCACCTGCCTCGACTCCGGGAGGCGTTGTTTGTTGGGGAGTGGACCCGCGAGAGCAGCACGCGCCTCCCGTGGTCTAGTAGTAGTAGTGCTCAATTTGACAAGTTCTCGGTGGACCGCCTCGGCCTCCAGCTAGTGCCGAATCACTTTCGTCCTCGCCCTGCCTCTTCCTCCGGGTGGTGGCTGTTTGAAAAGATTAGCGAATTGGATCTGGAGATGTTCATAGATACATGTTCTTTTCCTTCGAGTTTGTTACACTGCACCGTCCTGCTGAAGGCGGCTCCAGCGTTGCGACAGCTGTCCGTACGTTTCTTGAATGCAGAAAACCGGAGGAAGAGGAGTACTGACTTGCGTAGTCCGCCTGTGGCAGAGTCGTCGTCGGGGAAACAGAAACACTACTCTCTGGAGGTGCTTCGGCTGCGCGGGGTGCATGGGATTGGTGCATTTGTTGCTTCCGCGCGCAGAATCCAACTGGAACTTGCAGCTTGCATCATCAGGAATGCGCCTTGCTTGAAAGAAGTACTTATTGACACTCGCCACCAGAGCTTTCCTCATCAGGTTGATGAAGATGTCTGTGAAGTCAAGATGGAGCTCGAAAGCCGGCTTCAGGGATGCTCTGTTAGCCCCGGTGTTCAGTTTACTTATCGATGATCAATATTTGTACACATATGAACAAACATAGCTCAGTTGTTTTCTTTTTTTGGCCTTTTTCTGCAATGGATGTTAATTTTCATGTTTGCATAACTTCAAATGAAGTTTTGTTAGGAAGGAAGATTCTTCGTGTTTAATGAGGTTATTTCATTCTTGGTTGAATTGCGAGACCTGACTCCATGTGAAGTGGGATAAGTACTACTCCAGTGCTAATGGCCTCACTGGAACAGAATACACTAAAATGGTTTCACTGGAGCCCCTCTATTGCCTTCACCGGTAGGTAACTATTCGAAGTTGCTATAAAACGTGGATCAAATTAAAAGAGACTAGTATAAGCCCGCTCGTTATCGTGTGTGAGCGAGCATGTGATATTTTAAAAATTAAAAGTTTGAATTTTGACCCAAATGTAAAGGGCTTGTTTCTACAACTTCGACGCAACAATGAACTTTAATAATGGAGAAGGGTCGTCGAGCAAATGATTTCTATATTTTATTTGTGAACACCGGATTCAAGTTGTTTTGATCATATTGAATAGGTTGGATACCCGTAGGTTTGGGTGCTCAACCAAAAGGAAAAAAGATAAATAAAAACACTAAAGCGGATAAAACTCGCTTCATACCAAAAACTTTACACACCGAGCTCAACTCACCATGACTGATTCAACATGTCAATTCTATAGGCAGATAAAACGCACTCTCGATACAAAACTCGTTAGCACCAAGTCTAGGTTCAATTTCATTCTTAAACCAAAAGAAAAAGGAGAAATAAAAAGCATTAAAGCGGACAAAACTCATTCTCGATCCAAATCTTGTTCAGCTCACTCTGACCCGGTCAAATCGAGTTCTTAACAAATTCACACTCGACTCAACCTGCCAACTACAAAAGCGGACAAAACTCGCTCTAGATACAAAACACGTTAGTATCATGGATTTGGGTTCAATTGTCTTTCTCAACTAAAGGAAAAAAATTAAAAATACTAATGTCAGGTCGAGTCGCTTTGACCTGGTCGAATTAGGTTAGATACCCATGAGTTTGAGTTCAATTGTCATGCTTAACTAAAAAGAGAAAGAGAAATAAGAAGATACTAAAGAATATGAAATTCGATCCCAATACAACACTCGACAACACATAGCAGATTTAGTATGGATTTTCGGTAGAGGACTTGGGACACGGTGGATGGGTACAACTTAGGATGTCACCAACAATTAATGTTTGGAGAAGGATTGTGAATTAGTGGGTGAAGGCGAGGATTGTGCATAATAGATATGTTATGGATATTCTGTAGCGACTGTCATCTATTGTTCATTGATTTCGTCAATAGTGTTTCGAGATGGGTTGCGAATTGCTGGGCAAAAGATCATAGACGAAAACCTAATGGATAATTGCTACAACAAGGAAAGCAATGAACAATAGATGAAAACTTAAGTAGACAATAAAAACTATAGGTGTTCGCTAGGTTTACATCTATTGTCCATTGTGTTTCTCTTTTTCCATTGTGTTGAGCATTATCACAATTTAACCCAAACACATGGGTATCCTAACTTGAACCCAAACACATAGGTGTTCGCTAGGTTTACATCTGTTGTTCATTGTGTTTTCCATAACAATTATAGCCTGCGAGGTTTTCAGCTCCCTATTGGAACAACTATCCATTTTTCGCACCATTTCAGCAACCCAACTCGAAACACTATCAGCGGAATCCTAAGTTGTCCTCTTCCAGCGTTTGCCATGGCCCAAAGATCCATACTAGATATGCTCTGTCCAATCCTCAACATCGCTCACCAATTCATAACCTTCTCAAAACACTGTCAACGGAATCCTAAGTTGTCCCCGCAACGTTTCCCAATGTTGTTGCCGAAAATTCATACCATATCTACTCAATGTTAGCGAATTTTGTATCGGAACCGAGTTTCGTTCACTTTAGTGTTTTTTCTTTCACTTTTTCGTTTTTGTTGAGCATGATCACAATTGAACCCAAATCCATGGGTATCTAGCCTAATTCGATCCGGTCAAAGCACTTGAAACCGACTTTAGTCTTTCTAAATTTCTCTTTTTTTCTTTTAGTTGGGAAGACAATTGAACCCGAAGTGATGAGTGTTGTATTATGAGCGAGCTTTATCCGCTTTTGTAGTTGGCAGGTTGGACCAAGTGTTAATTTGTTAAAGAATTGTTCAAAGCGAGTTGAACACGTTGTTGACCAGTTTTAGATCGGAAGCAAGTTGTGTACGCTTTAATTTTTCTTTATTTCTCATTTTCCTTTTCGTTAAGAATGACAATTGAACTCTGATTCATTGTTGACGCATTTCGTATCGAGAGCGAGTTTTATCCACTTTGTAATTGACAGGTTGGGTAAATTGTGAATTTTGTTAAAACTGGGCCGACTCATACAAAGCGAATTGAACACAATGTTGAGAGTTTGGGGTCATGAGCGAGTTTTATCCGCTTTAGTTTTTTTATCCTTTTCCTGTTGGTTGAGAATGACAATTGAGTCCAATCGTGTGGGTATACAACCTAATTCTACCCAACCAAAGCGACTTGAACTGTTCTACAGGTTTTCGGCGGGAGCAAGTTTTATCTTCTTTTTTTTTTTGTAATTGGAGGGTTGTGTCAGGTGTGAATGTACCCAAAACTCGGTTCAACCAGGTCAAAACGAGTTGAACCTGGTGTTGACGAGTTTTGTGCCGGTAGCGAGTTTTACCTTTAGTGTTTTCATTTCGCTTTTTCCTTTTGTTTGAGAAAGATCAGTGAACCCAAATCCATGGGTATCCAGCCTAATTTGACCCGATCAATGTGAGTTGAACGTTCTCAAACCTGCAATTAGTCCAAAATTTTCATAAAGGAGAACCACGATTACCTCAAACCCAACAAAAAAAAACACCAAAAGAGTACGACTATGTTTGACCCAAATTTTAGAAGTTTTATGTTTCAAAAGTTGAATCCAAGTCAAACACCTGTAAAGTTTCGCTTTTTAAAAAGTTAAAGTTTTTCGTAACTTAAAAGTAGAAGTTCCGATTTGACAATAGAAAATAGTAATTACCATATTTTTTTCTAGAATATATAATTTTCTTTCATTTATATCATTATAAAAAAAAATTGAAAAATAGTATTATTTAATATGAAATAAATCTAACATGATTCATTTTAAATACTTTTTTATTTTTAGAATTTGTATTCATATTTTATATTAGAAATCTTTTTTAGTTATTTTACATGACCTCTTATATCATAAAGTAATTCTGATAATTTTTCATCTAATCATTCAACATCTTTTTTAAATACTTCTTAAAAAGATCTAGAGAAACTGCTTTATATTCTGCAAATGTTACAGCAGGATCAACTACTAGCCATACAAATTGAAATAATAGCGTCATGAAAGAAGTTTAAACATAAATAATCTATTCGACGACCCTTCTACCTTATGCAAGTTTATCAATTATTTGTTATTGTAAATAACAAACCTATAAAAAAATTATTAAGAATGAATTAAGATTATTTTCACTTTTGAGTTAACATTAAAATTATTACTCTTTAAAATATTTATTTTTCTTATACGTAAAGCGTTGGCGAACGGGCTTTTCCTAGTATTGTATACTCCAGCCATAACCACCAAAGCTTGAGCTTGGATTTGGACCTTCAAGTCTCTCGCACGGTGGTGAGGAACTTAGGATTAAGCTTATCTATGTTTCGTATCTTCATACTTCAAGTTCAACAGAGCACCTACCTCACATGTCGAATTTGAAGACAACCTTCCTTGACTTCGGGAGGCAAAATTTAACAATTTTTAGTTGAGGAGCATAATTAGAAGCAGTGAAGGTATTTTGAAGCAAATTTCGTTAAAGATATGATCGACAGTTGTTATGAGTACTTATTTGTCATTTTTATTTGTGTCAAGGACCATTCTGTATTTTCTTGGTCAAGAGTCAGCCGAGTGTTTCCTGTAGAAATCGGCTGCTATATATGCTTGTAACTAGGGCTACAAACCCTAACAATCATCATCATCATAATCAAAAATCCTGAGAGTGTGAACTCTCCGTGGAGTAGTCCCGTTCACATCGAACGGGGAAACCACGTAAATCTCGCTGTGTCTGCTCTTCTTTTACGTTTTCTTCATGGTATCAGAGCCTGGTTACGATCCAGGGACCTGTGGGTTATGGGCCCACCACGCTTCCGCTGCGCAACTCTGATTGCTCCTTTGAAGGTCTCTACCTCTGATCAGCCTGCTGACTTGTTCACAAAAGGATTGAGTGTGGCTCAGTTCCATCATCTTCGGGTCAAGCTTGGAATGATTGACATTCATTCCTCCGCTTGAGGGGGCGTGTTATGAGTACTTATTTGTCATTTTTATTTGTGTCAAGGACCATTCTGTATTTTCTTGGTCAAGAGTCAGCCGAGTGTTTCCTGTAGAAATCGGCTGCTATATATGCTTGTAACTAGGGCTACAAACCCTAACAATCATCATCATCATAATCAAAAATCCTGAGAGTGTGAACTCTCCGTGGAGTAGTCCCGTTCACATCGAACGGGGAAACCACGTAAATCTCGCTGTGTCTGCTCTTCTTTTACGTTTTCTTCAACAGTAGACTTGACGTGGGAGTTAAAGTGGTGTCCATCTCAATTTGTCGTTAATATTTTTAACGGCACTACTAATTTCGTTGATGTAGTTATGAGAAAATTGTTATATTTTTCCAACAAACAAATCAAATGTGGTTATATTTTTATTATTAACAAAGACAAGACACCAATTTTACGTGGAAAACCCTCCAAAGAAGAGGGAGAAAAACCACGGGCTGGACAAGCCAGTAAATCCACTATGATCAAGGAATAATCTTCAACGTACAAAGTTGTGGAGTAAGTAGAAAACTCCCAACATAAAAGAAAAGTACTCAAGAAGATATTCTACACTTTAGGAGAAGAAAGGAGTTGGATGGAATTGGTGTGTCTATTCAACAACAATAGACTCTCTATTTATAGCCATGCAAAATGGCTTATGAGATGCCAAAGAAAAAGTGAACGGCACTCCCATTAACCAAATGGAAACTCCACACAATTAACTCCATGTGGTCATTAACTTTCATAACCCCAAGTAACCTCAAGTGTCTTCCATAACTCCAAGTCTTGAATTAATTTGAGGCATCAATACCAACAGGAAGCCCCGGCTCCGAGGTTAGGATCGAGCTCGTCTCTGCCCCCAATCTTCACACATTCAAGTTCAGCGGCTCGCACGTCGAATTTGGTGACAATCTTCCTCGACTTCGGGAGGCGTGGTTCGGCGGGCAGTGGATCCGCGAAACCAGCTCCCTCCCGTGGTCTCGCGCTCAATTTGAAAAATTCGCACCGCGATTGGACCGCCTCGGGCTCCAATTGGGGACGAATCACTATCGTCCCCGTCTCGTCTCTCCTGTACCGGAGTGGTTGTTGTTCGAGAAATTGAGGTTCTTGGGTCTGGATCTGTTTATAAATACGTGCTTCGCTCCTTCGAGTTTGGTTGACTGCACCGTCCTGCTGGTTGCAGCTCCGGTTTTGCGACAGCTGACGATTCGCTTCGCGAATGCCTTTGATATGGAGAACCAGGAGAGGCGGGGCTCAAGTGCTGCAGAGTCGTCATTGGAATGGAAGCATCACGCTCTGGAGGTGCTTCGACTGCACGGGGTGCATCGGGATCGGACTGCTTCGTTTTTCGTCTCTGCTCGCAGAAGACAACTGGAACTTGCGGCTTGCATCGTCATGAGAGCGCCTTCCCTGAAGCAAGTGCTCATTGATACCCGCCACCCGAGCTTGCTTAGCCGTCCTGCGGCCGAATTCAGACTTCCCCATGAGGTGGATGAAGATATATACGAAGCCAAGATGGAGCTGGAAACTCAGCTCCAAGGTCGCTCTGCTAGCCCGCATGTTCACTTCACTTATAGGTGATGGTAATGCTTGTTTGTTACCAATATGAACAAAATAGACATGGCTCAATTTGTTTGCTCTTGCTTCTTCCCAGATGTTGTTTGCTTTCCTTCAAAGGGTCGGATGTTGATAATTGATATTTATATGTACAAAAGAATAAGGAAGTAATTTTGATATTTTTTAGCGCGATGATTAGTAGTTTTTAAAACGAAAGAGTAACACCAGGAAAATCTCTAATCAAATCTTGATTTTATGTAATGATTTTTGTTGATTGTAAAAAAGTAGTGATTCTATAAGTAACGGAAAAGGTTTGGTGTGAGCCGCAACACTTAATTCGCGCATTTTTATATTCATTCACGTCATTTGGTGATTATTCACCTAATACGATGTTTATTCATGTGAAAGTAACGATTATTTACAAAAATCCCCAAATGTTCTCTTTTTCTCCCTAATAATTTGTATCGGACATATTTTGTTGAACTAAATTTTGCTTTTTCAATTTTTCTATAAAAATATGCTGCACTTATTGTAATCTACACTATGATATTTATTTTGATATATTTCAAAATTTAAAAATTAGTTTTACAATTGTACGAAAAAATAACAATGTGTGTGAATAAACACAAATTGCATGAATAACTAAGAGTGTGCAACGGTTCGGTTCAGTTCGGACCGGACCAAACTTATGAGAACCGCGGTCCATTAGTGAAAAACAACGCAAGACCAAGGACCGGACCATTATTGCATTCGATCCATTTGGCCCAACCCAAATATCAGCTCGGTCCATCATTTCTTCTGTAATTGTAATATTCATGTGAACCAAAGACTAGACCGCATTATACTCGATCTGCTACGGTACGGTCCAAACTTCGGTTTGATCCGTTGTGGTCCAGTACGGACCAGACCATTGCACACCCCTATGAATAACTATTACTATTTGCGTGAGTAAGTAACCACCACTTTACGTCAATAAAAATTAAAAACCAATATGACGTCAAGAAAAAACAAATTTACATAATTATAAACATAAACATTGGTGAATTAGATGTTGTGGTTGTTTAGGTGCCTTTCCATAAGTAATTAGGCCCTTCGCAGTTCGCACGAAGAAAAAAAAAAGTAATTGGACCCTAATAGACCATGCACGAAGAAACCCGGCCCAAAACTCGCCGCCACTGTGTTCAAACGAATCAAACCGAATCAAACAGATAATGTGCTCGTATTGGTTTCAAACCAAAGCGCACAAATCTCCAGAATCTCCAGAATAACATCTAACTTCCACAAAATAAAGGCTCTCCAACTAAATTCACAAGAAGTTCCCAGGTAGCAACACTTATTATTTCCAGGGCAAGACTAAACAAGTTTAAACCAAAAAGAAAATTTCAGTTAGTTGGAGACAGTGCAAAAGAGCAGGACATTGATGAAGTTACCGGCAACTAACTGGCTCCGCGCAAGGAAATCGAACTTTCTGCAAGTCATGATGATGTTTCAGCAGAAGATACATCAGCACCGGGATTTTGGGATTCCTGTAGCTTAGCAAGGCGCTCAGCATGTTCTCTCTCACACTGACTGATGCCCATTATTATATCAAGCATTGTTCCCGTCGTGCCAAAGAACACCAGTGGGGCTAACGATTTCCGCTTTATCCCCACAGGAATTGCTAGCAGAGCGCCTCCTACTGAAAAGAACCACGTTCCCATAGCACTGCACATATTGAACATTTAGCTCCTTCGTCACAGTTCTATCTTCATATAATAGTGAAACTATGCATAAATTTATGAATGGAATGGTCAGTAGATGGAGCAGAAGGCACATATAGAAACAGCACTGGTGTGTGCACTCTGTCACATTCACCCATAGAAAGCAATGGAACTATCAGTTCACAGATATAGCCATTGGGGAACTGAGGCTAGTGTCAAATGTGTACAAGAAACCAGAAGGCAGGCATCAGAGCCTGAACCCAGTTCGAAACCCCAGACCTCCCATCCATGCAGGGTGCAGCCCAGCTCATTCATTGGTATGGAATTTAGCAAAGGTTGTGACACCAGACTACTTGATCTTATTACCAATCAGTGTGGCAGTTCTCCCTGCATCCAACCCATAGAAAACCTTACTTTCCACTACTTTTTCAAGAATTTCAGCAAACCCTATTTCTCTCCACAAATATAGAGCAGCCCTAAGCACATCACCAGCTGTAAACAGATCTGTCCAACAAAGATTGAGGAGCAAGGAACCATCCATCTCCTAAAACACCAACAACGTACAGAAACCAGGAACCAGAAGATTGAGGAGTACAAAGCATAATACGTGTTCTCTTTCCCAGGCACTAGCAATTAGCAGCTATGACACTAGTTAGTCGGAGTTTCCTATGATTTTCCTTATAATGTTGTGCAAACTGAGAATCAAGAGATATGGGCAGCAGTGGGAGGAAAAGGAAACAAAGAATGCGAAAGAGGAAAAAAAACAATGACTGGAGAAAAGGAAACAGAAGGTACTTGGCAACTGAACACTCGTCTAGATGTTTTTCCTGCTGCCCCGCCATTCTTGATACCTTCACCCTGTTTCTGGAGCAGCTCGCTAGTTGATTTTCAGCAGCCTCTGGACTTATTCCGCAATATTCCCTTCAATTCCTGCTCCCTGAATTTCCCCCAATTTGAACAGAGAAATAACTCATCAGCGAAGAAGATGGATTTTTCAGCAGGCGCAATATGAACTTCAAGGAAGGGAATCGAACTAACTGAAAGGAAAAAAAGGAGTCAGTAGCGAAGCAGAATCCAACCATGGTTTTGCTTCCCTCGATAAACGAAGAAATGGAGAGGGTGGACGGGGGAGAAGACCGCCGGCGTACCTGGATCAACGAAAACTAGGGTTCCGAAGCTCAGCGGCGTAGTGGTGAATATCTGCTCTCAGCTTCCCGAGCTCGATCTGCTTTCACCCTTTGAAATCGGAAATCCTTCTCCTCGAAACCGATCCTGACTTCACCAGTCGATGGAAGGAAGAAGGAGAGAATCTGTTCATTCACATGATCTAGTGATGACTGATGAGTTAAGTAATTGGGCCCGCGGCCCCGAATAAACTCCGCCTAACGCAGCGCCGTACAAGTCCGAGCCCAAGACGGAAAAGGACAATGAAACGCAAAAGGAAAATAACATATTAGGGAAGAGAGGGGCGAGACTGAATTCATCCGGCGGCAGCAGCAAACCAACCAATGTCGTCGCCGTCGAGGGAACTTCCGGATGAATTAGTGTTGAAGATTATTTCCCATCTGGGTACGGTGAACGAAATCGTAAGATGCAGCAGCCTGTTGTCTAAACGATGGAGGAACACATGGCGATCGATCGGTGGCGGGGTTCTGGAATTCGTCAAGTCCGACGAGTTACGGTGTAGGAACTGTATCACGGTCAGCGAAAAGCACCGCTTCGCAAATCTGATCGACCAAGCCCTGACTTCGCTCGCTGATCGTCAAAACTTGGACGGCTTGAGAATAGGTTTCAACTTGTGTGGGATGACAGAGGAAGCTTGGAGGTGGGTGGAATTCGGGTTAACAAAAAGAGCAAAAGAACTGACGCTGATGTCCTACTGCTACAATTGGGCCACTTTCCCTCTCTTGACCCCTGATTTCCTCGCCGGACACGACCTCAGCCGCCTCCAAATCTTGGAATTCAAGGGCATTGCCAAGATTGATCCAGCAGCTATCGCCTACATCCTCTCTCGCAACTGTCCGTCACTGAGACGCTTTGCTCTACGCGGTTGCAGATTCAGTGAAGGAGAAACGGTGGTTATCAGAGTATGCTCGAGCAACAACCTGGAGATGCTGAGCTTGGAGTTTAAAGGACAGGATTGTATCGTTAGGATTGAGCTCAGCTCTGCTCCGAGTCTTCGTACTTTCAAGTTCAACGGAGCAAGTGGCTCACATGTCGAATTTGGGAACCACCTTCCTCGACTCCGGGAGGCATGGTTTGGTGGGCAATGGATCCTCGATGCCAGCTTCCGCCGCTACATCCCATTGTCGAGCTTTCAGTTCCACAAGTTCGCACCACGACTGCACCGCCTTGGGCTCGAACTCGGGATTAATAACCTTCGCCTCCCTCCGCCAGAGTGGTTGTGGTTTGAAAAGCTCAGGGTGCTGGATCTGTTCATACATATAGATTGCGCTCTGGAGAATTTGTTTGCTTCCACCGTCACCGTCCTGCTGATGGCAGCTCCGGTGTTGCACCAACTGTCGATACATTTCATCAATGGTTTCGATTCAGTACGATGGGAGAGCGAAAACTCGAGTGCGCCAGAGTCGTCGACATGGAAGCACCAGTCTCTGGAGGTGCTTCAGCTGCATGGGGTGCACCGGCTCTGTGCATCTTATGTTACTCCTTGCAGAATCCAACTTGAACTTGCTGCCTACATCATCACGAACACGCCTTCTTTGAACCAAGTACTTATCGACACCCGCGACCAATGGTTAATTAGTTCTTCCGTAGCTGAATACAGAGATCCTGATCAGGTTGAAGAAGATATCTGTGAAGCCAAGATGGAAATGGAAACCCAGCTTCAAGGCCGCTCTGCTAGCTCCAAGATTCACTTCACTTATCGATAATAACAGTTGTACAAATATGAAGAAGCTGATTTTTCATCATGCAAATGACACAATAATTTTGATCACTTTATTTGCTCTTCCTTCTTACCATTTTTTTTTTTTTTTTTTTGTTTCTTTCGCTGAATGTTGGTGTTAATATTTACAGACGTTCAGATGAACTTGTTTAAAGAAGTAGGGTCCTTCGTCAAGTTTATATCACCCTTGGTTGAATTGCGAGACCCAGCACAATGTGCCAATAGCCTCACAGTCACTGGAACATACAGAAAAATGGCTTCTCTGAAATAACTTGGAATGAATAAAAAGACAAAATGGAGCATTATTATTCGACCTGTAAATGGATGTAAATCCTAAAAATGCAAACATCTGATGTGAAGTCATCTCGTCTCCTCTCCAAGTTACCTCAGATATCGCATGTATCCAAAAGCGTGCAAAATTTGCTTTCAAAGGCAACTCCACGAGTTTAATCAGACTAAATGAGCATGCTGGGGGATTAACAACTCGTCATAATCATCGACAATCACCTGAATCAAGAACACCACATTTTGTCATTTATTTGAAGAGGATAAGTTTCTGAACTAAGATGGCGGGAGAGGAAAGATATGTTGATGATGGTTACCTTGAACTTTTGGCCCCGGTAAGTGTATTCAACAAGCAACTGCTTTGGTTCTCCAGGGGAAGGATCATAGAATCCCATTATCCCCGACTTCTTCACGCCCTTGTGAAGCTAAATTGTACGAGTTCAAAAACCAGGAATTTTCAGAAACAGCTGTGCATAAACTGGGTTTTTGGGCTGAAATATGTAGTTATAAGACTGTACCTTCAGCTGCCCGGAATCATTGACCAAGAAATTTAGAGGAACTGTGACATCGATGAATTCTTCTGATGTTGTGTCACCATGTGGTATTGTCCCGTCTTGTTTTTGCAATGCTTCCAGACTTCCGTACACTGCTCTATCAATGAGCAGCCCGTTTGCTTCTATTTGCTTGGTCTTCTTCCTGTCTGCCACAATTCGTAATAATTGCTGAGATTTCTCTGCGGATATTCTCGCCTCCCGTACCTATAACAAGGAACAATGAATGTATATTTCTTTTAATTTTGGAAAGATGTTTAACTACCAAGTTGTAGTAACAAGGATATATAGTTTACTAACCTGTGCCGAAGTTTTTTGTTTATCTTCTAAAGCTTTACCCTTTTCCCTCCAAAGTAAATAAGGCTTAGCTACAAATTTCTGCATAGACAAGCATAAACATTATGCAAAATTCACCACACGGCATCATTGGCAATGGACCAGCTCATTGAAATTATTGAGGTAAGATGGTAAAACTTGACACTATGTGAGATCACACCTCAAGCAGTAAGTACAGAGATGTTGGAACTACAAATGCTCCGATTGCAAACGCTGGATCGAAATAGGTGGAAAGCAATACCTGACATAAAGAGGTAACATCAGCATTGGAACAAGTGAAATATACTAATACTAGTACTAGTACATACTCAAATGATCCTGAAAATGTAAAATTTCACTTACTGGAATAACTAACTTTTGAGACCCACGGCGCATTTCAAATCTCCAAGAGATGCCCTGAGAGAAGTAAAGTAAAGAACATCTTCAAATACTGTGGGAAACAAACAATTGCCAAAATATAAAGGCTATGTAGAATAGCTCATTGCGTTTGCATCATCATGGTTAGTGCCCTCTATACATTATTCATGTGCGAAGAAGAGTAAATGTAAATTCATAGTCCTGTGTTTTGGTACCTGAATTCCAATCACATACATCATCCGGACAGTGGTTAAATCGGATATCTTCCTCCCACCACCAACTTCAACCTCAAGAGTAGTACTGCAATAATAATAATGAGGTTTTTTCTAATCAACAAGATAGAGTATTCATTCTGTTGTCTTTCGAATGATTCAAAGTACCTTTAATATAGAGAATAAAAACATGACTCAGAAATCATTTCCATGAGCAAAACTTCGAAGACACAATTTCCAGGAAGTTGTAACCAAACACAAGATAGTAATAACTTTTATGAAGAACAAGAATCATTCGCAAAGATTCTCTCTTTCGCAAATTTTGAACTCTGAGAAGATAAATTGAAAGATATCAGTGACACCAACTGTTTATTAATTACAGCTGAAGCCAAACTAGGAGCCATTTTTACAATCATTCACACAAGCGAGAAGCAAGAATTCAAACATCAGTTATGACTGCAAAAATCACAATTGAAATTCAGTAAGAGCAACAACCTGTTGTACTTTCCAGCAATACGGGCATGAGAATCTGAGGAATAGCGATGAACATAATGAGCAGATGCCCCCAAATAACGTGTACCAACCTGCAGCAATTTCAGACCAATAAGAAAAGCAAAAGTGAAGAATTAGATACAAAATAGTATCGTCTTTGTAGGTTAAGAAGCAGAAGAGAAAAGGATTGGAGAACAGATAGAATGAAGAACCAAATTTAAGCCAGTAGAGGAAGCCAGCTCTGAAAATAGAAGTCATGTTTTTCATCCCTTACAGTTTTCGCCACACTTCTAACAGCAGTCAACTTATTTTCCCAAGTAAAATTTCCCCAATAAAGAAAATATAGCAGTACCTTCAACTCTCCACTTGCAGACATTTTATCGTCCTTCTTTTGCCACCCGACAGCAACAGATGACTGATCACCCAGCACAAATTGTATCTGCCATAACAAATTTAAAAGCAAAACTAAGGAAACAATACACCGACAGAGGTGAACTTGTGATGATAGTACTTGTTTCATAAAGTCTTCGGTTTAGATGTAGTTTTTTTATCTTAGCCTACCAAGTGCTCTGCACTTCAATTAAATTGACATCTGGAAACTTAGGGCCACAAGACACGCATACAAATTTTGGATAAAAACTTAGTTCAATGCAGTTATAGGTGTAACAAATAGTTCAATGCAATTCTGGGTATTAACAATGACTAGGCAAAAGGACAAAGAGGATTACATTCCCATTTGTTGTCGGAGACAGCTGGCTAGTCCAGGTATTAGAGAGATTGATTGAACCATCCTGCAAAGACTTTCGGATGCCAATTGTAGCGGTTGAATGTGAAGATACATACCTGGCCAAAAATAATAGTAAGTGATTGAACAACTTATGTGAAACAAGTTATTACACAGTCTTCATGAAGAGTTCCAAGCGAATGTCCATACCGAGTTGTTTGTACACCAATAAGCGATTGTAAACCAACTTGAGCAAGAAATTCCATCGACTGAACAGAAGAAAGCTGATGTCGAAGTACAGTTGAAGCAGCTGTACCAGCACCATGGTTATTAACTTCCAAATTTCCACCCATTGCAAAATTCGTATGCTTTGACAATCTAGTATTAACTTGACTAGACATAGCCATTCTGAAAATATATACAAGATCTTAGAACAAGTCCCTTTGATAAGCAACTTAATAAGCATAGTCAGATTGCAGAAGAAAATTTCAAGCTTGATACTGAAAAAACCAATGGGGGGAAGTGATCTACCCAGCCATGATGCCATCGCCATCCAGAACCTGGGGCAAGGACAGATTAGTCACAACTATTCCAGAAGGTATGAACTGTGCTGCCATCTTTTCTTCTTCCTTCTTCTGCCGCAATCTCTCGAGCTCTTCCTTTAACTCTTCGACTCTATTGGTCCTTGTTGCAAGCTCCAAACCAGCACTCAAACCTTCCAAACCATATATATCATATATCTGCCTTTTAGTCTCATCTGATAGCACTTCATACGCTTGACATATCCTTTGAAAGTTCTCAGTTGCTGTCTCCTTCATCTGGAAAAAAGACAAAGTACCAGTACAGAAATAGACTCCCTTTGCAAATCCCTTCTCAGTACACCAAGGCATTTCCAGCAATACAAAATGTTACCCAAAAGGCAGGTGCAGGTCCAATAATTCAACAGAAGCAGGGGGAAAAGACTGACACTTTCCAGGTTCTAACTCAGAAAGAAACCAACCCAAAAGCTTGAAACCATACTAATTAACCGAGGAACTATAATCATTCAGCTATCTTGTCGAATTTGAAACAGCAGGAATGACAAATTGTATCAACTTACATGAACGTCTTGGTACTTGTCGGGGTGATAAACCTGAGCCCAGTTGCGATAAGCCCTTTTGATTTCTTCGGTGGTGGATTCAGGGGAGACTTGGAGCACTGCGTAGAGCTCCCTATTGGGAGCTCCTCCATCTTCCTCGACATTCATCTGTTGGATCCCCCAATTGGAAAACCCGCACAAGCCCCAAGTTGAATTTATTTTCCCGCAGCCAACTATCTAGTTGCCCAGAGTTTCAGAATGTGGAGGTTGGGGTAAATTCTGGGGTTTAAGGGTTTTGGGGAGGTTTTAAGGGGAGAGGGACAACGTGGGGCCGGAATTCGGAACCGTCGGCAGTGGAGCATTTGCTGCTGCTGATGATACTGGAACTGGCTTGCCGCCTACGGCTTTCGGCTGACGGCGGTCGATTCCCACATTGCTGCGGCGTTTGCGGTGTTTTCATGAGTTTGTGGTTTTAACTTTTATGGGCCTTATTTTAGGCTGTGGAGTTTGTTTGGGCTTATTGTTTTGTGAGTGTATGGGCTGGGTATCTGTAAGCCGGGGCCTCAGTGTCAGATGTCCAGACAAGTGATAACCAGTCATCACCAAAGTTGAATTTTTGTTCTTTTTTGTTAACAAAACCAAAGTTGAAGATTCAAAGGAAGTTTTTGTAATACCTTAGGCGAAAAGCATGTCGACAAGTCACGAGAGAATTAAGAAATCAGTTATAATTAATAAGACGTGTCTGAAGAAGAGATCTTGTAAGAACTTCAAAGTTAAATATACTCATTGTGGAGTACTACAATGATGGGTGAGCTTATGGGAACTGGGAAGTCACATTTATATGCACCACAAGACAAAATCTGTGAGATTTTAGGCTCAGAGCGGACAATATTTTGTCAGGAAAAAGTTCAGGATGTTACAAGTATTATCAGAGCCTTCCTATGTTCCTCTTGAACGATGTTAGGGCAAACGAAAATGTTCAGTAGCAAAGCGAGAGACTAAGTGTGTGCATAGAGCTCTTTTACCCCATGAAACCATCCTCTTCCTCTCCCCCTTCTTTCTTACTTTTTTTTTTTTTGGACCATGTTGACTTTTTGAGAGATTGAAAATTAGGTACATATTTGGAAGGTTTCATCTCATACAGAAAAAATATATTATTAGCAATAATGATATCAAATTTTGACGGAGCTCTGCTCTATGTAGCCTAAGTCTCTAAGAGCCACTACTGCCACCCCTTCAATATTTGGTTAAAGATTACAATCGTGTATATATATATGTTGAGAAAACACTAATAAGTGTCACCACAATTGACTATTTGTTTATACGGTTACGCATTTTTTTTTATAAGGGTTATATAGGTTTATTTTTTGTGATTAGGTACTACTTAAGAGATCGAATCTTGGACCTCCAGGTCCAACGCTAGTAGTATTACCACTAGACTAAACTTTTGTTCGTTACGCATATTTTTTATGTTCACCCTTTCATTATTTTAACTCATCACTTCGCTATCACGGTAGAGAACGAATTAAAGGTGAATCAAGTGAGAATTAATATGTCTAGTAATTCAGATTGCACAGAGTTGGTGCAATCTAATGTCTTGTCGACACAAAGTAGAGAAGACAAATTTTGATAAAACAAAAAGTTGATATACTTCCACACTTGTCTGAATTTGAGTTTTGAATTGTCATGAGATGGTATTCTTCACTTGACCATCTGCTTCATTTTTGTCAGGCTCCAATTCACATTCTCCACCCAGAAAAAAAAAGGAACTAAAAAGGATACATGTTGGACCTAACCCTTTTCCACGATTCTTAAACGGGCCGGTCAAGGAAACATGGAATGGAAGGTGGAGGTGCATGATTGAATGGCACGCACAGAACGTTTCAAAATGAAGGCGCGTAGGACGAGCCGCCAATTCACGCCACACCAACTTGCAATTAACTGACCGATCATCATTAAAGATCCACTGGAGGAAACAAAAGCCATTCACCCACTTTCAGTTTTAGTTAACGGCGGCCATTACCCACCATGTGTCACGTTATGGTCGTATATGCCGCGATTAGCATGACAACCTGGTTCATTTTGCTAATTACAACTTACAAGTAAGTGTGAATATAATATGATACATCAAAAGTTATTAATATGTCATTTCGAGGCAATTCAACTCATTCCTACATCTCTGAGAAAAGTATATCTTAATATTTTTATATCGTGTGAGTTTTTTTTTCATTGTGGATGTTAGTTTAACTTTTTTAAAAATAGTGTTTTTTGACGAGTGATCAGGCACAATGAACAATGATAATTTACGAACGGGAGATAGCGGGTACGATAGAAATGACCAATGCAGTAACGGTGTTATTCTAACATAGAGTAGAGTGGTTTCCGTATTAAATACTTTAAAAAAAAAGTAAATACATCAAAAACCATAATTATTTTTGTTGTTGTTGAATTTTTAGTGTTTTGTTTTGGTTTCAGCGGGTCCTCCACTCCAATTCCTAGCTACTCGATCGGTTATTCTACTCGATCTACACACAACGCGGCTAAGCTATGTATTAATGTATGAATGAACTCTGTTGCGTGCGATCATCTATTCTCAAGTCCCCCCTGCCACCCAATTTTTTATTAAGTTACTAATAATAATAACTAGGTGGCGAAGCCGCGCCTTGTCGCGCAGTGGAGATGATCTATGCGCATGTATTAAGTGGCTCGTTATGGTGTTTTGTTAGTATTATTGGCCTAAACTTATTATTTTGTTAGCAGTTTAATTAGTAATATTGACTGAGAAGAGATATATGGCGGTCAACATTCAATTTAAATTTTTTTGAAAATTTTGGCTAATAAATGATATTTACCTAAACCCTAGTAGACCCATTGATTATGGATAGGGTATGGGTGACGTATATATGGCTTTTGAAGCTAGTAGATCGGTTTGGGTAGGGTATGTATATTTACTTCCATAATCTAAATTTGTATGAGTTGGGTATGAATACCCATTTATTCGAGGGTGTTTTAATTACACATACAAAAATTAGACCTGTATGTAGAACTTCAAAAGTTTAGGTACCAAAATATAATACACAAAAATTTTAGATACTAAAATGTAATGTTCCATCAATATTTTGAGGACTTATATGCCAAAAATATAAATATAAATCTAAAAGATTTATTAAGTTTAGGTACAAATTGGAACTCACTTAAAATTTCACGCCTTCAAATCTCATAGTGGAAAATGACGAATTTCTAATGAGTAATAACCATATATATTTATTTTTAATTGGACTTGACATGAGTTGAAAAAGTTAGTGGTCATGGTTCAATTATTAAATCTCTAGACTGTTGGTGAGTCGTGTATGGACCCGTTCATACTTGTGATTAGAATACATAGTATACTAATTAGGGTTACACGAAGAAGGCAAAGAAAGAAATAAAGAAAGGGTTATGGAAGGCGAGTGAAAATCGAAATGAAGAGGAAGTAGATGATGGAAAGTTTTGATCAATTCTTTCAGTTGGCCGTCAATACAACAGTGAACCCTTTTCACCGTAGCAATTTATTGACACTTGCTTATATAGTTGTCGCATATTTTGTTACATGTAGTTAATAGAAGTTTGTTTAGTATCTCGTAAATGTACTAAATGAGTTTATAAATTCGATCTTGTTATATTATTGAGTCGTCTCTTTTTCATCATTTATTTAATATTTCACGTTATGATCAAATATAAAAGGGTTGAGTCTTCTCCATCTTGTATTGTACAGACTAAATGTGTACTTCTATATTATGGTGAATTGGATTCATGCATTTGTTCAAAAGAATTGGTGGGTTGGATTCATGGATTCAAATAAAATCTAAACATTGATCAATATGTATATTTAAAAAATTCTAGGTACGAAAATTTCATAAAATTTAGATACCAAACAAAATTGTTCAATGGTTTTATATTAAAATTTAAATTTGGGTATCAGAATGTAAAATGTACATGATAATGACTAATTTGAGATTTAATTAAAGTTGGGATATTAGTTACGAAAACTTATAAAATTTAGATGCCAAACATAATACATACATTAAAATTAAATTTAGAGTATCTAAATGTAAAATGTATATTCTAATGATTAAATTGTGATTTAGTTAAATTTTGGGTATCAAAATGTAAGTGGTTATGAAACAGTAACCCAACTTCATATTTATATATATTGATTTCCTGGGCAATGACTCATTAGGGAGTGGTTTGTCTGCTTAATCATTGTTTAACTCGGACGAGACTCTCCTCGAATATTAATTTAATTTCGCCTAAACGTAATCAACATATCTGGCCATTGCCCCCCCTTAAAAAGGTGACATCTAGCTAATGTTCTGAGACGTGGTCAAGTATATATATATGGGTCAAATTTATGTATACTAAGTATATATACTATAGTTCGGATACTTCTATCTAGTGAGAAGTTTCTATCTAGATCAATTTAATAATAAAAAATTGATCATTTTGATCTGCCAAAGTACAATGAATTACATCCAATGGTCATATCACTTGGAATATAGTATACTTACTCATAATTAAATGAGAAATGTCTATTAATTGTCCGATGTTGATAGAGTATGAAGATTGTGAAGACAAAACACAAGACTTATTGGTGTACGTTTCGACAATAATTTATGTTTTCAGAGGCAACATTGTTAATCTTTTAATACTTAGTTACTTATTAAGTTGCTCGCAAAAAACATTTGTTAGGGCTAAGATATTAGATATAATTAGATGACACAAAAAAAGTTCATATAAAAAATTATTTGGTCTTAATAATTCGAATTGTTATTAGAAATTAGTGTATAAATGTGCACCACTTTTTATGTCTATTAAAGAATGTCTAAGAGCATTCTTCTACGAGGGATATGGCTAGATGAATTCCTACTTACCTTCTATGTTCTTTAATTGATACGCTTAAATGATCATTTATTCCCTAAAGAATACTTTTTTAGATAATGGCTCTTAATGCATACTTAGAAAGCTAATGTATGGATTCTTGTTTTTATAGCTGAAAGTAAGCAATACAAATAAATAAATAAATATAATACATCAGCCATGCACGATGCCAATTGTCAACAAACTAACAAACAAGTAGTATAATGCTAATTTATAAGGATCCAGAAATACGGATTTAAAAAAGAAGAAAACTATTCTATTTCTGATTGGGTTTTAATAATTAGTACATGGTTATAAATTATTATAGCTACTTTGGCTGTCTTGACAAAGAGGAAAAGGACATTTCATGGTGTGCTAATTAATTAGCTATGACACATTCCATGATTGAAGTGTACCGTGTTGTTAATAAGGTACATTTGTTGTAGATAAGTCATGCTCCGGCAACTTGTATCATTTCTGTTTTATATATAGTTTTGGGTGATTAGCTAAACAATGTAATCCCGATTAGTTGGTTATTAACTACTCTAGGCGGCCGGCAAAGGGAATGCCGCATTAATCCTAAAACAAGTCAATCATCCCATTAAGTCAGCTTATGAACTTAAGGATGAGCAGCCCCACGGAATCTTTTGAAGGAATGATCCACAAAACACTATGCAATATTTATTTGTAGCAAAAATATTTACTCTGTGCAGTCGTATTTGTAAAATTCACTCAACTTAGTCATGTATAATCCCGTAATTTAACTGTGTTCTATTCTACTTCTACCCCATCGAGATGGACTTTTTTGAAGACTAAAAACCCATCGTAGCCGATATGGTTAGCGGGGTGAAAATCCGTGCCTTGACCCAAGCTAAATATCTAGACCATGTCAATAAGGCTTTCTTTCTTTTTCCTCCTTTGAAGAAAAACAGATCGATTTTACCATTTATGTAGTTCAAAATTCGAATTATTGAGCTAGTATGATTTATTATATGACATCTGAGTTGATCATGATATAGCTAATATAAAAGAACATGTAAGAAAATGGTATAAAATTCATACATAATATCATTTTGTAAGAACTCAAATTATTAAAACTAATTAGTTTATGGTATTAACTACAGACTTTTTTCTTCCATTTTAGTTGCCGACAAACTACTTTATGATGAAAAAAAGAATATTTTTGTAAAGCTGATTTTTTTGTATTTATGGATAGAGCATGACGAGGATATAAAGCTTCTGCAGGTGGATACCAGGGATAGCTGAATGGGTGCGATTCTGGAGGAGGTTATTGGATACCTTTCGGTGAATAGTGGCTTCAGTGTGCGATTTGTAGGTCGTAGGAACAATCGGGTGGCCAGGAAAGCCATTTTATTGTACCCGGCTGCAAATCGCTGTTTTGATTTCAATGGCTGGCTTCGTGCCAGAATGTAACTATCTTCTTTATCAATATATCTGATTATCTTTTGTAAAAAAAAAAAGACAAACTACTTTATGATGAAAAAAAGAATATTTTTGTAAAGCTAAATTTTTTGTATTTATGGATAGAGCATGACGAGGATATAAAACAAAATAGTGGGCGGGGAAAGGACTTTAGCCTCGACATATAGCAAACTATCGTCATTTTCCTCTGGTATCTCTGCGTGTCTTTCTGATAATAAACTGCTAATTAAAAATAAAAACGGCCTCTTGGATGTGTCTCGGAAGCGGGAAAAATTAAAACTGAGCAAATTAATTAATTGCCATCAGATTCCTGTAAATGAATTCATCTGCTTTCATCGTTTACAAGAAAGAATCGGTAGCCAGCAACAGCAAGCGATTAAGTCGTTTCCCTTTTGGCCTCTTCCATTACCGGCTTGTTTGGACTTTCAGGAAATATACCACATTACGCTGCTTGGGACGTTTTTGATTTGGTGGGAACGAAACGACGAACGTCAGGTCGCCACCCTTTGTGTATTTTCATGCACGTCTCACGGACGGTAGAGAATTAGTTCATGAAATCGTACGGTATCGACGGTTCAACTATAAAATATTAGTATTAGAGGTTAAATATGTAGGTAATATTTAACGATTTAACCATGCCCTATTGTTGAGTTTCCGGAACGGTCTCCGATACGGTTTCATAAACCACTAAAGACAAAATAAACACCCATTACCGTCGAGTTTTGAAGTGGTTGATTTGTTATCCGACAATGAGTGATTATTTATGTAATTGGACCTTTCCGAATGTCATTAATTTATCTTTCCTTTTTCATCGAAGGCCTTATAGCGTTTGGCATAAAAACATATATATGAGATTAGGGGTGGAAATTGGTACGGTATCGGTATCCCAATACCAAATACCGAAATCCCGAATACCGAATTACACCCTGAAATCAATCCCAATCTCAATCCCTAAATAATTTCGGTATCCCAATCCCTAAATATTTCGGTATTCCAATCGATACCTCGGTATCCCATTCGGTATTATCAAATACAAAATTAATTACCTTTGCAATTAATAATTAAGTATATAAATTGGATTTTATTGTTTAATTTAGGGCAAAGAGACTAAGCAAAAAGTCTTGAGTTGCATAGAGCTAACATTTCAAGTTTTTGTAATTGGTAATCATTAATTTGATGAATTTGAGGTTGAGAGGCGACTAATACTAGTGTGAAATAGTGATGTAATGATCTATGTATGATTAAATGACACTCTTGGTGGTTGTGGGTCGCGTAGTAGTGAATGAGAGAGTCTAGTTGAGAGGATAAAATACAAACTAGATTATATTTCGGTATTGATCGGTATTTCGGTATATACCGATCCCAATCCCGTAATCCCTAATACCGAATAACAATTGAAACTCAATCTCAATCCCAATCCCAAGAAATAATATGTGTATTCGGTAATACCAAATCTAGACAAATTCGGTACGGTATTCGGTATATTCCAAATACCGCTACCAAACTTCCAACCCTATATGAGATCACTCATGGAAATAAAATCCATGCTGAAAGTAGTCATACAGAGACAAAAGGAGGAGTCGAAATGTGACTGATAACCCTAGAATATATGAGATCAATTTCTTTTATTGAGTTTATTTAATTTGATAAAGCTTAGTTAACTATCACCGAACGGGGATCCAAATGCCATTCTCATTTTATTGATCCAAATCAGTGGGGAGGAGGGGTCGTTGATAATTTTTATTTGAGATCAAGAAAAAGAGGCCAGATTTGAAGTTGGAGCTGATATTTATGGGTACAATTAGGTAGATTAGTCATTATAGTAATGTTGGATGTTTATCAAAGTTAAATGGTAATCATAGAAATGCTGAACGCGTCATGCCCTCCGTCCATCCACCACATATATATGCAAAGTGGCATTATGCCCTCATCGTTCTCTCGTCAACTCAACCTTGTCCCTTCCATACCTGTATAGCCAAAATTACTAAATTAGAAGAAAGAAAAAGTAGTGTAGTATCAATATTCCATAGTATTATTCTACCAAAAAAAAAAAAAATTCCATAGTATTAAGTATTAACGTCATAATAATATGTACTAACATCACAATATTAGCAATAGTTAGAATAGAGTTACATAATGGTTAGTAATAGATATGGGGATTTGAATATTATGAAAAATTCAAAACTCAATGAGCAAACCAAATTAAAATAGTAGGGTTCATATGGCCTAAGTTCAGGTCCTTAAACCCATTTTCTTAAGGAGGATCTTAAAGTATTGTGATTGTCTATTGCAAATTTAGGTAGTTAGGATGGAGTTATTAGTTAATTAGTTGTTAAGGGTATTTATGAAATTATAAATAATTTAAAGTGCAAATATTTAACCATAAATCCACATTCCCCCTTTTTTCTCCACCCAACCGAACTGTTTCTTTGTCTCTTTGTCCATCTATCACAATGCATTTCATTAAGATCTGCAACATTTAGTATATATCATTATCAACAAAGTTATTAACATTTTATAGTAACGATAATAATAATTTCTAACCACTTCGTCAACACAAAAAGCTATGTCAATATTCATTTTATCACCCATCCACCACAATATTATTACTGTATTTATTTGTGTCAGTATTTCCGATGCAGTTATTATCATATAACTCCCTTGTTAACCAATATTACAGTTGTAATAATATATAACCCCCTTGTTAACCAATATTATCATATATTATTAACAGATAACACTAGTATTATTAACTATAGTATTGTATTTATTAACCGACAACTACCACACTATGAAAATGAGAGGATCCTTCGGTCTAATGGTTTTCCACCAACATTATTAACCTGTATGCAGTACACTTTCAAAATATATAATCTCGTTATTAACATGTCATTAAAGCATTAATAACATGTTAACAGCCAAACGCAAAAGGTAATGCAGGTTCCATATCGGCGTCGTATGCTCAGCCAGACAGCCACGAGACGGCGGACGTGTTTGCAATAGGAAGAACCGTTGACAGCGGACGAGGAAGTAGGGATGGCAAAAATATTCGTAACCGTGGATACCCACCCGAATCCGGCTTAATCGGGTAGGGTAAAACCCGAACCCGAAAGACATTTAGTGGGTACGGGTAAAACCCGAACCCGAATATTGTGGGTAATGGGCGGGCATGGATTTCTCACTATCCAACCCAAACCCGCCCGATTATATAAATGCATATGTATTTTCTCTAGATATAATCATTATTTTTCTCTAACATATTTTATATTTAGCATATAAGTATAATATTTATATGAAATTGTGTTGTTTTAATTAATTTTCTTCATTCTAGTGAATTATTGTCGTACTTTTCCTCTTACGTAATGTGATAATTCGTGTGAATGTTAACATATTGGTTGAAGTTATGAAGAGAAATGATTACCCATGGATAACCGTGGATACCCGAACCCGAACGGGTATGAGCATGGTTTTGATTTTCTACCCGTTTCACATGTGGGTATGGGTATGGGTAAAACCCGAACTGCTTTGGGTAGGGTAACGGATATGCACTATCCGCCCCCGATCCGACCCATTGCCATCCCTACGAGGAAGCGCTTGACGGCGATTTCGGCGTCGGCCTACATCGGGACAGAACATACTGATTTTCACCGTCGGAGTCGATCTTGACGATGGGGAAGATCTAGGGTTGGGAGGCGGAATCGTTTCTTAAAAAAGGAAAGATGGTGCTGATTTAGGGAAGTGGGATTTAATTCCCCTTTTTTAATCTTTAATAATGCCATTAATGTAAAAAAAATTCCAATACTACCCTTTAGGTAGTTAGCCAAGTGGGATTTAATTCCCCTTTTTTAATCTTTAATAATGCCATTAATGTAAAAAAAATTCCAATACTACCCTTTAGGTAGTTAGCCAAGGATTAACTCCCTCTTTCTCTCTCCTTTTCTTATTGGCTGACAAGGGTTTAAGATCCTCCTTAAGAAATAGGGCTTAAGGACCGGATCAAACCGGGTTTATATGCACGTGATAGAGTTGCCTCGACTATGTTATAAGAAGAGACTTGGTAATGTGACTTGAGTCCACTTGAAATAGCGACTCCTTAATTTTAGACATCCAAATTGCCAGATAAATAACTGATAGTATGATCAATGATTTAGTCGCGACATAACTAGTGTATCTCAAATAGACATATTTCTAACACTAGCTTATAACCCGGCCCGTTGGCCAGAATGTTCATATTTGATTATTTATATTTTTATATTACGTTTTAAGTCTATCAACTCGTTTAATTTTTTTGACAATCCTTCGATCGAGATGATACATAAAGAAAGCATATATAGGCGGAACACTCGAAGAAATACCATCATCATTTAAGAATATAAAAATGTATCATAGATTTTGTTTTCATAATGATAATATTATATTGGTTAGTTGATTGTTAAGAAAGATAGAATATAAAACCTCACTGGAATTACCACACGACCCATATATAGTTTGAAACTGAATCTGAAACCTCACAATTATACATAAAGGGTTTAATGCTCTCATTTTAGGAACAATATACCACTAATAAAAAAGAAACTGAATGGCTAAATCTCGCTCTAATTTAACTTTTATCGCCCTAATCTAATGCATACAATTACTAAATTATCCTTTATTAACAAAAACAACCCGCCTACTACTTAATTCTTCATCTTCGTCGAGATAGTCCGACTAAACTACCCTCTGCCGGTGCGACCCCCTATGCTCCAAACGATTTTCACTACCGACCACCTACGTACGCTCTAACCGACCCTTCGCCGTGGACGGAGAGCACTCCAAACTCCAAAGTCCAAACGTCCCTCCTCTTTCTTGCTGCTATCGTCGTCCTCCATCAATACGCCCCGCTTCTCCTCTACACTGCCGCAGTTGGAATGGATTCCTATAAATTTGATAATTAGGGTAAGTTAATCAGATTTTAATTGGTTGTGTGTTTAGGTGATAATAATTGTGCTAGATGAAACTGTAATCAAGTCTTTTTTGTTTTTTTATGAAAGAACCTGGTCGCCATTTTTCACTTTGCCGGAGGTGGGTAGTGGTGCCGGCAGCCGGTAACGGCGGCAACAGTAATAAGATTTTAATCGAGCCAACTTTTTTATTTTGTTTGTTTAGAATAAAATATATTCTAAGTTCTAACAATAAAAAACTAAAAGGATAAAGATGTAATTCTATTTTTAAAGTTAGGGCGATTAAATAAAAGTTAGGGCGGCGTTTAGCAATCCCAAAAGAAATGGAGAGTTGTTGGTTCAAATCAACTATATACAAAAAGCTAAGCTAAAACCATCAAAACTTGAGAGCAGACGACAAAATTCGGGTTACCTTCAATATACTAATAGGCTTGATCAAAGTCATAAGACACAAAATTAGGCACTCCTTATCTATTAGTTTAAGTAACTTGAATAAAAAACCGACCTACTTTAGTAAATCAATCAATGATTCCTCGTTTTAAGATAGAAATAGGTTGTGGTAGCTGCAAAAACCATAAACCTAAAGAGTCAATAGCCACAACTCTCCGTTGAACGACCAAATTTGTATCCACTCTATCTTCAATCTCAAAAGGCATATGTTTCAACCAAACATTCACTTTTTAATTCTCCTTCTATAACTCCATTTCTGCTACTTTGATGAACCTTCTCTCCGTGGCCCTCAATTTCTCTTCCAAAATGGGTTCTTGTCAACTCGCTCTTCAACTCCTCAATCTTCTTCTTGTGTTTTGTCAACTCATATTCCTCAGTGGCAATTGTAATAAGTTCGCTAAAACCAACACGCATCTCCAATTCCATCAATATGTTCATCTCCCCCTTGTCTGCCTTCACCTACTTCAGTCCACTTCCATGCCCTTCAATACCCTCTCCATTTTCATTACTATCCTCATTATCTCTCACTTCTCTCTCTTTAACTGCTCCAGTTTTCGCTTCCATGTCTTTCAATGCCCTCCTCAATTCGCTCACTACCCTCTTCTCTGCCTTCACCTGCTACCAAATCCAAACACGATTTCTTCCCCCACCACTTCCAATTTCAAACTCAATTCCAACTGATCTTCTACTCGAAGTTCAAATCATAACTTCTTGATTGACTCCATTCTATTCGACATGGATTGATATCGGATTTGAAATCTTCTACTTGCCCAACTTAAATCGGAGGATTCATTTTCAATTGCGCCCTTGTACTAGGAAGTGAAAGGGCCAAACTATTGCACGATGGAGAGACTTTCGGAGGGAGTTCGAAAGAGATAAGAACAAAGATAAAAAAAGTACAAAATTTAAATTTAAATTGAAAAATGCAATGACACAACACATAGTAAAGAAATAGTTTCTTCCATGTTAGCCAATTACAAATTTAACTTAGCGAAAATTAAGGAGAGAGCATGAATTTTAAAATGGAGAAAATTACATGAAACTCTACTATGGAAATTGAAGTATTAAGCACCATAAAAATACACACGGTAGACTTAGTGGGCTTGTTGATCATGAAATAAAAGTCATTCACTCTTCAGAGTTTAACTTTGTGTATGTTTTGTATTCAAATAGAAACAACAAATTCATTTAGTGTAATTGGTTATGATTGTCTTCTTTATTTGAAGAGACCCAAGTTCAAATCTTGATATTGGTATTTTTTATTTGAAATAAATATTTAATTGTAAAGACAAAAATGTCCTTCCTATTTGCACTCTCGTTGCAGGAAATTTGAAATGGAGAAAATTACACAAAACTCTATCATATATTAATGGAGGATTAAGCAACAAGAATTTTGATATTTAGCCAACAAGCCTATAAATTATTGCTGGTTAATGTTGTGAGATCATTCATCTTATAATCCACAACTACAAATGTTAATACGCGTGAGCGTGAAGGCGTTATTTGTTTTTTTTTTTTCTTCCGCAAAGTCAGTGTTGAAAGAAAGTCATAATGAAGAAGAAAGAAAAGAGCGAGAGTCGACCAATAGTCGAACTCTAGATGAGAGGGCCTTTTGTGCCACAAGATGGGCAGCCCTATTATGTAACTTATCACTCGCAATATGCAACTTACCACAGCAATAATTTAATTATAAATAGATAAATAATCCAATAATATCAACCGGTGCTAATGCTATATATATCGGATCGGTTAAGCCCATTTGGCATTTAACCGAGTTGGGTCAACAATCTCCCTAAATTGTCCGGAACCAACGGTATGGACATTTCATAGATAGGATAAAGAGAAAAAGAAAAAAAATAAAAGAAAGGAGCCCTCATCTGTCCCTCTGGCTCTTTGTCTGACTCAATCCGCCAGTATCGAGTTTCGACCCTATCGCAAGAAAGGGAAGGGAAGGGACGCAGCAGCAGCTCACAACACACACAGTCAAACAGTCTTCTCCCCCCCGCCTTTCGCTTTCCCCTTCCTTTCACAAATCAATAAAAACCCACCACAACGCCCTGCTTCCCATTTTTCTCCAAACACCATTCCCTCTCCTCTCTTGCCCCCCATCCTCGAATCCCTCTGCCGTCTTTCATTTACTTGGGTTTCTCCACCCCTCTCAACCTACACAAATCCTCCATTAGCCCAGCCTCCCATCCCATTCCTCTCAAAAACCCTTTCATCCCTCGATTAAACAAGACCCAAGATCCCCTGCCGCCTTTTCCCAGTTAAAACAGAGAAGGGTCGTCCTGGAGTCGCCATCGTCATCGTGAAAGGCTCGGTCCAAGCTGCCGGGAATGGCAGCTGGGTGGACGTTTTTGGTGCTTCGCTTGTTGCCAGTTCTAGTGCTGTTGTTTGGATCGGGATTCCATGAAACGGCGGCGTTTCGAGGGGTAGTAGCCAGGACGACGCAGGGGCCGGGGGAGAAGCAGCAGCAAGTGGAACTACTGAATCAGCAGAAATGGCCCAACCACAGGAACGCATACGCGACGATGATGTACATGGGGACTCCCAGAGACTACGAGTTCTACGTCGCGACTCGAGTTCTGCTCAGATCCCTCGCCGCTCTCCGGGTGGACGCCGATCTCGTCGTCATTGCCTCCCTCGACGTCCCTCTCCGCTGGGTCCGCGCCATGTGAGTCCTTCTCTTGCTCCCTCCTTCGTCCCCTTCCCTCGTCTTGTCCTCTGATTATTTTCCTGATCGCCGACGGCGACGGCAGAAGTTTTGCCTAAACGGACGAATAGCATTTGATTAGAGAGGTGCGGTGGAAGTGTTCCGAGTCAGGAACGCCCACCATGTGTTTGTTTAATTTCCTGAATGAAGCTTTTCCTGCCCCCAAAAGATACTTTCCTCTTTTCATTTTTACGACTGGGGCAAGGGAAAGATATTTTTGTGCCACTGTAGACTTTTTAAAAGCTTCATTAGACTTCCCTGACCGTTTGGGATTTCAAAAGATATTTAGCGGAGTTTTTAGTTTGTTGATTCTGATATGGTAGATGGAAATAGGTTTATGGTGTCATAATCCGGGATTTTGATTATGCTTAAGGTATTAAGGCATAATTTTGGATTACGGAAGGGGAATATGCTTGCTTGGGCCTAAATTTTTAAGGACATATATTTAATGAAAAGAAAAGTGCCCTTAATTACAAGGGCATGTGAGGGACCCGGCCAACCGGCTTCTCCCATCTGTAGAAGAGCGTTTCTTTCTGCAGGGTTGAATCCACGTGGCAGGTCTTGACTTGATGGACGGTGAATTCATCTTTTTGAGGACTTTCTATTCAATAACCATTTGTTTTTGTTTTCGTTTTATTTTATTTATTCTATCCCCGCGCTTAAAATTTTAAATTTCCCGCTGGTCAGCATCGTTCTGGGCAGGGAAAGGGCCATTGCCGCATTTTCTTTGGCATTCCATTTTCCACACAATTTTGAAACCGGCTTTACTTGTTCAAGTGCCTTGATCCCTCCTATGGGACTAATTCAAGATTTGAACTCAAATTCTACTTACTAAAACATTTTACTATGTATTTTTCCAAGATATGCCAAGACCCAAGAAGGCGTAAACATTTTACTATGTTCAATGAACAAGCATTATTAGGAAAAAAAATGGTTTTAATTTCGACAAAAAATATTTTTGTTTTGAATACATTGTTCATGTTTACTATGGTAAGTAAGCTGTGAGGAATTAATAAGAAACAATTTTATGTGGGCGACGTCCTCTGTTTTGGATATTGTCGGATACCCGGATTGATTGATATTTGTAAATAAACTTCTCCTCAATTTCTTGGGGACAATATTTTCTTTCTTGGATACTTTGTCTTTGTTCTTTGGATTTTGAAAAATCAAAAACTCCCAATAATATTCTATTTCGTGTCCTTTCCCCCTTCCCTTGTTTTGACCACTCGGATTCCACAAGGTACTAGGCATGCTTCTCTACTAAATTATTTTATCATAGTACATGGTTTCGAGAGGACCAAAGAAACGTTGTCCTTGAGGGCTCTGTTTCCTTCTTGTTATCGGTACTTCTACTTTTTTTTTTTTTTTTTTTTGTATCTTAAGCAAGCAAACACGATCCTTGTTGTTAGTACTAAACTTTATTGCTTCAGCAAAGCCAAAAGTTGGTATATTTTTCCCCCAAAGGAAATGAGTTTCATGATTGATAGCCCCTTTACACTATGTTTGGCAACAAGGGGGGTGCAAGTTCGAGGGGGGTGCAAGTTGAGGGGTAAATTGTTGGGGGGTGCAACTTGGTGGAGGGTGTAAGTGGAGGGGTAAATTGTTGTTTGGATGAAAAAGTAGGGGGGTGCAAATAGAGTAAAAAGTAAGTAATTATATTATTATAAAATAGATTTATCAATTTATAAAATATTTTCACAAAATAATAACATGAAAATTCAATATATAATAATAAATAATAAATAAAAATAATTTTAATAAAAATAATTATTATATAATAATGCTTAAATATAATTATTTATAATAATAATTATAATCATTGGTCGAGCAACCTCGAAACTCGAAATCCAACTCGTAACTGGTCATCCTAAGGGGGTTCTCGTGCCTAACTTTAAATTGAATATGGTCAAACTTAGTCAAACACGTTCGAATATGTAAGTTTTAACTATTTATTAAAGTAAATCGAGTTAACTAAACTGTTCCTCTCTATCTTTTCAACAAACGCTTCTTATCTCTAATTTTCAATGCAGATTCGGGTCAACTAAGAGATATCAATTTGACTAGGTGAACATTGACAAACTTGCTCTCTGAGTCAAATGGTCAACCCCAAACAACTTCTACACTAATATAGATATAAGAAAAAATTAATAATATTAATTATTATGTAATTATAATCTAATTAAAAATCCATAATTCCCCTCCTCCCCCTTCCCCCTCCCTTCCTTCCTTCCCTTGCACCCCAATTTGGGGGGTAAGCCGAAATAGTGAATTTACGCTCACGTTTTGCACCCCCTACTGTTACAAAATAACCAAACGAGGTAAACACCTTGGAACTTGTGTTTACCCCCAAATTTGCACCCCCTTCCATTTACACCCCTTCCCAAACATAGTGTAATAATGTCCAGGCTCCAGACAAACATAGCTTTAGAATGGTGTAAATTGGACAGAAAAGCTCTGTTCTATCTGTTTTGTGGATTGCCCACTTTTGTATTAGTGGGACAAAGGTGAATTTTCAGGAAGTTGCCTCACCACTTTATAATGTTTTTGAGTCATTTAGCACCTTCTCAAAACTTATCCTTTACTTTCCTATCGATCTATCTCCTCCTCTCTTTGTGCATATGTGAACAGTATAATAACCTACAATTGCATGGCAGACTAAAATTTCAGACATATTCTGGGTGCATTAATACTAATGAATAATCTCTTAAAGTCTTTATAATCATAAAAAATATATTTAATTGATTATTTGAAAAGGTCTGTAGTTCAGAAGCTTCCTTATGTTCTAGTAATTTCATGTAATTAGGTGTAGTGACCCATCAAAACCGGAAATACATCCCACATTCCACTTGATTTTTGGGTCACTCGGGTATCTGAAAATGACATTCCCTTAGTGGAGGATGTTTAGGATGATAGTCTTTGAAAGCATTTACCATTACTGGACTGCAAATTCGATACACGGTACCTCAGTTGTACCACACATTTGGAGATATCTAATCTAATCTTAATCTAGCTAGCTACCCACAAACTATGTTTCTTACTTTCACTATCTATGGCAATCCAAATCGTGATTACGAAACCCACCAATCAACTCGAAATGCTCTGTAAAAAGTAAAGGGAAATTATGATGATGATCATTAGATTAATGCATTTTGAAATCATTAGTCAACCAAATCCTGACACAGTCCAGAAATTTCCCCTCTGTTTTCTTGCCAAGTTCTTGGGTTAGTTGATCAGATGACGAGCATGTGGGAGTGGCATGTTTTTATGACAAGTCCTGTTTTTGTTGTTTTCTTCGAAAAGATTTTATAATGCTGTTTTAATTATATGGAGATTTAAGCAAACAGTTGTTGAATCTTGGCGAATTGTCCATTTTCCATTTTTCCTTCCTCTATTCAAGTAACTTGTTTTGGATTGAGACTTGTGAGCTCAGCTAACCCATGTGCTCCTGCGGGAGGCCTGCTAAATGTGCAGACCATCAAATCTGTTTACTAAAGGAAATAGAGGGAAATTAGGAATTTGTAGTGTTTATGCTGACAATTATCGTTAATGGCTGGTTTGGATTGAAATTGAACCAATTTGATGTAGGATGGTTTTTAAAGTAAGAGAAAAGGATAAAACCTTAATGAAAGATGTACTTGATTTAATCCGGTTTGATCTTGAATATAAATATCTTAAACTTGTGGATAGAAATCTAGATTATGTCATGTGCAAAGAAAGCTGACTAATTGTGATGGTTCTTCTTTGTGAACTTAGGGAACTTGAGGATGGAGCAAGAGTGGTGAGAGTGGAGAACGTGAACAACCCATACAAGGACCAAACCAACTTCGACAGGAGATTCAAGCTCACACTAAACAAGCTCTACGCATGGAGCCTCGTCGATTACGACCGCGTCGTCATGTTGGATGCCGACAACCTCTTCCTCCGCAACTCCGACGAGCTGTTCCAGTGCGGCCAGTTCTGTGCGGTCTTCATCAACCCCTGCATCTTCCACACGGGTCTCTTCGTCTTGCAGCCATCTGATGCAGTTTTCAAAGACATGCTTCATCAGGTGGACGTCGGGAAAGACAACCCTGATGGTGCAGACCAAGGCTTCATCGGCGGATACTTCCCTGACTTGCTGGACAAGCCACTGTTCCACCCTCCCGCCAGTGGGTCAGCCGTCAATGGGTCGTATAGGCTTCCTCTTGGTTATCAAATGGATGCCTCTTACTACTGTGAGTATTGAGTAACAAATTAAGAAGCAACCATCTTTCGAAAAAGATCGCCACTTTTTTAACTGAAGTATTCTGAACGTTTGTTTGTTTGACCGTTCAGATCTCAGATTGAGGTGGAATGTCCCATGCGGTCCTAACAGCGTCATTACTTTCCCTGGTGCGCCATGGTTGAAGCCATGGTACTGGTGGTCGTGGCCCGTTCTGCCTCTAGGCATCCAGTGGCACGAGCAGCGCCGTCAGCATCTCGGGTAAGCTATTTATATTACATTGTGGAGAAAAACATCTTATGGAGCGGGGAATATAAGTTAATTGTAAGAACCAACATTGTTATTGGTGAGCAGATATGGACCAGAGATGCCAATGGTGGTGATCCAATCAATCCTCTACCTCGGCATAATAGCAGTCACTCGTCTCGCAAGGCCAAACCTGACCAAGCTATGCAACCGCAGAACCGGCGACAGAACCATCTCCTTGCTGCAATCCACCATCAAGCTTATCTCATTATGGGCAATCCTCGCAGCGTACGTAGTCCCATTCTTCATCATCCCCTGCACTCTTCACCCCGTGCTGGGATGGTCTCTGTACTTGCTGGGCACATTCGCTCTCTGCTCCATCGCCATCAACGCCTTCATGCTGCCGACGCTCCACGTCCTGATGCCGTGGATGGGGATCTCGGGAGTTCTGTTTGTGATGGCGTTTCCTTACTACCCAGATGGTGTTGTGAGAGCTTTGTCGGTGTTCGGGTACGCCTTCTGCGCCGCGCCATTGCTCTGGGTTTCGTTGAGTAAGGTCATGGCTAGCCTCCATCTTGAGAGGGAAGCTCTGTTTCCTAAGCTTGGGGAGTCATCTTCGCCGCCTTCAGGGTTGAACAAGCTTTGTTGAAGAGGACGGAATGATGATAAAGGGGGAAGTCAGAGTTTTGGATAGGGCTTCGTCTTTAGTTCTTCTGAACTCGTCCTCTGTAATTCTTTGATTGTTGTTGGGGACTTGAAAAAAAGCTAACTACGTACTGGGAGATGATGGTAATGTTGTATTCATATTTCATAGAAGAGGGAGAAAGGGTCTACGTTTCTCATGTAAAGCTCTGCCTGGTTTTGTAATGGACTATTGTCATCATCACTGCTGTAACTTCCTTCATTAGCGGTAGCAAAGAATAGAAAGGAATGGCTGGTTGCAGAGACTTTTTTCTTGAGTGTATATTTCTTTAGTTTGGTACATTTTTTTGGAACTGAAAGAAGCAACAAAAGTCGGAAATACATGATGGAGCAAACGTACATTGCATCAACTTGCCAAGAGTATTACTCTGTCAACTATGTCCAGTTGAATAACCCATTGGCGTTTCTTTTCGGAGTCGTTTGAATGAGTAATTTGATTTTGAGGAATCTATAAGGGAATTGGGTCTAAATCCCTCACTTAAAAGACCAGATGTTTGTCTTGTAATTACATTAGTGCTAGGGTTAGAGAAGAAAATGATGAACAAAAGAATTTTGCAGGAGCTTATATAAGGAGGGTCAACTGTACATAAGTCTCTAAACACGGTGCTAGTGGCTAAGACTAAGTAACTAATTAAACAAACAAATTAAGTAGTGTCAAGTCAAGTGGCAAAAGTAAACGTTAGTTACATGTA